>CM038011.1:7500102-10000102 GCA_021234005.1 Nephelium lappaceum
TTGCTTTAAGATAAGTTTTAAAAATTTCTAAAGATTAAATTGTCTGGTAGAGTTTTTAATCCCAGGATGGACAACCCATAACACTCGTGCTTTCAGTTTCCAGGATAAGCTCACACTTGGTTTAGCTTAACTGAATGGCTATCATAGCCTGCCATCTTGAAAAACCCAAGTCTTTTGAATGCTGGAAATTTGGTATTCACAGGGTGAAAGCATAACATATTAGTTTTACGTATCTCTGCACCACAAAAACATTGCAACATGCTCTGAACGACAATTTATGTATGGCAGGTTACTGCAGTTGGCCATGCTGCCATGTTGGCTGCTATCCAGAGATACGTACCAGCTTTGGTATGTAGTTTTTCAATGTAAAAGGTCTTTTGATGAAATTATTTTTTAGACTAAAAATCCTGTATATATCTGAGGCCAATAACATGTTTATCTGACAGATACCCTCCACATATGGACCTGAAAGGTTGGATCTCTTGAGGCAGCTTGAGAAAGTTAAGGAAATAGAAACCAGTGAAGTGGACCCTGACGAAAATATTGGTGGTCAAGCCTAAGCCAAAACAACCCAGACTTCTACAGACCTGAAATTTGTATGGAACTTTTTCAATGTGAGGCAAAAAAAAAATCCTGCATAAATAACATCACTTCGTTCTATATCCCATTGATAATAGGTAAGCATAGAGAAGCTCATTCCATGTGTCCGGCACTCCGGGTAGACACCAATGGCTGCAGTCTTGTGGAGCATCAACGGGAGTGCCTGGCTCACGATGGAGTGACGGATGACCGTCATTCCTGAATTCAGACAGATATGTAATATTTAAGAACTGAACCTTTCTGTCATCATATTTCATCTGCTTGAATACATTTGAAATTAATTGATTGTTTACAGGATCAGCTTCCAGCCTCGTATAATTTGTTTCTGGTTCTATCTGTTTATCGCACATTCCCCCTTCATTCCATGTGCCATTCCTGCAAAGTTGACGTGTTAGCCATTCTAGCCTATTCTTGCAGGCAAGGATGACTGCTTGTACCAAAATAACACTATCAGGGAGTTATATTGTGGCTAGTAACTGACATGGAATACTTGCCTGTAATGTACTGGGGAGTAGCTGCGGAAGAAAGTATGACTTCTTTCCGGATCTAACTTCTTTATTATCCATGACCTCACTGTTTGCAGTGACCTTTGAAATGCTTCCAACACATCCATGGTCAGATTTACTTGCCCTCCTTCCTCAAAGTAGACGCCCCTGAAAAAATAACCTACCAGTTATTTCCCTTAAATAAGCCACCAAATATTGTGATGCCGGATTTTCCTACCTCACAAGTTACACCACAGTTATTGGAGGGTTCAATGGATCTTTAAAGCGTTTTTTTTTTTTTTTTTTTTTTTTTTTTAATATTGAAAATTTTTTAAACCATTGTATTTTAATCCAATGAACAACAATTATGGCTATCTTAAACTAGCTAAGTAGCATGCCATACATGTTGATAGTTTTATCATTATTCCACCAATGGCCAGCGTTGAAAATTAGAACATCAGCATCCGCCCACTTGTCTGAAAACCAGTGTAAAAGGTCGACCTTAACGGTGCTTCGAACCTGGTGTGACGAGTTGGGTGGTGGTCGACCGAAGTTGACTAGGAAAGGTGCCCTGTAGTATTCAACAGTGAGGTTGTATTCATGAAACCGCATTGTGAGAAATCCCCTGTGCTTGTTTATTGATTTTCCATTTTCTTCATAAATAGCAGACTGATTGGAAACTGCCTGCGCAAGCATGCATAGTAATGATTCCCACTGGTTTCTCCCAATAGAATCCCCAGCAAAGACTATACGCCCATTTCTGCTCCTTTCCAAGAAATCTTTTGCATCGAATCTGAGATTACAACCAATACATGTATAAAATTGCCAAGACCTCAGGACACAATTAAATTAGATGAAGCCAAATATTCCATGGACTTCTGTAAATGCATTAACAATCGTTCCTGTTTATTAAAAATATGGTGTACTCCCAGTGTCTCTAATCTTGAATCTGTGACCAGTGCATGATGTTTGTCTGGACCAAATGCGTTTGAGATCTGGACCCTTCTGCAACCTAGAGAGCGACGTAGACAACTGCCCTCACTACAGGTTCCTCATTCAGACAACTACTGCTTACTAGGTCCCAACGGACTAAAGAAGAACCCACGGTTCACTTAGATAATAGTTATGGTGTAAAAAAAAATAATAATAATAAAAATAAAAAAAGGGAAAAGGTAAAATTTCCCCATTACCATTTGAAGCATTTGAAAACTCATTTTTCAATTAAGAACCACAAGTGCGTTCTGATTTGAAAAGAGAAAAACCTATCCGTTTGACGGTCCAGGGACTTTTGGGCTATTGCTTTACCATACAGCAAAGTAGAAGTTTTAAACTTGTAGATGACGCTCCGGTGACTATTAGACTATTGCGTTGCTGCACAGCAAAGCTGTAGAGATGCGTCCTCAAGATAATCTTTCTTATTACAGCTCTGGGTGGTAATTTTTATTCCAAAATAAATTACAAAAATGAGCTATTGCTGATGCTAACTAGACGGTGACAGAGATATCTCAGCAACTTCATATTAATTCACAGACCTCTAACTTAATACAGACCTCACATTATTGATTCAGTTTCCCTACCAGTATCCGAGATGTTTTTTTTCTAAAGAAACACATGGAAGAACTCAAATGGATGTCCATGATCATATTGTCACATAGAAACATAGATGTATTATATCATATATATGCATACAAGGTCAACTGAGCAATGCATGCGTGGTCATGCATATTCAAACAGCTACATGATAAGCCATACCTGGGAAGATCACAACCATAAGGCTGCCATCGCCATTTGAGATAACCACCATCTTTTCGACCATTTTGATGACAGCGAAAGCCAGGATCAAGAAACGGGCAGTTCTCGTTGTATGATCGATGATTCTTTTCGTCGCGAACCCACCTGCCATAAGAATAATCACAAGACTCTTGACTACTAGGTAGAATTTGAGACAATAGTCCCAAGCGAAAAAGAGATGTTGGCTGGAAAGAGCTTATAAGAACAAACACAAAAGCTGATGATATAAGGAGTGCAAAAATATAGAGTGCATGTTTAAGTTTTTTATTGGTTATGAGGGGGAAGAAGAGGAAGTGGTTTTTGAGAATGGATTGATAAGAAGATGGAAGATCCATGAGAGGTGGAAGAAGAAGGAGTTTTAGCGGCTTTGAAGGGATCTTTGTGTGAACAGTGTGAGAGAGAGTTATGACTTATGACTAGTATTTGTGTCCTAATAATAGGGTTAGGATACAGAAATTTCTCTATAAAACCTGTATTAAAACAATGGGCAGTTGTTTTCCTAATTTATTATGGGGCTTTATGTTGCCTAACACGTCTTGACCACTAGTACAACTTCACGACTACGGCTACTACTACGTGGAGTGCATGTTAGTTACGTCTAACGTTTCTTCATCTGTCTAATTTAATTAATGAAAGAGATGGAGCTGTGGAGTGTGGACCGACCACCTGCTGGTTGGTTACTCTACAATTAAACTATGTCCCAAATTGTGCAGTTAGAAGTACTGCATCACAAAAGAGAAAAGAAAATTACCGAAGTTGAAATTACACTCATATGGACGAGAGTTTGAATTTTATATATATATATATATATATATATTTCTCAACATCTAAATTTGTAATACTATGAGAGAAAAACGATTTTTCCATATATTTTTAATTATTTAGACTTACCTATTGTAAGAGTCGAGAAAAGTAAAAATAGATTCTCAAATTGAAGCATTAAGTGGAAAGGTTTGGTATCATATGACAATTGCAAAGATTTGGCATCATATGATTAAACTCAGATTTTATTAATTATTTAGTATTTTTATGTATCTCTGAAATTGTTTTGAAAATTCTTTTAATAACCTTGGGTTTTAGCTTTTAATTTGATAATATCTTTTTATTAAATATGGAATTTCCTAATTAAGAAGATGATATCCTTTTTGGGATAAAATGCATTGGAAATATTGTTTTGTAATTATCTCTGATTTGTTGTTGATTTGAAGCAATCTCTTTCATTTATTTAAGATATTCATTTACCAGTATTGTAATTGATCTCTTGGATGAATATGGTCTTGATAATAATCAGATTCAATCATCAGTATTAAATAAGAATAAATCTCCTATTTTAAAGCTGATGTTATTTGAGTTATTTCATCTCCGATCAATATCTTTATTTTGCAGATATTTTTTGAAGAAAAATATTATTACACGTTAGCTCTATAAAACCATATTGATCTCATGAAGATTGGCATGCAGAATGTGAGAGAAAAATATTTTAAGAGAGTTGCATGTATTTTGTAAAACCTAGAATATTTTTATAAGTACTTTGAGTCTTAGGGAGTGATTAACTTTCTAAGATATTTTCAAGAATATAAACTCTTTGCGATGAAGGGCTATTTGTCTTTGAGAGAAGATAGATCTCAAACTATTAGAGAGAGTCTAACTAGGTAGAGATTTTAGAAGTCAAGAGAAGCTCGCTATGCTAGATTAGTAAAAAGAGTGATATACTTTGTGTCACCTATAAAAAATGGGTTTTCAGTTGAATGAATCAAATTGTGTATGTATTATTTCAACCTTTATTAATTAATATAAATTAAGGGTGGACAATTTAACATGAACCAACCGAAACTAAACCGAAATTCGAGTCGGTTCATGTAATAAAAAGGAAGGTGTTCGGTTCTGGGTTTGAAAAATCAACCCATGTTCTTTTCTTCTTTGGATGTGGGGTTTGAATTTTTGTTGATTTTGGGTTTGATTTTTTGTTGTTATTGCGACTTATGTGTGTATAGTTTTAGAGTAATGATATTTACATCCCTAAAAATTGCATGTACACCCTAACATGACTTATTTCTAAAAATCCAATATTATCATTAAATAAAATTACTAAAATGGGTAAATAATTTGTAATTACGTATATCCACAAATATTAATCACTTCTTCATATATATGATAAAACCATTTTATTTTCTCAAACCCTTAACTTCTCTTTTAAATGTTAATTTCAGTTATCAATCAATTTTAAAGGAAATAAATTAATTACAGAATATTGAAAATAACTCAAAATCATCATATGAAATTATTGTATTTAGTTAAAAGGAAAAAAGAAAAGAGAAAAACATATTTGAAAGGAAAAATATAAGAACATATATCATAAAGTTTCTTTTATTCCAAATACTTTATAAAGAATCATCCAT
Organism: Nephelium lappaceum; assembly: GCA_021234005.1. Classification (NCBI taxonomy): domain Eukaryota; kingdom Viridiplantae; phylum Streptophyta; class Magnoliopsida; order Sapindales; family Sapindaceae; genus Nephelium; species Nephelium lappaceum. Next base: position 7,505,378 of record CM038011.1, read on the forward strand.
TGGTTTAAACTTTTTTTCTTTATAAAACCAAACATCCATTGAATCGAGATCAAAAATTAAACCTTGATTAAATAATAAGAAACTTGTTTAAATGCTATCTTATAACTCCAAAAATTAAACTCAATTAAAGACCCTTAATCTCCTCATCACACCAAAAAACTGAAAGTTTCTCGATGTTAATCATTTTTTAAGAAGTACTTTGGTATATATAAATCAAACACTCAAGTGCATCGTGTATTTCACAATATTTTTTCCCCTCATTATTCTCATGTACATCCAAGAAACAATTTTGTAAAAGATAACTCAATATGTCAATATATTTTTTGTGATCAATAATTAGAAAATTTGTATTTGAAAAGAAAATAAATAAAACAACCATCTTCTAAATCGCATTATAATTCCTATTTTGTAGGTTGCTGCAATTCAAGGACTGTGGATCCAGAAACATGATCATAAAATCTTAATACCAATAAATTGATAATAGTATAGATGTAAATGGGGTGAGCTTACATGCAAATAGAAAATAGAACAAAATTAATGAGAGGATAATTTTGGTATTAGGTGGGGTTTATTTACAAACAAGTGAGTTTTCAAAATTTTAATAAGGTATGTTTATTAACGGAGTGTTCATACAATTTTAAAGGGTTCAAATATCGCGACTCTTTTGGTATGTTTACTTAATAGATTAAGGAATGATAATAGAGAATGAGAATTATTGATAATATTTACTTATTCTAAAATCATTCCGTAATAGGAATGAAATTTTTGGTTTCATATGAATTTGGGGTTGTAGAATGAGAATCTCATTCCTCTCACCCCAGTCTCATTCTCTTTCTTATTCTCATTCCCTTTTACAAGATAAAAAGTCTATTATACATTTTTTTAAAAAAAATAATATAGATATACAATATATATTAATTCACGACTTTATATATATAAATATAAATATATATATGTTTACAATAATTTTGTTAAGAAAATGTTATAACGATATTATTGTAAGCATATTTTAAGGTAACATTATATATATATATAATCACAACTTAATATACAATATAAATACATAATATGTTCTTTAAAAAAAAATAGATACACAATATGCTTACAATAATATTATTAAGAAAGGTAAAGATGAAATTACATCTTAAACACAATTTTACATATTGTATTTAATTCATAATTTTGATCAATGATATTTTATAATTTATAATTAATCAATTTCGATTTCAATGAGAATATTGTTAATTTTGATTCCGATTCTTGCAGTTGAAGAAAACAACTTATTCTAATTGCTGTACATTATTTTGATTTCAAACCATTTTGATTTCAAATTATTTTAATTTTCATTCTAATTTTTATAATTGAAGTAAACGTACCATTCGCTTTATCCGGAGTATGGGTTTGCGTTTTGGGTTTCTTCTAATGAGTTTAAAAGCACAAAACGATACGGACCGACCGAGCGGATCCGGACCAACTCAAATCGGTTTATGATGCAAATCGGGTCAGTGGGTTTTTCATATTGAAAACCGACATGAGCGAGACGGCATACAGGGAGTATATAATCACAGCAACTCTCTCAACTCTTACCTCTGTAAGCATTCTATTTTTTCTTCTTCGTCATCTTCTTTTCTTTTTTAATTGGAGGGTTTTCATTTGTAATTTTTAGGGTTTTGTTTTAAAATTTTACGACAGACTATTAAAAAGCACAACAATCTATGTTGAACGTCGAAACCAAACCCCTCAAGAAAAATGAAGTTGAAAGTGGTGTGTAGAAAATTGTATGATTACATTCGCTATGACTTGAAAGAGATTGCATTTCCTTCCTCGCTTCCTGACCCTCCTCACATCAAGAAGCGCCACAAACTGACTTGGCACGAGCGCTTTCTTGTATGCTTTTCTTGCTTTGCTTTACTTCTATTAATTAACCATTTTTAAATTTGTGAGAATAAAATGGTTTTGACGGGTTTTGTAAGTGTAGGTGTTGAAGGAGGCTTCAAGGCTTTATGCTGCAAGTTGGGTAAGGGACATTGGTCCTGACCTTCGACCAAATGATTATAAGAAGGACGATGATGATGATATTAATCAAGATGGTAAACCCATTAATACTAGTAAAGAGAAGCAACCCTCTACGCTCGAAGATCTTGGTGAGAATTCTCTGTCTTTTTAACTTTGTATCGTCTATTTCTTTGTTTTCTGATCTCAATTGGAGAGTGTGTTAGTTAGCTCTCAGAATGTATACATATGTTAGAAACCTTAACTTACATTTTGCAAGAAACTTGTTTTGGCTTGGACTTGAGCTCTGAAGAGTGATAAACTGACTATAACTGCTTGTTTTTCACTTGCCGTTCAATGATATTTCCTCTTCTGTTCCATTGACAATTTCTTCATTGTCGACGTTGAAATTCTTTGTTTTAATGGGTGTAGAGGCAAGCAAGACATTGTCAGTTAATTGCATTTCCAGGGGCAAGTGAGTCTTAAGGATATTCTGATACACTTTCGTTCATTACATCATTGTTTGAAAGAATATGACTGTCACTTTGTTTGGTTTGGTAACAAGGATTGCAGTTATCAACTAATTTTGTGTTGGGTCTTGACAGGTTATATAATTGGGCTTGTATGACAAGCCTCTTTTTTTTTTTTTTTTTTTTCTTTAGGTTCAATGTCCAGTATTTCATTTGCTATAATCACTGCCTTCCATAAGTTTTATCTAGAATTTAGATATATATTGATGATGCTGTGTTGAAATCATGGAGGTGGTGTGAGAGTTATACTCTTTTGGAAATTCAAGTTAGGCAATTTCTCCAAGGCAGAGAGCCCATATTTTTTACATTAAGTTGAATAGGGTGAATTTATATATTATGTTGTTAGAGTTTGCCGTAGAAGAGATTTAGGGAATGTAAGTCAAATTTAGTGGCAAATCTTCTTTCCATTTGTAGAGAGATGTGTTTATTAAGGTTTTTCTCCCAGTTTGGTGTTAGTATGTTGTGCTTTATCGTTTTTTCTCTTGGATCTTTACCTTGATAGTTTGGGGCCAAGTCTTTGCCAACAAGGGCACTCACTCATACAAAATCTTCATATAGTATTTTTACTGGATTCAGCATCTTCTTGGGCAACTCTTTGGACAGTGATGTTCATATATACTTTGTGACTTTTGGTTTGTTTGCTCCAATGTTTTGTAAGCATAAAATGGCTTTTGTTGCTTGGAAGTTATCTGTGAGACTGTGTCTCATAGATCTAAAAGTAAACACCCTATAAAAAGGGTCAAATCATATCTCTGGATCACTAATGAAGAATAACACACTGGCTTAATATTTGTCTTTACGATGTTTCTAATTCACGAAATTCACTTTCAAACATTATTCAAAGACCTTACTTCAATCTGAATGTGGCTAAACATGATGAAAATTTGGAAGGTAAATTTGAAGTTGGGAACATGATTGCTTTTAGCTTATCAGTTCAATTTGGTATCAAAGAGCTATACTTATTTTTTTTAAAAATATATATATATTAAAGAATATGGTGAAGTTGCAACAGAATTCACTGACTGAATGATGAAATGTTGCCTTGGTATAATTTGTCAATTAGATGAAGAAAACTAATATGAACAATACTAATGAAACAGAAGGGAGATATGTCAGTTTTCAATTTTGATTGGTAATGTTAGTGCATTGGATTTTCCATACCCTTATTTCTTATGCAACAAGCATATTTTACATTTTGGCCCTCTAATTTTATTTGTAATTTGTTTCTGGAATAAGATTAGGCCTTTGCAAAGGTGACCAGTTTACATCTTAACAAAAATAATACTAGGAGTTTTTTGCAATTGCAGTTAAAGCTATGCTTCCAAACTTACAATGATTAAGAATGCAATTCGACTCTCAATAATCAATGAATTATTTCCAAGATTATGGACACAACCTCATCTGCTACTCTAGCACGATGCTAAAACTTTATACAACCATGCCTTACTTTATATAAAATTAAAATATGGCTGGGTGAAATTTTTGGTTTCCAATAATTTGTCATTTTTACTTTCTTTGAATTTGTAGTTTGCTGTGTTTAATTTTGACTTTAGTTGTTCAATGATGTTAACTGAAAATAAAATTGCTAGCGGTGGCTGCAAGAGGAGGAATGGAGACATTACGGCCAGCATTGCAGCGAGTGTACATGACAAGAGCTTCAGCATACAAAGATGCTCTCAAAAGTTTTGTAGAAGGTTATCAAGAAGGGATACAGAAAGTAATGGAGAAGAAGGAAGATACTAGAACTCAACAAGAAGGAAAAAGCCCCAAAAACTCTAGTACTCAATAGTATATAATAGGGAATCTATGGTTCGATTTAGCATGGCAATTGAGACAAATTGTAGAGCTGTCCTACAGCTTGATTTTCACATACTAGCATGATCCATCCAATTTGAGGGTTTTACTATGCTGTAAATAAACTGGCAAACATATGAAATGAGTCAAACTCTTTTAAGTTTAATTTGTTAAAGAGACTAGTTTTTATATTTTTAGTGCTGAAGGCTTTCCTTCCTGTTGATTCAGGTGTAGCTCATCATTTGATCAAGGAGTTCTTGATGCTTCATATTTGTATCGTTTGTGATCTGTTGCTAGTAATCAGTTTCTTTTGTTTTCTTTTGTTCTTTTTTATATAGTTGTATGTAAAAATTGCTTCATTTTTGTCATGAAATTGCACTGCATGTATGTACAGTATGTAGTCCAGTCACAGTTGCAGTGGACAACAACTGCCTGCTGTAGTTCAGTGTTGCATGTTGCATGCGATGTGCTTTTAGGTTTCTTTTTAAGGAACGAGGCTGACAAAATTTTAGGACTCAAATTGACATAAATTATTCTTGGTGCTGGGGTGATTTTGTACTCATTAATTAGAAGTAATATATTATATATGTAAGCTTTAGTTTTGCAGGATAGATTTCATGTCATTTTCTCTCTTTTTATTTGTTCCATTCGTATTCTTTATTAAAAGATCTGAAATTTGTGTAGAAAAACATTCAGACAGAGGGAAGTTGTACTTCATTAGTGAGAAAAACTGGTGAACATATTTGCTTATTTTGCTTGAGTTGTATTAGTAATGAAGATGAACTATATGGGTATGCACCTTGAAAATTATACTTTTCTGTTGTGTGCCTAGTAGTCTATCTTTTTTTCTAAAATGCTTAGTAGTCTATTTTATTTGGAAATAGAGCAAGAGATTTTTGGCTCTGATAGGATGATCAATTATCATTTAATGGGTGCTTCATGTTGTGGTAACTCCTACGTGGGAGTTATTTTTGCCTGTTGACAACATCTCTTAGAATCAAATTGTTCTGGATTTTCAGTGAAACTGTCTGTTCATGATTGAACTGTATATGGCTTGATACTGTTATAGCTTTTGCAGAAATGCATGTAGCAAAATTTGCACTCTCAAGTTGCAACAGTGAATATAATATAGTGCATGGCAGGAGGAGGTTTGTGCATACTGCGAACAACTGGAACTCTAGATTCCAAAATCAGATGTTGGCTCTTACTGTTGGCTGCTTAAGTTCCTTTCATTCGAACTGCAGGAGCACTTCTTTATCAAGCTTGTATTATTGGATTGTGAGAAAACATTATGTGAGGTAATAATCGCTTACTATTTTAGGGTTATATCATTGGGGAACTGTTCTGTGGGCTTCTTTGTCAGGTGATATTGTTGGTGGGGCTTTCACAAACCACTTGCTGACTCATGACTGGGATTTGCTTTTAGTGCTTTCAAGCACATGGGTCTTGCTCTTAGGTCCTCTTAGGTAAACTATATTGAGATTTGTTTTGCATTACCAGTAACCCATTATCATTGCAAATTGGTTGCAGCAACCTTGGGACACAACACAAGTTCAGGATTCCTTTTGTTTGGTTTATGATACACATCTTTTCTCGACACCAGATGGGTTTTGATTTCAAAATGAAGCAGATGATTCGGTTTTTTGGTATTAATCTATACAGATATACCCCTCTTAGAATTTAGAAGTCTTAATAAATCATGTTATCAATTAACTATCAAGCTCATTAATTTCAAATGTAAGGTTCACATTCTTTCTGCTTTCATTGATGTGTTAATGGTTTCAGAGCGCTATCAACATCATTTATTCTCTTGGCCCCTAAGGATATTAAAGTTAGGAAATAGAGTTCCTTTTGCCCTGGCACTTCGCAGGTACAATTACAAAGGCTGGTGAAGGTGAGATTGACTCAAGAATCCCTAGCAAAAAGGCCTGACAAAAGACGAAAGGCCAAGTGGGTTGAAGTACTACTCGCATGGTTTTTCTAAATTTGTACTGTATTTAGTCTTTGCATGATTGGTTTATTCTTGCAGGACAAGCCCATTATAAAGGAAGAGCCCCTCAAAATTTTAATTGGCCACTACCTTAAGGCCAATGATAACAATAAATATCTGGGGACCCTCCCACTTGCAGAGGCCACTAAAAATAGACTCCCATCACCAGCAGAGGTCAATGGGTTAACTCTCGTCTGAATCTTTATGGGCCCTGGTAATCACTTGGCACTGTAATTGATCATTCGCAGAGGTAATGCATAGAATCTGCACATCTTGTCATTTAATTCATCAGCTTATTTTGTTGTCTCTTGATTCATTGGAAGGTACACATTTAACATAAAAGCACAAGGCAAAGCCTGTAGCCATTATCTTAAACAGAGTGGATACGTATAACAACTTTCATTTATCATCATATATATACTAAACTTTTGATAACTAGTGCGGCTAATTATTGGTCAAGAATACTTATTGATAGGTCACATCTAGCATTGGCCACATCCACGTTGTCATTAAGAAATACGTGATTTTGATTGACAATTTGCAGTTGCGATCAACCACTGTGTGAGCAACATTGTTAGGCCCTAGTACTGTCATTCATGTCTTGCATTTGTATTTGTAATTGTATCAGTGCATATCTGGGTGTTCGAATGGTATGCATGGAAAAAGAGTCCACTATTCACGTGGTTGGTTTAGTCATAGTCCTGGGGCTGCAGAATGGTTAATGAATCAACCGTTGAAATTTAGGAAGGCTCATTACTGGTTTGAGGCTCTGTCCTGATGTGTGTTGATAAGGAAAAACCGTCAACAGTTAAAGATGGGTACATGAGATTAAATGTAGAGGCATGTAGCAGAATAGAATTTAGAAGGTGAAAGAGATGCGTTGGTCAAGCCAAACAGTGCATAATGAACCTGTTAATAGTATGTTTAATTACAAAATACATGAATCCTATTATTAGTGGGATTTGGCATATACACGTTCCAACTGGCCTTTTGAAAGATTTTCTTAATCTCATCAAATTTGTGACTTAAAAACAGCTTGAGCAGTGTTTTGTTTGTTTATTTATTATTTTTTAAAAGCTCATGACCAGTGTTCTTGTTTCCTTATAAACCAATATTCAGATTATTATTATTATTATTATTTTTGTCACTAGGACTGATTCAAATGATTATCGAGATCATATAAGATGGAACACTGATGGTGCGACCCAGAGAGCAGCTTTTTTACGGAAGAGGTCAATCCATACAAGGTGAGAAGGCAGCCACATAGTGGCTGCATTATTTGGATGTCGAACTCAAGTTCTCGAGAAACCTGGGTGTGCTGTCTACCAATATTCAAATTAGATGGCTAGCTTTCTTACAACTAATCGATGTCCATGCTAAGAATCTTGGATGACTCATTTCAGATAATCTACTGTTCATGCTTATCTGATCTTAGAAATTATTTTGTTCTTCCTTGTACTTATGACATACTCATATTGCGTTCCTCATCTTATCCAATGTGTTTATGTATTTTCAATTTTTGGTTCCGGTTCAGATATACCGGGTCAAAATTCAGAACCTTTTTTTCTTTTTTTGACTTATTGATGAGTATTCGAGTTCAGAAGTACTTCAATTTAGACTTTGACATAGCTGATCTTGAGTCTGGTTTGAGCTGCTAAAGTTGAAGTAGCGTATAGGATTTGGGCCATGTGAATCCCTATCAACATAAATTAGAGGTAGCTTTAAAGGGTTTAGATCGAAAGAGTTGTTGCTAGTTTGTTTATGGGTAACGTAATTCACCCACATGTTAGTGCTACTGAGTAGTAGTGACCATGGTCCATGGATGTTACTATCGTGACCATGATGATCATGATTTGCATAGCTGTTAGAAAATTGAGTTGGGATTCTTCTTGACTTTGAACAAAAATTACAATAAATAGACAATGATGGAAAGAAAAAGAACACGATGGGTAGAGGGCATCAAAACATGGATGATATTAAGAGGGGAAAGAAAGAGAGAGAGAGAGAGAGAGAGAGGAGTGGGGGCTGGTAGTACTGGTCTGTCACCCGTCCATTCAAGTGCACCCACCTACCCACCCAGCCATGGCAGCAGGCAGCAGCAGCATATATATATATATATATATCTATCCATCTATCGATATATCTATCACCATTTACCCCCCCCCACCACCTCGACCATACCCTTCCATTATCATAATAAATCATGGGAGTCTTGTGATGAAAAATCTTCAGGACAGAATCTCAACAGTTCCAAATAGATTCCTTATTTCATTCCCAAATGACCAAATTGCCCTCCCCCTCTTCAATGCTTCACGTCATCGATTTGGACTCCACTTCCCATCCCTTCCTTCCCATCTGTTTTCTTTTCTCTATTTGTACTTGTCCCAGTCTCTTCCTCATCTACTCATCTATTCTTCGTCCATTTTGTTTCCTCTACCTGCTACCCTGGAACGTTACATGATCATAGCCGATTTTTTTTTTTTTTTCTAGGTTTATATATATATATTTTTCTCTTCTCTCGTAAAAATATATTTGTTTTTTGACATTCCAAGTGGGGTTTCAATTAAGTCAAATCTTGGAGGTCACATCCACCAGATCTTATTCTTGGCGATTTCTGATCATCTGGTTGACATCTTCGGAGAAAGTGATATCCTGTTACAATCATACACATAACATTAAATTCATATGTTCATGAGTTTATATACAAACTCTTATGGTCCTCAATTTATGCGAAGTATGATGCTCAAGTATTTTCTGCCTAACCACATTATTGATCATGACCAAGTTCTAGGTTGACCATCAAATCATAATTACTGTTTAACAATAGAAGTGGAGAACATAATAAAAAATTAATAAATATCTCAGCAGTGGTCAAAATTGAGATTAAATTTTGATAAACCGAGGTGGGGTTTCAAGAAATAGCTTTTTTATTAGAAGCAAAGAGCATCTATCTCAGTCGTTCAAAAGATAAACAAAAGTGCTATGCTGTCTCTCTTTAAGTGGGGTGGAGAATCAGAAGAATAAAAACTTTTCAAGCTGAAATCAAACTAGTTTGGTTTGGTCTGTTTGGTTTTGGTTCAGCTCTTGGAAAATAGCAACAAAAAATTAGTTTGGTTTTGGTCCGTTTGGTTTTATCTAGTTTACCAAAAAAGCAATAACTAAGCAGTAATAATGTAATTCAGTCTCAGGTGTCGTGATAAATTTAGGGCCCACTAATCAAGCCCATCAGGTTGGCTGCTTAAAAGAAAGTAAAAAAACAAAAATTTAAAAACGTGGAATTATCAGTCAATGACAATTTCGGCTGTTTCGTTGAAAATTACAGTGTCTTTTTATTTTGATTGACCAACGAGAGATAACTGTTGAAGAAATTAATATAGCTGCTGAACTACCTAATCTTTTGCAATTAATTTAAGAATCTTGCCATTAGGCCATGTGTAAAGGTCAGCCTCCATTGTCTCACTAATTAATTATCATTATTATTAATCTGTCTCATTATAAGAAACAGAAACATCACTCACACTTTATCTAATTATCTTATATTTGATTCAAGCATGGGCTAAAATAAATAAATAAATAATTTTTTTTTAAAAAAAAAGGCCTACCATGTGAGTATGAGGATTTGAAGAATAAGAAGGGTGGCGGTGAGAGTAGAAGTGATGGTGAGGTTGACTCTGGGTGGAGCTAGACAAAGATGAACCATCAGGTGTGGATGGCTCGGATTCATCGAGTTGGCACTCCAAGTTGACTCCAAACAGCCTGAGCCTCTTCGAGTTCCCAACTGGGTTCCCTTGGCTTTGAACATTAACAGACCCTGCAAAAAAAAAAATGCAATGCCTCATTTTTCTCATTCTTCTTCAAATAATTCAATAATTAAACCTATAAAGTAAAGTTTTTATGAAAAATGAAAACGCGTGTGACGCACGCTCTTTGAAAACGAAGAATCAAAGAAACCACAGTAAATTAAAAGCATACTGTTGGAAACGAAAAAGACAGAAATCAGACATGGTTATAGTGTGAACAGTATTAAACCTGCATGAAGACAGTCAACAGGTTGGTATGATGGCACAGTGACACCAGGTTTTTGAACTTCTATAGGATAAGGATGGCCTCTGTTCCATCCACCGCCGCCGCCGCCGCTGCCTGTGCCCCGCCTTCTCCACCCTATAAACAGCCTCTCACTGTCCCTCCTGTGGCGCTCGAATTGAATAACGTCACCTGCATCTAGTCTTTTCTCTTTAACGTATCTGCTCCACCCTTTTGTTAAAACGTAGCTCTGGCTGCTGTTCCAATACGAGTAGCGGAATCTCCAGCACTTGCCTGACTCGTCTTCGAAAGTTAGTAGCAGGCCTTTATCTCCTGAGTCGCCGCCGAGTGGGAAGTATTTCTCGGCGTGCTGTTTGGGTATGACGAGGCGGTTGAGCTTGCCCACGTCGCTTGGTGTCAAGGGTTTCTCGAACATGGGTTCTTTTTCGAGGTGGTTATGAGGTTCTTGGTTGGTGTTGGTGGCGGAGTGGTCATCGAGGTCTTGTTCGTCGAGGAGGGTGTCTTCTTGGTTGAGGTTGAAGGGGTGGGGGGTTGTTGGGTGGTTTTGGGTGGAAAACATGGAGGGAGATTCATCGGAATTGTAGGAGTTGACCCAAAGTTGATGGTGGTGATAGACATGAGAAGGCCAGGAGGAGTACTGTTGTGGGGTTGGCCTTGAAGAAGGGGTGTCTTGGGTCGGTTCCATGTTGAGGGGTTGGTGCTGTTGTTGTTGCCACCAGATTGTTTCTTGTAAGTCAGTGGAGATGTGGTTTATAGACATGTTTTGAAAGAGAGAGAGAGAGAGAGAGATTTAGGGGGGGCTATTGGTGAATGAAGAGATGTAGTGAAATAGGGAGAAATGGGTGGGGGTTGTCTGTGTACTGGGAGAGGCGTGATGAATATGGTTTTTTGACGTTGAAACTGTGGGATATTGGACGGTAGCTCTACCAAGATATGACAAATTGAGTGTATGTGTGAGTGTGTGTGTGTGTGTGTGAGAGAGCGAGCGAGAGAGCATTGCAAGTACGAGAGTACTTTAAGGTTTTGCGTGATGAAAAATTCAATCATTATTTTCAGTGTAATTTGATGTACTTTATTTTTATTTTTATTTTTATTTTATTCATTATTTCTCGACTCTTTGTTATTATACATTTTGCAAGGACAAAAAATAAAATGATGTAAGATTTATATAATAATAAGAATTACCGAATTGGGCAGAACATGTATCTCCATGAATCTTGAGAAAGAAAGAGATCCTACAGTCGAATTATTTTGTGCAAATTAGAAACAGCCCATGTTACTATACATTGGCAAATAAATCATGTGGCGGGACCAACCTGACATTGTGATATAATCAGCTTTCATCCAACGGCTCTTCTTGCTGTTGGCTTTTTTCATATTTATAGACACATATATATATCTTCTTCGATTGGGCAAATTGGATATTTTCCTTGTATGTAAATAACTTGTCAAGGATGTGTAATTTCTATAACAAGAATACATGTGTTCATTAATTTGCTTCTCTCTTTATTTCTTTGTATAACTTATATCCATATTAAGTAAAACCAGTGAAGAAATTAAATGGGGTTTTAAGAATATCAAGCAAGGAGTGGTCCTCCAAGAGGGTTTACATATTAATATTAGCCTTAGGTGCTCATTTTTCTGGTATGAGAGAATAGTAAATTTGTCACGTGCATGACAGCATTATTGATGTTTGGCCATTCCTAGTTTTTCTTTTTTTTTTTGAAAATGAAAGAACAAAAAATATATGAGCAAATTGAAGGAAACAATTGGGATTGGGGTTCTGAAATAAAATCCATAGATCCCTTCCAATAAGCAGAGAGATGAGATAAGATTTGTCCGATTGAAAAATGAAAACCCTCTTTTTGGTCAGTCGTGTTTGAATCCTCTCCTCACACTTCAACAATATTTCTCACTCATTATACACACACACACACACTCGCTGTCTGTAACCCTCCTGCCTCTGCCTCGGGGCGTTTCTCTATCTCAATTTTAATAATATTTATACAGTTGGATCGTATTGTTTCTGCTAGTTTCAGACAAAACCCACCTTAATTTCCAGATAGATTTAAACACTCTTTTCAACCCTGCAAAGGCTGATGGTAGAGTGGACTCTCTCACTCTCTCCCTTCGTTGTTTAATCTAAGTCATGTACATATATATAATTGAGGTTGTTGTACTTGTGGGGTGTGCTATACATATATATATAGAGTGTCTTTATAGTCAATTATTCTTGACTTTAATGAGTATGAAAAAATTAATTAAATTCATCTATTCCATTTGAATTAAATAAGAGAAAGAATTTATTTTATAGAGAGGGAATGCAATAGATAAATTCAATTGATTTTTTCGTACATTATAAAGTTAGGAATACCTGGTTACAAAAGTATTATACATATATATATATATATAATACAAACAACATGTTTATGTCATCTAACTCATTTGCTACCCAACTTTCTGCCTACAATAAATTTCCACCCGTCATACGAAAAGTTTATATCATGTGCTTTCCTCCCCCAATTCATCTCAATCGTACATCGAGTAGATAACTCTTACACTCCTCTTTCATCCAAGGCTGAAACACTACCGAATTTAATTTTTCATAACTGTATTTATATACGTACCCCCTACTATGCCAACCTTTATTTTAAATTAAAATTATCATTCACCGACTTTACATTCAAATAATATCTCTCGGGATATTTAGTTATTCATTTAGCTATAACAACATAAAATAAAAAAATGAATTTAAATTGTTAAATTAATTCATCTAATTGTTAAAATAATATGATATGTGCGTAAATAGTTTTCACTTGAAATTTTTAATTACGAACTGTAAATTTTGATAATATGTTCTCATTTATATTACTTCCAATATTTTAAATTCATATCACCATTAAAACATGATATTTGTTTATGTATATATAATATTCAAATGGTCGGCACCTAAAATTAACTATTATATTACTAGTGTAGAGGAAAATAAAAGGAAACTATCGGAAAATAATGATATTATTTAAAGTTAGAAAGGTTAGAAATCTGCAAGTTTGTCAAACATGTTTGTTTTGGGGCCACTAGTGTAAAGAAGAAACCATGTTGGTTGGGTAAGGAATCTGGCATATAATTCGTGGAGCGATATCTGTGCTCTGGGAAATCTTTTAGTTTATTTCAGAGAGACTGGAGGAAGAAGACAACCCACATAACATAATTAAGGAAAGTGGTGACTGATGAAATGATGGTGTTTTAAATAAAAACAAAATTAAATATTTCTATATCTGGTAGTTTCCTCTCCTCACTTCCCAAGTTATAAATGACTTACCTGCTGGCTTGAAATTCGAAAGACCAATCGGTGACACTCCTCACCAAAATCCACCACTCTCTTTTTTGTATATATTATCATCATCTATATTCTATACAGGACTTGTTTTCGAGAAATATTAATTTTAATTGCATTTCTCACATAAAACGTTAACTTTGAAAAGGCTAGAGTTGTATGATATCTGGCAAGAGAAAAATATGGTTTTAAATAATGTTGATTACTTAGAGAGATTGATATCAGTTCAATGTAGCCGTACAATTGTCCAAACATGTTAACAAATGAAGAGCCAAGAACAATGTATCATAATCCAAAGGTTGATACGCATCTGCCTGCTACTAACTACAATTATATTCTCATGTATATATGGTAATAAATTGGAAGAAGACAATTTGTTTAGAGTATAATTGATATATTATATAGATTATTCTCTTACAATTATCCGACAACCTTGTAACAATATTCAGTAAAAAAAAAAAAAAAAAAAGAGAAATAGTGGTTAATTGGTTGATGAAATGTTGGACTTCAAAGGGATCGGAGTTCTTTGTGAATTTCCAAAGGTACTGATCATCAGAATGATATAGCACTGGAGATTTCGATCTAGCAATATAATTAGTAATTACAAACTTTTATATCAGGTTTGCTTATTGAGTGTATAATGAAACCTCGGTGTTGGATATAAATTTATTTTACAAAAGATGTTGGTATGACTTAACCGGATGAACAATGTCCGAATCTTTTATTTCATTTAAATTAAATTAATTAAATCATCTATAAGCGGATGTATTTAAATAAATTAATTGTATGTCGAAAAATTATAAGTTTTCAAAGAGATTCAACTTAGATACATATAATTTATTTGATAAATTGAATGATTTGACAAATTTTATTTTAATATAATAATGCTCATTCCAAATATAAATCCATCAATTTCGAACTCTTATTCCAACTATATTCACCACTCATCCAAAAGCAGACAAAGATCCTGCAATAGTACATAAACCATTGAATGATTGTTATAAATTTTTTTGAAGTTAGATAGTTTAGATCGATAGTCTTCTGTTATTTTTTATTTTTTTTTTAAATCAATAGAAGATTTTTTTTTCTTCTTTTTTTTTTTTGTTATTTTGAATTGAGAATACTATTTTTAGCAATTATATATCAGAAATGGAAATGTTATCTACTGAGATCCATCAATAATTGGTAATCGCTATCAAGCCTACTATGAAAATACTATTTTTGAAATGATGGAAACTAGAAACCTTAGTCTTTTTAATAGAGTTACACGTCTAAATTTGAACCACAGATTAAATATATAAACTTGAAATATACATAGATTTCTGGAGCCGATATCTTAGACTTGTATTTTGGTGGGGCTCAACTTTGAGCACCTTTTTAATTTTTGTTTTGACTTTGATCTCCATAACTGCCCACATGACCACCAGGACCAAGTTTCGGGGGATCTGAGTCTATTTTTATTTTTTAACCAGATATATCGAGATGTTGATAACAAAAGAGTGGATAAAACAAGTTTAAAGTAATAATTTTAAGATTAATTAGTTCAGATATTGGCTATTAAGCATGCTACGTGACAGAGAAAAAAACAACTCTTAAACGTCATAGATTAGATTTTTGGGTTTTATGTTAAAATGATTATCAAAGGTACTGTAATAAGTGATACTTGAAATTATAGGATGATGACCGGTGAGGATGTTTTTTTTTTATATGTTCTGTAGTCTGCCTTCTTCTGGAACATGACGTAAAATACTGGCCAATATTGGGTAACAAAACTACAAAACTCTTTAATAAAGATCTCCTTTTTCAAGTTTCAACTCTCATGTGACGAGATAATTACAACCAAGGAATGATAAAGTCATGGAAGTCTCTCTCTCACTCTCTTTTATCTATATATATATTATATCCAAAATATTATTCAAATGAGATGATAAATTTATGTATAATTATCACATCATCAATATATTATTCTAAAATTAAGGTGGCACAAATTAAGTTGTCACTTATAGAAATAAATTTTTAAAAAGTGTATCATTATATATATATATATATGTATGAGAGAAGGAGACTATATATATATTTTTTCAAAACTCTCTCACTTTTGTGACTTTTTATTTTTAAATAACTTTAGTGACTTATTAATTAATTGATTCAACTATATTTTCTTTAGATTTTCAATTAAATACTTAATTAATTCATTGATTTTTTTTTTTTTTTTGAAATAATTTATTTACAAATCGTCATATTTGTTGTGAAATGATTACTAATGAATATTATGAAGACTCTTACCTAAAAAATAGAAATGTATTATCAGGATAGTCCATTCATCACTAATCATTAATTGACACTTATTATAAAATGATGACAACATTAATATTGATAACTACTTAACAACTATGTTCTTTTAATTATGGTTATTTCTAAACTGTACTAATTTTTAATAATTTTTAATATTATTAATTAACCTATCATTTCAATAATTTTATGGATTAATGACACTCGGATCAATAATACACAATTAAACATATAAATCAATAACTATTTCTTGGTGCTTTCTATGTTAATCACGAATTGAAATTTGTCTAAAAATAAATTGTTTTCTTTGATAGAACTCTTATATATTCAAGATGATGATAGTAATATCTTTCCCTGAGAGAATCTTCAACAAATTCGTAGGCTCGTAGCCAAAGAGCTTTTATTACGGATATATTATAAATTTTAAATATTAAGGACACAATCATGACAAAAAATTTACTTTAAAAATTATTGTAGAAACTTAAAACAAGGATTTTATATATATATATATATATATATACAGGTTTTTTTAATTTTGTTTGCGTGACAATTGACAAAATAGAGTATATTCTCAAAACAACTAGGGATTTCTTAATGGTAACGAACGGAAGTGTAAGATTCGAGCAAAATCATTGAAGTTCCTCTGACTGGAATGAACTTTACCAAAAATCAGCTTGCTAACATAACAGACAAACAAATTTCCCCAAAAAATATATATGGCCCCAAAAGACTGTATATCACAAACAATAATATAATAGGAAGCAGTCACCATTTTTCTCCACACTCGTTCGAACTATCCAGCTAACCATTAATAATCACCAGATCTACCATCCCCCACCCCCACTTTTTTCCTATCAGCTCACAATAGAGATGATTGAATACTTCTTTTGATCCTTAAAGATAGAATGTTCAATCTCATTTTTATCCTAAAATATAAGATGTGAATAGTTTTCTCTTAATTTAATCTCTCTTCTCACCATTAACCAAAATAATAATAATAATAATTGTCTAGCTCTTTGTAAAGCTAGCTTTCAAACAAAACAAGCAGATATCTGGCATTTTTATACTTTGCTCTAAATGCAACTAGGGCTAACTGCCACTGAAACTGAATATATGAAAAAATTGATCATTAAGAAATATAGAAACAAAATAATTATTCCCAAAAGGCATGTGTATAAGAATCTGATTCACATCCCTACAGGTTACAGGCTTCAAGTTTTGATGACAAAACATTGAAAATGGACTTTTAAATTAGACATTAAATGTACAAACCCAAAAACTATACAGAACAAGCCACGTCTCCTCTTTTTCTGCCTCTTCAGGCTGGCCTGTTAATGCCTCATGAAATCAATTGCCCATCCATCACAACACAAAATATTATAAAAATGCATGCGTGGGCGCAATCAGATTGGGCCCCACCAGATCAAAGTTTTCTCCTCCTTTGCTTGTATGGCCCACAAGGTTGATGACCCAAAACTCTTCAATTTCAATCACCGATCTCTTCAATATTTTTTGTTTTTTAATTTCATAATATTCGACACTTCACTTAGTGTCGCCAGGCTGCTTCGTTATCTTTGTGTGCAAACTGCAAGAAAGGGGAACATGGGGGGATCAGACGATGATGCATTTGGGTAAGTGACACGTGGCATATGTGGTGCAGGGTTGATGTTGGTCTTCGGAATGGGACCATATGGTGTTTTTTTTCTTTTTTTCTTTTTTTTTTCGAACTTTGTATTTTATATAGGGGAGGCCAAGTAATATGGTCCCATGAACATGACTTTGTATAGCAAAAAGTAATTAGACAATCTTGTCACGCTAGTGAAAGAAACCATTCACTTGCCCTTCACTAGAATAGTAGGAAGAAAGCAATTCGGCATGCCTTGTGTATCATGAGAGTTTTATCAGAGCTTCCAACCAACTCACAGAATTTGTCCCCAGACCAAGATTTAATATTAAACACAACCCTTTTACTACGCATCTGAAGATTTGAGAGTTACTGTGACTTGGCTCTCACATTGCTTTCTATCCTGTTGTATCCTATGTATTGTCAATTTGTCAATAATTATATATATTTTTGGTTGTGTTGGAATTGATGCTTTAATCCTCTACTAATTTTAATTTTAATTTTGATATATTATTGTTCACTTCGACTTGTACAATAATCCAATCCACTTGGAGCTCATATAATGAATAATAATTTTGTTAGATGAATAAATAAATAAGAACAAAGAGGCAAAATATCTTAAAACATAATAAAAAAAGAGGTTTATTTCCAAATATATATATATATATATATGGCTAAAGCATAAAAATGTAGGAATTGAAAAACAATTGTTTATGTTTTTTTTTTTTTTTTGGAGAACCAATTGTTTATGTTATGTTTTAATTTATTGGTTGATTTATTGAAGTGCGTTAAACCTTTGGTAAATGAGTTTAATTAATTTATTATTTGTAACGATATGTAAAAGGATTGAATTCTATACCCTTTACCGACTTGAATAAATATTTTATATAATATTATTACCTATTTTATGAATAGGCCATGTTCATAGTCAAAAGGCAAAAAATAGGTCATGTTTCTCTCAACCAAATAACCTAATTAATTGAATAGGTAGAATTAACACGTATACAAATTGATCTGTGATATTTTATGTCTGAAATCAGCACAAGACAAATCGTGATCCAACAGGAAGTGCCACGCCTAGTTTAAGACTAGTATGAGCTCAAGTGAGGGTCAAGCAGTCAAACGACATCTGATGTAGCAGGCACGATTGCTTGATCAAACGGCTATATATATATATATATGTGTGTGTGTATATATATCATATATGTTAACAGAAACGAACTGATGCACTATTAAACATAAAAAGATCTGAAATTAGAAAAGGAAAAGGGAAGCTACACATGGCAAAAGGAAGGAAGAAAGAAAAAATGTTAGAATGAGGACCTTATGAAGTTAAAAATGTTTGGGGATTGGAGGTGTTTCGTAGTCAACTGGGGGCATTAGTCCACTAAGTTAGCATAGCATCTGCACCCCCAAACCCAAGTAATTGAATGTCAAATGATTTGCCAAATTGAAAAGAAGGGATCGACCGACCCACCTGTCTCATCCGCGGCCTAACTTTGGAAAGTGAAACTAATCAGACGAGGACTGCGTGTTTCAATTCTATAGTCTCTCAGCCTAACACGGTTTTGTATTAATACGACTGTTGTCTTTCTCATGCCTCCTAACATAGCAACACTACTTCACTACGCTTTCTTTCAGATATTTTTCTCATCTATTTTTGCTACTTCATTTGGTCCTTCAATTGCTTGTTTTTTATTCTTAAGACACCAAATATAATCTATCTGAGGCGTTCACGTCACATTAGCTAAGGTCTTATTGAATTGTAATGTGGAAAATACATAACTAGCGTTTGTTAAGGTAACATTTTCAATGGAAGCTTTTTCCATTTAAAATCATTTTGTCTGCTTGACTAAATCATCCAAGAAAAGGTTGTTCCATTTGAAAACTATAATGTAATACTGGTTTTTTTTTTTTTTTCTTTTCACTCAAAAGATTTTATTTTATTTATAAAAAAAAATGAAAAACAAAACTAAATTTATAATTAGGTAGAGAAAGTATATACTTATGAAAAACAAATATAATGTTTTTTTTTTTAAATCACGTCACATTATATGCCACAATTCTACAATATGATAGATTAATTGATCCCATCTCATCCTCTTCAGTCAAGAGATAGGGAGTTCTAGCATTATAAATTCCCTTATCTTAAAAGATTTGCATTGGAACTATTTTAAATTTTAAAGTTTTGAGGCTGATGGTCACCAAATAAATATTCTTTTTCCTTTTTTTCTTTTTTTTTGAATAAACCAAATAAATTTTCAATTCTAGGATTTCACAAATATAAATTTCCAAATGTATGGAGCTTATGGTCATCCCTTAGATTGTTAAGAGTGTTCAAGTTGTGAGCCCAACGCCTGACCCTAAACTAGGCACTTCAGTCATTCAAGTTAGAAAAAATACGTGTGAAAAAAGTTTAGTCCATTTTAAAGTCATCGTATGAGTAACTGGAGCCTAGGCCCAAAAGAAAATGAGCAGATGGGCGGCTTAAGCATAAAAAGTAGTCTGTCTTATGCTATTATTGGGTTGATGGAAGTTAATTTGGAAGATCATGAATGAGCTAAATCATGGTAATATCGAGAGATCCAAATTTCAATAATCTTCACTTCTGTTTTCCGCAAATCCTGAAGCCATTTTGGATCTTCTCTGCTTGCAAGTCTCAGGTCTACATGATGAGCCCCTGACCAATGTCAACATTTTAGACAATACACATGTTAGAAACCACATTTTCAGATTCTGATAAATATATACAATTTTGGCCACGGTTGAACACCTGTTTCACATACGGCAGTGTATATTCTTATCTACTTTGATTGGTTACATTTAACTAAAAAAAAAAAAATTGATCCACTAACCTTCTACAGCAACTACTGAAATTATGCTCCTGGATATATTCTTCAGAACCCTGACAAACATCAATAATGTCAAACTAGATAGAAAGCATAAAATCTGAATCACCAGCCCAACTACTAGACAACACAAAAACTGAGAGAGAGAAAAAAAGATAATACCCTCCACCCCTCCAAGGATCTCTTAGGCCCTTAAAGAAGATAATATTGCTTGCAAATCTTTTAAGAACCCTCTTAATATCCTGTGACCAAAACAGATGGACCGACCAATATTTATTGCCAGCAAGTCATGTTATCATGTTTGATTCATGATTAATTAATAATGCAACAAATGGGAAATTATATACAATGATAATTGCTTGTGCACACTCACATTGCCACCAAATTCTGTGGTAATCCAATTGGGTCTAGGCTCGATGTCAAACACTTTTTTGCAGAAAGTGGCTCTGCCAGCCGTTGTAGTCCCACTTTGATGCTGGAAATATGCTCTCCTTGTTACCACCTGTTGGCATTATCATCTCTGTGCACGCCTGCCCAAAAACACAACAACAAAAGTCCCAATTCCAATCAACCAACCTGGTTGGACAGACCTCCCTTAATTTTGTGGGCTTTAGCCCAATTGTGAATAGTTGTTGGTGTCTTTGTTTTTCTTTGTTTTTTTTTTGAGATTAGGAAGTATGAGTTTTATAAGCGCAAAAATGGATTTCTTTTCGATTTATGTTTGAAACTTTGAATGAGTTACAGTGTTGTGAAATAATCATACATTGATATTAATTGTAGAGGCTTGTAATGGTATCTCTTAAGCATTTCTTTGTAGTGTCGATCCAAATCTAAATTCTTGAGTGAACAGTACTTCATTTGAAAGAATTCATCTCTTATTTGATTTTCACGTAACTGTGGTAAGCCACAAAATTTATTGTAGAGGATTGAAGTGCTTGATCCAAAGTGGAAAGCTGCACAAATTGCATTTGTCTATACTGTCTTAAGGCATTCTACCAGTCTCGAAGTATATCTGTAAATCTGGTATTAACACACTTGTGCTTCCAGTTTTAGCATCTCTGCTTGAGTTTACTTTTGCCAGTCAGCACCAATTAGTTGTTGTTTGAGACAAACACAATAGACTGGGACATCAGAAGATGATTAATTATTGATTTTTATTTTTTTGGGAAATTTGGTTTTTACGTAATAGGGCAGGCTTCATAGAGTTAATGATAATTAATAATCATTTCACTACTCTAAATTTTGTCTTTTGCATGTTACAATGAGAATTGGGAAACACATCACCACATGCTTTTCTATACTCCGACATGCCCCCCTAGCCCTCTACCCCTTTTCATCACCATAGTTTTCTTGTTGGAAACTCAATAAAATAATAATGTTTTAATTTTTTAAAAACAATTTTCTGCTTTTAAAACCAAAATTAACTTTTGAAAAGTTATGATTAAATTGTGCGAAAGATTAATATTGTTTCCAACTTCAAACAACTACATTATTGTCATTTTTTTTTTTAAAAGAAAATCTTATAGCAAATACTTTCACTTTTAAAATATAACTTTTATTTTGAATAATAATTTTTAAAAATACCATTTAAAAAGAATAATGTTAAATTCTTAAAAAAATTTACTCAAATTCATAATCAAATTATATATTAATTGAGTTGTCAGTATCATATAAAATATTAAATAATATGATAATTAATGTAGTGTTGAGTTGATAACTTAAATGTTACATCATACAGACATCAATTTAAATAAAATTTTTAGACAACCTAACATTATTCTTTTTAAAATTATCACAGGCGTATATATAAATTTTGGAGTTATTTCACTATTTTAAAATCGCTTTCTTCTAAATGATAGATTAAGACATACAAGATGATTCTACTTTTAACTGTACCGATTACACTTTCATCTCATGTAATTCTACTCACTCTTCCTGATTTTTGTTCTTCCACATTTGGGCACCATTTTATAAAAGTAAAAAATGATAGTAGTTGTAATTGAATTTAAATCTAAACATATTTTAGAATAATAAAAGACTTTATCAATTACGTAGAAAACTACTCTTGCACTCATGCATGCAACCGTACTTTGTTTTCATTTCCAAATAATGTAAATTTGCACTGTATTTGACATATTTAAGCTCAATTGTCTATTTTTGGTAAAGTTTAGAAAACACATGATAATAAAAGTGAATATTGAAATTGGAACGTAATGAAAGGAAAGAGACCAATACGAAGTGCATCTGGTGCATGTGAGGAACTAGTTGTAAACATGTCGAAAAGTCTAAAAGGCTGAAACATAAGACCTAGAAATTAGAATGGAGAGAAGAAGGTGAACGAAGAATCTTTCAAGTACGTACCTGCCAGTTCCACCCTCCGAGGACATCAGGATCAGAATCATCGTCCACATCGAAACACGTGGCTTTTCCACTGGAGTTATAGTAGATGCTAGCTGCATCGTACAGCTTCGCAAAAGTGTCAATGCCTCAAACGTTTGAATGCACCTCTTTTAGGACCATACTTATTATTTTTTTTTTTTCATTTTTTTAGGTGAAAGGGACCATACTGTGGTTCATAATACATAAAATTAATTACTTGACCTGAAAAGTTTAGTTTGCAGTCATCCTCATTGAATTATGTTATTTAAAAATTTGATAAAAAACTTATGTACATGTTTTCAATATATACATTAAAAAATTTTAAGTTTAAAACAATATATTGAGATAAACATTTATAGTGGTAAATCTTTTAGACCCATTCTTTGAAATCGTGGTTTCAAATTGTCTTCCTTTCCAGAAGTGGAATTTGAAGATTTCAATTGGAGAGGGTGATATAGGTGAACTACGCTTATGTATTGTTTAATATATATATATATATATATATTATGAACTAATAAATTAATGAAATTTTATAAAAGATGAATTCACATTTAATAATTTTAATTTAAAAAAACTATAAAAGATTTTTATATTTTTTTCATCAATTATATTTTATATTTTTTCATATGCGAAACATTAAACCTCGTAGGTTTAATGTAATTTGCTCTATATAAAATTTCGAAAAGTTGTTGGGCAACCGTCACAGGCCTCGCCCTATTTCACGCTTTAAACATCAAATTTAGACTTCAAAAAGGAAACAGAATTTATAAATTTATTTTTTTTCTTTAAAATATGCCATAAACACGTATTTTAGTGGCATAATTATCATTCATGTATAACATGTTAAAACCAAAAACAACTTTACTACAACATAAGTAGTTGCATTTTGGCATCTAGCTAATAGAATTAATAAAATGATATATTACTGTGTTAAAACGTTTTATGTTTGCGAACTATGCAAAAAGGTTTACCTGTTTTTCTGGATGAGCAGGTAAGGGACTGAGGAAATTTGAGGGTGCTGGATAATAGGTCATGGCTGTGTAAACGAATGCAGTAGATAGCCAGTCCTCGAGAGAATCGACACTAATGTAATTTCTGCAAAACGTAAATAATATCAAAATAATCACTTCAGGTTTGATAAAGACATATATATCACATATAAGAATTAAACGTAAGCTAATTTTTATCTTGCTTGCATATTTTAAACGATTTACGAAGAACTTCCAGACCTCCTGGTTTGTTTTCAGTATCTTCAATTTGTTGCCATGACCCTTTGATCACTTTGTAACAATTCTCACTCACACTCTGATTTCACCGACACACAAACAATAAGTTAAATTTAGACTCCGATAGTAAATCATATTGAATAAATAGATATGTGTTGTATCGATATGTATTATGTACAATTAACCGTTAACCATACAGCATATTTATTTTTGAAGTATGCAAGTTTGGATATAAAATTATTATATTTGTTTTATTGGGGTTGGACGATACATGCATGATGAGCTGAATAGATATTACTTTGGAGAAAGTGTGCCTCATTTTGCATCTCATCTTTAATGTCTTTTTAGCATGGACCAAAAAGAAAGCAAACGTTGGAGACAGCAAAGAGAGAGAGGAAAAGAATGGCAGTTACCTTGAAGTCTCGTGTAATAATGTTGTTAAAGCTATATGGAGATGTTATATTCTCAAAGTTGAGGATTGGAGCTGAAGATGCCGAGGCTCCAATGGCAGCATGTGGGTATTTCAACCTAAACCAAGCTGCTATCACTGCACAATATTTAATACATTCCATATAGTTATATATATATATGGGGCAGGATCGAGGGACATAAGTTTTGACACAATTTTTGACACAATTGTTGACCATTGGATGAGGAGGATTTCAATGGTTTAGATTTACTCACACCATTATATGCAACTCCAATTTACACTTTACATAAATGTTTTCTCTCCTCTCTCTCTTCATTATTATACCATCTCTCATCTCTTTCATTAATGTTAAAATCTCAATATTTAAATTATTTTTTTCTCACCCAATCCAATTATATTTAAATTATATTTAAAAACCCATCAAAAAAAATTAAAATAATGTTGCAATTGTTTTTTTTTAACTTGATAAATTAATTATTTAAATAATGATTTATTTTTAAATGATGATATATTTAAAAACCCATCAGAAAAGACTGTGTGCCTATTGTCATAAGCTTGGATATCATGATAAGCGAAACTGTCCTTCAAATTCGAAGAAAAGAAAGATTGAATCAACCAACTTAGGTAAGTGATAAATGAATACCCAATATATATTCTTGTATGATCACTTTTACTTAATTGATATCATATTATATATATTCTTGTATTGTCACTTTTACTTAATATCATTTCTTGTTGAATTTTAGATGCTGAAGAAACACAAGAGCTGAACCAAGAAAATGAGAGTGATGATACAAATTATTGTAAGTTTTCACAGAAAATTAGTTTATTAAGATTTTTTTGCCTCTTCGTTTAGAGAGTTGTAATTACTAAATATTGTATAAGATAATTTTCATATGTACATATATATTGCTTTCCTGTAGGAGTACTACAAAGATGGACAATCAATCATCAAGACCAAGGGTGGCAAGATAGTGAGTGGTGCGATTGTGAGCATATTAATTAGACTCGCTACTAGTATTTGCTGCTAGTAATTGAATTTGCTATTAGTTTCGTGTTATATTTGAAGGTCAGAAAAGACCTAGGTTATTTTTATAGTCTTATCTGTTTTTTTTTGTTGTTGTTGTTTGAATTTTTTGGTTGTAACTGGGGTTTAGTTTAAATGGCAAGACAGTGAGTGGTGCTTTCCATGATGTGATGGTTACAGCTTTTGCAAATATGAGGATTGCACTTCACTTTTTCTTTTATGTTCTTTATGAAGGGACTTTTGTTACTTCTAATAGTGACTATGCAGATTTTGATTTCTTTCAATCTTATGTTAGTTTTTGCTTCTGTTATATTTTATTATGGATTCTGCTGAAATTAGAAAAAATAATAATAATAAATAAAAATAATGACTTTTTGCATGGACATCAACCATGTTGATAACCGTATTGTAAAGATAAGAAAAAAAAAGTGAGAAAAAAAATAATATAATTTTAAAATGAATTAAAGCATTTATAATTTAATCTCTGTTCCCAATTCTACTAAAGATTCCTAATAATGTCCAATAAATCCCATATTTGACAAAGTTTTGATGCCAAATTGAGTTATTTCATTTTGTTATATAAAACTTTGATATCGTGAAAGACTTACAGCTGTTGAAAGCAATTCAACTTTAACAAGCAATCTAAAAAAGATAGGAAAATAAATAAGAACAAATTAAATCAACCAATAAATTACTACAGTTAAAAAAAAATAATTTGAGGGTGGAAATATGGATAATTTAAGATTTTTTTTTTTTTTTTTTTAAAAAAAATTAGTAATAGAAATTATGATGATTGTGGGTGTCACTGGTGTTAACAACTGGCAAGTATGATTCTGTGTTTCAAATTTACTTGAGAAATGATGGATGGATGTCCTTTTTTTTTTATTGGTTAATTGTTTTGTTGTTTTTTGGAAAACAAAATTTTTTTTTTTTAATTTTTATTTTCGTTAGAAATTGTTTTTGACATAAGATTTTTTTTAGTGGTGTAAAAATTTTGTTACTAAAAATTGCTTGGTTTAAACTATTTTAAAAATAAATCATCATTTAAATAATAAATTTATCAAGTTAAAAAAAATAAAAAAAAACTGCTTTTTTTTATTTTTTGATAGGTTTTTAAATATAATTGGATTGGGTGAGAAAAAAATAATTTAAATATTGAGATTTTAATATTAATAGGAGAGATGAGAGATAGTGTAATAATGAAGAGAGATGAGAGAGATACTGTAATAATGAAGAGAAGAAGAGAAAACATTATGTAGAGTGTAAAATGGAGTTGTATGTAGTGGTGGTAAATCTAAACTATTAAAATCCTCCTCATCCAATGGTCAATAAAATTGTGTCAAAAATTGTGTCAAAACTTGTGTCCCTCGATCCTACCCCTATATATATATATATTATGGATTATAATAATTTAATCCCTGGATTTAAAAATAATATCAAACTACCCCTGATATTGAAAATAGTATCTAAAAAGTCCAATAGTATTAGATAGTAATTCCGTTAATTAACTAACGGACCCGTTAATTTTGAGGGTAAAATGGTAACTGGGGGTTGAACATTCCAGTTGGAACACAAAATTAATTTGTTAATTAAAAGAAAAAGAAAAAATTAAATGTGTCATGTATGGGTGGTCCCTAACACAACACCCATCATCACCATCCACTACAAATCCAACATATACATCTCTTATCTCCCCTGCCCTGTCACCACTAGTCCTGCCTCCTCCTCTCCCTTCATTCTTCCATCTCCACCGCCACCTCCATCCTCTCACACTCCCTCTTTGCTTTTCCTCTTCCTCTCTCTCTACTTCGTCACTCTCCACTTCGACCACCACCTAACAACAACGCCTTCATGGACTCGTGCTGCATCTTTGACCAAACCGAGGTGGCTCCGTCTTTGACCAAATCCATTATAACATCACCATCAAACATTCATGGCCGAACAACTTTAAACCTAAACTCATCTGGGTTCGAAGACTCGGAACCATTATCTGGGTTCGAAACTACTCGCTCTCAATTGAATCAAGAAAACCATGGATGATTCAAAGCTGTTTGTGGATGATTCACTCTCAATTGGAATGAACAAGAAAACCATAGATGATTCGAACTTGAAAATCGCTTTTAATTGAAATTGTTACGGATAGTTCGTCGATGCCGGTAGTGGGAGGGATTGGGTGATTCGATGTTAGTGGGGGATTGGGTGGTTTGTCAATGCTGGTGGTGGGACTAGGTGATGCTAGTGATTCGAACCATGAGCTTTTTTAGTTTTTAATTTTCATTTAGTTATTCTTTTTCTTAATTTTAGTTATTCAAACCATGATACTAGTGGTGAGATTGGGTGATGTTGGTGGGACTGGGTGAGAGTTGAAGAAAGAGAAGTGTGGTTGGTTTTTGTTTTTGTAATGAAGATCTATATGTTGAACATTTAAGTTCAAACCTAGATCGTTAATCTGAGTTGGAATCTAGGTTTGAACCCAAAAGTGGTTTGATTTTTTTTATTTTTTTTTAAAATTTACTATATTTATTTGTTTAAGATTAATATCAATATTATTATTATTATTTTAATTGTTAAGACAGTCCAATAAGGGTATTTTAGTCTTTTAGTGTTTTTGTCATAAAATCACTAAAAATTTGGATAAAATCCGCTTTTAGCTGATTGTAGGGGATTTTTTGTCTAATATTTTCAAAAATTGGGGTAAACTGAGGTAATTTGTCATTTCAAAGGAAGTTTTAGATTTTTCCCCATGTTAATTAATACAGCCAACTTTTCTTTGATCATATCCCTATAGAAAAACTATGCATATTTATGTAATTAGAGATGTATGGTGAGAACATCTATGAAGTAATAAGAGAGAAGCTAAAAAGAAGATACCCTCGTGTTATCGAGATTGTTTAAAAGAAATAAAAAGAGAGTCAAAATATAATATTAGTTCATACTTCCTCCAAAAGAACCTCCATACTTCCTCCATAGGAACCTCCAAAGACCACCATAGGAGAGTCAATTGCAGAGAGGTTCTTCTTCGAGTAAACGATCAAAGTATCATAATCTGCCAGGGCCTGTGTTGAGCTCAGATATCCCAGTGTGATTGCATTGCTAGAAGAACGACGTCTTTGTCACCGCAAAAGGAATAGACCATCCATAAAACCTATGCTGCATTAATAATATAGAATGCTCATGAGTCGTGTTTTGCATATAATTAGTAGTCTTTTGTTTGGTTACTAAATATATGTAAGAAAAGAAAAGAAAATTGTTTAAATTGATATCGAATACCTCGATGAAAACAAGAAGGGCTTTGAAGTGGGGTGCTGTTTCAAACATGAATCTAGTGTTTTGCGTGAACCATTCATGTCACCTTCATTTCCAGTGTAGACAAAGATTGGAGCATTCTTTTCAGCGCAACCCCAGAATGTGTCATTGACCAAGTATCTTTGCTGAAATGTTTGATAACTCTGCAGATTATAGTTGAAGTGGTCAAGGATCTGTGTGAAATACTTGGTTCTGTATAGCTTACTTGTGGTGGAAAGAGAGAGCTACTTCGGCTGAGCTACAGTTGAAGATGGAATCTAGGCAAAATTGGCAATTTGGCATGATGTAAAACAGTAGATGAGATATAGAGAAAAGAGAGAACAAAAAAATATGAAGCCAATATCATAATCCAGTGTTTTCATGGTTTTGGAGAATGGAGAGAAGTGATAAGTATCTAGAAATATAGAGAGAGAATCTTGAAAGTCTCACCTGGCATAGAATATGGTGTAAGTGGCTAGCGGCTATTGGCTTAAAGATTCGTTGGCACGTGAGATTTGAATGAAATAGAATGAATTAAATTGAAATTGGATTGATTGAATTGAATTAGAATAAAAAATCATTGTTCCATATTTGATAGAATTTGAGATTGGATAAAAATATCTCTATTATGTTTGGTGTAGGTTGGAATTGAATTATAATAAAATTAATTTAAATATTTTATTATATATTAAAATTAATTTAAAATTATTTTTATAAAAAATTTTAGAAAAGAGAAAAAATATTTTATTAATTTAAATATAAGAATTAATTTTAAATAATAAAAATATAGGTTGGGTTTGGATTGGAATAAAATTAATTTAAATATATTTTATATAACCTAACTTATATATACTAAAGTTAATATGTTTTAAACAAAATAAATCCTATAAATCAATATTTTAAAAAGTTATATTGATTTTTTTTAGAATTATATTATCGTATTCATATTTCTATGCTTTCCATTACACCAAAAATAAACGGAGAGAAAGAAAATAAATGAGGTTAGTAGAAGAAATAATTAATGAGGAGAGAGAAAAATCCATTCCCATTGAATCTCATGATGGAGATCGGGATTCACTATTCTCACGAGAAGATTGAAATGAAAATAGTACTGAGATTTCATTCCTAAGTTGATCACTCAAAATATAAGATTTGAGAGTTTTGAATATTTGAATCTCAAACTCACCTCAAATATCATGCATCAAACATAGCCTAAGAGGATCTCCATTGTGAGCAAGGATTATTTGTCATCTTTTTTTTTTTAATTAATCTTTTGATAATCTAGTAATACATTAACATAAAAACTAGTAGATGGTCAAGATTGTTTCACTTTTTCTCTTTTATATATCAGTCAAACTTAAAATTAGTATAAACAAAATATTGACAAAGACTCCTCTAATGCTCTCATGGATTATTTTTTTTAAAAATGTCATATCATTAATATCAGGACATTTACTTTATACGTGACATAAATATTTAATAGACATTTAAATTAAAAATTATTCTTCAATATTTTTATATTTCTATTTAATGTATTTCCATTTAATGCTATCATATTTTTCCATTTATTGCTTCCATGTCTTTGATTTTAATTAAATTTGAAAATTGAAATTAAATAGTTTTTGACTTGCTGAGATAGTTGTCATATACCCTTTAAAATAAATGGTTACGTTGACAATGTTTTTTTTTTTTTTTGGTCATCTCAATTTGACATTAATGAGTGATAATTATATTAAATAAGTTTATTTTAACGGCAAATTACAATTTAACTACCCAATTAAATCTAATTCAAACGGAGCAACAGTTTCAATTTTATTACAATTTTACCCTCTACCGTTAGTAAGATTCCTTTGTATTTGACTGTAAATAGTATCAAAACAAAAAAGAACGAAAATACCCTTAATAACTATATTGACTCAGTTGACCGAATAAAAATAAACAAAAAAAAAACACAAAAAATATATTTTATAAAAATAAACAAAAAAAAAAAAAAAAAAAAAACAAAACAAATTGAGAAAAAAAAATTAGATCTCCAGATGGAGGTGGAGATTAATTTGAGAAAAATATTTGCATCAAGCTTGCTTCATTAAGAACCCATGTTTATCAAGAACAATGTTATTCAGGCTTGCTTCATCAAGAACCCAAAAACAAGTAAAAATATACTGGGTGAACCCAGATTTTCATCAACTTCAACCTCGGAATTGGGGAAAAAAAAATCAACCTCAAATATCATCTAACCATCAGATCTTCTTCAAGAACTGGGAAAAAAAAAAAAACAACCTCAAAATTGTCTTCAACGTCAACCCATCATAAACCAATCTTTAAACCCAAAACAATCAAACTCAACCCAAGACCCAGAAAATTTCCAACCTAGAAAACCCAGAAAATCAAACACATTCATCATCTTTATCAACCCTAAATCAACACCAGCCACATCCACAAACCACCCTAAACAACCAACACACTACCAAAACCACCCTAAACAACTACCACATCCACCCTCCATGTTGGCGACCAACATCAAACAGCCATCACACCCATACCCACCCAAAATACCCAAAACATCAAACACCAGCCCCATCTACTTCTTTTTTTTTTTCATTTTCAAACACCAACCCCATCCACTTCGCCACCTCACCCACAAAAACTCCAATCTCCCTACACACCCACAAAAACTGCATCCGCAGTACATTCCAATGTCGTCAAAATTATCGATTCGGGTGGGTCCGATTTGGCCCAAATGAATGATGGAAGTTGAAGAAGAACAGAATGTTGATCAGTAATGGTGGATGTGGAAGAAAAAGAGGAGTTTAGCGATAGGGAAGAAGAAGAATAAGAGCTCAGTGATGGGGAAGACAAAGAAGAAGGAGGAGAAGAAGAAGAAGTTAGTAGCAATGGGCGAAGAAGAAAAAGAAGAAGTCAATGGTGTTTAGAGATTGGCATGAGGAAGATGATGTAATTTGTTTATTAAAATGAGAAGATGATGTAAGTTTTAATTAAATAATCTTTTTTTTTTTTTAAATTAATCTCTACCGTTCATCTTAAGTGGATGGTAGAGATCCAATTATTAATTTTTGTTTAATTTATTTAATTTATTTTAAAATTTAGAATTTTATTTTAAAAGAAAAATAAAAAAAAAAATATCAAAAGATAATTTTATCTTTCAATCAGTTAACTCCAATAGAAATCCACTAACAGTAAAAGGATAAATTGTAATAAAACTGAAACTATTGCTCCGTTTGAATTAGACTTTTAATTGTAGTTAAATTGTAATTTGCTCTTATTTTAACTCAATGTCTATTCTTCTATGTGAGATATAATTTTTCATAATTCATGAGAATATTGAAGATGCTCTAAGCATTAGTAACTTCATTTTCAGGTTAAAATGGACTCAAAGTTGTGAGCCTGATGGTCACCAAGTAAATCTTCAATTCTAGGGTTTCACAAATATAAATTTCCAAAGATATGGAGCTTATGGTCATGCTTTAGATTGTTAAAAGTGCTCAAGTTGTGAGCCCAACGCTTGACCCTAAAATAGGCACATCCGTCACTCATGACAGAAAAATACGAACGAAAAAGTTCATTTCATTTTAAAGTCATCATATGTGTAACTGGAGCCCAGGCCAAAAGAAAATGAGTAAATGGGCGGCTTAAGATAAAAGGTAGTTGTATTATGCTATTATTGGGTTGATGGAACTTAATTTGGAAGATCATGAATGAGCTAAATCATGGTAATATCGAGAGATCCAACTTTCAATAATCTTCACTTCTGTTTTCCGCAAATCCTGAAGCCATTTTGGATCTTCTCTGCTTGCAAATCTCAGGTCACATGATGAGCCCTGATCATTATCAACATTTTTAGACAATACACATGTTAGAAAGTACAGTTTCAGGTTCTCATAATATATACAATTTTGGCCATGGTTGACCACATGTTTCACATATGGCAGTGTACATTCTTATATCTACTTTGATTGGTTACATTTAGCTAAAAGGAAAAAAAAAAAAAGAAAAGAAAATTGATCCACTAACCTTCTACAGCAACTATTGAAATTATGCTGTTTGATATTCTTCAGAACCCTGACAAACATCAATAATGTCAAATTAGATAGAAAGCATAAAATCTGAATCACTTGCCAGCTACTCGACAATACAAAAAGTGAGAGAGAAAAAAAAAAGATAATACCCTCCACCACTCCAAGGATCTCTTAGGCCATTAAAGAAGATAATATTGCTTGCAAATCTTTTAAGAATCCTCTTAATATCCTGTCCAAAACAGATACAACGACCGATATTTAATGCCGGCAAGTCATGTTATCATGTTGATTCATGATTAATTGATAATGCAACAAATGGGATATTAAATACAATGATAATTGTTTGTGCACACTCACATGGCCACCAAATTCTGTGCTAATCCAATTGGGTCTAGGCTCGATGTCAAACACTTTTTTGCAGAAAGTGGCTCCGCCATTGTAGTCCCACTTTGATGCTGGAAATATGCTCTCCTTATTGTTACCACTTACTGGCATTATCATCTCTGTACACGCCTGCCCAAATAAACAACAACAAAAGTTCCCAATGCCAATCAACCAAACTGGGTTGGACCAACTCCCTTAATTTTGTGGGCTTTAGCCCAATTGTGAATAGTTGTTGGTGTCAACAATACAGAGGAAGATTGAGCTTTTTTTTTTTTTTTTTTTTTTTGAGATTTTCGATTAATGTTAAAACTTTGAATGAGTTACAGTGTTGTGAAACACATCACCACATGCTTTTCTTGGATACTCCCTCATGCCCCTCTAGCCCTCTCTACCCTCTCATCACCATAGTTTCCTGTTGGAAACTCAATAATATAATAATGTTTGATTTTTTTTTAAACAACTTTCTGCTTTTAAAAAACAAAATTAGCTTTTGAAAAATTGTGATTTAAATTGTGAAAAAGCTTAATATTGTTTTCAACTTCAAATAACTAGACAGTTTTTTTTTTTTTTTAAAAAAAAAAAGAAAACCTTGTAGTAAATAATATCACTTTAAATATAATTTTTGTATATAATATTTAAAAATATCATTTAAAAAGAGTGATGTTAAATTCTTCAAAAATTTTATTTAAATTCATAATTAGATGATGTGTCATTTGAGTTATCGGTATCATATAAATTATTAAATAATATAATAATTGATATAATGTTGAGTTACAGATTAATATCATATCATACGAGCATCAATTTAAATAAAATTTTTTGAGAACGTAGTATTATTCTTTTTAAAATAAGGGTACATGTATGACGTATATACGAATTTGGAGTTATTTACATTTTTAAAAATCTCTTTCTTCTAAATGATAAATCAAGAAATTCAAGGTAATTCTACTTTTAACTGTACCATTTACACTTTCGTCTCCTTAAAGCTACTCACACTCCCTGATTTTTGTTCGTCCACACTTGGGCACCAATTTTTTTAAAACAAAAAAATGATAATAGTTGTAATTGAATTTAAATCTAAAACATATTTTAGAATCATAAAAAACTTTATCAATTACGTAGAAACTACTCTTGCACTCATGCATGCAACTGTACTTTGTTTTCATTTCCAAATAATGTAAATTTGCACTGTATTTGACACATTTAAGCTCAACCATGCTATTTTCTTGGTCGTCTTTTCTTTTTTTTTGGTGAAGTTTAGAAAACACATGAAAATAAAAGTGAATATTGAAATTGGAACATAAACGAGAGGAAAAGACCAATACAAGGTGCACGTGGTGAGAGTAATTAGCTGTAAACATGTCGAAGAGTCATTAAAAAAAAAAAAAAACACATGTCGGAGAGTCCTAAAATGAAGAATCTTTCAAGTACGTACCTGCCAACCCCATTCTCCAAGGCCATGAGGATCAGAACCATCGTCCAGATCAAAACACGTGGCAGTTCCACTGGAGTTATAGTAGATGTTAGCTGCACCGTACAGCTTCGCAAAAGTGTCATTTCCACTCAGGTTATCTATCGCTTTACACATCTGCAGCCAACATGGTCAATAGTCAACGCTACCTTGTCATTTCTTGGTCAATGCCCCTAACGTTTGGATGGCCTAACGTTTGGATGGCCTATCGCTATCGGCACCTCTTTTAGGACCACACTACGATTTTTTTTTTCTTTTTTTCTTTTTTTTTTTTTTTGGGGTGAAAGGGGCCATACCATGGTTCATAAATCATAAATTTAATTTCTTGAGCTGAAATTTTAATTTGCAATCATCCTCATTGAATTATGTTATTTAAAAATTTGATAAAAAAAACTTAGTGCGTGTTGTTCAATATATAAATTAAAAATTTAAGTTAAAAGAGTACATTGAGATAAATATTTAGGGAGTTTAGTGGTAAATCTTTTAGACTCATATTTTGAAGTCACGATTTCAAATTATCTTTCTTTTAGAAGCGGATTTGAAGATTTTAATCGGAGAGGGTGAAGTAGGTGAAGTACACTTTATATATGGTTTAATATATATATATATATATATATAACTAATAAATTACTGAAAATTTATAGAATATGAATTTACATTTAATAATTTTAATTTTAAAAAACTATAAAGATTTTTAAATTTTGTAATCAATTATATATATAATTGATTAAATATATAAAAATCTTTATAGTTTTTTTTTGTTTTAAAAAAATTAAAATTATTAAATGTAAACAAATCTTCCATAAAATTTCATTATTTTATTAGTTTGTAATATATATAGTGAACAATATATGGAAGGAGAAGTATATATATATATATGTGTGGTGTGTGTGTGTGTGTGTGTGTGTGTGTGTGTGTGCTACTTAGGCCCAATAAAGAAGATACACGTTGATCTATTGAGATGGATACACGTGCATGAAATTGAGTGGAGGTATCCCTCGATCATAGGAGTTATCCCCCTGTCATAGTTGGTATCCTCCAATCATAGAAGATATCCTCTAATATTAAAAGGCATCCTCTGATCATAGGAGATATTCCCCGATCATAAGAGTTATCTCTCCATCATAGAAGGTGTCTTCGATTATAGGTGGTGTCCCTCGATCATAAGAGGTGTCCTGTGATCAAATGAATAATTTGATAGCCTACCAACCTTTACTGACTAGAAAAGTTTAGATAGATGTTCAATGTGGAATTGTCAGGTGTCAAGCAAAGGATGAAATGTAAACCCTAAATGACAAACATGTCTACATGTATATCGCCAAGTGGAAAGAAGAGCCTACCCTAATATAAAAGATGGTGTAAAGTTTCATTGAGGATAGTTTGAGAAGTTGAAAAACAATAGGGAAAAGCTAGATAGATAAATAAAGCTTAGAGAAAGAGTTTGAATCAAACTGAAGATGCAAAGTAGTGGGTCAAGGTACCTAAGATCCAAAGTAGTACTCAGTGATAAACACCAGATTATCTTAACAATGGCGAATCATTTATGCTCAATATATATATATATATATATTGAGCAAATTATACTAAACTACCTAAGGTTTAGTTTAGTGTATAACATATGGAAACAACTTTTTCAAAAAAGGACACTCACCTCCTCTACCATTAGTTTGACTATGTTAAGTTTAACATTTAACTAATAAAATGTCTATATTACCCTGATTATACAATAAATTACTAAAATATCTTTAATATAAATTTTGAAAATAAAATTAATTGAATAAAAAATAAATTTAAAAATTAAAAGTTTAAAATTAAGATTTATCTATTGTTTATTTCAACATTATATAGAATTTATTAACAACTTGCACTTTTTTTAGCTCTTTAAGTAATTTGCTAAAATAAAGATTTATTTGCTTTATAACTTGTACGGTTATTATGCGTGATTGAAATAAGTTGAAAAAGGAGAGGGGGGGGGGGGGGGGGGAGGGGTTGTAGGGGGGTGGGTTGTGTGTGGAGCGGGGGGCGGCATTTGTGAGTGTGGTCGTGAAGGGTGGTGGTGGTTGTTGTGGCGGGGGTTGAAGGTGTGGGTTGTTGGGGTTGTAAAAATTTGTTGTGTTCCATATGGATAGAGTGGTTTGACAGAAAGTGATCTGCAACCTTTTGTAATTACTTAGATTATGGAGGCGATTAATACTACGAAGTAAGGTAGGAAAGTGAATTTTGTCTTAGATGAAAGAGGCAAACCATATAGAGACGTATGAGCTGGAGCATTACGTGGGAATGAGAACCAGAGGTGTTAAGCTAAAGAGTAGATGACTCTGGCTTGATCAATTTTCTACAAAATTATTGGTGGACTAGGTTAGTTTAGGATAATTGATGTTTACTTAATTTGTTTATGGAATTAAACCCCAATTTAAATGGAATCAACAACCTTTCTTTTGAATTTTAGGAAAATTGTTTGATTTATAATAACCGTACAAGTTGTACTGCAAACAAATAGTCATTTTAAACTTTAATTTTCAAAATTTTTATTAAATTAATTTTATTCTCATTATTTATACTAAGGATATTTTAGTAATTTAATTGCATAATCAGAATAATATAGATATTTTACTCGTCAAATGTTAAAATTAATATAGTTTAAACATTTTTCCTTTTTTGAAAAAAGTGGTTTCCATATGTGAAACATTAAATCTAGCGTGGGTTTAGTATAATTTGCTCTATATAAAATTTTAAAAAGTTGTGGGGCTAAGACTATCTCCCATGTGTGGCACCAAATTTTAGACCATTAATATTGATCAAATTTTAGTATAACCGCCATTAATATTGAAAATAATAGCTAAATAGTCCAAACGTTAAATGGTATAGTAAATCTATTAATAAACTAACAGATTCGTTAATTTTAAGGGTATAATCGTCAATATCTTTAATAGGGACATATGGATTGATTTAAAAAAATTAAAATAAATTGAAGCAAAAGTCATCTCATTACTCTCTCTCTCTAGCATAACTCTCTCTCTCTTTCATCTAACCCAACCATCATCACCATTCGACTTCATCACCACCCACACCATCAAAACCTAACCCCATCACCACTTAGCACACCACCTTAACCTATCCCCGCAGTCCCCACCCACCACTGTCCCCTTCCACCCTCTGTTGTCTCTCTTTCTCTTTCCTCTTCCACCCTCCTTCGTCGTAGCTCTCTCTTCCTTCTCCATCCTTCGTTGTCGCTCTCTTTTCTCTCCACCGTCGTTGTTGCTTTCTCATCTCTCTCTATCCTCCGCCATTACACTCTCTTCCTTTTTCTCACTCTACCGTCGCCTTCTTTTGAATGTTTATCATATCAATCTAGATCCAAAAGATTGAGAGCGTCGAAAAGTTTTTTGTTAAAAATGATTAGGTGGTAATGGATGGACCAGTTGATGTGTAATGGTGTTTATCACTGGTATTAGATGATGGTTTGATGGACAGTGGGTGTGTGATAAATGGTGGTGGTGATGATGATGATGATGAGGTGGTTGGTGAGTGAATAGTGCCTGGCTGGTGCATGAATGGTGCCAAGGTAATGTGTGATGGTGCGTGAATAATGCCTGGGTGGTGTGTGATGGTGTGTGATGTCCATGTAGTTTGTTCTTAATTTGTCAAATTTATTTTATTTTTAAATTTTTGGATTTTGATTCTGAAGATGATTTTGGTTAAACCCTTGATGATCTGCACTATTTTTTAATTTTTAATTTATTTTTTTAAAAAATTAATCTCCACTTTTATTTCATTTTTCTAATTTTTTTAAAATTAATTTAATGGAAATTTTTTATTTAATTTTTTAATTTATTTTAAATTGATGAATGGTGATCTAATGGAATTTATTTATTTTATTTATTTAATTTTTATTAGTAATAATTATTATTTCAATGATTTAAAATTGTAATTATTTATTTATTTATATATATTTAATTATAAATTCTAAGAATTTTTATTTTTTATGAAAGGGTAATTGGGTAATTAACTAATTTGTTTTGTTTTTAATTTTTAATTTTTTTAATATAGTAAGAGTATTTTGATCTTTACTGTTTTTGTCACAAAACCACTAAAAATTTAGATGTAAAACACTTTAGGCTAACGGTAGGGGATTTTTTTGGCTAATATTTTGAAAAGTTGGGATAAATTGAGATTATTACCATTTCAATGGAGTTTTTAGATTTTTCCCTTGAATTAATAAAATGATATATTACTGATTGCGAATTGAAGTTAATATTGCATGCAAGAAGGTTTACCTGTTTTACTGGATAAGCAGGCAAGGGATTGAGAAAATTTGAGGGAGTTGGATAATCGGTCATGGCTGTGTAAATGAAAGCAGTATGTAACCAGCCTTCGAGAGAATCAACACTAATGTAATTTCTGCAAAAAATAAATAATATGAAAATAATCACTTTGAGTCTGTTAAAGACTATATATATATATATATCATATAAAAATTAAAAGTAAACTAATTTTTATATCTTACTTGCATATTTTAAACGATTTACGGAGAACTTCCAGACCCTCAGGTTTGTTTGCAATATCTTCAATTTGTTGCCATGACCCTTTGATCACTTTGTAACAATTCTCACTCACACTCTGATTGTTCACCGACACACAAACAATAAGTTAAATTTAGACTCCGATAATAAATCATATTAAATAAATAAATATGTGATATATATATATATCTATGTATATTATGCATAATTAACTATTAACTACACAACATATTTGTTTTTTAAGTATGCAAGTTTGCATATAAAATTATTATATTTGTTTTATTGGGGTTGGACCATACATGATAAGCTGAATAGATATTACTTTGGAGAATGTGTGCATCGTTTTGCATCTCATCTTTAATGTCTTTTTAGCATGGGCCAAAAGGAAAGTAAAGGTTGGAGACAGCAAAGGGAGAAAGTAAAAGAAAGACAATTAATTACCTTGAAGTCTTGTGTAATAATGTTGTTAAAGCTATAAGGAGAAGTTATATTCTCAAAATTGAGGATTGGAGCTGAAGATGCCAAGGCTCCAATGGCAACATGTGGGTATTTCAACCTAAACCAAGCTGCTAGCACTGCACAATATTTAATTCATTCCATGTATACATTAATTAATACCTCCAACTTTTCTTTTGATCCCATCACATATAGAAAAACTATGCATATTTATGTGGTTAGATATGTATGGTGACAACATCTATGAAGTAATAAAAGAGAGAAACAAGAAAGGAAGATACCCTCGTGTCATCGAGATTGGCCAAAAGAAATTAAAAAGAGAGTGATCAAAATATAATATCAGTACATACTTCCTCCATAGGAACCTCCAAAGACCACCACAGGAGAGTCAATTGCAGAGAGGTTGTTCTTCAAGTCAATGATCAAAGTTGCATAATCTGCCAAGGCCTGTGTTGAGCTCAGATATCCTAGTGTGCTTGCATTGCTATAAGCAACGTCTTTGTCACCCCCAAAAGGAATAGACTTTCCATAAAACCGA
The DNA here is from genome assembly GCA_021234005.1 of Nephelium lappaceum. Lineage (NCBI taxonomy): Eukaryota > Viridiplantae > Streptophyta > Magnoliopsida > Sapindales > Sapindaceae > Nephelium > Nephelium lappaceum. The sequence goes on from CM038011.1 coordinate 7,545,586, forward strand.
TGCTGCATTAATAATTATAGAATACACGAGTCATGTTTTGCATATAATTAGTAGTCTTTTGTTTGGTTGCTACATATGTGTAAGAACAGAAAAGAAAATTGTTTAAATGGATATTGAATACCTCGATGAAAACAAGAAGGGCTTTGAAGTGGGGTGCTTTTTCAAACATGAATCCGGTGTTTTGCGTGAACCATTCAATGTGGCCTTCATTTCCAGTATAGACAAAGATTGGAGCATTCTTTTCAGCGCCACCCCAGAAGGTGTCATTAACCAAGTATCTTTGCTGAAACGTTTGATAACTCTGCGGATTGTAGTTGAAGTGGTCAAGGATCTGTGTGAAATACTTGGTTCTGTATAGCTTATTTGTGGTGGAAAGAGAGAGCTGCTGCGGCTGAGCTATATTTGGAGATGGAAATCTAGGCATAAAATTGGCATGATGTGACATAGCAGATGATGATATAGAGATAAAAGAGAGCAATAAAAATATAAAGCCAAGATCAAAATCCAGTGTTTTCATGGTTTTGGAGAATGCAGAGAAGTGATAAGTATCTAGAAAGATAGAGAGAGAATCTTGAAAGTTTACACCTAGCATAGAATATGGTGTTAGTGGCTAGCGGCTGTTGACTTAAGGCTTCGTTTGGTATGTGAAATTTGAATGTAATAGAATAAATTAAATTAAAATGAAATTGATTGGATTGAATTAGAATGAAAAATTATTGTCCCATATTTGGTAGAACTTGAGATTGAATTAAAAATGTTTCATATTGTGTTTAGTATAGATTGGGATCGAATTATAATAAAATTAATTTAAATATTTTATTATATAATTAAAATTAATTTCAAAATTATTTTTATAAAAAATTTTTAAAAAAAGAGAAAAATATATTTTATTAATTTAAATATAAGGATTAATTTTAAATAGTAAAATATAGGTTGGGTTTGGATTGAAATAAAATTAATTTAAATATATTATTACATAACCTAGCTTATATTATACATAAAGTTAATAATGTTTTAAACAAAATAAATCCTATAAATCATTCCTTTTAAAAGTTATATTGATTTTTTTTAGAATCATATTATTAGATATTCATATTTCTATGCTTTCCATTACACACAAAAATAAATGGAGAGAAAGAAAATAAATGAGGTTAGTAGAAGAAATAATTAATGAGGAGAGAGAAAAATTCATTCCCATTGAATCTCATGATGAATATTGGGATTTAGTATTCCCATGAGAATGAGATTGAAATAAAAATAGTATTGGAATTTCATTCCTAAATTGGCCATTCCAAATATAGGATTTGAGAGTTTTGAATATTTTGAATCTCAAACTTATTTCAAATCTTATTCACCAAACATGGCCTACGAATATCTCCAATGTGAGCAAGGATTCTTTGTCATCTTTTTTTTTTTTTAATTAATCTCTTGATAATTTAGTGACATATTAACATAAAAACTAGTAGATGGTCAAGATTGTTTCATTTTTTTTGTTTTATATATCAGTCAAACTTAAATTCCTCGTATAAAAAAATTAGTACGAAAAAAGATTGATAAAGACTCCTCTAATGCTCTTGACAAAGACTCCTCTAATGCTCTCATGGATTATATTTTTTTAAAAAAGTGTCATGTCATTAATATCAGAAGATTTACTTTCTACGTGACATAAATATTATTTAATAGACATTTAAATTAAAAATTATTCTTCAATACTTCTATATATTTCTATTTAATGCTTTAATGTATTTCCATTTAATGCTATCATATTTTTCCATTTACTGTTTCCATGTCTTTGATTTTTAATTAAATAGTTTTTGACTTACTGAGATAGTTGTCTAATATACCATTTACTTTCTACGTGACATAAATATTATTTAATAGACATTTAAATTAAAAATTATTCTTCAATACTTCTATATATTTCTATTTAATGCTTTAATGTATTTCCATTTAATGCTATCATATTTTTCCATTTACTGTTTCCATGTCTTTGATTTTTAATTAAATTTGAAAATTAGAATTAAATAGTTTTTGACTTGCTGAGATAGTTGTCTAATATACCCTTTAAAAATAAATGGTTACGTTGACAATGTCTTTTTTTTTTTTTTTTTTGTCATCTTAATTTGACATTAATAAGTGATAATTGCATTAAAGAAATTTATTTTAACTCAATGTCTATTTTTTCTGTGTGAGATATAATTTTTTCATAATTCATGAGAATATTGAAAATGCTCTAAGCATTAGTAACTTCATTTTCGGGTTAAAATGGACTCAAAGTTGTGAGCCTGATGGTCACCAAGTAAATCTTCAATTCTAGGGTTTCACGAATATAAATTTCCAAAGGTATGGAGCTTATGGTCATGCCGTAGATTGTTAAAAGTGCTCAAGTTGTGAGCCCAATGCCTGACCCTAAAATAGGCACATCAGTCACTCATGACAGAAAAAATACGAACGAAAAAAGTTCAGTCCATTTTAAAGTCATCATATGTGTAACCGGAGCCTAGGCCCAAAAGAAAATGAGTAAATGGGCGGCTTAAGCATCAAAGGTAGTTGTATTATGCTATTATTGGGTTGATGGAACTTAATTTGGAAGATCATGAGTGAGCTAAATCATGGTAATATCGAGAGATCCAACTTTCAATAATCTTCACTTCTGTTATCCGCAAATCCTGAAGCCATTTTGGATCTTCTCTGCTTGCAAATCTCAGGTCTACATGATGAGCCCCCTGATCATTATCAACATTTTTAGACAATACACATGTTAGAAAGTACAGTTTCAGGTTCTCATAATATATACAATTTTGGCCATGGTTGACCACATGTTTCACATATGGCAGTGTACATTCTTATATCTACTTTGATTGGTTACATTTAGCTAAAAGGAAAAAAAAAAGAAAAAGAAAAAGAAAATTGATCCACTAACCTTCTACAGCAACTATTGAAATTATGCTGTTTGATATATTCTTCAGAACCCTGACAAACATCAATAATGTCAAATTAGATAGAAAGCATAAAATCTGAATCACCTGCCAGCTACTCGACAATACAAAAAAGTGAGAGAGAAAAAAAAAAAAGATAATACCCTCCACCACTCCAAGGATCTCTTAGGCCATTAAAGAAGATAATATTGCTTGCAAATCTTTTAAGAACCCTCTTAATATCCTGTCCAAAACAGATACAACGACCAATATTTAATGCCGGCAAGTCATGTTATCATGTTTGATTCATGATTAAAATAATGCAACAAATGGGAAATTAAATACAATGATAATTGTTTGTGCACACTCACATGGCCACCAAATTCTGTGGTAATCCAATTGGGTCTAGGCTCGATGTCAAACACATTCTTGCAGAAAGTGGCTCTGCCATTGTAGTCCCACTTTGATGCTGGAAATATGCTCTCCTTATTGTTACCACTTATTGGCATTATCATCTCTGTACACGCCTGCCCAAGTAAACAACAACAAAAGTTCCCAATGCCAATCAACCAACCTGGTTGGACCAGCTCCCCTTAATTTTGTGGGCTTTAGCCCAATTGTGAATAGTTGTTGGTGTCAACAATACAGAGGAAGATTGAGCTTTTTCTTTTTTTTTTTGAGATTTTCGATTAATCTTTGAAACTTTGAATGAGTTACAGTGTCATGAAACAAACATATATTGATATTGTAGAGGCTTGTAATGGTGTGAAATAGTGTTTACTTTTGTCTGTCAGCACCAATTAGGTAATGTTTGATACAAACACAACAGGCTGGGACATCGGAAGATGATTAATTATTGATTTTTATTTTTTGGGAAAATTTGGTTTTTACGCAATAGAGCAGGCTCCAAAGAGTTAATGATAATTAATAATCATTTCACTACTCTAACTTTTGTCTTTTGCATGTGACAATGAGAATTGGGAAACACATCACCACATGCTTTTCTTGGATACTCCCACATGCCCCTCTAGCCCTCTCTACCCTCTTCATCACCATAGTTTTCCTGTTGGAAACTCAATAATATAATAATGTTTGATTTTTTTTAAAACAACTTTCTGCTTTTAAAAACAAAATTAGCTTTTGAAAAATTGTGATTTAAATTGTGAAAAAGCTTAATATTGTTTTCAACTTCAAATAACTTTACAGTTTTTTTTTTTTTTAAAAAAAAAAGAAAACCTTGAAGTAAATACTATCACTTTTAAATATAATTTTTATATATAATAATTTAAAAATATCATTTAAAAAGAGTGATGTTAAATTCTTCAAAAATTTTATTTAAATTCATAATTAGATGAGATGTCATTTGAGTTATCGGTATCATATAAATTATTAAATATTATGATAATTAATATAGTGCTGAGTTGACAGATTAAATACCATATTATACGAGCATCAATTTAAATAAAATTTTTTGAGAACCTAGTATTATTCTTTTTAAAATAATGGTACATGTATGATGTGTATACAAATTTTGGAGTTATTTCACACTTTTAAAATCTCTTTCTTCTTAAAGATAGATCAAGAAATTCAAGGTAATTCTACTTTTAACTGTACCATTAACACTTTCGTCTCCTTAAAGCTACTCACACACCCTGATTTTTGTTCTTCCACACTTGGGCACTATTTTTTTTAAAACAAAAAAATGATAATAGTTGTAATTGAATTTAAATCTAAAACATATTTTAGAATCATAAAAAACTTTATCAATTACGTAGAAAACTACTCTTGCACTCATGCATGCAACTGTACTTTGTTTTCATTTCCAAATAATGTAAATTTGCACTGTATTTGACACATTTAAGCTCAACCATGCTATTTTCTTGGTTGTCTTTTCTTTTTTTTTTTTGGTGAAGTTTAGAAAACACATGAAAATAAAATTGAATATTGAAATTGGAACATAAACGAGAGGAAAGACCAATACAAAGTGCACGTGGTGAGAGTAATTAGCTGTAAACATGTCGAAAAGTCATTTAAAAAAAAAAAAAAAACATGTCGGAGAGTCTAAAATGAAGAATGTTTCAAGTACGTACCTGCCAACCCCATTCTCCAAGGCCATGAGGATCAGAACCATCGTCCAGATCAAAACACGTGGCAGTTCCACTGGAGTTATAGTAGATGTTAGCTTGCACCGTACAGCTTCGCAAAAGTGTCATTTCCACTCAGGTTATCTACCGCTTTACACATCTGCAGCCAACATGGTCAATAGTCAACGCTACCTTGTCATTTCTTGGTCAATGCCCCTTACGTTTGATGGCCTATAGGCACCTCTTTTAGGACCATACTACGTTTTTTCTTTTTTTTTTTTTGGGTGAAAGGGGCCATACCATGGTTCATAATTCATAAATTTAATTTCTTGAGCTGAAAATTTTAATTTGCAATCATCCTCATTGAATTATGTTATTTAAAAATTTGATAAAAAAACTTATGTGCATGTTTTCAATATATAAATTAAAAATTTAAGTTTAAAAGAGTACATTGAGGTAAATATTTAGGGAGTTTAGTGGTAAATCTTCAAATCTTTTAGACTCATATTTTGAAGTCACGATTTCAAATTATCTTCCTTTTTAGAGGTGGAATTTGAAGATTTTAATCGGAGAGGGTGAAGTAGGTGAAGCACACTTTATATATGGTTTAATATATATATAAACTAATAAATTAATGAAAATTTATAGAATATGAATTTACATTTAATAATTTTAATTTTAAAAAACTATAAAGATTTTTATATTTTGTAATCAATTATATATATAATTGATTAAAATATATAAAATCTTTATATTTTTTTTTGTTTGTTTTAAAAAAAAATTAAAATTATTAAATGTAAACTCATCTTCCATAAAATTTCATTATTTTATTAGTTTGTAATATATATAGTGAACAATATATGGAGGGAGAAGTATATATATATATATATGTGCTGCTTAGGCCCAATAAGGAAGATACATGTGGATCTATTGAGATGGATACATGTGCATGAAATTGAGTGGAGGTATCCCTTAATCATAGGAGTTATCCCCCTGTCATAGTTGGTAGCCTCCAATCATAGAAGATATCCTCTAATCTTAAAAGGCATCCTCTGATCATAGGAGATATTCCCCGATCATAAGAGTTATCTCTCCATCATAGAAGGCGTCTTCGATTATAGGTGGTATCCCTCGATCATAAGAGGTGTCCTGTAATCAAAAGAATAATTTGATAGCCTACCAACCTTTACTGACTAGTAAAGTTTAGATAGATGTTCAATGTGGAATTGTCAGGTGTCAAGCAAACGATGAAAAGTAAAGCCAAATGACAAGCATGTCTACATGCATATGGCCAAGTGGAAAGAAGAGCCTACCCTAATATAAAAGATGGTGTAAAGTCTCATTTGAGGATAGTTTGAGAAGTTGAAAAACAATAGGGAAAAGCTAGACAGATAAATAGAGCTTAGAGAAAGAGTTTGAATCAAACTGAAGATGCAAAGTAGTGGGTCAAAGGTACCTAAGATCCAAAGTAGTAACTCGGTGATAAACACCAGATTATCTTAACAATGGCGAATCATTTTATGCTCAATATATATATATGTATATATATATGAGCAAATTATACTAAACTACCTAAGGTTAGGTTTAGTGTATAACATATGGAAACAACTTTTTCAAAAAAGGACACCCACCTCCTCTACCATTAGTTTGACTATGTTAAGATTGACATTTAACTAGCAATATGTCTATATTACCCTGATTATATAATAAAATTACTAAAATATCTTTAATACAAATTTTGAAAATAAAATTAATTGAATAAAAAATAAATTTAAAAATTAAAAGTTTAAAATTAAGATTTATCTATTGTTTATTTCAACATTATATAGAATTTATTAACAACTTGCACTTTTTTAGCTCTTTAAGTAATTTGCTAAAATAAAGATTTATGTGCTTTATAACTTGTACGGATATTATGCGTGATTGAAATAAGTTGAAAAAAAGGGGGGGGGGTGGGTTTTGGGCGGGCGGGCGGGGGCGGCGTTTGTGGGTATGGTCGTGGAGGGTGGTGGTGGTTGTGTGGCGGGGGTGGAAGGTGTGGGTGGTTGGGGTTGGAAAAAAATTGCTGTGTTCCATATGGATAGAGTGGTTTGACAGAAAGAGATCTGCAACCTTTTGTAATTACTAGATTATGGAGGCGATTAATACCAGGAGTAAGGGTAAAATAGGAAAGTGAATTTTGTCTTAGATGAAAGAGGCAAACCATATAGAGACGTATGAGCTGGAGCATTACGTGGGAATGAGAACCAGAGGTGTTAAGCTAAAGAGTAGATGACTCTGGCTTGATCAATAAATAGATAAACTTGCTGCTGTTTTAATGTTATTCCAAACAAAGCAATGAAGTTCTCCTTCAATTCTCATCAGAGGCCTTTTTCTGGAAGCTTGTCCCTTGTACCAAGTTTACCCCCTGATGGTGTCTGGCCATGCTTACACTGAATATAATATCGAACCACCAACAATAAAACATCTTGAAAAAAGAAAAGACAGCACAATAGAAATGATCTTCTCATGCTCTAGATATGCATAAGTTCTTGGAAGATGTTCATGGCAGAAGCTGGCAATCCCAGAAGCACATTTATGCTTCTCCTCTCTTTGCCATGAGACAGGAACAATATCACTTCCTTTTCTGGCAGTGCCACAGGCCCTGACAAAACAGGCTCTCCCCAACCAAAATCTGTAGTGTGGAAAGATAGCCTTGACCAAGTAGTGATCAAGAGTGTGGAAGCTAGAGAAGGCCTGAGTCTTGTTGCTTCAAAGTAATCGATGGCTGATCTCATGTAACCATCATCAACCATCTTGATTGCCTCTTGAACTTGCCCAACTGCAAATGATATTGGTTTTTCAATTAGCTCACCTGCTTGGCAGATGGAGTTTGTCAACACAGTTCCATTGCCAAAGTACCCTTTTGGCAGTGGTGGGTTGAATTTAGGCCTTCCATCGACAGCAAACAGTAGCTTTGTGGGTTGGTCAGGTAGGAATTTGAGTGCCTTGGTTCTAGCTCTCCACACAAATCCTGAGAGAGCTTCAAAAGTACTGCATTTGTCAAGAGCTCCATGTTCCATGGCTTTGCTCTTAATTTTCTCTAGCTTTTCAGTGTCAAAACAGAAGGACCTGTAGAGCATTTCATCTTTGTAGAGGTCACTGGTGCCAGACTTGTCTTCTATCTCAGCAAATTCTTGGTGCAGGTACTCTGCCTTTGGCGGGTTCCGGGCTTTGAGGATGCTTCTGTCCAGGAATGGAGGCACATTTAGTGGCAAACCTCTGGCTGTCTCTCCCCATGAGTTCACAAATTCCATAGCACCAATGCCATCAAACATACAATGATTCATGCACAGCCCAAGAACAAACCCTCCACATTTGAACTTTGTCACCTGGAAAATTAAATTGTAGAGCGTTCCATTTAAGCTTCAAACTTGTCAGGAAAAGTTTAAAAATCATAGAACACTAGTTTTTGATATTTTGCTTGACTTGAACAATATCAATTCTTTCCAATTAATGGTAGTTCATGCTATTATTGCAGGCAATTAGAATTTAAATGCTATAAATAGATACTAATAAGTATAAAATCTGTGAAACATTTTAATTTAGTATAGCATCAGAGGTGTTTTTTTTTGACACATGTATAGCATCAGAGTTAGTTTTATAAGAAATCATGGAATCTAATATTCAAATGTTATTACACTTGTAGTGAAGTCTATACATAATTAATTTTGTTTAAGTGTCAACAGTCCCATTTGCATGCTAGCAAGAAATATCAACTCGAAGAGGAATATGTGAGGAGGAATTTAATTAATTAAAAAAACCTGAGCAACAAGAGGAGGCATCTCCAGGATGTTCTTTGCGCCAGGAATGTCATAAACCAGCTTCCCAAGAGTCTCAGGATCTGGCTTTGTGGTGTCTCCAATCTCTTCCAATGAACAATTTGCTTCTGCCTCAACAAAAACAGCCCCTTCCCCACTACAGTTTATGATAAGCTTCCCTTCTGCACTTATAGTCAGCCGGCCGGCAAGTGGATAATAATGAACAAGAACCTTTTTCAAGGCATCCTTGATCACTTCTCCAGCCTTCTCATTTCCTTTATCTTCTGACTTGAAACAATAAATAGTCCTGACGATCACCGCAATGTTTTGATCAAGGTTTGAGAGGAAGTAGAGACCCTTCTCTGTCTCCTCTGCTGGTGCTACAAGAGTTGGCTCACCTAGTTGTCTCACACTAAGTTGAAACACATTGCCATTGGAGTTGTTCATTGTGACAGAATCTGCAAACTCCAAAACCTGAAGACAAAAAATCAAGAATATGATATGATATACAATATATACGTATATGACAAGAATGTTTAAAACAAAACATTGAATGTGTAGTAAATTATTGGTGGAGTAGGTTAGTTTAGGATAATTGATGTTTATTTAATTTGTTTATGGAATTAAACCCCAAATTAAATGGAATCAACAACCTTTCTTTTGAATTTTAGGAAAATTGTTTGATTTATAATAACCGTACAAGTTGTACCGCAAACAAATAGTCATTTTAAACTTTAATTTTCAAAATTTTTTATTAAATTAATTTTATTCTCATTATTTATATTAAGGATATTTAAGTAATTTAATTGTATAATCAGAATGATATAGATATTTCACTGGTCAAATGTTAAAATTAATATAGTTTAAACATTTTTCCTTTTTATAAAAAAGTGGTTTCCATATGTGAAACATTAAATCTAGCGTGGGTTTAGTGTAATTTGCTCTATATAAAATTTTTAAAAGTTGTGGGGCTAAGACTATCTTCAATGTGTGACACCAAATTTTAGACCATTTTGGTGTCAACACCAAATTTTCTTACACCAAATTTTGTTTCACTCCAATGTGTTTTACACCAAATTGGTGTAAAAAGAATCTTTAAAGAATATTCTATACATAATTCTTTAACCAATATTAATTAATTTATTTGGTATAAAATTTTTATTCTCAAATAATTACTCACAATATATACAAAAATTATTAAATACTCATATATTTTTTTATCTTTTACAAAATATTATTCTCATTATATTTCCAACTAATTTTTAGTCATTTCATTATTTTCAACTATTTTTTATCTAACTACTTGATTATTCACCTAATTTTTTATCCATAGCTTTTTTTCAACTAATTTTTTATCTAACTAGTTTATTATCCACCCCATTATAAAATCTTATTCTCCAATAATTACTCACAATATATATAAAAAATAATTATTAAATACTCATATTTTTTTATTTTTTACAAAATATTATTCTCATTATATTTCCAACTAATTTTTTAGTCATTTCATTGTTTTCAACTAATTTTTATCCACCTAATTTTTTTATCCATCTCTTTTTCCAACTAATTTTTTATCCAACTAGTTTATTATCCACCCCATCATAAAATCCTATTCTCAAATAATTACTCATAATATATAAAAGAACTATTAATTACTCACATAATTTTTTTAATTTATTATAAAATATTATTATTATTAATTTTCCAACCAATTTTTAATCATTTAATTTTTTTGACTAATTTTTTATCCACCTAATTCTTTATTTTGCAACTAATTTTTTATCCAACTACTTGTTTGTCTACCATTTTTTTTTTTTCATTCAATATTTCAACTAATTTTTTCACTTTCTTTTATTCACATAATTTTATTTTTTCTACTTAATCGTTCAGTCTAATTTTTTTGGCAACTAAATTTATTATGTTGTTGTAACTGTTGCTGCTGCTGTTGCTTTTTTTTTTTTTTTTTTTATCATGTAGTTTTAATTTAAGGTAATGGTAATGTTAATGTTGTTGCTTTTGATTACATTATTGAGTTTTTGCATTTAAAATACTACCATTTCTATCAAGTAAATATTAAAATAATAAATTTTTATATACATTAAACAATTTAATTCCTTCTACGTTAATATATTATTTATAACATATATTAAACACTTAAAAATATATTAAAACATATTCAATATTATGCTCATTTTAAATATCTTAATGAAATATTTCCAACTGTATATATTTTTTATAATAACTTTATTTTTATTTTTAATTATTAATTAAATTATAAAAATATATGAAATATGACAAAGGACACAAATGGAACATATATTGTTGTTGTTATTACAAAGGGGGTATTGTTGGAATTTTGAAAAAGAAAAAGAAGAGCACATGGCTCAATAACCCATTTGATGTTAGCTATAGTTTGACACCAAATTTGGTGTGTGTACTGTAGCTAATACACCAAATTTTGTCTTGAAAATTACAAAATGGTGCTAAGTTAAAAGTGTGTTTGCACACCAAATTGATGTTTTCTCTTAAAACGATGCTACGTTGGAGTTGCTCTAAGGTCTCAACCTTTACATGCCTCGCTCTATTTCTACCCTTAAATATCAAATTTATGCATAAAAAAGGAAACAGAATTTATAAATTTACTTTGATTAAAATATATATACATATTCACTTTCTTTTTTTTTTTTGACATATATCATAAACACGTATTTTAGTGGCATGACCCAACTTGAAATGATCATTCATATATAACATGTAAAAACAAAAACAACTTTACTACAACATAGGTAGTTGCATTTAGGCATCTAGCTAAATTGAATCAATGGTTATTATTATTTTATCCTTTGAAATTGAAAATAATGTCAAACCACCATTGATATTGAAAATAATAGCTAAAATAGTCCAAACATTAAATGGTATAGTAAATCTATTAATAAACTAACGGATTCGTTAATTTTAAGGGTATAATCGTCAATATCTTTATTAGGGACATATGGATTGATTTAAAAAAATTAAAAATAAATTGAAGCAAAAGTCTTCTCTGAAAATTTGAGGGAGTTGGATAATCGGTCATGGCTGTGTAAACAAAAGCAGTATGCAACCAACCTTCGAGAGAATCGACACTAATGTAATTTCTGCAAAAAATAAATAATATGAAAATAATCACTTTCAGTCTGTTAAAGACATATATATCATATAAAAATTAAAAGTAAACTAATTTTTATATCTTACTTGCATATTTTAAACGATTTACGGAGCACTTCCAGACCCCCAAGTTTGTTTGCAGTATCTTCAATTTGTTGCCATGACCCTTTGATCACTTTGTAACAATTCTCACTCACACTCTGATTGTTCACCGACACACAAACAATAAGTTAAATTTAGACTCCGATAATAAATCATATTAAATAAATAAATATGTGATATATGTATATCTATGTATATTATGCATAATTAACTATTAACTACACAACATATTTATTTTTTAAGTATGCAAGTTTGCATATAAAATTATTATATTTGTTTTATTGGGGTTGGACCATACATATGATAAGCTGAATAGATATTACTTTGGAGAATGTGTGCCTCGTTTTGCATCTCATCTTTAATGTCTTTTTAGCATGGGCCAAAAGGAAAGTAAAGGTTGGAGACAGCAAAGGGAGAAAGTAAAAGAAAGACAATTAATTACCTTGAAGTCTTGTGTAATAATGTTGTTAAAGCTATAAGGAGAAGTTATATTCTCAAAATTGAGGATTGGAGCTGAAGATGCCAAGGCTCCAATGGCAACATGTGGGTATTTCAACCTAAACCAAGCTGCTAGCACTGCACAATATTTAATTCATTCCATGTATACATTAATTAATACCTCCAACTTTTCTTTGATCCCATCACATATAGAAAAACTATGCATATTTATGAGGTTAGATATGTTTGGTGACAACATCTATGAAGCAATAAAAGAGAGAAACAAGAAAGGAAGATACCCTCGTGTCATCGAGATTGGCGAAAAGAAATTAAAAAGAGAGTGATCAAAATATAATATCAGTACATGCTTCCTCCATAGGAACCTCCAAAGACCACCACAGGAGAGTCAATTGCAGAGAGGTTGTTCTTCAAGTCAATGATCAAAGTTGCATAATCTGCCAAGGCCTGTGTTGAGCTCAGATATCCTAGTGTGCTTGCATTGCTATAAGCAACGTCTTTGTCACCCCCAAAAGGAATAGACTTTCCATAAAACCGATGCTGCATTAATAATTATAGAATACACGAGTCATGTTTTGCATATAATTAGTAGTCTTTTGTTTGGTTGCTACATATGTGTAAGAAAAGAAAAGAAAATTGTTTAAATAGATATTGAATACCTCGATGAAAACAAGAAGGGCTTTGAAGTGGGGTGCTTTTTCAAACATGAATCCGGTGTTTTGCGTGAACCATTCAATGTGGCCTTCATTTCCAGTATAGACAAAGATTGGAGCATTCTTTTCAGCGCCACCCCAGAAGGTGTCATTAACCAAGTATCTTTGCTGAAACGTTTGATAACTCTGCGGATTGTAGTTGAAGTGGTCAAGGATCTGTGTGAAATACTTGGTTCTGTATAGCTTATTTGTGGTGGAAAGAGAGAGCTGCTGCGGCTGAGCTATATTTGGAGATGGAAATCTAGGCATAAAATTGGCATGATGTGACATAGCAGATGATGATATAGAGATAAAAGAGAGCAATAAAAATATAAAGCCAAGATCAAAATCCAGTGTTTTCATGGTTTTGGAGAATGCAGAGAAGTGACAAGTATCTAGAAAAATAGAGAGAGAATCTTGAAAGTCTACACCTGGCATAGAATATGGTGTAAGTGGCCAGCGGCCGTTGACTTAAGGCTTCCTTTGGTATGTGAAATTTGAATGTAATAGAATGAATTAAATTAAAATGAAATTCATTAGATTGAATTAGAATGAAAAATTAATGTCTCATATTTGGTAGAACTTGAGATTGAATTAAAAATGTTTCATATTGTGTTTGGTATAGGTTGAGTTTGGATTGGAATAAAATTAATTTAAATATATTATTACATAACCTAGCTTATATTATACATAAAGTTAATAATGTTTTAAACAAAATAAATCCTATAAATCATTTTTTTTAAAAGTTATATTGATTTTTTTTAGAATTATATTATTAGATATTCATATTTCTATGCTTTCCATTACACACAAAATAAATGGAGAGAAAGAAAAATAAATGAGGTTAGTAGAATAAATAATTAATGAGGAGAGAAAAAAATCCATTCCCATTGAATCTCATGATGGAGATTGGGATTTTGTATTCCCACGAGAATGAGATTGAAATGAAAATAGTATTGAAATTTCATTCCTAAATTGGTCACTCCAAATATAGGATTTGAGAATTTTGAATATTTTGAATCTCAAACTTACTTCAAATCTCATGCACCAAAATATAGCCTAAGAGTATCTCCAATATGAGCAAGGATTCTTTGTCATCTTTTTTTTTTATTATTTTTATAATTAATCTCTTGATAATTTAGTGACATATTAACATCAAAACTAGTAGATGGTCAAGATTGTTTCATTTTTTATGTTTTATATATCAGTCAAACTTAAATTCCTTTTATAAAAAAATTAGTACGAAAAAAAGATTGACAAAGACTCCTCTAATGATCTCATGGATTATATTTTTTTAAAAAAGTGTCATGTTATTAATATCAGAAGATTTACTTTCTACGTGACATAAATATTATTTAATAGACATTTAAATTAAAAATTATTCTTCAATACTTCTATATATTTCTATTTAATGCTTTAATGTATTTCCATTTAATGCTATCATATTTTTCCATTTACTGTTTCCATGTCTTTGATTTTAATTAAATTTGAAAATTGGAATTAAATAGTTTTTGACTTGCTGAGATAGTTGTCTAATATACCCTTTAAAAATAAATGGTTACGTTGACAATGTCTTTTTTTTTTTTTTTTTGTCATCTTAATTTGACATTAATAAGTGATAATTGCATTAAAGAAATTTATTTTAACTCAATGTCTATTTTTTCTGTGTGAGATATAATTTTTTCATAATTCATGAGAATATTGAAAATGCTCTAAGCATTAGTAACTTCATTTTCGGGTTAAAATGGACTCAAAGTTGTGAGCCTGATGGTCACCAAGTAAATCTTCAATTCTAGGGTTTCACGAATATAAATTTCCAAAGGTATGGAGCTTATGGTCATGCCGTAGATTGTTAAAAGTGCTCAAGTTGTGAGCCCAATGCCTGACCCTAAAATAGGCACATCAGTCACTCATGACAGAAAAAATACGAACGAAAAAAGTTCAGTCCATTTTAAAGTCATCATATGTGTAACCGGAGCCTAGGCCCAAAAGAAAATGAGTAAATGGGCGGCTTAAGCATCAAAGGTAGTTGTATTATGCTATTATTGGGTTGATGGAACTTAATTTGGAAGATCATGAGTGAGCTAAATCATGGTAATATCGAGAGATCCAACTTTCAATAATCTTCACTTCTGTTATCCGCAAATCCTGAAGCCATTTTGGATCTTCTCTGCTTGCAAATCTCAGGTCTACATGATGAGCCCCCTGATCATTATCAACATTTTTAGACAATACACATGTTAGAAAGTACAGTTTCAGGTTCTCATAATATATACAATTTTGGCCATGGTTGACCACATGTTTCACATATGGCAGTGTACATTCTTATATCTACTTTGATTGGTTACATTTAGCTAAAAGGAAAAAAAAAAGAAAAAGAAAAAGAAAATTGATCCACTAACCTTCTACAGCAACTATTGAAATTATGCTGTTTGATATATTCTTCAGAACCCTGACAAACATCAATAATGTCAAATTAGATAGAAAGCATAAAATCTGAATCACCTGCCAGCTACTCGACAATACAAAAAAGTGAGAGAGAAAAAAAAAAAAGATAATACCCTCCACCACTCCAAGGATCTCTTAGGCCATTAAAGAAGATAATATTGCTTGCAAATCTTTTAAGAACCCTCTTAATATCCTGTCCAAAACAGATACAACGACCAATATTTAATGCCGGCAAGTCATGTTATCATGTTTGATTCATGATTAAAATAATGCAACAAATGGGAAATTAAATACAATGATAATTGTTTGTGCACACTCACATGGCCACCAAATTCTGTGGTAATCCAATTGGGTCTAGGCTCGATGTCAAACACTTTTTTGCAGAAAGTGGCTCTGCCATTGTAGTCCCACTTTGATGCTGGAAATATGCTCTCCTTATTGTTACCACTTACTGGCATTATCATCTCTGTACACGCCTGCCCAAGTAAACAACAACAAAAGTTCCCAATGCCAATCAACCAACCTGGTTGGACCAACTCCCCTTAATTTTGTGGGCTTTAGCCCAATTGTGAATAGTTGTTGGTGTCAACAATACAGAGGAAGATTGAGCTTTTTTTTTTTTTTTTTTTTTTTTTTGAGATTTTCGATTAATGTTTGAAACTTTGAATGAGTTACAGTGTCATGAAACAAACATATATTGATATTGTAGAGGCTTGTAATGGTGTGAAATAGTGTTTACTTTTGCCTGTCAGCACCAATTAGGTAATGTTTGATACAAACACAACAGGCTGGGACATCGGAAGATGATCAATTATTGATTTTTATTTTTTGGGGAAATTTGGTTTTTACGTAATAGAGCAGGCTCCAAAGAGTTCATGATAATTAATAATCATTTCACTACTCTTAACTTTTGTCTTTTGCATGTGACAATGAGAATTGGGAAACACATCACCACATGCTTTTCTTGGATACTCCCACGTGCCCCTCAAGCCCTCTCTACCTCTTCATCACCATAGTTTTCCTGTTGGAAACTTAATAATATAATAATGTTTGATTTTTTTTTAAAACAACTTTCTGCTTTTAAAAACAAAATTAGCTTTTGAAAAATTGTGATTTAAATTGTGAAAAAGCTTAATATTGTTTTTAACTTCAAATAACTTTACAGTTTTTTTTTTTTTTTTTATAAAAAAAAAAGAAAGAAAGAAAACCTTGAAGTAAATACTATCACTTTTAAATATAATTTTTATATATAATAATTTAAAAATATCATTTAAAAAGAGTGACGTTAAATTCTTTAAAAATTTTATTTAAATTCATAATTAGATGATATGTCATTTGAGTTATCGGTATCATATAAATTATTAAATATTATGATAATTGATATAGTGTTGAGTTGACAGATTAAATACCATATCATACGAGCATCAATTTAAATAAAATTTTTTGAGAACCTAGTATTATTCTTTTTAAAATAATGGTACATGTATGATGTGTATACGAATTTTGGAGTTATTTCACATTTTTAAAATCTCTTTCTTCTTAATGATAGATCAAGAAATTCAAGGTAATCCTACTTTTAACTGTACCATTAACACTTTCGTCTCCTTAATTCTACTCACACTCCCTGATTTTTGTTCTTCCACACTTGGGCACCATTTTTTTAAAAACAAAAAAATGATAATAGTTGCAATTGAATTTAAATCTAAAACATATTTTAGAATCATAAAAAACTTTATCAATTACGTAGAAAACTACTCTTGCACTCATGCATGCAACTGTACTTTGTTTTCATTTCCAAATAATGTAAATTTGCACTGTATTTGACACATTTAAGCTCAACCATGCTATTTTCTTGGTTGTCTTTTTTTTTTTTTTGGTGAAGTTTAGAAAACACATGAAAATAAAATTGAATATTGAAATTGGAACATAAACGAGAGGAAAGACCAATACAAAGTGCACGTGGTGAGAGTAACTAGCTGTAAACATGTCGAAAAGTCATTAAAAAAAAAAAAAAACATTGTCGAAGAGTCTAAAATGAAGAATCTTTCGAGTACGTACCTGCCAACTCCATTCTCCGAGGCCATGAGGATCAGAATCATCGTCCAGATCGAAACACGTGACAGTTCCACTGGAGTTATAGTAGATGTTAGCTGCACCGTATAGCTTCGCAAAAGTGTCATTTCCACTCAGGTTGTCTATCGCTTTACACATCTGCAGCCAACATGGTCAATAGTTAACGCTGCCTTGTCATTTCTTGGTCAATGCCTCTAACGTTTGGATGGCCTATCGGCACCTATTTTAGGACCATAGTCACCATACTATGTTTTTTCTTTTTTTTTTTCTTTTTCCTTTTCTTTTTTGGGTGAAAGGGGCCATACCATGGTTCATAATTCATAAAATTAATTTCTTGGGCTGGAAATTTTCATTTGCAATCATCCTCATTGAATTATGTTATTTAAAAATTTGATAAAAAAACTTATGTGCATGTTTTCAATGTATAAATTAAAAATTTAAGTTTAAAAGAGTACATTGAGATAAATATTTTGGTAGTTTAGTGGTAAATCTTTTAGACTTATATTTTGAAGTCACGATTTCAAATTATCTTCCTTTTTAGAAGTGGAATTTGAAGATTTTAATCGGAGAGGGTGAAGTAGGTGAAATACACTTTATATATGGTTTAATATATATATATATATATATAAACTAATAAATTAATGAAAATTTATAGAATATGAATTTACATTTAATAATTTTAATTTTAAAAAACTATAAAGATTTTTATATTTTGTAATCAATTATATATATAATTGATTAAAATATATAAAAATCTTTGTATTTTTTTTGTTTTAAAAAAAATTAAAATTATTAAATGTAAACTCATCTTCCATAAAATTTCATTATTTTATTAGTTTGTAATATATATAGTGAACAATATATGGAGGGAGAAGTATATATATATATGTGTGTGTGTGTGTGTGTGTGTGTGTGTGTGTGCTACTTAGGCCTAATAAGGAAGATACACGTGGATCTATTGAGATGGATACACGTGCATGAAATTGAGTGGAGGTATCCCTCGATCATAGGAGTTATCCCCCCTGTCATAGTTGGTATCCTCCAATCATAGAAGATATCCTATAATCTTAAAAGGCATCCTCTGATCATAGGAGATATTCCCCGATCATAAGAGTTATCTCTCCATCATAGAAGTTGTCTTCGATTATAGGTGGTGTCCTGTGATCAAAGGAATAATTTGATAGCCTACCAACCTTTACTGACTAGTAAAGTTTAGATAGATGTTCAATGTGGAATTGTCAGGTGTCAAGCAAAGGATGAAAAGTAAAGCCAAATGACAAGCATGTCTACATGCATATGGCCAAGTGGAAAGAAGAGTCTACCCTAATATAAAAGATGGTGTAAAGTCTCATTTGAGGATAGTTTGAGAAGTTGAAAAACAATAGGGAAAAGCTAGACAGATAAATAGAGCTTAGAGAAAGAGTTTGAATCAAACTGAAGATGCAAAGTAGTGGGTCAAAGGTACCTAAGATCCAAAGTAGTAACTCGGTGATAAACACCAGATTATCTTAACAATGGCGAATCATTTTATGCTCAATATATATATATATATATATGTATATATATATGAGCAAATTATACTAAACTACCTAAGGTTAGGTTTAGTGTATAACATATGGAAACAACTTTTTCAAAAAAGGACACCCACCTCCTCTACCATTAGTTTGACTATGTTAAGATTGACATTTAACTAGCAATATGTCTATATTACCCTGATTATATAATAAAATTACTAAAATATCTTTAATACAAATTTTGAAAATAAAATTAATTGAATAAAAAATAAATTTAAAAATTAAAAGTTTAAAATTAAGATTTATCTGTTGTTTATTTCAACATTATATAGAATTTATTAACAAATTGCACTTTTTTAGCTCTTTAAGTAATTTGCTAAAATAAAGATTTATGTGTTTTATAACTTGTACGGATATTATGCGTGATTGAAATAAGTTGAAAAAAAGGGGGGGGGTGGGTTTTGGGCGGGCGGGCGGGGGCGGCGTTTGTGGGTATGGTCGTGGAGGGTGGTGGTGGTTGTGTGGCGGGGGTGGAAGGTGTGGGTGGTTGGGGTTGGAAAAAAATTGCTGTGTTCCATATGGATAGAGTGGTTTGACAGAAAGAGATCTGCAACCTTTTGTAATTACTAGATTATGGAGGCGATTAATACCAGGAGTAAGGGTAAAATAGGAAAGTGAATTTTGTCTTAGATGAAAGAGGCAAACCATATAGAGACGTATGAGCTGGAGCATTACGTGGGAATGAGAACCAGAGGTGTTAAGCTAAAGAGTAGATGACTTGATCGATTTTCTACAAAAATATTGGTGGAGTAGGTTAGTTTAGGATAATTGATGTTTACTTAATTTGTTTATGGAATTAAACCCCAAATTAAATGGAATCAACAACCTTTCTTTTGAATTTTAGGAAAATTGTTTGATTTATAATAACCGTACAAGTTGTACCGCAAACAAATAGTCATTTTAAACTTTAATTTTCAAAATTTTTTATTAAATTAATTTTATTCTCATTATTTATATTAAGGATATTTTAGTAATTTAATTGCATAATCAGAATAACATAGATATTTTACTCGTCAAATGTTAAAATTAATATAGTTTAAACATTTTTCCTTTTTTGAAAAAAGTAGTTTCCATATGTGAAACATTAAATCTAGCGTGGGTTTAGTGTAATTTGCTCTATATAAAATTTTAAAAAGTTGTGGGGCTAAGACTATCTCCATGTGTGGCACCAAATTTTAGACCATTTTGGTGTCAACACCAAATTTTCTTATGCCAAATTTTGTTTCACTCCAATATGTTTTACACCAAATTGGTGTAAAGGGTATCTTTAAGCAATATTCTATACATAATTCTTTAATCAATATTAATTAATTTATTTGGTATAAAATTTTTTTCTCAAATAATTACTCAAAATATATACAAAAATTATTAAATACTCATATATTTTTTTATCTTTTACAAAATATTATTCTCATTATATTTCCAACTAATTTTTTAGTCATTTCATTATTTTCAATTAATTTTTATCTAACTAATTGATTATTCACCTAATTTTTTATCCATCACATTTTTTCAACTAATTTTTTATCTAACTAGTTTATTATCCACCCCATTATAAAATCTTATTCTCAAATAATTACTCACAATATATATAAAAAATAATTATTAAATACTCATATATATTTTTTTATTTTTTAAAAAATATTATTCTCATTATATTTCCAACTAATTTTTTAGTCATTTCATTGTTTTCAACTAATTTTTATCCACCTAATTTTTTCATCCATCTCTTTTTCCAATTAATTTTTTTTCCAACTAGTTTATTATCCACCCCATTATAAAATCCTATTCTCAAATAATTACTCATAATATATAAAAGAACTATTAATTACTCACATAATTTTATTAATTTATTATAAAATATTATTATTATTAATTTTCCCACGAATTTTTTAATCATTTAATTTTTTTGACTAATTTTTTATCCACCTAATTCTTTATTTTGCAACTAATTTTTTATCCAACTAATTGTTTGTCCACCATTTTTTTTTCATTCAATATTTCAACTAATTTTTTCACTTTCTTTTATTCACATAATTTTATTTTTTCTACTTAATCGTTCAGTCTAATTTTTTTGGCAACTAAATTTATTATGTTGTTGTTACTTGCTGCTGCTGTTGTTTTTTATTTTTTATTTTTTTATCATGTAGTTTTAATTTAAGGTAATGGTAATGTTAATGTTGTTGCTTTTGATTACATTATTGAGTTTTTGCATTTAAAATACTACCATTTCTATCAAGTAAATATTAAAATAATAAATTTTTATATACATTAAAAAATTTAATTCCTTCTACGTTAATATATTATTTATAACACATATTAAAAACTTAAAAATATATTAAAACATATTCAGTATTATGCTCATTTTAAATATCTTAATGAAATATTTCCAATGGTATGTATTTTTTATAATAACTTTATTTTTATTTTTAATTATTAATTAAATTATAAAAATATATGAAATATGACAAAGGACACAAATGGAACATATATTGTTGTTGTTATTACAAAAGGGGTATTGTTGGAATTTTGAAAAAGAAAAAGAAGAGCACATGGCTCAATAACCTATTTGATGTTAGCTATAGTTTGACACCAAATTTGGTGTGTGTACCGTAGCTAATACACCAAATTTTGTCTCGAAAATTACAAAATGGTGCTACGTTAAAGTGTGTTTGCACACCAAATTGATGTTTTCTCTTAAAACGGTGCTACGTCGGAGTTGCTCTAAGGTCTCAACCTTTACATGCCTCGCCCTATTTCTACCCTTAAATATCAAATTTATACATAAAAAAGGAAACAAAATTTATAAATTTACTTTGATTAAAATATATATACATATTTACCTTTTTTTTTTTTTTACATATATCATAAACACATATTTTAGTGGCACGACCCAACTTGAAATGATCATTCATATATAACATGTAAAAACAAAAACAATTTTACTACAACATAAGTAGTTGCATTTAGGCATCTAGCTAAATTGAATCAATGGTTATTATTATTTTATCCTCTGAAATTGAAATTAATGTCAAACCACCATTGATATTGAAAATAATAGCTAAAATAGTCCAAACGTTAAATGGTATAGTAAATCTATTAATAAACTAACGGATTCGTTAATTTAAGGGTATAATCGTCAATATCTTTAATAGGGACATATGGATTGATTTAAAAAAATTAAAAATAAATTGAAGCAAAAGTCTTCTCTGACATCTCATTACTCTCTCTCTCTAGCATAACTCTCTTTCTTTCATCTCACCCAACCATCATCACCATTCGACTTCATCACCACCTACACCATAAAAAAACCTAACCCTATCACCACTTAACACACCACCTTAACCTATCCCCGCAGTCCCCACCCACCATTGTCCCCTTCCACCCTCCGTTGTCTCTCTTTCTCTTTTCTCTCCACCTTCATTTGTCGTAGCTCTCTCTTTCTTCTCCATCCTTCGTTGTCGCTCTCTTTTCTCTCCACCATCCATTGTTGCTTTCTCGTCTCTCTCTATCCTCCGCCGTTACACTCTCTTCCTTTTTCCCACTCTACCGTTGCCTTCTTTTGGATGTTTATTAGATTCAATCTAGATCCAAAAGATTGAGAGTGTCGAAAAGTTTTTTGTTAAAAATGGTTTGGTGGTAATGGATGGACCAGTCCATGTGTAATGGTGTTTATCACTGGTATTAGATGATGGTTTGATGGACAGTGGGTGTGTGATAAATGGTGGTGATGATGATGATGATGAGGTGCCTAGGTGGTGCATGAATAGTGCCTAGGTGGTGTGTGATGTCCATGTAGTTTGTTTCTTAATTTGTCAAATTTTTTTATTTTTAAATTTTTGGATTTTGATTTTGAAGATGATTTTGGTTAAACCCTTGATGATCTGCATTATTTTTTAATTTTTAATTTATTTTTTAAAAAAATTAATCTCCACTTTTATTTCATTTTTTTAATTTTTTTAAAATTAATTTAATGGAAAATTTTTATTTAATTTTTTAATTTATTTTAAATTGATGAATGGTGATCTAATGGAATTTATTTATTTAATTTATTTAAATTTTATTTAGTAATAATTATTATTTCAATTATTTAAAATTGTAATTATTTATTTATATATATTTAATTATAAATTCTAAGAATTTTTATTTTTAATGAAAGGTTAATTGGGTAATTAACTAATTTGTTTTGTTTTTAATTTTTAATTTTTTAATATAGTAAGAGTATTTTGATCTTTTCCTGTTTTTGTCACAAAACCACTAAAAATTTGGATGTAAAACACTTTCGGCTAACTGTAGGGGATTTTTTGGCTAATATTTTGAAAAGTTGGGATAAATTGAGATTATTTACCATTTCAATGGAGTTTTTAGATTTTTCCCATGAATTAATAAAATGATATATTACTGATTGCGAATTGAAGTTAATATTGCATGCAAGAAGGTTTACCTGTTTTACTGGATAAGCAGGCAAGGGATTGAGAAAATTTGAGGGAGTTGGATAATCGGTCATGGCTGTGTAAACGAAAGCAGTACGTAACCAGCCTTCGAGAGAATCGACACTAATGTAATTTCTGCAAAAAATAAATAATATGAAAATAATCACTTTCAGTCTGTTAAAGACATATATATATCATATAAAAATTAAAAGTAAACTAATTTTTATATCTTACTTGCATATTTTAAACGATTTACGGAGAAATTCCAGACCCCCAGCTTTGTTTGCAATATCTTCAATTTGTTGCCATGACCCTTTGATCACTTTGTAACAATTCTCACTCACACTCTGATTGTTCACCGACACACAAACAATAATTTAAATTTAGACTCCGATAATAAATCATATAAATAAATAAATATGTGATATATATATATATATATCGATGTATACTATGCATAATTAACAATTAACTACACAACATATTTATTTTTTAGGTATGCAAGTTTGCGTATAAAATGATTATATTTGTTTTATTGGGGTTGGACCATACATGATAAGCTGAATAGATATTACTTTGGAGAATGTGTGCCCCGTTTTGCATCTCATCTTTAATGTCTTTTTAGCATGGGCCAAAAGGAAAGTAAAGGTTGGAGACAGCAAAGGGAGAAAGGAAAAGAAAGACAATTAATTACCTTGAAGTCTTGTGTAATGATGTTGTTAAAGCTATAAGGAGAAGTTATATTCTCAAAATTGAGGATTGGAGCTGAAGATGCCAAGGCTCCAATGGCAACATGTGGGTATTTCAACCTAAACCATGCTGCTAGCACTGCACAATATTTAATTCATTCCATGGATACATTAATTAATACCTCCAACTTTTCTTTGATCCCATCACATATAGGAAAACTATGCATATTTATGTAGTTAGATATGTATGGTGACAACATCTATGAAGTAATAAAAGAGAGAAACGAAAAAGGAAGATACCCTCGTGTCATCGAGATTGGCTAAAAGAAATTAAAAAGAGAGTGATCAAAATATAATATCAGTACATACTTCCTCCATAGGAACCTCCAAAGACCACCACAGGAGAGTCAATTGCAGAGAGGTTGTTCTTCAAGTCAATGATCAAAGTTGCATAATCTGCCAAGGCCTGTGTTGAGCTCAGATATCCTAGTGTGCTTGCATTGCTATAAGCAACGTCTTTGTCACCCCCAAAAGGAATAGACTTTCCATAAAACCGATGCTGCATTAATAATTATAGAATACACGAGTCATGTTTTGCATATAATTAGTAGTCTTTTGTTTGGTTGCTACATATGTGTAAGAAAAGAAAAGAAAATTGTTTAAATAGATATTGAATACCTCGATGAAAACAAGAAGGGCTTTGAAGTGGGGTGCTTTTTCAAACATGAATCCGGTGTTTTGCGTGAACCATTCAATGTGGCCTTCATTTCCAGTATAGACAAAGATTGGAGCATTCTTTTCAGCGCCACCCCAGAAGGTGTCATTAACCAAGTATCTTTGCTGAAACGTTTGATAACTCTGCGGATTGTAGTTGAAGTGGTCAAGGATCTGTGTGAAATACTTGGTTCTGTATAGCTTATTTGTGGTGGAAAGAGAGAGCTGCTCCGGCTGAGCTATATTTGGAGATGGAAATCTAGGCATAAAATTGGCATGATGTGAAATAGCAGATGATGATATAGAGAAAAAAGAGAGCAATAAAAATATAAAGCCAAGATCAAAATCCAGTGTTTTCATGGTTTTGGAGATTGGAGAGAAGTGAGAAGGATCTTGAAAGATAGAGAGAGAATCTCAAAAGTCAACACCTTCCATAGGATATGGTGTGGATGGTGAGCGGCTGTTGGCTTAAGCATTGGTAACTTCATTCTAGGACTTTTGTGCGATATTTAGCTGTATGTGCGACTAAAGTTATCATCTCTTATTGGTGTATTGATAAGACAACCAAATTACAGCTATAATTGACAACTTACACAATGAAGCCAAGTGCATGCATTAACCAAGTTCACCAAACCGTTTTTAGTTTCAGATAATTTCATAGGGAACTTTTTTATTTTATTTTATTTTTTTAATTAATAATGATTGAATCGGAAATTTGTTAAATATCAAATTACAAATTAGTTATCTGGTTTAGAAATATATGTGGGTAGAGTAAACTTTCTAACTTTATTACAAATTACTCACTCATCGTAACTTTATTACAAATTACCCACTCGTCGTTACCCCAAATATGTTAACATTAAATGTCTAAGGGGCAAAATTATCTTTAGACCTTATTTTTATTTTTATTTTTTAAATAAATTTTAAAAATGAAAAATTAATTATTTTATGTGAGATCTTCACCATCCATCATATTAATGGATGGTAAAGATCAACTTTAATAAACAAAAAAAAAAAAGGAAAAAAAAAGAAGAAAATATAGGATCCAATCTTCAGATTAGATCTCCACCAATGTCATGGAAATGGAGCTTCATTTTCATCAAATTGTGATTTGATTTTTAAAGCCATTAAACCTAACCAAATTCAAATCTATCAAACTCAACGCTAACCTAGAATAAAAAACATTCAAACATTTAAACCGAGCTCAAATTCATCAAACACAAACCTAAAAAGTCACTAAGATGCAAAAGAGAAACTTTGAACAAACAAATTCAAACCCAATCAAACTCAGAAGGAAGAGAAAGAAGAAACGGGAAGGGAAGAGAGAGAACTCATTTGAGTTCATTGAACCCACACAAAGAAGAAGACAACAACGAGAGATGGATGAATGTTGATCATGATAAAGACAATGGCAGTGGTGGATGATGGATGTTGATGAACTAGGTGGATTCTTTAATTGTTTAGAGTTTAGGTTTGGTTTGGTTTTGGTTTTTTAATTCTTTTGATGTTAGTGTTGTTAATGTTGTTGATGACGATCATTTTGAGATGAGGTTATTTTTTTTTTTTTAAGTTTTTTAATTCTTTTCATGTTGGCGTTGTTGATAGTAGTGATCTTGAGGTGGATTTTATTATTATTATTATTATTATTATTATTTGTTATGAAAATTGGACTCCACCATCTATCTAGATTAGATGGACGGTATAGATTCAATCTCCATTTTTTTTTCAATTCTTTAAAATTTCATTTTTGTTTTAAATTTTGATCTCCACCATCCATCAAGAGTGATGGATGGTGGAAACCCATCAAATATTATTTTTCTAAAAATTTTTATTATTCTTTAATTATATATATTTTTTTAATTTAAGAATATGATAGTCCTTATACAACTTTATCACTATTAATCATTACCTTAATGGCTTGTAACTAACGGTGAATAACTTAATTGTAATAAATCAATAAAATGTATTTTGCCTAGGTAATTAAATTATAATTTGCTCTTCCTTAAACTATCAACTGAGATCAACCACAGTAACCATGGGTGAAGTTATGAGGGGCCCACAAGGACTATCCTCCCAATCGATGAAATTTGGCCATTTGGGCATACGATCAGTGTAAAAGTTTTTATTCTATATGATAGATGCATCAACTCTTGGTGAGTCCGGCCAATTGTTGTTTTTTTAAATAAATTAAGAAATTATCTTCTTACTATCCAATTCCTTTTTCTTTTCACACTTAATCTATTAAATTATAAAATTTCAAAGATACCTTTTTTTTTTTTATCCAAAATACCATTTTATCTTTTCATATTTGTTTTCTACAAATATTTTAGTCTAAAAGAATAAATTGGAAGAGATTTGTTTGAATTTTCATTTATCCATATAACACTAGATTTTCTTAAAATCAATTAAATCCAATTTCATGAAGCTTTATTTTATCCTTAATAATAAACTCCAAAATTCAAAGGTTATTTTTTTTTTTAGTTATTGTGTTATTTTGAGTGGTATAACAACCTTCACCGTAACTTTCTAATTAAATAGAGATGAAACAATGTTAAAATTAAGATAAAATTTTAGTGTTTTGATTTATAAAAATATTAAAGAGATGAAGAAGTGATGACTGATGAGATGTTATGTATTCTAAAGATTTATGTGTAAGTAACTTTAGAAAATTTTGTTTTATTTAATAATATTAATTAAGGATAAATTTATCATTAATAAAAAATATTAAATTGGAATATGAATAGATTGTACAGATTGTCCTATCTTCTCTCTTTATTTATTCTTTTTTTATATTTAAAGTAGGAGATAAAGCCTGCTCTTTTAGGGTTTAGTTTTCTATTATTTCACATCTTACTGCTTTATTTAATCTACACTTTTTCTTTGCTGAAACTTGTGTTGGTTTTATTAGTTATTTTATAAGATTACAAATATGTTTTTGATAAACATATTTTACTAGTTTGTAATTCAAATTTATTTCAAATAATTATATATCTTAATATGGTTTAACATAAATATAATACAATGTAAAAGCTAAGAAACACGTAAGCCATTGAGATTTCAATATATCATAGAATAATTAAGATAATGCTTACTCATTTAATGTCAACAGTTATCATCCAAAGATTATTTTCAACCATGTGTATTGTTAAAAATTAGTTTTCGTAACCAAATGGAATATGATTTTCTTATAAAAATCTGAAATTCAGTTCCCACCACCAAATTAGATAATCTACCTTGTATGACCTTTTTTTTTAAAAAAAAAATAACCTCGTATGACTTGAATAATGGAATTTTACAAAAATAAAAAACAGATGTTCGTACTACATATGATGGACTGCCTCTATTGTATGTATAAACATTTTATTGGAGTAGAAATGTAATTATCTCGATTGGAGGACGATGAGTCAGCACTGTAGTTATAGAGTTGAGTTTGACCGGGGATGTTGGCATCATTTGTCTCTTTTTCTCAGCCTGATGTGACCCCTGTGTTCATTTATTTGTTTACCAGTTCTCATGGTTGCAGCTCGCGCGTGGGACCTTGCTTGAGATACGTCAATGTTTATTGATTATATTACAATTTCATTTTGTTTATATTGTTCAATTTATTAAATTTAATTGAATTCGAAAAAAAAATTATTAAATTTATTTTTTTATTATTACTGTTAATATGGATTTCAAAGGAGAACATAGCTAAAATTTGCAGTCTCAATAAATAAATATATGAAAGATATCATTAAACTGATAAAAATAACCTCGAGTAGGTGATCTTCATTTTCTATATATATAGAGCACTTTTATAATTAGGTATACCTGATTTTAAAAGTAAGGATCAACCAATTAAGTTTAATAATTATATTTTTCTTTTAAAACAAATTATTATTTTTTATTTAATTTAAATACAATAGATGAATTTCATTAATAGGTCTTTACTTTTTAAAATTAAATATACTTGATTGTCATACATATATTTTGAAACTTTTCCCTTATATATTTTGTTATTTACAAATATATACAAACATTCAATTAATGCCTATACTTGAATTTGAACATATAGATGGTTGGTAGTACATAATTATTTATGTCGTTTCGATAATTATAAGACGACCCCTCTTATCTTAAAAGTATACTCACCTGTTTGTAGAAGAATTAAATGATCATTCATATCATACAGCTCAACTACAAATTTTAATAGAACTTGGACCATCGGTACCTGAGATATAATGTGTTAATCAATACAACAGAACCTCCGCTAATTTGCAGCAAATTTCCATTTAGCATTTTGTGTACCCCAAAATTAAAAAGTACATACAAATTCAATTTAATTAAAAAGTTAGGCGCGGTAAAAACAGAAACAAAAAAAAAAAGAATGATGTTGTTTAAGTTATTAATATATTTCCAAACCTACTGACACATTAATGGTTAACGTATTTTTTCATTATAATTATGATAGAAATTTAAGTTATTTAATGCTGAAGGGTAAATTCGGATTTTTAATCTTTTTTTTTTCAAGTTAAAACCCAATGAATTAGTGTATTTATTTAATTTTTATTTTTTCTACTTGGATGTGGAACCCACCACTTGTGAGAGATAGTGAGCGACTGAATGGTCTCACTATTAGACCACAACATTTTGTAATAAAGGTTTAAGTTGCTTAATTTCAATAGATATCATCAAATTTAATCATTTGATACCGAATGAATAAGAGATTAATTAAAATCAGTTGAAATTAATAACTACTTATGTGATCTAAACATTTATTCTTATGTGACCCAAACATACATTCTTATGATGAAAGCCGTACTAACACAACAAGAAAAGTCAGGTATTTCCTATATTTGAGAAAACAATTCCTACGTTATGATAGAAAATTATTCATATAAAAATTAAAAAATATACTAGGTGGTACTTGAAAATTATCACTAAGTGGACGAAAAGTTAGACAATCATTAAAAGCTAGAAAGAGAGAGAGATATATATATATATATATTCTAACCATTGACATTATTTTTACTTTGTAATGATATAATAACACGTTTATATGTTTTCCTACTAAAATTAGGAGGTGAACATATTAATTTAAAACAATTAAAATAATAATTAAAAATCAGATATTATTATACTAATAAATATTGTAATATTAAACTAACTTAAATAGAAAAAATAAAAGTCTCTGAATAATCTCCCAAAATAAACACTAAGGAGGGTATATTTAATTTAGAATTTATTGAAGTGTGATAGATTTTTTTTTTCCCTTAATGATAGATTTGAGTGAAATTCATATATTTTATAGACTTCATATTGATTATGTTATAATTCTTTATGAAATCCAATCAAATCTTATAAAGAATGGAAAGATCTGTTATATACTTTTTTATCCATAAAAATCACTCTAGAGTCCATCAAAATCCATCATTTAAATAAAATATGTGAAATCAATGACTTTTTTAATAAAATTTGTGCATATTACCTTTTAGTAGGAGTAATTGAACACTTTTTTTTTTTATTTTAAGATGTTAAGAGTTTAAGTCTCATTTTTATCCCAAAACAAAATGAATGAATAGTTTTTATAAATTTAATTTCCCTCCCTCACCCTTAAAAAAATGAATATATCTAAATTTTATTGGGTTCTTTACAAATTTGAATCAAATTCATCTAAATTGCATTAAATTCCCATTAGATTCTTTAAAAATCCAAATCGAATGCATTTGGATTTATTAAATTATATACAAATTTAACTTAATATATCTAAATTTTAATGGGTTTTATATAAATATAAAAATATGGAAAATTTGTAGATTTGAAAATTTTCTGCGCCAAAAATTATTTTGAAGAGGGTAGAAACTATGTAAACCCAATAAAAAACGGACACGTAGGGTAACCGGTGTAGAGTTAAATACTTTACCCTTCTAGTTTAAAAAAAAAAAAAAAAAAAAAAAAGGGTGAGGGAAGTGTACAGTGTGGAAGCAGTGGACGGCATCAAAGCGCTTCTCTTAATCAAATCTCTTTTGAGGATATCAACTTTCCTCCTCTGTTGTTGTTCCCTCAATTTCCTCTCATTTTATTATTATCTTGACAAATCCAAACACACCATCAACCAAAAATCAAATGATACCACTCATTTATTCTTGGTCCTTTTAGTTGTTGGCTGGCCGCTGCTTCTTTTTCTTTTTTTGAAAAAAAAAAAAACAAGTCGATACATCATACAAGACATTAATTTGTAAAAGCTTTTTGTTGTTCAGATCTAGAAAGCAAAATACTGTGATGATGTCAAGGCAGAATTACCTCCCTGGAAAAATCAGGAAGCGAGGGTGTTCGTCATCGGCTTCTTCGACGTCGTCCATCGTCCAGAACTACAGGTTCAAGAGAGCCATTCTGGTGAGGAAGAGAGGGGGATCCTCCACCCCTGTCCCCACATGGAAGCTCATGCGTACTCCCTCCTCTGCCTCCGCATTGCGCCCTCTGGACTCTCTCAGCGAGACCGCCTTTGTTAACAAACCCAAACAACAGCACCAGCACCAGCCCGTTTCCGCCAGGAAGCTGGCCGCCACCTTGTGGGAAATGAACGAGATGCCGTCTCCGAAAGTGGACGATGAGAGGAGGATGAGGAGAGAGCTTCGAGCTAGAGAAAGAGACCGGGTTGCCAGGTCTCTGCACTCCGGTTCTTTGCCTCCCCATTTGTCCGATCCGTCTCATAGTCCGGTTTCTGAGGTGGGTTTTCGCTGTTCTTTTCGTTTTATTATGTTTTGTGTTTGGTTTTTATTACATTTTACAACCGTCTGGTAGGTTTGGTTAGGTGGGTGTCTTAGTTCAAGTTGTTTGTCTGATTGTTGATGTTGACTGAATAATAATTGAATTTGTTGGCTCAAAAATATTAGATTTTGAGTTGATCGTGATAGATGAGATCATATTGAAGCGACATTGTGCTGATTTGGATATGAATGATAATTGATTTTACTTTAGATTTGATTTATGACTGCCATCTTTTGGATCAAAATACATGTTCCGTCTCATATAGTAAGTTATCTGAGTAATCGAAGAATTATACGAGTTCCTTAAAAGAACAGCTTAAGTATGATTTGTTATTGTGTAAGTTATACATCTATATGAAATTCCAAGTGTTGCTTTCTACCGTGGATCAGAGTCTACCATTTTTAACTACTGGGGCCTGTGGCGATGCAACCGGTCATACTTTCTAGTGTTATTGTGTTGTTGTACATGCAAAATTATAACTTCATTGCTAAGTTAAATTCTTTTTCAGAGAATGGATCGGTCTGGAACAGGTAGTCGCCACAGAAGATCATCGTCCATCTCTCAAAGGCTTCGGCTTATAGAACACAATGGTGGAATACTGGATTCTGTTAGCAATGCCAGCTTGATGGAGGTAGACGCCAATTTGATTTTCTGAATGACTTTTTGAGAAGAAAGGATTTTTTTCTTTTGGGTCTCCAAATACTTTGAAAGCCGTTCTTTTGTTTAGTTCTTCTGGAGCATGTTATTAGTTTCCTTGTTATGTTTGTTTAAGACATACACTGGCATGCACTAGCATGTGCATTTTCTTCAGACGCTCAATCAGTTTGAATGCCAATATTCTTATTGGGATCCATCTAAGTTGAAAAAGTTGTCAAATTTTAAATGCAGTTTCGTGAATATATTTAGATGTGATAAATATTATTTCAGGATCTAGAAGTGTTCTTATCTCTAGATTTTGTAAAGCAGATTGAGACAAGATCCCGAGCCCAGACGCCAAGTGGATCGACTTTTGGAGTCAGGACTCGTTTGAAGGATGTTAGCAATGCATTAACCACATCTAAAGAGCTGCTCAAGATCATTAACCGCATGTGGGGTCAAGAAGATCGCCCTTCTTCAAGCATGTCTCTAGTCTCAGCCTTGCATGCAGAGCTTGAAAGGGCTCGCTTGCAAGTCAATCAGCTCATCCAAGAGCAGCGCTCAGACCAGAATGAGATCAACTATCTAATGAAGTGTCTTGCTGAAGAAAAGGCGGCATGGAAAAGCAAGGAGCAGCAAGTGGTTGAGGCTGCTATAGAATCCATTGCAGGAGAACTTGAGGTAGAGAGGAAGCTGAGGAGACGGTTTGAAAGCTTGAATAAGAAGCTTGGGAAAGAGCTAGCCGAGACTAAAGCATCTCTTCTGAAAGCAGTGAAAGAACTTGAGAGTGAGAAGAGAGCACGAGTAGTAATTGAACAGGTATGTGATGAACTAGCCAGGGACGTTGATGTTGATAATGCTGAAGTTGAAGAACTTAAGAGAGAGTCTGCAATTGTTTGTGAAGAGGTTGAAAAGGAAAGGGAGATGATGCAGTTAGCTGATGTATTACGTGAGGAGAGAGCTCAAATGAAACTCTCAGAGGCTAAACATCAGCTCGAGGAAAAAAATACAGCTGTTGATAAACTGAGGAGTCAACTTGAAGCTTTTCTAGGAACTAAAAAATCTAAGGAGAAAGGGCGTGGTTCTGTAAATCAACCAACCAGTGATGAAATTGCGGCCTACTTAAGTAGAAACCGTTTTAGTTATCAAAATGAAGAAAATGAAGATGATGGAGAAGTAGAAGATGGAGTAGAATGTGAAGAAGACTCGGCTGAAAGTGATCTTCATTCCATAGAACTAAATATGGACAACAATAACAAGAGCTACAAGTGGGCTTTTGCCCCTGGCAATGCTGCTCAAGATTCAAGAAAATCTCAATTTGATGAAGAAGAAATTAAAGGGAGAAAGTCTACATCTGGCAAATTGCCAAGAAGAAGCACCTCTCTGCAGAGGAGCATATCAGATGGAGTTGATTGGGGCATCCAAGCTGAAAGGCTCCAAAATTCAGGGGATGACTTAATGTGGGAAAGACTTGCTGAACCAGAGAAGCAAGCTCAAGTAAAGGGTTATGGAGATGAAATGCATGGCTATAAATTGGCGAAGGGTCTTAGGGACCAACTTTTGTCTGGTTCCAGGCTTGGTCCTTCTAGAGTTTATGGCAGTCCAACACGCCCTTCACGAGATCATGGCAATGCAGCTCAAGAGAGACCTCCTATGGTGCCGGGGAGTGTTTCAAAGTCTAGGCTATCAGAGTCAAGAGGTGAAGGACAAAATGCAAGAAAATCCAGATGGTGAGATGCTTTATTTCTTTTTGGTGTAAAGATCCTTTAGAGCCACGCGACTTGCAACAGTAGATGATAACATGGATGAGTGTGGTTTGGAGGCAATGGCGCCTAGGCTATCAGTAAACTCCTATTACAAACAGGAAAAAGACTTTTAGCCTTGATGAGTTATTGTGTTGATTAAATGCTTGCTTGCCATTCCTTTAAGCTGCTCAATACGCAGACTGTCATAGTAGAAATGTTTGTGTTATAGGGTTCTGTTTGAAAGCTGTGCCAATCAGCTGAAGTGTCTCCTGTACAAAACTTCTAGTATAACTTAACTCAAATTATGCTAGAAGTCTTATATATTTGCCCTGTTGTATTTTCCTCATCCCCGGTTTCTTTATCTCAGTAAGTTAATGATTTGCATAGTATATCGAATCATCGGACTTTTCTTTAGTTAATATATCAATTCTGCTATGGGGGCTTTCAATTGGCATGTTGTCGATGTTCCAAATGGACTTTTATAAATTTTACATTCTCCAATGAGTTCCTTTTCTTAAAAATAAAAGAAAAATTAGTGGATGGGTGAAAACTTTAAAACGGTTTGTGGTAAAATCAATGCTTCCAAATGATTTTCAAATGACTTTTCAATGAGTTAATTAAGGCATTGCAGTCTAACCACTTGATCTAGAAATGTGAAATTGAGCCACGGAATGACAATTAAAAGGGTATCCACAATGAGATGTCATCGTAAATGACACTACGAAACCGCATTAAATTGGTCATCAGTTTAGATAGCATATAGTATAGGGTACCTCACAGAATGCATCTTACATAATTTCAGAGTTCCTTGATTGCATACAGATTGTACAAACTAATCCTACAGACTACCTGCATACAGAAAACTCCCACATTCAGCTACCCAACATGCTTCATTCTCTAAACCGATACATATTAGTAAACAACGACCAAGTCATCACAATCTAACCTTTTACAACCAGTGGTGATACAATCTGAACTAGCTTCCTCATTGAAGCCTATGAGAAGTTGCTTCCAATAGTATAGCTTTCCACACAGTGGGTCACCATTGCAGATCATAGAAATATTTCAGTTCTCACTGTTCAGAACAGAACTTGACTGGGTTTGTTTGCAGCCAACTGAAGGAGTTCTCTCCCATATTAATCCCAACTCCACGAATTCTTCATTGCTTGAGCAATTTCTTCAGGATCTGGAAGCGTCACATAATAGCTAAATATCATCAGCCATTTATGCGAGTTTTTAAAACTTTCCTGCTCATCACACTTGTGTCATTTCAGCTGTGGGAACACAGAGTACAATGTTGAATATATGGAGATACAAGGATTAAAGAACAGATTGAATAGCTACAAACTATAAAGCAAGGAACTAGGGTTGATAACAAATCATTTTAGAGATAGCACACAGCACTACCAAAACTGTACAATAAGGCGCCAAATAAATCCCACTTCTCTATTTCGCCACAACTACGGTTAGAAGATATGACAAGTGGAAGAATAAGGTGCATTATTCACAATCAGAACGTAACAATGAGAAAAAGTCTAACTTTTGGCATGTGGTGAAGTCCTCAAAAGAGGCAGTTGATTGTTCTAGCCGATAAGGCCAACCATTCTCCCATTGGCGTCTCACACACAGGAACTGGCAATTTCCATAATGCATGATAAATGCATTTTGTCAGCCCAAATGATCAACCGAAAAGAATCTTTCACATGAATGCTTATATGCATATAGGAACCATGATAAACCCTATTATTGACAGCAAAATGGAACACTACAACTTGCACAAAATAATGCAACATTTGTGACAATAGAAGTGAGACTGTCAGAGAGCTTGAAAGACAGCAATTCCACGGGAACAAGTTTGGTAACTGGGGCTCAAAAGATGCACTACAGTAAAAAGTTTGTTAGGCATTTCCGAAAAGAATCTATTGCCATCAAAGCCAAATGAGGATAAAATAAAATAATCAAAATAATGGAACAAATGCTGCAGAAGTTCAGTAGGCTTACAAGGTCAAGGCACTTCCAGTTAGCCAGAAACAGAATGAGAGCAACTGGTGCACTTAACTTTAATGACAAAGTTCAAGAACCAACAGCTCAAAAGTAGAAATTCCAAGAATTTAAGGAAAAACAAATATGCCTCAAACTACTTAAATGTAATTTTTTTTTCTTAGTTAATAAACAAAAGGGGAGAAGTACAATTACATGAACCTCAACTGTAGCCAATATACAAAATACCCATTCCAACTAGAGGTGGTAATTCATTGATCCAAAAAGCAAGATGCAAGCAATGCCAGTCATGGCTCCCAAAACTCTACTGTACAAGAAAACCCAGCATCCAAAACTAGAATTAACTATATAGATAAATAAAAGCATTAGCATAGGTAGGCAAGAAGCAGCATATCCAGACTTCTTTCAAGAGCCACCAACTTGTTGCCTTGGAGCACCTCCGTATCTCCCAGAAAAACCACCGATCCCACTGCTTCCATATGCCGGAGCAGCATCCAATCCAGGACAGTCTTTTGCCCAGTGTCCAATTTTATGACATTTATAGCATTCACCAGCAGCACCACCTGCTCCAGGAGATACTCTATTGACATAGCCCCCTCCCACAGATTGTCCAGGCCCACTCATGATACTAGGACAATTTATAGAGTGGTGACCAGCAGCCCCACAACTGGTACAGTACTGCTGCACACCCTCGGTGCCAGCTGCAGGAAACCTTGAACCCCTGTACTGGTTTCCATATGGACCAACTTGATTTGCCAGCAACCCGGATTCTCTACTGACATTGCTATTACTCCCAACATAATTTGCAACGGCTGCTGCTGGTTGTCTGCTTCCAGTATTTCCAGTTCTGGAATCGGTCATTCCAGGATTAGGAAGATTACTCTCTGCCTTCAAGGCAGAAGAACTAGGATCCCCTGCTTTTAGCCTGTCCATGAAATCCAAAAGAAACCTGGTATCAGATACATGATCATACTTTTCTGTCCTGACTACAGTTGACTTTACACGTTGTTCATCACTGAATGTTTCCTCCTTTACTTTCAGCTTGAACAAATATTTGGTAAAAGTAGCGTTTTGAATAATTTCTGCAAATCTCTCATCATTTTGATCAACATATTTCAAGGAGTACAAATCTTTTGCAGAAACACCCAGGATCTCCTCACCGCACTCCTGAAATGCAGTTACCCACGTTAAGCCAGTGTGATCCTGTATCTGTAACTGCAGTATGTACCTATAGTCACATTCATCAACAGACTGATCACACCTATCACAATGCCACCTCCCATCTCCGTTATTAGTTACCTTTTTGTTGCAAGGTCGATCCCCCAACATGATGGGACAAGCTGTATAGCAGAAATTGTCAAATTTCACATATATAATTGTTGCACTGACTGTTATCCAATCTGGCCTCTCCTTAGTCCCAAGGCCTTCATCTTTGATTTGAGATATAGTTTTTCGAATATCAGTCCTACCCACACTTGAGGATTCCCTGGAAATAGAAACCGACTGGGCATTCTTCCCTTCCTTATCATACCATTCCTTTAGCTTCTGAGCCTCTGGAATATCTGGTTCTATAAACAACTGACTTGCGGAAATAGTCCCCACAGTCTTGCCATTAAAATCACTAACCCTACCTGATTTTACAGCAAGAACTGGAGAGACTCCAGCATCAAACATGTCTTGAAGTCTTTGTCCATCAACACAGCAGAAGTTGCCCCATAGAGTCAATTCAACACTTCGGCCAGACATGTCTTTCAAATGAAGAGTTCTCCTCTGAATTTCAGAATTATCTTTTTTCCTCGTTATGGAAGCAGCGGGACTAATAAATGATACCACACCAATCACATCCATAATACTGCTGTTCTCCATGCCCTCAATATCACTTATGGGGCGGAAACAAAACTGTTGCCTTGGAATCGAATTATCATCATCAAAACACTGCTGTATCATCGTTGTCGTATCCAGAAAAATCTCGAGATCATTCCGTAGGTGGTTGAAGTTCTTTTGAGCAGGTTTCAAACTTCCCTGAGAAATCAAATAAATTTTTCCGGCTTCAATTTGGTGATAGAATTGGTCAGCCACTGCATTAAAGCAAGTCGCCCTGATTTCTCCACCATCGCAGTCAAGAAGATCAAAATGGAAAACCTTCCCATTGCCGCGTAGACTGTTATGATAGTGCCTAAGTTCTGCCTTGGATGTCACTCTCGCCTTGATCGTCCACTTTCCTTGGTAAGGATTCAAAGCAGCAATCGGAACTATCCTGGGAAGGGATTCGTTCCTTGCCACAGCAGACCCTCTGTTACTAAACATTGAAGGTGAGGGGCTGCCAAAACTGCCAACACGGGGTTGGCCAACTTGTGTTCTGGGGTTGCGGGAAACTGTGTTTGGTTCATTAAACGACCCAGAACCAGCAACAACAGACTCCGGTTTAGAGGCGTTATTAGGAGGCGCAACATAGGTTGCTGAATCAGGCGTTTGACTACTCATTCTAGAATAATGGTGCTGCACTTGCACAGGCGGAGCAGCGAACGATTGAGACTGAGGATTGGTAGTGGGTTGTGCAGCAAAAGATTGAGGATTGGCAGTCAATGATGGGGGTTGTAGAGGTGCAGAGGAGGAGGGTCTTTGAGCTACTACAGGTTTGCCAATGGGGTCACATTTTCCAATTAAAACCTCCAAATCCATGACTATAACAATCCTGCTCCCAGTCAATTAAAACAAAATTGAAAAAGGCGACACCTTTGTAAATTAAAAAAAGAAATCAAGTAGTGAAGGTAACTTACATGCGGTTTTGGATGACATTACAGGTGAACTTGGTCAATCGAACAACAGAACCAATCTGGAGAAGTCCAGAAGTGACGAGTTCGTTCCTCTGGGTGGCAAGCATGCCTTGTTGACTCAGGGACCCATCAGATAATACCATCCTGAATCTCTGTTGCTGTTGTTGTTGTTGGGGTTGCTGCTTTGAAACAACTAACTTTAAGTCCGATACTTGAACTATCGGCATCATATCGTTGTCGCTCGTCACCTCCCCTTTGCATATCAACGCTATTGCATCTTCCGTCAACTCCATCGCCATTCCCAAGTTTTTGAAAACCCTAACTTCTTAGAGGGAAAACCGCTTATTTTGGTTTTTTGAATAATTATTTATACAACTCGTTCTAGAAAGGGGGTAAAATTACTGCATCATTCCTCGTTAAAAGTATAATGACATTCAGATTCCACTAATAACTTATCATTCTCTCCAACTCCCTCCCGTCCCATTGCTTCCAGGTTCTCATATCTTACATGGTCAATTTTTTGAAATTACAGGGTTACAAACTAACAATGAGAAAAGCTCGAACCATTAACATATAATTAAGTTTTCGGGTGAGCATGTAATTCAATCCTCATATTTGACGCAAATTATATTGTATAACAAAAAACTAAATTATTATATTGATGTGTTTAATAACTACAATTTTGTATTTAATACAATATAAGATTGGTCAAGATAATTTATTTAAATTATTTTTGAATAAATTATTATTATTTTAAATAAATTTCAAGAAAGTAAAATTTAATATGATTATTTTGAATAAAATATATATTTAAATTATTTTATAAAAATAAAACTATTTAAAATCAATTTTGGTTCATATTTAAAAATATTAATTTTTTACAATATTTTAATAAGTAAATATTGCTTAAACGGGCCACATTCCAAATATAGATTTTGGTTTACTTTACATACACAGGCACCGCAAGGATCGGGGACTTCCGAAAGTGGTAAAATGAGTCTAAGAAAGGGAGGAGAAGCTCACAAAAAAGAGGGAGAATCTGCCATTTGTTTGGTGGCCCAAAGGTTGCTTCTCGGCCCTTTGTTGGATAAAGCAAAAACAGTGTTGCCGCCACTGAGACAGCAGGCCAAGTACGAATTTGAAATTGGTTTTATTCTACAAATAAAATTATTTCCCGCGGGTGTCCACTCCCTAAATTACTAAAACGTGCTCCTAGGTAAGAGACCTATGTTTAATTATCAAAACATCTCCCAGACACATCTCACGAGCAGACCCGCCGACTCGCACGGCCCACCTCTATAGTCATTAGGTCCAGAATCATGAATCTTGGATGATAATGCATTTTATTATTTGGATTTCATTTGGCATTCAGTGATGGTCCAAAAATACATCCCCCATAATAAGTCACCACTATATTGAGATTTGCATCTGACATAAAATAACCAGTCAGAGTCACAGATACAAATCATCAGCACAACTCAAAAGTACAAATAAATATTAAGGTACAAAACTTTTCAACCTAATTCAATCCTACTTATTATAGATTTTTTTTTTTTTTTTTTTTTTTTTTACAAAAAATTTTGAAATTGAAATCATAATATACTCAAGGGTTACCCATTGAAAGTAAAGATACTCTTGGTTTTCCTATCGTTCTCCCCTTCATCAGCTGATGTGCCATGCATGACTTGTAAGCTTGCTGCGACATATATCAAGCATGCTTGAACAATTTCATGCTCAGCCAATGGAAATACACAAAGACTACTGCGATAGGAAGTGTCAGGGGCACCAAGAAGCAATAATACCTGTTACAGAAGAGGAACCCCAGGTCAAAAATCACAAACAAAATACAAAAGGAAAAAGGTAAAGGGGCATAAAATTGACAGGACTTTCAAAACGTCAATTACTGTAAAGTGCAGATATCCAGCAAAATAGATGTCTTGAATTCTAAGTCTAGACATCAAAAAGCAAAGAAACAGACTGTGGTAATAGGATATAACTTTGGACTTGGACATCAGTAATATTGTTATTAATTATTGAATACTATTTACAAGTATCTTTCCAAGCAAAGTTCAGCTAAGGCAGTAGGAGATTAGCCATATGAGGAAACTGTTGCTTTGGGAATGAGACTTCTGACATTGTGATTGTAAAACCACCTCAATGTCAAGAAATTCCACTCCAACCAATGGCTACCTACTGAAAAAAGCAAAAATAACTGGCATTCCTTTGTTTCGTCGCTGGAATGAAAGCACATAGCAGAATTGCCACTTGAGAAAGAGAGGTTATTTCAACACATATATTAATTGCCTTGGTCATTTGAAGTCTTTTAAATGAGAATCTCAATGTTAAAAACAGATAAGAAATACCACACACAAACTGATTTAATTCACTTTCATAACTCAGTTTGAATCGAAATACACAGAATAGCACTTGCACAAAGTAAAGAACTACTACTCAGAAAACTGAGCAAACTAACAAGGACAATCAACAACGAACAAGCCGGAGCTCCTAGAGATATGCATATCTTAATACCCTTATAATCTTTACAAGCATTAGTCTCAAACACGGGATGTGATATTCCATCTACCACAATTAATTAATCAATCAATCTAGCCTTGTCCATTCTATAATAGCACTCTAATTTATCCTAAGATTATACACACCCAACCCAGCTACCACTTTCAAGCCGTCTTTAAAGCTCTCTAATCAACTAAATATTTGAAACCCAAATCACTGATGATTGATAAACTAACAATATTACATATACCATATACATGCAAGTATAACTAAATTACCTGTCGTTTTGAATTGCTGACAAAATGGGGTTGTCAAAAAGCGGAAGAAGTTTCGATATGACAGCAGCAAAAAGGAAACCCAGAAAGAAAATGCAGCTGATAACGACAAAAAACCAACCCCAGAACATTGTTGCTTTAGTGAGTGAAAAAACCATTTTCATGTCTTCCTACTGTATCCAACAGGAGGTGCAGAATCAGATATGTCAGATGCAAATATTCAAAGGAAAAGAAATTTAAATAGAAACCACAAAAAAAAGAAAAAAAAAAAAGTGAAATTGCAGAAATAAGATAACTAAAGTGAAGAGCCAGGCATCATTGAGCTAGTAAACAACACATTATAATTATTTGTGTTAAGTTTTCCTAACTGTGGCTGGTCTTTCAACCCAAAAAGCTAGTCTTTATTGGGTTGAAGCATCCATAATGTTATATATACTCTTCTATTGGTTTTTATGTTTTCAAGTGGGATTCATCCTATCTTTCTTGCTTTATAGGTGGACTCTCTAACATTCCCTCTCACATGTTTTCAAAATGGGATTCATCCCCTTTTTCTACATTCCCTCACACCTCTCACACGTTTTCAAAATGGGATTCATCCCATTTTTCTACATTCCCTCTCACATGTGAGCCCTGATTGGCATTGAGATAGCCTTATAACCCAAAAGACTAGTCTATTAGGGTTGTGGCATTCATTGCAGTATATATAATCTTCTATTAGTTTTTATGTTTTCAATGTAAAATTCATCCCATCTTTCTTGTTTCACACGTGGAACTCTCTACAAATTTGTCTATTTCTGTTCTCCAATTAAAATTGGTCATTATTATCGGGTGATATTTATATGAACCTATATATGTATACAATGGCAGCTTCTATGAAGATTCTCTCACCAGATCATTTTCCTAAGAAAATATCCGAGAAACTTTTGCTTGGGAGATTTACCGTCGATGGAAAAGAAGTTGTTATAGACTTAGAGAAGGTAATGGCTTTTGCATACTGCTGTCAATAAAGTATAAATTTTTTTGACAAGAGGGAGGTAGGATTGAACCTCCAATTCCAACTTCATTGAAGACTTGCTTTCCACCAACCTATGACTATGACTACGTACTAAGTTTAAAAACAATTTAAGTGCAAAAAATTTCTTTTATTTGCTTGGGACCTAAACAGACCAAACAATTCAAGTGCAGCTCGAAAGTCGACGTTTAGAACATTAACAGATATCTACTCTCACAATATAAAGAGAAAACTACTTACATATGTTGATAGATAAGCATGTTAGAAATCAAATTCCTACAATGGATGTAAAGACGAATTGCACTTTTGATCGATTTGCTTCTTGTAGCTTCAATCTATGTTTTAGAAAAAACAATTTGTTTCCACGCATATTGATAAATATTCATGATAGAACTCAAATTTCTATCATAGATGTAAAGAGAACTTGCACTTTTGAATGATTTGCTTCTTGTAGCTTCAATCCATGTTTTAAAAAAACAAGTCTTTAAAAAAAAAAAAAAAAAAAAAAAAAAAAAAGAGC
Organism: Nephelium lappaceum; assembly: GCA_021234005.1. Classification (NCBI taxonomy): domain Eukaryota; kingdom Viridiplantae; phylum Streptophyta; class Magnoliopsida; order Sapindales; family Sapindaceae; genus Nephelium; species Nephelium lappaceum. The sequence continues at coordinate 7,588,943 of CM038011.1, forward strand.
CAAAATTCAAAATGAAAATGAAGTGGTAAGACTTAAAACCAAATTAGTTCTTGTATTTTTGGAAATACACTAAACCATACTAATATTTGTAGAATTATAAAAGACAACCTTCCATTAGTTATCGAAAATTTATTCTGGATCAAAATCCACTTTAAATAGAAAAATGTGCGGCTTGACATGAGTATTTCAGTCATTTGACCACCCATTTCTCTAACACCTTGGGGAAGAAAAAGGTTAGCGCTAGATGCTTTGTGGAAGCAGTGGCCATAAACTTGAACCTCTCAGCTCAATATCAGCCTCTGCAGAAGCAAAAACTAAATCATATTACCTGGCAAAGACGAAGAAATAATTTTGCTTTCTTTTCAATAAAGGTAGCAGATAAGGACTTGGATTGACTAATTATTGAGTAGATAAATTATGACTTGAACAACTTTCATCAAAGCTCCATTTTAGAAAGAATTGGAGTATTTGATTTAAAGAAACTAAAACAACACGGACAGGGTTTTAATTTTAAGGAATTCAGTTCTCCATCTTCATCTGCTACTAGGAAAGGCATAATGACTCGGGAGACAGTAGCACAACAAATGAAGAAGGATAAAATGTTACTACAAAATAATCACACATAATTCCGTGAAAAACACACTAGCTAGATTATCTATATCAGAAATTGACTCTATTCTGAATAGTGTGATTAAAAGGAGAAAAAAAAAAAAAAAAAAAGAACTCTCTTTTAGGTATCCTAGAACTAAAACAGGTGAAATTAACAAGGGATTTGTCGTCTACAGAGGATTGAAATTTTACAAACAAAGGGATAATTTCCACATACCCAATTAAAACAGGTGAATTTAACTTCTACAGTTTATAATTAAACTTCACATTCCCGCATACCCGATTAAAAATAAGTAATACAATTAACTTATTTAACTTTATTGTAGAAAGACAAGGGCATGTGATAACAAACCACGATTGCTAATTTATATGGCGATAAAATATATATATATATATATAAAAGGAATTACCAGATAGATGTAAATAAGGAAGAAAAGAAGTAGTTGCTAATCGTCGAGAAGCTTTCTGAGGCGTTGTTTGAGGAAATCCTTACGAGCTTTGGCGCGAGCTTGTTGTGGGGCAATGTTGACAAGGGAGAGGTAAGCTCCAGCAGCGAATAGCGAAGCGCCGGACACGAAAAGTCCAATTGTGATCACTAGTTGCTTCCGCGTTGGTGGGTATGACCATAACGCCATCTTTTTTTGTTGTGTTTTGTTTAGCTTTCATTCCAACACTGGCTGCTCACTTGCTTGTTTGCCTTCAACAGATTTTATTGTGAAGCACTGAATTGGGCCACCCCCACCCCCTTTGGGCTGAAAGAGCAATTCCTTGATATATATATATTGGAAAAATGGTAAATAACCGCGCTAATTTGCCTGATTAATAATTTTACCTCTCTAGTTTGAAAATTATCCAGAATCCAATCCAATTTTTCATTAAATAGTTAAAAAAAACCCTTTGGGAATGAACAAAAAGACCAAAGTAACCCTAACCGTCAAAGATTCTGTTAACTTAAAAATGCTGACGGTTTTACTTTAAGGGAAAATAGGTAATTGCGGCATTTAATTTGATTAAATATTTATTTAACATAAAATTAAAATTTAAAAAACCCAAAATTCAATCTTTTTCTCTCTCACCTATCTCTCTCTCTCTCCTCTTTTCTCATTTCTCTACTCCCTCCGATCTCCAATCTCTCCTTTCGATATGTTCTTCGACCTCTCTCTCTTTTTTGTCTTCTCCCTTTCTTTACTCTTACTTCTTTCTCTTCATTTTTCTCACCTATTCTCTCTCTTTCTCCATTGAAATTCCTCCCGATGGAGGTCACACGACCTCTTCTCAATGAAGGACACCGCACATTCTCTTTCTCTTGCACGACGATCGACAAGTGTCTTCCCTCTCTCCTATTTCTCTCTCTAGTCTCTTCTCTCTGATTCTCTATTTTAATTCAGAAAGTCAGCTGTGTATTCTTAATGCAACAAATATTGCCAAATATTTTTAACACCATCCTATACATGTTATTGTAATTTATTTATTTATACAAAATATTATGTTACTAATTTAATTTAGGGTAATTTCATCTAACATTATAAGAAATATATAATCTAAAATGTACTATATAAATTGAAAACTAGAATCCATCACAAATTTGGTCTTGTTTAATGGGTTACTGTTCAATTACCTATAAAAACAAATTTATAATTATATAGTAAATTTATTATTCTGTTATTACCACGACATAAAAACATTTACAAAATTTATAAAATTATAGACTTGATTAATTATTTTTTTTTTCCAAAATAATATTAAATGAATATTAGTAATTTTTATGATATTTTTAGGAGTTAAACACAAGATGTTAGTTTCCTACAACACCTCAATTAAATTTGACAATAAAAAATAATCTAACCTCCCCCAAATAGAATTGACAATCAACATAATCTAACCTCCCCAAATAGAATTGACAATCAACATAATCCAACCTGCTGAGTTTATTCTCTAGTTCAAATGATTGTGAACTAGATTATTTTTGTGATACGAAACTTTAGTCTATCTATAACTAAAATCAAACATCTCTCACATGATGTTCATCAAGTTAGTTATCTTCTAGACGTTTAAAACAAATGATCGGGCAACAAGCAACTGTAAGCATGAGAGCCATACATATTTTTAGAGCATTATAAGTTAATAAATATATGTATATATATAGAATTTTAATGCGTAGTTACAAAGCATAAATGATTAGTACACTTTATATTCATATTTATGACTTGGGTTTTGAGTTTCACCTTACATATTTTTCAACATTAAATGAAATTATCTTCCCTTATTTAAAGTGCTTCGAAAGTTTTCTCTCCTTATCGTAAACTAAACCTAGATTTTTCATTATTTTACATGCTTCTCACACCTATGAGTCTTATACTATTAAGATCATGCATTCAACTCTATAACTAGAAATCGTATACTATTAAGACGGTAGTTTCAACTTGTACACTATGTACATATTTGGAAAAAAAAAAAAAAGAACAAAAAAACAAAAGCACAAAACTCTACCCTATGTAGCAACTTTCAATCTAATTAGATTATTCATTTTTTTAAAACTTCGAACTAATTAAAATTTATAGATTTTCTAAAAAAACAAAATGTAGCTTCAAACACATTTCTCATATAATGTAAAATTTAATCGACATTTTATTCACATCATTCAAGCAAAGCCGAAACACAGATTAAAAAGCCGAAACAGCCATGCAAACGCAAGCCTTCCTTTCTTCCCATGCCTTGCTACCTGCCTCCCACTAAGCTCCCGAAATCCTCCTCTCTCCCTTCGATTCTAACGCTACTGAAAACCTGCAGAAGCCCAAGTCAGCTCCATCAAATACACGCCCGCATCATCCAAATAGGTCTCGAACAAGACGACTTCCTCATTTCCCATTTGATTTCTCTCTCCACCCCACTCTCTTACTCCACCTCCATCTTCAATCAGATTTCCAAACCCAGCACTTTTCTCTGGAACACCTTCTTGACACGCTACTCCCACAAGTCTCGTTTTGTCGACATTTTGTCTTTTTTTGTCCGCATGATTAGAGATCAAGGACGCCCTGATAAATATACCTTCCCTCTGGTAATTAAGGCGTGTTCGAATGAGTTGAATCTGAGCCTAGGGAAATCGATTCATGGATTTGCACTTAAACGTGGATTCGATGGTGATGTGTTTGTCGGGTCTAGTTTGGTTGACATGTATGGGAAATGTAAGGACGTTGAGTGTGCACGCAGGCTGTTCGATCAAATGTCTGAGAAAAACGTTGTTACGTGGACGGCAATGGTTGTTGGGTATTTGAACGTTGGAGATTTAGTACAAGGGAAAAGGCTGTTTGATCTAATGCCGGAGAGGAATGTTCCGTCCTGGAATGCGTTGATTGGTGGGCTGGTAAAGATAGGAGATTTGATGGGTGCTAGGAGATTGTTTGATCAAATGCCTGACAAAAACGTGGTTTCTTACACGACATTGATTGATGGGTATGCGAAAGCAGGTGATATGGTGTCAGCGAGGTTTTTGTTTGATGAAGCTCCAGATAAAGATATTGTTGCGTGGTCTGCGTTGATGTCTGGGTATGCACAGAATGGTCAGCCTGATGAGGCTGTGAAGATTTTTATGGAGATGGATTCGAGAGATGTTAAGCCGGATGAGTTTACGCTTGTGAGCTTGATGTCAGCATGTTCTCAAGTGGGTAGTCTGGAGTTAGCTAAGACAGTTGATTCTATTTTGAGTAGGAGTGGAATTGATGTCGGACAAGCTCATGTTAGTTCTGCTCTTATAGACATGAATGCAAAGTGTGGGAACATGGATCGGGCTGAAAAATTGTTTGAAGAATTGCCTAATAGAGACCTCATTTCATTTTCGTCTATGATACAAGGATTCTCGATGCATGGTCAAGGCAAAATAGCTGTTAATCTTTTTGAGAGGATGATAAGTGAAGGTTTGATTCCTGATGAGGTTGCTTTCACTGTCATTTTGACGGCTTGTAGTCGTGCTGGTCTTGTGGAGGAGGGTTGGCACTACTTTGAATCGATGCAAAGTGTGTATTCTATTGTTCCTTCTCCTGATCACTATTCGTGTATGGTTGATCTTCTTAGCAGGACTGGACAATTAGAAGCAGCTTATGAGCTTCTAAATTCAATGCCTGGGGAGCCTCATGCCGGTGCCTGGGGTGCACTACTTGGGGCCTGTAAGCTACATTGTGACGTTGAGTTAGCAGAATTGGTTGCTAACCGAATATTAGAGTTTGAGCCGCAAAATGCTGGTAATTATGTGTTGTTGTCTAACGTTTATGCAGCAGCAGGTCGGTGGTTTGATGTTTCTCTTGTGAGAAACAAAATGAAAGAAAGAGGGGTTAAAAAAATACCCGGTCGCAGTTGGATTTAGTTCATAAGGCTGTGTTCTGTGTATATTCTTTCTGGCTTCATTTGGTTTCCCGGAAACAAATATGTTTTGCCATTTTCTGGATTATTTTTTCAGAATTTGGCTCGATGGAATTTGAATTTCTTTCCACATACATGGGAGAGTAAATATACCAAGCAGTGCACATTGTGATTCTCTTCAGGATCACATTTTTGTGGTATTTACCAATGTGTGAAGGCATTCTGGTTTCAAAAGCTTGAATTCATCACATCAATTTGGTGCAAAACGTTGTGTTTAATGTTTCATTGATTTTAAGGATTCTTGAAGATGAAAGCCAAAAACATGGAAATTGCAGTGTTGTTAATGTGTTAATGGCTGCATGGTTTAATAACATTAATGATATTGATATCCTGTCAATCCTTAAGATCAAACAAGTAACTTAATTATTATATATTTGAAAACAAAGGCTATCAATTTTGGCCATTTTGTAAAATTCAAATTTGCATCTCAGCTGTATATCTAATCCAAAGGTATGAAATGTGGTTGGTTTTATTATACAGAATCATATCAATGAGGTTGGTTTTATTATGCAGAATCTAATAGATTGTCTCATTGTTGGATGGATCGACACAAGTGAATATACCATTGAAGTTATTGAATTTCAATGTGTTTATCCAGGTAAGAGATGGCTACTGCAGAGTGGAGGGCTGCTCCAAGGGGGAGAACATCTTCATCAATTACCAAATATGGTGTGTGCAGCTCCCCTGATTTGAGGGTTTCATTCTTTATCCCGATAAGGAAAAATGCAGCTGCCATCTTCTGTGAATAGAAGCTGAAGTCCTCTGCCCCCATTGTCATTGGAATAAGGCGCACATTTGGTCCCCCAAGTAAGGAAGCACCAACCCCCTTTGCGTGTTCATATAGTTCATCATCATTAACAGTTGTCGGGTAAGGCCTCAGTGTCTCCTCCAAGAAATCTACTGTAGCACTACACTGATGAACTGCTGCCTGAATTTCTATGATCTGTTTCAAAAAAGTTTATCATTCTCTTCCATATCAATTATCAAATATGAAATATGACTTCAAGATCAAATGTCTTGAAGATTATGTCTATCTTTGTTAGCAACAATTGAAGTAACTTTGTAAATGCTTACTTGTACTGCTGTACAGCTATGAGCTACTACTTAAATGAATTCTGCAGTTCTTGTGTTAAATTATGATTTAAGTTCACAAAATAATTGGTAAACTATGTTATCAGGTCTATTAAAGACATGTCTCAATGGCAGAATTTTTAATTTCCGAGAATCTTTTAATTATACATTAATAGCTTGTGGTTGATTCATAAAGCCAAAATTACGTGAAGTGAATCTTGAACATACTCTTGGAAGTTCTGCAAAATTTTATGAATAAAAGATTGTGGGAGAATTTTTTATCTTTATCCTTGTAGATACAACCTCAAATAACACATACCTCTTTGATTCTCTGTTGAAGGTAGGATAGCCCTTCTGTAATCATGCTCCGAAAAGTGCCTCCAAATCTCAGTCTCCGGGATCACATTTTCTGCTTGTCCTGCTTCAATGAAGCAGACCGAGATTACCTGTACATGGTTGGAAATGGACTTGAGTCAATCAGATCTCTATTTGTTTTTTCCTTTCCATTTCTCTGTCTTTAATTTTCATTTTTTCTTTAAATTTTGGCACCCAGTTCTTCGCAGCTACCATGTCCCATGTACAAATGTAATTAAATTAAAACCTCAACTGATGTTGATCATCAACACACAAGTTTTAGGAAGACAATCATACGCCATCGCAGAACCTTAATATATATATTCAAGCTCACAGTTATAACCATCAGTAGATTTACTTATTCTTTGCGTGATGAAACTAATCACATATAGATCGTTTATGAGCTGTTGTGTAACATTATTATTATCAGGTCACACCAATGACATGCCGAGTACTATGAAATATTTTCTTGCAACGTCTTCTAAATTTGAAACTAATAATATCATTCAAGATATTAAATTGACTTTATATATGTATATTTTAAAATACTACTTAAGATATAATAACTCGAGTTTGGATCATTATAAAATTAATCAAGTGCCCACTAACACCAAGTAATATTGGACCATGATTATTTAACTGGTTCTAGATGGTTGTTGTGTCCCTTTCTTTTGTTATCTCAATGACCTAGCAATAGAGTTGCAGATGAATTAGTAAGATGGCCGGCGAGTGTCATTATCTATGATCTGAATCTGTATCCTGTTAATTAAAAAAAAAAAAAGATTTCTGCATCCTGTCAATAGTTAAGGTCAATCAATTAACTTAATTGTTATATTCGATAAAACTGGCATTTTAGTACTTCAAAAAAAAAAAAAAACACTGGCATTTAAGTGAAAGTCAAATGTGTAATAAGCTGTTTATCTATTAAAAAGGCATGGAATTTGGTTGGATTTATTATACAGAATCAAATCAACCACTGTGTCATCATTGGATGGATCAACACAAGTGAATGTACCATGAAGTTACTGAACCCCAATGTGTGTATCCATGTAAGAGATGGCTACTGCGGCATGGAAGGCTGCTCCAATGGGGAGAGCATCTTCGTCAATAACAAAATATGGTGTGTGCAGCTTCCCTGACTTGAGGGTTTCATTCTTTGTCCCAATAACGAAAAATGCAGCTGCCATCTTCTGTGAATAGAAGCTGAAGTCCTCTGCCCCCATCGACACTGGAATAAGGTGCACATTTGGTCCCCCTAGTATGGAAATACCGACATCCTTTGCTTGTTCATATAGTTCATCATCATTAACAGTCACCGGGTAAGGCCTCAGTGTCTCCTCCAAGAAATCTACTGTCGCACTACACTGATGAACCGCTGCTTGATTTTCTGTTACCTGTTTAGAAAAAGTTTATCATACTCTTTTACATCAAATGAAATATAATTTCAAGTTGAAGCTATCTTAAAGATCATGTCTACCTTTGTTAGCTACAAATATAGTCGCAGTAACTCAATAAATGATTACACCTACACCTATGAGCTACTAAAATGTATTCTGCACTAGTTGTGTGAAATCATGATTTAAATAAATCAACTGGTAAACTATGCATCAAGTCTATTCAAGACATCGCTCAGTAGCAAAAATTATACTTTCCAATAATCTTTTAATTATTTATTAATAAGCTGATTCAAAAAGTCCAAACCACATGAAGCGAATCTTGAACACACGAAAGGAGATTTTGCAAAATTTTATAAATAAGATTATGGAAGAATTTTTGAGAAGGAAGTTTGATCTTTCCTTCTATACACAACCTCATATAACATATACCTCTTTGATTCTCCGTTGAATGTAGACTAGACCTTCTGTAGTCATGGTCCGAAAAGTGCCTCCAAATCTGACAGTCTCCGGGATCACATTGTCTGCTTGTCCTGCTTCAATGAAGCTGACTGAGATGACCTGTATATGGTTGAAAAAAGACTTGAGTCGACAAGATCTCTCTTTTTATTTTTATTTTTTCATATCTCTGTCTTTACTTCTCTTTAAATTTTGACATACAGTTCTACCCTGTCCCGTTTACAAATGTAATTAAATTAAATCCTCAACTGATGCTGATCATCAACACAAAATTTTAAGGAAGATAATTGTACACCATTGCAGAACTTCAATATATATTCAAGCTCACAGTTATAACTACCAGTAGATTTGCTTATTGCATGCATGATGAAACTAATCACAACTAGAATGTATTTGAGCTGTTGTGTAAGTGAAAGAAATACTTACTCTAGATTCAATAGGATCGGTCTCTCGAGAAACAATTTGTTGGATTGCTAAGAGAGCAAAAGATGCTGCTAGTACTGGATCTCTAGTTGCTTGAGGCTTTGCAGCATGTCCACCTTTTCCTTTAATTATGGCTACAAACCTCCCAGAACCAGCAAGCACGGGACCAGGTCTCGAGCCAATAGTACCAGTGGGCAATTCAGGCTCAACATGCAAACCAAATATACCTTGAAATTTATCAAGAGCACCCTCTTTTATCATATGGTATGCCCCAGCATGACCACCCTCTTCTCCAGGTTGGAAGACAAGCTTAACTGTCCCCTTTCAAATGAGAAATTTATATAAACAATGCAGATATAATTTCTAAATTTTTAAAATTTTGTTTCAAGAGCTTATGTCACGTATGGAAATACCTTCAATCTATCTCTCCTGCTTTTTAGTAATCTGGCTGCTCCAAGCAGCATTGTAACATGGGCATCGTGGCCGCAAGCATGCATTTTACCATTGTTCTTGCTCTTATACTCTGACTCTACCAATTCCTTCCACATTAACAAGATTGAATTATATGCTTATGTCAAAGCAAGCAAATATCTGTTTCAAAATAAATATCTGCATAGATTATATCGGACCTAAATTCAAGAAAATATTAGTTGAAATATCCAAAATATCATAATATTCTCAATATTTTTTTATATTAATCACTCCAAAACATGTTGGATTCTAAGGTCAAGTCCAGTCTCAAGTCTCAACTCTTAACAGGTGGGTCACGTGCACATCCACATGATATCGAACTTTTTTAGAGAAAGACAAGGTTTGACTTGTTTTGCAAAGTGAAATAGAAAATGAAACCTGAATAGGAAGGGCATCCATGTCAGCTCTGAGACCGAACCAGGGGTGCGACCCAGATCCAATGGAAGCCACCAACCCTGTTTTAGCCACCGGCCACCTGTACTCTATCTCAAGCGAGTCCAGCTCCGATCTTATGACTTCACTGGTCTTGTACTCCTCAAAAGCCAGTTCTGGATACTCGTGTATTCTCCTTCTGATCCTCTTCAACCAATCCATGAACTCGGGCTCCCTCGCTGACTCCAGCAACTCACGAGTCAGCGAACTCAGCTTCGTTCCCGACTGTATCTCCAAACCCCATGTTGCATAACTTGTGAACAGCGTTGATATTATAATTAACAGTGGGAAACGAGCCATGATGAGGTTTTGCATTTTGATTTTCTTAAAAATGTGTACAAGAAGGTATGCAACTTATGTTCTACAGTTGATCTTCTGGTTTTTGTAGAAGATAGGGGCCAGGAAGAGGATGCATCGTGTCAAGTTTGTTTTTATTTATTTATTAAGGAGTTTAGGGCAAATGGCTGTCTCTTTCCTTGTTTTTTAGTGCGAAAAACAGACGGTAACTTTGTACAACGCGGTAACTTAAGCTATCCTTTTTCTTTTTTATTTTGGAATAGATTACTTAGTTTATCTTAAACAAATGACCAATAATACTTAGATATTAGCACTGAAAATGTTAGGAGTTGGGACTGTTTGATTTTTTTCTTTTTTTAAGATTAATAGTCATTTAGTAGTTTGATGGTATGTTTACTTGCACTTAATCGGAATATAATTCGAATGATTTGGAATCGGAGTAATTTGGAATCGGATTGATATATCAGATCCGAATAAATTGTTTACCGAATAAATTGTTTACTTCAATTGTAGGAATCATAATTGGAGTCGATAATATTTATTTTGAGATGTTTATTTTAACATAGAATCGGACTGGATTGCTTACAAGTTACAAAAATAGTCTTGATTAAAAATATATATTTCTTTAGTATTTTTGTAAGAAAATTATTTTTTTATCATCAAGGAATATGTATTTTTATACAATAATATTATGATTATTAAGCTAATTTTTAATAAATTCTAAAAATTATTATTTATTATTATATCATATCATAAATTATTTTAACATATTAATACATTTAGATAGATTTTAATTCTGAAAATCGAATAATATAAAACAATTTATTTATTATTAAAACAGATTTGTCAAAAAACTTTTATCTAGCATCAACAATTTCTTATATCATTGCGTCAAACTAGATAAGCCCGATGCCTTTGATGACACAAAGCTAGAAACTCTTTGCATCGAGTGGAGATTATAACCAACAATATTATAAATATTTCTTTATTCTTCTCATTTCAAATGATGTTTAATATGTCAAATTATATACTCATATCATGTCTGGTACTACTTATAAATATAAAACGCCTACAACATATGGGGTGATATGAGTCCATTCTGGTGCTATGCACCAAGGACTCAAACATTTTTCCCCCACTCCATTCTTGAGGCACTACTTAAGATCAAATTGGTAACCGCTTGATTTGGACATATATGATGATGTGATTTAGGACTTTGTCTCGCAAAATCAAAATAAAAATTGTCTCATCATCTGGATATGTAACAGGACAAGTGAATATACCATGGTATTATTGAGTTCAACAGTTGTTCAGGTAAGAGATGGCCACTGCAGCATGGAGGGCCGCTCCCAAGGGAAGAACACTCTCATCAATATCAAAGTAAGACGTGTGTAGAGCCCTTGATTTTAGCGTTTCATTCTTTGTCCCAATAACGAAAAATGCAGCTGCCATCTTCTGTGAATAGAAGCTAAAGTCCTCTGCTGCCATGGTCATTGGAATAAGGTGTACATTCGATTTCCCAAGCAAGGAGTTGCCAACAATCTTTGCATGTTCATACAATTGTTCATCGTTCACAGTTGCTGGATAAGGCCTTAGTTTATCTTCCATGAAATCCACTGTAGCACTACACTGATGAACTGTTGCTTGAATTTCTATGACCTGTCAACAAAAAGGATTGTCATACTTTGTCATATCAAATGAAATATGACTTCAAGGTGTTCTGAATTAAAATCATGTCTAGCTTCATTTTTGGCTGACTTTAAAGTAATTCAAGGGAAGCTTACTTCACATCTACTCTAAGATGAAATATGTCTTTATGCTGCTTCATGGATTTCAAATTCACAAATCAATTTGGTAAATATTTAACTGTGTCTATTTAAAACATATCTCAGTGGCTAATATGCCTTTGAAGAACGTTTTGATTGTTAATTTTGTGCAACATTTGGAAACTTTTTTTTTTTCCAAGTGGTTAATTTTGATTATATGACTCATATTTATATATGTAATATGTAAGGTTAGTTGATGAAACGAAGGGGATAGACCATACGGTCTATAATTTGTAAGAATATTTTCGGGATTAGAGTTTGATATAAACAACTGTTGTAATCCTATTGAAAGTTTAGTAGAATTTTTCAGTATAAGAGTAAATGCAGATACATTACCAAATCACTATAATTCTTTGTATTGTTTCAATTTTTCATATTTGATTATTTGTGTCTCAATTGCTCGACAACTAATTATATATGAAGCAATGAAACTTGAACATAAGCTAGAAAAGTAAGACTTTGAAAATGAAATTTGATCGTTATCCTTCTAGACACAACCTCAAATAACACATACCTCTTTAATTCTTCTTTGAAGGTAGGATAGACCTTCCGTAGTCATGCTCCGAAAAGTGCCTCCAAATCTCACAGTTTCTGGGATCACATTTTCTGCTTGATCCGCTTCAATGAAGCTAACCGAGACTATCTGATAATTAAATGACATTATTGTACGATGAAACCGATCACAACTAAATCATAATAAACTGTTATTGCGTATGTTGAAAATTAAAGTCATACTCTGGCCTCAAGAGGATCTGTCTCCCGCGAAACTATTTGCTGGAGTGCTAGGATAGCAAAAGATACTGCAAGAACCGGATCTCTGGTTGCTTCAGGCCTCGCAGCATGTCCACCTTTTCCTTTAATTATGGCTACAAACTTCCCAGAGCTAGCAAGCAACGGACCAGGTCTCGAGCCAATTGTACCAGTGGGCATTTCTGGGTGGACATGCAATCCAAAAATACCTTGGAATTCGTCAAGAGCACCCTCTTTTATCATATGGTACGCCCCAGCATGACCACCCTCTTCTCCTGGTTGGAAGACCAACTTCACTGTACCCTTTCATATGAAATTAATATGTGCTTCTATCAACACAGCAAGCAAATATATATAATTTCTTATTTCTTTGCTCATCTTTGTTCCAATAGTGTGATTATATGATTCTACCTTTATTTTATCTTCCTTGCTTTTAAGTAATCTAGCTGCTCCAAGCAGCATTGCTACATGAGCATCGTGGCCGCAAGCATGCATTTTACCTTTGTTCTTGCTCTTATGCTCCGACTCTACCAATTCCTTCAAAGACAAGTAATTTCTGTAATTTTATAAACTACATTTAAGTAAAGAGAAGAATTCACACAAGAAGAATGGGCTAATAGATGGACATTCTTCTATTCTTATATTCACAAAAATTTATTGAAATTTCAATATGAATTAGGTTTTATTAACTTAAAATTTAAATCTGTAATATCAATATCAATTAATCTATATGCTATTAATTCACTGGAATTGTAATCTACTATGTTTTTTTTTTCTTTGGTTGTCTTTTTATCATTGGACTGAAAGCAAATAAGGGAATAGATGTTGAAATTATTTAATATAAAATTTAAAATTTAAAATTAATAGAGTTTGATATATGTTGGAGTATATATTATGGACGGATGAAAATGACATTTATCATGGAAATTGGATCATCTATAAATTAGCTTTAATGGGAGCATATGCGTTATGTTTGTGAGTTTGTTCCACATTACTTTTTTAGATTAATTTCAAAAAATCACTCTTCAAGCTCATGCTAGTAATGTTCAAAGAAAAATATAAGATAATACTTGCAATTAACATAAAAATAAAATATACAAGTGATTTTTGTATCACAACAAATATACAAGTGATTTTATTATGATTTCCCAATGAGAAAATCCCAACAAATAGCATAAAAAAATGTGAGTTTCGTAAGAGTGCTAAAAAACACCCAATTCAGTTTTCTAACGTTATTTTCCAAACTCACTCTTTTTTGCACTAATAAAAAAGGATAAACTCACAAAAACTATAAATTTTGTTTAGAAGGGAACATATTGTTTTTCTTTTAGCTGTCAATAGATTTTAACCTATTTATTTCAAAAAAAAGAAGGAAAAAGATTTTAACCCATTCAACCTCCACCCTAAAACTTCTATCGCAACTCTTAAAAGATTTCCTCATGTCTCCAATATAAGTTGTGGCTAACACAATTCTTGTGACTCTCTAATTAACTAGTCTCTCAAAGATCTCACTTTGTGATCCTCTCTCGCCATATACAAAAAATACATGGACTTCAGTATATATATGTATGTATGTATGTATGTATATATAAATTGAAAGTAAGGAGTTCAGTATTTGTATATATAACAAGATTCTTAAACAAATAAGAAAAGAACTTGCAGCTCAAGCAAGATTAAACATCTAACAAGCTCGGGCAACTCTCAAAACTTATGTCATTGGTAATTTACAACTTTTCCTTTCCTTTTAGTCCCCTGTCATCAAGTAGGAGTTGGATTTTATGTCTGCCGAGCTTAATCCCTCCTGAACTTATTGCCAAAGGGTGAGGAATAAAAGATGGGAGTGCAATAGCTAATTCTGAGAGGCGGAAATATCAATGTATAATAATACTAACTCTAGAAAAATTAAGGGGGAAAAAAATTAAAATGATCATTCTAACCTTCAATTTTGTTAAAGTCATATATCACTAAATGATCATTCTAACCTTCCATTTTTCTTTCCACTAATTTCTGTAAAATTTTAATTATGGATTAATAAATGTGGCCTAGGATTAAAGTTGGATATTTTTATAACTAAAATCACGGCATTGACAATCTTTGGCATTTTGATTAGAGTAGAAAGGTAGAGTGAAACCTGGATTGGTAGAGCATCCATGTCAGCTCTGAGACCGAACCAGGGCTGCACCCCAGATCCAACAGACGCCACCACCCCTGTTTTAGCCACCGGCCACCTGTAATCTATCCCAAGCGAGTCCAGCTCCGATCTTATGACTTCACTGGTCTTGTACTCTTCAAAAGCCAGTTCAGGATATTCGTGTATTCTCCTCCTGATCCTCTTCAACCAGTCTACGAACTCGGGCTCCCTCGCCAACTCCAACAACTCACGAGTCAGCGAACTCAGCTCCATTCCCGACCGTATCTCCATACCCCATGTGGAAAAGCTTGTAAATACCATTGATATTATAATTAACTGCAGGAGACAAGCCATGATAGAATACAATGACATCTTTCATTTTAATTTTCTTGAAATGCTCTTTGTGCATAAAATTTATAACCGCATGTGCTTTCTGGTTTCCAATAATATTAATTGTGGCCCAATTATAAATATAAATTCTGGCCCCAGAATCTTTATCCTGACAGCTCTATTAGTATTAGACCCCATAATAGCTGGTAATTGTTCACGATGATAATTTGATGAGAACATTTAAAGGTTTGAGAAGGTTAAAAGGAAAAGTGCCATTTACACCACTAGATGCAACCAATAGTGCAACCTACGAGATTAATCCAAAGAGCACTTGCAACTCACGCCACTATATGCAACCGGTGGTGCATTCAACGAGATTATTCTAGAGAGCTTCAACGATTTATGCCGTTAGATGCACCCATAAAATTGACGAAGAAAATTTGATGATGGTGATGAAACAAATGATGAGATTTTTGTTATGTTTTCTAATTGATTTTATATTTTAATTATTTTTTAAAATTAAAATAATAATATATTAATTTATTTAGGGGTATTTTGGTATTTTTGCTCAAATTGACTTTGACCGTTAGGGTTAGGGGACATTTGTGCCAAATTATTATTACTTAGGTAGCCTTAATACAAGTATCGTAAACACCCTTATTTTGGTGCAATTTTACCTAACTTTGGAAAAGGTTTGGGCAATTTACCCAATGTATATATATTAATATGCGTCTAAAGTTGAGTTGTTCTGAATACTAAAAAATGAAAAGAAACAAAATGATATTATGAGACTAAAGCTGAGTTGTGCTAAATGTGCTGAAAACTTAAAAATGAAAAGAAACAAAATGATTTTATGAAGCCAGAGCTGAGTTGTGCTAAATGAGAAGTGAAAAAGAAAATGGTGGCTAATAAAAAAATACTAACCTGACATGTGAGGAGTATTACTCCACATGTGAAGCCAATGAAAATATGATGAATTTTATATTGAAAACATAATATACAAGAGAAATACACGTACGCAAATCAATAAAAATCACAACCTAATAAATCAATCTTTTGTATTGTAGGATATTCTACCAATAGTTGTTCAAAAAAAAAAGATATTCTACCAATAGAGGTGTCAAAAGAGTTGAGCTCGCTAGTCCAGTTTGAGTCTAGTTCAGGTCTAGCATGGCTCAGACCATTTTCATAAAGGGCAGAATTTGTTCCAAGCCCAACATTATATTAAAAAATAAGGTTTTGCTATCTTACCTAATTGATAACATTATCCATCGATAATAGCACTTTGATTGATTGTAAGAATAATTATCAATGTCAATCCAAAGGTTGTTATTATTGGATAATGTGGTGAGGGTAATCAAACCCTAAAAAATATTGCATTTATAAATAGTGTACTTTCATAAAACCCATAGTGGCTTGGTAGCGTAATAGATCATTTATTTTTAAGTGGTCCCACGTTAAATTTTACTTCATTCAATTACCTGGAAGTTTTTATGAACGGCTCAAATCTGATTGAGCCCAATTCTATCCAGTCCAATTCTTTTGTACTTCGGCCTTTTAGGCTGGGCTAGACACTTAATTTAGATAAAATAGTGTGGCTAAGTCCAGTGCTCACATTATTTAGCCCGAGCCCAAATTCAAATCTAAAGTATAATGGATTCTAAAATCTCGAACTGGGCAAGCCAGACCTGAGCCCTTTGACACCTTTTATCCACCAACGTATTGTATCGTTTCTCAAAGTTACCTAAAACGTTATAAGTATTAAAAAGTTTACAATATTTTGATCTTTCATAAGTTGTTTATATTAAGATTTTGACTTCAACAAACATCGTTCATCCACTTTTTATCATTGAATTAAAGAAAGAAATGAATAGATAGATACAAAATCTTAAATTTATGTAAAAAATGCAATATAGTGTCCTTAAAGTAGAAAAATCATTGTTCATTAGAGTTTGTGATAGAAAATGTTTATTCAGTCCAATAATATTTCACGGTGTATTATTTAAGATTTTTTTTTCTTAAAAAAAATGAAATGAGGAAAAAGAAGAGAAGCAACTGGTTGTCTTAGCATTCTATATTTAATGTTTATACAAAAATTTAATGTGCGCCAAATAATGACATTTAGATGTTAAAATGTAATTGTCTATGTAGATAGAAAAGATATATATTGTAGATTAAAGTGGTTTTTTTATATCATTTTAAGGCATTAAAAAATTAAAAGCTAAAATGAAAGATAAGAACTCAATGTTAAATTTGAACTGTGTACAATGATTATAAAAAAATCTAAGGATTCAAGAATAAAGATGCCCAAAGTTAGAAATGAATCAAACTAGGTAAATGGTTTGTCCGTATTGGCTCTACAAAGAATATATCCTTATCAAATACAAGTGTTTCCCACCTCACAGGAATTCTTTTCTGAAACTTTGACGGGTTGAGCAAGGCATTATATTTGGACAGACATAGCCGGCCAAATAAATTGAAAAATGTGCTGCTGGATTAATATATTGAGTGTAGAGCCACCAACCACATGATTCAATGTCTTCTGGTAGTGATTGGTTTAGCATAATACCAATACAATACTTAAAACAACTAGTCAATGAAGGATACGGTCAGAGTGACATTTACAAGAGAACACAAGTGGAACTACAAAAGGTCAAAAGATTATTGGTATAATACAAAGCTATCATTATGATATGAGTGTTCAAGAGAGCGGCAAATTTTCTTTTTGCTTATTCATTCAAATAGTAAGGGGTAAAATACAACAGCCTCCCCTCACCTTTCAAACAATATTGTACAAACAATCTATATATACATATATATATATATATATATGTTGAAAAAAATGAGATAAACAATCATTTTAAGGATCTATTTTTATTGGATTAGAGATATTGATTAAAATGGATCAAAATAGATTCATGAAAAAAATGATATTTGGATAAATAGAAAATGAATTGAAGATTTAATTTTTAAAATATACCTGTTGGATTAAATGTTATGAATATAACTATTGAATTTGAAAAAGTATAATTGTAAAATTAAATTGCATATTTAATTATCTTCAAATTGTAATTACAAGTATTAACTGTGGAATTGAATTATAGTTTTTATTATCATGAACTATAAAATTAAATATTCAAATTATAATAGTTGGTGTTAAATGAAAATTTAAATTTTCAAAGCATAACCGTTAATTGGTTTAATGACTGATTTAAAATCAGTTTTGTAACCGTCCATATAGAAACTATAAATTGTCAACTTTTCTAGTTGTTCAGACAATCGAGAATCTATTTCATTTTTAAGTTTATTTTATCTCAAACACTATATCTAGATATAAATTTTCAAAGTAACATAGATTTATAAATAGTTTAGTTTATCAAACATTTATAGGTGGTGTTGTTCAATTTTAGGAAACAAATGCTGAACAACTTAGAGGATGAGCAACAAATTTATTTTAAGAATATCTTCATTATTACGGGTCTCAATAGATATTTTTATTTTATTTTATTTTTCTATTGTAAAGTCTTTATAATTTAGAGAGTCTCCGGAATTTTACTTTTATATGATTGTCTGTTCTTCTTATCAATTTTTTCTAACAATATATATATAATTTTGCTGGTTCGCGAATGTAATTGTGGATTTTTTTCCACTCACACCATGCCCAAACCTAGTTTCAAGTGAGGAATTTCACATTCACGCTTGCCCTCTAACACGTTTAATAAAATCCATATCTATCCATTATAGGTGGAAATTCTAGAGTTCATTGGTTTATGGATGGAATTGCTAATCTTAATTATCATTTAAGTTCTATTAAGTTTATTAAAATAGAGACATTTCAAAAATTTAACATATAATTTTCAATGAAAGATAGTTATATATATATATATATATGGGGCAGGATTGAGGAACATAAATTTTGACACGATTTATTGACTATTGGATGAGGAAGATTTTAATGGTTTAGATTTATTCACACTACTACATACAACTTCATTTTACACTCTACATAAATATTTTCTCTCTTCTCTCTCTTTATTATTACACTATCTCTCCTCTCTCCCATTAATATTAAAATATCAATATTTAAATTATTTTGTTCTCACTCAATCCAATTATATTTAAAAACCCATCAAGAAAATTAAAAAAAAAAAAAAAAGCTGCAATTGTTTTTTTTTTTAACTTGATGAATTTATTATTTAAATGATAATTTATTTTTTAAAATAGTTTAAACAAACAATCTTTAGTAAGAAAATTTAACTACCACTAAAAAAAAAAATCTTATTTCAAAAACAATTTCTAATCAAAATAAGTAAAATAAATTTTGTTCCAAAAACACAAAACACTTAACCAAAAAAAAAAAAAAAAAAGACTGTCATCGAATCATTTCTCAAGTAAATTTAAAACACAAAACCACACTTGCCAATTATTGCCACCATTGACACTCACCAACCAACCAACATAGTCTCTTCATGTAAAAGCTGTAAGTTTTAAACTTTTTGGTTAAGTGTTTTGTGTTTTTGAAAAATAAAATCTATTTTACTTATTTTGGTTAGAAATTATTTTTGAAACAAGATTTTTTTTTTTTAGTGGTAGTAAAAAAATTTTTACTAAAAATTGCTTGGTTTAAACTATTTTAAAAAATAAATCATCATTTAAATAATAAATTTATCAAGTTAAAAAAAAAAAACAATTGATGTTTTTTTTTTAATTTTCTTGATGGGTTTTTAAATATAATTGGATTGGGTGAGAAAAAAATAATTTAAATATTGAGATTTTAATATTAATGAGAGAGATGAGAGATAGTATAATAATGAAGAGAGATGAGAGAGATAGAGTAATAATGAAGAGAGATGAGAGGGAAAACATTTATGTAGAGTGTAAAATTGAGTTGTATGTAGTAGTATGAGTAAATCTAAGTCATTAAAATCTTCTTTATCCAATAGTCAATAAAATCGTGTCAAAATTTATGTCAAAACTTGTGTCCTCCGATCCTGTCCCTATATATATATATATGTATGTATTTATGTAACTCGCTTAACAAAACTTAATGGCATGGGCTTTTCAGCTAGATAAAAAAGTAGTTCTGGTTTTAGAAATGTGATAAATCTAGGGATTTTTTACAAATCTCTCTAAGGCGCATTATTATATTTTGTCATTATCGATGGCTAAAGTTGGTACGGCGTGTAATCATTAAACTGCTCCACTCACATCTTTCCAAATAAATAATTTTTTTTTTTTGAAACTCAAATAAATAATTTACTTTTTTGGTGAAGCACATCAAACTAAGTTAATATATACTTGCAAAAAAAAAAAAAAAAAGAGTTAATATATAGTAAAAAATAAGGGTATTGGTTTCTGTGTTGAGTCCGTATATTGCGCAAACTAATTGCGATCCAGAGTAAAAGTCTTCGTCTTCCACAGCCCTGGATGGCAACCACTTCTATTGCCTCTGCAATTCGAAGAAGGTAAGTGCGGCTAGCCAAATTAATTTTTGTGTATTTCTTTTCTATTTTGGTTTTCCAATTTTCTTGCGTAAATATAAGTTATAGTTCATCTTGCTGGCATATACGAAGAGACTCCGGCTGCCCCTTAGATTCCTGATACATGGTCTGAATTTAATCTACGACAAAACTAGATCATGTATATTCAAGTCATCCATGTCAATTTTTATCAATTGAACAAGCCATTATAGCTTTGTTCCTCTTCTTTTTTTCCTTCTTTTTATTCCGTTTATATTAATTTACATAATTTTATTCATACTAACTAATTTATTGATTGATAAAATTGGTCATAAATTTATATAAAATATTCTTACAAGTCAGATTACACTTATGTACTCATTAGAAGACGGTTTGGATTTCATCCAACACGAATGAATGTAATAAGAATGCTAATAAATAAATGAAATTCATATTCCCAGTGATAATTTTCAATCTGTTTAAGCAAGATTGTCGGCAATATGTATACTAGACTGAGCTGCTTTGAAGTCAAGAGTTCTGTCATAAGGATTCCACTTTTAGGCAAATCTAGATCACCATGTTAGTTTGGCAAATCTAGATCATTATTAAACTTAGGCGCCACACTACACATCTTTCGGGCTAATCTCAAAATTATTGGTCTTGTTCTATTCTCTTTTAGATTTATTTTATATATATTTTTTATATAAAAAGTAAAAACTTTTATTCCAATTTTTTTTTTATATTATTAATACATTTACAACAACACTTGGATGTGGACTCTATATTGTTTTTTCTATTCTCTAGTCAACGGGAGAGAGACTCACAGTAAATGAAAAAATGGTTCATGTATTCGAATTAGAGGATAAGTATCCACTTCTTTTTGTTTTTTTGTTTTTTTTTTTGGACTTATTATGGATAAAGATAAGGGATAAATCTAATTTCCCCCCTGTAGTTTGATATAAGCTCTATGGACCTACCTGTAGTTTGGCATAATCCCATTTTTCCCCTTCTGTTAATTCTGTTACTGAACAGTACACTCTGACATTGACAGTATGCAAAAAGACGATCTTGCCCCTCATATTATAGACAAAACAAATTATCAAAAAAACTAAAATAAAATTGAAAAAAAAAATTCCTATTCATTTTCCGGTGAGTGAATACCCATTTTCTGGGTTTCCAGCAGCTAGAATATGTTTGGAACTAATCTTCACCAGCAGCATCAAACAGACAAACACAGAAACATAAACATTTAATCACCACAAACATCAAATATCATCAACAATACACCAAGCACAATTACACCAAACATTTAATCACCACAAACATCATATGGGTTCGATTTCGAACCCAGAAATTCGCGTCTGGGTTTGAAGTCGAACCCAGATGTTCGCATCTGGGTTTGAAGTCGAACCCCAGACGCGAGCTTCCGGGTTCGAAGTCGAACCCTAAAAGCTCGCGTAGGAGTTCAAAGTCGAACCCAGATGCGAGCTTCTGGGTTCGACTTCGAACCCAGATGCGAACCCAGAACCCAGACGCTCGTATCTGGGTTCGATGTCTGGGTTCGACTTCGAACCCAGACACTCGCGTTTGGGTTTGATTTCGAACCCAGATGCGAGCGTCTGGGTTCGACTTCATCTGGGTTCGATTTCGAACCCAGACATCGAACCCAGACACGAGCATCTGGGTTCTGGGTTCGCATCTGGGTTCGAAATCGAACCCAGACGCTCGCATCTGGGTTCGACTTCGAACCCCTACGCGAGCATCTGGGTTTCGACTTCGAACCCGAAAGCTCGCGTCTGGGGTTCGAAATCGAACCCAAACGCGAGCGTCTGGGTTCGAAGTCGAACCCAGACGCTCGCATCTGGGTTCGAAGTCGAACCCAGACGCTCGCATCTGGGTTCGAAGTCGAACCCAGACGCTCGCATCTGGGTTCGATTTCCGAACCCAGATGATGGGGGTTTGAGAAGGAGAAGAAGAGGAGGAGGAGAAGAAAAGACTGGAGAGCGAAGGGGATGACGGCAGGCAAAGAGCGGAAGAGGGAGGGCGATCGGCGTCGGAGATCAGAGAGAGAGAAAAAGATAGAGAGAGGGAGAGAGAGAATGAGAGAGCTACTCTTTTTTATTTTTATTTTTATTTTTTTTGTTTTTAATTATGTACATCGTCCATCAACATGATGGACGGTGGAGATAATTTTTTTAAAAATTATTAATAAATTTATATTTTTTTATTTTTTATTTTTATATTTTTAATTATTTTAAAAAAATATAATCTATTTTATATTGAATTGACAGTTTTACCCTTTCTAATTAACGGTCAAACATTGATTCCTAACGTCCAAGTTCACGGTAAGGGGTATTTTGACCATTTTAATAAACAAGAGGGGGTTTTTTTGATCATTTTTATAAACTAGAAGGGGGTCTGTAGCGATTTTTTTAAGATAGGGGGTTTTTTTACCATTATATCAAACTACAGGGGGAATATTAGATTTATCCCTAAAGATAAAAATAGTTCAACCCTGCTAATGGCACGTGAAGAAGAGGGGCCAGGCCGATATGCATAAAGATTCGCAAAAATCGCGCACTGTTATTTTATTGGGTAAATAAACCTTTTTGTAGGCTAGAAGGAAAAGTGGCCTTAATTACAGGAGGCGCAAGTGGCATCGGGGAATGCACTGCTAGAGCCTTCGCTCAACATGGAGCCAAGGTCGTCATAGCCGACATCCAAGACGAACTGGGCCAATCAGTGGTCCAGTCCATGGGCCCATCACACTCTTCGTATGTCCATTGCGATGTCACCGACGAGTCCCAAATAAAAAACGCCGTCGACCAGGCCGTCGCAACTCACGGCAAGCTAGACATAATGTTCAACAACGCCGGCATATCGGACGAATACAAGCCACGCATAATGGACAACGAAAAAGCCGATTTCGAGCGCGTCCTTAGCGTGAACTTGACGGGCGTTTTCTTGGGCATCAAACACGCTGCCAGGGTCATGGTTCCAGCCCGTAGTGGCAGCATCATTTCAACAGCTAGTGTAAGTTCACGAGTGGGCGCAGCAGCCACGCATGCATACTGTTGTTCGAAGCATGCAGTTGTGGGTCTAACAAAAAACGCAGCCGTTGAGCTGGGGCAGTTCGGTATTAGAGTGAACTGCTTGTCGCCCTACTTGCTTGCGACTCCTTTGTCTACAAGTTTTCTGGGTGTTAACAATGAAGGGGTTGAGACTGGAATCAGTAATTTACATGCTAATTTGAAGGGTGTGACTCTCAAGACAGAAGACATTGCAAATGCAGCTCTTTATTTGGCTAGTGATGAGGGCAGATATGTGAGTGGACACAATCTTCTCATAGATGGGGGTTTCACCATTGTTAATCCCTCGTTCGCCTTGTTTCAATACCCTGATAATTCTTGATCGTATTTATTTATTTCAGGGTTTTTCTGTTTATATTGTCAAACATGTTTGGTTGCAAGTTCGAATAATGGTAACTAGTGACCATTGTACTCTGAGTTGTACTAATAATTGAATCCTTCTTGGTTTATCTATAACTGCGCACTCAGCTTTTATTTCTAATCTGACACTAAGCTTGGACATATTTAGAATGCTTTCATGTGAAATTCTTAAATCTAGAATATACATATTTTTATTTCTAATCTGACGCTAAGCTTGGGAATATTTAGAATGCTTTTATGTGAAATTCTTAAATCAAGAATATATATATATTTTTACTGCTTTAAACATGGCGAAAAGTACACAGTGACATTTTATTTACAGGTTTGGCTAATATATTCGGGCTTTAATTCTTTAAATTTTACCCCTCCAAAACCGTAGATGGAATGAGATGTGATGCTTGTATGGCCATTTTACTACATTAAATATATATATAAGTTTTTTTAAAATAAAACAACCAAGTGATTTACATGATCTTTTTTTTTTTTCTTTTAATTGACAATAAGTAATCAATAATTTTTCTCAAAAAATTCTACTTGTAAAACTTTACTTTTAAAAGTTCTACCGCTAAAAGTTCTTCTGAAGTAAGCTCTATCAAACATAACCTTAAACTGTTACAAATATTAAGATGGTTTTTTTCCATGTTAAAATTATTCGGCCTACTTAAAAGCAACAAAATCATTATATTTATATTAAAAAAAAATAATTTTAATAATTAACAATTTTAATAATATTAATATTTAAATTAAAAATATTTAAAAAATTAAAAACAAAAAGACAAACGAAAGAAATGTTTCGTTCCAATGAAGATGCAACGAATTTTCACCATCACAGGGGAGATCACGTAGATTTCCTCTTGCGAGGAGGAAAATAGGTGATCTCCTTCCACAAAGAAGAGATCAATTGTTCTTCTCTGCGTCTAGGAAGAGAGCAATTTGCTCTCTTCTTAGATGCAGAGGAGATTTGTTGATCTCCTTTGCATCTAAGAGAAGATCAGGAGACCGTAGGTGAAGATTCGATGATCTCCTTTGCATTTGGAACGAAACCACCGAAAGTGGTTTTGTTTTCTTTTTTGTATTTTTTTCTTTTTTTTTCATTTAAATATTAATATTATTTAAATTATTTTTAAATAGTAATATGATGATTTAGGAGCTTCTAATTGTGCCAAATAATTTTAATATGGAAAAATATCATCTTACCTTTGAAAAGTTAAATTTATCGCTAGGTTGGTGTTAGTCAAATATGATCAAGAGTAATAATGTATAATAATCTATAAACTGGCATTATGGTCGGAGTTTCGACAAATATCAGGATACTTCTATATAATTAATCCCTTATCATTTATAATTTTTTGAAACCAGCTTTAATGAGATGTGTGCATGAAAGGGGTGTACATATAATTTTAGTGGGGTGGACATAGTTGCACTAATTTCAATTGGGTAACTATCCATGCATAACAGTTTGAAAGGCCCACATGTGTGGCCAGAAAGCAAATTTGACGTTTCATCATTGCTGGTTAACTTCTCCAGTTGCATTGTTTAAAATCGATTGTGATGTTTTGTTGAATCTTCATCTAGGAAAAGCGGAGGTGGAAATCATAAGTAGGTATCATCTAGGGGAGGTAATGGCGGCCAAAGCAGGTCCTATTGCGGGGTACCGTATTCTGTGATAGAAACATAGAGTAGTTGGAAGCCAAGGCTTTCTAGGATGGTTTGCTTTTAGCCATTTAAGCAACGGCGTTTGATGGCTTCCTCCCTGACTCAGCATTGGGTGCTTTATTTAAAAAAAAAATAAAATTATAGCTCTAGTCTAATCAGAGGAGGTTCATGTAATCATCTTCATATTGATCATTTTGTTAACAACGATGAAATTGTTCAATAATCAATAGTTGCTTCAGGTTAGATAAATTATAGTTTCAAGAAAAAGAAATTCTGAATTCATCAATTCAATTTCATTAAAGAATAGTCGTTTGTATAGAGGGGAGGTCAATGAGATGCATTTGGGATGAGATTAGAAATTCCCAGCCCAGAATCCAAAAATATTATATGCCTCCAAACCTGCCTCAAACTTGATAATTGAAAATGGAGATCAAGGTGAGGGGAGGTAAACCTGGCCCCTCAAACTTGATAATTGAAAATGGTGATCAAGGTGAGGGGAGGTGAACCCACCCCCGCCTTGGGCCAGCCACTAGATTGCCTCTATGAATATTATATATATATATATATATATATATTATAGTTATTTTTTATAAATAAAATTATTATCTATAAAATTATTATATTTTTAATAAACTTAATACCAACATATCAAATATAATTTGAATGTTCAATAATTAATATAAAAAATCCATAAACGTAATTAACTATAAACAATACTAAAAATAAATTTCAAAAACAATGAGTAGTTGGGAAAGACATATCTAATAAATTTTATAATTTATATATTGATTGTTATTAATTATAAAATATTTATATATAATTAGTAATTAAAAATTATATTAATTTAAAATTTTAAAAATTATCTTAAAATAAATTGTATATTATAAATTATTTATTAAATATTAATATATGAATAAATAATAAATAAGTTTGGGGCAGCCGGATAGGGTTGGAGCGTGGACAATAAAGCCACACTCACTTGGTTTGTGAAATAGGTTTTATTATTTCATTTTATCCAAAATTATAGAAATATATATATATATATATATATATTTATATACTTTCAAATGCACCCTTGTATGTATATCAAATTTCAATCCAAAGTCAGGAACGTCAACTTGTCAAATTGAAAGTGTTTATCAACAAAGGGAGACATCGTATATGTGTTAAGTTACTTAATAATATTGGTTCAAAGCCACTTGGAAGAGGTAGTCTTCCTTCGCATATTATTCAAAGCATTTGACTAGCATATAGAATCTGTAAGTATACAAAATAGTTATAAAAAGGATATTATTTATTTTTAACTTTTATGTTTACACTTTTTGATTTATTTGAGTCACTGGGTTGAAATCTAATAAATTTAAATTACTTATATACAGATTGAATCTTGTATTGTAGCATAACCCTTATTCAAATGTTTGATTATTCATATAATTATATTCAAATGTTGATTAGATTCTCTTATTTAAGCGAAATCATTTTACGTCATCGATTACCATATATCATTGAGTTTTTTTTTTTTTTTATCTTTTTTCAAAAAACATATATCCTTGAGTTGGAATGCTCTCATAACCCTGTTTTTTACCTTAATTTTTTATTAGAGAAGTTAGAGTGTGTATAATGCATAAAAGAGAAAAAATATTACTATTCTTACTGTTCATTATCTTCTTACTGTTTATTATCTTTTAAGTTGATATATTACTGAATAATTAAAAATCTAAAAATAAAAAAGCTTAGAGAGTATCCGATCTTTATATCATTTTACTACCCAATTTCCGGCACAAATGTCTACTTCAGAAGATTTCGCCAATTTTTTATTTAGATAAGATCTCTTAGTGAGATCATTCGACATCAGTGTATATTGAAAGTTCTAATTACATTATTACTTCAGATGGCATTGATTTAGCATCTAAAATGTGCAAATCCACGTTCAAACCACGCTTTATCGAGGTGTTTATAAAATTGCATATTTGACATTTGACTAAGGGAGTGCCTTACTATTAAAATGGTAAATTTCATTGTGATCATATGTTTTAACAAAATATCATTTTTGTCATCCCTAAAATTTTAAAATTTCATCAAATTAGTCATTTTATCAGTTGACTGTTAGTCAAATTTAACAATTAAAAAAGTATTTTGTTCGTTTTATTCCATTAACTATTTGGTTGCACATGTATGATGGAGATTTAAAAAAATATATATTGATAAGAAAATAATAATCAGAAAAAAATTTAAATCTCCTCCATCCATCGCAACCATTGAAAATTTTAAAAATAAGAAGGGAATGTCAAAAAAGACCAAAAATGAAAAAAAAAATGGAATTTAAAACAGAAAAAACAATCAAGGGTGGAGATACACCAAAAGATGGAGGTCCATCAACGATCAACAGAACTTCATAGTTAGATCAACCATCGATCTGGTCATGAACCAGTTTGTCTCCTTCTTGTTGCACAAACCTCTTTCCTTCTCTCAAAACCATTCGTCGAATCCATTTCTCTCTTCCTCTCTCTTTAGCTTTCAATCGCTCACTCTTTTCACATATCAACTGTAACATCCCTATGTTTCACATGCATGAATAGTATCATCATTATCTTTGTTAAGATTAATTAGATGAGGGATTAACTTGAAGAAAATATTTGATTTTATGGTCAAAGTAAAGTATAGCTAAAATCTAAGGTATGAGAATGAAATTGTTAAGGGATGAAATTGATATTATAGGATTTGATGTGGAGGAAAACAGAAGCCAACAAAATTGATCACAAAAGTCAAAAAGAAACAAAGTCAGTGTCGAACCAGAAGAGAAAGAAAAGAGAAAAGAAAAGAAAAGAGAAAAGAAAGAAGAAAGAAGAAAGAAGAAGAAGAAAGAGAAAGAGAGCTCGCCACCGCCGCCGACCGCGCCGATCGTCGACCGCGCCAACTCGCTGTGAACCAGCCGACGCCGAGCAGATCCACGGCAGAAACAGAGCTGAAGTTGACAGCGCACGCGACGAAGGAAACGAGCTGACCGCTGCGCAAAACAGCCCCGATCGGAGAAGAAGAAGATGCCGACCGACCAGCCTGCATAACCCAACGTGAACAAGAGCTGAAAGGAGCTGAAATCGCGCAAGAACCAAGTTGAAAACAGACCAAAACAGCTCCTCCACGCGTGAGAAACGGCGACAGAACAGCAGAGAAACAGCCACCATTCGCGGCCAAACCGAGAGGGAAAGAGAGAGAGGAAGAGAGGAGAAGAAAGAGGAAGAAAAGTAGAGCTGAACCAGCTCTGATTTCTCACCAAAACAGCCCCAAAAATCAGTCCAAAATCACCCCAAAACCAGTCCAAATGACGTTGTTTTGATACGGAGTAAGGGTGAGTTGTTTGGGGTTTGGGATTGATGATTTTTGGTTGGAAAGATTGGGAAAATAGTTGGATCCTTTGAGATTAGTAAAGCATGCATTTTAAATCTATGAAATAAGCTTTTATTGAGTAATTATTTTGGGTTTTGAAAATCCAGGAGAGGAAGTAACTCACGGGAGCCAGAGAAAAGGAAAGGAGAAAGCGTGAGCTTCCGTAGGAAAATAAGGTTGGTGTACACTTTATTCAATTTGTTTTCATAAATAGTATATTATCGATTTTTGAATATTTTGATGCTTTGAAAGATTATTTGCGAATATGTTGATATATGTTTGATTATATATATGCTTTTGAAATATGATAATTGATGAGATTTATATGATTATGACAAAAATGAAATGATGAATTTGAAAATTGATTTATATGATTGTGGAAAACGAAGTTGGGTTGGATTGACGATATAGTTAGAAGTGTTATTATATATTTTCAGGTTTTCTGGAAACCTTTGAAATGCAGCCGTTATGCTGCCGAATTTTATTTGAAAATGATTAGACATGAAAAGTTTAAACGAAACTAACCCAACGAATTTTGAAAATGAATTGTTATTCAAGCCCTAGTAAGCTTTGACACAGATAGGTGGGGATTGGAGTGGCATGCCATTAATGGGTCACAAGAGCAGTACTGCGCCGTTCGATTTCATACCGACTATAGTGAAAAGTTACAGTGAATTCGGTGGTTTTGAGAGGCACCTAGTGTCCGGCCCCGAATATACATGATTATATGATATAGTCCGGCGGGTCGTCACCCGAGTGTCCGATGCCGGAATACCCGATTACCAGTCCATGGTATCGTGCTTATGTTTACTAGGGGCATGAAAAGTTATTATGAGAAGTATTTTAGTCAATGAATCGTTATTAAATTTCCTTTGAATATTGAATTGCGATATTGATAAATGGTGTTAATTGTTTTTATATATATATGTATTTGTTATTGATTATATAAATTGATTGTGTTAAAGTATAAATATTGAATTTTGTGTACACCCACTAAGCAAAAATGCTTAGCGCGTTGGATTTTCCGCGCGTAGGTAGTAGATTGCGTAAGGAAGGCGAAGATTGAAGAGAAAGCATCTGCAGGGAGCTGAAATAGTCTCATCTATCCTTCCACATATATTTTTGGGTATATGTATATATTATCTTTTGGTTTTGTATATAAAGTTTTAAATTGTATTCCTGTGCATATATGCATGTATTTGAATCTTAAAATAGTGTTTTTGATAAAGAAAAGGGTCAGTTATGTATATATATCAGTATATGTGATAGATATGAAAAATGATGAACCAAATGGAGTTTGGTTTCAGTTATAGAATATGTTTGTGCAAATAAATGTTTTGAATATGCATATGTTGATTTGTGACAGGTTTGGAAAGTCCGAAATTCAGAGGAAACTCTGTCAGTTTTTCCGTTTGAAA
This sequence comes from Nephelium lappaceum, assembly GCA_021234005.1. Classification (NCBI taxonomy): domain Eukaryota; kingdom Viridiplantae; phylum Streptophyta; class Magnoliopsida; order Sapindales; family Sapindaceae; genus Nephelium; species Nephelium lappaceum. The sequence goes on from CM038011.1 coordinate 7,619,275, forward strand.
TAAAAGGATTTTCATATGTTTGTAAATTGATTTTGAAATTCGCATTTTATATGATTAAAATGAATAAATGTTTTGATAATTAAAGATTTTGTAAAAAGAGAATATGACTGTAACGCCCCTTGGGTCGTCTGGTAAAAAGGACGGGTAGGGGGTGTTACAATTTAGTGGTATCAGAGCTGCGGTTTAGGCGTTCCTAGACCTAAGCGTATAAATGTGTATAAATGTATTTTGGTATTTGAATGAACATGCATTTGCATATGAAAATGGAAGGATGTGACTCTGACCTGCAGATTTCTCTTTTATCTAATATAGGATAAGAAATGGAACCGTTTGATGCCCAAAGAGCTGAGGGCAGTGAGAGACCAGAGCCTCAGAGTCCTGCCAGCGTAGCTGGGGGAGTTCCTGCTGAGTCTGCGAGTCCCAGGATGGCTCGTCAGGAGGCTCAGGGTCAGCCAGCATTTATGCAACAGATGGCTGAGTTTTTCCAGAATGTTGCAAGAGCCGCACCCCGGAAGTCTATGATAGAAAGATTGGCGAAGCATAGACCTACCGATTTCCATGGTAGGAAGGATGAGGATGCATCCGCTGCTGAGTTTTGGTTAGAGCGGACTGAGAGGATTTTGGATCAGATGGATTGCACCCCTGAGGAGAGAGTAGGGTGTGCAGTTTCTTTACTACAGGAGGATGCCTACCATTGGTGGACTTCAGTAGCAGATTTGGTACGACCAGATGAGAGGACCTGGGAGTTCTTCCTGAGAGAGTTCCGTAGGAAATATATTGGTCGTATCCATATGGATCAAATGAAGAGAGAATTCATTAATCTGAGGCAGAGACAGATGACAGTTACTGAGTACGAGAGAGAGTTCATTAGGCTCAGTAAGTATGCCAGAGAGATAGTGGCGACTGAGGCAGATAGATGCAGAAAGTTTGAAGATGGACTGAATGATTATATCCGATTTCAGGTGACAGCACTTCAGTTAGAGGACTTCCCACGACTGGTTTCAGCAGCCCTGAATGTGGAAAGAGTAAAGAAAGAGGAACAAGCCAGAAAAGATAGAAGCCAGCAGAGACGGGGTCAGGGACAGTCCAGTGCATCCTATCCACCCAGCAAGAAACAGAAGGGACCCCCGACTGCCAGTCATAGTCAGCCACAGACACAGAGGCAGGGACAGGGATCCACTGCCAGGTCAGGCCAGTCAGCTTCATCAGTGGCCAGTACCCCTGAGAGTACAGCTAGAGGATCAGCAGTCCCTCCATGTGAGCATTGTGGCAGGAGGCATTTAGGAGAGTGTAGGAGGCTGACAGGGGCATGTTACAGATGTGGGTCACATGATCATTTCTTTAGAGATTGCCCGAAGAATAAGACCACTTCTGCCCCACAGACGGTGAGATCAGAGATGACAGCTCCGAGAGATAGGAGACCGAGTCAGTCAGATGTTAGAGAGAGCAGACAGAAGGCTGCTCAGGAGTCAGGAGGTAGACAGGATACGCGTACTCCAGCGCGTGCATATGCCATCAGGGCTCAGGAGGAGCACGATGCGCCAGATGTGATAGTGGGTATGATTTCTATTTTTGATACTTCAGCACGTGCATTGATAGATCCTGGATCCACGCATTCCTACATTTGCACATCGATCCCTAGAGAGAGAAAATTAAAGGCAGATGTCACTGAGCATGAGATTCTAGTTAGTAATCCGTTGGGTTACAGTGTGGTTGTGAATCGGGTTTTTAGAGATTGTCCTATTCGGATTCAGGGGTATGATTTTCTAGGTGATTTGATGGAATTACCTTTCCATGAGTTTGATGTAATATTGGGCATGGATTGGTTATCTAGGCATATGGTAGTTATTGATTGTCGCCTAAAGAGAATCACCCTTAAGACAGTAGATGGTGTAGAAGTAACCATGGTGGGAGAGAGATCGGATTTCCTTTCTAACGTCATTTCAGTCACTACTGCTAGAGAATTGATTAGGAAAGGATGTGAAGCTTATCTAGCACATGTGATTGATTCCCAGAGGATTGGATCTGATCTTCAAGATATACCCACTGTGTGTGATTTTCCAGATGTGTTTCCAGAGGAGTTACCTGGTTTACCACCAGATAGAGAGGTTGAGTTTGTTATAGACATAGTGCCAGGTAGTGCACCAGTTTCGATTACTCCTTATAGAATGGCACCCGCTGAGTTAAAGGAATTGAAGATACAGTTACAGGAATTGTTAGATAAGGGATTTATACGGCCCAGTGTATCCCCCTGGGGAGCTCCAGTATTATTTGTGAAGAAGAAGGATGGGTCGTTAAGGCTGTGTGTGGATTACAGGCAGTTGAACAAGATAACAGTCAAGAATAAGTATCCTTTGCCTAGGATTGATGATCTGTTTGATCAGTTGAGTGGAGCTAGTGTGTTTTCCAAGATTGATCTCAGATCCGGGTACCATCAGTTGAGAGTAAAAGAGTCAGATATTTCGAAAACAGCCTTCAGAACGCGATATGGACATTATGAATTTGTGGTGATGCCATTTGGGCTGACGAATGCACCTGCAGCCTTTATGGATCTGATGAACCGTATCTTCCGTCCTTACTTGGATCAATTTGTGGTGGTTTTCATTGATGATATTCTGGTGTATTCTAAGACTCCAGAAGAACATGATAGACATCTCCGGACGGTATTGCAGATGTTGAGGGAGAAGAAATTGTATGCCAAATTGAGTAAATGTGAATTCTGGTTGAATGAGATTGCATTTCTGGGACATATTGTATCTGCAGAGGGCATTAGAGCTGATCCAAAGAAGATAGAGGCGATTATGGAATGGAAACCTCTTAAGAATGTTACGGAAATTAGGAGTTTTCTGGGATTAGCAGGTTATTACAGACGATTTGTGAATGGATTTTCAGCAATTGCAGCTCCATTGACTAAGTTGCTCCATAAGGATGTTAAATTTGAATGGAATGAAAAATGCCAAGTAAGCTTTGAAAAGCTTAAGACGATGTTAGTAGAGGCTCCAATCCTTACGCAGCCAGTATCTGGTAAAGATTTTATGGTATACAGTGATGCTTCACTTAATGGGCTTGGTTGTGTATTGATGCAGGAAGGAAAAGTAGTGGCATATGCTTCCAGACAATTGAAACCTCATGAAAGGAATTACCCTACTCATGATCTGGAGCTAGCAGCCATAGTTTTTGCCTTAAAGATTTGGAGGCATTACTTGTATGGTGAGAGATGTTATATCTATACCGACCACAAGAGCCTGAAATATTTGCCTACTCAGAAGGAGCTTAATTTGAGGCAAAGGAGATGGATGGAATTGATTAAAGACTATGATTGCATCATTGACTATCACCCGGGAAAGGCGAATGTGGTAGCTGATGCTTTGAGTAGGAAGTCTCTAGTAGCTCTAAGAGCTATGAATGCCCATTTGATGATGACAGATGAAGGAGCATTAATAGTTGAGTTACAAGTCAAGCCAAGTTTGATTCAGCAGATACAGGAAAAGCAGAAACAAGATGAAAAGCTAATAGCCATTAGTAAACAAGTTCAAGAGGGGAAAGAGACTGATTTTGAAATCAAGAACGATGGTTATCTGTATTTCAGAGACAGAATCTGTGTTCCAAATGATGATGAATTGAAGCAGACAATTATGAAGGAAGCGCATAATAGTCCATATGCAATGCACCCCGGCAGTACGAAAATGTATCAAGATTTGAAGATTTTTTACTGGTGGTTCGGTATGAAAAGAGATGTAGTAGATTATGTCACCAAATGCATGACATGTCAGCAAGTGAAAGCTGAACATCAGGTTCCAACAGGGTTACTACAGCCAATATCCATTCCTCAATGGAAGTGGGACCGTATCACCATGGATTTTGTTACAGGTCTACCTCTTACTCGGGGTAAACATGATGCAATATGGGTGATTGTGGATAGATTGACCAAGTCAGCGCATTTCTTGCCAGTCAGGACTGATTATTCCCTTGAAAAGTTGGCAGAGTTGTACATAAGGGAAATAGTTCGATTACATGGAATACCGGTGTCCATCGTATCAGATAGAGATCCAAGATTCACATCACGGTTTTGGAAGAAATTGCAGGAAGCCTTGGGTACTCGATTGAATTTCAGTACAGCCTTTCATCCGCAGACAGATGGGCAATCAGAGAGAGTGATTCAGGTGCTAGAAGATATGCTGAGAAGCTGTATCATTGATTTTGAAGGAAGTTGGGTTGACCATCTTCCACTGATAGAATTTGCATACAATAACAGTTATCAAACAAGCATTAGTATGGCACCATATGAAGCTTTATATGGAAGGAAATGTAGGACTCCATTGTGTTGGACCGAATTGGGTGAAAGTAAAGTAATAGGGACTGATCTGGTGAGACAGACTGAAGAGAAGGTAAAGATTATTAAAGAAAGATTGAAAGCTGCATCCGATCGACAGAAGTCCTATGCGGACTTGAAAAGAAGAGACATCGAATATGCGGTTGGAGATAAAGTCTTCCTCAAGGTATCTCCGTGGAAGAAAGTGTTGAGATTCGGTAAGAAAGGAAAGTTAAGTCCTAGGTTTATTGGCCCATATGAAATTGTTGAACGTGTGGGACCGGTGGCCTATAGACTAGCTTTGCCACCTGAACTGGATAAGATACATAGTGTATTTCATGTATCGATGCTGAGGAGATACAGATCGGATCCTTCTCACGTCATATCGACTGAAGCCATCGATGTACAGCCCGATTTATCCTATGATGAGGAACCTGTGCGAATCCTAGACCGGGAGATAAAAGAATTGAGGAATAAGAAAATTCCACTGGTTAAGGTTCTTTGGAGGAACCACAAAGTCGAAGAAGCTACTTGGGAGAGCGAGGAGATAATGCAACAGCAGTATCCGCAACTGTTCGAATAAGGTAAATTTCGAGGACGAAATTTCTTAAGAGGGGAAGAGTTGTAACATCCCTATGTTTCACATGCATGAATAGTATCATCATTATCTTTGTTAAGATTAATTAGATGAGGGATTAACTTGAAGAAAATATTTGATTTTATGGTCAAAGTAAAGTATAGCTAAAATCTAAGGTATGAGAATGAAATTGTTAAGGGATGAAATTGATATTATAGGATTTGATGTGGAGGAAAACAGAAGCCAACAAAATTGATCACAAAAGTCAAAAAGAAACAAAGTCAGTGTCGAACCAGAAGAGAAAGAAAAGAGAAAAGAAAAGAAAAGAGAAAAGAAAGAAGAAAGAAGAAGAAAGAAGAAGAAGAAAGAGAAAGAGAGCTCGCCACCGCCGCCGACCGCGCCGATCGTCGACCGCGCCAGCTCGCTGTGAACCAGCCGACGCCGAGCAGATCCACGGCAGAAACAGAGCTGAAGTTGACAGCGCACGCGACGAAGGAAACGAGCTGACCGCTGCGCAAAACAGCCCCGATCGGAGAAGAAGAAGATGCCGACCGACCAGCCTGCATAACCCAACGTGAACAAGAGCTGAAAGGAGCTGAAATCGCGCAAGAACCAAGTTGAAAACAGACCAAAACAGCTCCTCCACGCGTGAGAAACGGCGACAGAACAGCAGAGAAACAGCCACCATTCGCGGCCAAACCGAGAGGGAAAGAGAGAGAGGAAGAGAGGAGAAGAAAGAGGAAGAAAAGTAGAGCTGAACCAGCTCTGATTTCTCACCAAAACAGCCCCAAAAATCAGTCCAAAATCACCCCAAAACCAGTCCAAATGACGTTGTTTTGATACGGAGTAAGGGTGAGTTGTTTGGGGTTTGGGATTGATGATTTTTGGTTGGAAAGATTGGGAAAATAGTTGGATCCTTTGAGATTAGTAAAGCATGCATTTTAAATCTATGAAATAAGCTTTTATTGAGTAATTATTTTGGGTTTTGAAAATCCAGGAGAGGAAGTAACTCACGGGAGCCAGAGAAAAGGAAAGGAGAAAGCGTGAGCTTCCGTAGGAAAATAAGGTTGGTGTACACTTTATTCAATTTGTTTTCATAAATAGTATATTATCGATTTTTGAATATTTTGATGCTTTGAAAGATTATTTGCGAATATGTTGATATATGTTTGATTATATATATGCTTTTGAAATATGATAATTGATGAGATTTATATGATTATGACAAAAATGAAATGATGAATTTGAAAATTGATTTATATGATTGTGGAAAACGAAGTTGGGTTGGATTGACGATATAGTTAGAAGTGTTATTATATATTTTCAGGTTTTCTGGAAACCTTTGAAATGCAGCCGTTATGCTGCCGAATTTTATTTGAAAATGATTAGACATGAAAAGTTTAAACGAAACTAACCCAACGAATTTTGAAAATGAATTGTTATTCAAGCCCTAGTAAGCTTTGACACAGATAGGTGGGGATTGGAGTGGCATGCCATTAATGGGTCACAAGAGCAGTACTGCGCCGTTCGATTTCATACCGACTATAGTGAAAAGTTACAGTGAATTCGGTGGTTTTGAGAGGCACCTAGTGTCCGGCCCCGAATATACATGATTATATGATATAGTCCGGCGGGTCGTCACCCGAGTGTCCGATGCCGGAATACCCGATTACCAGTCCATGGTATCGTGCTTATGTTTACTAGGGGCATGAAAAGTTATTATGAGAAGTATTTTAGTCAATGAATCGTTATTAAATTTCCTTTGAATATTGAATTGCGATATTGATAAATGGTGTTAATTGTTTTTATATATATATGTATTTGTTATTGATTATATAAATTGATTGTGTTAAAGTATAAATATTGAATTTTGTGTACACCCACTAAGCAAAAATGCTTAGCGCGTTGGATTTTCCGCGCGTAGGTAGTAGATTGCGTAAGGAAGGCGAAGATTGAAGAGAAAGCATCTGCAGGGAGCTGAAATAGTCTCATCTATCCTTCCACATATATTTTTGGGTATATGTATATATTATCTTTTGGTTTTGTATATAAAAGTTTTAAATTGTATTCCTGTGCATATATGCATGTATTTGAATCTTAAAATAGTGTTTTTGATAAAGAAAAGGGTCAGTTATGTATATATATCAGTATATGTGATAGATATGAAAAATGATGAACCAAATGGAGTTTGGTTTCAGTTATAGAATATGTTTGTGCAAATAAATGTTTTGAATATGCATATGTTGATTTGTGACAGGTTTGGAAAGTCCGAAATTCAGAGGAAACTCTGTCAGTTTTTCCGTTTGAAATAAAAGGATTTTCATATGTTTGTAAATTGATTTTGAAATTCGCATTTTATATGATTAAAATGAATAAATGTTTTGATAATTAAAGATTTTGTAAAAAGAGAATATGACTGTAACGCCCCTTGGGTCGTCTGGTAAAAAGGACGGGTAGGGGGTGTTACATCAACCAAATCTCAAATTAATGCCAACACAATGAAATGCACACATTCTACATATAAACAACCAAGATTGATTCAATAAACAAAATCTACACACATATACAATAACTATCAATTCACAAAAAAAAAAAAAAAAAAAAAAAAATCATATATAAAATCGATGTTGATCATGATCATAAACGAAGGGGAGGACGTAAAAAATGATAAGAAAGTTAGAGTTACCACAAAGGAGATCATTAACATGAAAATAGAGGATGGTGGCAACAAAGATGGTGGTGGTGAGGAGAATCTGGGTGGAAACCTTGTAAATTATGGGGTCGTTTGTTTTTCCACTTAACATTTAATGATGTTGAATTAAACCAATTAAGTGATTTTTGTTTGTTTTTTTAAGTAGTCAAATCACTTAAAACCATCAAAAAACCACTGAAAATAAAAAACTATATTTTCTGACTTTTTCACTTAATATCAAATCACTTAATGATTTTATAAATTTATTATTCTAATTTTATCCTTTCCAAAATAACAAATTTTCAAGTTTGTTCTAATTTTACATTATAAAAATTTATTTTAATACTTCAATAAATTTGACCTAATTTTACATTATACATATTCATTTTAATGATATTTCTTTCAATATCATTTTTATTTAAATATATAACAATAGTAATTTAATTTAATACTGTTTTATTTATTTTTATTTAATTTACTTTACTATAATAATTTATTTATGTATATATATATTTTTTAAAAAATACTTTACTATAATAATTAATCATATTTTAATTATGAATAAAAATATTATTAATATATACATAAAAGTGTTTTAGCATTTGCTAAATAATTGGTTATAATTGTTTGTATTATACTAAATAAAGTTATATAACAACTAATAGTAAAAGGATATAAATGTCAAATTACTAGTTTTCAGATAATTTTAACTTTAAAAAACAAACAAAAGTACTATACATTCAGACATAAAGAAAAAAAAAAAAAATGTCATTCAGATTTCAGGTTTCAGTCACTATTCAGTCTTTAATTTTCAGTAACACTGTTCAGTCTTCAATTTTCAGTAACACTGTTCAGTCTTCAGACAAAAAAACAAACGACCCCTAGATCTGGTCGAACCAAATCAAGGAACCCATCTTGGGTTCCTTGGATCTAGTTTGACTAGATTGGTCTTTTTTTTTTTTTCTTTTAAATTTTATTTAGTTAATTTTATTGTGGAGATTAGTTTAAATATTGATTTCATCTATTATTTATTTTTCATTTTAATTACCTTTTATCTCTATCATTCATCTCAAAGAGAAACGGTTGAGATTAATTTATTTTATTCTAATTTAGTTAAAATAAAAATAAAATTATCAATAATATTTTGGTCTTTATATACTTTTCACCACGTTTGACTGTTAATTTTTTTCGTAATAAGGACTAGTTTGATAAATTTTTCAAACTTTAAAGATGACGGGATTTAAAAATATATTCATAATTGAAATTAATATTTCATTAAAATATAGGGATCACAGTAAAATTTACCTTGTTAAAATAGCTCTTTGTCCTCTTATGTAAGATTCTCATTTCTCTTCTGGATTACATTTTATAAAAAATATATATATATATTTCTCTCTCATAATCACTTGTTAGATCCCTAAAATCAAGGAATTTTTTGTATTTAATTCTTAAAATCATAGAAATTAGTGTATTGAAATATGGATCCCAAAATAAGGAAACTCAATAATTCTCTGTTTCGGAAATTGAAAAATAAGGAAATTCAGTTTTGACAGTAGAAAAATTTGAAAACACATATAAAACAGTTTATGCATGATTGAAAAAATAAAATGTATTAATGATAATTAATAAAAAGAGTTGTACTTATATAAAGATTTCTCCTCTTGTTGTTTCAATCTTCTCTCTGTAATTTTTTAATTGAAAAATGAGGTTCACTCTTGGATGTAATTGAGATCTAGATTGTGAGGATTTGAGTGTTTGTAAATACTTTTGTGAACGTTGCCTATTTTTTATGAACCACGTAAATTTTATGTGTTATTTGTTTGTTTTTATTATTTTTATATTATTTTATCGTTTGGTTAATACGGTGTTTTGGAAGGTTTATTTCTTTATATTACTTTATTGTGCATTATTTATAAATTAATCTTTTCAACGTTCAACGGCACATGATAATGTCAACAGTTTGTACTTATCGTCAATTTTGTGGATTATTCAGGTTTCAGACAGCAGCCAGAAAAGACTTAAGAGTATCATATTTTTTCGACTATATTTCATTTATATATTCATATGGTAAAGCATCTGAGTTGAATATAAAATTTAGGAGGGCATCGGACTACTGGTTTATAAGTTCCATCCTTGTTCACAATTTCTAGTTGAGACATAACGATCGACTCTGCCTTTCTCGCTTCTGTCAATGGCAACCAAATCTGTTGTTTCTGCAATCGCAAGAAGGCAAGTACAGCAATTGTTTGTCTATATTAATTTGTGTATTTCAGCTATTTCAGATTTTCTTTGTAAAAGTTATGTACATTTTGGTTATTATGCAAGTGGATCAGGTGATCCCTGTGACAAATTCAAGGAATATTTTTCCTCTTTACATGAAAATACTAAGACACATAAGTTCGTGTGTATATATGTACTAATTTAGGTCTAGTTTATTATTTTTACTCTCTTTAAATGGGTTGCAATGAAATTGATTTTTTTTTTTTTTTGGAAGTAAGGAATGAAATTGATTTAGTGTATATATTTTTTTGTTTCATTAAATGAAAAGATATGAAAAACTGCCGAAATTAATAGAAAAGTAAAAATTTTCGCTTTTTTATTTGAGATAAAAGAAAGTGAAAATTTTCACTTTTCTATTATACAATCACTTGATTCAACGTGACATTGTTTTCCAAAACTATGCCCATAAAATTTATTTGTTTATAATTTTATCCAAATCCTTTATTCTAAAAAACCTTTGTTTCTTATGTCGACATTTAAACGATATTAAATATTATTTTAGTTGAAATAATTGGTCATACTATTAAACATTGAAATATATCATCAATAACTACTCATATTTATTTTATAATTATTAAATTATTCTTTTGGGTGTGTTCAATATTTTAATATGTAAATAGGGTCGATAGTTGAAAGGAGTAAATGTGAAAATAATTATTTTTTAAAAATTCAAATCTAATTAATAAAATAAATAAACAAGACAACAATTATACTAATTTCAATGAAAACAACCAAACATATCATTAAGATACAAATCTTTAGTAAAATACGTAAAAAGGAAAAACTCAACTTCATTGATTAAGTTTGTAAGATTATTTCCTGTTAGATAGAGCTTGGAATTAAACATTAGTCACATAACTGCTATAGTGAAGAAGAGTTGGATTTGGCACAACAGGAACATGGGAAAGTAAAGCAAAATCTCACAAAATAATGCCCATATGTGGGTCAATGGTTGTGGGAATTTTTGACAGTAACACTATACACGAGCAATATGAGAGAGAGTATTTTGCCTGAATCTCTACGATTTGCAGGTTAGAGGGAAAGGTAGCAATTATCACTGGTGGAGCAAGTGGCATTGGCGAGTCCACAGCCGAAGTGTTCGCACAACATGGAGCAAAAGTCGTCATAGCCGATATTAAAGACAAACTGGGCCAATCAGTTGTCCAGTCCATAGGCCCATCAAGCTCATCTTACGTCCATTGCGATGTCACCAACGAGGCTCACATCAAAAGCGTCGTAGACCAGACAGTCGCAACTCACGGCAAGCTGGATATAATGTTCAACAACGCCGGCATAATCGACAGCAACAAAGCCCGCATTATCGACAACGAAAAGGCCGATTTTGAGCGCGTCCTTCGTGTGAACGTGACTGGAGTTTTCTTGGGCATTAAACATGCGGCCCGAGTCATGATTCCGGCCCGTAGTGGAAGCATAATTTCAACGGCTAGTGTGTGCTCATGCGTGGGTGCTGCTGGCACACACGCATATTGTAGTTCAAAACATGCTGTTGTAGGGCTAACCAAAAACACAGCCGTCGAGCTGGGGCAGTTCGGGATCAGAGTGAATTGCGTGTCGCCCTATGCAGTCGCAACACGTTTGGTTAATGATTTTGTGGGGATTGAGGATAATGAACAGATTGAGAACCAAATGAATTCAGCTGCTAATCTTAAGGGTGCGACACTCAAGGCAGAAGACATTGCCAATGCAGCTCTTTATTTAGCAAGTGATGAGGCCAAGTATGTGAGCGGACACAATCTTTTAATAGATGGGGGTTTTACCATCGTTAATCCTTCACTCGGCATGTTTCAATACCCTGATAATTCTTGATCATCTGTAATTTGTTTATTTCAAAGCTTTTCTCGTTTCTTTAAAACATGTTTGTTTGCAAGTTCAAATAATGATGAGAAATCTAATATGTAAGAATTTGTTTTTTTTGTACTTTTAAGTATTAAATCAGATTATATCTATACACTTAAAGATGATGTGTATGCACAAATATCTACTGCAGAGTGTCCTGACGCAATATTATGCATAGTGTTACGAGTCAATTTGCAAACTAGAAAAAAAGAAGGGAACAAATTTTAATATTCGATTGAGTTCATTATAGGATTGAGCGGATTAGCTATATGCGGCATGCCTCTAGACAAGCGGAACAAACTTTTCATTTTACTAACAAATGACCCTATGCTATAGTCAACTTTAATAGCTTTAGGAGTACGTTAGTCTTTTGGTCTTTTTTTTTTTTTTTTTTTTTTTTTTTTTAAGTTTTATTTTTTTTAGAATTAAGTTTGGAAATTGAAAAATAAATTAAAGAAATTGACTGCTCATTGAGAGATGGATAGTAGAGATTTTTTATAAAATAAAAATGTTAAAAAAAGAAAAAATTTTACCAAGACCTCCACTATTCATCCTAATGATAGATGTTGGAGATTATTTTAGAAATAAAAAATAAAAAATTAAGAAATAACAGTAGAGATCCAATTTGGATTTTCACCCATTCATCTCCAAGAGATGAAGATCTAAGATCTCCATCATCAATAGGATCCCATTGTCGGGATCTCGATCATGATGGAGACCAAAGATTTACGTCTAAATCTAAGTTTTGATCAGGAGGTTATTTTATTTTATTTTATTTTTCTATTTCTAGGTTTAAAAATTTTGATGAGATTTAGATGAAGTTTTCACCTTTTGAGTTTTGATGTTTTGTTTTATATGTATGCGTTTGTGTTGATCATTTTGATCAGTTCTGTCTTTTATCAATTTCTAATTTGGGGTCTTGACTTTTGTAATATTGGTCCAAAACGTTTGTTTTGGTAATGTTCTGATGATATTTTGAGTAAAGTTTCACTTTTTATTGTTTGCTTTTATATTTCATAATTTATCTAAGGTTTGCTCTTTTGTAGACTGATTAAACTTTACGTTTTAATAATGGACTACTTCCCTGTCAATAGTCAAAGTTAATAAACTCTAATGTTTGACCAGAATTTTTAGATGCAATGACTAGAATGCTACTCGCACATAAAAGTAATATTGTAAAAACTAAATTAAACAAAAAAGAAGATGGATCATGGTCCATCATTCTATTTATTTTAAAGATGGACGGTGGAGTTTAAATTAAGAAAAATATGTTTACAATTAATTTATTTATGGGAAAATTACTATACCATACCTCGACATTTGCTATAATTAAACAGAAAAAGGAAAAAAATGCTAGTTAAGTTGTGTTAACTTACTCATAAGTAAGTATTCCACTGTTAGTTGACTACTTTTCTGATAAGCATTGACCAATCCTAAATTGTAAAATATCCATATTAGTCCTAATTTCATTCTTTTATCAATTATTATAATATTATAAGAATAAAAAAATAATGAATTAAAACCCGATAACAATGAAATTATTATTGTAATATTATCATAATATTATAAAAAGTTATTGATTATTTTTTTTTTAAAAAAAAAAGAAAGAAAGAGAAAACTCAATAGTAGCAAGAACAATATAATCTCAGGAAACAAATCCCAAAATCTCAATTGTAAACTCACTCAAAATTCAAAATTAAATTATCATCACCACCTTTTTCTTCTGTACCTTCACAAATTCACCAAATTTACAAGCAATAAAAGTTATTAAAAAATTAAGGGAAAAAAAAAAAAAAAAAACAAAACAAAACCAAGGAGACCTTACCTCCCTTTAATGGAGATTTGGATATCCATTAACAGAGACAAAAGTATTTCTTAATGGAGATCTTAATCTCCATGGAAAAAATTGATTTGTTTTCATTTTTTTGCTCTTTCAAGATTTTTTTTTCTTTAAATATTTTAAAGATTTAGGTGACGCAACATTTTGTAATTGGACATGTAAATTTCATCTGTCTCTTTTTCTTTTTCTTTTTCACATGCAAAAAGATCATTTGCTCTTAGATTGTAAAGAACAGCAATAAATCAAAAATGATCTGTGCGATCAAGGATACTTATATATAGTTACAGTTAAATTAATATTTATATGTAATTGTATTAAATGTCAGGATTATTACTGCAATGTGCTCTTTATTTATAATTATTAGTATGGTAAATGGCTAATGAGTAAGTTGAAAATTCATAATAGAGGAGGATATTGGCTCCTCATTTCCATCCTAGGTCACGTTTTCCGATTGAGACATGCGATCGACTCTTTTCAAATTTGACAATTTCCTCTGATTTTAAATTACTATTACTTGTGACAAAACAAGGGATGATCCAATCCATCCAATTTGATTCATTGAATACAATTTAATTCATTGGATCAAATCCGCTTTAAAGATATATTTAGATTGAATTTGATCTAACTGTCAAAAATTCACCGGATTAGACTGAATTATGGATTACCATATGAGAATCCTTCAATCCACCGCATTTAAGGCTTGAATATTATATATGGATCAATATTTTTAATTCTAATTTTTTGGTCCATATAATATGTACAAGTCCAACACATATTAAAGTTTTATATTTTCAGTCACTCATTCTTTTCTTTTCAAGTTCAAAAATTTTTAATGCCAACTAAGACAAATTAAAGTTACACTTTCTCGAATCAAGTAGCATTATTTTTGGTTATTTTGTTACAAATATTTTTCTTTTTAATTTGTTCACTTATCTTTCTTATCTTTTTTAATAGAATTATTGGTGCTGCCTTAGAGCTATCAATAGATGATCATAAGCTAACACAAAGAGACAATTCTTAGAAAATGACAGTCATTTGTTTGGCACTTCGCAACTATTTGTGCTTAATTGATTTATGTTTCAAAGACTTGATTATTGGCTACATTTTTATTCAGACTTGTTGGCTATCTCTATCCTCTATAATTGAATTGGATGGCTTTGTTTTGTTTCTATGTTTGGACTACGAGATAAAACTTTTAAATACGTATTGATTTATGTATCAAAGACTTGATTATTGACTATATTTTTATTCAGACTTGTTGGCTATCTCTATACTCTCTAATCGAATTGGATGGCTTTGTTTTGTTTGTGCTTATTGATTTATGTTTCAAAGACTTGATTATTGGCTATACTTTTATTCAAACTTCTTGGCTATCTCTATACTCCCTAATTGAATTGGATGGCTTTGTTTTGACTCTATGCTTGGACTATGAGTTAAACCTTGTCAATAATTTAGATTCAATGACTGCAGTGTATTAATTTGGTATTTAAAATAAATAAAACAACCAAATAGTAAAGAGTAAAGTTAAAATACTTTAAAATTTTGACTTAAAAAGAGATTTTAATAAATATCCTCCTATTTTCACTCAATCCAAGGGTGAAAAAAGTAAATGAATTAAAATCCGATACCAATTCTTAGATTATGTAAAAATGGATAGTTAGATGTTAAAGTCGCATTTTTAAGTTAAAAGTTTGAATTATTCTAATATAACTCAATAGTAGATATCAACACTAATTTTTAGGGATGATCCCAGTTTCTCATATGTTATTTAATGTAATATCGTTAATTACTCTCATGTAATTTGTAGAAATCTTATTTTACCATTTTTGTGATTTTGACATACATAATGATGGAAAGATTAAGGGAGTTTTTTGGATATTTTCTTAAACTATAAAAGGATTTTCTGTATATTTCCTTAAACCATATGAAATATTTTGTCTATTTAATAAAATGATAAGAGAATTTTTAGTAATTTCTTAAATTAATAGTGGATTTTGGCTATTATATTAAACTACGAGGTAATTCTTAATTTTTAACATGAAACGAAGAAATGCTGTTTTGTACCCTATAGGGGGTACTAATCACATAGTCTAAGAAGTGAAATATGACTTATATATATTGGTAACTATTTGTGCTTACTGATTTATGTTTCAAAGACTTGATTATTGGCTATATTTTTATTCAGACTTGATGGCTATCTCTGTACTCTCTAATCCAATTGGATGGCTTTGTTTTGTTTGTGCTTATTGATTTATGTGTCAAAGACTTGATTATTTGGCTATACTTCTATTCAAATTTCTTTGCCCTTTACTATTTGATTGTTTTATTTATTTATTTACTTAAAATATCATTTGCATTATAATCATTAAATCTAAATAATTGATAGACTGACCGAGAGCTCTTCTTTATTAGATTATATTGAGTAATAATCTATTTGATTGTTTTATATTAATAATTGTTTTCTTTTTATATCTGTTGTCATATATATATATATGAAATTCATATTTCACTTCCTAGGGTGCAAAATAGTATTGGAGAGGCTATACGTTGAAGTCGCTTTTTTTTTTTTTTTTTTTTTAATTTAAATTTTAAATTTTTCATGATCTAACTTTACCCTTTACTATTTGATTGTTTTATTTATTTATTGTTAAATACCACATACACTGGAGGCACGAGACCAAATCATTGACTGACTGAAGAAGAGCTTTTTAGCATTAAACTACATTGAGTAGTGATCTATTTGGTTGTTTTATATTAATAATTGTTTTTTTGTGATTTCTATTGTCATAACTCATAATCTATTTTTTCTAATTTTGTAGATGTTTTACTTTTTCTACATTTAAAAATATTTTTACATAATCAGATATCCAATTGGATTTAAAACTTAGATTTAAATATTAAATTGGATCAGATTAAATTTTGCTTTAGGATAGGATGGATTATAGTTTCTCGGATAAGATCGGACTTGGATCATGGAGCCCTACCCCTCAACACAATAATTATGATTTGATTTATTCCTTAAATATGAAAACGTATACATTACGAATCCATCACATCTCATTCTCAAAAAAAAAAAAAAAAAAAAATCTATCACATCTCACAGGTCAACATCCAAAGTTCCATTCCAAACTCGTAACGAACTACTTGATAAACTTAATAACGAACAAGTAACTCATTTGAAATTCCTAGAAATCACTTGATCAAATTAAAAGCCTTCAAAATGGTAGGATTCACAGTGCTGAACCCTCCATCAACCACGAGGTTTTGGCCACTAACATAACTAGCTTCATCACTAGCCAAGTAGAGCGCAGCGTTTGCAATGCCCTCAGCTTTGAGAACCTGCCCTCTCAGATTACCCAGCTCGCTCAATCTCGCTTCTATTATCGCCGGATCAACTCCCTCTTGCCCTGACATTCCGGTGACCACAGCATAAGGTGACACGCAATTCACTCTTATACCATATTGTCCGAGCTCGGCTGCCAAGTTCGTAACCAATCCTAATATCCCATATTTGGAAACTGTATACGCAGGAGAGCCAAGCCCTCCAATTTCTGTACAAGCACTAGCAGTAAACAATATGCAACCTTTTTGTTGCGCCACCATCACCTTTGAAGCGTGCTTGGCTCCTAAGAAACCACCTATGGTGTTGATCTTCAGTAAGCGTTCCAAGTCTGACTTTGGAGTGTCCAAAATGCTCCCAAAGCTCCGGTCGACGATGCCTGCATTGTTGTACATAATATCGAGCTTTCCATATTTATTGACCGCAGAGTCCACAAGCGCAATCATTTCATCTTCATTCGACACGTCGCAGTGAATATAGTAAACGCCTTCCGATCCTAGCTTATCAGCAAGAGCTTGGCCGAGCTTGTCTTGGACATCGGCTATGACAACCTTCGCACCATTTTCATGAAAAATTCGTACTGCGGCTGCTCCAATCCCGCTTGCACCACCAGTGATGATTGCGACCTTGCCTTCTAACCTGTAATTGAAATTGAATGATGACAATTCACAATGCCAAATTGTTAAGATGGAGGGACTAACATTTAGACACACATTTACAAGTTGGTTTAATTAGGTAATTAATTCTCTACCAATAATTATTAAGCAAAAGGGACAACAAAAACATTATAGCCTAATTTAATTTTATAATAGTATAAATTTAAGTCACTACATTCTAAATAATATGGAAAAACACATAAATAAACAAGTAGAGCATAACTCAGTTTTTCATGATTAATACCTCAAAACACAAACACGTGAAGGATTGGGCCTAGTTATTACCTTTTGGGTGGTGCTGACGGGGAACCACAGTCCATCTTTGATTGAATATCAGAATTATGTTGGAAGGAAGAGTTAGGGAATTGAAGTAAAAAGGGCTTTTATCGTGGTTTGGCTTTTAATTTCACTCTCACGGATGGAATTTATAGGAAACTGGCTGAAACTAAAGTGCAATTTTTTTGCGAATTTGTGGACTCGTAATACTGAAGTGAAACGGACATTGACGATTGCGTAGTCTATTCATTATTTCCACTAAGAAAACTCACAATCAGGTTAGGTGAAATATAAACTTTTTCCTCTTTCAACTGGTCCGGTCGAAAAACATTTTAATTTAGTATTCCTGTCTTTCTTAGAATCATATACACGTTTTTAGGCACAAAAACAATTTAAGAATTACTTGCAAAAAAAGGGGTCCATTTATATGCATAATCGTGGAAATTCACCTACTAAAGGGATTAAATTTGTTTTTAAAAAAGAAGTATTCTAGATGTCTTGGCGCGGTCAGACCTAATGGTACTACCCACCAAATTCTACCTCTGCAACGAATTTGTTGCCGCACTTTCGAGCAAGGAAACGATGAGATGAGATATGTAATAAATGATTGAAAAATTTATATTTACCTTTCAAAATATTTTTTTTTTCCAAAAAATTATGTAAATATTGTAATGAACTGATTTCTAGAGTTGTTGACGTAAGGGTTTGACTTTACGATTAGATTTTTAGGATCTGACATCCTGTAAATAGTTAAACGGAATGGATGAATTACCTTGATACTGGATTGGTGCCGGCTAAAAACACTCTAACGCTTAAGTTAAAATAGTGAATAAAAGTAGATAAAAAAAAAAAGCAAAGAGTGAGCCTACAACAATTGCTAAGATCTTGTCGTATGACAAGTGACGGTGAGATGGTGATATGATTTAGATTACAGTGGGATGTCGTGCGACAAAGTAGGCGAGCGTTTGCTAAGTAGTGGAGAATTTGGTAGGTGGTTCAAATGTCCTCCCCTCCTCTCTTTTGTTGCTCCCATTTTATAAGTGGGGAGAAGACCGTTGTTGAGTTGTAGTGGCTGCGAGGATCAAGAGATCCATTTCCTTTATCTTCTCCCCTACACTTAATCAGTGGATCTCTATATTTAATAGGTTAGCCTTCACATTAAATTGATTGGGTTGACCGGGCGTTACCATATGGTCATGGGCTTCTAGGCTTCAAGTGGACTGAATTGGATATTAGCCCAACACTTGGATTATTACTTTGGACCTTGCCCGTAACACACGTATTGGGCTTGTATTGGGTTGATTTTGCCCATTACAAATATTTCCCCACCATTGACATAATTACAAGGATAGGTTGGCCAAGAACATAACTTACTCTATTTCATAATAATTAGGAACAATTCATTGATTGAAAAGAGTAATTTAATTGTTTTTGTATTCATATATATTACATTAGCAACTATTTTTCATATTGTAAATGATGATCAAATTCTTTTTTCACCATCTACAATTAAATTTTTATATAAAAGAAATTTTCTTCCATTGTTTATTTGCAACCAGAGTAAATTCAACCAGATAAATATATAATACAATCATGAAATTTGGAGCCCAATTATCTTAAAAAAAACCTAAGTTTTGAGTCTTTTTGTTAACTTAGAGATGTCATGGAAATCCAACTATAAAGAAACCTAAAGGCTTTCAGATCTCAGTAAAACTATTTTAAATTAATAATTGGATAGATGTGGAATTAATGATCTGGATATTCTTTACGTAGATTAACACATCTTCTATAAACTGGATTGCTAATGAACAATTTTTGCTTGCAATTAGGAGAAAAGAAATATACGAATAGTTACATACCATTCATTAGTAGAAATAGTTGAGTATTTATTCCACCTAAAAGGTCAGAGGTTTTAGTTTCATCATCGTTCAATTTAAACACAAAATGTGGCGAGTATTGTCTCTTACCAAGAGTTGTTATCTCTTGGTTGTGGAAGTAATATTCCGGATAATACTATCAGTGATTCATTTTGTCCACACTATCACAAATTCATTCGGACAAGTTTAGACAATCCTCTTATCCATAAGGTGTTAGTGACTTATTATCGTAGGTTATGGTAGTCTCTGATCCGTAAAGTATAAATGTTTAAAAAGAAAATAGAGATATCTTGTTTAATTTCATTCAACATTTAATTGCGATAAAAAAAATTATTAAATATGTTTGGTGAGAGAAAACTATTTAAATAAAGGGATAATTATTCTTTAATAGAAAAGTGAACTTTAATATCCAAGGACAGACACAACAAAATTTAAGAATGCAAAGAGTTAACAATACATTTTTTAATTTGTAAGATGGATGTAAAAAGTAAATGGCAATAGTTGGATAGGGCCACCATAAATCAGTGGTCATACATTATTGATGGTTTTTCTGTTTTTGATCTTCTACTCGATGACTAATATATTACGATTTATGCTATGACTTTTTTTTTTTTTTTCCTTATTCTGATTAATCGCAGTAACATTGGGATAAATTCTTCGTTGAAATTTCAAGTGCTATTGATGAAAATACGATCCTAGCAATAGATCCATCTCTTTCTTGTCATCTTGTGTGATACTTTTTATACGTCTAGATAGTTTCTTGTACAATGTCTTCTCGATTAGCGTAAAAACTTCCATCGCCGGTCAATTTATTTCAGATATTGTTACATCATCCAAAAGGGAAACGTCATAAAAAAAGCTCGCAAGTCACTGGGGGGAATTGGACCTTTAATTGAGTTTGGCGCAGAGATAGGCTCTTTACCCCACCATAGCAGGAGAGCAAGGTGTCTCTCTTTAATTCAACACCAAACCAGAATTGTTGCGCCACTGTGTCAATTAATTGTGAGCGCGGTGCACGCCTGATTACAAGTCAAAACTTGTGGAGGAATCAAGCGGTCTTACTATACAATGTACAGTGTACAGACCCTTTTCAGTACGACTACATGATCACCGTTCTTTTTTTTCTCTTTCTATTCACATCAAGTCCTTGCTTGAGGAGTTTTAAGTGCCATTCTGCTGATTTAATTAATAATTAAGCATTTTAATTAGTGTATTGATTACAACAGAAACATTATCTATTTTGAATTTTTGAATTTTTATTTTTGAAACTTCTTATTTGTTTAAACCATTAGATTAAGATTTAATAAAATTAAAATGCTCATATATTATTGTTGATCCTATACATTAACATAGGCCTACACCTAGATATATGCTAATGGTCTATTTTGATTTTCATTTACAACAAGAATTGTTTCTTAAATTATTTAGCAAATTACAAATTAATTACCTGAACAGTTTAGAAATACGTATAGATGGGATAAATTTTATAATTTTATTACAATTTGACTTTCTACCGTTAGTTACAAACCGTTAAAGTAATAAAGCGATACAAAGATTATAATATCCTTAAATAAAAAATATATATATAATTAAAAATAAATTTAATTAAAAAAAAACTAGTTAAAAAAAACTTCAAAAATAATAATTGATGGATCGTCCTAAAAAAAAAATAATAATAATTGATGGATCTTCATTGTCCATCACTCTTGATGGATGATGAATATCAAATATTTAAACAAAATTGGGAATTTAAAAAAATGAAAAATAAAATAAACATGGAGGTCCAACCTCTATATTAGATCTCCACTATCAAATATTTAAACATGGGATCTTCATCATCTTTAACCAAATAAATACAAGAATGAACCGAGGTCTGGGTTGGGTTCGTTCATCATCTTTGTCATCGAATGAACGAACCAAAGTCAACCTTGATTTGTTCGTTTTCTTCTTCATCTGTTTATTGTCAAATAAACCCAAGCAAGTCACCTAGGTTTGTTTGACCATCTAGTTTCAAAATCTAGAACCAAAAACCTAGATCTAGTTCCGGGTTTTGAAGCCAGATCAAATCTGGTGGAAGTCTGGGTTGATGATGAGCTGTGATGAAACCTATAAGCTATTGAAAGTCATAAATTTAGGTTTCATTAATGGGTTTCCAGCTATTGAAACCCAATGAAATAGTCGATCTCCCTATTTGTGTTTGTTGATGATGAATAGTTATGAAACCTAGTCTTTGTTTGTATTTGTTTGTGTTGGTTGATGATTAAAATCCAATATTTGTATAGAGGAATCTTAGCAATTGAAACCCAAAATCAGCAATGGGGATTTAATATCCATGGGGATGGAGATTGGTAGATAGGATCTCCACCCTTCCAAATTATTTTTTTAGAATTATTTTTTATAATTCATTTTTTGTTTCTAAAATTAATTTAAATGAAAAAACTTTAAAAAAAAAATCAAAAGACCAAAATATCCCTAAAACTGTTAAAGTTGACTAACCAAGACTAAAGATGAATAGTTAAATTATAATAAAATTATAAAATTTACTCTGCCTACATATATTTGCTAATTTGTAATTTATTCTAAATTATTGTTTTTCCATTTATTCAACTAAATTAAGTGCAAAGTCCCATTATTAGCAAATATAATGCTCATATCTTATCTAACTACACGACAGGTGAGGTATAATTAGTAAATTATTATTATTTTTTTTTGAAATAAGAGTAAATCATTTATTTTACCAATCTATTACTATACTATTAAATTGGCTTTCCTCGGTGAAGATTTTAATGCACTAGATTTCCGCAGATTCGCCATCCGAAAGTTTTTCCATTTTCTTAAAAGTCTTATCAAAAATAAATGTGATGGCCGTATGGCCCATTCTGTAACATGACATGAGGCCCAGAATTACGCTCTAAAAAAAATCAGGATGCAAGTTTCACAAAAAACAAAAAAAAAAAAAAAAAATCATAATGCACAGTTATTTGTGTTTTTTTTTTTAAGTAAAACTAATGATTTCAATTTTTCAAAAAGAAAAAAGGAAAGAAAGAAAGAAAGAAAACTAATGATTTCAATCTTTATCTAAATTTGTATCTCACGGTATGATAATTAAACTTTAAATAATATGTAATAAATTAATTAAATTATTAGTAATATATATTTATTTATATTACTATTCAACCTGAAAATAAAATATTAATTTAGTTTAAAAATATTTTATAGTTAAATTTTTATGCCCTAGTTGAGATATAAAAGTAAAATGTAATTTTTTTATTTTCTTTATTATTATGATAATTCATAAATAATTTCTATAAAATTAATAATGAAATGTAATTTTTTTCCAAACAATTTCAAATTATAAAGAATAATGCTATTCTCCGGTTCTAAGCATTTAACATTAATTTCTTCTTAAGTCAATCAACTTTAATAACTACTTTTAAATAATTAATTTATTTCATAATTTTTTTTAAGGAAATTTATTTCATAATATTGTATTGCAATAGATACAAATATTTGTAATTTAAAGTTTTTTTTTTTAAAAAAAAAAAAAGTAAAAACTTCTAAAGAAGTGTTAAAAGAATATATTGCTGTTTAAAGAATGGTGTTGTCAAAAACCGTTCTAATACATCATACTGTGATTCAATTAAGAGTCAAGGAGGTCATTTATTTTGTGAATTTGCTTTCACTTTACAGTCTATAACTCCAGAATTTCATATATAATCCATGTGGATTTTGAGAAGCAATACATTATGGTGCTTGGTTCAAACGTTTGATCCCTAAAAATTATAAAACGAAACTCAAAACAAAAAACGTAAAACTACGCTTATTTTATAAACAGACCCTTAAGCTTGTATTATTGTACATCTGTCCTTTATTTTTGAAAACAAAGAGAATTGTATCCTGACCTTAAACTGAACACAGTATTATTATAAGCATGATTATCCTTAAAGTGGCGATACTTGCACCACTTATCAGTACCGTTAATGGTATGTACTTCACAAATTATTATTATTATTTTTTAATTTCAGTATTATCCTTAAGTAGCATTATAAAGAATTAAGTTAACTACATTTAATAATTATTTTATACGTAAATTATATTATTTCAATATTTAACATTTTAATAACATTTTAGATTTTTTATTTTATCAGTTTATGGAGAGATTAGTGGAGACAGTAACCATTACAAGTACCGTTGTGGAAAACAGAGGTAGCATCACCAGCGATGGGACAAAGTCAATTCAAGATTGAAGACAAAAGAAGCAAAGGCATTGCTTATTTAAAATTAAAAACATTAAATAGTTTCTATAATTAAAAAAAAAAAAAACTAATAAAAATTAGACTAAAATAAAATTAAAATTAAGGTAAGGAGGTATGTTTTTCCAGAGCTGGAAGTAGCTACACCTCCACCATACTTCTTATATGTCTTTATTTTAATTATATACTGTTATTTTTATAATATTTAATTAAAACTAAAGAAAAATAACATATTAATAATAATGTGGGGGTGTCCTAACATGGTGGTAATATTTTAAGATATCTTAGTGTAGGGTGCACATACAGTTTTTTAGGGTGTAAATATGGTCATTCTTACCCTTTTTGTAACATCATTTTCTCAGCAATGAATGAGTCCAACTCCATGTCCCAAACGAGGGAAGATGAATCACGTCCATCAGACGACTCAGACGTGAAATTCAATTACAACAACCAAAATGTCTAGGCAAAAAGAGAGGATTCCAAATTTCCTTTATGTTTACAAAAGTTGTTGGTTTAGGAGTTTCTACGGTCAATGTATCCTAAGTTTTAAATTGTTAGAATTACTAATCAAATTAATCAATTACAGTTGAATCGAATAGAAAAAGAAAATTTAATTTAACTACAATAAATGAATTTGATTGGTTGTTCTAACAATTTAAAAATTATGACTGACCATAAAATATATGTTTAATACACCAATAAAGAGGACCATAAATTAGAACTACTTATTTTCAGTAAATCCTACCACAATGATTGAATCTACTAAAAATATATGAGTGTAATTAGTAATTCAGAAATGTAAATTTCAGGAGGTTTTCAATCAATGATTCACATTCAATGCGCCCTGAGATGAAAATTATTATTATTTATTATGTATATGATTTTTTATATAATTAACTAATCACGAACAATTTTTATGCCAAACATGATTTTAATTACTCCGTTCACCAATGCAGTGAGCGATTCCTCTTCACCTGAGCATCTGCAAAAACAAATGCCATGCGGTGATTTCACTTGGGCAACCAGACCATACGGTAGTGCTGCAACTTAAATTGCTTACGAGTTAGGAGACCAGTCTAGATATATTAATGTCTCAGTAGGAAGGACAAATTCATGAGTGTACCAGCTAACTATAACATAAATGATAACGCCCGCCTTTGGGCATAGGTCTGATTTTTGCATTTTAGAACTGAAGTAGGCAAGGAAAATTCAAACAATAAATAAATGAAGTGGGCCTAAATAGTACTTTCATTATAGAGAAAATGAAGTGGGCCTAAATACTACTTTCATTATAGAGAAAATGCAGCAGGATGCCTGGAGCATCCCGCGACGCATCCTGCTGCGGTCTTGCCATGTGTACCAGAGGCAAATTAACGCTGTTCCCACTGCATTTTAAAACTTGTACGCATGATAGCTGAATGAACGCTTAGGTCTATGCATTTAGATTTTTGTACAGTTTCATATTTACAATCATGACATGTTATAGTGTAATTTACCTTTATATTTTATATAAAATTAGTTTCAAAACCTCCTTATCAAAATAAAAGGGACTAACAAACAAAACGATAAATTATAATAAATGACTCGTATGTAAATAAATGTCGTATGTTGTTTTAGATAATATTACGTATTATTTATCCACTGTTTTCTTTGACATTTTCTTCTATTGGTGAGATTCTCGGCTTATAAAATATACACCTACTAATTTCTTTTGGCAAGGTTTCTCTTATACACACTTACTTTGCTCTACTGATTGAAAATGCAAACCTCTTCAAAGCTTGCATCCTTTGCCAGGAGGTAATTTAACATGAAAATAGGTTTCCCTTTTAGCCATTTGTTTTTTCTTTGTTAAATACAGTAAAAAATACTATATTAACCTGGAAATTCTGTGATTAATTATGCAGGCTAGAAGGCAAGGTAGCCATAATAACTGGTGGAGCCAGTGGCATTGGTGAGAGCACTACAAGGCTCTTTGTCCAACACGGAGCCAAGGTGGCTATTGCCGACGTCCAGGATGACCTTGGTTATTCTCTTGCCAACAGTATCGGCTCTGATTACGTCCACTGCGATGTTACCAAGGAAACTGACGTCCAAAATGCGGTTGACACCGCGATTTCAAAGCATGGTAAGCTTGACATCTTCTTTAGCAATGCAGGCATCTCTGGCCACTTGGATACAAGTATTTCGTCAATCAGTTATGAAAACTTCAAAAGGGTTTTCGACGTCAACGTCTATGGTGCGTTCTTGGCGGCCAAACACGCTTCAAGAGTGATGATTCCTGCCAAAAGGGGCAGCATCATTTTCACATCCAGTGTAGCTTCCGTGACTTTTGGGGGCGTTACTCACACATATGCAGCTTCGAAGACCGCTGTGGTGGGAATGACCAAGAACTTGTGTGTAGAAATGGGGCTGCATGGGATCAGAGTGAATTGCATTTCTCCTTTCGCTGTGGCGACTCCTATGATGAGGAAAGCGATGGGAGATGTCGATAGCAAAACTCTGCAAGCTTTAATTTCCGAATCGGCAAATCTGAAGCAAGTGGATTTGGAAACAAATGATGTCTCGGAAGCAGCATTGTACCTGGGAAGCGATGAGTCCAAGTACGTCAGTGGGCTTAACCTTGTCGTGGATGGGGGCTTTAGCACCACTAATGTGGCTTTTCGAGAAACATTCAGACAATAGTTTACCTGAAAACTCCAATTCAGCTCCCAATAATCAACTCCTTTTCCAAATTAATTATATGAAACAAATTAAGTAGTTATTTTATATATATATATATGAAATAAATCAAGTGGTTAATATATATATGTGTGTGAAATAAATCAAGTAGTTAATATATATATATATATATATGAAATAAATCAAGTAGTTAATACATATATATATATATATAAGCAATTATCATCAAATCCCGGTGGTATATGTATGACTATGTAAGGGACACTCGGTCATCCTATTATCAAAATAAAATCTCTTCTTCAGTTAAAAAATAAAAAAAGAGGGAATCAATTGCGCAGGCTGTGTAAATATCTGTTGTTAAGATTACTGTGAAATGAACTGTCTGTTTATCAAAAAGAAAAAAAAAAAGAAATAAATTGTCTGCATGTCAAATTGTAGATTCAATTGTTAGATCTCAAAATTAATTGTTTAGGTCCGTGTGACAAGTATGAAAATGGTCCTGCCTTATAATTTTTGTCAAAGTATACTACATATGTTATTTTAATAAATGATTTTAAGCTGTACAAGTTAGTAATAATAAAGTGTAAGCTTTCAAATAATAATAAGGAAAAAAAGTTTGAACATTTTAATATATATAAATATATATATATATATATATATCTCATACTCTGTCATTATTCTTTCATACTTTTTGGTGCTATTTTGATAAGCTTTGAAGGTTTTTTTATTATTTTTTTCTTTTACTGGAAATTCAATAAAACTATTAAGATCAATTACCATTTATAAGATCATTTATATCTACTTTCATAATTATAGAAGAAAACTATCTATATCAAATTTATAAAATATGTACTTAATAGGACTTAAACCCCATTAAAATAAAAGAAAAAGTATATAAGCACATGTGTTACGAGGGAGTGTGCAGCTTTAATGGTTGAATTGATCAGGTTTCTGCTGTAATGTGCGGTCGTTGTCCGCTATCCCACATTGGTTAAAAAACAAAGTTGGGGCCATAAAAGCGGTAAACCTTCTATATTGTGAAATCAATTTGAAGAAGTACATCTAAGTTCTTGCTTTAGGCCATCAAACAAGCAAAGGCCGATGACATGAATTAATGTGGTTAAAAAGCAGTAGAAAATGACGAAAATGCTTCGCTCTAGAAGACAGCAAGATGGATGCATCACTACTCTACATGGTCAACTTAGTGAACCACTCTACGTAGATCACTTTTTCAATGTGGACCATCTAAGGCACAATTGTCACCCATGTCATGCTTGCAACAACTTCCAAATTGAATTGCGATAGTGGCATGAATTTCCGTCGCGTATGCAACCCCTTGAACAGACTAAGGAGGGAACTAGGAGGACTTAGACGGTGAAAGCAGGAGGTCCCTACATAAATTTAAGTCTTATACATGGAGCCGTTATCACCTATCAAACGAATCGAGTAGACATACATTTTGTCCTTTCCACGAGGACTATAGGGGTATAGTGTACAAAATATTTGCGAAAAAAAAGAGCTCCTATCCAAGTCCAGCCTTGTGTTACATAGAGCTGTTTTCAAAAGTCGGGCGGCCAGATAATTTGTCATTTTCATGATCATGAGGATTATAAGTGCATACACAATAATTATAAGTACATTTCAACTCTTAATCTTGAAAGCACACATATTTTTATAAAATTTCGTTAGAGTTTCCTTATTATTTTACTTAATAAAAATTTCAATTCTTCATACTTTCCTAGCGATAAGCAAAATACCACCCAAATTCATTATGTTCGACATACAAAACACAAACCCTCTGAATCTACGAACCTCTTAGAAATTAAAGAATACATTTTCAATCAAACAAGACTATTAAGTCTAACTCTCCTCTCTAAGAACATTGACCTCCCTCAAGCACTCACAATTTATAATATTTAGGGTCTTCTTTCCTTTAAAGCTTCTCAGGCTCACATGCATCGCTAAACCAAAACGCTGATAGTCAATAACACCAATTCTCTATCCAGTACATGAAATCCTTGATTCAAAGATAAACAGAGGAAGATTTCATCAAAATATTGGTGTGTGTCCCTATATATATATATATTGATTTTACTATCAATATCTCATAATTTTAAAAAATTAGAATGAACTAATTAAATTTATTTATTATATTTGAATTAAATATGAGAAAATATTTATTTTGGGAGAGAAAATGCAATGAATGAATCTGATTGGTTCATCCTAACTTTAAAAAGTTAAGAAGCACTAATGGTAAAATCACTCACTCACACTCTCTCTCTCTCTCTCTCTCTCTCTCTCTCTCTCTCTCTCTCTCCTCTCTCTCTCTCTCTCTCTCTCTCTATATATATATATATATATATATGAGCAAATTACAATTCAGTCTACTGGTTTGAAACTAATTGCAAGCGAAATCAAAGTTTGTCGTAAATTACAATTTAATCTATTGTCATTAGAAAATTCCGTTAGAATTAACCGTTGACAAACAAAAAGACCCAAATACTCTCACCATTTAATAATTTTTCAAAAAAATTTTAAAAACAATTAAAATTTTCATTTAATTAGAAAAAAATTAAAAATAAAAAAAAATCCAATCTCCAGATTGGATCTCCATAACCTAAAAAAAAAAAAAATTGAAAAAAAACTTCAACTGCTGATCCATTTCTTCTTCTTCTTTCCCATCCAGAATATTATCAATAAATCATCATCAACATTATCAACAACAAATCTATCACTAAAAATCCCCTAAAAATCATCATCAACCTCAAAAATCATTATCTATCCATTACCACAAATCCCCTGAAAACCATCATCAACTTACCTGAAAATCAAACCAAACATCAAATCAAACCAAAAACGAACAAATAATCATCAAATCAACCCAGATGAGATCTGAGTTCTAAAATGAACCTAGATTTATTGGAAACGAACCTAGATCTCATCTGGGTTCGAAACCAGATGAAATCTAGGTTCGTTTTCAAACAAACCCAGGAACCCAGATTCCAGATCCAGGAACTAGATTCTATATCCAGGAACTCAGATTTCATTTGGGTTCCTGGGTTTGAACGAACCTACATCTGGGTTGGTTCGAAACGAACCCAAATAAGATCTGGGTTCGATTTGAACCCAGATTAAGAAGAAGAAGTGGCGAAGAAGAAGAATAGAAAAGAAGAGAAAAAAAAAAAGAAGAAGAAACGATGAGCAGAAGAGGAGAAGAGAAGACGAAGAAGAAGGTAAAGAGCAGATAAACCTGAGTTCGAAGAAGATGAAGAAGGAGAATAGAAGAGAAGAAAGAGAAGAATAATGAAGAGGAAGAAGAAGCAGCAGAGAGGGACGGTCTACGAAGAGAGAAAGAGAAAATGTGAGTTTTTATTTTTTTTAAAGAAAATTAAAAATAATATGAAAAAACAATTTTGCCTCTGTTTCAGTTAACATTAACCGAGATTTCCTAACGGTAATAGGCTAAATTGTAATTAATAACAAACTTTGACTTTGTTTATAATTATTTTCAAACCACTAGACTACATTGTAATTTGCTCTCTCTATTTATATATAGCGTTCGAAACCTATTTGTTTGGGCTGCACTGAAAATCTGGTTTGGGCCCTATTAGATTATATATTTGGCCTTGTTCAGGAAAAAAACAAAAAACAAGACATTGATAATATTGGCGCCCCTTGTAATTTTATATACACCGCAGTGACAGCACGCTATTTTTTTTTTCTTTTGTATTTGCAAATTCATTCTTAATAATTTTGGTAATTTAAATTTTTTAGAGTTTTTTTATTGATTTAACACTCAAGATTTTTAAAACAACGAAATAAAATTCCAAAATAATTGTCTTAATTGATATTGCTCTTATTTTGATAAACTATTACAACAGTTTTTATTTTTCTTAAATATTATATTAAATCTAGGATTTAGAGTATAGACGTAAGGGACTATCATTAGGTCAATCTCATAATATGATACATTATTTTTTGTTTTAATACTCAAAAAGTTAATATAATTTTTAAAATGAAGTATTGTCTAGTAATAGTTATATGCTTAAACTTTACTTATGAGATCTTTCTAGTAAATTTATTAACAGGTAAATTTATAAATAATCATAAAACAAAAGAATGTGGGTGGAAGTTGTTACACTTACACACATAGCCTAGTGGTAATCATACCTCTCATTAAATTTGAGGTCCAAAGATTAAACCCTCATTAATAATAATAATAATAATAAGCACTGGATCAGAATTGTTAATTTTAACCCAAACCTGACACGATAAAAAATCAAGTCAAACACTTTTAAATCAAACCTGACTTCAATGCCCCAAATTAGCCTTAAACTAATTAAGGTTCTGTCAGTTTAGCTTGGATTTGGTATTTTTACCATCCTTAAATATAACCGTATATGAGTATGCATGGCTTATGGTTTAATAGTTATTTTATTATCTTTACTTTTTAATATAACTAAATTTGAAGAATTAAAAGTTATTAAAAATATTGTGTTATTTTATATAAAAATGTAAGTACTTCATTTTTCAGAAAGCAGTTGTAAATATTTTTATTAAAACTAATTATAATAATTTCTTTTAAAATTTTTGATATTTTATTTTATTAAAAAAAACCTAATATATTTACAAAAAAATAAATAAATTTAACCTAATTTATCAAAATCATATCAAATCCAATCAATGATGCACCAAATACATGATGATATTTAGTTCAATCTAGTTCAATACAACATAATATAATATAATGCGATTATCCAAACGATACCTTAAAGTTGTTTTAAGAGTATATGCTCACCTTATTTCAAAAAGCTTATATGTTCCCCTTTTATATTTTAGCAGTACAATTTTGTTTACTAATTGAAAATTGATGAAAAGGTCACCAAATACAGTACCTTCCATTGTCTATTACTGATACAAAGGCTTAAATAAAATATAGAGATAATCCCAAAAAACTAATTATAGTTTGTAAAAATATCTCTTTTACCGTCTATAGTTTCATTTTTATCAACAATTCTCTCTGACGTTAATAAAAACACTAAAAATATATTCTAAAAACATGTAAAATGATGACAATACCCTCAATTATCATAAATTAATGATGAAATCATAAGGGATAAAATATTCATTTTTTCTTAATTTTTTAACATCAGGAGTTATTGTGAACAAAAATTAAATTATAATGACAAAATAAATATTTTTACAAATTATAATAGGTTTTTGGGATTATTCCTAAAATATAATTTCATAGTTTTAAGAACATAAAAATCAACAAATATTTAAAAAGGGGAAATCCTAAAAAACCGTCTCATTTTTAATAGATTATTCATTTTCCCCCATGTAGTTTTATTTTTATCAATTTTCCCCTATTCCATCACTTTGTTAATTGTAAAGTGATACTTACATGTGCAAAGAATAAAAAGACTAAATTACCCCTGATATGATTTTTTTTTTAAATAAAAACACACTAAAATAAAAAAATAAAAAAATAAAAAAATAAAAAATGGAGATCCAATTTAGATCTCCATAGCCATGAAAAAAAAACTGATCAATAGAAAATAAAAATTCTGATCCCCTCTCTATTCTCTCTCTCCATTTTTGAGTTTTCAAGCTAGGAAACCCAGATTTCTCATTATTTAGTCTCCTATAATCATCAACCTCTCATAATCATCAATCTCCCACAATCATCACCAAGCATCATAAAACTGAAAAAATCAATCAACAGAAGAGAAAAAAAAAAAAAAAAAAAAAACCACTGGTCTCCACCGTTGGAGACCTAGGTGGGTCTCTAACTGTGGAGACCCATCGGACACCCAAATCAGCGACCTAGCCCTGGGGTCTCCACGATCGGAGATCGGAAACCCATTTTTGGGTTTCTGATAGTGGAGACCCAGACCCAGGATTAGGTCTCCGTGAATTGGGTCTCCACCGTGCCATCGTCATCCAATCATACGCCGCCACTATCGAGCCCACCCGCAAATCCGACTAGAGATGGAGAGAGAAAGAGGAAAAGAGGAGAGAGAGAGAGAGAGAGCCAAAGAGATAGAGAGAAATGGAGAGAAAAAAAATAAACTCATATATATATATTTTTTATTATTTATTTTTTAATAAAAATATCTTATTTTAATAGGTATTTTTATATTATTTATTTTATTTTTAATTTTTATTAATATTTTCATTGAATTTCTTTTTTTGCCCGTTGAGTCAAACGGTCAATTGTATCACCCTAATAAAATCTGTTACCGTTAGAGGTATTATCGTCCTTTTATATGCTTTCGGGGGGTATTTTGGATGTTTAATTGAAAATCAATAGGTATTTTGGATAAAAATGAAGCCATATGAGAGAAAATGGATAATTTATCAAAAATCAGGATTTTTTTTTGGGATTATCCCATTTAAAAATCATTGGCCCGAAGTGATTTGTTAAAAATTATAGGCACTATTTCTCACATATATATATATATATATACACATACATACATACATGGACCACAATGAAACTTAAGATAGTGTTCTAAAGCGAGGTGCTATATAAACACCACAAAACCCTAGCTCCTTGCAATCCCAACTCCTAGAAAAAATCTCTCGAACGCAGCCGCAGAGCCTCTCGTTGTTGGCCGCCAAAGATGGGTCGCGTCCGTACAAAGACAGTGAAGAAATCATCACGCCAAGTGATCGAACGCTACTACTCACGCATGACTCTTGACTTCCACACGAACAAGAAGATCCTGGAGGAGGTGGCAATCATCCCCTCGAAGAGACTCCGCAACAAGATCGCCGGGTTCTCGACCCACTTGATGAAACGGATCCAGAAGGGTCCGGTTCGCGGCATCTCTCTGAAGCTTCAAGAGGAGGAGAGGGAGCGACGCATGGACTTCGTCCCCGACGAGAGTGCCATCAAGACTGACCAGATTGAGGTTGATAAGGAGACTCTGGACATGCTTGAATCTCTTGGCATGACTGAGATGCCTGGTCTTGTCAAGGTCGAGCCCGTTGCAGCTGTCTCTGCTGTCGACTTTGCTCGTGGTGCTGGAGCTAGGAGGAGGTATTAGAGAGAGAGCCATTCGGTGGGTGTCTGTTGGATTTTCTGCTCTCCATGTGTTTTGTCAGTGTTAATTGCCTTGGTTGATTTTGGAAATTTTTAGCTAAACTTTGTGTTTTTTTGAACAATTTTGATGTTATGCTAAGTGGTTATTGTCCTTCATTCTGGAACTATGTTAATTTTATATTTCTTGGATATTGTTAGCATTTTTTGAATGTGGAAATTATAATTTCAATCAAGGTTTTTTTTCTCCTCTTTACAATCATTATCATTGCAGTTAGCGAAAGGAAGTAGTAATTGGATTGTAGATGTAGTGCTTACTCTCTTATCAACTTGTTTGTAACTATCTTTGAATAGGGTGCTAGTTATTTGTTTCGGGATTGGGCTACTTACTGGTTAGCCAACCAGTAAGTACCACTGGATTGGCTCGTATAACTATCCCTACAGCCAATTCAATGGATGTAATTGTTGGGTGGGTAACTTTATTTAACCAATAATGTAGTCAAACTTTTTGTTTTGATATTGTTTATACTGTTCCTTATTGGTGATTGCTGCTGGGATTTAGATTGGTTTGTCTTCCTTATGGCATGATTGTGTTATGTTCGTTTGAATTCATGCACATCCGGAACTTGATTGGTTGTTTTTAACTTATCATGCTGTCCAAAGCCGCATTTCGATTTTTGTTATCTAATTAATATTTGGCATGAATATCTTTAGTGATTCTCTCTAAGTATTTGTCTATGCCATGGATTAACCAAGAATTGATCTTCTATATTTGCAATTTGCCTACTATGAATTTTTGGGCTCATCAGAAAATGGACCTGAATGTTGCCTTTGATGCATATTAAACCAATGTTGTTGAAGATTGTTAGACTAGATAGGGAGACGTTGTTGATTGCTGTTTCAACTATCTGTACGTGTTTTTGGTTGATCCTGCAACAGCAACTCAACTATTTATATGCCACGTGGCATGATGTAGACGGAGTATGCATAGTGAATCTAAGTTCTTTTTTCCGTAATATTGAAATGAGAATTCCAATTCCCACATTATTTAAGTTATATTTAATCTTATAAGGATCTTGTGTTATTTGTGGGAAAATTAAAAATGGTGTAAGCTTCGCATTCATATACAGTGTTTTTATCTCCTATCATCATGAATATGGTTATTTCCAGTACTTATTCCAAATAGAATAAAACAACTGATACAAGTGTATGAAATTTATGTTCTTAAAAACAATTTGATTAGGGTCTACCTAAATATAGTCTTAAGAATTCAATTTTTTGAAGTTCTGTAAACATGATTGTTGGTGTTGTAACCTCTATCAACAAGGAGGTTTAATCCACTCACATCCTTGGCCTCATCGCTCCCCAGGTATGGTGCTGCCTCTGGTATATCTTCCTCATCCAACATTACATCTTTCAAGTCAGCCGTTGCAGAAATCTGCTCTTGCACAAGCTTCTTATCAACCCTACCCATTGCATTCCTTAGTGTAACGGTTGGGGCTGCACCTGGGGAAATGCAGTTAACTCTAATTCCGTACTGTTTTAGCTCAGCACACAAGTTCTTGGTGAGTCCTACCGCGGCATGCTTGGATGTTGAATGTTCGTGCCCAACATCAGCACAAGTTACTGACGAAATGCTTGATGTGTAGATAATGCTTCCTTTCTTTTGTGGGATCATTACTCTTGCTGCATGTTTTCCCATCAAGAATGCACCATAGACGTTTACACTAAAACCCCTTCTTGAAGTTTTCAAAATCAAAAGCTGATATTTTTGGTTGCCTGTTGCCGACAATGCCTGCGTTACTGAACACAATGTCAAGTTTACCATGCTTTGAAATGGCAGTATCAACTGCGTTCTTGACATCTGATTCATGAGTAACATCGCAACGAATGTAGGAAATGGCCTCTCTGCAACCAATATCCTCACAAACAGAGTGAGCAAGTTCTTCCTGGACGGCCACAATGATCACCCTGGCTCCCTGCCGGACAGATAGCTTTGCGCTGCTCTCGCCAATGCTGGTAGCTCCGTCAGTTATCAATGCTACCTTGCCTTCTAACCCGCATATAATTGGATGAAATTTAAATTTTTAATCACAAGATGATGGGAACACAAGGTCACCATTTTTTTAAGAGATAGACACGTCATTTTTTTTTTAACACTAACATATTACGGATCATAAAATTATGAGAACTTATCGAGATAGATCATTTCATTGATACCATAGCTTAGATAACTACTTTTACAATTGAGAGATAATAACTCCTACCAAAAGATAATTCACACTCACAGATTGTGTTTTAAGGAATATAGGTAAGATTTGAACCCTTGACTTTTTGAGATCAAGGGAGATATTCAATTGTTCATATTATGAAATCATGTGTGACAAGATACATTATTGATGCGTCCATTCATTCATAACATGAATATGTAAAAGTGGCATTAAATGTGACAAAATGGAAAAATTGTCCATTTCACATTTATGTCGGCGGTGCACCGACCTTGCAAAGTTTCTCTACTGCAGAAGAAAATATTATTAACTTACCTCTTGGCAACAGGAGCTAACAAGGAAGAGGCTTTCATCCTTAGCCTGGTGCTGGCGATGATAAGGAGGCGCACAGTTTATTGAAGCACTTTATATCTCAAATTTTGGTGAAGCATCTCTTTGTACAGATTCTGTTAAAACCAAACAAAAGAATGTTCAAAATGGTAATGGATTTATTCGAATTTTGGAGGTCGAATGGCTTGGAGGTTTGGAAATAGTGAATGAAGATGCATCCAATTCCGGGCATTCCTGGTATAGATACCTCACTAGTACCTATCTATTGAATTGACACTTCCAAAAGTTGGCATAAAGGCCATTACTAAAAGAGTTTTATTGTTGCCAAGAGATGTAACTTTAACAGCGTGAATTAAAACAATTAACATTTAAAATTGCATGCTCTTGCTCTTTCGGCGTGCAAGTCGTGGGCATGTCAAACTTGCTGTTTTAGCATCTTCAAATGACAACTGCAGAATTTTTGACATCGTAATGAAAATTTCATAAACTTGCATCAATTACGTTCAACACTTAGAAAAGAAACAGTATACCAGCAAATGATACAAGCTTACACTCAGCTTCTGTCCATATCAGAGTTCGGCAAGATATTAGTATTTTCTATCAATAAAAACATAGCGGTCCTCAAACTGTGACCACAAAAAGCAGCAGCAGAATAGTATCAATTAAGCATATGATGAGTATTGATCATGTACAGATACTTGTACCACGAAGAGAGGCAGACAATGTTGTGTCCGAGATGATTTTTCTAACTGTTGACTGACTGTCTATGGCTGCAAACAGTACGTCAGTAACTATACAATGTTGATACATTACTCACTAGAATTTGCAAGTCCAACCATGTTGAGCATATGCCGATCCTCCTTAAACCTTTCTAATATTGTACCCTTGATAGCATCCTGCCTCTCTCGTCGTGCTCCTTTAATAATTCCCCAGCATTCTATCACTTCTGGATATATTTGGTTGGTCTTGGAAAGGCACGGGCTGCCAAATGTAGTGCAAGCGAAGGTGTGCCCTTGATCAAAACTGGCTGAAAGGAATAGGCCAAAGTGATTAACACGTCCTCCAAACCCAACGCCATTTGGAATACTCTCTGAACTAAAATTAGCTGCACACTGCAATACAAGGTTGATAGCAACATAAATGCAATCATATACAGCAGATGTAGACCTACATATACATATAGAAATAGAACCAAACAATTATACTAATTCCTCATCAAATAAGGGTGAAATGGTAAATGACTAACAACCCCACGAGTAATTCAATGACCTCAGAACTAAAGGCTGTGTGCTTGATAACACATTTAATGGTTGAAAAAATTATATATGTAACCTTCTTTTCTTCTGAGTAGGTTTGCTAATGGAGATAATTTTCATCACGTGAAACTCAGATTACCAAGATTTTCTTAGTGCACTCAGAATTAGACCCTAAATGTTCAGCAGAACATGGTAAACTAACGAGATTCATAGGCTTTTCTTAGACAGACCACCATGCCCCCGCATCTTATTACAAATTACTGAGCTTCAACATCTAGCAAAAGGAGTTTTTTTTTGTGGGCCACGATTTGGCTATGGTTCTAGCAATCAATTCCACCAGCAGTTACAACCAAACCAACCTCCAGTGTTCGAAGTAAAATAGACAGTCACATTTGTCGAAAGTGAAAGTTACACCATTGTTAATTTCCACTCAGCCACAGAGCATTTCCACTACTTCTCTCAAAATAAATCCATATGAGGTCAGATAGTGATTCAAAAAGACCACATAGAGAATCAATTTTATTTAGAGTTCAGATGGAGAAGCCTATGAGGTTGTAAACTGGGCTTTTGAATTTAAACACTCAAGTGCTCCAAATCCTGCCAGCAGCCTATAGTTTTGCTAGAGGGAGTGAGGAACAGGCAGGTGTTCCTTTAAATGATAAGGGTATATGTATGTTGACAGATGGCAATATGCAACAGATAACTTGAAAAGGAGGAAACCGAAGAGTTACTCACATTAACAGCTTCAGCACTCAAGGTCTCCAAATAATTAATCAGCCCTCAACTTTTCACTACTTAAGTTTCTGTTCAATCCAATCCCCAAGTTGTCATATTTCAGCACTCTCACTAGCATGTGTCTATAAGTTTAACAAGTTTCAAACTTGGCTAGTTAAAATTAAGAGGATTTGACCTCAGCTCAAGCAAGACGCTAGTCCAAAAACCATTGTTAAAATTTGCTGACACAGGCTCAGACAGCTTCCATGCCAAATAATAACAATTTTACTAAATTCACGTCTTTTTAATTGATTTTATGCATTTAAAGTTTTAAAACATTAATAGACAATGTCAGCATGTTACTGGCTTATTAATATGTTATTTCCCAGTTTGATGCCAGACAAACATATCTTGGTCTAATTGAAATACACATCTTACCCTTAAATGTGGTTCCTTTCATTGTGAAAAACCGATCATGAAAAATTCATATAATAGCATATGCAACACTCATCTATTACAGTTATCTGGCAAATGAGCATATCAAGAAACCCATGTGCTAAGCCATGACAGTTTGGATTGGTCTCAAAAATGAACAATGTATGAATTTAGGCTTAGCTCAAAAGACACATAAGTCAACTAGTATGCTAGAATGCAGAACCAAATTATCTTGCAAGCAACCAATAACATTAGAAGACCCAAAATAGGATGCTTCTTCATTGCTCAAACAATCAAGAAACTCATTATTTCTGCTGAAGTCACCAGTAACCCTCCTAGCAGAAAAAATGTGTTCTTGCAACCCAAGTTCTAATGAGTATCTCAAAAGCACTTTATAGAGATTCACACGCTCATATTTATTTCAATCGCATAAGTTACACATACATATCTGTATCCAAGGCCACTTTAACTGGTTGATTTTTCACTAAAATTATTAGCTATAGTTAAGATGGTAATAGCTCTTATTCAGAGAAGACAAAACAACAGCAGGATGTGTTTTGCCAAACACAAAAATTTCTTCCCGAGAAGGAAAACTTCATGTTTCCAAACATCTTACTATATTTGTGTATCATTACTAAACTAATAAGACTATGAAGCTATTAGGACTAAAATTGGCGAACTCAATCACAGCATGGCAACATGTGGAGGGGGATCATATTAACATTTTAAAAAGGCAAGTACTACAATTGGAGGGTCTCTGAAATTCACAAAAAAATCAGCTTTATTTCAGCAAATAAAAGAGCAGGTAGATACATACCCATTGTATATTATTGTTTGCTCCAGTAGGTCTGAAAATAGCTGCCTCTGGATAGAGCTGAAAGAGAAAAGACTTCATATCACCATAGAAATCGCCATGCCTCCCCCAAATCTGAGAAGCATAACCTCCATATATGTATCCTTCTTTGTCCTTAATAACCAATACAGTGGGTCCATCATAGTTTCTGTAGATCAAGTGAACAATTATTAATCCACTCTGACTTAAGAAATAGTTCCAGCAACCAAGAAACTGAAATGAAATTAGCAAAATATTCAACATTTATAACTTTTTTTTTTTCCTTTTTTCTTTCAAATAATAGAAATGGTGAATTTAGAAACATAAGAAATCCATTCTCTACAAAATTATAGAAGTGTCACATATTTATTGATAACATTTCTTACAGAATTTTGCCACCAATTATAGCTTCTCATATATTAGCTAAAGAAGTCCTCAATGAAGCCTTACTAACATGTCCAGAACCTTAATTCTCAAAAATATGATAGTGAAATCTCAAGATATGTTAGGATACTAGGGGGAACAAAAATCTGACAACAATACTACTTATGTAAAGACTGTAAAAAGCATATTCCTCTCAGACTGCCAGAACCAAACATGCATGTCTCAAATTTGTTGTTAAATGGAAGGAAGCATAGCTAGAAATGGAAGTTATAAAAACTAATAAGATCTGCATGGCAAATTCCTTATCATATAATTATAAATAAAGAACAGCTACTCACGATATGTTGCCAAAGAATGTGTTGAAACTTAAGCCATTCAAAGCACTATGAAATAAGAGTTTCCATTCTTCCAGCTCTTGCTGAGAAAGTCCTCCTCCTATATGCCACGCGTATTCCTTCCTCATTAATAACATATTAGAATCAATATTCTCTGGGTGCAGCAATTGAGGAACTTGACAACCTGGTCTCGCTACAAAGCAACGTAACGGTTCAACTTAATAATACTGTATCACCATTCAGACCAGCTGTATTAAATACATGAAAAAGAAAGCAGGTTATGTAAAATATCATAACTTTTGGGTGCATCACAGCTCCCTGAAAATAATCATCATCATTTCATTTTAAAGCAAGACACCTCTATACTGTTCATCATAGAGAAAAGAATAAGTAAAGGTAATAAAAAAAAAATCCATCATGGGCCACAGACAAAGATATATTTAAAGATCATCAAACCATACAAATATCATAGTGTTTGAAATAACTGAATGAACTTAAGACTATTATTAAATCAATCTATTAAAATTGTCACTTATATTAATTCATATTAGACTAAACATGCTTATGGTTTGCCTTTATATTTGATCCCAAACAACAATCATAAAAGGTAAAACAAGAAAACTAAATAGAACAGTAACTGATAAGACACAAATAACTGAAGAAGAGCAGAGAACCTGGATGAGGAGGCATCAATAAGCTTCCAAGGAACTTCCTGGCAGACGGAACAAGAGAACACCAACTTCTGAAGTCCTCAAAAGACATACTTTCCTCAGTGCTTGTTCCACCATTCTTTGAAAACGTTGCAGAACTAAGAAATACACCCACAATTTGCTGATGTGAACTCGATCCACTTTCTGAAGTTATCGCGGAAAAAAACATTGTCCAACGATGCAATTAAATCGGTTTCAAGATCAGACCTGACGTCAGTTCCCGAAATTACAACCCACCAACAAAAGAAAATCAAGAGTGCATCCTAAACCACTAAACAGTTCATCAATACTTCTTATGCATTCATGGTAATAATTAGTTATATAATTACCTCCCCAAAACGCCATCACCATTAACGTCTAA
This sequence comes from Nephelium lappaceum, assembly GCA_021234005.1. NCBI lineage: Eukaryota > Viridiplantae > Streptophyta > Magnoliopsida > Sapindales > Sapindaceae > Nephelium > Nephelium lappaceum. The sequence goes on from CM038011.1 coordinate 7,660,544, forward strand.
TAACCGATAAAGAAACTCTTCAATCTCATCATTTGCTCCTTTCTCATAAGTAGCCTGAAACAACCCAAATATGAAAAAATGAACAAATAAAAATAATTAAAAACCAGAGTTACATTACGCATATCAATACATTTAAAAAAAGATAGCAATAATAGCACTTACTTTAGCAATGACAAGGTCTTGGAAGGTGAGTTTATGATCATGTCTTTGCTGGGTAATTAAATCGAACATTCTCTCCCCAAGAGGTCCATTCAGTCCAAAATACGACTATGCCAATATTAACCACACTTTACAATCATAATACACAAAAACAATGACTGAAAATATTTGATGAAACTGAAACCAAAATTATACCTGAAAAACGGGGGGAGATATGTATTGGCCATTGCTCTGAGATTGGGCGGCCAGTGAATTGAAGAGTGATTTGAGGTTTTCCAATTCATTGTGAGTGAATGCTCTACAAAATTGATGTTAGATCAATACAATTAATTAATTAAAAAAAAAAAAAAAAGAGTCTCAGAATTAGAATTGTAGAGAGCGAGAGAAACCTGGAAGCTGAAGCGTAGCGAGGATCTGCGGGTGGTGATTGAGCGTTACCCATTTACCCTCTAATTTCACCTTTGCACTCCTTAATTATTTATTCCTTTTATTTACTCTCTGATTGCTATTTTATTACCTGCCCCTAATTCAAAATTTATCAAAACCATTAGATTCTAATGTTTGATTGTTTTATGTCTTCAATTTTTTAATCTTCTTTTCTTGATAATTGACAAAAGTCCTATACATGCTTAATTTCTTTTTTTTTTTTTTCAAAGATACTTCAATATGAAAATTCTAAAATCACTTCATATTCTTCCAAAATTATGCTTTTTTATCTTTTAAAGCCTTTATTAAATTTAATTAAGCGTTTAAAAATACTTCATTTTATTTTAATATAGTTTATATTAATCTTGATGAAATTCTTTTTTTCCTTTTTTTAGAAAGTAATTTAAATGATATAAAAAAATAAAATTAATGAAGTTCTAAATATTTTTCAATGCAACTTCATACATAAATCAACAAATCCAATTCAACTAATGATTTAACGTTAAACCTTATTTTGAAATTTTTGATACATTAAAATTTCGGAAAAATTATATTGTATTCCTTAAGGTTTTGCAATTTATTTTATATTTTTTTAAATCTGTTCGTAAAATAATTTTCATAGTTTCTAAATTATCATAATTATCTACGAATAAATCCCGACAACTCGATCTAGATTACTCCAAAGTTAGTTTCAGATTTGGGTTTCAAAACTTAGATTTGGTTATCTAGGTTTGAAATCAAGAAGTATACAATATAAGTTTACTTAGATCATCAACGAGCTAGCGTTACAAACCAAATTGTCAAACTACGATATTATTTCACAAAAATTATATTTTTTAAACGAATCACTATGAAAACCCATGTAAATTCCTTGGTTTAAGTTTGAAACCAATATACATGTTTTGAAACCATAGTTATATTATTGCAATTTATCATAATATTATAAATTTATTATCATTTAGCAGTCTTAAAATTAATTAGTTTAAGAGTGAGTTTCTTTTTGGGGCAAGTATAACTTTTACTATAATTATAAAAGAGGGGGACATGTTAGATATTTAAACCATCGAACTCGGTCAACTGTTAAGTTTAATTGCTGTTGAGTTATGTTAGGTACATTTGTATGATTAGCACCAAAAGTAATAATCCTTATGTTATATCATAGGGTAAATTTGCGCAATTTGTCTCTGTTTATTTAAAATAACTGGAATATTTTAAAATCTCATAGAAGTGTTTACGAAAAAACTTAAACAGTGGGGCTTCTTAAAATGTTAGTGGGGTGACTTGGGTGTAATAACACAAGCCCAACCCATTTTCGAAAATGTAAGACTAGACCAAAAACTTTCTGGATTTGGGTCGTGAATGAGACGATGATTGTGTAACGAGTGTAGTCAATAGAGTGGCGATATTTACACCTCTTTAAAATTGTGCGTACATCATTACGTTAATATTTATAAAATTCTGAATTAAATTATTTATTAAAAAAATTATTATATTTTTAACTATTTATTTATACTATGTTAGACTAAATTTAAATAATTAAAATAATATAAAAACCTAGGATTGAAATGTTGAGTGAAGGTCAACAAGCTTCCCGGTTTCAAAAGAAAAAACAAAAACAAAAAACAAAAAAACAAGCTTCCCCATCCTAAATCCAAATTAATAGAGGAGCCTCCTCCGTGTAATATCGAAAAGATGGAGGAGTCGCTGCCTCCATGTAGACTTAAGGACCAAGTCTGGGAGGAGGCTAAGGTCTGCCTTTAATTTTATTTTGTTTTCATTTTTTTTCCACTTTTTGTTTAAATTATTTTATAATTTAATTGTTTATAATGTTATTTTAAAATTAAAAGAAAGAGAATGGTTATCTAAAAGTGAAAAAAAAAAAAAAAAAAAGGAAGAAGAAGAAGAAAGGATTTAATTGGTAATATATGAGGTGTGACTACAAAATATGTTCTAATAAAAAATTTTAGTAGGGTATACGTACGATATTACATACAAATTTTAAGGGGTGGAAGTATGGACACTCTAGTCAATATACAGGGCAGTTGAAATTGCTACCCTTACACTTTCTTACACATTTATTAGAATTTGTATTTATTCGTGTGAGTTTGCAACGGTGCACGCATTTTCCATTATGTTACCTTAATTGATCTGTTTGCATATTAATGATGATCAATTTTATATGTTCATACGAACTTATGACTTGTTTAAAAATAAATGAAGACATTGACATAAAAAAAAAAAAAAAAAAAAAAAAAAGAGAGAGAGACATTATTTATAAGTTTTTTAATACAGATTTGCACACATAAATCTATATTTAAAATACGCTTATAAATATAAGGATATCTAAATGTTCTTCGTTAACCCATCTAAATATAACAACGACTGATTGTTTTATCAAGAGTGATGTATAAGGTGCCAAGTCTACTAACTACTAGACCAACATATTCTTTAAGTGAAAATATCACTAAATAATATTTTTTAGATAGCGAGTTAACATTTGAATCATAAAAAACATATATTTGGACGAAAATACTCTTTGCAAAAAAGAAAAAACCCAACTTCATCTTCTTCAATCTCCTTCATGGCTAAAATTTTTCTCTTTAGAGCCTTCTTTAGTAAATTCTTCCTTTCTCTATCTGACATCTCTTTTCCTCTTTCCTTTTATTTTTCTTCTTATTCTCTCTATCTCAAACTATAAATTTACAAATGCAAATTTGTGACCTACTATAAGTAAAGAGAGGTTGTAGATCTGCATTTGCATATCTGCAATATTCTAGGGAGGAGCATCAGTGGGGAGAGCAACGGTGAGGAGAGCAACGATGCTCCTTGTCGGAGATGGAAGAGAGATGTCATACAAAGAAGACAGAGATAAAGATGAGTGAGGTTCTAGCCATAAAAGAGATTGATAAAGATGAAGTTAAAATTTTTTCAAAGGTGATATTTGTTTAAATACACTTTTCAACAATGCTCCTTGTCAGAAATAAAAGAGAGATGTCATACAGAGAAGGCAGGGATATGGATGAGTGAGATTCTAGCGATAAAAGAGATTGATAAAAGATGAAGTTAAAATTTGTTCAAATGTGATATTTGTTTAAATACACACTTTATATTTTAAACAAATAAAACATCATCATTTAATAAGAGTAGTTGAATATATTTTTTTATCTTAAAAGATTAAAAAATCAAGTCTTATACTTATTTTAAAATATAAATTGTTATGACTCAAGTCGTATATTTATTCTAAAATATAAAATATAGATAATTTTATCTAAATTTAATAATTTCTCCAATCGTTTAAATAATAAATAAATAACCAGTTTAGTAAACTCAATAGAGCAGCTATGATTTTGATTTGCAGTCAGTCAGGTTTGTTTGTTTGTTTGGTTTTTTTTTTTTTTTTGTCCAAATAAAAAAGGTCAAAAACTCACCCGTCAGCTCTTACATCATTGTAATTATCAAGGGCGTCATGCAACGCTTTTTCTTGGGCTCTCTCGTTTATTGCTCATTGAATCAGCCAGGTCAGCATTAATGATACCTTAGGCTACATATATTTAGTACTGAACTACTGATGGTCTATTCAAGAGCCCTTATTGAGAAGGAAGACACCTGTACTCATAAATTCCTGTTAAATTAAAATTAAAATTAAAACAACTTGTCATTTAAATTAAAATTTTCAAGTATGTACTATTCTGATGTTAGTTTCTTGTAATGAAATATAATAATTTCATTCCATAAATTTTGATGGATTGTTTAAATCTCTTAAATTTATCTAAGTTCGTACACTATTAATGTATAGAATCGTAACCGTTATTTTCACTACACCAACATTTAGGGTCACCCAACTGGAATCTTTACTTTACTGTGAGCATAAGAATTGAAGTACTTGCGCACGCTTTCTACTATCCTGAAAACAGTACGATTCGCCTTGAATATAAAAGAACCATTTTCTGTGGTCTTGACATTTTTGTATCTTGAACAGGTGTTTTTTTTTTTCTTTTTTTTTTTGTTTTTGAAATTGTGAACAGGTGTTGATGTTAATGACCATGTACATGGTATCTATGAACAGTGGGCCAATTGGGCTCAAACGTATTATTTTCTCTTTCCTTGGTGTACTGTGTCCATGATTTGATCCATCTTCTCTTAGATTGTGGGGTTTGGTCAGATCGCAGTTGTAAGATTATGATGATTATCCAACGCCCCACAATTTGGTATGACAAAATTTATTGTTTGTTTGATCTATTTGTACAGGTAATTGACTTGTGACTATATGTTTATTGTGTTTTCAAAAAACCAAAAAAAAAAGGAGTGATCTGGTTGTTTATGAGTTGAGTCTGGTGGTCCCAAATTGGATAGGATATTGATGTTTGTAAGTTTGTGGTTCCGAAATTTATGAGAGTGTTAATGAATTCGAGTATTTATACAAAACAAAAAAAAAAAATGTAGCTATGATTGTTGCTCTCAGTTCCGACTTTGTGCTGCTGACCTGCTGCCATCAAAGCATGACATTTGCATTGTTTGTAACCATGCATCTTCACTTTCAAATTTTGTCGTTGTGTTAGACAAAACTTGGATCCATCTCTTTGTCATCAGTGTTTTCTCCAATTTATTTTGAACTACAATAAATTTGAGAGCCGGAAAATAACAATATAACCCAACATAGTATAGTCTTATGTATGGAGCACTAACACTGAACTCAGTTAACTTTGTGATTAAAGAATAATTATGATTAAATTTGCAATATTCTTTTGTGAGTTAAAGCCTGCACATCCTTTAAAAAACGGATTTTACGTAAAAACTGATCAGGTGATTTATAGCTGCGTCCTTTTCCAGCCACCGTAGAATCAAGTGCACGAAGACCATAAAGACTGAAATCAATTCTCTGAGTTGGATTTAACACAGGCATGTAATATCATCATGTGCAGCCGCGCAGAGGTAAAAATTTAACATTTTTTTTTAAAAAAAAAATAAAAAATTTAACAATTAATCTACCCAAGTGAGATGAGCATCTTGTGCATCGCAGACTGAGCCATAAAACCTGCTTTGCCACATTTTCCGATTAGAGTTACGTTTTGGGAGGTACAAGTCGTGAAAGAAACTCTCATGGGTCATGAGCTGTGTAAATTTTGGATATAACTATCTTACTGATTTAAATAAAATAAAATGGATCTAAATAATCTGACTCAAAAAATAAGTCAGTAAAATCCAAATTTATTTTTTCAGTGCTGAATGCATGAGAACTGACTTTAAATAGACACTCAGTATGCAGTAACTCATATTTTCACTTAATATGATTCCCGTATATAAATATAGTCAATATTTACTAATTTTAAAAAATTAAACAAACTAATTAAATTAATCAATTGTATTATTTTTTTAATATTTTTTATTTAATTCAAATACAATTTATGAATTTGATTGATTAGTTAAAAAATTAAGAAAAACTAATGGTAAAATTACTCTCTGTCTCTCTATATATATTTTGGTTCAGAGTTAATTTAATAGAGATTTTCCAAATAAAATAGTTATAAATGGAAGTTTTTTATAAAATAAAGTTTTTAAAGAAGAACTGTTGGTGGCTTGATTATCAATTAAAATATTTTTTTAATCTTTAAATAATTTGATTTTATTGATTTTAAAAGTTTTTTTTTTTAATTTATTGCATTGCTAAAAATTAAGGAACATTTAAAATAAAGTAAATATCACATAAGAACATTAGAGAAATATATTATTCTTACAATTAAAAAATCACAAGATATTATAAATAAGCATGCAAACACGAGTTTCGAAATAAAATGTCAAAAATTCAAAACATAACAATATTAATTCTTCCAATCATATACAAATAACCTAAACTAATTACTATATGCATGAGAAAAATTACAACTTTTGTTTAAATGAATATGTAGTTACTTAAGTATGTTTATAACATATTACATAAAACAATTAGTGAGATTTTAAGTTAAAAGGTTATATTGAAACTAATGAAATACAATAAAATTATATTAGATATTTTAATATTTTTAAAAGCTCAAAAAACCTAAAATTTGAACTTCTCATGACAAACATAAAATAAAATTTTTAAATGTCCAAAAACTTTATTAAAATTTGAAATGACAACTAAATGATATAGAGAAAATCAAAAGAGTATTATGCACTGAAAAAACGTTTTTAATCAACAAACAAACTCTACCAAACATACTCTCGTTAGTCGTTAGGTGGGAATTGCTAAGATAATGTTTTGGCTTAGGTATGAAAATCACAACTTTAAAGTTTAAGGTTCCAACATGTTTATCGTACATGCTATAAAAATAGTACTAGAAAATACAAGTTTGCAATTCTTGCGTTGTGTTTGTGTACAATATATTATAACACAGAAGAAAACTCCATCTAATTGAAATCATAACTCTAGTTTCAGTACTGTACTTGGTATTGTAATAATGTAATTGTATTCTAGCATGATCCTTAATTAATAAGATCCTGTAAACAAGCCTTGGCCTGGCCATGATCTAGAGAACTTGGGCTAGCTAGCTCGCTCTATATGTATTTCATCAACCTGGAATTCTATCTGAAATCCGCTTCACTCCTTTGTAACTTCGTTGTCTGTGAATGTCGATGTATAGATCCCGTAACAACCACATATGGATAAATCTACTTAACTCCATTCTGAATTTTGCATTTAAATTATGGAGAGAATATATATAGTTTAAGGATGTAGATATTTCCCTCCAAAAATATTATTTATACACCCAAATTATAAGTACAACATTAAAAATTTTAAAATCAACTTTACTAAAAGCATTCAATCTAATATCAAAACTAACATTATGAAAATAAATTCATTTATTTACCAATAGCACCCAATTAACTATTAGTACACCCAAATTTAAATTTAAACAACGTTTTGCACTTTCAAAAAAAAAAAATTCTTGTCATATTTTTTTCTTTGTTTTATAAAAAATCTTAACCCTAACTAATCATATCTTTCAAAATCAATTTGCAAGTTTTGAATCACTAATTTCACCGTTATTTTAGTTTACAAGACTTGTATATAGTATACTCATTAGCCAAAACCAATTAGCCAATGCAAATGTAAGTGTAATATATATATATATATATATATTTTTCATATTATTGAAAGCATCAATCTTAAATTAAATATTTTTTAGAACCAGATTATTTATTAATTTACCAAATTATTTTTTTCTTCTTCACATAATGATTAGTGTTTTTGGAACTAATTGAACAAGAATAAAACAAGTTCTTACAACTTTAGTTTTCAATCTGATTTTGTTTTTAGAAAAAATTATGATAATCATGCATTTCTACTATATTAAGATTTTAAATTAGAGTATATTAGGATAATTTGATAAGTATGGAAAGTATTCTAAAATATTATTTAACTTTTAAATTAAGGTTTAAACATATTAGGAAAGATTAATAGACATAGAAGGTATTTTAATTAATTTATTTTAAATAGCTAGATTGTTTATAGTAGGTCCTTTTGTTTTAGGTTATTTTTGTAATAAACTTTTTTAATAAAATTTGGGTGTATTAATCATAATCTTGGATGGCAATATCACCACCCATAGTTTAATTTTGATAAAAAAAATTCAAAATTAAAAATAAAGCTAGCTATTAACGATTAATTGACACCAAGTATCAAAATTTGATAATGTTCAATACATGACACCAAATACCAATTTAAATTTGCTGCATCTAAACAGCCCTAGACTTTCTCATAAGGGGAAACAACGTGGAATCTTCGGCTTGTGGTGACAAAGTACCTTTTTACCTCGAATTGATGAGGCATTTAAAACACTGAACAACAAGCATTCCTTTGGGTGCATCCGACTTGAATTATGATCTTAAAATTTAGTGGTCCTATGGTCTATTGACCAAGTAAATTATAATGGTCATTGGTACTTTGATTTTGCAATGGGTTAAAAGCTGCTTTTGCTTCTCTTATTAAAAATGAAAAACTTTAGTTTAATCCCTTAGATATTGGAAAGTATCAGATTTTTAAATATATTTTGAAAACAATTAATTTCATCTCTAAAGTTTTGAACACTATTTAAAAAAACCTTTAGGGTCTTGTTTATAGAGTTTTCAAAACTTTAGGGATAAAATGAGCTGTTTTAAAAAAATCTTTAAAAATCCAATAGTTTCCAATACTTAGGGACTAAAATGAAATTTTTTCCTAGTAAAAAACAATTTTACATTTCGAGTTTCAGAAAATACTTTATCATTTATCGATTCTATAATGTCATTATTGAGATTACATGGATTCTAAAGAGTTAAAAGTTTCTAGTTTCAAATTTGATTCTCTAAGAGTGAACTCATAATCAAGAGAAGAGGTATTCTGCATCAAGCCTTAATTAAGAACTAATTACCAGTGAAAATGCAATTAGTATTTAGCTTGTTCAAGGAGTTGGTTTCATAATATTTACATCAATAATTCCGCGCTTTCAAAATAACAATAATAAATTGTAGCCTACCCACCTTTTGAACCTTCAACCGATATACTTATAATTGTAAATGCAATTGTATCGGTAGTTAGCAGTCTCTTCATAAAACAAAAACGACGTGCTCAGTTCCAAAACCTAAAAAACTCATGTCTCTTTAAGGAAATAATTCTCAATTCGTTACTAGCTAGATTTCCTTGATTACTTTCTGTCGACCATTATCGCATCATTAATGGTTTTCCTCTGACTTTTCATTCTCACGTCCTTGTATATTTAAAATAACTGTCAGTTAATATTTCATATTTCTAAGCACCTAACCCCATAAACAAGATTTTGTATTGAAAAATTCAATCTTTCAAACTCTACCCACTTGTTTGTTTGGTCAAAATGACTTAAACACATGCTGTAAGTGAGCAAGCACTTCTCATATCTACTTCCAATTATAGCTAGCGATTGCCTTTGAAAAATAAGGAATTGTACTTGTATACATTTATTTCAACGTATATTTTGACCAACCGAGATACTCATTCAAGAATTATTTATAGGAAAAATTCCTAAAAGCATTCGTAGTCTACCTAAATCTTGTTTTTGCCATCCCTAGTTCGAAATTTAACCAAAACTTCACCTAAAGTTAATATAAATACCCCCTGAAGACATTTAAAATGACAACAATAACTCGTTGCCATCATTAATTCTGTTAAGTTAAAAATATTGATCATTTGACTCCAAAAGCAAAAAAAGAATTGCATTATTCAATATAAATAAACATTTATTTAACAAATAAATATATATATAAAATTAATAAATGCATTCACTAATATAAAAATATATACAAATATAAAATAACGAAAAAAAAAACAACCGTTCATCTCCTCACTATTAACCCTACACCCTAAACGACCGACCTGACACCCCCCCACCCCGCCTTCGACCACCACCACCACCACCATTCATCTCTATCTCTCTCTTTCTCTCCTTTCTCACCACTCATCTCCCTTTCTCCTCTCTCCTCTCACTTTCTTTCTTTCATCTTCCTTCCTCCCCTCTCTCTTCCCTTTGCAAGTGAGGGTATTGATGGTTGTTTTGGGCTAGTTTTGATGGTTATTGGTTAGGATTGTGGGCCTCTATTGAAGGCTAATATTGGTGATGATGATGATTGATGACTGATGATAGATGCTTGATGATGATTGTCGATTGATGATAATTGTTGATTGATGATGATTGATGACTGAGTTTCTAGTCTGAAAACCTAGAGTTTTGGGTTTTCAGTCACTGAAAACTTAAAAATTGGGTTTCCAACAATTGAAAACCTTGAGGAAGAGAGAAGAAAGATGTGGAGAGAGAGACAAGGGGAGACGAGAACTGGGAGAATATAGAGATCAATTGATGATGGTTACCAAGTTGAGGGGTTTGATTTTGTGTTTGATGAAGATGTTCATTCATGGTTGGTGGAGGTCCAGATATCTATGGAGATATCCATGGATGGATATCTTCATCCATCCATGGCTAGTGATGATTGGATCTCCACACGTCTGGATCTCTACCTTTTTATTTTACAATTTTTTTTTTATTATTATTTTTTTTATATTTTCGGCTGGTGCATTGATCTCTACTATCCATTTATAAGATAGATGATGGAGATTAATTTTATTAAGGGAAAAAATCATTTGTCTTTAACTTTTGGGAAATGATCAAATTTTTAACTATATTTTTTAAAAGAACAAAATGAACCTTAACTTTTCAGAAAAGTGTCAAATTAGTCATTCTCATTGGTCAACTAACAGTCAAACCTAACAAAAAATGTTAAAAGACTAATTTAACCTTACACTCAAGAAGAAAAATCATTTTAGTCCCTAGCTTTTGGGAAATGATCAAATTTTTAACTATGTTTTTTAAAATGACAAAATGAACCTTAACTTTTCAGAAAAATGTCAAATTAGTCCCTCTCATTGATCAACTAACAGTCGAACCTAACAGAAAATGTTAAAAGACTAATTTAATCTTACACTCAATTAAAACAAATAAAAAGACCATTATACCCCCAACTAAAGTTAAATATTACAGTAATATATAATTACCAAAATAACCTTAATAAGCTTTTATATAATTTCCATAAAATTACATTTTTACCTTGGACAATTTTTGTGCATGCTCAACTTGGTCTAAGAGTCTTGATGTATATTCAAAATGCATCAGAATTTCTTAGCAAAACCCACAAAAAAATTAAAAGAAAAAAACCCAACAAACCAAAATTTATGATCTAAAAACCCTAACAGACTCACCTGAGTTGATGAAGACAATCACCGCCGCTCAAGAAGTTGATCGAACGGTGTCCGGGGTATGGGTTGATAGTGGGTGAACGGGGTGCGAGTTGACAACGGCGGAACGGGTTCTGGTTGACAATGGGTAAACGAAAGGGTGTGGGTTGTTGAACAGGTCGAACGTCGGACAATGACAGTAGTGGTCGAGGCTTGGTGGTCGGTGGTCTGTGAACATGTGTGGGTCTCTAAAACAGGGTGGGGTGTGGGCTTTGAAACAGGGTGAAGTGTTGTTGAGAGTGGTGTAGGTAAACAGTGGCTTTGTTTTTAGGGAAAAAATAATTTTAGCCCCTAACTTTTTGGAAATGATCAAATTTTGGGGTATAATGGATCTTTTTATTTGTTTTAATTGAGTGTAAGGTTAAATTAGTCTTTTAACATTTTCTGTTAGGTTTGACTGTTAGTTGACCAATAAGAGGGACTAATTTGACACTTTTCTGAAAAGTTAAGGATTTATTTTGTCATTTTTAAAAACTATAGTTAAAAATTTGATCATTTCCCAAAAGTTAGGGACTTAAAACTGATTTTTTTCCCTTTTATTAATTTAAATTTTTTATTTTTAAATATTTTTAAATAAGTATACCTTAATTAAGGGTAAAAATATATTTTTGTAATTTTTTTAATGGTGAAAGATTTTGGATAAAAATAAAACTATAATAAAAAAATGAAATTTTTTCAAACTACCGGTGGTTTTTAGTTTATCCTTTGTTTATTATAAATCCAAGCGTAGGTGTGATGCGTACATGTGATAACACGTGATACAGTTTGCATCAGTGGCGTCCCCATCAAATCTTGAACATAAATATTTTAGGATTTTGAGGTTTTAATGGGATCATTGAAGGTACTCATAGAAATATGCAACCACGTTGCTTTTAAAAACCACCATTAAACTTCTCTGGTTTCCATTTTAAAAAAAGAGTAAATGCGAAAACAGTGGAAAACAATTAATAATTAAATTATAAAACTTGAATGTTCTAATTAATAGCTTTATATGCATTTGAATTCATGGATCAGGTTCTTGGTAGAGTTTGGTAGGCACATGTAGTCGATCCGTTAATGGCGTTTAATTTCAATGCTTTTAATCTCTCTCTTTCTCGCCAGCTTTGATGATGAGAAGCTAATACATGCGGCATTGATCATGTCACTAAATGCTCTACATGCATTTCAATGAGAAGTACGTAGAGGTTGAGAATTTAATTATTATTGTTTTCTTTAATGAGAATTAAATTCAACTTTATAAAAATGTCTACAAATTTTGTAGTCAATTTTTTTTTTTTTTTTAAATGTAAAATGTTGTAGCTAAGGTATTATAACAAGACTAATCGTTGTATACCCGTTGAGGAACCGTCCTCGGAAGTTATCAGTATGATAACATTTTCATTTTAAGTGCAAGAATTTGTCATATCATCACCTCGTCCTTTTTTGACTGTTATTAAATTTGTATATACATAGTTGTGGATCAATATTGAAGTCAAGTACTTAGATTTTAAATTATCTAACCTAACCTTGTAGTTATTAATTTTATTCATACTCAAAAGTCTTTTGAAATTGGTATTGATTTCTTATTGGAACATAGGCAAAGTTTGTTGTGAAGAGTTAGGATCCTGATAAAGGCTATGAGTACAATTGTTATATTTTTTATCTCTCATGCATCACTGGAATGATTTATACTTTAAAACTAAAATGAAACATATCGTTAACTATATGTTATTTATTGTTAATGTTTATACGATGAAATCCTTCAAAATTCAAAGCAGTTAAAATCAATAAAAAAATAATGTAAAATATTAATTAAAAAAAATTCAACTCCAAACAATTAGATGGTAAAATATTTGTTCTGTAAGTTTATGATATATAATAAATCTATGGACAAGTTTTTAGATTCTTTAAAGTTGTGAAACTATGATTTTGAACTGAAGATTTAGAATATATATTAATTAGAAATATCAAAATGAGTTTTAATATCATTTCAAACACTGTTCAACATTTTAAAAGACACAAATTGCCCTGTTCATGCAACAATTCATGCGACATTCATGCAAATTATCTAAGCGAATTATTTCTACTTGTATCATTGTAGAAAATCCCCGAACTATTTTTATATGCTCGAATTGTCATTGTGTGGATGGACTATCTGTGTGCGCGAACCCCTACGACTATGCACGCGAACTGATTTAGTGAACTGTTTATTATGAAAGAACTATCTTTTCGTGTGAACTCTCACACGTTTTTCATTCTTGCGAATTTCTTTAATAAAGGGTAAATAGTTTATATTTTTAGGTGCTATTAAAACTCATTGTAATAGTTTAGTTATATATATAAATATCTATAGAGTTTTTATAATCAGATATACTTGATTTTAAAATGTAAGAACCAGCCAGCCAAATTCATTCATTGTATTTGAATCAAATAGGAGAGGGAATTGGTTTAAGAAGAGAAAATGAAATAGATAAATTTTATTGGTCAGTCTTTATTTTTAAAATCAAGTATACCCGATTATAAAAATCATATATATACATATAGAGGCAGGATCAGAGGATACAAGTTTTGACACAAGTTTTAACATAATTTTTCAACCATTAGATTGAAAGGAAATTAATGGTGTAAATTAGCTTTTAATTTTGAATTTGTACACTTCATCCTATTGTATCTTTACCTTTAAATCAAATAAAAAACAAATTTCAATTTAATTTTCATTTATTCTTATCTCTCTATTTAGTTATTCAAATCATGTAAACAATATATGGATTTGAAAATCTTAACATAAACTTTCAAACAAAATCCAAATTGCAATGTCTAAACAAACATATTGATAAGAATATCGTAAAATTAAAAACCAATTAAAAAATAAATAAATGGATGAAAGAGAAAATAGTAAAGAACATGAATAGAGAGAGAAATTGATACTCATGCAATTATCTAATGTAACACAACTCTCAAAGAACTCTTCTATTCTTAAAAAACAAAATTAATTTCTTTTCAATCTAATGGTTAAAAATCATGTCAAAACTTATGTCAAATCTGATTGTGCCTATATATATATATATCATGAACAATAATTAATTTTCAAACAAAGCACATAGTTTGAGAACAAAGGATTACAAAATGTAATAGTTCATGTCCTTTATTGGTGAACTATAATTTATAACAACGGATGATGCCTTAAAAAGGCATTTTAAAGATTAGGTGCCATTTTCAAAAGTCATATTAATTTTAATGTCATCGACGGGAATTTTCTCTTCATTTTATAGTGGGATCAGAATAATGCATACAAAAATAATGCAATCCTTATCTTCTTCAACAAAATACCTACAATTTGCCTTTATTAGTTTTAATAAAAGAATCAATTATTCCAAAAGACATCTACACTTTGAGTGTGGTTGAACAATTTCCTCTCCACCTATATTATAGGAGTTTGAGTCATATTTATTTCACAAAGTTCAGGGAGACCCTACCCCTATGGTCTTTGTATTCCAATCCATCCCTGTAATAGTTAGTCTCACTAGTTCTCCACAATATCCTGTTTCGATTGGTGCTAGTGCCACATTTTAAAACAAATACCATAACAAAACCAAATCTAAATCAAATTAAAAATATTACACAAAATTCATAATAATAATAATAATAATCATAATAATAATACTTATAGCTTTAAAAATTTGTTAAAAGATAAAAATCTAAATTTTTATCAAACTAATAGGATACTTTTAGAGAATAAATTAAGGCCTCTCTAGACAAAGTGACTGAACTGATGAATCAAATATTTACTGTCAATGTGTCAACCTCAAATCTTAATCATATAGTTTGGTCCTATCCTATGAGCTTAAGTTTTCTGATCTAATGATAACTAATATGGTATCAAAGTTTGAAAGTTTTTGGTTCAAACTCTTTCTCCCCTCTTTATCTCGAATTTTTGTTACACATGTTATAACAATAGAGACCGTTTAGCATGTGTCCATCATCTATCATTTGTCCAAGTTACACATGAGGGGATGTATCAATGTGTCAACCTTAGTTTTAAATATTATAATTTAGCTCCTTCCAATAAACTTAAATTTTTGAGTCTGATAATAACTAACATTTACCATTGCAATTATAAGAGAAGACATAATCTACTGAATCCTTAACTTGTACGAAGCCACCGCATCCAACAACACAAGGGACTATTGTGTGTTTGTGTAGTTAGTACATCCTAACTTTTAAATTATTAAGATCACTAATATCAGTCATTAATTGTATCTGAACTAAATAGAAGACATAAATGTTTTTAGGATAGAAAATACAATGAATAAATGGTCTTAATGATTTAAAAGTTAAGATGCACTAACCATAGTACATATTAGTTAGTCAATTTATGGGCTTGGTGGCTTGGTCGCTTGTGTTGTTTGATTTGGTGGCTTCATACAAGTTAAGGATTCAGTAGATGATGGAAGGTTATTTTCTACACTTTTATCTTGTATAATTATAATAGTAAATATAAATATAAATATATTTATATATTTTGATATATTACAATATAGTGCATAATACACATACAAATACCACAAGTTAGACTCTCTAGATGGAAACACTTGAGGAGGAGCCCGAAATTGAAGCCTCCAAGAGAAGGAGGAAAAAACAACAGCTCCCAAGTAGGAGGAAAGCAGCTGAAAATCGCCTACACAAACGGGCACCTAAGAATCGAAACACCAATGAATGTTGAGGAGTTAGGCCTGACTTACCACCCAGTCAGGCCTCGATTCTTTACAATTGTAAATATTTGATTTGACAGTTCAATCATTTTTTCTAAGAAACCTTACTTTATTCTCTAAAATTATCCTATTAATTAAGTGAAAATTTAAATTTCTATAATTTTATGTATATATATAGCGTTTTTATAATCAAGACTCTCTAATTTTAACAAGTTAAGAAAAACCGATTAAATTCATTAATTTCATATGAATTAAATATGAGAGATAATTTATTTTAGGAGAAAGAATGCAATGAATGAATTTAATTTGTTTTCCCTAACTTTTTTAAAATTTAGAAGTTCTGATTATAAAAGCTATATATATATATATATATATTAAGGGTGAACATGAAAACATGGAACCGACCTGAACAACCTGAACCGAACCGAACCTGCAAGTGTTCGAGTCGATTTCCATTTTCATTCTCAGGGTGTTTAGACTCTTCACTTAAAAAAACAACATGTTTCACGGATCAGGTCAAGTCTAGGGGTTCAGAATCGATCCGATCCTTGAACAGAGGTATATGCGGAATTTTGCATGCCCCTATATAAACCCCCCAACCCTAAATGTGACAAACCATTCTCTTTTTCCCCTTCTCTTCTTCCCGCAGCTGCACTCTTCTTCTTTTCTTCCTCTCATCTATCATCTCTTGTCGTCCGTCACCGTGAAGCTCTTTTCGCTGTCACCAACCTTGGTTTTTCAATAACCATTTCAATAAGCTCTCCTCATTGTGAAACTCTCTTCTTCTTTCACTTTGGTTTCTCATTTTAGTTTCACAACTCTTTCACTCATCAATCTCCTTTAAAGTAGTAGCTTGATGCTACCGACTTCAATCCTTTGCAACCCCATACACTAACAACCTGCAACTTGGTGAGTCTACTCAGTTCATGCTCTCATTTGCAGCTTGAATCTTGATTTTCACATTTTTAGCGACTTTAGACTTCGTTGAAACTTGATTGGGTCCAAAACATGAAAACCGAATTGAACCAAACTGAACACTCGGTTCGATGCAGCTCCTCCCCCTTACTAGACCATGTTTGGACCCAAAAATAGCAATCCGAATACTTATCATATTCAACTCGGTTCCAACAAAAACTGAACCGAACATGATCATACTCACCCCTAATATTAATATATATATTACCACTCATAAATTTGTATTATATATTCTCCTCATAAATTTGTATTATATTTGAGAGGGCACGAAACTCCTGAATTATAGCTCTCTATTTTATAAACTAGGTAGCAACCGTTAATATACAGACACTACGATCATATAGGCCCATGACATCACATTTTGCGAGGTAAATTACACTAATTGACTCTGCACAATAGTGTATCTGTGTATGATACTATATTATTCAATACATATAAATAATTAATTTATTTTAAAAAATGATTAATCAACGATAATTATATTATAATTTAAAGATTTATAAAACCAAATGTTGAAAAATTAACAAAATTACGAAATTCAAAGATAATAGTTATTTCTCATACAAATCTCTCGTACCATTTTGATTAGATAAACAATTACAAAGCAAGTAGACAATCGTTATATTAAATAATTATTATAATGCACTTCAAAGATAGTATAAAAATCAAGTAACTTGAAAATTAAAATAATTATCAAAGATAATAGTTATTTCTCCCATATGCTTAGAAAATCCCAATGTTATTATGTAATTTTTAATTTTTATTAGTGACATATCAACGTTTCTTTTTTCCCCGAATATAGATCCACTTTAGCCTATATAGAAATATATGTTTTCATCTCCAATACAATTATCTTTCTTAACTCTCTCCTCTTATATTTTACATTTAAAAGTTCCACTAACTTAATATTGCATTGAAGGAGAGGCTGTAATTTTAATGAGAAAGAGTGAAAATTACTTACTGCAATTTATAAGAGAGATTCTCAATTGAGAAAGAGAAATCTATCTTCATGTTCTTTAAAAACTTTTTTTACCACATGAGCTCCATATTTGGCATTGATAATTGTATTGTAAAGATTTTTTTACCTCATTATCTATCTTACGCGTCGATAACTTCTATCTAACTAAATAATTGTATTGGAGATGCTCTTATACAAACCTCTCATATCTTTTGATTAGACAAACAATTCTAAAGCATAGCATATAATAGTTACGTTTAATGATAATTATATTTATATTGCAATTCAAAGATATATTCTTTGAAAACGTTTTTGCCACGTCAGCTTTATATTTGGCCCAGATAATTGCATTAAAGAGATTTTTTACCTTATTATCTATCTTATGTGATAAAAACTTCTACCCAACTAGATAATTATATTGAAGATGCTCTTATACAAACCTTTCATATCTTTTGATTAGACATACAATTCTAAAGTAATCATATAATAGTTATTTTTATTGCAAGTCAAAGGTGAATTGGGTTTGAAAACTAAAAAAGGAAAAGAATTAAAAAAAAAAAAGGTGAACTTAAAAGATAATAATTATTTCTCTCATATACCTATACAAACGTCTCATACCTTTTGATTAGACAAACAATTCTAGGAGTATCTCCAACCATAGCTATCCATTATCCTTAGCCGAGAAAACTAATGATGTGACATTTTATGAACTTTAATAACTTTTCATATCATTATAGTGTAAAAGTTGAACCATCCTAGTTAAATATAGAGAGTAAGAAAATGGTCGCCAAATTCTCTCTTTTATTATTTTAATATTTAATTTGAAATAGAATAATTTAAAAATCCTAATCAAACTTTCTTTCCTATTATTTAATATTAATATTTAACTAAAATAGAGAGGATAGTTGGAGTGATTCAGTCAAAAGTTATTAGCTTAAATGGTAAAACAATAATGCACAATATTTAAAAATAAATTATAATAGTAATAATAATGCTAATAAAATTAATATTAGTGTATAACAATATAATAAAATAGATTAATCAAGTTGAATCAAAAGTGTTTGACCAAAGGGTTTGGGTCAAACACTTTTGACCTTTGCCCAGACCCAATTCGAAACTCGGTTTCAATGTCCTAAACCCTTTCCAAATGGATCGGCACCCATCGGTTTGGGCTAGATCAAGTACTTTGTCATCCTTATATAATCCCACCTCATTCCCTTTCTCATTAGAATGAGATAAATTAATCCCACCCAAAATGGTGGGACTAATTAATCCCATCTCATGTTTCTTTTATTTATATATATATATATTTTATTGATGATTTATTATTTTTAAAAATTAATTTAATATATTTTATTAATAATCCAGTCCTAACAATACAAAACACATCATATTATTAATTTTGTTCAATCCAATTCTATATTATTTATTTCAATCTCATCTTTTAAAAATAATTTAGTCTTGCGCAACAAACACGCCTTAAAATAAAAAATTTGATAGATGCCAAAGATAGAAAACTAAAAATGTTGAGAATAAATACATAATTTAGAAATATTACATTTACAACACTTTTTGGAGCAAGGGAGCCATAGCCCCTATGGGCTTCAATAACTTAGCAATCCGGTGGAGGCTGAGAGTGCATCTTTGCTCACACCATGTTTATACTAAGGGCCTGTTTGTTGACAAGCATTGGATGAGATTGGACAAAATTTTTGTCCAATCTCATGATGGTGGGACTAATTAATCCCCTCTTATGTCACTTCCTTTATTTTATATTTTTTTTCATTTCATTTCTTTTTTAATTCATTTTTTATAAATAATTTGTATTTTAAATATTTATTATATTTAAAAATTAATTTAATATATTTATTAATAATTCAACCCTAATAGTATCAAACATATTACAATAAAAAGTTAGTCCAATTCAATTCTATTATATTCATTCAATCTCTTTTCTTAAAAATAATTCAATCCAATTTCACGCAACACATGTGGAAGACGAAGGTAAGAATGATTAATTAAGTTTACGACGAGAGTCACCTGACCCTATTATGATCTATTGGCATTCTTATTCGAGACTCCTGTTTCTCGTACTAGTTAAAAGTTGTGTTCCAAGAAATGTTTAAGAACATCACTTACTGTCACATTTATTCTGCATAATTTCTTTTGTGTATTGTTCTTTCAAGGGAAAAGATACTTAAAAGACATTAAGAATCGCAGAAGTTTTATAACAAATTTCTCATTCAAGCACTTTGTTTCTGCTGTGTCTTTCGAAACCCGATCCTCGGCTTGCCATGTGATGCGTCCCATCAAATCGTGCTATTAGTGTGAAGTAAATGATCAGAAGATTAAATAAAAGTTGCTTCGACAGTTCTATTGGTGATTGATAACTGAGAAATATTATAATAGTAATTATAAATTCACCAATAACCATTTTTTTTTTTAAAGTTACAACAATGACCAGTGTTTAAGATAGCCTAAGTCGCTGGGCTATAGGCTGTCTAGTGACTAATTGATTAGTCGTCGACGAGTACTTGATTTGACTTTTTATCAATCATCAACGAGTTGAAAAGAACCACATCTAAGATTAGGTGCAACATAAATGCTATTGATAAAAACTTTAGACGGTATTAATGAAATAGTAAACACATATTACACACACGAGCATTCACATGTCTATAAGGGGTCTCTCTAATAACTTATTTCACATTTTATACATACATACATACATAAATATATATTAAAAAAATCACACTGGTAAAGAACGGTACGTATATTAAGTATAAAAACTTTTCAATGTTAGATCTCTCACGTTATATATCTGTATAAGTAACGGTACAGAAATAGAATATATAGAATCTCACACATGATAATTGTTATATATATAAAATTTAACCTTGGGCATGCTACTGCACATTCATATATAGGTTTCCACTAATATGTGATTCAATCATGCAAATATTTGTACTAGGTGTGGATAACAAGAATCATGAAATTTACTTTTGAAAAACGTTGAAAATTTTTTCTAAAAACTATGTTATTATTATTATTATTTTCAAATCTTCAAATATTAAGCATTAAAAAAACAGGTGAAACCGGAAAAATTGGAAGAAAAATAATTTAAGTGCTAAAAAATTTTTTAAACATGTTTAACAAAATACATTTCAATGTTTAATTATCTAAAAATAAAATAAAAACACATCCAAATTTATCGAAATTGAATGAATTCCACTGTGATCCAAATAAGTATTAATGTAAATGTGCATGCATTTACTTAACATAATATTTATTGATATTTATATGTCATTACACCCGAGCCCAATCCACCCTCTAAATACAAACCAACCCCATGTATGTGAGCAGAAACAATTAATATTTTAGTTACTAATTAAATAAGGCACTATCAAGATCAAAATTGATGATACAATCCAAGCGCGGAGTCAGAATGCTTTTTAAAGTTGGGGTGCTACTAAAATAATTAATACTAAAACTTAAAACGTAGAGCCACCCAAAAAATTACTTGCTACACCCATTTTTTAATAAAATATTTTATTACTATTATATCCTTATATGTAATTACTTGAAAGTATATAATTATATAATTAGAATTTTCAATTTGCTTTCTACATCCAATTCAACGTAAACCCTAATCATATATACAAAATAAAAAGTAATATGGCATAATGAAACATGATTTTCACAAGTAAATAAGGAATGGATGAATAAGAAATTGATTTGATAAATTTTGAATGTATACAAATATGTTTATTTTAACTTCTAGTATGTTTGATGCTAATAACATCAAAATCAGCGAATGATTCAACCTAATATATTATTAATAATGAGGCTATATAAAGGAATTATCACTATTGTATTTGTACATATTATGGAAAATGAGGAATGCAATACTCTCGTTGGGGTTACTTTCTCTCTTCTTTAATTTTGTGTTTATGCTATTATATTCTTGTGTATTCTGATTATTTTATGACAGGACTTAAATTTTAGGTAACTTAAACCTTAACATTCAATTAAATTAAACATAAAAAATATAATATAAAGTAGGAACAGTAAAAAAGCTTTGAGAATAAAGTTCAGTAAGCTCTTCAATTCCTTTATCAATTAATTCAAAAAGTGACTTTCTTTTTCTTCTTTATATGGTAGGGAGAGTGATTAAATTCAAATAAAACTACCCATCAATTCAAAAACTAACATAATAAATAAATAAAATATGTTGAGTTTATTCAATAATCTAAGATTCTTATTATCCACAAAGATAGTTTGTTTTATACACAAACCTAAAATAATAAAAATAAATAAATAAAATAATATACACAATATTTAAAATGATCTATATTATAATAATATTATTAATATGTAATCAATCACTAACAACTTTGATAACCAAGGCGGGTCAAAATTTTTTACCCAGCCCCGAATTGATACTCAGTCTGAATGGTCCGAACCCATTTCAAACGGTGCGGGTATATATGGTTATGGGGCGGGTGGGTAATTTTGCCGCTTCTAGTATTGTCATATTGCTTTTCATGTCATCCTTCTTGTTAATCTAATTTTTTTTTTTAGTTGGTAATGTAACAACAGTGATTAATTCACCTTGACACACTTTGAGATAAAAATATACAAATAGTAGCCATGTATATAGTGTTATTATATAAGTCAGACTAACTTAATTTAAAAATGATTTCAATAGTTATTTATCTATTTTCACTCTATCTAATGGTAAACAATACAAATGAATTCAAGGTGATACTGGGATAACTGTTATCAAATTTCTTAGGAAAACACAAATCTAATTTGGTATCCCAATTAGAGCTTTGAACGGTTCAAACTTTGAACTTTACAGGTAGTTTTAAGTTCGAACTTTTTAATAGTGCAAGTGATACTGGCTCTAGAAATCACATTTTGTCACAAAGTCAAATGAACTGCCAAAAGAAACGTTTCTAATTTGACTGAGTTAGTTAGATTTTCATTATTAAGACAATAAAGACACCATAAGCTGCCAACTTTACTTAATGGATTTCGAATTTCAACTATTTTGACGTAGCCCTAAATGGTCATGGTATAAATAGGTGATATAAATAAAAACTTATCCAAAGCTGACTATAAAAATGAAATATATATATATATATATATATATATAGAACAATGAAGCAAAAACTCTAAGCAATTTTGGCCTTTGGTGGCTCTAATAAAAGCCATTAACTGAAAGCACCTTACTATTTAATATATTTAACCAAATGAGCAGCTCTTCATTTATATATATCATTTCCTTTTCTATGAAAACCATCAATTCCCCAAGGATAGCTAGCTTATCTCTTCCACAATCTATTTATTAAAATCCTTCAATTCAAATCATAGAACCACATTTAGCAGTTCTATACAGTGAAGGATTTAATAGAAATTCAGTCTTTTTCTAAGGTAGATGTCTGGCCTGTACCAAAAATTCAAATGTCAAATATCAGTAGTTGGAGATTTATTCAAATATGGCTAAGGATTTCAAGCTCAAAGTTCAAACATCTAGGTTCAGCCCTAGCTATAGAGTAGAATTAAACCTAGATTTTCTGTCTAAATGAACCATCCAAATCTAGTGTTTTTCTAGGAAGCTGGACTCCATGGAGATCAATTGTGATAAAAGTTTATCCATTTTAGAAACTGTTCCATTATGTCATAGCTGCCCTCATGCAATGTTGCAGGGCGATTTAAATGGTTGAGGTGGGTTAAGCAGCTATTTCTTATAGCTGACCAAAAAATTCAGGAAAAAAAAAATAATATATAAAAAGTAAACTAATATTTTTATATTTTACATGTTCACGTGCAACCCTTGAATAGCAATTTTTTAGTTTTAAAAAACACAAGTAGTTTAAAAAATTTAGCCAAAAGTCTACTTAGAACTAAAAATTCGTTGAGGTGTCTGTCCACATGAAGTTAATAACACTAAATATCTTCTCCCAAAATTACCTTGTAGTCAACCAAAACCCTAGTGAAAGTATCATGATAAACTGAGTTTGGATACTAAACGTGAATGTTTCTTTTTCTTTCTATCAAGTTCATGTTTGGTTATCTAAAAATGTTTAAGTTGGCTTCTGACATGACATGATTTACTATCCAAATTCATATAAGACTAAAATCATTTATGATTTAAACTTTTGTTTGATGATTAAAACAAATATTACCTAATACAGTATATCCATTTAATTATTATGTAAAGACTCAACCACGTTATTTAAATTTTAACGATAGTACATAGTGATTGATATTAGCGATTATTTTCAATATAAACAATTGAGCAATTTTTGTGAAAATGACTAGAAGCTTTGAACTGAACAAATTTTTATCATCTCAAGCGAAAAGACGCCGAATTGTTAAGAAAAGGGTTATTGCTTATATAGTTTAGTAAGCTATAAAAAGGTCGATACAAGGAGGGTTAACAAGACAACTACTTCATGGCCACATGGATTCATAGACTGGCCTGCCCTTCTGATAAATATATTACTGAATAATATATGGATGTATGCATACGTACGTATGCTATGGTTTTTTCATTTTTTTTCCCTTTTACTTGCTTGTGCTTCTGCGAAGCCTAACAAGATTTAAGGGTTAGGTCAATTCAATGTTAGGTCATAGCCAAATTAAAAAGATAATTGTTTTTATATATGTATATATACATATATATATATCTGCATTTATACTTTCAATCAATGAGATTAGAAAAATAGCCTTATATTTATGTAAGATTAATATAATATTAGATATGATGAGATTAGTTTGGTGATATGCCTAGGGGTGGGCACGGTTCAGTTTTGGGTAAAACTTGAGCTGAAATTTAAGAAAAAATAAAAATTGATTTTCGATGTAAAAAATCGAACCTGAACCGAATTGAACTAAATCGGTTCAGTCTGTATAAGTTTTGAGCCTTGAAAGTGGGCCTCCAATTACTTATTGGGCATTGAAAAAATCTCGCAAAAAGAACTAAAATTAACAAATTAAAAATTGATAAACCCAACTCAACTATCAACTAACACAACAAAACAAAACAAAACTTTCAAAATCCCAACTTTATTATCACTTGTTACAAGTTCCAATCAAAATTAAACAAAACGAATTGACAATTATCCAAAAATTCGAAAGGCATCAAAAATACCAAAACTTTAATACAAGATTATTTTATCCAAACAAGATCACAATAGAAATGATCAAACTACCATAACAAACTAGGCTTCTCAGTTGAACTGCTTGGTTGTCATCCAAGTTGGGTCAACTCAATACCCACCACACACACGAACAAGCAGAACACACAGAAAAAGCAAACCCAAGTCTGTTTTTGAATTGCATACAATTACAAAGAGAGAGATAAGGATGAGTTAAGTTTTTTAGGTTGTTTGTTACATGAGATAAGTTGAGTTGAAAACGAGTGGTTGATCAAATTCTTTAATCAGAGAGAGATTGGCGTTGCAAAGTGAGTTGTAGTTCCTTCTACCTCTCTAACTGAACGACAGTACAAAAGCGGTGGTAGTGAGATGAGAAATGTGAAAGAGAGTGAGGTGAGGTTTCTTTAATCGGAGAGAGATTGGTGCTGTGAAGTGAGTTGCAGGTTCCTCTACCTCTCTATTTGAACAGCGGTGCGAAAACAATGAGAGTGAGATGAGAGTGAGAGAATGAGATGAGATTGGTGCGAAGACGACATGTGTGTTTAGGGTTATGAATGCGAAAACAAGATTTTTTTTTTAATAAAATTTGATTTTCGGATTAGATCGGTTTTTCTAATCCAAAATAAAACTATACTAAAAAAATTTAATTTTTGTTAATTCAATACCGAACCAAATCGAAATCTAGTGGAAAACTAACATTTTCGAATCTATTTGGTTTCCGATAATTTTACCCATCCCTAGATATGCCCCACACTTTTACTTTAAATATGGTGAGTTCAAATTATTTTAACCTCTCAAATTTCTAATTTTTATAATAATTCAAATAAAAAAATAAATATAATGTTTTCGTTAGTGATAATGACGGTAACCCAATTTCGCTCTAAAATTAAAATTAGGTATTAAGTAATATGTTTCCAACGGTTTAAGATATTTGTCTCACTTGTCTGCTCAAGTCAGATACAGAGTTGTGGGCAATGATTAGGATGCCAGATTTTGCCTGCTTGTTAGCTGAATGCCTAGAACAGAGAGGGACAACAAATATAAATATAAATATATTATGTTATTTTATAAAAGAACTGTAAAACGCAATTTAAAGAACAAAGAAGATAATATATATATATATATATATTTTATAATTATATGATAAGTGTGAACAAAAGCCATAATTATGGAGTGAGTGGGATACTATCCAAACCCCACTTACATGATTATAACAAATTTTATCTGTTAAATTAGTTAATACCTACAAAATGATGAGATGAAATTAACCTAGCGATAATATCTCCTCACACCAACCTCAATGATATTATGAATTCAAGTCATATCCTTTTCCAAATTGTAAGTCATGGATGATAGTTTTAATTTTTCTTTGGAATTGTTATAAAGTAATCTATAAGTATCTTATTCAAATATAAGAAACGTTTCAGGTTGTCAATGATAGTTCTAACTTTTCTTTGGAACTACTACAAAATAACTTATAAGTACCTGATTCAAATATAAGAAACGTTTCAGGTTGTCGATTATCAAATTATAAACACAGATCACCAACAAATTTGGGCATTTTCAAATTATTAATTGAATGAGTACCAAATCATAAATGAAACGCTCTTCTAATACAATTAATTATTTCACATGGGGATTAGTGATATTAATAGCATTACCTAAGTGAAAGTCAATGATGCTCGATAATTGATAATTGATAAAGAGCTAGCCTGTAATTTAAATTACCATTAACTAGAAAATATAATATAGATGTGTGTGTAAGCATGTATTCCAGTAAAATTATGAATGGAATATTCTAAATTTGATAAAAATGGTAGGATATGGCCTGGAAACAATAACTTAAAATGGGGTTTGGGAGAGGGGAAGAAGAGAAAGTATTCCAATGGTTTACATTGTATGGTATTTGTTGTGTTTCCTATGTATATAATTTTCTGGAGGAGTTTATTCTAATTTGTTGAGAGCTGGTTGGACATTTAAATTGGTTTAATTGCAACACAACTTTTTATTGGTTGCTATTTAATTGATTGGTGCTTGATATTAAATTCATAGCTGGTGTTGGTATTTTAAAATCTGGGTATTAGCCATAAAAGCAGTTGGGTTCACAAACTTAAACACCGACTCCAAGCAATGAATGAATGCTTGCTGCACTTTGTAATTGCAATATTTACTACAAAATTTCTCCATCCCCCACATCTGCATACTCACTCCTTGGGATTTTTGCCAACCATTAATACAATTTCTGGCCTCTCAATTTACACTCTTCTTCTACCGATACTTCAATTCAATTCTCTCTCTACCATACACCCTCCACCTCTTTCCCTTTTAATTAAATTAGGCTTTAAAGAAAGCCCATCTCCTTCTCTCTCTCCTTTCATTTCTTCTTATATGTGTATATATAATGCCATTTCAGCTCTAACCCACCACCACCACCACCACCAAGTCCATGTTCATGGTTCTGTTTTCAGCCTAGCTTGCTTCCTTCTTTCTCTCTCCTTTTCTTTATACATTCAATTGCAACCTGAAGGTAAGATAAGCAACCACCCACTTTTTCTGTCACTTTCCTTTGTTTAGATACTATTAGTAACGTTTGGCAGCTTAAACTTTTGAATCTAACAGACAGATACAATTACAATGGTTGTTTTTGATTATGTCTTGTTTTTCAATCACGATTCATGGATTCATTTCTCTGTTTTGGTGTCACAGACAGGTGGGATTATATCATACAAGTTAAAAAAAAAAAAATGAGTCGCAGAAACGGCAACGTCCCTAAACTAGAGCTGAAGCTGAACCTTTCTCCACCAAGGCGTAACCCAATGGAGTCACCAAGCCGATCGGCAACCATATCGCCAAATTCCCCACCGAGCTCGTGTGTTTCTTCAGAGAACCAAGAAGACACTCTCCGATACTCGAACAGCCCGGAAGCCACGTCCATGGTGCTGGTGGGGTGCCCAAGATGCCTCATGTATGTCATGCTCTCTGAGGACGATCCCAAGTGCCCCAAATGCAAGAGCACTGTTTTGCTCGATTTTCTCCATGACGACAACATCACCACCCCCACCAGCAAGACCAAGACAAGGAAGAGTTAAACCAATA
This sequence comes from Nephelium lappaceum, assembly GCA_021234005.1. NCBI lineage: Eukaryota > Viridiplantae > Streptophyta > Magnoliopsida > Sapindales > Sapindaceae > Nephelium > Nephelium lappaceum. The sequence continues at coordinate 7,688,795 of CM038011.1, forward strand.
AAAAAGAAAAAGTAGGGTCTCTACTCTCTGCTAATTTTCTGCTCTTCTTCTACCTAGGACTCAATAGGATTTTCTAGTTTTTTTTTCTCTTCTTTTCTCTTTTGTTCCAGCTAGTGCTACTGTCGCTCCATTATATATTTGCTCCAAAATGTTGAGAATTTGGACAAGAGGAGAAAAAATGGGGCCAGAATAGCACTCTTGTTTTTTTTGTTTTTTTTAATTATTTTTTCTTACTTTTTTTCTAATCATATAACATAGGATATGGTCATATGGGCATGGCAATTATGTATTATGTGCTTATCTTTTAGGGTACTTAAGCTTTCTTCTTCCCTGTTAGCCAGGGGACTTTTATTGTAAAACTGGTTTTAACTTTTAACTGAGGCTGCCCAAATTTTCTGATAAGCAAGTGCGGTAATTAACTATAAATCTGCTTTGATAAATTGTTTTATTAACCTTTTGTTAATGTTAATATTTTCATTTAACATGCCCCACACAGAGACAGTGGCGGTGTTCAGTTGGTTCAACTGAATAGTTGGAAGTACAACAAAGGTGAATATAATCAGTTGATCTACCTGACCTATCCTAGCAGATGGTAGATCTGTCACAAGAAGTACTAGAACGCTGTTACTTATTTATTTATTTATCTTAACATAGAATGCAGTTATTATAGTCATAGATTATGGCGATGCGTGTGACTTTGGCCCACTTTGTTGTCATTGGCCCACACTTTGTTGGGCAATAGAGCAAGAGAAATCGCCCCAAATGGGTCCTAATTTTGTACTCTTGTTCAACCATAGAACTACGGCCTCATTAGCTTTACATAAAGCTAATTTTCACCAGGGATGTCCACATCTAATGCACCAAAGTCTTTCTCGCTCACTAAAGATCAGACTAAATATTAACGCGTGTCATAAGACAGCTAACCATTATTGTAGTTGTCATTGGTGCCAACAATTTCTCTTGGTTCGGCATGGAAAACTACTTTCAAAGTTACACTATAATCCCAAGTGTTGCAAAGGCAAACATGACATTAACATTACAACTATAAGATTTTTTAAAGGTAGGTCTAAAAGTTGATTCAAGAAAGAGGTGGGGGTAATTAAGTAAATAAAGGAGGAGGAGTTGGGTAGTTCGTGCATTGACAAAAAAAGGGACTATATTAGATTGAAAGACAATTAATAACAAATAAATGCAAGAGTAATTGAGACGGTTGAGAATAATGAGAGCATTACGTCAGATGATAAATACAACTTTAATTCCAACTTGGGTGCTTTTATTTTTCTTGTGTTCCATCTTTATAACATTTTGGGCTTTTTCACTGTTTTGTTCTCATAACCCTCTAAAAGCGACCTTTTTGGTGCCGTATCAATTTCTGGTAAAGTCTCCCTTCACATCTCTACCGCCAAACTAGACCATGTTCACTCCCATTCAATTCTGGTTGTACTCTTTTGCTTCTGTTTTTTTAACCTCCTTTCATTGCTAACACACATGTACATGCACCTCCTTTTTTTTTTTCTGTCAACACGAACACATTCATTTCATTTCATTACTATTCAAATTTAATAGAAGGAAGCATGGGAACATAAGATTAAAAATTATGACCTCGTCCCTCTTAACATATAAACTTATCCAAAAAATAAATAAAAGAAATAAAAGAAAAGAAAGAGAGGCTCAAATGTTCTATAAATAAATGCTATTGTGTTCTGTTGAAACAACCTTAAAGAAAACGATGAACAGAACAGCCAATGTTGGTGCTACACATACTTAAAAGATCAATTAATTCCATAGACCTGGCACAAAATCAAAGTTATAACGACTTTGACTTTTATAGGCACGTAAAAAAGTAGTAAATTAACAGACCAAGAAATATAGATTTTCATTATTAAGAAAATAAATCACATACTTTTTTAAGTTTTTTTAAATAAATGATCTCATTTTTTAGGTTCAAATTAAACATTAACCCCTTTTTTTTCAAATCATACAAAAGAAACTAATGTTGGATAAAAATACACTTGATAAAAATAAAAAATCTAAAAAAAATGATTATTTTTCAACTTCAACCTCAAAAAATAATTATTTTCTTAATTTTCCCAATTTTGTTTGCATGCCCAAAAGTTTAGGTGGTAACGATGTCAAAACCTGAAAAAGGAAAGCCCTAACAAGACATGTTTCCACTATTCAAATTTACCAATCATGGAAGATCAAGTAAAAGCTAATTTGACTCACAAAAAAAATGATATAGGGGTTAATCAGCTCCCCCTCTTTCTAAATACCTCTCCAAATTATAAGTTCTAGTGCCAATAATAAGTCTATCTTTTGTATTAAAGGTGTGGCTATCCTTCTTCCGATATTTGAAAACAATCATTCAAATTGAACTATTAGAATCCTTCTGTATTAGTTTTAATAGTTTTAACCTTGGTAAAGTGTCAAATCTTTTTTTTTAAAAAAAAGGAAAAAGTACGAGGTAATTTGAGAATGATATCATTTTAATCACAATCCCTCAGTCACCAGCCATGAAAAAGTACTAGATACAGTGACAAAATATTACTAGGATGAAGTCAGTAGCCTCCAACTGGCACCCACCTTTACCCCATGTGTGATATTGCTCACGTGTCTATCTAACCAAGATTGTTTTCCACTTGCATCTTTTTTACTCATGCCTGTAGATTTTGTGAAAAGAGATAGAATAAGTTTTCCCTTTTTTCGGTTAAATCGTAACAATATAAACAAGAGGGTTAAACTATACTAATTTAAATATTTAACTTTAAAAAGTGTTTTAATATTCATCCCTTCATCTTCACTCATTTCAAACAAATATAACACAACTAACACTTCAAGTTCTGAGGACTATACAATCAAACTAGGCAGTAGTAATGAAGGAAAGAAACAAGGGGGAATACGAGGGAAGGTTTATTAGTGATTCTACCTTAAGAGCCCATGAATTAACTGCAAGTAGTATGTTTAACCGACTAAAGCTGTAACTTGGGCGACAAGAAGACGTGCAACCTGCAACTATGACTCAAATCAAATTAGAGGGAACAAGGAGTATCACATAGGACACTGAGTAATAATTTGCATTTAGTGGGGAAAAAAAATAGATGGCTTTTGTTCGCTTTTGAAAATTTGCAAACCTGCTACTGGAAAGGAATCTCACCAAACTCTCTTAATTTAAATAAACATATAACAAAAGAAAAAAAAAAAAAAGTAGCTACATTACAATATCTGACACAAGGCATTTAATTATAAATTTCCACAAATAAAATTTAGTCCATTTGCATCATACAGGAGCATCCTAATCAATGAAACAGCACAAACAACATTAACTCCTTCATGTGATGGTTTCAACTTTCAGGATATGAGTAATGCTCTTCAAATTTCAAAATAGAATCAAAATAATATTAACGTGTCATCATGATTTGCATTACAAGTTTTCTAAATCCATATAATTCTTGCTAACTGCATTCTGCAAAACACTGACTTCACTTCTCAAACCTTTGTGGCTAAAATAGCTTTTTGCGAGGTGGAAAAGAAAGAAGCAGCTGAAATCCAGTATAAAACGTACTAAATTATCAGACAACGAAAAGGGGTGTCTTTGTCAGTTGTCCAAAGCAACACATGTTTTGACAGGATTTTCATCCCTGAAATCGGCCTCAAACAAAATCATAATATTATAGCAGTCCAAGAAGGATTTAAAAAATGCCTTCCCATATCTGTGCTCAATTCAATTATTTATTTCAAGGTTTTGAGCAGCATATGATCACGAATTCTCAAGATAAGTTGAATGCTACCAACTGAAGAATGATCAAATGTTGATCAAGCTGTCCAAGTAAAATAACAAGAGAAACCAAACTACCATCAGAGAGAAGGAAGTGAAAAGAAAACAAAAGAAGCATAAATTTTAAGGGAAATTAAAAGCACCACCATGTAGATCGAAGATAGTTGTGAGAGAGAAAGTAATTAAACCACTACTTACAAAATTTAATAGTCGACTACTAACTTAAATGATACTCACGTTTTTGTTGTTCATTTTTCCTTTCAGCTCTAGACTCGATGGTGGATGGGAGTGCAGCGGAACACCTAACAAGTTGAAATCCTATCGAAAAGTAACATTTGCAATAAAAAAGTGTCAGAATCAATAACCCCTAGTAGAAGCAAATTCAAGTCTTTATAATTTCTACACAAGGATCCTATGTCACGAAAAACATTTTGGATAGATCTAACAAGTGGTAACCAATTAGTATATTAATCTGAATAACTTATCAGCTAGCGGCAATTCGCAGTCCTAGTACGCTTCCTTAGTGAAAGGCGCACTCAAAGGATGGTTGGATGAGAAGACATTGACATGAAGATTACATGGATACCTCTAGGTGATGTGATTCAATTGTTGACCTCCTCATCCATAAAAAGTAATAGAATGAGAGTACATCTCTCAAATATTTGTTTGCAGTCTGCCTTATGTAAACTTTAAGCCTGCATGCTATGAAATTCTAAGGCTTGTATTTTTCAATTAGAATATTTGTGCTTAGAAAGCAATTCACAAAAATGTTTTATTGTTGCAATCAAAGTAAGCAAATATAAATATCAATTCCTTTCCAAAAGCCTTCATTAACCTTAAGTTTTAAATACTATAGTTATATCATTTCCTATCAATTTAAGTTTTTGGGTCTAGTGGTAACTAATAAGTGGAAATGTCTCTCTTTAACCCTTCACACATCTCAACCGCCCTCTATGAAAAAGATTAAATGTCACAATTTTAGAACCAAACAGCAGAAACAAAAGTGAAGATGAAGTGAGTTGAGTAGCTTCAGCTGCTTTCCTTATCACTTTGGACAACAATCTTCCAATTTTTTCGGTTCCAACTAAACAGTCAAAACAGTTAGGAGATCGTTATCCTCTACCTTCCTCTAAATGGGTTCAAAACACTTTAGGAATTTTGACTGAGTTAAATTCCATAATATACTTGAACTAGCTTGAGCTATAATTTATTCTGCACTTTTTCTTAAGTTTAACGCATTCCCTCCCTTCAATCTCTAAGCCTAATTCAAATTCTGCGTACAGCTGTCCCCTCCTTCAAATCTCCATTTATTGTTATCTTACAAAAGCTGTGAACACGATCTCTAAACTAACAGCATCATAATAAGCAGTGGGCATAGAAAAAGGATCGTTTCAATTTTCGCTAATGATGATCTCCATGATTATTAGATAAGAACACATGCTACCCACAAGACTCGGGAACTCCATCATTCTCTACTATTTTCGGCATAATTAGACACATTCACTCTCTGAAAGCAGGTTGCAGAAAATTGCAATGTCTTAAAGATAGATTTTACCCGTTCTCAATGCTTTAAAGGACGATCAATGACTGCCTCCCGGGATATAACTATTAATTTTCACTTTTAGGCACAAGAAGTTATAATTCGACCAACTATGTATTTTTTCCCTCTTTTTGGAGAATTTATGTAAAAGTGTAGGATGAATAATTTGTAAATAAAACAATTAATTAGTCAATCAGGGTCTAAAACATTATATTTACGGGCACTAAAATGCCATAAGAATGTTCCTATTGAAATAGTATCTGAAGAGTTGAAACTCTTCGGATGAAATTTAAATTTCAATCAAATTTAATTTCTAATTGTGTCCTTTTGAAACAGTAGCTGAAGAGTTGCACCAATCTGTAGTGGATATTGACAACTCCATCGATCTAGACCAAATCGACATTGGATCTAGATCAAACCATATGGTGGGGAACCAAACTCTCGATTCAGTTTTGGTGAATGAAATCTAACATCAATCTAGTAGGGAACGAAATTGCCCGCCAAATGTACTTAGATCAAAGTCAATCTGCTGAACCCGACCAAATTGAGTTGGATTGACCAAATTGGGATCAAAGTTGATCACATTCTGTTTAGATTCTGTAGATCGACCATGTTGTGGTTAGCACCATAGAGGTTGACACCATCACCTGTCAGCAATTCATTATGGAGTTTCATCAACAAACCTCCATCTCCATTGCTCGTAAAGATCTAAACTAGATCTATCACAAATTTTTTTTTTAGTTTTTAATTTTTAGATTTTTATCAATTGTTTATTTTAAAAGATCTTCACCATCTGTCATGGGATAGACAGTTAAGATAATTTAAAAAAAAAAACTTTTTCAATTTTTAATTTTTTAAAATGTTTATTTTTTTAATAATTAATTGTTAAAAGTATGTTGATGTTATTTGGTGTTGACATGTGTCCTATTTAAAAACAAGAACACCCTTAATTAACTGACGAAAGAACATAATTGATGTATTTTTTAAACTTAAGGAACAAAGATTAAACTAATGCATTTTTGTTAAAAAAGTAAAATTTTATCAAACGTGAGGGACCAATGGAATTTTCCCAAAAATAATTATTTTGGCAGCCTTGTTTGACATAGCTTTTTGGAATGGCTTTGGGCTTTTGGCTTTTGGAGCTCAAAAGTCAAAAGCCACTTATAGAGGTATTTGGGTGAACAACAAAAAGAGCTTTTAACTTTTAAAAGCTCGTTTATGAGAAGCCACATGAGAGTGGCTCTTCTAGAAGAGCTTTTGGAGGAAAACAAGGGAGTTTGCTTTTAAAAAAACGTCTGTATTTCCAGTTTTATAAAATTATTATTATTATTATTAAATCATTAAAATATAAATAAAACATGTATGAAATTTATTTTGATGAGAGCCTAATGGTCATATCATAGTTATAAGTGATTTGTAAACTTTCAACCTAAACTATCTTATAAGCTCTTTTTAACATAAAAGTTATTCTAAAATATATTATTCGAGCACTATCTAAAAAGCATAATTTTTTTTTTTCAAGTCTAAGCTTTGACTTATTTTATTTTATCGTAAAAAAGTTAAAAATAAAAATTACACCAAACAATGTCATAATAAACCTTAAAAGACCCAAGGCCCAAAGCCCATCTCTTCACATTTGAATATATGTTGGTTAGGTCAGTGCCCAAGGCTAATGCTTTCTTCTTGCACTTCAAATGAACAAAACACTAGTTTCGTTATATAGTATTTTACTTTCTTATAATTTTCAAAGTGCGATAGAGTTTTCATTCAAACTCCTAATAATTATGAAAATAGCATCAAATTAGAAATGAGCTTTTTACCACCAAGTGGCTCGTAATAGCTTGTGAACAAAAGATAATGTTAAAAAGAAAAAAAAAAAAAACTTTTTTTCATAGTTCAATATTAGTTTCAAAATCGATAATAATTTTAGTATGTATTACTAGAATTTCACTTAAACCATTAACACAAAAATAATTAATTTAATTCTATTTTACTATATTTAACATAATAAACTCATCATCCTTGATGTTTGATCAACAACGCAAAATAAAGGTAATTAATTCCATATATTCTGTAAAGGTAAAATTATGTCAACAGACCTTCATATTATATGTAATTGTGCTTAGCAGTCGAAAATAATTTATTACATAAAGTATCCCCTAAAATTGTTGACAATCAATTTGACATGATCCACCCTAACCCGTCTCTTGAGTCCAAAGGAGTCTTATGATATACTCAAAATTCTCAAAACAACCCAAAAATATGTAGAAAATGCTTTATAAAAATGACTTACGGTGAGTCTAGTGGGTATTTTTTGTTTTGTTTTTTTTTTTTTTTTTTTTTCATAAAAATAAAAATAGTATGTTTAATTTTGTTTTCTAATTCTGAAATTAGATATGGTAGCATGTGTTGAAAACAATTTTTTGAAAATGAAAACAATAAAAACACATGTGGTAATAGCAACTGAAAATATTATTTATTTTTATTACAAGTTTTTAATTCATTTATTTGATCCATTGAATTAAATTCTAACGAATTTATGTCATTTATATATAACAGTTTCAAAAAAAAAAAAAATACCCTTTATAATAGCTTCTAACATTTTTTTAAAAAATTTTTGGTAACACACAGCATTTGAAACTAATATTATTATTGATATATATTTTATTATTATATCAAAAAGTAAATATAATTAATTAATTAATCATAATTTACTATAATTAAAAAAAAAATTGAAGAAAAGAAGATTAATTATAGAATCGATTTCCAGAAGAACAGAAGAAAGGAGTAAGAAAAAGAAATAGAAGAAAATAATGATGATGATGAAGTGGAATTAATATTTGAGCGAAGGAAGATGATGAAGAAAATCTGGTAGAGATGGAGTTGGACAAAGTCAAAAGCTGAACAAAAATAAATAATTGAAAAACAAAGTGGAAACACTACGAGGAAAAGGCTTTTTATCCTAAGGTATTTACCATGGGGCCTGGTGGAGACGTATCTATTGCTATCCCTCAAAAATTGTAAGCACACCCCTTTAATTCGTCCATCCCATCAAAAGTTTAAATTTACTTTTAAACTTCACTTAATATCACTATTATCCCTTTTTTTTTTTTTTTTTGAAAGCAACAAAACATCCCTAAACAGGAGACCGAACTACCTCAGTGAAATAAGGAAAAATACTGGAGGCACTAACAGAGTGCCAACAATGGTCCTCAGAAGAGGAAACGGCCATGGAAGCTAGGTTATGTGCCAAGCGGTTGCCATTTCTGTGAATGACTTGGCACACTGAGACACCTACCTCCTCACAAAGGGCCCGAATATCACCAACAAGAAAACACGCTTCACAAGGCATATCAATACTAGACTTAATCGCAGAAGCAACGTTTTTCGCATCAACCTCAGCCACCTGCACTTGCAGATTTTCCGAGCGACAGAGAAAGAGCCCTTCCCGCAACGCCAAGAACTCACCTATCTTAGGAGCGAAGCAATCCGGCATCCTCTTGGAGAGAGCCTTCACCACCCACCCCTCATGGTCTCTGACTACCGCACCTACACCAATGAATTCACCCCCCTTATGAATAGCAACGTTGGGATTCAGCTTGAGAGAACCAGGACCCGGGGGAGACCAGAAAGGAAGCGAGGGGGAAGACAGTTCGGAAGGTTGAACCTGAGAAAAAGCAGCAAAAACTCTCTGAAATTCAGCTAGAATATCAGGAACCCAGGCGATAAGAGAAACAGGATCGCGGGTCATCCCAGCATTAACCAAAGCGTTCCGGTTGTGCCAAATGCCCCATAGGACCATGCAAATTCTGGCAACAGACTCAAAACAGAAGGATCGCATGATAAGCAAAAAGAAATCCAACATCGAAGCGCAGCGACAGTTGAGAACCCGCTGTCCCTCATCAAAAAGAAGCCACACCTGCACTGAATCAGCACAAAAAAGAAAACAGTGGCAGCCCGTTTCCACTTCGTTCAAACAGACGGGGCAGCTGCCATCACTTCCGATATTTCTACGGAGAAGGTTGGCCTTGACAGGTAAGGATTCAGTAGTTACACGCCAGATGAAATGCTTAACCTTGGAAGGGATGGGCAGATTCCAAAGGGAGATCCACCACTTCCTAGAGACCTGGAGAGAGGAGGGGGAAGCCGAGGAAGCAGCGGCTCGCGCTAGCTTGTACCCACTCTTGACCGAGAACATGCCTTTCTTATCAAAATGCCAACGCCACCTATCATTGATCTCCCTGCTGCTTAAGGGAATAGAAAGGATGGCCTCCCTGTCAATAGGAAGGCACAACTCGTTTATCTTCCGAATATCCCAACTTCGGGACGAAACATCGATGAGATTGGCCACCTTTAAGCTGGAATCAGCCCCAGCAGAGATCAACTTGAAAGAATGGGGTCTGGGAATCCAAGGGTCCGTGAAAACGTTGATATGCTGTCCGTTGCCCACCTGCCAGCGCAAACCCTTGACAAGAAGCTCTCTACCCCACAGAATACTCCGCCACAAGTAGGAAATACCATTCTTGACAACAGCTTGAAGGACATGTGAGCGAGGATGATATTTAGCTCGAAGAACTCGTGCCACCAACGACTCAGGATTAAGCACAAGCTTCCAAGCTTGTTTTGCCAGCAAAGCTTGGTTGAAAGCTGATAAATCCAGGAAGCCTAACCCGCCAAGATCTTTAGGTTGACAAAGTTGGTTCCAACTCACCCAACTCACCTTTCTCTTGCCATTTTTCACGCCCCACCAGAACTTAGAAGTCAATGCCCCAAGCTCTTGGCACAGAGATACCGGTATCCGGAAAGCGCTCATTGTGAAGGTCGGAATTGCTTGAGACACGGCCTTAATGAGGACCTCTTTTCCCCCCTTCGAAAAAAGAGAATGCTTCCAGCTGCTGAGACGATTCCAGACACGCTCTTTTATAGCAGCAAAGGGTCTATTTCTATTCCTACCAATTACAGATGGAAGCCCCAAGTACTTACCGTGAACATTACCTCCCGACATGCCTAACAAAAACAGGATTCGCTGACGGCTAACAGGATCCGTGGTCGGACTGAAGGTAATGGCTGATTTATCCAAGTTGATTTGTTGCCCAGATCCTTTACCATACATCTCAAGTACCTTCTTCAGACGATTGCAGTTGGTCTCAGAGGCATTACAAAACAAAATGCTATCATCCGCAAACAAAAGATGGCTGATGAGGGGACCGCCCCTGCCACCCCGTAACCCCAACCCTCTACCACCTGATTCAGCTCTTTTAAGGCTACAAGACAAAGCTTCTGAACAAAGTAGGAAGAGGTAAAGGGAGAGAGGACAGCCCTGGCGGAGGCCTCTCGAAGGAGAGAACGATTTGGATTTATGTCCATTTAGGAGGAAGGAAAAACTGGAGGACGATATGCAATCCCACACAAGGTTGATCCACCAGTCCGGAAATTTCATCTTAACTAAGATTGCCTTGAGGAATGACCATTCTACCCTATCGTAAGCTTTGCTCAAATCAAGTTTGACAGCCATATGGCCCTTTCTGCCCTGCTTCCTCTTACTGATTGAGTGAAGGAGCTCAAAGGAAACCATTATATTATCAAAGATTTGACGACCTGGAATGAACGCTGATTGGTTTTCAGAAACAAGGGAAGGAAGGAGGGGCCTCATTCGGTTGGCCAGGACCTTGGCTACAATCTTGTAGATTACGTTGGTAAGGCTAATGGGCCGGAAGTCCTTAAGGCGACATGGATTCTTCTGCTTTGGGATTAACACAACATTGGTATCGTTGAAAGCACGAATGGACTCTTTCCCTTGAAGGAATTGGATGCAAAATTCTGTGACATCCTTGCCCACAATTCCCCACATTTTCTGGAAGAACAGAGCGTGAAACCCATCAGGACTAGGGGCTTTGTTAGAGCCAAGATCAAACACGGCCTTTTCCACTTCCGCAGCTGTAAATGGACTGTTCAGGAAACGGAGCTGGTTCTCATCAAGTGTAGCGTGGATATCCTTGCAGGCCGACTCAATCTCACTAGGAGAGGGGGAGGAAGATTTGAAGAGATCAGTAAAGTACCGGCATGTCATTTCCGATATTTTCGGCCTTGAGTCCGCAACGACACCGTCGTCGTCCACCAGCCTGGTGATGAAGTTCTTTTTTTTTCCTAGCTGAAGCTTTAGCATGGAAAAACTTAGTATTATGGTCACCCGCCAATACCCAATCAGTTCTAGCCCTTTGGCGCCAATACTCCTCCTTTTTCGACAACAGCTGTTCCAGCTCAATTTCTACTAACTTGATTTCCTTCATGACCCCTGCCCGGTTGGATACTCTGTAGAGGGATTCCAAAAGCTTGTTCTTTCTAGAGATCTTTTGCCGGAGAGAGCCAAACCGTTCACTACTCCAATCGGAGAGGGATTTGGCACAATGCTTTAATAAAAGACCAACCTTGACTTCACCCGCCAGAGGCTCTTCTGATTCCCAACTTGATTGCACCACATGCCTACAATCCTCCTCCTGGAGCCAAAAAGGCTCGAACCTGAATGAGTGTTGAAAAAGAGGCTTGAGCTTACCACCCTCAAGTTTCAAACGAACAGGACGGTGGTCTGAACCGTTAAATCCCAAATGATCCACTGCTGCACTCGGGAAAAGATCAGTCCACGCATGGTTGGCTAAGAATCGATCTAATCGTTCTTGGATGTTGGCTGCTCCATCTCGTCGATTGGACCAGGTGAACTTCGGACCCGAAAAACCCAAGTCAAACAGGTTACACTCCTCCAGGGCGAACTTGAAATTTAAAATCTGACCAATCGCCTTTTCTGACCCGCCAAAATTTTCAGACAGGCTGGTTATGGCGTTGAAATCTCCTCCTACAAGCCACGGGAGACCATTAACCTGTTTAAGCCTTCGCAGGAGTTCCCAAGAATCCTCTCTTTTCGAACTAGATGGATTGCCATAAAAACCGGTGAATCTCCACTTCTTACCCCCATCTAATGACACCGTTGCGTCCACATGACCTGCAGAATAAGAAAGAATGGAAACATCCACATCCTTATGCCATAGAAGACCCAAGCCGCCTCTCTTGCCTTGACTATCCACAAAAAAAACCATTCGCAAAACCCAATCTATAATGTACATTGAGCAAACCTTCGTAGATGACTTAGTTTCACAGAGGAAAACTAAGATGGGGGACGATTTGCGAAGCACCCTTTGTAAGGATGCGAACGTACGGGGATTCCCCAGTCCACGTACGTTCCAGCTAAGACAACTCATGGCGATCGGCGGGCCTGTTCCACAGGCTCCGCCGTTAGAAAGGGGCTTGCTTTTGCAGATGAACTGCTGAGCTTGGGTATCTTACTTCCTCTTGCCTTATCCTCAAGTTGAGGACCCTTGGGTCGCTTTAACCTGGAGGAAGTGTAAGTTGCATCTATCTGCAAGTCTATGACGACGGGCGGAGGGGTTTGGGACCCCACTAAACCTTTCTCTAATCCCTTTTTCGGAGGTGACAAACTCGAGCCTCGAGTGTTCTTTTTCCGCCGTTGTTGCGCTGCTATCATTTTTTCCATATGGCTGGAAATCTTACCACCAGGACGTCCACCTCTTGCCACTCACTTCCATCTCCTTGTGGGCTGCGTAATGGTGCTGGAGAGTGGGGCTGATGGTGCCATGAGGTTGTCAGGTTCCTGCCGAGTTACTACTTTGGAATGTTTAGGATCTGAGTGGGAAGAATCTTTAGTACTTATCTCTGCGGCTAAGGATGGAGGAGCACAATACTCTTCTTTTGACCCTTTTGCCCTTTCCGTAGTGGATTCCACATGGTGCTCCTGCTGTCTTTCGAGGTTCGCCCCGCCCATTTGTGAGATGGGGACCACCCCCATGTGGTTATCGCCGGGCCCAGTTTCTACTCCCTTTTCCTTCGCTTGTGCATCCATATTAGAAGGTTCTCCCCTACCTTGGTTTTGATGAGTTGACTTCTCAAGGAACTTTGGTAGTATCTGTTTACTGAGCGGGATGTACGGGACCTCTAAACTACATTCTGGTTCAATATTAGCCATACCCTCCGTTCTTTTGTTTCTGAAGTTCGCTCCCGTCTTAGAGCTGACTACCTTTGGCTTATGCCTTTCGCTGGCAATAGCCTTTAGCCAGGAACCATAACCTGGATTCTCTTTACGTTTAAGCGCCTGCTTAGCCTCTTCATCGAGACAGTCCCAACTACAATGGCCGATTCGCCCACACAGAAAACAGAACTCTGGTAAGCGCTCGTATTTGAGGATAATGGTTGTTGGATCTTCATTACCTCCAAAATTGATCTTCAGCAGTCTTAGCAACGGTTTTGTAATGTCTATGCGAACTCTAACTTTTACAAACTTCCCCCTACACTCACTGGGTTCATTCGGTGAGTGCACTACCTCCTCAATCCTTCGCGCCAAAACCTCTGCCATTCTTATGTTCATGCAGATGAGGGGAAGATTGTGTAACTGTACCCAGATCTCTAAGAACTTGAATTCTAGTTTAGATATATCACCAACCCCTTGAGGTTTCTCGAGTACTATAAGGTTATTGTCAAAATGCTAGGGACCTCTATTCCATACCTTCTCTTTGTCTTCAACCCTTAGAAAGTAAAACAAGAAAATGTTGTCCCCTACTGATTCTACTTCTACTTTCCCGATTGATTCCCATAACTGCTCAATAACGGTCTTGAATCCCTCCCGATTCACTCTTCTAGCAGCAAGTACCTTACCCACTAAACAGTGTTCTACGTCGGCGCAACCCAGCGCTTGTATCTCGTTATCGATGCTACACTCAGCCTTTTCTTCTTCTGAGAGAGAAAGGGTCTGATACAACCTTGCTATTTCCCCATCATCCATGGCGGAATGAGAGAGAAAGATAGATCTGACACTAGGAATAGAAACTTCTCCTCGAGCCGAGACCCTCTACCTCGAAAAGGAAAGCTACACCCACCTTGTCTCTTGGTCAGAGAGAAAGCAAGAGGGAGACCTATTATCCCTTTTTTTGTTCAATGCTATAATACTCTGTTTTTATAAGTACACGTCATCTATATGCATTTTATTATTTATTTAATTTATAATATCAATATCCTTTCGGTATTAAGAAAACTTCATCTTTTCTTCAATATCTAGATGTTTACTCCCTTTTGAATTAAAAGAGGAGCTTTAATTTCTGTTTTATACTCAAACGTATCTACTACTATGAATCAAATATCAAAACTAGTCAAACCACTAATTATTATGAGAGATTCACAATTGTATTCAACCATGATTTTTTGTAATATTGAATTTTTTTTTTCTTTTTAATCTATTTAGCACTTGAGTTATATCATCCATATATTCAATGAATCGTTTGAATAAAAATTTTTACACCAAGAAGCCTACACAAATATACAACAACTTCTTAATACTAAAAATTTCAGTTGTGAGATATACGAATCACATATTCGATAAATTATTTGAATTAAGTCTTTTATAATAAGAAGCTTACATTTATATACAACAAACTTCTCGACACTAAAATAACAATTAATTTAAAACTTATCTTTATACAATTAATTTTATTTGAAAATTTTGTTTTATTCTCTATACTTTGTAATCAAATTATATTCTATAAAATAATTTGATGTTTAAGGCTAGCATTTAAAAGAAAAATTACATGATATTTTAATTAATAATTTATAGATTTATTTATAAAATATTTAATTTTCTAGCAAGTTTACTCAAGAGTAATACTGGATATTAAAAAAAAAAAACAAATGCTAGTTTATGGTGTACATACAACTTTTTGAGGATGCAAATATGGTCGCTCTACTAATATTTTATTACAAGGCCTTCAAACCAACGATGCATAAACATTTTATTACAAGGCCTTCAAACCCACGATGCATAAACACTGGTGTGTTTGGAGCATGGGTTTGGATAATTTTCATTCCAAACCCATATTTAGCATGAATCATGAGATTGGAAAACCAATCTCATGCTTTCAAGTTTATGCTAGTGGGATAAGCATGGTTCTAGTCCCTTGCTTTACAACTTTTTATTTTTATGTAATTTTTTTCCTTTTTTCATATAATATTAAATTTAATTATTTATTTTAAAAATTAAGTTAATATATTTATCAAATATTTGAGTAATAATCTTTTAAATTAATTATAAAATAAATATTATTTTATTTAAAATTGATTATATTTGTTAATAGAATACAATTTTACATTTTATATTATTTTTAAAATTAATTTAAATATTTCAAGTATATAATATATTTATTTTATTTAAAATTAATTTAATATTTCTATGAATAGTATATTTTTAATATTAATTAAAATTAATTGAAAATAAATTTTTTATTTTAAAAATATTTTAATTATATTAAAATTGATTTAAATAAAATTTTAACTTAATTTACTTTAAAATATTTAAAATCATTTATATAAAATTTAATTTATAACCATTCTATCTTATTCAAAATTAATGTATTTAAATTATATTAATAAATCTGATACATTAATGAACATAACATATGTTTATTTATTTATTTATTTATTTTGTTTTATCCCAACATATACGAAATAAGAGACTGTATTAATTTTATTCAATCTCATACTGCACCAAATACATCACAATACTAATTTATCATATCCAATCCAATCTAATCATTTCCTACGTGCCAAACGAGGCCATAAAACTATATTTGTTTATTATTTTCTTGCATAGGAAACTTCAATTTTTCTCATTATCAATCTATTCTAACCCAATACATTCCATATAGTACAATCTTATATCATACCAAACATATTACAACACTAATTTATCAAATCTTATCCTACTCAATCCAATGCTTTGAAAATTATTCAATCTAATCCTGCATATCAAACGAAATTATAAATTTATATTTGTTGACTATTTTATTGTATTGGATACTTCGATCTTTCTCATCATCAATCTAATCAAATCTAATACAATCCAATACAATCTCATACTGCACCGAACACATCACAACACTAATTTATCCAATCTAATGCTATGAAAATAATCTCATTCAATCTTGTGTGCCAAATGAAGCTATAAAGTTATATTTGTTGACTATTTTCTTGTATTGGATACTTTAATCTTTCTAATTATCAATCCAATCTAATCATTTCAAAATAATCTAATTAAATCCCGTATGCCAAATGAGACAATAAATTTATATTTGTTGGCTATTTTATTGTAATGGATACTTCAATCCTTCTCATTGTCGATGTAATCCAAACCAATACAATTTATATAAGACATTCCAATACAATCATATACCACACTAAACATATCACAATACTAATTTATCTAATCCTATACAATCCTTTAAAAATAATTCAATCAAATCTCGTGTACCAAACGAGACTTTAAAAGTTACGTACAATGGACCCTTACATGCCTGTATTAGATATTAGAATAACTAATACAGGCAAAAATAGAAACACGTTGTGGAAAACAATCAAAATCCCTAGATCTAAAAATCAAAGATTTTACTTGAAAAGTTTCGGTTTATAGAGTTGGCAGTGGAGGCTTGAAGCGTCAATTCAAGATGGTTGGGTGCCAGTCGCACAACGGCGAGCAAACTCTTTTTTTTTTTTTTGTTTGGTATGTTTCTATTTTTAAGATTGTTTTTCTTAGTTTTCATATTTTTCAAAAACAATTTAAAAAATGGCTATCAGATATGTTTTTTACATTTTCAGAAAATGAAATGGAAAACAAAAACAAAAATACACATGACAAACACATGTTGAACAAGCTCTTATATTTCTTATGGTGATTTTAAGAAAATTTGATAATGTTTCCTTATTTTCTTCAAATATTACTATCTTGGATTTATATAAAACAATACTTTTAATCAACAACATAGCTCAACCACATCTAGGATCTCTTATCCCTCTTTTATAAACACAAAATTTACTCCATCAATACAAAACATCTCCTATAATATATTAGAAAATTTAATAAAATACAAGAAACAAAGGGTGTAACTAGCAGCTCCACCTCCATATACTACACTGTTTAGCATACCAAAATATGCACAAGAAGGTCGTTACAACAACTTCAGATGTCGTTGGGTTTGACAACCCTTTAGCTTACAAATGATCTTTTAGGTGATGTTTGAATCCATTTTCAAAAATAAAAAATTGAAGTAAATTTGTTAGTATGAATGTTTTGTTAAAATATATTTTTGAAAATAAAAATAATTTTTTTTGCAATTACAACAAAAAGTAAAATAACATTTTTTTTCTTTTATGTTTTTCTTCATTTTCAAAACAGTCTATATTTATCCCTACAAACAATTATTTTACTCATTTCCAAAAATATTATTAAACACATTTATATTATTTTTAGTTTATAAAATAAATTAAAAAAAATAACCAAATAATTTTCAAAACCATCAGTTTAAAGACAATGTTAAACATATTAATTCTAAAATTCATTCCAAGTTTTTTTTTTTAATTATTATTATTTTAGATTACATGATAAATTTGTTGTTATCATGTCATTTATCATACATATTATTTGGTAATATATAAGAGTAAGGACACGAATTTTTCTTTGTACTTGATGTAGAACAGTTTATTTAAATATTTTTTAAGAAAATGTTACCAGAAAAGTTCATTAAGTTGAAAAACAGTTTGTGTTAAAGGATACATAAATAAACATTAACTTTGGATAAACTTCTCAAAATAGTTAAAATTTAGAATCTAAATAATATGGTAGATCATTTTTTAAGTGGTTTATGATATATTGGAAATTACAATTGACAAGTGGATAAATTGCAAATGCTGTGATGCATAATTTACTAAAATTCACGCCAATGTCATAACATTAATTGCCCATTGACTCGTTTACTAACGATTGACTTCTCTTTAATCGGTTACAAACAAAGACCTTGCATTTGTATTGAATTAAATATATTATAGAAAAAATTAAAAAAAAAAGAAGTGAACTAAATTGAAAATTATAAAAAAATAAAAAATATGTATATTGGAGGAGAGAAAATCTGATCTCCTCTAAAAGAATTGAAAATGATCTCTCAATATAAGATCAATTCCATGAGGCAATATTTGGTAACCAAATCTTACACAAAGAGTTCATAAATCTTTGTTAATGATGACCGACAGACAATCTTCATTAATAAAAAATTATGATCTCTTCATATGGTGATCTCCTATTTCTTTTTATATAGATCCACGATGTTTTTTAATAGAGATCATGATATCCATTAAAAGAGATTTGATTTTAGATCATATAAAAAAAAATTAAAAAGATAATCAGTTACAATTAATGCTACTGAGTCTTCTCAAAAAACGGTTAGATCTTCTTTGAATTGCGCTTCAAACAGATTAATAGTGATCAACTCTTAATCCGCCATTAATCTACAAGTCAAAGGTTAAATTACCACTATCATGACATTTTTCAAGTTCTAATGCTATGAAGTATATAATTAGGACAAGTGAATGATACTTGCCCCAGGCAAATCCACCATGTGATTTGACTTTCGAAATCTTAAACTTAAGAAATTTATAAATAAAAGCATTATTCAAAAAGATGAAGGGTTCAAAGGGAGAAAATGTTCGATCCCAAACCAGACAACCGTGCACCACTCCGTCGAAGAGAATAACTACAATATATATTATTTTTTAATATATAAATAAATAAATTAACTATAATATCTTAATATTCACTCTCTCTTTGCCCTCACTATTTTCTCATTTTATTCTCATCTCTGCCTCAGCCTTGGTCTGTTCCTTTTTCGCAAGATTCTCTCTCTCTCCCTCGCTCTATCTCACAGATCTCAGAGAAAACGTACCCATGACGCTTGGCTCAGGAGGATCCAGTGTCGTGGGTGAGTCTGCTTTTACTATTTCAATTTCTTGTTTGATCGTTTCGTTTTGTTGAATCTGTTCATGGGTTTGCTTGATCTTGTTTTTTCTTGATTCTCTTGTCTTGCTTTTATGTTTTTCTTTAATTGATTGATGGGTCAATAGTCGTTTATATTTTAATAATTTATTTATCTTTTTCTCTTTTCGGTCTTCTATTCTAATTTTTTTGATTGTTTTTCTTTACCTGTATTTTTTTTACACTGCAATCGTGAGATTGATGTGGGTTTTCTTTTTTTGAACGATTTATTGACTGTTTATGGTTTCTACAGTTATTGATTTTGTGTATATTGTTTCTGGGTTTATTTGTTTGAATATGAATACACTTGTGCATTATTTGAATATCTGCTGCCCAATTCAGCTGATTTTGGCTTGATCTTATTAGATGAATATCTTGCTGGGTGTGTATTTAAATAGATAATTAATTTGATGCTTTGATTTGTAAAGTAGAGTGTTTTGTTATCTGTATATTGACTTCTTTACCGGAAGTTAGTTTGTGTTTTTAGTAAAAAATGAAAAAATATCGTTGACACAAGCGGGTTGTGGGGCCTTATTGTGTGATGTTGGCATTTTGTGTTTATTTTGGTTGTTTTAATCCGAAAGACTGTTTTGATAATCCGAGTTTTACTATGCGCTAGAATGCAATCTTGTTAATACCATTAATGCTTTTGACTAGTCTTGTTGTATAGCGCATTGGGGAGAAGGGAACTTGTTATACAATCGCAAAATAAATTCTGTGGTCAAAGCTTTATGTTTAATGGGTTGCGAATATGATTATATATGCATTTAGTGTATATGCTATGATAGTTTGAGTTGAACTTTTGAACTAGGATATTATACATGGCTGAGAAATTGTGATATTCTTTTCTTCCTCGGTATGAATGATAATGGAGTGTGACGCATGCGCTTAATTAAATGTTGAGATTTCATAGTGGGAGCATATTGTCACTGCTTGATTGTTACATTTTTGTCTGTGTATAAAATTCATTAATGTATATGTTCATTGATATGTACAAATTTTAATGCAAAGGTAATTGATGTTTGTCTATGTTGCCGGGTATGAAGATCTTGGACATACTTTGTGGAAGTAAATAGTTTTTAACTTGATTGGTGACAGATTCTGAAATGATGTTGATTAGCATGCACTAATGTTAGTATTTTCGGTTGGGAGATTTAAATTCTAAAAATAATTGGTTGGTTGTATTAAAGATTAAGTAGTCCAGGTCATCCTGATATTTGACAAGTGAAATTAGCCTTGAATGTGAAAATTGAATGCATATTTGTAGGTCATCCAATGTTTGAGCTATGTTGATGGTATAACCATTGATTACTAGGTTTTATTTTCAGGTTATGAGTGATGAAGTTTTTGGAACTGATATACGAAACTATGCTTTGAGGAATGTGTTTGGATTAGAGGTGGACCGATTTGTGAAGTTTAAATTGTGGGAATAAAATTTTGTTTGTTAGAATATGAATGAATAGTTGAAGTAATTCACTTATTTGGTCATATGTATAAAGAGCTTGGGAAGCTAGCTGATGCTCCACCTTTCAATTTATGACACTTCAGACAGATTACTGAGCTGTTGTGTTTGCGAGTGAGTCAATAGATTCATATTAGTTTAGCCATGATTGAGGCTATAATACTGACTGGCGCATAGGACTACTGTGGTGACGAGACAGGATGTATCCCAACAAATTGCTTCTCATTTTAGGCAGAACTGATCATTGCATTTGCAAGTCTTTGAAGGATTTCTTTTATGTGTTGCTTAATTGTGAAACATTTTAAATTGCTTGGGGCTATTTATCAATTGCTTATTTAATTTGAACATTGTGAACAGCTGCATTTTTCAAGGATGTGCTGACATGCATTTCTTGCAACTACCTCTGTAGTTCATTGAATGCAAGTCTTTGAAGGATCTCTTCATGTGTTGTTGAATTGAACCTTTTAAAATACTTAGGGTGATTTATTGATTGTTTATATAATTTGAACATTGTGAACAGCTGCATTTTTCAAGGATGTGCTGAAATGCATTTCTTGCAACTATGTCTGTAGTTCAGAGAGTATGCATTGTGCTTTATTCTAATATGTTATGGAATAAAGCTCTTGACTTCTGAAGCGACATCTATAGATGTATTTGGACACAGATTGTTAAACAAACTGCTTGAATTTGTGTCTGCTTTGAGGACTTCTTGCTAGCACAATCTTAAGTCCTTTATCAAAACTTCTTATGTTGGGACTACTGCAGATATTTGGCAGGACTAAGTGTTTTGGTTTCTGTGCAGTCCCTCGAAACTTTAGATTGTTAGAGGAACTTGAGCGTGGAGAAAAAGGCATTGGAGATGGTACTGTCAGCTATGGGATGGATGATGGAGATGACATTTACATGCGCTCTTGGACTGGCACAGTTATTGGTCCTCACAATGTAATTGCATTTTCATTTGGTTGATAAACTTTTATGATGAAACATTATATTTGTAAGCTTAAATACACAGACTACACAGTTGCAATTTGGTGGTTAAATAAAAGCTACGGCAGGGAGGGAGAAAGTACTGTTGCTTATGTCATGTATTCTGATGTTTCACATGTTAAGATAACTTGTTTGTTTATTTATCCTTGGCTTTTCTTTTTTGGGTCCCAGACGGTACATGAAGGCCGAATTTATCAGTTGAAGCTATTCTGTGACAAAGACTATCCAGAGAAGCCACCAAGCGTTCGTTTTCATTCTCGAATCAATATGACTTCTGTTAACCATGAAACTGGAGTGGTATGGTTACAATTCCATTGCATTCGTTGATGGTTTCTTTTTTTAATTTTTAATTTTTATTTTTTATTTTTTTTGCGGTTATAATCTTGTTTGGGCTCTCTATGTACTTCTTCGTGTGTGATGGGGGAAAGCATGTTCATTGTGTATTTAGGATAAAGTTTGATGACATTCAATTGTTGCAGGTGGAACCAAAAAAGTTTGGACTTCTTGCAAATTGGCAGCGGGAGTACACCATGGAGGATATACTCACTCAGCTGAAAAAGGAGATGGCTGCCCCACACAACCGAAAGCTAGTTCAACCTCCGGAGGGTACTTACTTCTAGCTTCTTAAATATAGAAATCATGGTCTTATTGCATATTGCAATATGCAATATATAGTTTGTAATGTTGTGTTGATCCTGTTGATGTTAAGAACATATGGGGGAATTCCTGAATGCTTAATCATCGTTTTGTCTTGTTTTATCAAACTGTATTGAAAGGATGCTGTTTGATTAATGGGATTTTATCTGTGTGGCAAATATTAAAAATACCACTGTAAGTGGTATCGTAGTTCAAATTCGAGTGTGTACAGCCCTGTCCCTCTTCTTCATTGTATGGTAGATTTTTTCCTGGTTGGCCTGCTGGAAGTGCAATAGCAATGGAAATTATGAGAAAAGGGTCCTGCTTTAGGCATTGCTGTGGAACTTGTACGGTTCCTTGGTTGAAGCATGAAAGGTTTACTTGCTGTTGCTGGCATAAGGTGCCTTGTTCATGCAAGCTGCAAGTGCAACCATATTTTTCGATTGCTCACCTGAAACCTATTTTTTCGTCTGGCATGGTGGTACCGCATTTATGCATCCCAGCATCACATTTATTTCTTTTATACAGAATTCATTATTTGTCCTATGCATTTTTCGTTATGAATGTAATGAAATGAAAGTTTATCATTTCACTTAAATTCGTGCTTTTGATATTGGTGGGAAATCCACCCTCATTATAGTACTTCCACTTGCGTTCTCAAGTTTTGCTAGAGAATCTGGTGGGATTATGAGCATGATTTCCTCAAGTGGCGGAAATTCAACATGGTGTATTATAAAGATGGTGGACTTCTCACAATTAAATTTTGTACTTGGTTTCATTGCAATTTTAACGTCAGATGGATTGGACGAATAAGAATTTTGTTGAGGATAAATAAATGTGGTGTCGAAAAACAAGTGTTGTCTTCTCTCAATTTCATGTAACTGGTGGATGATATTATTTTACTCAAATTCTTTGGTTTTTTTCTATTCTAAAGGTTATTTATGTCATTGAGGGTGTAAAAGCATTTTAGTCATCAAGGGGTACAGGTTGAAATTAATTGTTTTGATTGGTCATAAACAATTTTACTTTTAAAATAGGTTAAAAATGAATTTTTATCTTTTTACATGTCTCTTTTTCGAAATTATCATTTTGTTTGACTAAGTTACCGTTGATCGATGGTCAAATTACCTTGGCAGTGTCTAGATGTCTGTTTGGTGTCTAGCGCTTTCTAAAACATTGGGTATGAGGTGGATTATGAATATTTGAATTTTAAAATTTTTAAGATTTGATTTGGTTGATATAGATATATGTATGTATATATATGTCAATGGGTAATTGTAAGTAGTTGGCCCCTTAACTCTCTTCTTTGGAGATCGTGAGTTCGACATCCTTCCATGTTATGTGGGCTTTATTCTTATACATGTGGGTTGCCCGATTGTCCTTCCATTCAAATGTGGGTTGCTATCTTCTGTATATAGAAATTGATGTTTGGATCACGTTTCAATGTCTATCGCTGTTGATTCCGATTGAATCTTTTGTTGGTACCAGATGTCAAAATATATATATATATATTTGAAATAATTTGTTGGCATTCTATCTTCGGATACATGCTTTATTTATTTCTTCTTTTTTTAATAAAAAAAAATATACATGTTTACTGTCCTCGATATTTAGTGCTGCGACAGCAGCTGGCACCGTCACCGTACACGTTGATATGCGATTCGACATTATAATGTTAATAACTTACAACAATTGCACGGGAGACTTCATTGATGGTCTTGTGAGAGTGGATGTGACTTGTCTATATTTTCGTAGAGATGATAAGTCTGGGTTCATTCCTTTGACTGCTAGACTCATAATTGTACGGATAATGAGATTTTGACAACACTTCGAAACAAAGGAGAACCAGAAGCCTGCTACTTTGTGTGGCCTATTTTTCACGTGGCCTATTCGAGTATTGATAATTTTTTAAAGGGTAGCGCTTACCCAGGTAAGAAAGTTCTAGGGAACACCCATGTTTTAATAAAAAATTAAATTACAATAATTTAAAAGGATATAATTATCAAACTAAACATTTTTTTAACGCCGACACTCAATTTATTATAAACTCTAGTAATTTCTATAAAATTAAAATTAATATCACAATAAAGAAATTTAATTTTCACTTATAATTAATGAATGAATGAAAATTAACAGGATGAATTTCAAATGTATATAAATACTTGTGTTCAAACTTTTAATCAAATTTGTAAAAAGGAAGAGTGGTTGGTTTTTGTTTTTTATTCTCAAGTGTAGTATTATAATTTGGGTAATATATGGTTCTTAGTTAGATTAAAAAAAAAATCAATTTTAATTTGGACTTTGTTTTACAAGTTGCTTTTGTTGTGTTTTATATGATAAAGTTTTATTTGGAACATTTCATCAAACACTTTTTTTACATTCATTATAAAACAATTTTTATTATATTTACAATTTTTGAATTTGATGGATTTATTAAGAAAGAGAACAAACATTAGTAGTGTCGGACCTAAAAATTTATGTGAGAGATAACGCTTTTATAAAATAATTATAATATCAAGAAATTAAACTATATAAAATTTTCTTTGTAATATTTACTTCAGTTGTTAGAAGGATGTTATATGAAACAAAAATAGTTAAAATTTATAACCAATAAGGGACATGCACGTAGTTTTATCCTTTGTAGGATTGTAATAAAAATTTCTTAAAAATAACATTCTTTATACAAGTATAAAAATGAAAATATACCAAGTGTAAGTTGGTTGTGTAGTAACTCTCTTCTTCTTAGTGAGAGGAGTTCAAATTTCATACTACTAAAAAAAAGAAAAAATTAATCTAAAGGTATGTCTCCTTTATGATGAGTATTGTGCTAAAAAATAACGCACGAGCTGACAATTCGTTAAGACCCAACAAATTGGCAAGCCCAAAGGGCTAGATAGGAAGTGAAGTAGTGCAAAGCCTATTAACCACAAGACACATTGGCGAATTTCATATAAGTAAGAACACTTAACAAGTTCAACCATACAAAGGCAATAAGGCAATCCAAATTGACCAGTTCGTATAGAAAACAGCTCGAGGACCTATTGGCATAATAGCCCATGATTTGTCATCAACTCGTAATTGCCTAGACAATATAGGGTTCTAGAAGCAAAAGATCTTCTATAGCCAACCAAAATTAGTATATTTCATTATTTTAGCAAATATCTAGAAACAGAAAGAGAATCTCATCAAATAGGAATATCCTTATAATGCGCAGAAAATCTCTTCAAATTTGAAGTTGTCAGAATTATATTTTGATTCAAGTCCGAATGTATTTTTTTTTTTTTGTTTTGTTGAAGTATGATTATGGATGTATTCATTACAATTTTATGTAAAATAAAAAGGAGAATATCAATCTTTCCTATGTGTTAGTGATCAAATCATATATAAACAGAAAACTCTAACATTATATAAAGAAGTTCTTTGCGTGTTAACGAAAACACATTCAAACACACTACGATTTAATTGTTCGCCTTTATTAGAAGCTTTGCTAAAAGCTAATCTTTCCCCTCCATAAATAATATAACCGTAGACGTAAACATTATTCAAAAATGCCGAACCATGTTAAACATTTTTCTCGCATTTTTATTTTCATTTTTACATCCTTATTGTTGTATTCACTCACCATTATTATGCTCATTCATTCATTGTTCACATTCAATTCACATCGAT
The DNA here is from genome assembly GCA_021234005.1 of Nephelium lappaceum. NCBI lineage: Eukaryota > Viridiplantae > Streptophyta > Magnoliopsida > Sapindales > Sapindaceae > Nephelium > Nephelium lappaceum. The sequence continues at coordinate 7,714,776 of CM038011.1, forward strand.
TCTGATGTTGACTAATTTTTTACATCAATAATGAGAATTGCTATTGAAATTGCAAATATCTCCTTTATCATGAAAGTTACTAATCAACCTACACTTGTAGACTTTTATCTAATAAATGTATGCACATGTATAATAAAACAAAATAAAATAAAAATTAAAGATAAAAACAAGTATAGCTCATACGAGGTTTTTTTATATATGAATTTTATCATATAAAATAATTTATATAAAAGAAAAATAATTCACACCAATAATCATGAGTAAATTAAGATCTATTAAGCTTAAATAACACTATATATTTTATTCTTAATAGTATAACTATGATATAGTTTGCGATAAGAATAATAGTTTGCGATAAGTATAATAATTTGTGAAGTTAAAATGTTTTAAATTTGAAGATCAGCCTGTGTGATAAGTTTTTATGCTTCAAAGTCCGTTGTATCCTGACTTATTTTGAAAAAAGAAATGAGAAAAAACAACATTTTTTGTGGGGGAAGGGATTGAAACATGGTGAATAAAAAGAAAGAAAGGTAAAACCTATGCCACGGATGCTTTCTATATTAAAAACATTATATAACTTTTTATTTATATATTTAAACATCTAATGACTAATATAGTAAATTTAAGCAATTTTAAAAAAATTTCAAGAAGACACGTGTTCTATCTAGACCCAAGCTAGATCCATGCCTAAATATTAGCCTCTAAATTAGAATTAAAAAAAAAACACACAAAAACGAAAACTCGAACACAAATTGAATTCTTGGACTATGAAAATTGAAAAATTGGTATGATTTGTTTAATTTTTCTTTTCAGTATCATGACTACTTTTTTTAAGTTACCATTACTAACATACAAGAATAGTTTTGGCATTTTGATAAGTGTAGAAAGGAAAAAAAAAATAATTTTTAATATGGGTGTAAAAAGTAATTAGGTGTGACAAAAACTTCTATTGCACCCTTCGTTTTAATAGTTATTTATAGCCATTATTTGTTTGAATTTAACTTGCTTTTTGAATTTTGTTAGTGTTCCAAACGTGGTAAGTACGAAAATCAACTTTTCGTTTCCAAACGAAAACAGAAATCAAAACAAAAAAACAACGCTGATGAGGTCCTGAATTTCTTAAACTTGTTTTGGACGGTACGTATATGCGTTGGACTTGGGTAGCTCCCTTGTGATCCAAAGTAACACTCTTATCAATCAGAGAATGGGCGAAAAAACCCATTGTTGAATTTGTGAAATAAGCTATTGGTATTGTTCCTTCTCGTACACATGCTTGCATTTGATTGACACCAAATCGTCCTGGATGTTAATTGCTCCAACAACCGCAGAGGCCGGTTTGTGCCAAGTTTCTGGACGGCAGTTTCAGGGTCAACCTTGAACCTAGCGTCACCATACACGCTCGATACAAGCTGCGCGACATATCATACTGCTAATAACTGTGAGAGCGAAACTTATAACAATTACATGGGAGACTGTGTTCATGGTCTTGTCAATTTTTCATGAGATAATAAATCCGGGTGGTACGGTCAAATGATCATGAAATTTTGACCGATTAGAAAGTAGTAGAACTAGTACTGTGCCAAGTCATGTGATATTTTTTCACGTGGCCTATTCAAGTATTAATCATCCATTATGACTATTTATCTATTATAATTTATAACCATTATTTATTAGAACTCTATAACCTCCGTTTTATTATGAGTTTTGTTATACTTCCATCTGGAGACCATATTCAAATGAAGTTTGCATATACATGTTAAATGTGAATTTGTCCATGACATTGCATTTTTTGAGTGAAGTGTTCATGATATTGCTTTAAATCTACATGTTACTGTGCAAATAATTTTGTCAGCTTTTATAAAGTTGAATTTTAAATTAATGTAATTTTAATTTAAAATTTGTTCTACTCAAAAATAAATAAATAAATAGACAAGTTTTTTTTTTTTTTTAACAACTGATATCTACCTTAGGGGCAGTTGAGACTAGCAGAGATATGAATCTTGGGGCACAGCTCGAGAAATAGCTATCAAGATGGGAGGAAACAACCTATATCAAGTAAGGGTGCAACTCATGATGCGTGTGGAAGAGAAACTCACAAATTATGAGGGGAGACAGGTATAGAACCTATAGCCTCTAAGTGGGGAAGTAGGTGGGTGGTGTTATTTACCATTACGTCGTTGTCGAAGCTATGACTTAAAAGTTGTTATACAGACCTAGCATGGGCAACAGGGCAAGGCTTGAAGTTGTGGAAGAGCTATATATACAATTACAAATGCATTGGAATCTGACACCAGTTAAATTCTAACAATCTTTACTATTTTATTAAGATTAAATGTTATATATACTATATAGAATATATTTTCATAATATTGAGGTATATATACATCGTATTAATATTATCTTTCTCATATCTTTGCAAAAATATTAAGGGGAAAAAATTCCTTATGCATATTAATATATACATACATGAAACTTGAACTCATATCATATTTATAAAGGTAATTATTTGAACCTTGAGTGGATGTATAAAGGTAATTACTTGAACCTTGAGTGGATGTATGCAATTTTGTAAAGTAGACCTATTGTTTTACTAAGATTAAATACTACGTCTAGGTTTTGAAAATCATTATTTATAATAAGGAGAGATATATCCAATATAATTATCTCATAACATCATGACATTAGAAAATATTTGAGAATAAAACTGATAATACACATTATATATATATAGTGGTTCTACAGTCAATTTATCTTAAATTTTTTAAAATTAGGAAAAAAAAATCTCAATAATCCATTAGATCTAATGGACAAAGAAAAAGAATATAAAAACATAAATAAATAATTATCACTCGATTATTACAAAAAAAAAAAAAAAAAAAAACTCATGAGGTGCATTTTATGATGGTAATAATCAAGTTATTGTTATTTATTTCTATTTTTCTCTTCTTTTTTTCTATCCATTAGATCTAATGAATGATTGAAATTTTTTTGTCCTAATTTTTTTAAAGTTAGGAAGTACTAAATATAGAACCACTATATAAATATATATTAAAAGAAGATTCACACTCACACATTGCATTTTAATATAACAATAGTGAAACTCAATCACTTCTATTAATAGGTGGTGTGTCATTGATGAGAACTTTCATTAATCAAAATGGAAAAAGAGAAGGAACAAGTGGTTGGCAGCTTTTGGAACTCCAGGATTAATTGCGAACAAGAGTCGCGAGTTATATTTTACAGTTGCGAGTCGTAATGAAGCCAAAAGGCATCTCAAAGAAGGATCGCGAGACATATTTGGCGATCGCAGGTCGCAATGTGCATTGGACACATGGAACAAGTTAGTCATGATGCAATTCCAGTTGGATTAGGATTTCTAGATTAGGAATAATTTAATTTAGGCTTATTATTAAATTAGAATTATTTCCATTTAGGATATAATATTATTTCCTTTTAGATTTTTTTTTTAAGTTCACATTAATTATTTGATATTATTTTCTTAATAGTTTGATACTATTTCCTTTATTAGATTATTGTTTTTAGTAAAGACTTTTCATTAAGAATTGTAAGACTATAAATAACCAGGAATCTTTAAAGTTTAATATATGTGAAGATGTTATAAGTTTGCTTTAAGCGTTAATAAAATCCTGCATTTTTTTTTTGAAATATTGGAAATTATATAATAACTTTCTCAAATTTGGGAACCACAAGATTACAACCTTAAAAACTAGCTAAATTTGAGGCTACTAGAAAAGCATAATAACACTAGAGCTTGTCCCGTTCATAGGATCAAACAAAGAATATTAGTTTGAATATCATATAGTTCTCATACATAGGAATGGCCAGACGATACTAAATCCAACTATCTGGAACAATAAAAAAGATGAAAATAAGTAACACCTAAACTATACAAAATAACCTCCAGAACCCAGAAGGTAGCAATAAAGGACAACTATCTGGAGACAAGGCAAGGAACATCTGACAGGGAACCCCTACGACAATTAGATCTTCTTCCTGATCTTGAATAAATTTTCTCTAAAGCACCATGAATCTTTAATTGTAGTGCAAGAATCTAGTTGAATCACCAAGGAGGCATGTAACCACTAATCTTCACCCACTATTTGAAAGAAACACAAACCAAACCATAGTAGTTGGGTTTTTAGAGTCGGATCCAGTTATCAACCGGATCTAACCCTAAAAACTCCAGGACCAAAGGAACATCAACAAGAAAACAAAGCAGGAAGAAAACAGTGAGGATCAAGGAAAGGGAGAAGCAAGACAATGCTAAAACATTGAACAAGAAGTAATCCTGCAAATTGTTAGGTGATTATCGTGTGTTATTTTTGCTTATTTTTAGAATTCATTTTGGGATTTGCTTGGACTTGAGTTGGATAAATTTTGTTATCCAGTTCTAGAGGATCGTCCAATTCTGTGAGTTGATCAATTCAAAACCTAACTTGTCTTGGGTGTGGCTTTAAGGCAATTTAGGCTTTTTGTTGGATTTCTGAATAGATCCTCAACAATCGCATCATAAAGTATTTAAAGAGAAAACTTGATGCATATTAATAAATATATATGAGAAAACTCGAATTCCTATCCTATATACAAAGAAACCATGTCTCTCTCTCTCTCTCTCTCTCTCTCTCTCTTTTTTCCTTTTAAGTAGAATCAGGTTAGTTATGAACAAAAGAAATAATAATTACTTAGACTATGGATCAGTGTATAAAATTTTGCAAAATTGTAATAGCAAATTTGGTGTATTCATCTCTCCTCACTAGTTTGTGTGAGCAGCTATCTCATCTCTATGTGGGTCGATCTCTCCCATATGAAAATAACTTTCCAGATTATGCCTCCAATGTCCTATTTTAATTAATTCTGATAGTTTTTTAGGCCAATCTTAGTAATAAAAAAAAAAAAATTGGTGTGATCGTAAAAATAACGTGGGAATTTAAAAGTAGGTGACGTGCAATTTACTAAACGCCGTCGTAGCAGTTGCGAAAGGTGGCCGGTGGCCGCATGGAGAACACAGAAGCGGGCAGCTATTGCTACTGAAGTTGTGCTTTTATTCTTTGCTTTTAACTCGTTTTCCGCCTTGGTTCTTTGCTGCGGAATCAAACCACCTTCTCACACCTCATCGTTTTATGCGTTTTCATCATTGTACATGCTTATCAGCGAATGTAACACCTACGTTTCTTCATTACAAAACAACAAAATCTTTTAAATACAAACAAACCAAACAATCAACTCCTGCTACTAAATTACATTTTAGCACACCGTTTCCAGCCGATTTTTACGTTTTTTTTTCCAACTTGCAACTCTGTTTTTGGAGTTATTCAAGTCGAGATTTTTGTGATCGATTTTGCTGTTGTAGACGTAATTATCTTGGAACTTGCAAGCTCTCTAATAAAATCAGCCTCTTCGCAAAGTACTTCCAAAAATTATAAGTTATTTTCACAATTTGATCAAACATATTAAAAATCTACTTCTTTATTCAAATGTTAAAACCTATTTTTGCAATAAGTATTAATAAATTGTCTATACATTTACTCAATTAAATTATGTGGCATGCACATAATTTATGCATCTATTATATAATTCATTATGTTATTTCATTATTTACATAATATTTATAATTTATCTATACTTTCTTAATTTACTACATTTAATTAAATTAAAAGGAGTGTATGATTTAAATTCATAATTTCGTAATAGAACAAATATAACGCTGAACTAATAAAGTGATTCTATCTCGTCTTTGAATGAACATCTCTAAAGACCATTTGGAATTCAAAAATCAGACCTTTAAAAGACATGAATGAAAATGCTTTAATCAATCTCCATCAACAACCCTGCTCGTTGACCTTCCAACAAGGGTTCTACTTTTAAATTAAATATCCCAACATTTGGCCTTGGCTTTTAAACGTGTTTATTATATGTTTGAAAATGAATTGGAATATGATGATATTTGGTGGGTCCTTTATACATATATATATATATATCTATATATCAAGCCTCGAATCTGTTTGATCAATTGCCTCCACTAAGTGTCCATTACACATTTTATAACAAACAAAATCAATTATTCCATTCTCTGTTTTATCATACAGAGTGACGTGGAACCTGTCCTCCTAGAATGTCACGGAAACACGACTACATCGTTTCAACCATCATTATCTGTTTTTGTTTTCCAGGCTCTGGTCGTAAGTTGTAACCAAACCAATTAGCTTCTGCAAAGGAAAAACCAATCAACCAGTTTCTTTTTTTTAAAAAAAAAAAGAGAAGACCAGTTACTGGCATAACCATCATTTCAAACGAGAAAAACGTGGGCTCCACTCCACGTCCACCTCCCAAAATTCAAGTGAAAAATTAAAGAGAGTTAAACAACTAACACAGTAAAAATAACAGAACCTTCAAATTCATGCATAAAAGGTATGGTACGAAACGCAATAACTGGATTGTACGTTGCCTGGAGAAAGAGTAAATTACTAAAATAACCCTTAATTTTTTATAAAACCGCCCCTTCCCAGCCCCTCCTCAGGAGCCCAAGGTCTCTCTCTCTCTGTCCCCGCTTATAAAATCTCGATCGTCCTTTTCTTATCCAACTCAATCAAACCCTAGAATTCATTAACTGGAAATCAAAATCGAAATCGTAATCAAAATTGCTTTTATATGCTTTGTTTTTGGTTCTTCGTTTCTTATGTGTATATCTTTGACAGTTACAGATCCACCGCAGACCATGCCGCCACAAGGTTTACCAGATCTATCCAATTTGCTGACTCTGAATTCCATGTCCGCCGCCGAGAAGCTGCCGGAGATCGTTATCCGGTCGGTGTGGGCCCACAACCTGGACTCGGAATTCGAGATTATCCGTGGCGTGATCGATATGTACCCGGTGATCGCGATGGACACGGAGTTCCCGGGCGTGATAGTCCGACCCGATCCGGTTCACCGACACCGGAACCCGAGCGCTAACTACTCGAGCCTGAAGACTAATGTGGACGAGCTGAAACTGATCCAAATCGGTCTGACTCTCTCAGACGCGGAAGGGAAGCTGCCGGATCTCGGGTCGGGCTCGACCCGCTACATATGGGAGTTCAATTTCAGGGATTTCGACATCGCGCGTGACAAGCACGCTCACGACTCTGTGGAGCTGCTGAAACGGCAAGGAATCGATTTCGAGAAGAACCGGGAGCTGGGGATTGAGTCATTCCGGTTCGCCGAGCTGATGATTTCGTCCGGTCTGGTCCTGAACGAGGAGGTGACGTGGGTGACCTTCCACAGCGCCTATGATTTCGGCTACTTGGTCAAGTGTTTAAAGCCGGAGGCGTTGCCGGGAGACTTGACGGGGTTCTTGAACCGAGTGACCCTGTTTTTCGGGGAGAGGGTGTATGATGTCAAGCATCTGATGAGGTTCTGCGCCAGCTTGTATGGAGGATTGGATCGGGTCTGCAAGGCCCTCAATGTGGGCAGACTCATCGGGAAGAGCCACCAAGCGGGCTCTGATAGTCTGTTGACATTGCATGCCTTTTTCAAGATCAAAGACCTCTATTTTGCCGGAGAAGGTGAAATCGAAAAGTATGCTAATGTGCTCTATGGTTTAGAGGTTATTGAATGATTGGTGATATGATTATAGGGTTTTTTTTATGTTGATAATCTCTTGTAAACATGTTGGCTTATTATCAATATTGAAATTTAGTTCAGTTTAATGCATATATTTTGATTATTGTTATTTAAAAGATATGGGATTAGGTTTCTTTGTTTAGATGATATTTTTGAATTCGAATGGATAGTCAATATGATTATGACAATTTCAGGGATTAGGGTATTCAGAAGTGCAAGCTTTTTAGGTTGTTCTATCTGTTTCGAGTAGGATGGCTTTCACTTCCTTCAGTTATCACAAAGGCTGAATTTTGCCGTACAGAATTGGTTTTAATGCCTTGTTTGATTCTCGGAGTAACAGTGAGGCTGAGTAGAACTTATGGGGTGTGCCAAACAGCCTTGTTTGCTAGATTTTATATGTTGGATCAGTAAACATGGGGCCACACTTCGAATTTTTTGGGAATTGGTTGTTGATTGTGGTCGAGGGTAAAAGGTGGCACTTGGCATGGATGCTGTGAGTTTTTCTTTCCCTGGGAATTCTCTTTGTCATCATATAAAAATTCTAAGACTTTGGTGGTAAAGGTTTTGAGTTAAATTTTACCAAGATGATGTAGAGAGGCTAGAAGACTTAATGATAGATTTAATTGAGACAAAATGAGCTATTGCCATTGCTGATATCACTTTGACATAATTTGAGCAATTTTGCAATGTTGACTTGTGCTTCTGTGATCTAGATTCTTTGATATTCATTTAGGAGGAGTAGTTATAGCCTTTATGAGTCAAATGAGAGAAGTTTAAGTTGTACATTGTTAGCCTGCCTACCATTACATTGCAATAGACTCATATGAGAACCCAATTTTTTCTTCATACTGTTCTTCATCGTCTACTATACCAAAGAAGACACCCAAAAAGCTAAAGATTTCATCTAATTCGGTATAATAACTTTATTAACGGTTTCAAAAAGATAGAAGAACTACTAAGAAAAGCTTAGGTTACAAACCCAAGGTATGATAGAGTTGTACACAATTTGCCTAGATCATTTAGTCTTCTTGTTCTACGTTTTTAGCGTATTCATGCAATCTAGGAACCACTCTTTGAAAACTAGGTAATCAAAGAATTTGAAAATGCAAAGAGTGGTTCCTAGAAAATTTTTTTCAGACCGTCTTCCTCACATTTTACGGCAAGAGGAAACCAATTTGTTATGAACTTTTGGGGTAAATTGTGTACTTCCCCATTTATTTTAATTATTAAACAGTCAGCAATTTTTATAAGAGTTCCATTAAACTGTCTTGATACTATCGGTTGTCTAAGCTTTGCTTCGAATGCTTTCATGAAGTCTGGTAAGGGCCACTGTTCTGTGTTGCTTTTTCAAATTCTTCATTATTATCTTTTTCTAATATATATAAGATATGCTTATACAATGTTATTCCATTTTAGTTCAGATTCATTCTATAGTTGATATTTGGCAATACCTTGGGTCCTATGCTAAGTCATCTATTTACACTGTATTATCGTATAAGGAATCAAGGCGAGTGTAAAATTGAACATAGAAGGATATCGGAAACCTACTAATTAGTGTAATCTAAGCATCTTAGTTGCAAGACTGAAAGAAACTACGTGATGAATGAATATGCATTAACAGGTACAAACAGTTTGTGTAAATCAATATATTTTTCCTCATATAGCTCCCTATTTTCTGAATTTTGCTAAAGTGTGAGTCTGTTAGCTATTTAAATGGCCATGTCATGTAAAGTGTAGAAAGTGTAGAGATGTTAGATCATCTGGGAAAGCCTCTTTCATGCAGGTTTGGGTGGTATATGCATCTTTTGAGCAAGAAGCTAATGAAGGTATAAAAAGCAAAAAGACAAAGGTAGAAACATAGCTCAAAATGCGATTTTTGTCCACATGTTTTAAAATGTGAAATTATTGTGTCTTAGAGATTCACTAATTAACATCCTATTTTGCTTTTTTTTTTTTTTTTTTTTTTTTTTTTTTTTTTTTTTGAAACAACATCCTATTTTACTTGTTCAAACATGAGAAATTATTATATGTTATAGATTTTGCAAGAGATTACACGCTTGTTTTCAGAAAGGTACAAGAATAGCAAGAACTATATATGGAAGACATTTTCGGTTAAGTTTCGGAGACCTGAGACCTATGATTCTAGAAGTCATAAATTCTCTTCATGTGTACTTCTTATGCTATTGTTGTTAGATGAAAGCTCGATTGTAGTCTTTTGTTACTATAATGTATATCCATGGCAATTTCTGTTGGTTTTTGGTGGCATATATATTTCCGGGGTGTGGCTTTGTTGCTAACTGTTAAACCTAGTATATATGAGAGCCATTTTTAAACCCAAATTGACTTCTAGAGCTGGGCACAGTAATAAAATATGATGGCTGAATTCTTTTTCTTTGCACCTTCTCTTATAAAAGACTTAAGGTGAGTAGTAGGATTTAACATAGAAGGATATTGAAGGAGGCATGTAAGGGGATCTACTAATTAGTGTAATCCAAGCATCTTAGTTGCAAAACTGAAGGAAACTACATGATGAATGAATGTGCATAATTAATGTAAACAGGTGCAAACAGTTTGTGTAAATCGACATCTTTTTCCTCATATAGCTCTCTATTTTCTGAACTTGTAAAAGTTTGAGTCTATTTGCTATTTGAATGGCCATGTCATGTAAAGTGTAGAGATGTTTGCATGCATATCCTAGTCTGGGAAAGCCTCTTTCATAAAGTTTTGGGTGTTATGTGCACCTTTGGAGGAAGAAGCTAACGAAGGCATGAAAGCAAAAGAGTAAAAGGTAGAAACACAGCTTAACATGCACTTTTTAAATTGTTATGCCTTAGAGATTTGTGATTAATATGCTATTTTTCTTGTTCAAACACGTGAAATTATTTTATTGCTAGAGATTACGTGTTCTCAGAAAGGTATAAGATTGGCAAGAACGTTTTTTTTTATAGAAGTCATATTTTCGATGAAGTTTCGGAGACTGATGGTTCTAGAAGTAATAAATTCTCTCCATATGTACTTCTTAAGTTGTTTGCATATTATTTTTAGGTGAAAGCTCGGCTGGTGTACTTTTGCAACTATAATGCATCTCCAATGGCAATTTTTGTTGGTTGTTGGTGGCATTTATAAATCTCTGGCGTGTATCTCTGTTGATAAATGTCAATACTAGGATATGAGTTTTTTAACCTCAGATTGCCTTGCTTGATAATAAAATATGATGGCTGAAACCTTTTTCTTGTTTAACAATTGAGATGTCAGTGTGTCTGGCGAGACCTCTGTCTGGTTGCTCTGCGACATGGGATAGATAATAATGAATAATTGGGAGTTTGACACTTGAGAATATGCAGTTTTTAATATTTCTGTTTGAGGCTGAACTTGAAAGGGATACTTTGACTATTGCAGAGAAAGTTGGATTTACCAATGGTAGGTACCCTTGGTCAACCAATGGGCAGGCAGAATATTTTCCCAAGAGGAGGTTAGCATTGGAGATTTAAGGTACAATTGCATAGTAGTACTGTGTCTTGTACATTACATATGCAATTGTTCTTCTTAACGAAGGATTCCTTTTGAGTGGATTTTTTAGCACCTTTGTCATTTAGAAGAGAAAGGTCAAATGAAAAGCTACGATCTTTTACGACTGACTTGGGCTTTCTCGATGCTTCGAGAACGGGATGTTTTATTAGCTTGGATCCTTTCACAACCTGTGGGGGCTACCTAATCTTGATTTTCTGTAAGCAATTCAATCCATTTTTCTGATACCCTTTCGAAGACCAGAATTGGAATCCTTGAGAGATCATAATGGGTTTATCAGGGCAGCAGTTTCAAAATCGATTCATGGGTGTTTTAAGCCTGAGGTAGGAGAACTGTTAGCCTTGAGAGAGGGTCTTTTGCTAGCTTGGCTCTACCAGCTCAGGGTTTCAGATTTGGAAGTCGATGCGATTAACATTATTGGGAGACTTAAGTCTTATGATTCTTTTTGTGATGATGTTGATATGTTAATAGCTGATGTAAAAATGTTATGTAGGTTGGTTGGTATTCAGAGGTGTCTTTCCATTTCTAGAAGAGGACATCGATTGGCACACAAACTGGCCAACATCGCTATGTGATTTTTCCAGGAGATGGTCTGGCATTGTGTTCCTGTTACAGATATCTTCCCATCTTTTGATGTTTTTAATGAATGTCAGATATTTCAAACAAAAAAAAATTCTGATACCCTTTAACAAAAAGAAAGTAGAAATGATATCTAGGGAAACTAAACCAGGCTGTGTCAGAAGCCTGAAAATTGGAAGCCTTATTGTTTTGGTTTGTTTAGCACATTACATTTTATTTTTATTTTTATTTTTTATTTGGACATAGTTTAACACCTTACTAACATTTGACAGAAGTTCTAAAGCTTGATTTGAATATTAGATGAAGTTATTCAGTTTTTTAAATGCATGCTATTGTATTGAAATTGATGCTTGAAAACGAACCAGTCCATCAACATAGGAAATGATAATGAAGAAGATCAACAACCAAAAGGTTCGCTTAGGATCAAGGTGGAAATCAATTTTTTATGTCAACATGATTCAATAAATTTGTGATTAATAAATGTAAATAGTAAATATATGATAGATTTTTTTATCGAAGTGATAAAGAACTGCCTAAATGAAGCTAATTATGTTTTAGCTGTATTGTGACATTAATATTATGCAGTGACTCCGTTCATTTTTCCAATCTGACTTTCAACAAATAAATTTTTTTTAGAGGGTATTTATGGTATATAGTGTTCATTTGAAGTCTACACAAACTACATTGTACACAAACCTGGTTTACAAGTACCACACCTGCTTGGGGGGTTTGATTTAATCGGATGATTAAATTATATGGTCATTAGTGGCAGTCAATTTCAGCTTGAAAGTGGATACAATCCACTTGAGTGGTGTGTTTACCGGTGGATTTGTCTGGTTTGAATGGAAGCTCAGTTATTCCTTTTGATTGCTCCTCTGTGTGCTGCTTGCAGAACTATGGTTTCAGCCTTTAGTATGTTGGTCCCTCACAAAGCATATATGCATATATTAGTCCAGGTCAATGGCTGCTGTGAAGCATTTACAGGTTAGGCTCATCTTGCAACTTGTAACCATATTTGGAGTTCCTGGAAATTGCATTCTATCGAGTTATAAGTTAAAACAGAAGACATGTGAATGGCTTAGTGGTTGCTACATACGGGTTATCAAATCTGTTTTATTCATCCTCTTACAATCCTGTTTTAGATGGTTTCACCACCTCCCATGGGTAAATAAAAAACCAGTAGTTGCCGCCTTTCTCAGTAGATTTTCCTAGATTTGCTACCCAGGTAAAAGAACCGGGCTCTAATTTATTTTGAAGTATTTTTACAATTGGTCTGACTTTTGAATAAGTATGAAATAATGCAGTTATTTTCTACCTAATATACATAATTTGTTCCAAGTGTGTAAATAAGCAGAACCACAAAAGCGTGAGGATGGGTGGTGATGGTCGCTTTCATTGCGGTACAACACTATCACAACGTGGTCCCATAAAAAAAAACACAGTATCACAATCTGGCACCCCAGGCTGTTGACAACAGTTCATTTCATTTCTCTCTGGCTGGAATTGGGCCTACAAGAATTTATTTTAATTCCTCGATCTTGAGTTGATAAGTTTGGTTACTCCATTGATCAGACAGGCGTTGGGAGAAAGGATGTATGAAAATTAATGCTTGTTCTCCAACGTAATACTAATGGGTCCTCCAGAAATTGTCCTACTTTAGAATTGATTAATATTTTATTTTATTAATGCTTGTTCTATATTCATTTTCAGGTAACTTACCATTGTAATGTTCTTGAGACGGTAGATCGTAGAATAGTTCCAATCGATGAATTATTATACTAGGTCAAGACCACATTATATATGTATTTTCCATTAAAAGGTTCTATTCTTTTTTTTTTTTTAAGTTCTAATTGCATTATTCATGTCATGAAAAAGCACTAGTTGACCGAGAAGTGGCAAAATCTGGACAGGATAGTTGGGTGTCTACTGTGGAGAGGCAAAGCCAAAGCACGTATTGAGAAAGTGGTAGATAGGACTTGAGTTTTGAGACTTTGATCATGTTAAGAGAATACATGTTCCTGGTCCTAGTATTCTAGTTTTCATCAACTGCACTTGGACTATATCAGTTTCAGAACGAGAAAGTTGTTCCAAAAATGATTTTTGCCAACTTCACTAACATCAATAGGTTTGTTCCTCGTGGAGGGCTTGTCTTTTGCACCCTTAACGAACGACAAATTGCCCTTGAAAGAGCTAATACAATCATTTGTAATATTAAAAAACGAAGAGACAGGAGCAGAGGAAGGATCTCAGTAAACCCTACTTAAAATTTGGATAATCCAAACAAGTTCAACTTCCACGAAGAAAGCACTCCATCTAGGACCTGGCAAATAATTGTATCGTCCTCCAAATGATAAGAGTTTGTTTATTGTTAAAAGCATATTTAGCAAGGTCAATGTAGCATGTGGTTATATGCAAATGGGATACGGATGGTGAATGAGCATAAACTATAGGAATATATTTTTCGCAGAAATTTTGGATGACGATTCTCTCCTGTTGCACATCAATTTGGAAAACTAGTTAAATTATGGCCCCCTGATTCCCTGTAGTAGGATAAGAAGGGATAAGGGATGAAAAAATCTTCCTTACATCCAATTTTTTATATTTATTGGGTAGGAGTCTGCACATGATATGATATTATGGGACGTTGTAGGTCCATCCCATGTGCAAAGAACTCTTTCTTAAAGGAACCTTCTCCTTTTGGTTACATCCTTCGCATGATGTTAACTCATAGGTTATGTGGACTATTTCTCATTTCTTGCTCTGATGTCTCTCGTCATTTTCATCCTCTTCAATCATAATTTATTTTTATGGCAAATTGCAACAATGACTTGTTTTTAAGATAAGTTGCACAAATATCACCCGACATTTGGCAATATTTTATCCATCTGGAACGTTTGCTCTTAATTGCATTGAGTTCCCCTGCCGTTAGCATTCAAAAGTTAACTTGACTATTGACGGTATTATTTGTGTTAAAGGTCCAAGATACCCTTGAAATTTTATTTATTTACATGATAAACTTTCAAATAGAAAGTGGACAAAGGAGATTCCCTCCATCCAAAAATTTATCCATCATTGATTTAAATAACAAAGTAATTATCTTAAAATTTTTTATTTTTTGAAAAGGAAAAACTAGTTTCTTTCATTATTTTCAGATCAAAATCTGGATTCTAGATCAAGATTTGGGACACATGCTTGCACCCTAATGCTCGCTTGGCTCTACCAAAACCGCATCCGAAGAGTTGGATTTGCAATGCCCAAAACTTGCATGATTTCTTTGTTTGCAACATTCAACAAGCCATGTGCTAGCACTCGAATGTAAGCCCAATCTGCTGGCTTCCTTAGCAGACATGACGTTACTAGACTCACCAGTATCTAACATCGGCACAGAATCCAAACCATTCTCTTGCATATTAACACATATTAGCTGCCTAAAGCATGACTTATATTCAGCATCGATGTTGTTAAACGTGCACACTAGATTGCATCGCGAGGGGTTTGGTCGGTGCGATGACTTTCTAGGAGTGAAAGGAATGGTTTCCATATTGTCGGCATTGGAAGTGTGGGCTATGTCACCAGTGGAGAAAGGGTTGATTTTGGCTTCAGAGACTGGAGTTCGAGTGTTAAAAGATTTTAGAGCTTGTAGTTCAGTCAGGATGGATTGAAGTGTAGCATGCACTTGATTGAAACTTGACTCATGGCGAGCCAAGATTTCTCTAGCCTTGTTGCAGAACTTGGTATTAGTTTTACCTCGGATTTCCATGGCACTGTACGGCTCTGATACCAAATTGATAAGAATATTGAGAGAGAGAGAGAGAGAGAGGGAAAAAAAAAAAAAAAAAAGAGTTAAAGGAGAGAAAGCAGAGACAAGAATGTTAAGTTTCTGGATATAATGTTTATTACTCAATGTTACAATTTGTAGTGCTGACAATAACAAGTTATCTAAGTAGTGCAGACTAACTTTCTAATAGTTACTAACAACAAACATGCAAACCCCATTAATGATTCCAGGTAACCCATAAATTACTCAGTAACTACCCACCATCAAACGAGTTGAATGGGTCAACACAACCCCCACCACTTCCATGCATGGCTCCAAAATACCTGTACATATCAGCTCCATATATGTCAAAATGCTCAGTTGACATGGTCAGACCACTGATCGGTTGGCCTAGTGTTTCAAGGGAGGCCTCACATCAAAATAATTTCCGGATAGTCTACTTAGTCATCCAGGGAGGCTCCACATTAGACTCTCAAAAAAGAAATTCAACCCTGCTGAACCTTTCAACTTCCACTGTTGTCTGGATTTTGTCATCCAGGAAGGTGATCATCATCGTTAGCTCAAAGCCAATAAACAACCAATAAGCAAACATGTTGTTTATCGGACGAGTGGGCATATAATCTTGGTGTTCACTCGCTTGATGAGGAGTATGTGTTACAATGTCATGTTTTCCATGATGGACGTCCATACCTCCTACAATATATATTTATGTTTTCTTTTATGTACATCCATTTGAGGGTTTCATCAAAACGAAAAAAGTTATTTTTTGACATAACGCCCCAACCATTTTTCTCACAACATACAACTCAAATTGCAACAAACTTACGAAATCATATAAACAAGATAATAAATGAAGTATATAGATTAAAGCGGCTGAGATGTGTAATAATACAATATTCTGAACATATATCTAATTGAACAATAGAGCTGCTTCGAATTACTTGACAATCTTGAGTTTTCAAGAGATTGATCATGAAAATTGAGTTGATTTAGTTAGGTTTACAGATTGAGGAGTAAGTGTGAAATAAATGAAAGAGGAAGTCTTGGGGGGATAAAAAAAGATGAAGATAAGGTGTTAGCTGCATTTGGTCCTTTTCTGACTACTAATTGCAATTAGCAAAACTCATTTTATTATAAATAATTTTTTAAACAATAAATAATCTTTCTTAAATAATTGGTGATGGTCTCTCTTTGTATAGCTTTCGTCTATTTTTAGTCAATTTCCTAATTTCCTTCTACTTAAAAGGGACAAACTATGTAGTGGGCGCATAACCAGTTAACCTGTAATATCTAAGGGTCCGCAAGGGCCCAGTACACAAACAAAAATCCTTTAAAGGAATGAGCACTTGATTTTCAGTAATTCTAATGCTTGCCACATTAACTGGAAATGTCAATTCATCGTCTTGGTATCTAAACCGGATTTCACATGCTTGTTAATTTGCAATGACGATAGAGAGAAAGAAACAACAAAGTTGCATACTTCATGCGAATGGAGTGACTCATGAGCCACAGAAGTTCTGGGTGATGAAACTGCGGCGTTCCACCCATCTGTACTTCATTGGGGCTTTCAACAAAATTGATGGAGTAAACTATTCCAACTTCAAAATCAATGGATATGTACGTACCACAACATGGACCACTAACCATTATCATTTTCACCAACCATGTTCCCCTTTCTAGTTGTAGGTCACATTATTATATTAAATTGTGTTAATATCATCGTTTCTTCCCATCTATATGTAGTTTAAGTGCAAACATGTCAAAATAATTATATATATATATATAACCACACATATATACTTATCAGTACATAGTGATAAATTTCTACTCACATTATTATGCAAGTAAATAATTGAATTACAAAATCAAAAGAAAAGCCTATGATGAATTACTGCATGTGTTGATAAATTTTTACTTCATATTATTGAGATAGATAACTGCCCTAAAGTCAAAAATGGCCTATGATGAATTTTAAAATTTTAAGAAAAGGGTACAATAAATTTCAGGACTTAAAAGTCCCTATTTGACCCAAAATTTAACAAAAGAGCTCAGTGATACTGGAATTATAAGCGAGGTCAATAATATCATTTTCTATAATAAAAATTAAGGCTGGTTCTATGAGATATTCTGGAATGCATTTATTCTAAATATTATAATAATAAGAAAAATTCTAAATAGAAGCTGAAAATAATAATAATAATTAAACGTGCCAAGTACGGCCCACGTGTCAGAAAGGTGAACCATGATGTGCATGATAGGTGGAGTAATAACCATCTGATTACCATAAGACTAATTCTCCAGAGATGAATTGAATATATGAATGTGACCAAGTGTTGGAGTTATGGTAAAAACCAAGCAATCCATTAGATAAAAACTGAACCAATCGACTAAGTTTTATCCTTCCTTAAACTCAACGCAAAAATCCATCAAATTGGGAAGATACAAATGTCAAGTCTCTCTCTCGGGTCTCAATCTCTTCACTGGATTGAATAGGGGAGCCACGTGAAAGAGAGTCGCTTGGTATACACTTACACATGATTTTCATCCTCACATCTTAATTGTTCTTGTCTCATTTTGTTTACAATTACTCGACTTTTTAAATTTTCATTCTTTTCCCTCCATGATGTATATAGAAGTGTATTAGGCTTCTTTTTCATTTGCATTTCCAGTTTCTTGAAGCCACTTCTACCCAAGTCGATTCTCAACTTGCTTTTGCTTGATAATATTGAACATGTAAATAAAGTAATCGCTTTGACACTGTATGACATCAGAAAATCCTGGATTTGAATCTCTATATACTTCATATTTGTAGTTGTATGCTAATTTCTGTGTAATTATGAATGTTTTGTAGCTAAATTCAAATAAAATCACCTATACTTTGTATTTCATGATAGGGGTGAGATTCTCTTAATTTTTTAGGATTAAAGGAAGTTTTCAATCATTCTTATTAAGTAGTAATGTGTATCTCTAATCTTAATTATTTTTTACATCATTACTTACAAAATTATTATAATTAAATAAGCGTAGTCCTTAGTCTGTATTTGGCTAGTAGATAATGAACTTATGTATATAGGAAGAGAAGAAAGTTAATACGATTTAGGATATTAACTAATAAAATTTTCATTAATATATTGATCAGGCCTTTGCTTTTAGTGATTAAAACACAATGAATTTTTTTAAGGGACAACTTGGGTTTTATTTTTCCCATTTAGTTCTTCCGGTTTGGGTGGTTCACAGTTTCCAGGCTATAATTTACTTTACTTCATTTCTTACTACTTAAATTAAGTGTTGTAATTTTTTTTTTCTCAGTTTTATTTAAATACCATTTAAGTTTATGTACCAATTGAAAATCGAAATATTATTTGATTAAATAAACATTTCCAACATCGAATTATGGACATTGAATTACGGTGAAATGTTTTAATATATATATATATATATATCTTTATAATCAGAAAAGAATGTGCTAATGATAATATTTAGAAATTATCTATCGAGACATCTTTATTGTATTATTAATATACGGGTAATATTTATTCTCTGATTTCCAATTGATTCACTCCCATCTTGTCATAATCTGACGTTACAAATGAAGTTTAGGACCTGAACCTGTTGTTTATGTTTATGCTTTTATTTTACTTTTTGAAATATTACCATTTAATGGATGTTGAGTATAACTCCAACCTAATAGAAGCACGACATGTGAGAGGTATATCACTGACTTAATAACATATTATCATTTATATTTTATTTATAATTTATTTTAATTTATTTTTTTATTAAACTCATTAATTTTAATTTCTTTCAAAAACAAAATAATATTTATATTAGAAGAAAATTCTTGTTATCATATAAAAAAACATGAAGTAAACTAATTTAAAAAAAAACTAAATATTCAAAAGTGTAAAATAAATAAAACCTGTATATATACTCATACATAATAAAAAAAAGAACACAAATATGATAATTTTTACTAAGTTTGCGAGTATCAACATTAACATGTCTAGTAATTAATTTGGCAAGAAGACCACCTCAAGATCATTTGTAATTGACAGTATAAGAGCATCTCCAATGCTATCATATATTGTAAAAAAAATTATATGTCATATAAGATGAATAAACATTGAGTTAAAATAAACTTTTTCAATATAATTATCAATCATCAATGTCAAACTGAGACAAAAAAAAAAAAAAAAAAACATTATCAACATAACTATCTATTTATAAATAGTGTGTTAAACAATCATTTTAACAAATCAATAATTATTTAATTTTAATTTTTAAATCTAATTAAAAGTAAATAAAAAAAAACATAAAAACATTAAATAGAAACTGTGAAAATATTAAATGGAAATACATGAAAACATTAAATAGAAATTTATGAAAGCATTGAAAAATAATTTTTTAATTTAATTGTCTATAAATTGATATTTATATCTTATAGGAAACAAAACACTTGACATTATTGATGATATGATATTTTTTTTTATAAAATAGCATTAAAAATACTTCAAAGGAAACAAATAGAAACAGTTGCTAGAATTATAGAAAAATTAATGATAAAGGGAAAAAAAATGTAAGGAGTAGTTCTGAAAATATTGAATGAGCTCAATTGAAGAACATTTAATTTAGTAGACGATAAATAAATACACGTAAAAGAGAAAAACTGAAAGACCCCACCAACCCTCCTCCTCTCTACCTTAGTTGGCTCACCACTCCTTTTAAAAAAAAAATGGCTTCTCCAACCCACAACTCTCTCTCTGACTTGCCATTAATGTCCAAATAAACAAGTCTCAGCCCTCCAAAACAAACCATTTGAAACCCCGTTTTGATTTCGAAATCTTCCAAATCAAACCAGACATGGGCAAGAAAATGAAGCTTCCTTTTCTCTTCAAGAGCAACAACACCTCTCTCGCTAGATCATCATCATGGCCTTGGCCTTCTTGTTACCAACCCAGAACCCTCTCTTTTCGAGCCAGTATTGATAACAATAACATGTTCAAGACCATCAACTCAACCTTTTTAGATGTTGATCGAACTCCACCTGATTCGTCTTGGTTCACCAACTCATCCGAATCGGCTGCTAGCTTCTCCACAGCGTCAGATGAGTCCAGAGGCGAGTCAATAGAGAATGTTATTCGTGGTTTGAGGTCTGAGAGGCTGTTCTTTGAGCCAGAACTAGGAGAGACCAGTTCGATCCTTGAAGAAGCCAAGGCAGGTGGGTTCCCATTTAAAGAGAGCTTGGTCTTGTCAATGGAGTCTCGAGACCCTTATGTGGATTTCAGGAAGTCAATGGAGGAAATGGTGGAGGCTCATGGCTTGAAAGATTGGGAAGATCTTGAAGAGCTTTTGTGTTGGTATTTGAGAGTGAATGGGAAAAGCAATCATGGGTATATTGTTGGTGCTTTTGTTGACTTGCTTGTCGGTTTTGCTTTTGCTTCTGCTTCTGCTTCTTCAACTAGTACTACTACAACTACAAGCACTTGTTGTACTTCTTGTTCTCATCATCATTCTCCTTTCTCTCCTCTATCTTTTTACACATCTTCTTCCTCTGATGATTCTTCTTCGGCCCCATGTGTGTCCTCCTTGGAAGCTGAGGAGATCGTTTCAAGTCCATGTTTATCATCATTAGTAGAAGCTGAAAAGGAAACCGAACAACATCATAATGATGCTTCTTCGTCCTAGATGACATGTTTTTGATTCAGTAGTACTGGAAAATATGTGTATACCACTATTAGTCTCAGCAATCATAGTGAAACTTTTTTCACTACTTGATTTCTCTTCTTGTATCGCTGAGCAAACAGTGTCACATGTGTTAAGAGATTGCACGTGCAATCAATCATATTAGGCAAATGTTTCATAGATTTGCTTTAGAGTTAGAAGCTAATGAGTAATGCTAACTTCTATTATTATGTATATTTTCCACTTTTAGAAAATTTTGTTCAGTCAAAAAGAAATTACTACTATAATTATTAATTAATTACTATATGTAATTGAAATTATGGAAGTTGGAAAATAAGATTGCTTCAACGGCATTTCGTTATAATGACACACTGAATCTCCATGTGGGTGATTTATGAGAATATTTATTTATTTGAATAATAGTTGGACCGGTTCAGAGATGAGAGATGATTTCATGCAACACTACTAATAATCTCAAGCATGCACTCGTAGTCAATATACTGCAAGTAAGACAGTATCCACCATTGGATATGTTTCGTCTGTAAGGTATTCGTTTACCCAGTTCATCTGACATGATGGACTGATCACAGCCGTTGATTTTGAATTGGGGGGCAGTCATTTTCAAGTGATGGTTACAATTCCAGCGCAGAGTTTTGGCCTGGTCCTAAACTCCTATCCATACACCTGCAACAATATCGTTTTAAGCCCCAGAAATGGAGAAAAATATGAAAATAAAATTAAAAAAAAAAAAAAAAACTGAACAAATATAAGATTTTGTGATGATAAATGTCTGTGTGTGACCACTTGAACATGGGAATATTTTTCATTCATAGTTTTGAGAGTCATTAGATGGCTACATTTGTTTAGAATATGAACAAAGGACCTTCTGCAATTTAGCTTTGTAAAGGCTAAAAGTTATACACAGGAAACAAAAGTAAAACTCCTTTTTGTAAAAATGTTGTGGGTATTTAGCTAAGGTACCTTATCAACTCCGCACAGCAGCCGACAAGTGAATTTGAATCTTTTTTCTTTTCTCCTCTCTCTCTCTCTCTCTCTCTTTCTTTCTTTCTCTAACAATGGAAGCTACGTGTTATGAGAAAAAACAAGGGAATGACATTCTTCAGTGGGTCAGGAGATTGTCACTACCAGAAATGCACTGAGTGGTGCAAAGGGACCGTTGAGATATTAAAATCAGATATTTGATGGTTACTACTTTTGGTTAAGTCTAATTCAGCGGTTGCATTCCTTCAATGTCTGTTGCCTGTTACCTGTTGCTATCCTCAACTCACATCTCAATTACCTGCTTAATTATCTAGTATCATTGCATCTATATAAGTTAATAAACTCTTTTTTTCTCGTTTGAGAAAAGTTGTTAATCGTTTTCACACCCAAGATTTTAGATATTTGATATTTAAATAGATTCCCTCTCCACTGAATATATGTAAAACAAATTTAAAATGCATTACTTATGATTCAATTCATTAGTATTTTTACTTCCTCCTTATATTTTTAACAAAGATTAAAAGTGTATTATAAACATATATAAGATATATTCTAACCTTATTATCGGATTAGATATATTACATATTATTATAGTAAATTTTCGACTTACATATAATGTTTAATCTAAATAAATTACAGTTATACTTACACCCCTTAGAAGTCATATAAAATAATGGTCATTATATATAAATCATTTATTAATCAATCACTGAAAACTTAGGTGTGTAACATTATGATGTCTCATGAATTAATTACCGGATCGAACAGAATTAAAGTATACATGGTTTATACATGCATTATTTAATCACGACTCCAATGATATCATGACCTTTACAAAAGCATAATTATATAAAAAGATCTCATTTTTCTAAACTATGTTATTTATTATTTATTAACTTCGACTTAAAATAAATAAATAATGCTTGAATACGTAGTCCCAGAATTTGTGGTTAGCTCTTTATGGAGTGAGCAGACACAGGGTTTTGAGGAGGTCATATTTAAACGGAAGCAGCCAATTTTGTAGTGCAAACCTAGTTTGATAGGCATGACTCCTGCTTTGGCTTTGCTTCTCCTTGTTATCGTTTGAATTAATAAACATGATAAAATAAAAGAAAATTAATAGTTTGCAGAATATAATTGATTAAATCTACAAATAAAACGAAAAAAGTCGTCAACGCTCCACGTTGAAGAGCGTTTGTGTTAGCTTATTAAGATTCGTGTTGGAGCGGCGAAGCTTCTAAACCTTGTGCCATTAATTATTTTAATCTTAGTTTACCCTAACCCACGCTGAGATACTGCTAATTTATTTGCAAGGTTCTCTATTATAATTAAAATAGTCATCACCGTTTTCTAGTTTGTTTTGATCTCTCTCAACTTCGAGGTTCATGGATTCTTCGACTCACGAATACCAATGCGATTAAATTAGTTAGTGGTTATTAGGGATAAGTCTAATTGCCACCTTGTAGTTTGATATAATAGCTAAAAAATCCTCTGATTTAAAAAATCATCAAAAACCCTCTCTACTTTGACATAATAAAAAAAAAACTCTTATTGTTTATAAAAATAGGCAAAAAACTCATTAGTGATTTATGCAATTAAGAGGTTTTTGACTATTTTTATAAGCTATAAGGGGAGTCATTAATGATTTCTAAAATCAAAGGATCTTTTGGCTATTATGCCAAACGACAAGGGAGGAACTTAGACTTATCCTTTGTTATTATTGACATATAAAGCGTGTTTGAGAGTGCATCTTATATAAATTAAATTAATTTTTAAATAAATAATATAAATAATTTAAGTTTTTTTAAACTTATTGAAATAAATTGTTATGTATACTATTTGAATACATACTTTCATATATTTATAAATTAGAGATATTTAATCCCATAATACACTTTATATGTATAAACATATTGGCAAAGGCATACCACAAAACTTAGATCTCCACCACTGATATACATAAAGGGATACACACCACCTATTTTCAAAGGAAAATCCTAAAAAATCACCTGATTTTTGATAGATTATCAATTTTCTCTTATGTGGTTTCATTTTTATCTAAAATTCCTCATCTGTTATAAAATTAATAGAAAAATTGAACAAGTAAAAAGATAATTTCAACCCTCAAATTTTATTTAAAAAATAAAATAATTATAAAATAATATTTTAAAATAAAAAAATTATAAACTAATAAAAAGATAAAAAAAAATTAAAAAGATATATAAAAAGTAGAAATCCAATTGGATGGATAGTGAAGATCCAATCTGAATCTCCACCAACCATTATATCATCATCATCAACCTTTAGACCCACCACCAGCAATGAAAAACCCACAATCATTACAGATGAACATATCAATAACCATCATAATCAACATATCAAAAATGAACAATAATCAATCAATAAACCCACAAAGATTATATATATATATATATATATATATATATATCAAACATCATCAAACACACTTGGAAACCCAAAAATCATCAAAAATAAAACATAAAAAATTATCAAGCATCAAACCTTCAACTAAATTCATCTAGGTTCAAACCCAGTTGAAGGTTCAACTGCGTTCGGATTCATTTAAGTTCGAACCCAGTTGAAGGTTCAACTGGATTCGAACCTAGATGCCTAGATGAACCAGATGAGGGTTCATTTGGGTTCAAACCTAGATAATGAGAAGAGAGAAGAGGAGAGAAGGCGACGACGGTATTAGAGAGAGATAGAAATGAAAAGGAGTTGACGTGGAAAGGGGTGGTGGTTGTTGTTTGGTGGAGGCGGTGGCAAGCGACGGAGTAAAAAAAGAAGATGAAGATGAAGATGATGATAATGAGGTTCAAGAGAGAGAGCGATGGAGAGAGAAATCAGTGAAGTTAGAGGGAGAGAGAGCTGAATGATGGGAAAAAAAACTTATTTTTATTCAATATTTTTTATTTTAATTTTTTTTTACTTTTTAAATAAAAATATCTTTATTTTTGTATTTAATATTATTTATTTATTTTGATTTTTCATATTTTAATTAATATATATTTTTTAAATTTTTTTACATTTGTGCTTTTTCCTCTCGAGTCAAATAGTCAATCTTATCTACCTAACGGAATTTGTTATCATCAGAGATATTATCGTCATTTCATACATTTCAAAAGATATTTTAAATATTTTTTTAAAGTTAAATTGTATTTTAAATAAAATAAAATTATATAGAGAAAAATAAATAATCTATCAAAAATTAGAGAATTTTTAAGATTATCTCTAAATTCAAAGCGGGCTCAAAGATTTTTGGGGCCTAAGCAAAGCGTTTGGAGTCAAGCTATTTTATTTAATGTTATAAATTAATAGTACAAAAAATATTTGAACTTTATTTTCTTATTTTTTAGATGCTTGAATATTATTAAGTTTTTTATATTTTAATTTTATCTAAAATATTTGTTAGTTAATAAAGTACCTTGTCTTTTCTAAAGGAGATAATATAGCTAGTTGATTTAGGTCACATTTGTTTTTTTAGTTAAAATCTGATTGTTTAATAACTTTGATATTAAAAAATGTTTGATAAAACTTTCAAACAATTATGTAATAATATAAATAGATTTAACAGCAACTTTTAGGTATGGATTATTTTTGTAAGGTGACTATATCTGCTGTGGAATTTAATAAATGTTTTTTAAATAATCAGATTATCCTCATTAATTTAATAATAATGTTTCCCTAAATTAATTATATAAAATTATATCTACATTAAATATAAATTAAAATATTTTATTTTTACATCTAATTTAATAATTTTATAAATTATCACGTTTTTAGGGGTTTTAGTGAGAATTTATTTTACAAACAAATTAAAAATATATATAGTTATAGAACTAATTTCGACACAGAAAAGTTTTTAATATAAAAATCAATCTTTGTTTCAAAAAACAATCAATCTTTAAAAATATAATTATTTAATTATAAAAAGAAGTAAATTAAAAACAATATTAAAAAATGAGGGCATCATTATAAGTGGGCCTTATACTGTTATACAATATAGCCTCAGATCCCTTGCCTAAGGCATTTGTGCATTTTCTCGCATATAATGGAAATGATCTGAAATCGAATGATTCTATAATTAGAATAATATATTAAAATCTGAATAAGTTATTTACTTCAGTTACAAGAATCCTAATCGAAATCAATAGTATTTTAATTGAAATGTCTATTTTGATTTTAAATCATAATTAATTAATGACAAATTACAAAAATATCATTGATTGAAATTATATACTGCTAAAAGCATTTTCTTTTTTTTTTTTTAAAAAAAAAAAAAGCTGTGTAACCTTTTTTATCTTCAATAAATATGTATTTTTATTACAGTAATATTATGCTTATTAAAATATTTTTAAAACAATTCTAAAAATTATTATCTATTATTATATCATATCATGAATTATTTTAACATATTGATATACTCAAACATATTTTAATTCTAAAAATTGAATAATATAAAATAATTTATTTATATTAAAACAAACTTGTCAAAAACACCTTTGTAAATTGTAAATTATGAAATTAGAAGGACTTCAGAAGATATTAATTCAAACCTCGCTGAAAGAAAATCAAACTTCTTTTCACAATTTTGTTAATTTCCAAATTTATGTTTTTTTTAGGGTAAAATTGACATTTTAAATTATAAAAGGTAATGAGATTGAGAATGCTATGAATGGTAGGTTAATGGCTGTCCCATTCCATAACTCTAAATTTGTGTGGGATGACCCATAATTTTATTTTTATTATGGATTAATATAAAATAAGTAAATACAAATAATTATACTCATTACTCATTCTCATTTCCTAATATTTCAATTAAACATATTATTATTATTATTATTATTATTATTAAACACATAATTATTCTTATTTATTATTATTATTAAACACATTATTATTATTATTATTATTATTATTATTATCATTTATGATGGGATAAAGAGATTAAATTCATATAAAACTACTCATACATTAAGGTTTTGAATGAGTAGAAGACTTTAACCTTAAATCTCTTATAATTAACGGAAGAATCTTTGATGTAGCATGCAGTCGTCAATGGTGATGACATCTTTTCTTCTCATGATGCTTGGGGTTGGGGAATACTGAATTATCACCTCTGTTGATTAATTGTCATTGTGTTTGTTTTTTAATGCCTTTCAACCATTGAGGACTGCTAAATTGATAGAGTATTATTTGTTGGATAATTAGAGATTAATTAAAAAGAAAATAGTTAAATTATAACAATTCATTGAGACGGTACGGTGTTGTTAACCAATTGTAGACAATGATGTTGACATGGGCCAATAGGTCACAGACAATAGATTGTACGTAACCGCACCTGATCATATCTTTTTCAGACAAACAAACCCACCTTGGAGAGACGGTTACCTTTTTTTTTTTTTTTTTTTTTTTCTGTTGTGAAATTTGGAGAGACGTTTACTCTGCAGGCTTTAACTTGTCTAACTGGTCTGGAGAAAAAATTGTAATAAAAGTGTGGTAAATTAGTGAGATAATGACTGTCGTTAATGACAACCTCATTTTCCAAGAAAATCAAATTGAATTGAGACCAAACAGTACTGAAGTTGGTGTCCTTCCACTAAATTTTTAGCTCCAATTCAGCGTCGCATTTAATGACTTGCGTGGCCCAACACATTTTTTCATAAAAGAGGCGCTCAGGTTTCTACACCAATTTAAGTTGCTCCATATTGGTATCTTTAATTTTGTTTTTTATTTTTTTATTTTTTAGACACATTAATGGTCTTGAAAGAAAATAATGGTTGGTGAAAGTAATTGAAGATAGAAATTAGTGAAAATTGAAATAATTAATACGAAATGGATTTATCAATAATAATAATAATGAAGTTGATTTCGAAAATGGTGAGATGGTGACGTGTGAATGAGATTATTCATGTTTTAAATTTTAAATTAAGTTGTTGTGAGATTTGCGAGTACTCATGATCGAGCAGTATTGATGTATGTGACTGTCAAATTCTCATAAATTTTGGGTTTGTTTCTCATTGAATGAATTTCGTGGCAGTCGCGCACCAACCTCTTTCAATGCTTTGTTACAATGGAACAACTCGGATTTTCAGTTTAATTGCACCCCACCTAGATTTTACCTATTTATATAGGCTACTTTTGTTTTTATTATATTTATTTATTAAGATATCTTGTGGTGACGATAACTTGAATTTCAATCTAACATCAAATCACGTTAAATCACTCTACATGATGGCCAAACCCACCCAACCATATTGATTTTGAGTATCCATGTTCACAAACAGTAGATAATTTACCATTAATCTATTCATATATGGGTAAATTACTCAAAAGTTTATCTAATGGAAAAACAGCTTTCTCATTAATTATGGATTTCTCTCTCTTAATATTAAGGAGTTAAATCAAATAAATAATCGAATTCTAAACGGTACCTTAAATCCTTATAAAAAAATCTCGAAAGTTGTAAATGTACTTATAACATCAAATAAAAAAAAAATTACCTTAAACCATGATGCTTGTTTCTCATTTTCTAGCTGTTGGAGCACTTCACTTTCTTTTTAATTTAAAAGATGTTAATATTTGTCACGAGAATATATGTTAAAAATTACAAAATTAACAAAAATTTGTAAGTATTATTTTCAGATATATAGATTGTGTATTAATAAACTAAAAGAATACACCTTTAGCTTTTAGCATATCTATTAACATGACTTTTTAATATTATAAACAATAAAATTAATTAATTTTTAATTAAAAGAGAATAATACAGGGTATGAATGAGAAGCTGAATTACAAGTCACGACATCGACAATAATAAATTAAAATGGGGTTGATAATATTTTCATGCTGGGCCGTTCCAATAGCCAGCAAATTGTCCAGGCCCAATATAGTACATAAGAAATTCCATCTCATTGAGGATGGAAACGGAATGGATAGGGGTGATACTCAATCTTCAATCACCTTTTTTTTTTTTTTTTTTTTAGGACTGGGACCAGTCTAAGGGATAATCAAGATCTACCGAGATAGAAACACTAGTGGCACGCCCTGAAAGTTGCTCCCAAATAGAAGAGATCTATTCATACAGAGGTGAAGGAAGAGACCCACATAAGAGTGCAGAGACAACTCACACAGAAGGTGGGAGAATATACTATTGTTTAGGCCTCAGGGGGTGTCGACCTATACCTTTGGATGCATGGCAGACAGTTGACGCACTAATCAACGGCGCCAGCTGCCAATGACAGTCCTCCATCACCTTATATGTAAGGAACATAATTAGTACATCCAATTAAAATATATGCCAGTAGTTTTCTTTTAAAACTTGAAATTTTACTCTAAACATCCAAAAAAGTTTCACTTATAAACCCAGCATTCATTAATTTGAATCTTGTTAACGGAGTGTTCGTGAAATTACTTTTAAAATTTGTTTAGAGAAAGTAATGAGTACTTTTACCTTAATTGAATGAGCCAAAAAATCTTTTCAATCATTATTTTGAATTTTTTGCTCCTCTTTTTTATAGAAAAAATAGTAATTAAGCATGATCGGGGAAGGATGTCAGAGTCTAATTATTTCAAACTTCTAAACTGATATAAGAAGTCGGAGTTGAGATTTCTAAAAAAATAAAATAAAAAGGACATTGTTCAAACAGCTTAACTGCACATAATATATTCTTTGTGAAAAAAATTAATTGCCCAAAACGGATTTCGCAGATAGTAAGCATGAGAGAAAACACAAATAGGAATATTGATGGATCAAATGGATAAAGGGAGTATCTCTATATCCATGCTTAGAGATGATAAAAAAAACTCGATCCGATCCAAAATTGACGAGACATTTATCTGTTTGGGACGAAAAATAGCTACTCGCTCACGGCACAGCTCGGGTTTGGGACACCCTACCAAAAAATCGTGTCGTGTTTGAAATGGGCCGATACGACCTCAATCCGACTTATTATCATATAGATACCTACACTGTTATTTTGTATTTATTATTTTAATAGTTATACGAGAATTTTACTATTTAGTAGTAATATTTTGGTGTGTGTAATGAAACTTGTCATGTATGCAGTATGTATTTTGATATTTGTAATAAAACTTTTTTAAGTACTAATTGTTTTAATATTTGTATTTAAAAGATTTATGTTGTTTATGAATTTTATATTGATAACTATCTAGATGTGATGTTAAATTGGAGTTAACATCGAATTATTTTAAGTCTAAATTATTATTATTTATTTATAGCTTTGTTTTTTAAGATTAAATATGTGATTTATTAAAACTAACGATCAAACGGATCGAGTTCAGGATAAACCGTTCCAATCTAGTTTGAGTTTGGGTAGAAAATTAATGACCCATTTGGAGTATGAATCGGGCTTGGGGCGGGCTGATTCTACCCCAATTCGACCTGTAGTCATCTCTATTCACACTCAATATCCATCCTTTCTTCCATACCCATCCAAATCCCCTTTTGAGGGAAAGGGCTTCGGGAATTTGGGGATGGATTCTCCCATGCCCATACTTGTTACCCATTTCACTCATTTCATCCTATCTGACTTCATTTGACCCTATTTGACTAGAAAATTTGAAAGAAAGAAATCATAAAATCAGATACATATAAATAAAAATGTAATTCACTATATAATCTATCAATACACTAAATCGACAAAAAACATGAAAAAAAAAAGTCTCATTATTCATTACAACCCAATTTTTATGAGTCATAACTCATGAAAAAATACATGAGTTCAAAAAACAAAATCTAAACTGTTACAATTCAAAGATAATCTCAAGTTTTCAATTCTAAAGTTCCAATTTTATTAATATATTTTTCAATATATAGTTTACAATATACATATACATACAAACATATATGCATGTGTATAATTGCACGTATCAAATAATCAAAGTATCAAACATGGGAATAGAATTGGAATCACTTAAGATAGTCTAATCCTAGTAGCAGTCACATGCACCAAATATGGCCTAAAATTATGGAAAAAGGGTGCTGAAATCTTTTTCTTCTCTTTTTTTTTCCTCCCTTTTTGAGATATTGAAATCTTTCCTTTGGTGGCAATAATTCCATCTAAATGCAAAAGAGGAACAAGAGTGCTCTAGATATCTCCATTTATATTTTAACTTTGTATTGCAATTCCTTATGTGATAATTCATAAATAAAAGCTCATTAATATACGAATATTTAATTCACTTGACATATATTACATGAATGAACTTGTCATATACTAGTTTTTGATAAATAGAAGCAGTACATTAATGATTATTCAATTCGCTAACCGCATGAATGAAATTGTTACATAATAACTAGTTTTATTTTATTTTGAAGACTGACACCAACTCTTAACAAGAGGAGACGGATTAGAACTCTTGACTTCTTTGAATAAAGGAGATAGTCATTTACTTCTATTAGCAAAATTATTACATAACTAGTTGAGATAAAGTTGAAATATTTACTATTATAAAAATTAATATATTTCAAACGTTAAATATAAAATTAAAATTAAATTAGATGCATCCCAAAGTTACGTGTTTTTAGGATAAAGGCACATGCCAATATAGTCTTTTAGTAATTGGGAAAAAAAATTCCTGTTGCCTGGCCAGTGTGTTGCCTCCTTTGGTGAACAAATATGGATATAGATGAGACATGAAATTGAGAAACGATGAAGGAAGGATTGATTCACAAGGACCCCTCACCCCATATTGTTGGTTTAAAGTCTTGCATGGGTCCTTATTTATCATCTTTAATTGCAACACTCCACACTAATATATAGTTGGAGTCCAGCACTATCTAAATCTAAAGTGTCTAACCACACTTGTAAAAGCGGACATCAAAGCATTTTCAATATATGACAAATTAAGGTCATTCAATTGAGAGACAAGACTGTGTGGTTTTCCTCTCCTCATTGTGGAGAGAGAACATGTCTAATTAGATTTGGTTGCCTTCTTGTCATTGGACGACGCTACGACCTCTTCGGTGCCCGTCACAACCAAAGAAAGGATTCCACAAATCAAAATGGTTCAATACATTGCCCCTCCCTCATATGTTGGGACCCTCAGCTCATGAATCTCCCAATTAAAGCACTTTTAGGCTTAATCTGAGCCTTTATCATTGTCTCTTCTTTATCAAACAATACCATACATTATTCTATTGACACAAGAGAACTAAAAACTATGACATTTCTATTCCCACATTCATTTGTCCTTCACTTTTATGTGTTCTCTTTTAAAAAATGTATATATATATATATAAATTCTGTGATGATTTAAATCTTAAACATTATAAAATTAAATGAATGCTCTATATTTATAGTCAAATTATAATAAATAACTTATTTATTTTTATTACGTTTATATATATATATGCTTGCGCCCCTGTAAGAGCATAGCCTATGCTTGATACGGACTCTTAACACATTCTGTTGTCAAGTTTCTATTTTTTGATTGACTTCTCTTCTCATTAGTTCTTACCATTTCTGTGAATTTTCTCCACTCTTCATGAACTTACCCTTTTCCAGCCTAAAAAGTCAATAAAATGTCTCCCACTATCAAAGAAAACCGTCAATGGATTAGATAAAGATGGTCACGGTGTTTGCGTCTACTTATTAAAACTCGAGTTTGATTTGATTTTTCCTTTTTTTTTTTTCAAAAATCACAGGGATATTTCACATCTTTGCAAAGCAAAGTAGTGTTAACGTGTTCATAAAAATATTAAGAGAAGCAAATTTATTGACGTACTTAAGGTTGGTGTGAGTTGGAGTGAGTTGCAGTGTATTTTGGTTTTATGTCTCTATCGTAAAGGAGAGTTGTGATCTGTTTTTTGTTGTTTCAAATGAAGGCCCCTTGTGTTTGAACTAGCGCGCTCATAGATTCCCTGATGCTTGTAAAGATTCGATTGCCTAAGCCCTTCAAACTTTAAAGTAGACAACATTTATTTTCATTTATGAAATAGTTATGGGGGAGAGAGAAAGAACTTTGAATTAAAATTTTACAGTTGCAAGCTTGCCGCCATAATTGTTCCTGCACACATTGCTCACTAGTCACCACCGCTCTCCACTAGTTATTAGTCAATTTACTTTGTTTAATTTCCTTGTAAATTATGACTTAACGATAGATAGCGATATTGCCAGAGATTTTGTTCATCTGTACCACACCCAAAAGATACATGTATAGTGCTTATAATATGCACTTAAACGCCTCCCAAGAGGAAAGAGTTAATTTTGGACTACAAGCAATCAATTTGAAATAAGTTAAAGCATATGATTAAGTTAGTCAAACTAACATTAAATTCGATCCAACATATGACTGTATAGTGCCATGTTCAAGACTTTGGATGCATGCGTAATGTATTCGTATATAATAATCATTTTGAAAATTGAAACTATATGTAAGATTGGACAGTGGCGTTATGCCAATTAGCCCTAATAAATGCCTCTGTGTAATGTGATCCATATTTCATTAATTTTCAGTTGACTGTCTTTGATATGCTTGTGCTAAAATCTTGCTAATAAATTTCTTTTAGTATTATTTCCATATAATCAAAATTTTCCAAATTCCAAAGAGGTGTTACATTTTCACTTACGTGCAACCTATATCTACTTAATTATTACATATAAGTTTTCTGTTTCTAATTAATATCAGTGTAACAAAACCCTCAAACAGCCCAATAGGCCATTCATAAAGACACTATTGCTATGAACAGAAGAAAGGGACAGTGTATTGGAAAACGTTGAAAGTCGTGTCACAGAAATATATACATGGACATCTCCAATTTATCATATTAAAATGCATAAAAACAATCTGTCTAACACTCTAACCAAATCTCGCTCGGTTTCTACGGATTTGTACTGGGTTAGTTGGTTTATCAAAATCACCTCTGGAGAGAGAGTCAACATATATATTTTTTTTTTAAAAAAAAAGGAGAAACGAATCCCAGCGATGCATAACTTTCCCCACCATAGCATCCAAACAATTCTCAAGAAACTGGCAAGGATTTTGACCATCTTCCCCGCACAGCGGACCTGACTATATAAGACAATCCCTTTGGTCTAGCCCTCCAGCAGTAAAGCTTTTTGCACTCTGAAAATTAACCAAAACCCTTGTGTCATGTCACAAGAAATTATTTAATTTCAGTGGGAAGTCTAATGTATTTTTTTGTTTATTATAAATATAATTACTATCAGGATCTCTAAATATAGATACTAATTCTATAAAATGATTCGGATGTCAACACTTTATTATATTTTAATCCCTTATCAATGAAGAAAAAGATCCCACACCAAGTGGAAAAGACTTGTCCGCCCATCGAAAGGATTTATGTGTAATTTACTTTCTTACAAGTGGGTTTATACATAAATTATTTATCACATGTGGACTTACTTTCAAGTCATCACTAATGTATTTCTGGACACTGAAGCGCGGTATAAAAATACCTTAACAAGTATAAAACTAGCACATCTACGTCAAACTTGTAACAAAATATATAAAGTATGCAAACCTGAAAGTACACAAAAGAGAAACATGATTTGCGCCATTAGAATTCAATTAAAAGCCTTTGTACAATGATTTCATGATCAACTTAATCAATTAGAAGACGTGATATAGTAATGGGTCTGATTACATTTGGTTACATAGTCATGATTTAATTAGTCAGAAAATGATAGCGAGAGAGTGATGACGCGGGCAAAATGACTTAAAATTCACGTGACTTGCATCCAAAACGCAGCTTGGAGGAAGCAGCTGCAACACCAGTCTTGACGGAAAACACTCCATTCCAGATCTCAGTAAAAGCTCTGACAATGATTTCATGGTGGTAGGGAGAATTCAGCTGCAAAAAGCAGTTGAGAAGCTCCTTCAGATCCTCCTTGGAGTATATCTCCTTCTCCAGTATCATCTGCAACATTGACTGCCTGAAGTCCAAATAAGGGTCGTCCGAGTCCTTCTCCACGGCAACGCTCTCCCCGCCGACCCGGCCGAACCCTCGTACTGGGCGAGAAGAGGTGTCCCAGTAGTGGTGGTGGTGGTGGGGAGGCATGGTGTCCATGTTGGGGGAGAAAGTGGTGGCGCTTGCTGTGTCATAATGGGTGAGGTTGGTGTTGTGGGAGGAGGTTGAAGAAGAAGAGTAGTTGTTGTTGTAGAGAGAGTTCTGTTTACGGTAGGTGGGTTTGTTTGGTCTGAGTTTGGGGTGGAAAAGAAATGCAAGTTTTGGTTTTCTGCAACTGCTGCAACCTAGGCTGACTGAGACTGTGTTGATAAGGAGCTTTTTTTTGGATGTGGACATTGTTGTGGAGTTTGTGAGAGATCGAGAGTGTGTTGACAAGGTTTTGTTTGTGCTTGAAGAGCGGCTTTGAGGTAGAGATGAGGTAATTGACTGAGCCAGTGAGGATCTCTATAAATTCTGCATGTGAGTTCTCTACAAGGCCTCTAATTGATAATCTGACCCATCTGTCACTTTTTACCTATCACCCGCCTCATCTCAACCGCACATCTTCTTCGAGAAGTATTTTCATATCAAATGATTTAGAAGTTTGTTAATGATACCTTACCACAATAGTAATTGAATAAAATAACTATATTATGAGTTAGAAACCCGATTTAGGTTTTAGAAGTTGAGAATTTAAAGATATATTGCGTGAAAAGAATATTATCATAATAGTGACAATGATTTTTCCCAAATAAGAGGATGATTGACAAGTGAGATGGGGTATTGATTAACCAACTTCACTTGCTTCTGTTTTTTCAAGTGGTAGGTTAGAATGTCGATAAATAAATAAATAAAAGGATGATTGGGACATTTAGCAAAAACTGATGTGAGTAATAGGATTTCCCAACTTAAATGAATAAGGTAAAGAAGAGTGATGGGGTTGACTGCTTGAGTTTAAGAAACTGACAGGAAAGTAGCAAGGACGATCTTGGGACTGTCTACATATTAAGTCATCGGATTTGCTCCCAGCTATGCAAATCTTACCAAATGGATCGTCCTCCTCGGCTATCATCCGTACGGTACAAACTGTTCAATCTGCTTGTGCATAATTTATTCATTTATGATACAAATACAAATATTTGTTGAAACTTCTTTTAACATCTATTTATTTTATGCATCAGACACTTCAGCCGTGATTTACCCTCTGCACCTTCTAAAATGTCAAAAGGACTTTAAGTATTAATTTAGATATTTAGATTGCTTCCTTTTAATATCTTTAAAAGAACTGTTTAAACCTACCTTCTCTTTGTTTGGTCAGAACAAGGAAGGCAAGGGGAGCTGAGAAATTGAAGCCTTTAGAAATCGATCATTATGACTGCAACTTATCGGGTTATAAGCTATCGCATGTCCGCAGCACTTAATAACAATTGATGTACATCTCTTTTCACGTTTAGGATGAGTATTTACATTCCATCATTCTTGTTTAATAGCATGTGTGGGGCTGATTTTTTTTTTTTATTTCTTTTATTTATTTTTTTAAAATTTCTTCCCATTGTAGGTATAAATATTCAATTCTAACTTATAATCTATTTAGCGTTAAATTTCAAAAATCAAATAAAATAACAAGTGACATAAAAGAACTAAAACAGCTTTGAGTTGTTGCCTTAGTAGGTTTAAGTACGATGAAGCTATCCAAAAGAAATCATTGATTGTATCTGAAATTAACGATTGATGATGGAGTTCCCATTATCTGGTTATGATATATATCAAAAGTGTTTTTTCTTACAATTTAAATCGGAAGATAATGTAGACATATAAAAATTGAAAATGAGGTGGGAGATAATGTAGGAATATAAAAATTGAAAATGAGGTAAATTGGCACCACTTTTCTCTTTTCTTTTTGGAGCTCTGTTTTAACGTAGCAACCTTAATTGGGTGACTTTTGCCACTTAACTAGTAATTGAGTTTTTGTGGCACAAACTTTAGGTTTTGGGGGAAAAAATAGTGGTTCGAGTAGAAAAGGAAAGAAAGAAAAAAGGCAACATTCCACAGACTCAAATCAAGGGTGACTTCAATGAGAGTGAAAATGACGCTAACGATGAGTTTCATAGATGTGAGTTCCATAAATTGCAGTAGGTTGGTTAGTTTAATTGATTGATTGTATTTTGAATTTGTTGAAATTGTTAATTAATTTTTTTAGAGATTTTGAATGAAAAATGGGATGAATTTATGTTAGAGAAGTGTAGGTGGTGAAATTGAATATAGAAGATGATCGAATAAGACATGGATGAGAAGTTGCTTCTGTTTTTCATGTTTGAAAGAGATGAATTGTGTTCAATTCGGGACAACTTTCGTGAATTCAAGACAAGTTTTGTGAATTTGGGAGATATGAGATGTTCATACAAATGTTTTAGGGATATGTGGTATGATTTGATGACTGAATTAAAACCCACGCAATTAAAGGGCTGTTTAAAAAAACTCACATTATTTATAAAACAAGTGTGGCAAAAGTTTTATAAAATTGATTCATTAAAGAAAATATTACATGTAAATAACATTATATCTTTCATTAATTGAATATTTTGTGTAAGAATCAACTTTTGACATAATTAAAAACCTATAAAGCATCTAAAAGTTGATGTTTGAGTATAATAGTAAATAGAGTTCTTTTATATGGCATTAAATTAATGCCTGTGAACTTCGAAGAAAGCACCAAACTATTGAGTTGAGACATTCAATCTTGTTGCACACATTAGATAGAATTAGATTGAAAGAGTATATAAACTAGTGCAAAAGTAAAGAGAAAGATAAGAGAAGCAGAGAGAATTTGGGAGTTGGAGATTTAGAGAATATATATAGTGAAAACAAAAATTTTACTGGTGTCATTATCTTGTACATGCTTGGTATCTATAGGATTACTTTTCTGGGTACAATGAGATGTTTGCAATACAATGATGAGATGTCTATAATGCATATAATGAGATTAATATTCCTACGAGTACCACCCTAATACAAGTATTTTCTAGTACAAAGTTACCTTTGATTTCACTCAAAAACAATCACGGTTAGAATTTGAAAATTCATCATCACCAATTCATTTCCCTCTCATATCAAAACCCACCAAATGCGAACTAAGGCACAACGACACGAACAACGGCAAGGCCAACCTGATCAACGAATTGGTATTGAATTGAAATGGAAAAACCCTTTGGAAACCTTGCATTGAATCTGGCATTCGGTGTGCGGTTTTGGTAGTTTTCGCAAACTGTCACAAGGTTGGTAGAGAGTGGGTGGGTTACGAACAATATATATAGATAAATACATACATACATATATATATATTTTTGGAAATAGGTTACGAACAATATTAGTATGCGCGAACTATGTTTGTTGTGTTTGTGCAGACTGTTCGTGGGCGAACTGTGTATGTGTACGAGTTGTGTAGTATGCGAAGTGTTCTGTGCAATAGCAAATAATTTTGTGTATTCGCACACCAGTAACAATTAACTAGCCTGATTAGTTCGTGAACTAGTAAATTGATGGGGGTTGATCCTTATTCACATTGAATAGTTAACAATATATGGACATTCTTTGATCGCGAACTATTGCACTTTTTGTGACCTAGAGTTGTCGGTAGCTAACTTTGTCTTTAGTAGTGAACTATTAGGGAAATATAATTTTTTGCTAATTAACATGGTGTATGAACTTTCAAATGGCTAATCTTAAACGAGGGTTAGTAACGAATGAAGAAGGAGCTTCACGAATATTCATTGAGTATGGATGAGTGAAGAAAATACACTGACAGAAAGAATATGAATGAAGAACCTAAGTGTAAAAATTAATCTAATTTACTGCTCTCAATAGTTTAATGAAGAGCAAAACCGATATTTTACATTTTATGATGGCATTATATGATTTAAATTAACAGTTTAATATCATTTTCCAAACTCATTTGTACCAATTCATGAGATTTTTTTAGATATTACGATTAAATTGAGGTTTAAAGATAAAACATAATTTGAATTTACAATCTCATAATGAAGGTGTGAGGAGCATATTACTATAACAACTTTATTTTATTGTTAATTTATGACATTAAAAATAATAAGTAATCATACGTAAATGTTTCAATACAAGACTTACCAAATGCTACTGCTCCTCCAAATCAGGTATCAGTATTCAAGAAAAATGTTTAAATGTGTTGGACATAATTTTTTTTTTTTTGTTATATTACCTCATATAAATAACCTATCACATAGGAGGTTATGCAATATGAATTAGTTTATGAATG
Source organism: Nephelium lappaceum (assembly GCA_021234005.1). Lineage (NCBI taxonomy): Eukaryota > Viridiplantae > Streptophyta > Magnoliopsida > Sapindales > Sapindaceae > Nephelium > Nephelium lappaceum. Next base: position 7,754,211 of record CM038011.1, read on the forward strand.
AGAAGTGCATGATGTGTGGCAGTGTACAGTGTAGGCACACGAAGGTCCGTCAAAGTTGATTTTGACCGCCGTAAAATAAGACAAAAACAAATAAATAATCATATTAAAAAGAAATATGCAGAGACAAAAACTGGCAATAAAAAAAGGCAGATAAACAAGTACTTACCGGGCTTGATGACACACAGGCACGTCGTTTTGTGTCTCGTAGAAGAGCAGAATTTCCTTCAAACGAGCCCAATCAAAATATCTACCGAATTATTTCAAATATATATGTATATATATGTGTGTATCGACCGGAATTTGCCCAAACTACTCGCTCAACCAACTAGATACATACCAGTAATCCAACCAAAAAAAAAAAAAACTACATACATACCAACAAATCTCCCAAATTCAATGATAATTTTTTATTTCAATGGGATAAAACCCTGAAATTTATAGAATAAAATCATCATGAACAAATTGCTGAATGAAAAGAGGACTATTTAAGAGCCAAATCTCATTATCAGTCCAAGAACTAGCATAGTTATTTTTTTAGTCCTCTTAATTTGCGCACTAGAGTAAAAGGTATTTTCATATATATATATATATATATATATATTTTTTTTTTTTTCTCTGTTTGAATTTATATCAATGCCTATCCTCGTCAATTTATCATCTAACATTTTCCTAATTTTCAGTCACATATTCCTTGTAATTATGTCACAAACTTCCATGCTGTTTCTCATATTTGATTTGCAATCTTAGAGCCAATGCCAAAATTGACGAGGTTATGGTATTCACAAATTATATTCTTAATACTTTTATTCAGAAATAGTTATCAAATATTAATATTAAGGATATATGAGAAATCAAATATAAGTGAAAAATTTGGAAAGCAGTTCAGCTTTAATACGACCCAAAGTTAGGTGACTACTTGGAATCTTCTGCAAGTGGCTTTTCCAAAGTGAGCATGTGCATAATCATTCTACTTGAACATTATTTTGTCCGTGATGTTGGATTATAGGTTAAATCTTATAAATTAGAAGTATAATTAACAATTTGCGGGGTTATTTGTCTCGGTTTTTGGCTACAAAAATCAGTAGTCACGGGAGGTTCAAGCTACTACGAGCCGCTTTCCTGCCAGCAAACTTATCATACTGTCAAACAGCTGGCAGTCTTGGCTATTTGTGACTTGAAAATTAAGCTAATATTTATTGATAAATTTTAGCAGCAACAACATCACTGGATTTCATCCAACTTGAACCAGTATATAATTATCACAGCGAGATTACAGTAAGTAATTGGTTTCCAGCTGCTAAACAAAAAGTTCACAGATAACAACAGTTCTCATCGATTTGTTTTGCAACAGGTGATTTAATGATAATAGGTAATAACTTTAATAATATTTTTTTCCTTCGACTCCCAACATCGGTAATTTTGGCTTACAAGACACCCACTTGTTAATGATTAACTGACCCAAAGGTGGTGTTTGACACCATTTTTCAAAACTGTTTTTCATTTTTAAAAACTTAAACCTTTTAAAAACATATTTGTCAATCATTTTTAAAAATATATTTTTAAAAATGAAAAAGTAGATTTTTAAAATATACAGTAAAACTTAAAGTAAAAATAAAAAATAATTTTTTTTCGTTTTTTATAATTTTTAAAAACTATTTTCTTTTATATAGTAAAACTCAAAAAACGTAAAAACACTCATATGTAACTAATCACATCGTTATTTTTAAAAACTTTCTATTTAAACACATTTTCAGTTTTTATTTATTTTTAAAAATAGTACTAAACAACTTTTTATCATTTTTTATTTTCAAAATGTATTTTCAAAACTGCTACCAAACGCATTATTGAGTATTATCGATTTTGAAAACGTCATTTTTAAAACATGTTTTTCGTTTTTAAAAATACTTTTCAAAAACACCATTTTAATAACATATCCAAACGCACTATAAATTTTTCCATATTTACATCCTAGCCAATAAAATGTCAGATGGCTCGAACCAAGACATAAAAGTAGTAGCACTGAGATCACTAAAGGAATACATTAATTCTACACATATCTTTGAAGCTGATCAGAATTCAAACTTGGCAGCAAAGTGCATAAGGATGCTTCTACAGTCGATATTCCATGTAAAATTTGCAATTAAATTTACGCAGCTTTACCCCCAATATCCCTTAAATCCAGACTACAGCACCAACCCCACCCTACACAGTAGATGAATGTAGCACAATATTATGATATTGCGTCCCGCAATGTGTTCTGTATGTCAAGTATAAAAATAATTGAAGCTTAGAAATCTATACAAGAATACATAGATGGCCCATTCCTAAAGCTCTATGCATTTGGTTGATGACATAAGAATGAAATGATTAATAATAAGTAGACATTATTGCATTTGCAAGTTTATCAATAATGTGGATTCGCCATTGATCAAACCATGTTAACGACTAACAAACATATAGGAAATTTAATTTAGAATAAGAATTGGACCAGCCATGTATTACAACACTAAAATTACTCATTTTCATTTCCCTTTTTAAATCAGAGAAATCTAGATCTAGGAATTTGATATGTAGCAGAAGCTTGATCTAGGAATCTAAATATGTAAAAGCTCTACCTCATTGGCTGGAACTCGAAGCTTTACTCTTTATCAAGTTAGCCACATAGCCAGCAACCCAGAGTGAGCCAGACTGGGTGCAACAAAAGGAATGAGTGTGGCCCTCCCCTTCAACTGACAGAGCAATATCCGGGGCCTGCTTGGAGATCTGTGAGCACAAAATCGTGGGTAAAAGGTGACCCCAGATGGTCAAAACAGAAGAAAGCCAAAGGAGGATCAAAACTGGTTACAAACAAAATAAAAGAAAAAAAAATTGCAAGAAAAACTACACGTCAAGAAACTTGATATTAGTTGTAACAGTATCACTAACACCACAAGTATAGCTCAAAAAAAGGTATCCCAATATTTTCAATGTCATTAGGATCAGCCTCATCAAAGATAATCTGGTTGAACCGTGCTATCAGGATTCATCAGCATTGCATGCTGCTTGAGTAACAATTTTTTTTTTTTAAAAAAAAAATACAATTAAATCAGGATTTGGGGAGGGGGAATGACTTAAACTCATGACTTCTAGGATGTTAGTGTGAGGGAATTACCACTGGACCAATCTCATCTTGTTAGTAACAATTTTGTTAACTGAAATGCCTTTCAATGTCTCAGCGATGTGGCATGACTATTATCGTTAATCTTAGATAAACTCATAATCAGTAACAATTCATCAACAGAAACTCATCAACATATGGTAACTGTCATCACCAATATCACGAAAGCCAATTGAAACCAGCTGGCAGGGTAATTTAAGCAATCCTTATATTTCAAAGATCACAGTAAACATTTTATAGGGTTTGGAAGAAATACTTGGAGAGTATCCCCAAAGTTAGAAACCAACCTTATCGGCCCCCATTAGTTACGAGACACTAAAATCCCCCTGTGCATGACAGCAAGCATTAGACAACCAAACTATAGGTGGTTTAAATCACTTCTGAAGCTGTTAGATATTATATATTAATCGTGAACAAATTCCTATAAGCTTAAGTTTTTGGAACTAATAATGTTTTAACATGCTATCAAGCTTATCTAATTGAAAGATTTTATGTTTGACTCCTACAAAATCTTCCATTCTATTAACTAAAGTGAGCTTGTGTCTGGGGCCATGCGTTAATAAGTCTACTAATTATATCCAACTTTGCAGATGAAGAGATATATTAGAGTTTTAATACCATATTTGGGTTCTTTCCTATAATAAGCTTTAAAATTTGGAATTAATAGTACTGTAACAGAAGCTCTTAGACTCGAGTCTATATCTCAAAAATCAGGACTGTCTGTAGTTTACCCCAAAAGTGTTGAGAGGCAGGAGCAAAGAGGGTAAAAATCACATGACTAGGGCAACAGATAAACACATCCAACTGTTCAAACTAAAGCACAAGCATATGGCTTTCCCCAGACATGCATGTTCCACAAGCAGGAGCTGTACACATGCACATCATATTATTGAGCTTTTCACAAGAAAAATGCTCCTATAAAGGGCAAAGAACAGAAAATAAAAATTAGGTATCTCTCCTTACCTCTTCAAACATTTGGAGTGGACCCCAATGATCGTCGATACCAAACAAAAATGCAATTTTATCCTGATTTTCTCTCATAAATGCCCAGTCTGGCGCTTCTGATAGCTAACAAGAAATAAACGGAAGTCAGCACGACGTTTTATGTCAGTACCATATGAACAATACAGTTTACTCTGTACATTGTTTATGCCAGAATCAGGAACATAAGTGTTGTGTAGTTAGAGAAGTTGATGAAACTAGCATGATCAATATAGGTCTGTTATACAGAAAAATAAAAATTAGACAGGATACCTCAAGATTAAGCATAAACAAGCAACATGGCATTCTTTCTTGTTATATAAGTTTAAATGAGCATATTTTTTATAATTATGGATTCTGGAAATTTTATAAAAATCACATTCATTCTCACATAAGATACTTCAAGAAAAGAGTATCCTTGTCTATCAGTTCACAACTATCTATCTTCAATGTGTTGAAATGGTACTTCATCATAAAAGCAATCTATACAGTTTCATCATGCTAGCATCTTTCTAGCTATATTGGTCAGAGTAGGTAGTACACAGGCAGTGAAACAATACATGTATTGTGAATGCCAGATGAGAAGAAGATATCGACTATCAGAAGTGATGATGCAATAGCGTTAATTATGAGGACTTGTCCCAGGCAACAGCCTAATTAATTAGATCTTTGTAGTGGAGTAAAACGGTATAGGGACAAATCCCCCTCAAATCAATGGTGGAGCCAGACTTTAATTTGTGATTTATCCATAGTGGGGGATGGGAGGTTGGAGGGTCTGGAGTATATTTTTTTTTTCTTAAAAATAAAAGATATATTTTATGACAGCTTAGACACTTATTTTGCTAGTAGACTAGAGTAATAGATTGTGGGTGAAGGCTTTAACTAAATTAAACCAACCTCTTTTAGAGAGGCTAGATTCTAAGTTGGCATTGCTTTACGCTATATATAGATGGACTAACACTAAAACAATAAATGAAGACAAGATGTAATGGTTTCTAGATACAGTTGAATAAATATTACAACATATTTGGGGCCCATTCACTGTTTGAGAATGAAAATGAAATTGAAAAGGAATCAAGTTCCATTGGAAAGAGAATTAGGGAAGGAAATTTAATTTCTATGTGGGAGGGGGCAATTAATTTCCTTTTCCAAGAAAAACCTAATTTATAATTTGTATGTGGAGCCTGTGTAATTTGATTTTCAATCGTTTCCATTATATACTTTAATTACAAAGTAGGAATTAAGTTCCATTTCCCTCATAAAAAGTGGCAATAATGGTTACTACAATATTTATAGTTGAATGGTTATTACAATATATTCGGAAAGAAAATGGCAGCATTTAAACATTTAACTATTTTATATTTACCTTTCTAAACTCTGTCATTGCCATGAAGAGCATATTCCGCATAACATGATACTGAAAACAGATATGAAATAAAAATTAATTTAAATTCAAGAAATCGATTGCTTTTTCGTAGGATGGTTAATAGAAACTCCAAAAACAGTATCCATTAGACATATATGTTACAAAGCAAAACATAAAGAAAAATAAAACAGAAAATATAAGGTTTACATACGATGGATTCTTTTACAACAGAATGAACAACTATAACTTCACCTGTGATAAGTGAGTGCAAGCAGCCTCAACTGCAGCAGCAGACCATGAACCTCGAAGAGATTTAGACACAACAAACCTCCAGGCCCTACTTGGTAAAAAACCCAAAGATGCTACAACGTGACTAAGTGCAGCAGATATAACTGAAGACCTGAAACTCAAAAATTGCTTTTATCAATACCTATGCATTAAAGGTGTGTTAAAAACTCGAAAGAATACAAATGAATTACAATCAAACGGTTAGTATCAAGAAACGATGTCGTATTAAAACTCATTCGCAGAGGCAGCAGATCAACACAATAACACTGTCATTTCCAGCTCTAAAGATTCAATATAGAACCTAAAGCTTCAGTAGTGGCCAAGTAAGAGAACATATTTACAGATGTACACAAGTAAGCATTAGCATATGCAGAAAAACTACAAGCAATATAGGAAAACATAGAACGCACATGAATTGAAAATGCATTTGCCTTATCATTAAGAATTTTACATTGTTATTCCTCAACATGCATCAAGTACATAAGAAGCCTTGATATACATATAGCAACTAGAGAAAGGGAAGTAATGTTACTTAAGATAGAGTAGAGCTTTACGCTGCAATTTTCCCAATAATAGACTGCTTTACTGATTGTAGATTTAATGCCAAAAATGGATAGAGTCCAATACAATATATCACCTAAAACCACAGAAATCATGGTTATCTAAGTTAATAAAACATAAGAAGTAAAATGATGAATACTAAAGTATCAAATTTGTGCAATGAAGTCATCACCTTTTCTGAAGACCTCCTTAGCATTTCAATAGATATATATGAACCAATAGAGTGACCAACCTTCAGAACACAAAATTACAAATCAGCTATTAAAGAAAACAGGATGTACCACAAAAAGTTTCCAGATAATTTATAAGATGAAAAGGAAATACCCAGCAGAATTAAGTATCTTTTCCGAATAAAATAAACGTTCCTTTTAACCTTTTAATCACTGGTGTGTGTGAGAGAGCACATGGTAGGAGAAGCAAGATAAGCCAAAAGGAGAGTAAGTGAAACAGTTAAGAAATTAAAGTACTGATCTTCCTTAATAGAAGCATGGATAAAAGGTTAATTCCATTAAGTTCTGAAATAAAAAATTCTCAATGAAGGGAAAAAGATTCAGTATATCATCAAAACAACTTCAGACCTAACATGCCTGTTCTTTAATTTTTACATTAGCTATATTATTTCTTGGATGTGCCTCACCGCTAAAAACCTAAATTTTATGGATGGAAGATCAACAAGTTGTCTACAAATGGAATTTGCACAGTAAGCACACATGTATGCTCACACAAAAAGAACTTAAGGATTAATTTAGATGAGTATCAAATTCCAAGTTTCGGAAACATCCTAAGCAAACAGTTATTCTAGAACTGCTTTTGTGACAAATCACAATTGATATCAAGAAATGTAACGTGACATAAGCCAATATTGCAAGTTAATAGTTCTTTACAGACGAAAGGCACTGGCGGGTGGCGAGGACAATATTAAAAATAAAAGAGCACTTTAACAGAAAATGTTCACACCAGTATTACTGGAAGTTCATTATTTTGTAATTCCTGTCTGATAAAGTCCATCTGCAAAAAATAAAAAATAAACAGATCAAGAGATTGTGATAGTAAAAAGCAGAGGTAAGTAAATCAACTAAACTGGTTTTAAATTTAAATATAAAAACTAATCAGGGGTAGGGTATGGAATCAGTAAAGATATAAAGGTAACCTACCTGACAACTTCAGTTGATAACATATTTAGGAATACATTAGAGATCTGTCACTTAGGGCCTCAAAAAATTTTATTTCTTTTGCTCATATATGTATTAAAAAAAAAAAAAAATTGAGTGCCTTGTCAAATTACAAAGATCCATCAAAACAACTACTTTGAAAGATAGCCTGACTAAGTGACCATTAACTCTTACAGGGCATTGAGTCTGTTAACAATTGGATAAATTTGTAACTTTAACGGATTACTGATACTTATCACCAGGTCAACAAATTGTCTGTGGTCACAACGAAGCAAGCAAAAATTTACCTTATGATCAATTTGTTCTTGCAGTGAAAACAACCTTCCACGCTCCCAGTTCTAACCAGAAAGGAAATACAGCAATGTTAGAAGCAAGTTCAAAAGGAACTGCTGTGCTGCAGTCAAACAACAATATAAGGACCAGTTGCATTGCATAGGATGCATTTTACAGAGAATTAAAAAAAAAGAAAAAGAAAAAAAAGACAAAATGACAAAAATAATTTTTTCGTATATTTTCAAACAGACCAATGTTCATAAAATCAAGTATTAACAGTGAGTTGCGAAACATAGGTATATTGAGATGCAAAAGTAACAAAAATATAAAGGGCATACACATAAACATTCCAACATTACATTAGAACAATGCAATTACCTTTCTAGTCTGAGCTACATGCCCAATAGCTGTCGTTGAAAACATAGATGCAACCAATTAGCATATAAATCACATCTCAAAAAATCGAATAACCCGACGATAAAGAAAGAAAAAATTCATGTCTTGCCTGTTATTGACGCACTTCCTCCAAGAAGCTCATATAGTGATTCCACAAAATCCTTATAAAACGTAATTACCCCTGAGAAAATCACCAAATGAGTCCTGATTCTGATAATTCTAACAACTAAATCATCAACAACACATAAAACAAACCTGGATTCCCAGGGATGACTAAAACACGCATGGTAGGATTATCAGCTTGAATCTCTAGTAATTCAGTGGTATAACTGAGCAGGATTTGGAACATAAAACCAAAAAAAAAAAAAAAAATCATTGCACAACAGAAAATTAGATATTGATAATATTTAAATGTGCGTATCAGTATGTATCTATATACCTTGATACATTGCAGAGCCGAAAATCGACAGCTCTTTTAACTCTGGGAGTTAAATTGTCAAGCCCCATGTCTCTACTTGTATAATATGATGAACAATTTTTCCTGAAACTAAAAAATGACACGCTCATAGAAGATGCATTCAGTTTTTCGACTACCTTGGGACATGCAAAAGTATATATATATATAATTAATAATGTTAAAATTAAATCACATAAAAAAGATTGTGAGCGAACATAAAAAGAGTACCTGACACAAATAGAGAGCAAAGGAGGGAGGGATGTGGGAGATGGGGCAAGAAGGCCAATAAGCATTTGGATCCAACCGTTAGACGCACGCCAAATCAAGTGATTTTCATATTTTGAAGTTTTAAATGTCAGAGACTCTCGGAGAGGAGTATTTGAAATGTAGGCCTAACATTGGACCGTTTGGGCTATCTGGTCTACCAATCTGGCACGGTCCGTTGAATGCCATCCCATGCTTCTTTTTGAAAATTTTAATTTAAATTACTCTAAAACATAATATTTTTGTTATTTTTTAATTATAAACGATTATAAAAAAATAAATTTATTTATTTAAATTAAAAATATGTACTGCTATATATTTTAGATTTAGATCCTAATTAACATTAGGGATGGGCATATTCAACCCAACCTGACCACTTTTTATTGGGTTAGGTTAGGTCAAATCTTAAAAAAATTGAAATTGATTGGATTAAAAATTAAATTGGATTGCATTGCATTGGTTTGAAAATTTTTCAATTTAATCCAACTCAACCCAACCTAACAAACATCTATTCTTAGTTTTAAATCCAATATTTTCTTTCTTCTAGAAGAACATTTGCTAAGGATGAAAATCAAGAATAGTCTTTGTGGTGGATTGAATCTTTTATTTTAAATCAGTGAATATCTATTTATACTCGTTTTATTTATAATCAAATTGTTAATATTATAAGAGTTACCAACTAAACCTTTATGGTGGATTAAATCTGACCCGATCAACCCAATCCAAATCGACTCGATTATTATTGGGTTGGGTTGGGTTAGGTTGAAGAATTTATTAGATTGAGTTAGGTTGATAATTATGTTGGGTTGAGAAATTTTCAACTCAATCCAATCCGAACTAAAAAACGCCCACTTCTGACTAACATCTCAACCTTTAATATAAAATTGATGAATGTATATATAGTAATGATAACTGTCTCATTCATTGATAGAAAAAATGATTATTTGCCTCATTCAAGATATAAATTAATGGTGTATTTAATTGAGGTATTAAATAATGAGAATTAGAAATAAGAAAGATCGTTGATGTTTACTTGCTTTAAATAATTTATAATGAGAATAAAATTGTGAGTTTCACACAAATTTGAGGTTGTGAAATAGAATTGTCATTCCCCCCACTCAACTGGGGATTTTTAATCTCATTAACTTTTATAATTTAAAAAGTTGTTTTTACCCTTATTTTTTTTTTAAAAAAAAAAGGGATAAAATTGAAAATGAAAATAATAAAAAAAACATTATTTTTGACAAGTCTGTTTTAATAACTAAGGTGATGTTTAGCACCATTTTTTAAAACTGTTTTCCATTTTTAAAATAAAAAACGTTTGAAAATGTGTTTCTTAATTGTTTTTAAAAACATGTTTTCGAAAATAAAAAATATATTTTCAAAATATATACAATAAAACTTAAAGTAAAAATAAAAAATGATTTTTTTTGTTTTTATCTTTTTTAAAAATTATTTCCTTTTGTACAGTAAAACTAAAAAAAGTCAAAATACTCATTTTTAACAGTCACATTGTTATTTTAAAAAACAGTTTTCATTCAAACAAATTTTCGATTTTTACCTATTTTTAAAAATTGTACCAAACAACCTCCTATCATTTTTCGTTTTGGAAATATATTTTAAAAAATGCTACTAAATGCATTATCGTTTTTAAAAACGTCATCTTCAAAAGATGTTTTTTATTTTTAAAAATACTTTTCAAAAATATTATTTTAAAAACGTATTCAAACGCACCCCTAAATTTTTTTTTATATTATTCAATTTTTAGTATTAAAATCTATTTGAATATATCAATATATTAAAATAGTTCACGATATGATATAACAATAAAAAATAATTTTTAGAATTTATTAAAAAGTAGCTTAATAATCATAATATTATTACATAAAAATACATACCTTGATGACAAAAAAAAAAAAAAAACATAATTTTCTTTCAAAAATGCAAAAGAATAGATATTTTTAATCAAATGCATTCTTGTAATTTGTGAGCAATCTATTTCGATTTCAAGTTAAATAAATATCTTAAAGAAATATTGTTAATTCCGATTATGATTTCTGCAATTGAAGTAAATAAGTTATTCTGATTCCGATATATCTATTTAATTCCAATCCATTTCGATTCCAAATTCTCCAATTGCATGCTAGTAAATACACCATAAAGGTCAATGAGACTAGCCTAGGTTGGTAAACCCACAAATATAGGTGGGCTTATTTGGTCCCACGCTGGTGGGATTTAAAGCCGATTAAATGTCAATACCTTGTCTTACCAAACAGGATCTAATATTTAAATATTCTAATCCTACCCCAGTCTCATTCAATAAATACACCCTTATATGTGATCAATACAAAAGCTATAACGTTCGTCATTACAAGAAAAGTAGGATGTAGGAACAAACTTTTTGGGACGAAAAACTGTTCTCTAAAAGGTATCTACAGGGACGAATTTTACTTCATTCGTAAAAGAAATTTTATAAGAACGGAAAATATAATTCATCATCTATAGGATGAAAATTCTAATTTATCCCCAGTACAAAAATGAAACTTAACAACTCCTTCCTAGAAAAATAATTAAATCTTGGATTTAAAACAAAGGTGGGCGCATTTGGTCCCATGCTGGTGGGATTAAAAAGCGACAAAATGTCAATATTTTGTCTTATCAAACATGGATCTAATATTAAAATACTCTAATCCTACGCCGGTCTCATTCAATAAATATACTCATACTCTTAGGTTTCGTTTGGTGTGTAAGATTGAATTAGATAAAATATGATAGGATATGATAAGATTAAATTAATATCATACCGTATTTGGTAGTAATTGGGGTTTGATTAGAGTGAATTTGATTAAATTAAATATTTGTATAACTTGATTTTTGAATCCTATATAAATAAATTAATTTTTAAACGTATTTAATATAAATAAAAATAAACATCTAATTTTAATAAATTTTAAATTTATAAAACTTCATGAAATTAAATTAATTTATTTTTAACTAATATTAAAATTATAAAAAATTAAATAAATTTGTAATTGTTGAATATAGTTAATATTATAATAAAGTAATTTTTTAATAATAAAAAAAATTAAAAAATAAAATAAAATCCCACGCTGATGGAATTTTAAAATCACACCAACGCTGGTGAGACTTTGAAATCCCGTCAACATGGGTTTCACGATGGCGCCCACATGTTGGTAGGATGGGAAATGTCCCATGCAAGGTTGCACCAAGCATCGTAGGCTGGGAAAATTTTTATCCCAATCCCCTTCATTTCCCGTCTTACAAATGCGCCCTTACATGTGATTGATGCAAAGCTATAACTTCTGTAACTACAAAAAAAAAGATAGATTGTAGGAACAGACTATTAGGGGCGAAAAAAAAGTTATCTCTAAAAGAAATTTTATAAGAACGAAATATATAATTGATCATCTATGGGATGAAAATTCTAATTTATCCCTAGTATAAAAACAGAACTTAACAATTCCTTTCTAGAAAAATAATTAAATCTTGGATTTAAAATCATATAATGCTATCTATAAGGAACATTCGTTCCTAACCTTCGTTGAGGACGGAAATAACAATTCGTCCGTGAAAGAACACTTATAGTGACAAATTATATACTTTCGTCTCTAAAGATAAATAATTAAATAGAAGGTTGTCTATAAGGATGAAATAACATATATCCCTAAAAGAAAATCTATAGGAACTAAAAATAATAATTCATCTCTACAATGACATATGTTGGACCAAAAGTGGGTGAATTTGGTTTCAATCAAAATTTATTACTTTTTTAGCCGTAATATGCAACTAAAATGTTTGTGCAAATACCAAACAATTAATATTAACAACAAACATATATGTGCACAAATCAAACAGAATGAGAGATAAAAGGATAGAGAAATCAAACAGGATCATATTTACGTGGTCTGGTCAACCCCCTATATCCACGCTTCCAAAACACGCCAAGCATAGCATTCTCCACCGTTCAAGTTTCTCTGGAGTCGACCCACAACTCTTACACAATACACTATTGGTAATAACAAATAACACACCAATCTCTATCAAATAATTCCCTTACTTAAATTTTTAACAATCAGACGTTTCTCTAACAGTCAAGTACAAGAAAAATAAGGGAAGATTTGAAGATTATACCCTCACAAAAGCAAATGTAATGATAGAAATTTGAAAATTCATAGTTCAAGCTAACTGTAATGATAGAAACACAAAAAATGATCTTAAGAAAGTTAAGGGCCCTGAGCATGAGGTGTTCCAACCTCTAGTTTGGGAGTTTAAGGCTTGCATATATAGAGGATTTGAGAAACTAGTCAATTTTGCCGGTTAGAAAAGTTGTCCGAGTGAATAGTTTTAGACACTAATTTCATAACAGTTGGAATGTGGTCGCAAAAATTAACCGTAATGGCTTTGCATTGTCAGGTGCAATCGGTTCACCTTGTTACAACCACCAAAATGGGGTCTAAAACCGCATTGACATGCAAGCATAACTAGTCAAGCCACCTTGAAGCCGTCCTGAAACCATACTTCGAATGTTGAAATTTAGACTTAATTTCAACAAGCATGATTAACTTAAGAAACTTATGACCAATCTAAGAATTAGTTTAGGAAAAGATAATTGACCTCTTAAGCAAGTCTAAGCAATATTGCACATCTATTATATATATATATGCAAACTAGAAATCATAGTCTAAGAAGCTTCTCCATTTGCATTTTACAACTAGAAGGTCTTTGCTTATTTAGTTTTTCATGCACTTTACTTGATTTCTCGGTAAAGTTAAAGTCTTGTAAGAGGGTTTGGCCATCTCCATTATAATTGAAACTTTACTTTAAGTTAAAAGCAAATCAAATAATGTTAAAATTTCATCAATGTTTATTATCATCAAAATCAAGCTAAAAGCCTTTATAGGCTAACAACATCTATGAAGGATGAAACTAATAATTTATCCCTAAAATAAGAATAATTAAATATTAAATTTAAAATCATACAATCTATCATGACTAAACCACAATATTCTCCAAAAGAAAGTCTATACGACAAAAAAAAAAAAAAATGGACAACTTGTCCCTAGAAAGACATCTATGGGGATTAAGTTAAAAACTTATCCCTAAGAGGTGAATAATTAAATATTTTAACTTATAATCTTATAATGTTATCTAAAATGTCCGTCCATAAAAAGAATGTCATAGAGGCATATTTTTCCCTAATAGTCTGTAAAAGAACATCTATAAAGATGAAATTAATATAATTTATCTCTAAAAAAGAATAATTAAAAATACCCAATTTACAATCATATTAGATATTGTCAACCTTAAGGTTTTATGCTTAATTTTGATAACAATAAACATTATTAAAGTTCTAAAATTGTTTAACTTACTTTTGACTTAAAGTAAAGTTTCCATATTTTTGGAGAAATCAATTGAAATGCATCATGCAAAGTTTAACTTTTAAAGAAATCAATTGCAATACATGAAGAGTTAAAGAAACAAGGATCACAAGTTGTGCAATCAAATGAAGAAGTTTCTGAGATTATGATTTTTATATGTAATACATGTACGTTGTTGCTTAGATTTGCTCAACAGATTTATCATTCATAGCTAAGCAAATGGTTAATGAACTTAGCCTCTTGAAGTTGTTTGGATATCTTAGATTGATCTTAAGTTCATTAGGTTCAAAAAGCTTATTGAAATTTGTCCAAATATACAAAATTTTTATAAGTGTGACTGATGTACTCAAGCCTATCTTCGAGCAACTCTAAATGCGGCTAATATGGCTCTCTAGTGGTGGAAGCATCTTATAGACCTTATTTGGATGAAGTATTTTCGTCCCTAAAACTTATGCGAATGAAAATTTTTCATCTGTATTGATCAATTTTCTTGTAGTGTATGATACATAGAAGTTATAAGAAAATAGAATCAAAACATTTATTGCTTATTATTTCTTAAACATGCAACTTTCTTTTTTAAAAAAGGAAAAAGAAAAAAAAAAAAAAAAAAAAAAAGAAGAAGAAGAAGAAATATCTTTATTCACGAGTAAAGGGCAAAAAACAGAGACTACACCTTCATCAGCTAGCTTCACTAACCAGCTACGAAAAATATTAGACCAAACTGTAGAGCTATTATTGCCAAGTGCCTATTTGACAATTCCATGAGTGACCCTGTTACGTTATCAATTGATAAAGGAAAAAGGGACAATATTATGGAAACTTGCTAACAGTTTAATATAACATTGTTTATGCCGCACCGATGTTGGTTTCTTTGTGCATAACTTGACCAAACCGCATATAAAGGTGGCAAGCCTTTGCTGGCTGCCAGATTAATCGTTTCCAAGACAGCCTTAATTTGCTTTAGCATCTGCTACATCTGAAATATAGCGCGCGTTTAGACCAGTAACTAAGACCATACCCCTTTCGCTATTTCTCACCACCAACCCAAACCCAATATTGGCCTTCCATTTTCCTCTATCCACAGCAAGCGTCGGTGTTCAACTGATAGACACTTCAACAGTCTATCAGTTGGAGGATTCCAATCGCAACTTATGTCTCCTTCAATTTATATCAACTATTGCTCGTTACGTCAGTCTTATCGTACTCTGACAGTAAAAGACCGGCCCTTGCCCACACATCCTCCCTAGCATGCCTATTTTGCCCATCGACCACCGAATTCCTTGAACAAAACTTTGGATTGGCATAAGGTTGACAAATCTTCAATCAAATATGCCATAATATTAGAAATTAAAATGGTTTTTTCAAATATTATATACTAAAAAGTATCATCGATTGTGTCTTCAAAATTATATATATTTATAACTCAAATAATTAATATACTTACCTTTCACATTCGAATCCGTAATATTAGTTCAAATTCCATTATATACATCTATCAATATATATGAGGAAGTTTCATTCTTTTATTATAAAAGTAGATATCTTTAACTATTATTTGGAGTAGATTTTGGACACTATATGTAATGATTAATTTCAAGAGGTCTTGGTTAGTTTTATAGGAGTATCATACATATAATGATTAATCTCAACATGTTATAATAGATTTCTAATCATTGGTTTTAGATTACCTTGTAATCACTGTAAATTTTATTTTAAAAAAAAACAAACAAACAGACACACAGACACTAATCGTGTCTTTGATGAGGTAGCCTATCATGACCTCTTTAACTACTACATTTTAATATATGTACTCGCCTTAGATATAAGTGGGCACCTCTCTAATTAGCAATGTGAACAGTTTGTACCCAATATCCTTTTCACAGCGGTAATCCATTAAAGTAGTTAACACCTAAAATTTGTTGTTGTTCATGGTTGTTTTTTATGAAAGATAATATAATGTAAGCTAACAATAATAAGAATACAAATCCATATAAATCATAAAATTAATTATACAACTTCTATTAAGATGTTTATCAAAATTCATATATGTATTGTCATTCTACCATCATTTATACTATCATGTGTTATTAGATGATATCATATTAATTCTTAAAGAATAGTAATACTAATTTGGACAAGAACAATAACATTAGTTGACAATAATAAAAAAAAGGAGTCACAATTGAAACACCTAAATATCATCATCATCTCCATGAGTATCGTTATAATTATTACACATGTCAAGTGACATAAATAAATAGAGAGATATTCGAAAATTTGAAGCTGAACTAACCCCAGCTAAATAATAATAATGATTTTAAATTTTTAACCAGTCAAATGAAATCAGTCAATTAAAAATATTTGTGGTCATATTCAATTAAAAATATTTATAGTCTTATTCTTCCATTTTTTTTTTCCCTTTAAATAACATGGTCAACTCTATATGATGACTGCCTCATAAAACCTATAACATACAATTTGTTTTGCCGATGAGTGGTGAACATTATTTGGATTTGACGTGACCTAACCATAATTTGGAATTTTTTTTTTTTTTTTAAAGCTCATAATTTGGATTTCTGATTACCTAATATAACGACTTTATCATGTGATTTTCAATGCCTCAAATATCATTGATTACATCTTTTTTTGATAAATTAAATTGGGAAAAGATTAAGAAAATGACTTTGGATTTTTCTTTCAACAATTATTATTCAATAAATTTGAATCACACATATTATATTTCTATAAAAAACCAAATAGAAAATGGGATTTTCATATTTGATTTGAAATATTCGGCCCTCGTAGATAACATATTGGGTGAGGTGAGCCTAATACATCACTTATATGCGGTGGTTACTATCAACTAATTAAAATAATATTAATAGTATAAATAATTAGATGATAAAATTATAAAAATTAGAAATTTGTAAAGAGCCACCACCCAGGTTTTCTGTACTCTTTGACATGTTCTAACATGGACCTTTTGTATTAATATGAATTTTCTTGACTGAAAAATGTATCAGTTTGAAAAAAATTGTTTGATTACATAGTCAAATTAGAATTTAAATAATAATAATGATAATAACGACACACAGATGAATCGCTACCATTCAATATAACTTGACATTGAAACCATTCACTCAATGTGATAATATTTGATGTTGAAATCACTATATCAAAAAGGATATTTAGAATAAAATATATCTATTGATCCATCCATTAACAAGATAATGCATTCAATAAAAATATACAACTCATAAATATCAGCCCCTCTCTAATTACCGATGTGAACAATATTTGTACTCATATCCTTTTCACAACGGTAATACATTAAAATAGTTAACACCTAAAATTTTTTGTTGTTCATGGTTGTTTTTTATGAAAGACAATATAATGTAAAAGAACAATAATAAGAATACAAATCCATATAAATCGTAAAATTACTTATACAACTCCTATTAAGATGTTTATCAAAATTCATATATATATTGTCATATAAAAATCCAGAACTTCAAAGAAAATATGGATCACTGGAAACCCATCATTTTTTGGGTTTCTAGTTGTTGGAAACCTATCATTTTTTAGGTTTTCAACGTTGGAAACTCATAATTTTTTATAGTTTTAGATTTAATATTACTTATTTTAATTTTTTATATTTTTATATTATTATGTTATTTAAATCAAGGATAAATTTGATATTTTGACTTTGTCTAACATTTTCATTAAAAAATTGATGGTACAAGAGATTTTATATAAAAATAAAATGATAGATGATAAAAAAAATATCTTTACAAATTATAATGGGTTTTATCGAAATTACCTCTAAAAAAAAATGAGTCACAATTGAAATACCAATATATTATCATCAATCTCTATCACAGTCAAACATCATTACCAACATTTTAATTATTATACATACCAAGTGATATGAATAAATAAAGAGATAAAGTGAAAGTTCGAAGCTAAACTAACCCCAACTAAATAATAAAAATGTTTATTTTAAACTTTTAACCAGTTAAATTAAATCATTCAATTAAAAATACTTGTAGTCTTTTATTTTTTGAGGAGTAGAATTAACCTTGGGGACAACTGGGACCTAGTAGGATAGGAACATTGATGATGTGGTCCGAGGAACTGTTTTCAAATAAGAGAGATCCACCCACATAAAGGTGGAGAAAATATTCATATAAGGATGAAAGACAATCCACACATAAAGTGAAAGAATAATTTATTTTTTGACATAACGGGATATTGACCCATGCATTTGGGGGCATGAGGCAGCCGGCGCACTAACCAATAGCACCAGCTGCCATTGACCACAAATATTTGTAGTCCTATTCTTCTGTTTTTTCTTTTTTTTTTTTTTAAATAACTTGGTCAAGGTCAACTCAATATGAAGATTGACGACTGCCCCATAAAACTTTTAACATATAATTTGAATTGCTGATGAGAGGTGAACATTATTTGGATTTGACGTTACCTAACCATAATTTGGATTTCTGATCACCTAATATAACGACTTTATTATATAATAATCAATGCCTCAAATATCATTGATAACATTTTTTTGATTAATTAAATTGGGAAAAGATTAAGGAAATGACTTTGGATTTTTTTTTTCTATTATTATTCAATAAATGTGGTTTACACGGATTGTATGTTTCTGCAAAAACTAAATAGAAAATGAGATTTTCATATTCGTCTTGAAATATTCAGCCTTTGTAAATAACATATCAAGTGAGGTGAGCACATCACATCACTTATACGCGCATGTTACTATCAGTTAATAAAAATAATATTGATAGTATAAATAATTAGATGATAAAATTATAAAAATTAGAAATTTGTAAAGAGCTATGCACCCAAGTTTTCTCTACTCTTTGACATATTCTAACATGTGCTTTTTGTATTAGTATGGCTTTTCTTGACTAGAAAATTTATCAGTTTTTGAAAAAAAATTATTACAAAATCAAATTAAAATTAAAAAATAAAAATAAAAAAACATATTTATGAGTCACTACCGTCCAATATAACTTGACATAGGTCCTTTACTCAATGTGATAAATTTTGATGTTGGAATGCTTTATTAAAACTAATATTTCAAACAAAATATATTTATTGATCCATCCATAATAAGATAATGTATTCAATAAAACTATGCAATTTCATAATTATCATATTATTCTATGCAATCCAAAAAATTCTTTAAAATGAGTTGATGCATTAAAGCATGATGCTTTTTAATTGAATGAAATACTAATTTCAATGCCAATAAATTGACACCATCTCATGAGTTGCCCTACAACACTTGCTTCTCTAGCAAAACAGCATCCCCAGTCTTGCCATGCATAAGAGAGTTAAACATCCATTTTGTTAATTATTAACATTATTATGCTGCTATCATATTTATGTACTTCTTGTTTATGTACTTATCTATTGCTCTCTGGTTATCATCATTGTACGGTAGTCGTGTTACTTTTTCACCGTAGCCACTCTGTCATGGCTAATATCAATTTCAATTGCATTGGAAATTTATTTAATTAATTTTTTTTCAATATTAATATTTGAAAACATTAAAGCTCTATATTTAACGAGAATTATAATTATTTTTAGATATTTTAAATTTATTTATTTTATATTGAATGTAATTATAGAATGAACTTATGTTTCCACTTCAAATATGTGTACATTACTATTAGTTTGATTTAATATTTTAGATATTATATAAATTTATAATAATTACTGCAAAATATATCAAACTTACAAATACTGTTTTCAAATTTATAATAATTTTATCAATAAAATTAATCAAACAGTCATTTAATTAATTTTATAAGGTTATTTTCTCAACAATCTGCAATTCGACCTCTCTTTCCAATTTTACAATAAAGTTGTCATGTGACAAATATAACATGAATCGAATCAGCTTTTCCAGTATGTCACCATCATTCATTAAAAAAATTAAAAATAGGTCACCATCAATAGTTCAAAAACAAAGTACATAACCAGCACTAAGGATGAACGTGACAAAAAGAGAGGAGGGTCAAAGGTCAACCAACTCTTAATTGTCAATTCTACCCTTATTCCGTTTGAAGATTCCAAAGAAACTAGCCTTGGAATTGGCGGTCCTACATAAAGCCCAAAAAAGTAAAGACGTACAACTGTCTGTTCGCGATCTAATCTTCCTTCAATTACCATTATTAGATCATTATCTTAATCATTGACGCCGTAAAATAGATTAACCTCGTATTGATAATGTCACGCTCATAAGTGGCATGTGGTGCCTGCTATTATTGTTTTCACCAAATATGATTAAGAATATATATCAATCGTACAATATTTATGATCATCAAGATAGGAAGTTATTAAAATCAAAACATACTCTAACTAATAGTTTTGGTTTCAAAAATAATGAGTAATAAATAGAATATGCTACCTCGGTCATGTTTCTTAATGACTTATTACAAAATGCGTTGTGAGATATTACAAAAACAGGAACTTAGTTATTTCCAAGCACTTTAACTAATAAAGAAACCTAATTATGGAAATGAAATTTTCTCTTTTATGTATAATTGATATGTTTATTAAAAACTGTTGGAAATCATATTATGCATATGTTTGGCACACAGCATTGAAATAAAATGAATTACGATTAGAAAATTATTGTTTCATGTTGGTAGAATTTAGAATTTGATTAAAATTATATCATATTATGTTTGATGTAGTTTAAGATTAGATTGGAATAAAATTAACTTAAATATTTTATAATATACTTAAAATTAATTTTAAAAAATTCTTTAAAACTTTTGGAAGAAACAAAAAATGAGATGGAATGTTTATTCCTAAATCCATCAAATCTCACTATTTTAGTTGGGAATAAGTATTCACATGAAAGAAGAATTTGAGAGAGTTTAGGATTGTGTTTGGAATCTCACTTATTGCTCTCTAAACATGGGACTTTAGAATTTGAGATATTTTGAATCTTAAATCCATCTCAAATCTCATGTTTCAAATATCAAGTAAATTTTTATCATTTTTATTTTTTTCCAAAATAAAATTTAATTTTCCTTTTTTATTAATCTAAATTGATAAACTCAGGGACGTAACCAGAATAATTTATTAGAGTGGGTTAGAACACAAATTTTAAATGAACTTTAATGATATAAATATTTCATTAATTGAAAAGTACAGGTATACAACCTACTTAAAAGGGATATAATAAGTCTTATCCCTTAAAATTTATATTATAAATAAATATATTTAAAATTAAAGAAAACATGAAATAAATATGAAATACAAGCAATCAAACAAATTTTAAAGGTATTTGAATGATTAAAATTATCAATTATGAATTGTAGAATAATAGTATTATAGTATCAATAATTTTTCTTTAAATAAAGACAATCTACATTTTGACAATTATCATTACTATCACACTTCAATCACATAGTGCATTAGAAAAAATACTAAAAGATATTAAATTTTAATAATATACTAATATTATGATAAAAAAAAATTAAATGTGAAAAACTTAAATAAAATTTCATATGAAATAAAATTACTGCATATGGGATATTTGAATAAAAATGTAAATATAAACAAGAAAATACAAGGAATGAGTTTGGAATAAATATACATTTATTTTGATATTAAAAGAATTAATAAATGAAAAAAGAAAATCAATTAATAAATTTTAAAATAAACATACTTTTATAATTATAAATATATATATATATTATATATTCAAGGTGCAGCAAGGTAGGCCTGAGCCTACCCTAGCCATCACACAGGTCTGTCCCTGGATAAACCCGTCGGCGATATTTATTTTTTTAAAAGTTAGGTTAAAATAACATGCAATTTAAATGTTATTCCCGTATATTCATATAATTTTCTTTTTAATATTAGGTCTACATATTAAAAAAAAAACACACACACACAACTCTTAAGAACTAAAATTGGCAAATTAATAATACATCTAGAAACTTTATTTTTTTTTTGAAAAAAATACAAATTTGATAACCACAAAATTAAACAGAAATTAAACATCGTGGTAAGTGGTTAAGAGGTTAAGAGTAAGAGACCACGAATTTGCCGCTAAATTAGTTGGGAAATGACAAAAGTAGCCCTGAAAGAGCATAACTGACAAACGGTAAACACGTTTGAAGAATCCCAAGAAATCCCTCGTCACAGAATTGCGTGTAAAATAACAAAAAGCGTCCGTGGCAAGGAATCCCCTTAATTTAATCCAAAAATCGGTCGTCTATTGTTTCATTTTGTTTGTGTTTTTTATTATTTATAGTAGCACAAATAGCCCCTCTCCTTGAACCTGACATATATATATATACACACATTCCTTTTAGAACTTTTTCCTCTTATCTCAAGTTTCTGCGACCTTTTTTTTAATCTATCATTTTCCATTTTGTTCTCTCTCCGCAGAACCCGAGATCCTTCTCTTAAAGGTTACCATTTCTTCTTCGACACCTTCATCTTTTATTTTACTTTATTATTGTCTGTTCAATCAGTGTTTCTGTTCCGTTTCAATTGCAGCACTTGAAATCGTGGAACGTGCATTTGTTGTTAAGACTTTTTTATCGTTTTGACAGGTCGGATTTAGACTTTTTTCTGTCTTTTGATTTTTGTGTTTGGAGGAATGTGTGTGATTGATCTGTTGGTTTGGTTTCAGGAATTTTGGCGGGTGTTAAAGCGTAAAACAATTCAAGATGTTGGGAGATTTTCTTACCAGATGTCTTCTGTATGTCATCCCTTTGGCTTTTTTTTTTTTTTTTCTTCTGTTCTTTTTTTTTTGTTTTTTTTTTTGTGGGGGAGGCGGCGGCGGGGTGGTGTGGGTGGGGTGTGTTGTGGGGTGGGGGGGGATTTGTAATCTCTGTTTCATTTGTTTTGACTTTTATTTATCGTCGATCATGTTTGGCTTGGACTTTGGATGGCAGGTTGGTTTTTGGGTATGCATATCCAGCGTTTGAGTGCTTTAAAGTTGTGGAGAAGAACAAAGTCGAGATTGAGCAACTCAGATTTTGGTGTCAATATTGGTAAGAAAAAGCTTCTGTTTTCCCCAAATGATGCTTCTTCTTCTTCTTCTTCTTCTTCTTTTTCAAAAGAATTCAATTTCTTCTATAAATATTATAAATTTAAAAATTTGAAAGTTGTAGGACTCGAATTCATAATTTTGTCAAATGATTTTATACCTTTTATTACTGGATTGATATAATCTCAATCTTTATTTATTTAATTTTTTTAAATTAAACCACTGCAATTTCTGTCATTTGAATTTGAATTTTTTTTTTTTAATGTTTTTCCACTTTTGTTCGTAGACTATGTTTGGAACATGAAATTTAAGATGAATTTGAGATTCAAATGTTTCAAACTCTCAAATCTCATGTTTAGAAAACAATGAATGAGATTTCAATCTCAATCCCAAACTTCTCTCAAATCCTCCTCTCATGAAAATATTCTTTCCCAACCAAAATAGTGAAATTTGATGGGATTGGGAATGTGCATTCCATCTTTTTTTTTTTTTTCCCATTTTTGTAAAGAATTTTTTAAAATAAATTTTAAGTATATTATAAAATATTTAAATAATTTTATTCCAATCTAATTTCAATCTATATCAAATATAATATGGTATAATTTTAATCAAATTACCAATTCCATCAAAAATAAAACAATAATTTTTAATTCAATTCAATCTATTCTATTCCAATCCCGCGTTGTTTAGCACCAAAATGATCCCAAGTTCGAAGACTTACCATTTTTTTTCTTTTTTTTGGCGTTCTGCTCTTCCAAATTTGTTCTTAATTGTTTACCACCAAGATGATCCCAAGTAGGAAGACTCAGCAATTTTTTTTTTCTTTTTGAACTGGAAGACTCAGCAAATTAATCACCCTAAATTGGTTAGACTCCGTAAATAACAAATAATTTAACGCTAGAATTATTTGAATGGCCACGATTGTTTATGAAGGCCAAACGACCTAAATTGGTCACCGATAGAATTCATGAGCAGAAATGGATTGATTGCCATATTTATGAAATACATTCCAAGATATAATTTTCCAGAATTAAGGCTTTACAATACAAGTAGAAACGAATTAATAAGTCACCACATTTATTGAAAACTGATTCCTCCTAAAATGTGATTGTGCAGGATCCTGGTGGCAATTCTATCAGTTGGCGAGAGGATTGCGGACATATTCATATCATGGTATGCAGAGTGCTGTATGTACATATATATATATATATATATAAGCACACTTTATTTACATAGCTTTTCAGGGGGCTTCAATTAACAATTTTGTGACTCTTGAAGGTTGCCCATGTATGGTGAGGCGAAGCTGGTGCTTTTCATCTACTTATGGTATCCAAAAACCAAGGTAAATTCTGAAACCAAACTTTGATATGGGGGGGTGTTCCATATTTATGCACGAGATTGAACACCGAACACGTTTGATGATTATGCAGGGAACTGCTTACATCTATGGAACCTTTGTAAGACCTTTGATTGCACAGCATGAAACAGAGATTGATAGAAAGATTCTGGAGTTGAGGGCAAGATCATGGGACTTGGCTATTTTCTACTGGCAAAACTTTGCACATCAGGGGCAGGCAAAATTCTTCGAAATTCTTTATTATATTGCCGGTCAATCTTCCAGATTCAACAATGCCAACTCCACTTCTCAGGTACAATACTTTTATCACATGTATTTGATATCCTTGCATCAAATGCATTACATGTATGTCTATCTATTACATTCTAAAAATATCAACAAATTATAATAAATATTACAGAAATTCGATCAGCAAGCACAATCAAATCAATATACACCGGGCATGCCTACAGTGGGTACTCAGGTACTACTTGTTTTCTCGTAATTAGTTATACGTTCAAATTGCACAACATGCCAAGTCATTGCCTCCAATAGGTGCACACAATATGCTTGGCGGCACGAACAAGAATCTAACACACTTGGAGATTTTGTAACAAAATGATGACCACCTTGAATATTTACACAACATCAGGTACCATCGAATGAGCAGGTAAAATACAACCAAGCCATGCCACCAAACGGGCTGACTGAACCGTCACAACGCAATCACATACCAGAAGAGACCACCGCACCTCTCTCACCAAGTGAGAGGCTCCTCCAAACTCGGCAGAGGCTCAGGCGCCAAGCATCAAAGCAGTGATTTTAAAATCGGTAGCAGAATTTGCACACAAAAAAAAAAAAAAAAAAATCCAATTTGTATAAAATCTAAACTACCCAGACCAAAAAAAATATATATATATATATATATAGAAAATCCAAACTCAGAATTTCTTCCGTAACGAAATTTTGTTTAACTTTTTTTTTATTGATTCTTGTAAGTTTGTAATAGACAACATGTTTCAATGAAAATTCGTTTTCAATTGGGTCATTTTTAAGTGCAAAAAAAAAAAAAAAGAGTGATAGCAATTGTTATCTGGTGACGCGTACAAATATGGCACGGCGGATCCGATGAATGGCACGTGAGAGACCAGAAATGATGTAACGGAGACAGGAAGAGAGAGAATAGTGGGCGGAGGAGAATCTGATCCAAAATCGGTGAAAGAAGTGGTGGCTGGAGGATCCAGGAGAGGCGGACATGGGCTGGAGGTAGGCCCAGGCGGCCTGCTTCACCAGGCGGTTCCGGATAGAGATTTCATGGCAGGAGTTGGCAGGCCGATCCGGCGGTGGGAGAGCCGACGGCGGTGGTGGAGGAAGGGAGGATGTCTCTGAGAGAAGTGTAGGCGGTGAGAGAGGATTTGGGGGAGATGAGCTCGAAGGAAGGCGGGGAGGTGCCGTTGGGGAGGCTGGAGGTCTGTAGGGGTTTTGGTGGAAGATTGATTTGTGACGGGATTGGTACGGAGGTACAGATGGAGTTGTGGCGACGGAGAGGCGGTGGTGGTTCGTCCATGTCGATTTTTTCTCTCTGTATGCGTGTTACAGTGAAGGGAAGAGAGACAAAAGTGTGATTTTAGGCTGCTCTGCTCTGTTGAGTAGCTGCAATTATTGTCGCCATCTCTTTTTCTCATCTAGTTTTTGTCATTTTCCTTCACATGTCTTTTATTTCTTCTGTTCCCTTAACATTTTTCACAGTGTTACTACCCTATTTATATAAATATTTTTTTAGGATAAGTATCATTTTCACATTCATATTTTGAAAAGAGTCGGGTCTATAACTATGTTTTAAAACGCATCAACTCTTATCTTCGGAAAAACGTTAAATTACGTCCTTCCATCAAGTTTAACCTAATAAAAATAAAAAAAAAAAGATTCTTCTACCTTGACTTTATTTACAACATATGCAATGGCCGTTTTGTTATTAATAAAACTAAAATTTATAATAAGTTAAAAATTAACAAAATTAAAATTAAAATTAAACCTAAAATAAAATGAATTTAAAAATTAAAACTGAACTAAACCTCACATCTTCATCTTTGATCCAATCATCCCATCAATCTTCATCTTTAATTAAACAACACCCATGATATCTAATTTAATCTCTCATCCATCACCACTTTAATAAAAAGTCATTTAAAAGCCAAGATAATATCAAGAAAAAAATTCATATACACAAAAAAAGAGAGAAAAACCTTAAAAAAATATATAATTTAATCTCTCAGTCATCACCACTTTAATAAAAAGTCATTTAAAAATGAAGATAATATCAAGAAAAAAATTCATAAATACAAAAAAAAAAAAAGAGAGAGAGAAAAAAACCTTTAAAATATTTTTAAAATAAAATTAAAATAGTATTTAAAATCTAAAAAATAGAAAATCTTGCACTGTCCATCTTCGATATGGACAGTAAAGATTAAAAATAAATAAACTTAAAAATATAAATATAAAAAATTAAAAAAATATATCATTGTAATCTGGTTCGCGACGATTTGGTGATGAACACATTACTAGATCGTCAATCTGGTTCATCACTAGATTGCGATATAGAGATGAACTAAGAGAACGAGACAGCTTGTTCGGGTTAAGATTAGGTGCTACGAGATTGTCTTCAACCAGATCATCATCACCACAATGAAAACCAAAATATCACATTGGGTTCGTCTTCAACCTCAAGCCACAAATCTGGGTTGGAACCCACAACGTCACCAATCGAACCTAGATGCCTTAAACCCACAACATCACCACCTCTATCGTCGGCCAAATTTTCACCTACTCTACAAACCACCGCAACATCTGGTTTTAAAACTAATCAAACTACCAGCCTCTATTACCACCTTCATCGCTGGCCACAGTCAGCACCACATACACAACATCACCACCTATCGTTGGCCACAATCACCACCACAACATCAGCTAATTGAATCCAAAAGCCATATTCCATCTAGTTTCAAAATTTATATAAGATTTGAGTTTTGAAACCTAAATTATCTTTGTTAGACAACGAACCAACCCGGGCGACAACGAACCTAGGTCGTAGCTGAGTTCATTAAAGAATGATGAACAAACCCAGACACTTGGGTTCGCCTTCTTCGAACGGACCTATGCATCTAGGTTCATCTTCTTCAAATGAACCCAGTCATGGGTTCGTTTGAACTTTCTATTTTAATTTTTTTTTTTCCTAACCTATGCAACTGGGTTTATCTTTTTCGAACGAACCCAATCCTAGGTTCGTTTGATTTTTTGTTTCTTTTTTTTTTAATTTGTTATTATTATTTTTTTAAATTTTTAACTTTTTGTATATTTTATATTTTTATTATTTCACCATTTATTGGTTGCAATCTGTCTTCTTTTTTATTTAATTTTTTTTTATCTATTAATCAAATTACATAATGTCCAAAATACCCTAGCAATCATAGTCAATGTTAGTTTGACTATCAGTTGACTAATAGAAATAACCGATTTGACACTTTTTCGATATTTTAGGAAATATTTAATGCAGTTTCAAAACATAGTTAAAAGTTTGATATTTTCACAAAATATAAGAATGAAAATAAAATTTACCCTTTTATTTATTAAAATTATCTATTATGTACTTGGGTATGGATATACCTGATACTTATTATATTCTAAAATATTTATTATATATGATTACAACTAAATGAGTCGGATCTAATATAATACAGTCAGACTCATTTAGTTATAACAAATATAATTAATATGTAATCATATATAATTCTTACAATCGGTAATTTTAGAATGTAATCAATCATTTATAATTGTCAGATGTATCCTTGATTCAGATATAATATAATATAATCTGTTTCAAACATAATAAATACGTAATCATATATAATAAATACTAATCAGTAATTTTAAAATGCAATTTGTCATTTATAGTTGTCAGATGTATCCATACCCAAATGTATTGTAAAATATATCCTATATATTTAGAATTTTTATTCTTCGCTATATGTGTATATATTTAGAACCTTTATTGTTGTTATTGTCCAATCCTTTGTATAATATCAAGTGATATTAAGTAATAGTTTGTTGTTATCAAATTATATCTTACAAAGCCTTTGAATATCATTCTTCCAAGTTGAGATAGAATCTCAGTACTAGATAGAAAATCACAAGAGCATAATCTTACTTGAATAGCCTCCTTAACAGGGTATGTGGAGCTAACCATAGGTTTATCCTTATCTGATCCATAATAACATTACTGAAATGGCTGAAAAGCATAATAAAGTCGAAATTGATACTCATTGGCATATGTATTAATTTACATATTTGTAAACTCATTTGATTGTAAAAGATTTATGATTTTTATTTAAAATAATAGTATAATCACTCGAATCTGAATTATTATTAAATTAAATGAGAGTTCTTTATTATCATACTATATTGAATGGTGGTTATACAATTTAGGGAAAATCCCAAAAACCTCATCACTTTTGATAGATTATCTATTTTCCCCCACATGGTTTCGTTTTTATCCAAAATACCGCATAACTTTTAAATAAACACTCAAAATACCCCCTGAAAGCGTATAAAAAGACAATAATGCCATTAACGGTCACAGATTCTATTAGGTTGACATGGTTGACCGTTTGACTCCAAGGGTAAAAACAAAAATTCAATGAAAATATTAATTAAAATATAAAAAATCAAAATAAATAATATTAATATAAAATTATAAAAAAGTATTTTTATTTAAAAATAAAAAATAATAATATATAAGAATAAAAAAAAAAAAATCCTCTCAACTCCAGGCTCTCTTTTGCTCTCTTCTCTCTCTTGTGCTTTCTCTTTCTCCTCTTTTCCCCTTCTTTCCTCCATCTCCGATCGAATTTGCAAGTGGATTGACGGTAGTGGTGTCGAAACAGTGGAGACCCCGGTTCTGGGTAAGGAGGTGTGTTATTGATTATTGTGGTGTATTTTTTTTTTTTTTTTTTTTGTTTGATTGTTATTGTTTGGGTTATTGATTGTTGTTTATTAGGTTTTTTATTTTGATGGTGTGTGCTAATGATTGATGATTGTAAAAGATTGATGATGGAAAATCTAGGTTGATAGATGTTGAAAGTTGATGATGATGATGATGCTAAAGGAATGCCCACTTTTGTTTTGTTTTGTTTTTTAAATTTTATTAATTAATTTTTATTTTTTAAATTTGATGGGGTGATCTCCACCGTCCATCTCATTAATGGATGGTGGAGATAATTTTAATCAGTATATAATTTTTTAATTTTAAAATATTATTTATTTTTTTCTATTTTATATCAATTTTTATGTTTTAATTTAGTGTATTAATCTCCACCGTCCATCTATCATCTCATAGATGGACGGTGGAGATTAGTTTTGTAAGTTTATGATTTTTTTAAAAATATTATTTTATAATTATTTTATTTTTAAATAAAAATCTAAGGGATAAAAATTTCTTTTTACTTTTGGTTTAACTTTTCTATTAATTTTATAACAGAAGGGGGTTCTTGAATAAAAGCGAAATTGCATGATGGAAAATGGATAATCCATCAAAAGTCAATGGATTTTTTAGGATTTTCCGTATAATTTATGATTTAAAAGTGAAAAGCTTGATATAATTGAAATTGACACTCATTATAATTAACTTATAGAATCGTCACTTTTTAGTGTATGACTTATGATTTCCCTGTGAATGATGGAGTTATGCAATTATACTTATGTTATTCTCAATTTTAGTTTAATTAATAAAAGTTGCAAATAGATAGATGCACAGATTAGTAGGGATCTTTTCAAGAATCTTATTATATTAAACCCCAAATGGGTCAGAACAATTTACATTCAGCCATTTATGTCTTTGCAAGATACATGAAATAAATAATTAAATACTTGAAGAAGCATTAAATACATTGTTTATGTTAAGAGTGTGAGATAAGCAGCAAAAAACAAAAGGGTGGTGGTGGTAAATGCTAAAAAGAACAAATATAACGCGAGACACGCAAAAGCGCGACCACCGTTAAAGGAAAGGAGTTAAGTGAAAGAAATGTCAGACAGCAAACACGCGAAGCACGACTTTATCATATTGGTAAACAAGATCCTCTCTCCACTTGCTAATTTTCTATGCATTATTGAATTGGCACCTGAAGTCACTTCAAAGACATCAAATTAGACCTACTAATTTTATCAAAATAAAGGCAATCATTTCATAACCCCAGTTGCAACCTGATTAGACTTGTTGCAATTTCAACTCCAAACCCTAGTTTTACTCTTTCAATTTGGACCAAGTCATATTTCATATATGTATCCCAGCAACGTATCATTAGTTCAAGTGTGGATTCAACGCTAAAAAACATAATGTCATCATCCAAAGTTTTAGGCCAATCGAAAATACTTAAAGAGATATTTTATGGGACGATCATTAACATCATAGCAGACTTAATAGTTATAAAATGACTTAGACCACCTATGTTTTAATGTTGCAAGTGTATATGAGTTTTAACAACTTTTAGTTCTATTGGAAAAACCAATAACAGGGAACCCCGCGTAAATGTGGAAGAAGAGGACTGAGACACTTGAGAGTGAGTGGTAGGCCACTTCAGGGCCCTCTTTCAGATTCATAATATTAAACGGAAAAAGATAAGAGAAAAAAGCACTTTGATTAGCCAGTGGCCTAGTTGAATTATTATTAGAAATTAATATATAAACAAGAATGGTCAATGTTGAGCGGCTCTTCTTGGAGACCTGTCACGCGGTGCTTGTTCAATGGGTTTTTTTTTTTGTATATTTTCTCTTGCTCGGCGTTCATACTTTTTGTTCAGTGATTTGATTTCCAAAAACATAAAAAAAACAAGTTCGATTCTTGCATTGGCGTGGGAAGTTCGTTACTTGTCTGACAGCTACGTGTTACCAGATTGGATTAATTTCTGTACCTTTTGGATTTTTATAAATTGTTTGCTGTTTGAACTTCATACCATTAACAATTACAAGGTATTGGATTACATATTGCTGATGAATACAGATTTGATGTATAAGGATCGTACATGTTTTTGGTATTTTCATAATCATTATTTACATGTTATAAATAATGACAAAAGAACAAAAAATAAAAAATAAAACAAATCATGAACGTAGTTGATGGGCATCAATTATCGTAGGCTTTTAAAATAGTATAACGACCCATGAAGTAAGGGCCCCACTACTATGGGAATCAGACGTGGAAAATTGAATGATGGTTACATTATGCTGAGGTGGACACCAGAACACCATGCCCGATTCCACACCGTCAAGTCAGTAGCCACCATGACTTTTGCTGTTATGCAATTAAATGCAATTGTAAGTGTCACTACAAAAAAAACAGTGGTTATTAATGGTCAACTATTTTTTATCATAGTATATTTTGATAACACCGTGAGTTTAGATTCTACTATTTTTATCATATATTTTGATATTTAAAATTACTGTTGAAAATAATGAAAATTTTATTCGTATTTTTTTTAGGGTAGTTAGACGTCGTAAATGGTAAAAATTTTAATTCTACTATTACTGATGATTCGTAACCATAAAAAATAATCTAAAAAGTTGTTGAAAACTTATTTAATTTTGGCGGAAATGTTTTGTGCCAAATGAATCATCGATGATATTAAAAATTATTGTCGAAGATAATTAAAATTTTATTCATATTTTTTTCGAGGATAGTTAATCGTCATAAATGGTAAAAATTTTTATTCTACTATTACTGATGATTTGTAACCATAAAAAATAATATAAAAAGTGGTAGAAAAATTATTTAGTTTTGGAGAAAATGTTTTGTGTCAAGTGAATCATTGATAATTTTGAAATAAATTCGTACTTTTTTCAAGGTAGGTAGCCGTTATAAATGGTAAAAATTTTTGTTATACTATTACTGATGATTCGTAACCGTCGAAAATAATCTAAAAATTTTGGCGAAAATGTTTTGCGTCAAGTGAATCATCGATAATTTTGAAATGAATTCATATTTTTTTTAGGCTAGGTAGCTGTCGTAAATGATAATAATTTTAATTATACTATTACTGATTATTCATAACCATCGAAAATATCTAAAAAGAGATTGAAAAAGTATTTAATTTTTGTGGAAATATTTTGCACCAAGTGAATGATCGATAATTTTGAAATGAATTCATATTGTTTTCAAAGATAGATAGCCATCGAAAATGGTTTAGTATAACAAATACCTTTTAAAAGCCAAACCACCTCATTTCTAACCTTAACCACACCATCAATTCTCTACTTATAGTCTTCTTTCTCATTTCACACCATCCACCCACACTACAAACATGAGAATGTTTCAATTTTTAAAATTTATTTATTAATATATATATTTTTTATTTTTTTAACAATATTTTATTATTATTATTATTATTTTATGTTGAAGTGTTAAATTAATGAATTTTATTGAAGAAATGCATTTTAACATGTTTTTCGGCAACAAGCTCTAAATTAAAAGAGCAAGAGACCATCAATTTCTTGGAGAAGAAAATGAAGAATGATCTTGAATTACTTATGAGGAGATTATGCACGTAAATATTGTCTTGTTTCTTTAATGTTGTAAACAAATTGATGAGGTCTCACTTCTTGTATATTTGCTAAAAACTTTCTACCTTGTTTTCCATTTTTGTTATTAAATTTGGAACAATCAATGCTATATTCTATGAATTTACAAATTTTTTCAATCTATACTTTTTATGAGAGACCATAAACTTTTATGAGAATTTTGTAGCTATAATTGGATTTTAAGATTTGTCTTCATAAAGTATTGATTTTTCTTAATTTTTTGGCTTGATGTATTTGTAACTTTATTGATTTAATATTAGTTTAAAATGTTTTCTACGTGATTAATCTTTAATTGAGGTAATCGTTAATTCTAATATATCATATGGTGTACATAAGGTGTTTGATGAAATATTTCAATGAGAAATTAGGACATGAAATTTCTAATTTCAAGTTATATCATTTTTTAGTATTTTAATTAGTCATTATAATCTTTTTATAAATGTGGATTGAGAATTTTCTAGCTATAATTGAGTTTTAAAATTTGTTTTTATAAATTTTCTTAATTTTTTGGCTTGATGGATTTGTAATGTTGTTGATTTAAGGTTGGTTTAGGATGTTTTCTATTTGACTAATATTTAATTGAGGTAATTGTTAATTATAGTATATAAAATTTTTAAGAAATCACTAAAACTTTGTTATGTATTTTGTTAGCAAAATAAAATTACATTTTCCCCTTCCTTAGTTTTGGTTTATATTTTAAATATCTAAAGATAGGGGAGATATTTTTTTCAGGTTACTAATTCTTATTAAATTTTATACAGGATAATATTTTATCAAGCATGGATGAGGAGTACAATGCATGATGATTAATCAACTATAAAGAACCGGAATCCAAAGTTGGAGGATAGGTTTTTTCATATTAATTAATCAATTGACAAAGTCTATATATTGGAACTACAACCTTCTTTCAGCAATATCTCTTTTGTATTTTACAAATTTAATAGCTACCGAATGTTAGAACTACCATAAATATGTACACTATTGTGTTACTTTTATTTAGTCTGGTTATGACAATCCAATATTTTGCTAAATTTGCTAATTAATTTGATTTATTTTTAGTTTTATTGAAGACAATATTAAGAAACATTTGAACTACAACATGGTTATTAAAAAGGGTGTAATAAAATGGATTAATATGAATAAATGAATTCAAACATAAAATATTATTTTGAAGGCCAAACCATATGTGCATTGAGATAATATCGACGGTCATTTTTTGTTATAAAAATCAGTTTTTTCGATGGTTGAAAGTCCTTGGATAACTTTCTTTTAACAAATAAAAATAATATTTTTGACCGCTAATCTCCCTTAGTGAAACACATTTATTCAACGACTAGTTCTCGTCGAAGATGTTCTAGCCCAAATTTTAAAAGAATTTTTTTTATGAAATTGACAATATAATCGACGGCCTATGACTATTATAAATAGTATAATTTTCAATGGTCGGTTGATAAATTGATATTTCTGATAACACATTTTACAACGTCGTTCGACAGCCATTTACCATCGAAATGAAGTATTTGCAACAGCATTCTATCATTAACAATGACATTCGGCCCTCAATAATAAACCTTTTTTTTGTAGTGTGTGTGCAGGATATGTGGGTCATGGGAGAAAAGAATTCATATCAATTAATTCGACAACATATCTAGTTCTGATATGGAATTTTGGATGGATGGCACAAACGTTTATTAGTTATAACGACTCACTAAACATCAATCGATCAAAGCAAACAAATCGTTTCAAGGAAGCCAACTTCACAGGTTTTTCCAATGGGGAAGAACTCTAGTGGGACAAACATAGTCCATTAGTCTCAATCAGTCGTTAAAAGACAGCCAACTAATTGTATTGTAGACCTATTCCCGATACTTGATGTGATTTTACATCATCACAAGATGGCCAACCAACGATATTTTAGACCTAATTCACATAACGTGATGATTGAAATGAGCTTACGGTTTTTATTTTCCTTCAATATTATCGCCCAACACTGAATTTTAACATATATCCATACTCCTTTTCCACGTAGATGGATAGACTAAAGGAGCCTTTTTAAGCTGTTCATGTGTCATAGAGTCCACATTATGAATATGACGTGCTCCACCATTTTTTTTTTTTTAAATCTTAGGATATGGGTGAGATTTCAATCCTTAAGCTTTTAGGACCAAAAAAAGTGTTCAATCATTCTTATTAATACAAAATCGAATGAGAGGTGGATCGCTTGCACTTTTACACTGTTTTGGTCCCAACAGAAAAATTGTGGTTGCTGTCGGTTTCAGTTCTTTCTTCTTTCAGGTTTTGATCGTGGCCTATAACCAGTTTCCACCACCTTCTGCCTTCTTATCTACAATGAAATGTGTTTCATACTGCTTAACTAGCTAATTCACACCTTATTAGTGTTGAATATATTTATTCAACTTCTTATGGCAAGATAGATATATAAAACAAGCAATTTCATGCACTAAATTTCATAAAGCCTAAGCAGTTTTGACGAACACAGTTAACCAAGTCTGATAAAACTATTTCCCACTTTTGAAGCAATCACTCATAAACTAACTAATGAACTCATAGTGGCTGCCTGTTAATCAAATAAGCATTGCTACATATGACAATTTATATCTGAACTTATAAATGTCAAGTTAATTCAATTGAGTCCACACCTCCGTAGAATTAAACCAACGCCAGATACGTTAGTTGAAATTATAATTTACAAGATGTCATTAAAATGAACAGTGCTTTGAGTTTGCGTTGAAAAGTTCAGTCAGCTTTCTATGTCAAAGTATCAAACGATATCTCAAGATGATATGCACTTAATAGAATTTGAGTTCAAGTAATATGACTATGCAAGCAGCTTTTTCACCATAATGGCATATCAAATTATTACATCAAATCGTCGTTATCATACAATCTGAGCGACAGGCCAGAATAATTTTGCTAACCTATGATGTTTTCCAGTGCACCAATACAATAGCAGGTCTACTTCTCAGCATTTAGATACGGTTCCCTTAATATTTCAAATAGAATCCACGGTGCAACCAGCATAAAAAGATGATTATTTTGCATACAATGACATTCTGCATGTGGTTTACCGTGTTTTGTGCATTGTGTCTCAAAATCCAACATTGTTTTCCCAAATTCCAGTAACAAGTTCATATTCAACTAGACCTGTGGTTAAAAATTTGACTCAGCATAACACAGCAATAACCTCCAGTTCACCATTCATCAGCTTCTCTTCCCACTGTAGTAGATTGATCATGCTACTCATTTATACACTTAATTGACAGACATGGTAAGTTGCTGAAGGGGGCCAACAGAAGGCTCCTGATTTAGCTCACCATACGAGTAAAAATCATCTGTGAGCAGAATTAATATCACTAGATTGTATATCTGAAATCCTAGACGGTGGAGTTTGTGGTCTCAGGGTACAGACATCAGGCATTACAAAATCAGTATCCAATATGTTTTCTCCACCCCAATCAACACCTGCTATGGTTGAAATCAAGGATCAAACAACAATATCATGAACTCAAACAAGAGAAAACTGGGAGAAGATGGAAGCAAACGTGTATAAAAGAGAGGACAGCATATTAGACAAAGGATACAGTCAGTCTTCCACATATCTGTGATACTGACACCAGCATCAGATAGAAGCCAATAATCGGAATCATTCTGCAACAGAAAATAGACATGTAAGTAAAGCAAACTTGACACTAGAGGAAAACTAAAACACCACCACCACACAATTACCATATCTTTTGTTTATTGGATTTATAAGATTTACAAAGTCGAGAGTGTAAGCACACAGTATTCCACATGTCCTATTTCTTTTTAAACATAATTTGCAGGCAAGTCTATGAGAAACTCAGACATAATGCTAGATGAGTTGTGATCATAATCATATGACGCACACAAATCAAGAAGTCAAGACAGATATAAGCAATATGCCCTCTAATTGGGATCTAGGAACTTTAGGAAGAAATGGAAGACTTTAAATCAAATTACAAAAATCATCAAGTCATGCGTATGATGACAAAACTTTAATGTTGCCCTTTCAAGGTGCATCTTCAGATAATTAAACACATGTACATTGACAACCTGGCTTGAAAGTTATGCTTCACATCCAAGGCTCAGATTCAATGCCATGGGATGAATGTTTGCCAACTCACTCAAAAAATAAACCTTATTCGAAATGTGATTTAGTACCTCGTTCATTGAATGTGCAATTGTTCTTCATAAAAGAATGATTTCAGAAATGAAACTGTGAGAATTTATAAAAAAGAACAATTGCACTTACATCAGCATCTGAAGGAACAATTCTCATCATTCCCCCAGCAAAATCCTGTGAAGAATCAAGGCCAGAGCACATCTGAGGAGCTTCTTCTGACTGAGGTTGAATTTCCCTTCCAGTGCTCTCCATGGTCGCCATTGCCATCACCTGCCTTTCATTAAATCCTGAATTTGAAGCATGTGGTAAGCTCACTGGTGGCTCACGATTATTCGTCTCCTCAAACTTCTCCTCAAATTGACTGAAAAGCCAAATGAGAAAACTTAGATAATAGACAACAAAAATATTAAGAATATCAAACAAGCAAGGATCTCAAGTTAAAAATCATCTGACACAACAATCAATGTGATTAGATATTATACAAGAGCAAAAGATGGGCCATTATAGTGCACAAGTGGAAGTTTGGAAAAAATTACCTCACAAGGTAAACATCAATAGGACCCATTGAGCTCCTAAGGATTATCCGGTATCTCCTCTGTGGGTAATCAACAGCCTGTGCATACAGGAGCAATGAGATATGCATCAAGAACAAACGTAGTGAAACACAGACATTTCCTTTCAAAATTTTCAACCATCTGCTTACTTCATCAGGATCAGGAACTTCAAGAGTAGTTCCATGTGGAGCTTTAATTGCTATAAGGGTTTCATTCTGCCAGAATCAATGCACATGAAATCAAGTTTAGATAAGGTAAAGAATCTTTTAGATCAGCGTCAAAGCGGTAAACACTATGCTACGACACAAAAATAAACCTAACCTGGAAACAAGGTATGTTCTTGATATCTTCTTCAGACACAAAAAGCCACCTGAAATAGTTACAGAGATATGAAGGTATTACTGCATGCATATAAACACAGATAAATTGTAATCATCAGGATTAGGGAACATAGTGGGAAGAATAATTACTTTTGATTGTTTTCATTTTCACTCAAATCCCTCAATCTATCCTGCATCTCTCTGCAACAATTTGGAAGTATCAGTGCTTTTCTAAAGCTTCAAAACAGCAAAATTTACTGCTAACAGGTATAAGAAACCTTATTTGATCATCTAGTCTGCGCTCTTCCATGGAAAGGTTTTCGATTTCAGCCTGCAATTAAAGACAATAAAATAAAACTGGTTCATCTCAAAACGCCACTGAAACTACGCCATTTTACGTTCCAACTAACAAACGTAGAGGATGAACCAGTAATGATCTGATATTGTGTGCCAAGATACAAACTAAGACACAAGGTACTCAAACATTCTAATCTATATTAATAAAATTTAAAAAATAATAATAATAATAATAAATAAAATAAAATCCATTGTCTGCACAAAAATAAAACAACATTTACTTCGGCACACCTGTAATAAGGAGACATCACCATCCACCTCCCCTGGCACAGAATTATCAAGTCCCCTGATCAATTTGATCAATCCTTACATGAGTTCCCATGTTAGAAATCAAATTAAGATAGAAGCAAAACAACATCAAATTCTCAAAAAATTCACAAAAGTTACTTCCAACGTATTCTGTTCTTGAGCTTCTTCTCAATAAGACCAATTCCTTCCAAAACATTTGTTATGTCATATATGCGTCTCTTTTGCACCTGTTTCAATTCAGGAAAAAAAGAAGCATTGATTAGTATATTGAATCATTCAACATGCACGGTCAGTTAGCTGGATGATCACCTCTAAAGTTTCCGCAGCTTTGTTCAAGTCAAGTATGCCATCTTCAGCATGCTTAATTAGATTGATGAATTTTTTCGTCAAAAGACCTGGAAAGTTTGAACAAATTATTCTCAGTCTGCCAAGCTTTAGAGCCACGTATTGCACACAATACCAAATATACAAAACAAAAAACAACAAACAAAGATGCCAAGACATTCAGGATTACCCAAGGAACTGTCATAACGACAGCTGCCAGCTGGAGTAAGTGTAATAGGAGAACCTGCAAGTTAACATCAAGTACTTAGTTAATAGCTAGGTAGAGTACAAGGAATTCTCTTTAAAACCCAATTGTACCGTAGTGAAGCATATCTACAAAATAATAAGTTTCTGACCGGCATTTGAGACGGGTGTTTGAGGTGTGGATCTATTGCCCTTTGTCCCTTTAGAAGGGTTGGTTATCCTTCTCCCTTTAGCAGATATAGGTGTCTGGAAGGGAGAGTTGGATATGTTAATTAATCCAGGACTGCTGACCAAGTCACCCGATTGAATTTCACTGTTGTCAGGCCCATTCTTCCGCTTTAATAGCTGAGAAACATATGCAGACCAACAGAGTTATAAATAGACCACATGCTACTACTAAAACATTACTGATTAAAACGAATCACAAAATCGATTTCAAGGCATTGTGCAAGTTTTGCACTATCAAAATCACAGCTATTATATTGTTTATCAACAACCCGATTTATGCTACAGAAATCAAAGCTAATCATCTAGTGAAGTAAACTAATCAGTGATTAATTCAAAATTAAATTGCAATTCAGTGTATAAAAGCCCAAACAAGTAAATCAAATTAACATTTGTTAAAAAAAAAATCTAAAACCGTTCAATAATTAAAGGAAAAAAATCAGTAAAATGAAGTGTGAAGAGAAAAAACTCGAGAAAGTAAAAGGACAGACAGGAGATCTGACGACAAGAGCATCAGGTTCCTGATCGGCAGCTCGACGAGTAGTTGCGGGAGAAGAGAATTGGTGGTAATCGTCAGACGGAACAAACGGAGGCTTTGTAGTAACGAAAGCCAGGTGGCGCCTGATTGGAGGCACGATCGGGGCGGAAGAAGGAGGCGGCGGCGGCGCCGTGCGGCGAGCGGAGGCTCGAGCGGCACCGGACATTTGGAGGCGAAATGAGGAGACGAGAGAGAGAGATGGAAATCGAAGATCTAGAGAGAGAAGGGAAATGGCGGTGGTAGTGGTGTTCGTAGGGGGAGGCTGAAGAGAGCAGAAAACGAGGGAAGGAGGGAATTTTAGTTCGGATAGATGTGGAGGGAAGTTTTGCGCAATTTTTATATTTCATTATTTATGCTATTTCCTTCGCTTTTATCTTTTATTTATTTTCACTTTTCATTCTTTTTTTGTTATATTTGTATTCCTGCCCCTCTTTCTTTTTTTTTTTTTTTTTTAATTTTTAAGTAAGAAAGGCTTTCATTTGCTACTAAAAAAAAAAAAAAATAGAGCTCATCCTTATCAACTAGCTTCACTAGCTAACTATGAGAGTTTTTTAACCTTATTGTAGGACAATAAACAATTACAAGGATTTGGATAATGTTATAGATAATTTTGTTACAAACTTTCGACGATACACAATTTAAAAAAAGCTAAAAGCTACTTTAATTGTAACTATGTTTAAAATTGTTTCTACTTATAAAATGGTAACTTATAATTTATGAAATAATTCACTTAAGACATATAAGTACCTATGTCTTTGGTAAATTAGATTTTTAAATAATCTACTTAAGACATATAAGTAGCTAAGTGTTTGTGTACTACTTATATCCATTTTCCTTTTTGAAGGTATGTTGTTGGACATAGTAATATTATATTTGTGTTGTTTACAAATATTTCAAACTAAATAATGTGATAAATAGTTCGTAATATTTATATAGATCATGGAATATATCAATCCATAATACTTATTTCATCTTTTAATATAAGCTTTTGAATAAAAAAATGGACTACATTATAATAATCTTTTAAATATATACACATTTCTTATTTATAATTTTATTAGTTTTATAAAATCATAAGTAACAGTAGTCAAAGAGTCAAATAAACTAGTTAAATGGCCAAACATTTTAAGAGCTTTTTCTTTTTAATAAAAAGATGGGGTAAGAAGTTTTTAAAAAAAAAAAGGTTATATATTTATATAAATAGGGTTTTTTTAAAAAAAAAAAAAAAAAAACTTGTGTAAATGTATAGCAGGTAAAAAAAGAAAACCAAAGTTCACTAATAACTTAATAAGATATAAAAGAATATATCAACAAGTATTCATAAACTCAATTCTCAATCAAAAATTTACCTAATAACTTTTAAAAGATACATCTAAATATAATTTTAAGGCTACCAAATACTATTAATATATGTGTTGGTTTACTTCAATGAAAAAACAAAATATATAGACTTCTTTAATTACAAATTATGTAAATCAATAAACAAAAGTTATATCAATAATTAAATTAAAATCATGTGATGCTATAAACTTAAAAAAAAAAAAAAAATCTAATTAACAATACCAATACACTTACATTTATGTTCTTGATAAAAAAATAAATAAATATAAATTATATATTATAAAATCTATGACTTCATATTTTTTTTTATCATAAGAGGTGATAATTTATTAAGAATGATATATGAGATTATAGTTTGATTGGACGATTCCCTTCAACAATGTCTATGAGTTCACCTAATGAGATCATTTAACTGTTTCTACCAAAAGAAAGTCCAAATTTTGTTTTATTGAGGGGCATGTTTGTGGAAATTGGAAAAAGCTAAATAATAGGTGATGCTTGCACTAAAACAAGTTTGGAAGGAAACAATTGAAAATAATGAAAAGATGGGGTCAATAGGAGAAAACACTAATATAAAAAGGTTATTATATAGAAACAAAAACGAAATTAAACAAAAGGAATCGGCGATACCCGCCTTTCTTGTCTTAGGCACATGCGACGATATTCCGCACTCATCCTACTCGCCTTCCTTTTTCTCTCTCACGTCCCACCAAAACCTCGTATGTTAAGGGTCCTAGCGGGAGCACACAGGATCTGTGCTACTTCTGTTAGCTGCGTGACAAGTGGCAAAATGCCACGCCATCCCACTTGTGGAGGGATAATCGGGATCAGCTTCGTTGTGTATATTTTGGTTTTAGCAATCAATTCAAAGCTGGATGACCTTTGAATTTGTTTTTTGTGGTCCAATTGTCATTGTTCATGGCCAGCCTACTCTTCGCTAACTCCTAACGTTAGTTACTTCCTTGTATGAATTTTCAATTTCATTGTATAATAGTGAATTTTGATAAAGTGTTTTTTCTTTAAAATTGTATCTCATAAATTTATGCAAGACGATATCGATTTACCTTAATAATTAAAACAGTTGCAATTATTAATTTGATACAAATTTATGTATTTATAAAATTATTACCTACTTTTGATCTGACAGTATTCATACATTTTCGCTAGGTACATACAACTCCACTAAATGGCCACTGATATTATCACATCATTGCGTCTTCCATGCCCTGTTTACAATTTATGTTGAAGGCAATGGTGAAGTCACACATTACATCAAACATGGTTGATGGTCCATCAGGACCACGATCTGTCCGATCATGAATGCACGCCTGTTCTCAGCCACATCAAGCTCATGGAGTGGTATCCTGCCTGACTCCTGGTGCCTGAACTGCTTCTTTGCAAGTGGTGAATGGACAGGTAGGTAATAACTCAAACGTAAATCAGATGTAAATTTGATGTTATCATGCCATGCTTTATGCAGTGTAACACTATATTATCCTGATGTCACTTAGACACTTCGCTCTGTTGGACTCCATCCTAGCTTCAACTTTCGTGGTGTCAGGTGTGGTTGATTGAATGCACTCGTTTGTCCTGTTAAATAGGCTTCAACATACTGGGTGTGGGTGGGGAACTGTAATTTCCAAAGGCCACGGAAATATGGGAAACATTTGATCATAATTCCTATCTCGATTCACTCTTGAAATCCTATTGAAATCCTATGTCAATGCTTCTTCCGCATGATTTAAAAACTAAGTACCAATTAGTGAGACTATTTTTTTAGGCAAATACTTGGGACTGCTCAAGGACTGGCATAGATCCTATACATGTTCTAATTTCTACAGAGAAACATTACTTCTTCAGGTTCTTACTATCAACTCTCTAGGGCTCAGCTAAACAAATACATTTCAGCACATTCCCTGTTTATGAGTTCAATGCGAAGACGCAATGAGATACCACTCATGCAAGCCCGAACAATTAACTGGAGCTAATATATCCTCAATTAACATGATACTTCAGACAATGGTATTAGCCATCCTGGAAATTACCCCCATCCCACCATGCTTTAATTATACGAACGGGCCAGTATGAATAAAACTCATATGAGCCAAAACTAAATTTTAATTGTGCGTTACACTAACTGATAACAACAGAAACCCAGCCAACCTAGAAACATCATAATGAGTAAACCACCAATTCTCACAAAGTTCACACTTACAACCTATATCGCACTCTGATTCATCATTTGAAGCAGACCATTAGAATCAAAGAGGCACCAAAATTATTACTGCAGGTAACAAGAGAGTCAAGTCTGTTCCACTCGAATCAGCATGACCTTCCGTAACATCATTTTCGCCAAGCCTGAGAAAATCGCCGCATGCTAGCGACCATCGACTCAACATTCAAACACGAAACTAAAGTGCCTTTTTCCGAACACAATCTTAATCTTAAGCCACAGCGACAATCAAAAACTCGATACAAAATTACAAATTCAAAACATCGTTGCAATCGCTCGCATTTTTCTAGTTTTCCAAAAACCAAAAGACTAGTCAATTCCATAATTAGCAAATTCAAGTGAAACAATATACAACAAATACAAGAACAAAAACACTCTACAAAGTATGAGTATGACAATCCAAAGAAGGAGCCGTCATCAGGGGCAGAGAAGAATTACAACAGGCATCCAATCTACGACGAAACTGTCCATCAGTTGTCTTTAATAATACATGAAGAGGAAAACAAACACCCTTCTCAACACAACATTGGTGCCTAGGCGTGATCCTATTCTCCAAACTAAACGAAAAATATTGCGGAAACTTTTTCAATTCTTTCAAATCCCTCCCCATTTCAACTACAAAGTAATTCAATTTCGGCTCATAAGTATCATTAATGCTGTAATTAAACAATTGCGGGAATCTTCTAAACATAGCAGTGGCTTCCTTATGCGAGAATCCGATTTTTTTGAAGTATTCAAGGCGTGGTATGAGTTTGTCTTCGACACTACAGGAGAGCAAGTAAGTGTGTTTGTTTACCTTGGCAATTCCAATGCTTTGGAGGAAGTATAAGGTGGGGCGCAGCCGGGTCTTGACGCAGCAGACGAGCAATCTGGGCCGTCGGTTTATGACTCTCCTTAAATCTGAGCCGTTAACTTTAGCTTCTCGGAGGAGGAATGTGAAGACTGGGAGGACGTCGGTTTCTGGGCGGGTAAGGATTTCTGGGCACATGGAGACAATCC
Source organism: Nephelium lappaceum (assembly GCA_021234005.1). Lineage (NCBI taxonomy): Eukaryota > Viridiplantae > Streptophyta > Magnoliopsida > Sapindales > Sapindaceae > Nephelium > Nephelium lappaceum. The sequence continues at coordinate 7,799,038 of CM038011.1, forward strand.
GGCGGAAGTCAAGTGTGGTGAAGTTCATGGAGGCGATTAGATTGACGGTGGATTTGATGTCAGCAAGAGAGGTGGACATAATCGGAGGGTGGTGGTTGATTAGAGACAAGAAGTCGATTCCCATGGAGTCGAGGTAGAGCAATTTGTCTTGGAACTCAGAAGGGGGTGGTTGAGGGGGTGGTGGTGGGGATATGGAAGGGATTTGTGTGATTCTTGGGGGTATGGGCGGGAGTGGGGTGATCGTTTTGAGGGAAAATGTGGGCAAGTGGAGGTGTCTAGGGCAAGAAAGTGAGGGAAAATCATGGGGAGTGGAGGGAAAATGAAACTTGGGGTGGGAAAATGAGCAAGTCAGTGTGTCTTGCATTTTCTACATTGCTGGTTGTGACGGAGACTGATTGTTTTCCATTTTGTATTTGTTTATCTGGTTGGGGAATAATAATGTGAGGGAGAGATGATGGGCAGAGGATAAGAATCCAAACAAAAATTGTGATTCGAAGACTGCGAGCATGCTATCTCAAATCCGACGAGGCTTCTATAACTTTTGGGATAACATGTTTGTGCTTTCGCGAGGAAGACACACGAACGAAGACAAAAGCCTGACCCCAACTTACCTTTTTATGGGCTTCCAGCTTGGTATTTCTGACTGTTTTTCTTTTGAAGTAATTGGTATTCCTGACTTGGACTAGCCCTACTGCTCTCATAAATTTGTACACCCCTTAACAGGCTGTTTGCGCACCCACATTTTTATTAATATTAAATTTAATATTATCCTTCGCTAAAATGCTAAAATTACTCTTATAGTCATTAAAATTTTTTGCAATAAAAATTAATTCAATCATAAATTAAAATGAAAACTATAAGTTAAAAAGGTGGAAGAAAAATTGGTAAAGATTTTATACGAACTTTGCATTGTCAAGTATTATCACAAGTTTTGTAGATCTGAAACTGAAATTGAAATAAAATTAAAATAAAATAAAAAACACCATGCTAAGAAACCGAAATCAGTCTCTGTAAATTATGGTGCTGAATTTGTTATGGCTCAGTTCATGTTGTATGAGGATTTATTGATACTGTAAGTGGAGTAATTTATTTTTTTAACAAATATATCCATTTTTTTTAATATTATCATCTTATAGGTCAGAAGACTATCTGGATCTATTTAGATGGATCATCTTACGTGTTAAAGAGTTATTGGGACCTATTAAGATAGATCACAAATAGCACGTCAAATGACTATTTTCACAACCAAAAAATAATAACACCTATTAAAAGAAAACACTTCTCTTACCTTATAATTTAATAGAACATGAGTGAGATTATAACTCTACCTTTTAGTGTGAAGAGACATATTTATCCGGTGCGACCAAAGGATGATGTGTACAAATATAAGCATTTTGCTTTTCATAAACTATGTATAGCGATTTTAATGCTTCGGAGCATATGAATCAAATCTTTGATTCAAATTTGTATCAAGGTGTATCAAAAGTTTTACATCGTTGTAAACACTTCTACAATATACTATATTTATTTTTAAAAAATTCTTCACACATTTTTATGAATTGTTGGTCAGGATAATTGATATTTGCCAAACTCGTGATACATTTGACCAATCACTTTTCATTACTAACAGGAACTTCAACAAAATTCCTGAAGGCATTAAATATGATTGCACCAGATATCATGGCCAAACTTGAACCCATGGTGCTAGCTAAAATAAGGGATAACACGATTCTTTTTTTTTTTTTTAAATTGAAAATACAAAATTGTACTCTAAATTTAAGGTAAATGTTTCATTATCATCATCCAAAATGTATAAACATTTGGAATTCACTCTTTACTATTACTGTTGTTACAATTTGTATCAATATTATTATTATACTTATTAATGTATAAACTTTGAATTTCTTTCAAGATTGCATTGGAGCCACTGATGGACACACATATTTCGGTAATTATAAATAAACACTATGCTAGCAGCCATTACAATCATTATTAAATAATATCACAAAATGTAATAGGAGCTTATAACTTGAATTTGAAATTTGTACATGTGCTTACTGGGTGGGAGTGTTCATGTCATAATTTATGAGTGCTAAACGATGCTTTATCAAGAACGAACGATTTTAAAGTGACACATGAAATCTATATATTTATATCAGTTATAATTATTTTGTTAGAAAATTAATTTGGCATCAGTTCATACATTGCATACTAATTGTACATGCATTAAATCAGACAAATATTTCTTAATGAATTTTGAATTTTCAAATCAATGTCCATTCTTAACTCCATTAAAAGTGTCCGATATCATCTCTAAGATTTTATTAGCAAAGTTTACAATCCTGAAAATGAAGCAGAGTTGTTCAATTTCTTCCTTAAAGAGTATCATTGGAAAGATATTTGGTATATTTAAATCAAGATTCATAAATTTCTAAGTCCATCCCTATTCTCATATAAGAGGCAAATAGAGTTAGTGTTAGCATGTCTAGGACTACACAATTGTCGGTCTAATAAACTGCCTATTAAACCGGATAACGAATATTCATCAACCAATATTCAAACACGAGCAACAAGAGAATGCTAGCTAATCAATGAAGAGCTAACATACAAGTATGTGGGGAGATGCTAGGCAAAATGCATCACTATCACAGGGGGTAAATAAGCGATGACACGTGGACTAACTTTCTTGGACTAGCATAACGTACATCATTTCAAGTTATATTTTGTAGTTTTGGGATTGAATTTTCTTTTTGAAATAAAATTTTGGGATTGGATTGCTAAAATGTGTATCTTTTTTTTTTTTTTTTTTTTTTTATAATATGGAGGACTGAAGTGTATTGAAATTAACATTTTTTTTTAATTCAACAATTGGCATCCGTAATCGGATGTAAAAAAAAATCTATTATTATTTTTTTATAATATCAAATCTCATTAATATAATTAATACAAATAAAAATCCCATATAAATTCATTGGTGATTGATTGAGTCTGAAAACTATTATATAATACATAATCAAATATTATTTTTTTAGGGAAAACTATTAAAAATCAATCTAATTCTATATATATATAAATCGAACAAACTCGATATAAAGTTCCAATAAAATCTATATGGATATTATCCATATCTACCATTTATTAAAAAAAAAAAAAAAAGTATCAGAATCTCTAATGCTCTCATATGGATGGTATTTTAAAGAAAAAGTAAAATATAATCAATGTTAAAGGATTTATTTCCTATATGACATAAATATCATTTAATAAATAATCAAATTAAAAATTATTCTCCAATGTATGTATTATAATTAATGCTTCAATGTTTTTTTATTTAATGATTCCATATATATATTTTAATTAGATTTAAAAAATTAGAATAAAATATTTATTGACTTACTAAGATGATAATCTAACAAACTCTTTAAAAATAGATAGTTATATTAATAATGTATATATTTTTTTCTTGCCACTTCAGCTTAATATTAATGAGTGATAATTGTATGGAAGAAATTTATTTTAACTCAATATCTATTTATTTTATATGTAAAGTAATTTTTTTACAAGCCTTCCATTGCTCTCAGCATCCAATGAAGAGCATATTGAATAAATTCTCCTAAAAAATGAAAATATATTAAATTCTATATAAAGAATTTTACATAAGGAATTGTATTAAACATTTCACACCCATCATTTTTACTAAATATGGTGTGCTTTTCTCCTTACCAAAATGCGAAGAAAATGACAAAAATAGCCTCGGAAAGACCTAGATTTCCGGTGCCCAAAGATGTGGAGCCCACAAAATGCCATCCAACACTCAACGACCCTGAACTCTCAACCAAACTCTGTCTACTTATCACCCTATCAACCACTCACCATTTCTCCACCTTAAAACCTCTGCAACAACTGGTGGTGCCTTCCAATCAACAATGGCCTCTGCTACAGCCACTGCCGCCACTCTCATGGCCTCCAACCCCAAGTCCTTCATGCCTTCTTCAATCTCCTCCTCTCAAACCCTAACCATTCCCCGTTACTTCTCCGGCCTCCGCAAGCCCCTCCAGTCTCGGGTCCCCCGATCCGCCTCCTTCAAATGTCGCTCCCATTCTCGAAAGGCCTTTCTTGTCAAAGCCACTGTACGTTCACTCTCTTGTTTCTGGGTTTCATTATTTTGTACGTTCAGCTCTCTTGTTTCTGGGTTTCATTATTTATCTGTCTTTTATTTATCTTCTAAAAAACGTTGTATTTTTTTTTTTTTACTGCTATCGAGTTAATTAATAATACACAGGGTGAAATGCGACTCCAGTTTTGTCTATTTAAAACTGTTTGAACATTTAGTCCTGGAATGCAAAATGTGAATTCTCAATAATATTTCTCATCCGTTGAATATATGATGTATATGATGATCTATAGCGCTTCAAAGAGTGCATTTTTACATACATGTTGTTATGTGCTATTGTCGAAAAGCTTGAAGCTGTTTTTGAGCAAAGTTCATTTCATATATATATATAAATTTTTTTGTACATCATTAAAGTTATTTGTACTGGCTTTATTTAATTTTTTATGCGTGTTGTCTAACTATTTACTTTTTGCAGGCTGAAGCACCACTAGTTGGAAATAAGGCGCCAGATTTCGAGGCGGAGGCAGTTTTCGACCAGGAATTCATTAAGGTATGATTTTACACTGGAAAAGGGAATGGAAATTATTATATGATATTTGAAGTTCTCTCAGTTGCTTTTTTTTTTTTTTTGTGGGCATCTATGCGAAAAGTGATGGCTTGTAAAAATAACTGGATTATTTAGTGAAATGAAGATCATGTAATTTATGTACTGTTATTGTTTAAGTGGTGCACTGTCGTTTTAGGTGAAACTGTCGGACTACATTGGGAAGAAATATGTGATTCTCTTTTTCTACCCATTGGACTTCACATTTGTCTGTCCCACAGGTTCGTCTAGTACCGATCAAATGAAAGCTGAAAATTAGATGATGAAGTTTGTTAAAGTTTTCTTACCTTTTCCTATTTACTACTTCTTTCAGAGATCACTGCTTTCAGTGATCGTTATGGGGAGTTTGAGAAGATAAACACTGAAGTATTGGGGGTCTCGACTGACAGTGTGGTAAGTTAAATATTTTTTGAATACTTCAGTTCTTAATTCTAGTAGTCTTTGCAGCTTTCTAGCGTGGTTATATTCATTTAACTCAGTAGTTTAAATGCTGAAGTTGTCTTGTAGTGCAGCGTGCAAAGTCATGTAGGATATAACTTATATCTCTGTTTAGATCTTTACCTTTGCTTGATCACCTTCATTTTTTTCTTGCCGATCTCACTGGCTGGTCATGCTTAGTCTTCAACTACCTGCTTATCTATGGTTGGTGTACTTCATTATCCTGATTACATCTCCACCTTAGCTCAAGCATGTTGCTGATACTTAGCTTTTGCAATGCCCTCGATTTTTTATTGCTTTTTACCATTTTATCTGACCTGTTGTGTCTTGCAATGTTGTGTAGGTACTTTTCATATGACAAAGCCGCATTGTACACTTAAATTGCCATGTTGTATTTTTGCTACTTGAGCTATTATTGATGATGCAACATGTTTTAGAAACCATCAATTGTTGAAATGACATTCATTTATTACTGGCTGTAGATGCTGAAGATTCTTCCATTATTCTGACTGCTAGTCCGTGGCCTGATCATATAATCGCACGTGTGCGTGCACACACCCACTTGCATGTGTAATTTTTTACTGATTTTAGTTTAGGTTCCTAAAAATCATGCTAGCAACTTTATAATTTATAAATCTTGTATCATGAGCAAGTCAGTGGTTACTGCTGCTTCACGATTCGTTTTCCGATTGTGATGTTTAAATGATGATCCTGCATTTGAATACTTGAAGTCTCTATTTCTTGTATGTTGCCTTAGGTCACGGTTGAGTCTGAAATCTTAAATATCTTGATGGTCTGTTTTTAATTTTGTAGTTCTCGCATCTGGCTTGGGTCCAAACAGATAGAAAGTCTGGTGGACTTGGTGATTTGAAATATCCACTAATTTCTGATATCACCAAATCAATTTCAAAATCCTATGGGGTTCTAATCCCTGATCAGGTATGAGACCTCGGTCCTCTCTATGATCTGAACTTAAAGGTCTATTTTGTCTCTTTATTTTTATTTTTTAATACTCATACAGTTGAAGAATTTAGCATACTTGGTTGTGTAAATAAATAAACCATATATTTAATATCTTTATAATGATCAAATTCTAGTCTCAGCTTTCAACTCCTGGTGTTATGGCCAATTCCTTCATATGGTTCAGAAATCTGATAAGGCACATTTATATACTTTCTATTCTGGATTGATGTGGCTCCTTTACGTTATGTCCACCAGGGGGAGAAGAAGTCTAAAAAATCTGTATATCGTTTTTATTTTGTTCGTGACAAGATTTGCGTTTGAAAGGATTTAGCACTAAGCTAATATATTCACTGATGTGCAAAACAAGTGGTATTTAGCATTTTAAATACCTCAGTATCTAAAAGTTTCTTCCTTCATGAGAGGGTCAATGTATGACAGAAAAATTGTACGGTATGAAGAATCTTGTCGCGAGTGCTGACATTAAACAGAGACCCATGTAATCCTTGAGTTATAAATTAATTGTCAAATTGTAATCTTTAAGTTATATATTAATTTTTAAAACCATATTATCCTTCAAAAATTGATCAACATGTTGAAGACATTGCATAGGATGGTTGATGTTTTAAATACCTCATAATCAGAACAAAATCATAATACTTATGTAATGCTGCACCCCCCTTCGTTGGTTTGTCTGTTGCTTATTTTTTATCATAATGCATATTCTCTGGTCAAGAAAACAGAAAATTGTTATATGTGGGATTTTGATATTTAGAAAATTATCCTTAACTCTATGCTACAATACCTAATGTCATGTAAATTTAAATAGATTTGAGGAAGTTGGCTAATTAACTTATGTGGTTGGTCTTTTGGAATTTAACATTTGCTTTGTCGGACATGCTGCTTTTGGTATGAGAAAAATTTGCATTGCTTGAAGACATGGAGGTTATAACATTTTGTAGTTACAGTTAATGAATAGGAAGCATCTAGGACATAGGAGAGCTGATGATACAAGAGTGGAAGGACAGCCCATTCCAAATGATTAGGCAAGATTCGGTTGCTGCCTGTTTGTAAGATCCTAGAATTATAATCAGTTGTTTAGACTTGAAGAATGAAGTCTGAATTGCTCTTTTCGACGGACAAGAGGGAGTGCTTGTAAGATCTGGGAATTTTTTGTAATATGTGATATCTATTGAATGCAAAAAGGGGCAGTGACCTTGAGATTTCTGTAGTGGTAGTCATTTTAATGTGGGTAACTGTGGCTGGTTTTCCCTCTTAACTATAAACCAATTTCTCACTGTTGTTTACTGACCGCTTTCCCTCTTTCTTGAGTTTGATGTTTCTTATTGTAAATTTAGTTTCTCATCATAATAGAAATGCCCTTGCGGCTATATAATCTGCAACTGCACTAAGAAGATATGTTTTAATGCAGGGAGTTGCACTGAGGGGTCTTTTCATTATCGACAAGGAAGGAGTCATCCAGCACTCAACCATCAACAATCTTGCCATTGGCCGAAGTGTTGATGAGACATTGAGAACACTGCAGGTAAATTATATTTAACAGTCTCTCAAAAAAAAAAAAAATACATATATTTAACAGGGATGGATCCAAGATGGACTGAGATCAGAAGATTCTTCTTTTATGATTTGGCCACTTAAATGTGCTTCTAGAAAATGTTATTTTGTTGTGTTGTAACATTTTAACTGGTCTTTTGTTGCTTGCTTTTGGGCCTACAATTTCTGCAGGCCTTGCAGTACGTGCAGGAAAATCCAGATGAAGTATGCCCAGCTGGGTGGAAGCCAGGGGAGAAGTCCATGAAGCCAGACCCCAAAGGCAGCAAAGAGTACTTCGCAGCAATATAGGTCATGAAAACAACCCCAGCAGTTGCATTTCTTTGTTAATTAGGGAGGTGTAAGCGAGTTTTGTTTTGCATGTGTTGTGAATTTCGAGCAGTTTGTGGGAATAAGTATTTCGGTTGTGACTTAGCGTTTTGCTTTCCTTGATGCAAATACATTCTCTCCGCTGCTTTTGTGTTTGAATCTTAAAAATTAGCCTTATTACTATAAAAATATTTTGTATTTAGTGAGGCTAAGGTTTCCAAAATTCTCCAGAAATCCTCTGTTCAAATGATGCCAGTAGATAATTCATAAGGTAGCTACATATAATTTTATGCCGCTTCATTTAAAATTTGGACAATATAAGATTATTCGTAGTTGTTTTATTCTTATAAACTCAAAAATAACGTAATAATCTAACTCATGTCAAACTAAAATTTATCTGATCTTCCGTCCTGATTGTTTTTGTAGTGTACCAAACCTTTGGGTCGGTTGCATTGAATGGAAAAAGAAAAATGATCTTTCATTACTCGAAAATTGACTTGGCGCTTGTTCCTACCGTAGTACTATATTACCTAGAGCAAGACTCCTTCAAGTTGAGACCATTAAGTACAGCCTGAAGGTCTAACGCTCTCCCGGGATAGACATGTTCTTCGTTGGATTTATTTCAATAAACTTTTTAAGGTCAAGTCAGAGCCTTAGATTGGTTGACTCTAAACTGCCTTCTTGTCGCTATTAGCTCACGAACACATTCACACCAAATCCAATTTTATAATTCAAAAAAGTTTTTAACTAAAATAACTCCATGTCAATAAGCCCATCAGTCAACAAATTCCTTTTTACGATTTTGAAAGATTACATAGTCAGGATTTAGAATGAGTGAAGCCCATTTCTTTTGTTCGAATTTTTCCCCACGTTGGCGTGAGCTAGTGCCCATGAAATCGTCATCATCAGGCTGCTGCACCACGAGAACAGATGCAGGTGCTGTGAACTCAAACGATACCAATGCCTCACCAATTGCTCCCAGTTCAGGATCCTCACTCCACTCTAACAATCCCATTGTTAATGGTGTATTTAATCCGTGCCTACGTCTCACTATACAAAGATCTTGGTCAATGTACTTTGCTCTAATGGATTCCAATATTTCTCCTCCATCATTCATAAGCTTCTCATGATATGTCACTGACTGGTCGCACATTGACTTGAACCTGAACTTGTTTGTGTACTCATCATCGCGCTCCTTCGAAGTCTTACACTCCCTTACTTTCATAAAATGCAAGTATTTTCTTCGAGTGCTCAGCAGAAAGCTACTACATATAATAATAATGCAAGTATGCTTCATTTTATTTGTAGTTTCAGACTCAATCCCATGTATTACTAGTGAATTTTTATGTCTTTAATCTCTGTTATTCACACTTTTTTTGGAAAAGGAAATTTAACAGAACCAACCAGCACCGAAGTCGTTACATCAAACTGATATTTCACAGAAAACCAAATATAAAATCAATGTCATAGAAAAGCAACACCTTTGTAATTCCATTATAAATCGCAAGTTTCTCTCTCTCTACAAGAAAAGAAAAAACTGAAATTTAATAGGTTGAAATACAACTAGTATTTATAGAAAAATAAAATATATGGTATTAGTAAATCAATCATTTTAACGACCCGGATCAATTTTACATTCAAGTAATTGCATTTTCCAATATAATTTAAATGATATCTCGCATTTAATCCGAGTATCAAATTTTCTCAGTTATTTTCTTAAAAGGATGAGATAAACTTTTAAAACATAAATGTAGGTCGAACTAATTCATGGTACCACAAACTATATGAAATGTTCCAGATACTCTAGTAGCCAAGATAAGCACGCAATGCAGACTACATTTATGCAATAACATTGTGATACCGTACAAAAATACATGTTCACATCAACATGGTAAACCTTGTGCAGCTCTTTTTTCCACTCTTTTTGTATCTTTCGATTTTGAGTTCACCGCAATAAGACCACTGTCTACCCAAAAAACGACATCCTACCTAGTTCTTGGAAGTTCTAGCTATCAGATGGTAAGACCTTGTGGGGCAGCGACAGCAGGAGCTTTGGGCTTCGGCTTCTCCACAACAATGGCCTGAGTGGTAAGCACCATACCAGCAACTGATGCTGCATTCTGTAAAGCACATCTTGTCACCTTTGCTGGGTCAATGACTCCAGCCTCCAGCAAGTTTTCATATTTGTCTGTCATGGCATTGTAACCAATTTCCCATTCACTGCTTTTCAACTTGTCCACAACCACTTCGCCCTCAACTCCAGCGTTTTGAGCTATCAGTGATGCAGGTGCAACTAGTGCCTACAAGCAAACATATTGAATCAGCACGTGTAAAAGTGGACCAGGATCAATGAGAATAAAATCGAGGGTTATCAAACATTAATTTTGGGTTTACAGGTGAAACCAGAATTTCAACCTACATAAATTTATTTATCAAATAATTGAGGGTTTTAGGTATCTAGACCCTTAAGTAATGAAATGCTCATCATTCAAAATTGAATTTGATTTCCTTAACCTTAAAAGCCCAACAAACAGTTGTTACCTTCTGCACAATGTCAGCACCCAACCGCTCATCAGCATCTTCAAGCTTGTCCTTAATTGTAGGAACATGAGTAGAGAGATGGACAAGTGCAGCACCACCACCAGGCACAATTCCTTCTTCTATGGCAGCAAAAGTTGAATTCTTGGCATCTTCAATGCGGAGCTTACGGTCCTCAAGCTCAGTTTCTGTGGCAGCTCCTACATTGATAACAGCAACCCCACCAGACAGTTTGGCAATTCTCTCAGCCAGTTTTTCTAAGTCATATACAGAATCTGTCTCAGACAACTCCTTTTTCAGCTGTGCAATTCTAGCTTGCAATTCATCCTTTGATGCAGCATCAGCAATAATTGTAGTGGAGTCCTTGCTGATTGTCACCTTTCTGGCCAGACCTAGCTGCTCAACTGAGGTATTTTCAATGAGCAAGCCCATATCGCCAGCTTGGAACTCAGCACCTAAAACATAAAGGACAGTGAAAATTAGATTCATCTTGTAATGTACATATCTAATAAAAAGTCAAATACAACTAACAAAAGAAAAAGCTTCAACCCTTCACAGTCAATACAAGACTGTAGCTTTAGTAAGCATTCTGTTCAGATATCAAACATTAATGTCATATCACACCCAAATGACAATTACAAAGTTACCACAAATCAAGTCGAGCATTTGTTTAGATACAATTGGGACGTCAAAGCATCCCTCAAGTTTTGGGAAAAAAACAACAATCCGAGAGAAAGGTAAAACAAGCTGCACCTTCCACTACTATGACATGAATACTCACCAAGTAGAGATTGTGCTCACTTTCCACTAATTTAAATCATTTGTTACCTATATGAATTACTCAACTTCCCTTCTCACAATCCCACCCTAATCTTATAATAGCTCATCTTTAAGCAAACAATAAAAGTTAGCAAAATCGCTTACCAGTCAAAATGGCGATATCCTGAAGAAGAGCTTTTCTTCGCTCACCAAATCCAGGAGCTTTAATGGCAGCAACATTAAGGATACCACGCAACTTGTTGACAACAAGTGTAGCCAGGGCCTCACCGGTGACATCCTCAGCAATTATAAGCAAAGGAGCTCTCAGTTGTGTGGTTTTCTCCAACAAGGGAATGATGTCCTTTATTGCTGAAATCTTTTGATCCGTGATCAACACCCTTGCATTCTCAAATTCAACAATTAATTTCTCAGGGTTTGTGACAAATTGAGGAGAGATGTAACCTCTGTCAATCTGCAACAAATCAAAACAAAAATGTCAACACATTAACTAGAATCCTGAAATAACATAATTCACTGCCTTGCTTAATAAAGAAATTGCAAGTGCAAACCAACCTCCATTCCTTCCTCAACTTCTACTGTAGTCTCAAACGAGGATGACGACTCAATAGACAACACACCATCAGGACCAACCTTGTCGATTGCATCAGCAATCATAGTCCCAATAAGCTCATCGTTACCAGCAGAAATGGTGGCAACAGCTATAACAAATACAAGTAAATTCTGTCAAAAATCCAATTCCTTTCGAGTTTTAAAACCTTGAATATAAATGGCAGAAACATATATATATATATATATACACACACACCTTTGATATCGTCACGACCTTTGACAGGCCTAGACCTCTTCTCAAGCTCTTCAACCAATCCGTGTACAGTTTTGTCAATCCCTCTCTTAACCGAGACAGGATTGGCACCAGATGTTACACTCAAGAGTCCTAGCTTAATAATTTCCCGAGCAAGAACCGATGCAGTAGTTGTACCATCACCAGCAGAGTCATTAGTTTTACTCGCAACCTTCAAGCCACAATCAAAACAACAAGAAAATCAAAACCACACGGAAAAAATAAAGTCACATTACAACCATTAAACAGTAGCCAACAACCCAACCTCTCTAATAAGCGCGGCACCAGCATTTTCCATAGGGTCAGGCAGCTCAATAGCTCGGGGCTATTGTAACTCCATCATTCACAACTTTAGGACTCCCAAATTCGTCAAGAACAACATTCCTCCCTTTCCAAATTTATAACAGTTAACAACCTTGCACATACAATTTCAAACTCACATAAACAACAACTAATAACTGAATACCTCTGGGACCAAGAGTCAGAGCCACGGCGTCCGAGAGCTTATCGATGCCGCTCTGCATAGCGGCCCTGGATTTCTGGTCGAAGGCGATTTCTTTGGCGTTAGCTCGAACAGCGAATCTCCTGTAATTCAGTCTCTGACCATGGTGATTTTGCTGGTTCCCTCTTCTCGTCAAACTTCCCTGCATTATTTACATTTTGAAACCATGAAACAACTGATGACAGACAAGAAAACAGAGTTTGGATGGTGGAAATACATACCTGTTTGGGAGAGCAAAGAACGGAGGCTGACGAGAGAGCATTAGCAGAAGCCATTTTTTTTGTTTTCAAGGAACAAGCAGACGAGCGGATAAGGAGTTGGGAGGCAACAACTAGGGGAGGGGTTAGGGTTTAGCTTTATTAAGACACTCCACGCCTTCCACAACGTTCTTTCATTTCCTAGAAAGGTTGGCAAAATGGACAGGGTCTTCACACCCTATCCGTACCCGCAACAATGCGGTTCGGGTATAGACCCTAACCTCCGTGGTAAAAACCCTTAAAAGAATCGGATCTGAAAAAATTCACAATTTGATGGTAGGATATGGATCCATCTGCGGGTCTCTATCAGACCCTCAAAATACCCATTCCTTATAAACCCCATACCCGTTTCATTTAAAAAAAAAAACCCCAACTCTCTCTCTTCTCTCCACTCTCTCGACTCTCTCTCTCTCCAATCTCCATCTGCCTCTCCTCCTCGACTGCGATCCATCGCCGCCGTTCCTCCTCGACTACGATCCATCGCCGCCGTGTTGTCGTCGTCCACCAGAACATCTCCGTTTCTCTCTCTCCATCGTCGACCAACAAAACCAGGTCTCTCTCCAATCTCCATCGCCGCCGTGTTGTCGCCGGCCACCAGAACATCCCCGTCTCTCTCTCTCTCCATCGCCGCCGTTCCTCTGCTCTAAGGTGCTCTCTCTTTCCTTCCCTTTCCCTCTCTCTCTCTTTCTCTGCCTATGGTTGTGTCGGTCGAGTTTGTTTTGGTGGGGTTTTGGTTCTGTTTTGGTGGGGTTTTGTTTCTTTGCAGGCGCATGTGTTGGCTGACGTTCATCACATGAGGTTCGAGACGGCTGAGAGGCTTGACGGGCTCGAGCAGCGTCTTGTGTCGATGAAGAATGGAGGTGGTGGGTGGATGGAGGAGGCGGTGGAGGAGGTGAGAATGGACAAAGAGAAGCGGGTGGAGGGTGGTTTTGGGAATTTGGTGGGGAAGGGGATTGCTTTGGGGAAGGAGAAAGTGAAGGAGATGCTTATTGAGAGCGAGGATTTGGGTGTTGTTCGGATTTCTGGGATTTTAGCTTCAAATTTTATTTCTTGTTTAATTTTGATTATGGCGTGTATTTTTAAAATCTAACAATGTGATATGAAATTAGTTTAATTTGATTTAGTAAAAAAAAAAAAATTTTTTTTTTTTCCAAAAATCAAGTTTGGGATCTTTGATATTATAGTTCACAAGTAATTTTTTGGAAAATTTTGAATTTTTTTAAAACGGGTCGATCCGATTAAAATATGGGTCTAATCCGTTGATCCGGATTTGACCCGGTCAATTCCGGGTCTGAGGGGGGTCTGAAGAGACCCGCAAAATATGTGGGTAGGGTCTGGAACCATACCCTCAAATTAATTTGAGGGTATTGGTAGGGTCTAGACCCTCAAAAAAATGAGAGGGTCTAATGCGGGTCTGGGCCTGGTACGGGTCCAGACCCGCATTTTGCCAACCTTACCTAGAAGTCCCGGCCCAAATTATAACGGGTTCGGGTTATGCTCCATACCCGATTGTATATTTTAAATAGAAAAACTGAAAGCCAAGAAGGGCTTAGATTGTTTTTTTGGGTTTTTTGGGTCTTCTATAGGTCTCTGTATTGTAACTTCAGGGCCAACACAGAGGCGGCCAGCCGAGGTACGGTCATTTGATTTTTGTGTCGTTTGACATGTGGTGAATATCTATCTCTTTGTCTGTTTCGTGTGTGCAATTAGTGTAACGGGAAAATCAATAAACGAAGAAAGGAAATCAATTGGTGGGTGGTGGTTTTTAGTGACACTGTTTGTGCCAAAAAAAATTCCCTTCTTATGTACATTTCTTTTTGCGCTTATTTTTCATTTATTCGTTGTAATTTCAATGTGGGTATGGCTTGATTTATGAGTTTTGGTTTGTGTATTGTTTATGTGGTTTCTTATGAGTACTGAGTTTATTCTGTTTTTTCTTTGATTGATGTGGTAAATTAATTGGTGTTAGGTTGTTTTGTTTGTTTGATTCATCAAATTTTGACTGTTTACTTGGGAGTTTAGATTTGTATATTCATTGAAAATGTAGGTTTATAAAGTTATTTGGACAGGAGGAAATTTTGGTGCATTAGATGGCGAAAGTTTTTCTTTTGTTGTTCCTGCTGGTGGTAGTTGTATTTATGGTGAAATTGCTTGAAGCAGAAATAAAATAGATGAATGTGAATAAGGACTAGTGTCGAGATTCTTTAAAGAAGTCTAATCAAATGCCTTTTTTTTTTTTTTTTTCTTTTTAACGTTAAAGTCCTTTCTTGGTATGTTGTCACTCGTTGAAAACTATTAGGGGACGCATGTATCCAACTACCAGCATGTAGCATTCTAACTAATCTTTATGTTTCTCTGGTTTTCAGATTTGCGTTAGGAGTTGGTGGTAACTACTTCCAGAATTTTTCGGAAGTCCTGATCACATGGGTAGAAAAACAAGTGGGAAGAAGGGGCTTGAAAAGGAGAAAAACGAGAATGAAGAACCCAGTTCTTTGATGGAGGCAAGCCATAGCGAGAATGGTGCTAAATTGCATGACGAAAATAAGGCTAACCATGAGATTAGTGGTAACGGTATAGAATTTGAAGCTTCTCAAAGTGAAGCACCAATGGAGGTTAACGTTGATGTGGAGAAGAAGAAGAAAAAGAAGAAACGTGATGCTAGTGGTGATGATGTAGAATTAAGTGTTAATGTTGATGTGGAGAAGAAGAAGAAGAAAAAAAAGAAGAGACATGAAACTAGTGGCGATGATGTAGCATTAAGTGCTTGTGAAATTGAACCTGATAATGTTGATGGTGATATGATTAAGCAGAATAAGAATGAGAAGAGACGTGAGAATGGTGGTAATGATATTGATTCAGGTGTTAGGCAAAGTGAGGCTAGAAGAGAGAGTAATGTAGATAAGGACAAAAAGAAAAAGAAGAATAAGAAGCTGCGGGAAGATAGCGGGTATGGTGCTGGTCAAAACGATGTTGTAGTAGAAAGTCATGTGCATGTGGACAAGAAAAAGAAGAGTGAGGATAGGCAAATGAATAGGGAAGAAGTTGACCAAAAGAAGAAGAAAAAACGCAATAGGGACAAGGGGGGTGATGATTACGCTGAAGTGAACTATGCTACTGATGTAGAAGCTGGAA
This sequence comes from Nephelium lappaceum, assembly GCA_021234005.1. Lineage (NCBI taxonomy): Eukaryota > Viridiplantae > Streptophyta > Magnoliopsida > Sapindales > Sapindaceae > Nephelium > Nephelium lappaceum. The sequence goes on from CM038011.1 coordinate 7,815,082, forward strand.
AAGATGGGGGGCAAACTAATAATGTGCATGTGGACAAGAAAAGGAAGAGTGAGGACAGGCAAATGAATGGGGAAGAAGTTGACCGTAAGAAGGAAAAACGCAAGAGGGATAAGGGGGGTAATGATTTCCCAGAAGTGAACAATGCAACTGATGTAGAAGGTGGAAAAGATAGGGACCAAACGGATGAAAAAATGATGGAAAATGTTGATAATCCAAGAAATAAAAAGAAGGGAAAACAAAAGCACGATGATACTGTGACTGCTGAAAATCGTAAAGAGACACCTAAGAAAGTAAGTTTTTCTGATGATGTGGAAGTTTTCACTCCACATACTGGTTTAGTGCGTGGTAAGCGATTCTCTCTCGAAGAAGATGAGATTGTAAGAAATGCCGTTTTAAGCTACATAGAGACTCATCAATTAGGTGAAGAAGGTCTAAACATGGTCTTGAATTGTAAATCTCATCCACACGTTAGAAATTGTTGGAAGGAAATAGGAGCAGCTCTACCCTGGAGACCTTACGAGAGTGTTTATTATCGAGCTCATATCTTATTTGAAAGAGATGAAAATCGTAAATGGAGCCCTGAAGAGTTAGAACTCGTCAGGAAATTTCATGAGAAACACGGAAATGAATGGAAAAAGTTGGCTGTATCTATTGGCAAGCATCGGTTTCAGGTGAAGGATGCATGGCGGAGAATAAAATTGCCAGATAGGAAGAAAGGACATTGGTCCCATGATGAGTACCAGAATTTGTTTGAGCTGGTGAACTTGGACCTGCGTGTGAGGGCTACCGAAGAAAGGAAATCTAAGCATGGAATGTTGCGAGATAATATCGGTTGGGAAGCAGTTAGTGATAAGTTAGGTACTCGATCATATGCACTTTGCTGCCAAAAATGGTATTACCAACTATCATCACCCCTCGTCGCTGAAGGTAAATGGACTGACCTGGATGACTACCATCTAATGAATGCACTTTCTGTTTTGGATGCTTGTTGCATTGAGGATGTGGACTGGGACAATCTTCTTGAGCATAGGCCTGGAAATATTTGTCTAACGAGATGGAACCAAATGGTCAAACACTTGGGTCCTTATGTGAACAAGTCATTTGCTGAACAGGTTGAAGTTCTCTCCAAAGATATTGCTCAGATGTACTTGAGGCAAGAGAGGCCTATAATAGCAAACCTGCAATAGATGAGGATAGCGAGCAAGAACATGATTGAAACCACTTTGTATTTTAGTTTAGTGTTTGGTTTTGAAATCTCTTGAAACCCTTTTAAGTGTTGCAATCTACAGATGTTTGTATTGGGGTTGTGAATTCAACCCTGTAACTTCATTTTGTTCTCAGGGATTTATTACAAGACTCTTAATGAGTGTATCTCCTTGTAGTTAATTGCCCAAAGTTGAAGAGAATGTCTGAATTGCCTTTTTTTTTTTTTTTTCCTTCCGTGTGGGCATCTATGCAAAATAGCTGGATTATTTAGTGAAATGAAGATCATGTAATTTATATGCTTGTTATTGTTTAACTGGCGCACTGTCGTTTTAGGTGAAACTGTCAGAATACATTGGGAAGAAATATGTGATTCTCTTTTTCTACCCATTGGACTTCACATTTGTCTGTCCCACAGGTTCGTCTAATGCCAAACAAATGGAAGCTGAAAATTAGATGATGGAGTTTGTTAAAGTTTTCTTACCTTTTCCTATTTACTACTACATTTAGAAAGTCACTGCTTTCACTGATTGTTATGGGGAGTTCGAGAAGATAAACACTGAAGTATTGGGACTCTCAATTGACACTGTGGTAAGTTACTTGATTATTTTTTGAATACTTCAGTTCTTAACTGTAGCAGGCTTTGCAGCTTTCTAGCATGGATATGTTTCATTTAACTAAGTAGATTAGATGCCAGAGTTGTCTTATAGTGCGGCATGTAAAGTCATGTAGGAAATAACTTATATCTTTGTTTAGATCTCTACCTGTGCTCGATCACCTTCATTTTCTTGCTGATCTTACTGGCTGGTCATGCTTAGTCCTTTACTACCTGCTTATCTATGGTTGGTGTACATCATTATCCTAATGATACTCAGCTTTTGCAATGCCCTTGATTTTGATTGCTTTGTATCATTTTACCTGACCTGTTATGTCTTGCAATGTTGTTGAGGTACTTTTCATATGACAAAGGGTCTGTTACCTTGTACACCTGAATTGCCATGCTATACTTTTTGCTACTCAAGCTATTATTGATGATACAACATGTTTTCAAAACCATTAATGGTTGAAATGGCCTGCATTTTTTACTGGCTGTAGATGCTGAAAATTCTTCTGTTATTCTGACTGGTAGCCAGTGGCCTGATCGTATAAGCACGCACACACATTTGCATGTGTAATTTTTCACTGATTTAGTTTAGGTTCATAAAAGTCATGCTAGCAACTTCATAATTAATGAGTCTCTTGTATCATGAGCAAGTCAATGGTTACTGCTGCTTAACGATTTGTTTTACCAATTTTTGGTGTCTAAATGATGATCTTGCATTTACATACTTGAAGTCTCTATTTCTTGTATGTTAGCGTAGACCACGGTTGAGTCTGAAATCTAAAATATCTTGATGGTCTTTTTTTATTTTTGTTTCTCGCATCTGGCTTGGTCCAACAGATAGAAAGTCTGGTGGACTTGGTGATTTGAAATATCCACTAATTTCCCATTTCACCAAATCAATTTCAAAATCCGATGGAGTTCTACTCCCTGATCAGATATGAGACCTCAGTCCTCACTATGATCTCAACTTAAAGGTCTTTTTTGTTTCTTTATTCTTATTTTTTTAGTACTCGTACAGTTGAAGAATTTAGCATGCTTGGCCGAGTAAATAATTAAACCATATTTAATATCTTTGTAATGATCAAATTCTAGTCTCAGCTTTCAACCCCTGGTGTTATGGCCAATTCCTTTATATGGTTCAGAAATATGATAAGGCACATTTATATACTTTCTATTCTGGATTGCTTTATGTTATGTCAATTAGGGGGTGAAGAAGTTTAATAAATCTATATATCGTTTTTAAGTTGATCCTGCCGAGATATGCATTTGAAAAAATTTTATACTAAGCTCTAATATATTCACTGATATGCAAAACAAGTGGTATTTAGCATCTTAAATTCCACAGCATCTAAAAGTTTCTTCCTTCGTGAGAGAGTTAGTGTATGACAAAAAAGTTGTATGGTATGAAGAATCTTGTCACGAGTCCTGACATCAAACAGAGACCCATGTAATCCTTAAGTTATAAATTAATTGTCATATTGTAATCTTTAAGTTATACATTAATTTTCAAAACCATATTATCCTTCGAAAAATGATTGACGTGCTGAAGACTTTGCATAGGATGGTTGATGTTTTAAATGCCTCAGTAATCAGAACAAAATCACAATGCAATGCCCTTCGTTGGTTTGTCTGTTGCTTATTTTCCATCATAATGCATATTCTCTGGTCAAGAAAACAGAAAATTGTTGTATGTGAGATTTTGATATTTAGACAATCATCCTTAACTCTACACACGTGAATGTCATTTGCAAATGTTAATAGATTTGAGGAAGTTAGCTAATTAATTTATGTGCTTGGTAACTCTAGGAATTTGGCATTTGCTTTGTTGGCCATGCTGTTTTTGGTGTGAGAAAAATTTGCATTGCTTGAAGGCATGGAGGTTTCACCATTTTGTAGTTACGGTTAATGAATAGGAAGCATATAGGAGAGCTGATGATACAAGAGTGGAAGGATAGCCCATTCCAAATGATTTGGCAAGATTCGGTTGCTGCCTGTTTGTAAGATCCTAGAATTATAATCAGTTGTTTAGACTTGAAGAATGAAGTCTGAATTGCTCTTTTCGACGGACAAGAGGGAGTGCTTGTAATATCTGGGAATTTTTTGTAATATGTGATACTTATTAAACGCAAAAAGGGGCAGTGACCTTGAGATTTCTGCTAGTGGTAGTCATTTTAATGTGGGTAACTGTGGCTGGTTTTGCTTCAGTTATAAACCAATTTCTCACTGTTGTTTACTGACCACGTTTCCTCTTTCTTGAGTTTGATGTTTCCTTATTGTAAATTTAGTTTCTCATCATAATAGAGATGCCCTTGTTGCTGCATAATCTGCAACTGCAGTTAGAAGTTATGTTATAATGCCGGGAGTTGCATTGAGGGGTCTTTTCATTATCGACAAGGAAGGAGTCATCCAGCACTCAACCATTAACAATTTTGCCATTGAAGCGTTGATAAGACATTGAGAACGCTGCAGGTAGATTATAATAAACAGGGATGGATCCAAGATGGATTGAGATCAGAAGATTCTCGTTTTATGATTTGGCCATTTAAATGTATTTATAGAAAATGTTATTTTGTTGTGTTGGAACATTTTAACCGATCTTTTGTTGCTTGCTTTTGGGCTTCCAATTTCTGCAGGCCTTGCAGTACGTGCTGGAAAATTCAGATGAAGTATAGCTAAATATTAGTTTATACCACTTCATTTAAAATTTGGACAATATAAGATTATTTTTATTTTAATTTTTTTAAGTCTTATAAATTTAAATATAACTTAATAATCTAACACTCATGTCAAACAAAAATTTCCCTGATTTTCCATCCCAATAATATTTTAGTGTACCGAATCTTTGGGTAGATTAACGGAACAAATAAAATGATCTTTCATTATTTAAAAATTTACTTAGCGCTGGTTCCTACTATACATTACCTAAAGCAAGACTCCGTCAAAGTTGAGACCACTAATGTACAACCTGAAGATCTAACACAACCCGGGATAGACCTGTTCTTTTGTTGGATTTATTTTCTATAATTTCGTTGGAGTTAATTCAGAGCCTTACAATGGTTGACTCCAGAGAATATTTAGTGGATTATATGGATCTATCATCTATGTAATCAGATATAGTTGGATATCGAAAATCCTATCATGAGTCTCACATCGATTCATTACAATATGATGGGTTGATCCACAACCAATCCTCCTCAAGAAATGGACAGCTAATGGACAGACGAACACTAATTGTTCTCGTTTCGGTTGCAAAATAAAACTCTATTTGTTTATGCTTTCTTTTTGGCCTGCCCCATCGATACCATTCTACCATTCTTTGTCTGATGCAGGACACATTTTATGCAAAAATCGTTGTGCTATTATTTTAAGCTCACTTCGTTTTTATATTATTGTATAGTTTATGTCATAATATAAGTAGTAAAATATGATTGACAGTGGAATTATAATATAAATAGTTGGATCACCTAGAAGATTCCGTGCTTGGATTTGGATTCTAGATGTGTAATTTCTAAAGGTCACGAACGAAGACCAAAACTTGCAACAAAAATTCTCTCACACGCACATAATTTGAAATCATTGTTAAGTTTTCAATGATTGGAAAATCATCTTTAGATGTTTGAACAACTCAAACTAAGATTTCAAGTGCCGGGGGCCCGGGAGTATTTTTGTTAAACCTAAGTATAACTTCAGATTCCTTGCTAAATAATTATAATTGGTATTTTATTTTATATATATATATTAAGAAAGAAGTCTTTTGTTTGATTCATTAGAAATAGGATTTGCTAAATTGCAAAATAAACAACATGGTTTCGGTTTATTTGTTTATTCGAAATATATAACGTTAAAGATAATTGTTAATGTGAATGTGACATCATTCATCTCCAATGGCATTAACATGCTTCATTTCATGGTTTTATTCTTTTTATGTAGGCTAAATCCTATAACATAGTACTAAAATTGGTGAAAAGCTCACGACAAATTTTCAAAATGATTTTTTTAAAAATCGTCAATATTTACCTACTAAAGATCACAACTAATGGATTCGAATTTTGGTTATTTGTTTGCGAATTATAGTTTGTAAATACTAAATATGCTAACAAAGTTTATTTAAAAGTTTGGTATCAATATGAAAATTCATCCTAATTTTAGTACTATAACAAAAAAATACTTTGTTTCATGATATTATTCTTTTAAATTTGAAAGACATAATCATTCAATATAATGATATAAAAGAAAAAATTTTAGATTTTTTAGACTGATAATACTTGTAATGATATAAAAGGAAAAATTCCAACAAAATGCCCCATTAATCAGCACGTGAACGGTGGTTATTACACATGAGGGCCTACCAAAAATGGCCCAACAAAGTTCAGATAATCTGGTCACTCCCTCGACAAACATGTGAATGGAGGATGATTCAAACGCGGTTGCTCCGGCTGGCCATAGACCGCCGACACACTGCAACACGTGTAATTACCAAAACTATGGAGAATGGAGGACCGGATGCCTACGTTTCCTTTTTTTTTTTTTCATTAGCTCAACTTTTCATGTTGTCCTCAAGTATTCGAATGTTTTCTGTTTGGACTTGACTAACTTATTGATTGAGTAATTTTACCCATTAATAACAACTCTTTGATTGGTTGTAAGGGTAGTTATTAAAGAATATCTAAAAGTTATTATTGATGAATAAAAGTACTCAACCAATAAGATAATCAAACAATTTTTCTTTTAATGATACATTGACACTAAGTTACTTATGAATTATGTTACACTGTCCTTTCTTTTTTATTTTTTTCCCATAAAAAAAGGTCATTCCAAAGGATTTTTCTTCTTAATATACAATATAGCATGTATTTAAGATCTGAAAATTTGTTTATTTTTATTAAGAGTAATACTAGATTTTTTAAATATTTTATTTAAATTTGTATTTAAATGATATGACATATAAGTTATCAATATTTTATTAATTATTATATAATCTCATGATTTATAGGATGTTGATAATTTAAATATCATATCATTTATGTAAAATATTTGAAAAACTTAGCATTACTCTTTCTTTTAATATATCAATGCACATTATTAAACGGCCAAAGCCATAAGGACACAATTGACATTTTAGTGGAGTCTATCGTCATTTCCGCTAAAGGTCCGAAAATATGGGTCTTGTTCTATCTTAAAGTGATGCTAGCCTTGGTCCCTCATTGCGAGAGAGAGAGAGGAAAAAAAAAGCATATATAATTTTTAAAATTAAAAAAAGATGAACATATGAAGAGAGAGGTAATCCGTAATGGCGCAGATATTAACATATAATTAATCATATCTCGAATGCTCTTAAGAAATATTTCATTGATTAAATGAGAAACACTATAATTAAACTCTTATAACAGAAAAATAAAATATATAGAATTGTGGGAGAATGCAGTAATCAAAAAGTAAACAAAAATGTTACTGTATCTTATTTGTGAATTCAACTTGGATTTTTTAACTTGTAGTACGTGCTCATAGCATATATTTGCTGACATAATTCATAATAAAAACACAATCAGACGCAATTAAGAGAAAATGACAGACAGAGTCAACGTCCATTGATGTCGAAGTTTGAATTTGTTCTACTGGAATCTAGGTTCCACTTCATTTTTATTTTCTTATTTCTTTATTAGTTTTTTTTTTCCTTCTTGTTTCTTTATTTTTTATTTTATTCCCTCCCAGCATTCTTTAAGTCCCGTAAGTTTGATCCTATCGAATCTAATCCACTTTTTCATTGAGTGAAGGGGACGAAATAAATCGGATTAATTTTTCAATCAAAAGAGTTATGAGAAATTTTCGATTTTTTCCTCTTACGTGAAATCTTTGGCTTTTTCCTATTTTTCCCAATGTCATGAAAGTAAATTTTCAAACTTTAAGTTTACGTGCAAGTCCAACCATATTTTCTAAATTTTAGCTAAATTTAACGAAAATGATAAAAAACCATATTTTAGCTAGCAATTTTTTTACTAAGTCAATCCAATCATTCTCTCTATTTAGCTAAGTATTAATATTAAAATAATAAAAAAGAGATTTATAACTAAATATTAATATTAAAACAATAAGAGAGTTTGGTTAGGATTTTCAAATTACTTTATTTCAAATTAAATATTAAACTAATAGGAAAGAGAATTTAACTATAACTTTTTTGCTTTCTATATTAGTAAGGATGGTTCAACTTTTATAAAATAGTTAACTATATAAGAAATGGTTAAGTGCATAAAACGTGATATCATGAGTTATTTTAGCTAAGGACAATGTGTAACTAGCATGGTTGCATCTCCAACCATACTCTGTAAATTTTAGCTAAAATAACAAAAATCCTATTTTAGCTAGTAATTTTTTATTGAGTCATTCTAACCATCTTCTCTATTTTAATTAAGCATTAATATTAAAATAACAGAAAAGATAGTTTGTCTTATTTTAGCTTCAACTTTTACAAAATAGCTAACAACATAAAGAATGGTTAGAGTGTATAAAAAATCATATGTACTAACTATATTAGTTAAGGACAATGGATAGCTAGCGTGGTTGGAAATACTCTTATATAATTTTAAATCTTAATAATATATCAGACATCCCACTTTAATATTCCAACTTATGTTAATTCATGGATTTAAACAATAATCAAATTGAGATATAAAGTTAAATGTGTAACATTACTGATTTAATCTCAACACCTCTCGGTAAACTAACTATATATTGTGCCAACCTTTTTTAAGAAGACTTTTTTCCATGATATGATTATCATTAATCCACCTTTATATAAAAAATGATCCCTTCTTTCAATTTGATGAGAACTAACCTAACCCTTTAATATATATAATTAGGGCATGTTTGTTACTCAGGAATACAAGGGGAATTGGGATTAAATATTTCTCAATCTTCCAAATCCTACGTTTGGAGAGCAATGTGAGAGATTCAAAACCCAATCTCGGGCTCTTTCCATTGCATTTCTCATGGGAATGATCATTTCCAAGTTACAAGGTGGGATTCGACCAGATGGGAATGTTCATTCCCAATCTCTCGTCTTTCTCGTCCTTCCTCTCACTTCTTCATCTCTCTCTCTCTCTCTCTCGCACGCTTTGTTTCTCGCTTCCAACCTCCTTCTCTCACTCTCATCCCAGTCGAACCCATCTGATGACGAACTTAGGATAACAACAATAAACCATCATCGACGAAGACAATGAACCTACCTAGGTTTATATAACAAACGGTGATCTGGGTTTCAACCCAGATTGCCGAACCTCCTTTTTAATTTTTTTTTAAAATTTTTTGCTTTCTCTTTTTTTTTTCTTTTTTTTTTTTTTTTTTTTTTTTTTTTTCTGGTGGATGATGTTATTGAGGATGTTTGTTGATGTTGATGAACAATTGTTGTCCATTTTGTTGTTGTTGTCAAGGAACTCGGATCTAGTTAATGATGTTGTCGACAAATGCAAATATGTTGATGATATTGAAGACGATTGAGATCTATGGATGGATGGTAGAGATCCAATCTGGTGGATCTCTATTTTTTTTTCTAGATTTTTTAAAGTAATTTGAAGTACATTATAAAATATTTAAATGAATTTTATTTTAATCCAATCTCAACTTATACCAAACATAATATGGTATAATTTTAATTCAATTTTAAGTTCTACTAAATATAGAACAATAATTTTCTAATAGAATTCAATCTCAACCCCTTCCAATCTCATTCTTATTTCCAATACCAATTTTACGTGTCAAACATATCCTTAAAATATAGTGATGCCATGCAAGTGAAAATTTATTTAAATTTATTGTCCAAATAATATTAAATATATAATATTAAATGTTAATTTATAACTATTGCATCATCAATATATCATCTCACAATCAATATGCTTACTACAAATTAATCACTGTACCATTTCATTTGAACAAAAAATTTACATAAATTTTGGGAAGTACAACATTGTAACATTCATATAATTATTCATGCCAAACATGATAAAATATAACAGTAAGAGGTTGTTTGTTTTTTTGTCTGAAGACTGAATAGTGCTATTGAAAACTGAAGATTGAATAATAACTGAAACATGAAATCTGAATAAAAAAATATATTTTTTTTACCTCACATCTGAATATATTGTAAACTTATTTATTTTTTAAAGTTAAAATTATCTGAAAACTAATAATTTGATATTTATACCCTTATAAGTATTTATTATTATGTAGTTTTAATTAATTTAATACAAACATATGAAAATAAATAATTTAATAAATTCTAAAACATTTTTTTATGTATATAGTAATAATATTTTATTCATAATTAAAATATGATTAAAACATATAATAATATTATCCACATTTATATATTTAAATATATTAATACATTTAAAAAAACAACTAAAGAATCGATATTTAAATTGTAAATTAAAATATATTAGTTTAATTCTAAGATAATTTAGGATGAAAGTGTATTTGAACTTTTCTTTTTAAATATATATATATACATTTTTTGTAAGTATCAAGAAAAAGGTGAAAAGAAAATTTGAGTAATATAAAATTAAGATAAATTTGACATTATATCATTTTGGGAATGATAAATTTGAAATAAAAACTTTTAAGTGTTATTAAGTGATTTATAATTAAGAGAAAAATTAAAAATTTTTATTGGGTAGTTTTAAATGATTTGACCACTTAAAAAAAACAAACGAAAATAACTTAATAAATACAATTTAACATTATTAAATCTTAAGTAAAAAAAATAAACGACCCCTACATAAAATATACACAAAATGCTATAAAAGAAGCGAATAAGCTGCGAGAACGTGAAGGTTGACACATTTTTTCTCTCTATTTTTTTTTTTTTCCCATAAATGTATATATAAGAGGTAGAGAGATTGTTGATGCTCAGTTCCAAAAAGAGCAAGCAGTTAACTGTGCTCACCATTTACGGTATACGACCGTATATACCCTACCTGTACTTAGTACAACCCAAAACCAAAAAAGACAAGTCATACAATAAAACACATCACGTGGCAACCCCTGGTTCTGCTACATAATTCACTCTCTCCTCCCACACCAACTTGGATGTTATCTCGTCATATTCTGGCTCGTATTCCTGTTCCAAAGCATAGACAAATCATCGCTACATCACCCATTTATACTTCAAAGGTTAGACACATGCACGTTTAAGTTGGAAAAATGTAAATAAAACTATTCGACATTAACCTACCTAATATATTTATATATATATAGCTGATCAATGACAACGATTTACATACAGGGCATATCCTCTTAAAAGTAGATTCTTTAAGTGGAAAGGTTGGTGCATGTAAAATTGTTAGGCAGCAATCTTTTACAAGTGGGGACACTTTTTCTATAAGATTAATTATTTTGTGAAGTCAGTCATTATACATCATAAAGTAATGATAGAGACGGACGTATTTACCTCAAGTTGTCTAACCAGTTGTTTTGCTGTTGGGGCAGATATGATAATCCGACGTGCAGTCGGTGAGATGAAGCCTTCGTCCACGGCCTTATCAACAAAAGACAACAACGAATTATAATATCCATCGACATTCAATAGACCCACCTGCCAATCACAAATTTGAAAACATTACTTAATCATCGGATTAAATTATTACATTAAGCCTAATAATCTGATTATGAGTAGTTTATTAAGTCACCTAATCAGAAACCATGAGAACGAGCCCTACGGGGCAATAATTTAACATTTTTATAAGTTGATAAAAAGCTTTCTCCCATTCAAACGGAGATGTCCTCTTATTCAATTCTCCATATCAACTACCGTGATCATAATTGGGTTAGCAAATCTTAGACCATCTTTCCATGTGAATCCACTTGATGCCGCACATGCATTGATTCTACACATGTTCCTACCTAAATATCACAATCCATAAGATTTGTTGACCAGAAACGGTCAACTTAGCTTCCAAATCGAGTGGAACACCAAAAACAGCCGTGTATTCGAAAGACGCGACAAATCAAACATGTAGTCTAAAGCTGTTAATTTCGCGGACATGATAAACTCAAAGATGTAGGAGCAATTAAAGTATTGTTAATAAGAGTTCAACCGCATCATCATGATGTCATGTGAACCTAAGAGAGATTGATATGATCCATACTATGAGAAGGCAAGAACTTTCAGATTTTGTTCCTACTCTTGACCAAAACCTCGCGACATCTATGTCTATTTCTGTGGAGTCTAATTAATTGGCCAAATTAGTTTACGAATATTAACACTTCGTTAAAACAACAGCATATCAAATGTTTAATTAGTATTCCTACCGTTCATTAGTAACTTCAGATTGTAACAAGACCATCAAAAATAAGTTATACATACAGGCTTACGGTGGATTCCAAGCTGAGCCCATGTTATGACTTCAAGCAGTTCTTCAAGGGTGCCATAGCCACCTATTAATTACAACTTGTTACACAGAGATCTTGAAATAAAATTCAAAAGCGACAACAAATTATAGTAATTTACTAGCTAATAGACCAAAGGTTCAAGTGCATACCAGGGAGGGCAACGAATGCGTCAGCTTGTCGGGCCATTTCAGCCTTTTCTCTGGTGCATATCAGACACAGCTCTCACTTCTCCAACAGTCTCTCCAGTTATCTACAAAGTTAATCAATATTTAATAACTTTTACAATATTAAAAGTAAACAATATGTCTTCTATGTTAATTCCAAATCATTTACACTTTCAAAACAAACAAACACATCCTATCAAATAATTTATTATTGTCATAACTATGTTACCATGCTAACCTCAGCTTATACACTTTACAATGAACATTAAAATTGGATAAGAGGAAAGAATTATAAAAAAAATGGTCTGTCCATTTTCCTCAGAGACAACGAAGAACAAAATGAGTGAAAGGAAAAGGACAAGCAACTTGAGACACACTGTCCCATTATAAAAAGTCCAATTCAGTTTCTTTGCTTTATGTAACAGAGACATATGTTATCATCCTAAATAACGCACACAATAGTCTAAAACAGCAGGAAAACTAAAGATAATATAATTACCTCCTCTGGGCATCAGAGTCCTCGGTATAATTCTGCAAAACAAAAAACATAAATATGTATCAGCATACCACTTAATTATAATGTTTTTCTTCTTTTTTGGGCTTAAAGATATAATAACATGATCCCAGAATAATCTTGATAAGGTCAGAATTGTCAAATATTAGAGGACAAAACTATAGAGTTGGTTTAGAGGTGGGACAAGATGATAATCAGAAACACTCAATGATTTGGGAGCACAGTCTTTTAACAAAATGAGTGTTCCTTTCTTGAGGATGAAAGGAGAAAAAATGGTGGGGGTTGGGGGTTGTGTGGTGCTCCAATCAATGCCTAAAATTAAGTTTCCATACTTCTTATCACAATTTTTCTATCTCTCTCTGTCTTTCAAACAGGAACTTCCAGATGCTGTGACAACTGACATTGCAAAGGATGAAAAGGGATTAATTCACTTTATAAACTCTGCCAAAAAGCCTTCAAGTCCTAAATTTTGTTAACACTTTTTAAATGCCAGGACAGACTACGCAAAACCGGTTTTCTAGGCATCAGAGCTTGTTCTCATATCAACATGACCAAACAGAAGCTTTTAATAGTTAACATAACAAGAAGGGAAAAAAAAAGGCACAAATCCCTTATCTGTCTGTACCAGCATTTGATCCCATGATGTCTGGCTTTGAGCAGCTTAAGAACCCAACTCATAGAAAATACAGAAACTTGCATGGTTTTAGGGCAAAACTGAAATAAATAAAAAGAATGTACACCAATACAAGTACCCAAGAAGAAAGATAATAATTTGGAGAACAAACCCTAGAACATGGCGCCCACCATCATGAACTGCTTGAGAGACAAGACCCATCAATCCCACGCTCCCACCCCCATAGACCAAATCAATCCTTCTCTCCACCTTCAAAACAGCATCGAAAAATTTCAATTAAAAAAAAAAAAGCATCGAAAAACAAACCCCATTAACACGTGTCAATCAATAAAAAAACGTTGTTTATTAAACAAATCAGGTACATTAATAACTCTCTATATAATCATGATAATAACAACAAGTTTGAAGAGAGATGGTGAGGGAAATAAATATATTTCAGGGAACCCATAAAGAAAAATCATGGAGGTTCGGTCATGGATGTTTGGGGAGGTGGTGGCCAAGGCATGAACACGCTTGGAAGAGGGTCATGATATCAAGAGAGCACGTTTGCTTCTCTGAGGAACAGCAGGAGAGATAATAAAAACATATTTTTCATTTTCATTTTTTATCATATGATTTGAACAAAAAAAGAAATGAGCATTTAGCTTCGGAAACAAAGATCATGCAAAAAGGCTGCTCACCTGACAGGCAGGTTACAGCTAGCAGTCTCTCTCATGAGTCATGCCAAACATAAACCCTAAACCTTTCCTCTACTCTCCCTAGTAGCTAATTCCTTCAACAATCATAACCCCACGTTCAAACCCTTTTATTTAATTTGTTTGTTACGATACGCTACTGAGGACACCAACCCTCCTTTGAACTATGAGAGAGACACACAATATCATTTCAGTCTAGGAGTTTCAAAATTCACAACCACAAAGGGTTTTTTGTTTTTCTGTTTTTTTTAAGGAAGAGAGGACTTTTTTGCTTGATTTTGATATCCAAAATCTTGAAAGCAGCATAAGAATTGTCAAATTGCCATTTTTGATGAAAAAAAAAATAAAGAAAAATAATTGCACCCATATAGAAGAAAAAACTGATTTTGATACAGACTTTCTCAGAAAGGTATGAAAGCATATCATGGTTTCCATTAAATCAAAATTATGGATTTCAAGAACAGAGAGAAAGACAAAATGGGTTGAAATTGAGAATGCATTTCATGAAATATCAATCTTTCAAAACTTTATTGAAAAGTTACATGAAATAATTATAAAAGAAAAAAAGAGAAGAAGAAGAGACTTCATTGGTTACCAGCTCCTTGCCCAACTCAATGGCTGCTTCTTGGTAGCTGGCTTTCTTTCCTGAACTGCTACCACAAAACACACAAATTCTCTTGAATCTCGACTTTGTCTCTTCCATTTCTCTCTCTCTTCTCTCTCTTTTTTTTCTCTCTCTATGTCCGTCTGTCTGTCTCTCGTGCAATAATGACCTGTATTAGGGAGAGGTTGAGAATGAGAAGAAAGTGAGTAATTGTTTGTAAACATAGAAAAGACCTTAAAAAGGCCTGGCCAACGCCTCGTCCAACTTGTTGGTTCATATTAACTTTTATTTTTTAATTAAATTTTAATAATTTATATGTAGACAGGGCAGTGTTTACTGTTTATCTAATAAAATAGCTCTCCCGAAATTTTATTGAAAATTCGGAGTTTAGATTCTCTGCTTCGCATGGGTAGCTTTGGAGCAAATGTTCTAATAAATGGATGTCATCCACCTGGCAAGATCTGCAACCCACGTGGAGTTAACCGGAGTTCATCATTCACTTTTTAAGTTTAAATATATTATAATTTTCTATATTTCAACTTCAAATCTTAAATATTATAATTAGATCTTAATTCAAGTATTTTTTTTTCCCTTTTATCTCGAATTCTTATTACACCTATTATAGCAATAGTAAGTGTTTAGTATATATTCAATATCTAATATTTGTCCACGTTACACGTGAAAAAACATATTAATGTGTTAACTTAAATTTTAAATATTATAGTTGAGTCATTTTTTATCAATTTAAATTTTTGGATCTGACCTATTATAACAGTAAGGGGTGTTCGACATGTATCCAATATTTATTATCTATCTACATTACATGTGAGAAGACGTGTCAATATATCAACCTAAATCTAATTAGGTTATTTACTATGAGGTTAAACTTTCACGTTTGATGATAACTAATAATAATCCTTTAATGGAGATTGCAGGGTTAAAACGAACAATTTAATTGAAAAATTGCACTTCTCTTTCTTTCTTTCTTTCTTTTTTTTTTTTTTATTTTATGTGGTTGTGTGATTTTTTTCCTAAATTTAATGGTATAAAATATCTTTAATTAACTTTTTTACATATTAAAATATTATAATTATTTTAAAATTTAAAATAAAAAGACACGACTTAGAAGTTAAATTAAATCTCATCTCCTCATTGTATAGTATCTATAGATAGATATGACATCATTAATTGGCTTGGTGAATATAAATTAATGTCAATATATAGTTGGCTTAATTGTGATATAATTTATCATTTATTCAGATTTTGATTAAATGAAACTTAATTATAAGTTTAATTACGTTAATAAATTTTCCAGATAGTCACGGTGCCTACCCATCGTAATATTCCCTCGTCATAATTGGAGAGAAGTTTCTTGATTTGATTTGGCAAACGGTACAAAAGAGCCACGTGTATGAACATGCAAAGGTTAATCAGATGTTCATGAGGCGGATTAATCCATCTGAATCGATTAATCACTTTAATACAACGTACTGACCATTTGATTGGATTGACTAGTTCGAAAATTAGATTGAATCGAAACTTTTCATTTACAATTTCGTGGCAACTTAATCAAAATGATCAGTAATTTTTTAATTACTATACAATGCCTTTATCTCAATATAAATTCATTCGGATAATCATTCATGTAAGCGAAATTTGATTGGATATTCAACATTAGATTTTGTTTGATCTACAATGGATTTTATCGTCATAATATTTTAATTAAATCATATTAGATTTCCCTATGATATTAAACTGGAGCTGATTGAAAATTTTCCAAAGTTTATGAATTCTATTACCCTAATGAAATTCATCAAATTTAAAAGTAAGTTAAATTAGATAGGATAATAATATTTTTTAACATTGAAGTGGATTCATTGTTATTCAGTCTGATTTAATGTATAAAATATCGATTCAATCTTATAATATTTTAATTTATCCATGAAGTGGATTAGATTTTTAAACCATGTTAATCTCATGGGGTTGAATCTTAATGAGAATTATGAGATACATCGAATTTAAATATGAATAAATGGGGAAGAGGGTTATGATAATTCATGCGGGCCACCAGCTTCTTGCTATTACCCATCGCATATTAATATATAAGTATGTAATGGTCGTAATTAAAATCTTCCTGTTGTTTACACGGCATGCAGCTCACATGTGAACACCCAATTTATTTGGCGCGCCTACTATCGAAAGCTAAAACACTTAATATTTAATAATCGGATTGGATTAATTATATTAATTTATAATATTGATATAAATTAATGAGTTCAGCATGAGTAATATCAGTCATTCCAAATTTTTTATCCCATGTTAATCCCAACTTATAAGATGATAATAGGTGAATAAATATTTATTAATGATTATTTATTTAACTTTAAAAAATATATTTATTCATCTATTGCAATATCATGAGTTGGGATTAAGGTAGGATATAAAATTGGGATGTCTAACATTACTGATTTAACATATATATAGAAATATATTTGTTTTCTTTTGATTTAAGTGCAAGAAAAATGAAAGATTAAAGGTAAATGATCATTAATAGATCGAGTGCAAACAAATGTATAAATATTGTAGTTGAAATTTTAAGTGGTTATGACATTTTCTTCTCATATTCGTAATAGGGTTTGAATCCTATTATGTGCAATTATTAATGCGCGTAAAATTTTTAAGTGGTTAGGGCATTTTCTCTTCAGATTCAGATTAATTCATGAAAATGAGAGAAAATCAAATTTTAGGAAAAAAGAAATCAGGAAATAAGATTTATTCAGATTAATTAATCATAATGAAAATGAAAGAGAATCAAATTTTAGGAAAAAAAAAATCAGCAAATGAGATTTATTCATTAGGTGGGAGACAGAATCAAGTTCTCTTTTTCCACCGAAACTGATCCATGTATTTTGATTCCTAACAATTATTATTAAATACATTAATCACAAATCAATAATTAAACTTTCTTTCCACTATTAAAATTCCTAATAAGTAATCATACTCTATTTGGAGGTTTTTAAGATGCATTTATTAATTAGAAATTAATGAAAATAAAAGAGAATCAAATGTCATTGGATAAGCAATAAGGAAAATGAACTGAATTCCTTACCAGTAGACATATGAATCAAATTTCATATGAAAAAGAATCATGAAAATGTACTTGATTGCTTGGTGGGAGTAGAAATTAAGTTCTCTTTCGATAAGAAACTTAATTACTGATTATAGTCAATATAATTTGATTCTTAATAGTTTTCAGTACATACTACAATCATAAATCAAAGAACTAAGTTTTCTATACCTTCAAATAATTTCCAATTAGTAACCCCCGAGTTTAACCCACCTTTAAACTCATACCTGCCCAAACAAGAAGAAGAAAGAGTTCTACGGCCGTGAGGTTGGTGTTAACAACATTGTGGATGCAATACATTGTGTACATACATGGTATCACGCAGTATAGCAAATTAATGGTTCAGGCAAGGACAATTTGTGAGGTAGGCTAGTGATATGCCTCCCATACTTAAAACCATCAGTTCGTGAGTCCTAATTGTATCTCATTTCTCCTAAATTTCAAATTAATTATAATAACTTAAAAAATAATAAAGTTAGTCCAGACTTTTTATCAGTCTCAAATAGTTACATGCATATTTAAATAAATATTGTCAACTAACTGCCAATTGTTACGTGGAAGTACACATGGACATAAAACCTGAAATCAAATGAAATCGAACTGGAATAGTATTCCGTTTGATTTTGATGAGAACACTAGAGAAGGTTTGGAAGGGTGAAAGGGAGAGCAGAGGCTGATGCGAACAAGAGCCGCCTGAGGTAGCCCCAGTGGGGCACAGTTATGGGCGCGAGCTGAGGTCACGTGACTGGGGTGACGTGTTGGTACGGGCTAGTTCGAGAATTTGCTGAATTTCCATTTATGTTTTTATATTATTTCCTTTTTCGATTTGATATTATTTTCGTTTAGAATTTGATATTATTATTATTTTTTTAATTTAGATATTTTTTTTACTATCTTTCTCTAATTATTTGATATTATTTTCTTTATTGTTTAACATTATTTCTTTTACCTGTTTTAATATTATTTTTTTAGTTATTATTTCTTTTAAGGAGTTTTGTTTCCTAGAAAAAATTATCAAGTTGCTTAGTTATAAATACAAGTTCTAAACTCATGGTTTGTGATTTTTGGCAAATATTAATGCAAGCTTGCAATTTGCCGAGACAAAGTTATTTTTAGTTTATTTTGAGTATTCTGAATATTCTTTCTTACAATTGTTTGGACTAAACTTAAATAAATTCTACTGTAATTTAATTATAAACGATCAATCTATCCAATTTTATAAGATGGTTGATTTGTTTTTAACCTAATATGTAGTGCAAAAAAGAGTGGATAAGGCTTGTTATTGGATCTCTAACTAGGTCCTCAATAGACTTTCAATATTAACATCGTTAAAATTGGTTTTTATTAAAAAGAAAATCAATTAATGGGGTTAAATTTAATTTTTGAAAGTTAAATTGAACTGAATATATATTTTAACAAACTGTGTGTTAAGCAAAAGAGTCTTTTTAACCAGACTACACAAATAACTTTATATATGATTTTGTTATCATTTCAATAGAGTTTTGGACGGCTACCTAGGATCTTAATACTAGGATTTATCAAATTCACATATTTATTTATCAACATGTGAAATGCAATTTCTTTTATTTTAAATTTTTTATCCTCTACATTATAAATTGTAAATATATATATTTTTTATTTTGAATTATGATTAAATTACCATGTTTGAAATTTTTGGAGTTGTTGGATTATATAGAAATAGGACCACCAACATTTGGATTTATCAATATATCAAATTACAATTTCTTTGGTCCTAGAAACCTTGCTCAAAAGTGAAACGCTCCAAAAACTATCGACCTTTTTAAAATTACTCACAGACCGGACGCGGTGGTAAAGTTGGCCTCAACTTCACTGGCATTGGTGTATCAGGGAACCAAAAAAAGAAAAAAAAAATCCCTCATTGCCATTGAGGCAGTTATCCGAGATCACTCTGGGTGGATAGAAGCTGCTGTTTTCAAGACCCTCCCAGGTTCGTTCTCTGTCGAAATTGGAGAGTGGCTTGCCTTGAGAGAGTGCCTTTTGCTAGCCCGGAAATTGAATCTTTTAAACTTAGTAGCTGAAATCTAGCAGATGCTAGGCAGGTTGTGGATGCTTTACAGATCTAATAACAACTCTATTGGCTCATCAGAGAGGATGTTTTAACCTTATGTAAATGTTGTAAGCAACTGTAAATGTCATTCTATACCCTGTTCAGGTAACAGTGTGGCCATCATCGGCAACGTGGCTTTCTCCTTAGGAGGAGAGTTGAGTTAGGAGACAGTAAGCCTCAATTGTATATTCCCCTTTTCTGATGAATGAAGTTCCAGTTTGATTTAAAAAAACAAAAGAAAGAATTAGTGTACTTTTCTTTTTCCGAAAGCTGAATCAAATGGAAAAGGTACTGAAATACGTTACTTTCTTATTTCAACCACTTTAATCTTATTGCGTATTTCATTGTTGCAGGATACTTGACTAATTGATCCGGTTTGCCAGATCACTTGATCAAGTCGGTTAGACAGTCAATTTCTTTCAAAATAATGGGATCAAATGGTTTAGCAAACCCGATCTAAAGGTCTAACAAAGTTTACAATGATATGAGATAGGAGTCTACGTTGTGGAATGATCAAGACAATTGAAATACTTTTATCCATTAATTCTTGCCAAAACAGAAAGCACATTTATTTTGTAGGTGTTTATACGTCGGTTCATAGTTTTTAGAGAAATTTTCATATTTATACAAAAACTCTATTAATACCATTCATCTTGAATTTTAAACATATAATAGGATCAACGTGGCATGGTTAACATGCTCAGTACAGCAACGAAGCTATGGACGTCACGCTTAGAAGATATTCATATGCTCATTTAGGGGTGATAAATTTGTGTTTCTGCAATAAATTAGAACTTATTTTACTTATCTAATGAAACAAAAACTTATTAAAGATGATTTTCATTCTCTAGTTAAGTCTTTTTAGTAAATATGTTATAAGGTGAAAACCTATTCGATTGACCATCAATCAATATGGTTTAACGATGGCCTACTCTCGTTTATTTGGATAGTATTTTAAATTTGAATATATATATATATATTATAAAGAATATTAAAAAAAATCTCCATTGCGTTCAAACATTTTTATTTAGGCTATGCTATTTCTTTTAAAGGAGTGAAAACGGTGAGCGATGATGCGGACGTCGCACTTAACAAGTGGAAAGGAAACATCTAATAGAGAGAGATGGATGTGGCAGTGGCAGAGTCAGGGTGATGTTTGCTTCAAGGATTAGTATTAAGTCTTTATGCGTTGGAAAATGCAAATACTTGTTGGGCTTCGTTCTTATGTCCCTCTTCTCTGAATTTGTAATCATTACTCTTTTGCATGATTTATGCATTTTGATTGACTGATGCTTGACATAATTCTTTCATCTATGAAATTAACTTCACCACTTTTTTGCCTTTTCTTAAGCATTCACTACTCTTTTCTCCATTTATTCATTTGCATCACCACCCCAACAAGGAACCTCTAATACGGCCTTCAACATTTCGAAACGTGTCACCAAAATATCCATTAAGAATTTGATTGGCTGACAACCATCCCACGCAAACCAAAAAACAAATGAAGAGATAGAAGACACCCAACGGATACTCCACTTCAAATTGGCCGACAGTGTTTGGATGCTTTGACAGTAGATTCATTATCTTACAATTCTGACGTGGACAATTAGGGACTGTGAGATCAAATCTGCTGCTGTCTTCTCGCAATTAAATGTTCACGGCGAGAACGCGAGGGACAATGGGACCCACAAAGATAAAGGGCAGCAATGGATTTTTGGTGGGACCCAAAGTTACACACGTGCGACAAGCCGCCGGCTAGCCGATGAAACGACCAAGGCAGAGATTTTATGGTGCACTGCATGGTCTCGGACAGATTAAATTTAGAACTTAGAAGAGAAAGAAATGAGAAACCGATGGAGTAAGATCCTTGTCAATTATTGATCGCTTTTATGTCACACTCAATTCTCTCTTCTTTTCCATTTGATGTTTGCTCGTGCTCTTTGGATTTGCAATGTCTTCCAAACTAACAACCGTTACCAACCAATCATCGTTATACAGTTCTAGTAAACGAATAATGATTCAATATTTCGGCTAACTCAATTTTATGGCGGATGTTCTATTTTTATATTATAATTTGATATTAATTTTTTTAAACCAATTTTATATCAATTTTTAACTTAATAATTAGTAAATAAAATTTTTGAAAAAATAATTTATTAGTAAATAATACAATTTAATCATATATTATTATTAACATGTATTAATTGGGTAGTGTGAATATAGGGCATGTGTTGAGACCTAGAGAATTGAAAAAAAAAATTACAACTAATCAATGAATTTTATTGATTTTATTTGTCTTTTTTTTTTTCTTACTCTCTCTCATTTTTTATTAGTTTGTTATTTTAACATGTATCTAAGAACACGAATTAACACTATTCATATTAATTTATCGATTACAACTTCATAAGTTAAAATATAAAAATGAAATACATTTGAGATACCAAAGGATAAACAGCTGATGCTTTCAATTGAGCCATTCGATTATATCGGATCATTATAGAATATTAATGTTTAATATAGTGAATTCAATGTTTATTCTTTAAAATGAAGTTCGATGTTTGTTCTTTCTATAAGAAAAAAACATCATATAGAGTAAATTTAGAAAAAAGTAATTCAATGGTGTTAAAGAACTTGTTAAAATTTATTGTCCAATTAATTTATAATTATCATATCAGTAAATTATTTCATAATATATCTAATTGCTACTAATAAGCTTGTCATGTCATAATACATATAATTGCTATTAATGAGCTTATCATGTCATTTAGATAGTATAGTATTAGTTTTTTCTTAAAATACTCTTTCCAACTCTTTTATAATTGCTAAAAAACTAACACGGCCCTTAGAATAGTAAATTCCTTACAATTTATAAGATTCTAAGCTTTAACATAATTAATTAAATAAATGGTAATGATTACAAGCGAGATCGCAAACAAAACAAATAGAATACAGTATATATTAGCCTCAAATAACTTTCCTTTTTGAAAAGAAAGCTCAAAATCAAACAATCTTATCATTATAGCTTGCAATTGAGCTACTCAAGTGAAAACCAATCAATGAAAATTGGAAAGCGATGTAACATAGAAGAGGAAGGCTAGGTCACTCGCAAATTTAGACACTTATATGCGTGGCTTAGGGTTTCTTATTCTTGGTTGTGATGTAAATTGTAAGGGTGGAGCTTGATAAGCAAGACGTGAGACTTTGTGTCAAGTAAGTTCAAGTGAATGAATCTTGTGATCTTATCTTCTTACTTAGACAGCTCAACGTGATTTAAGGGTATCTCTGAGGTTAATTTGTCATTATCATTTTATTATCGTGATTTAAGGTATGGATTTGCAAATTGAGGAATGATTCATATCATGGCACAAATTATTGGCTTCTTTTTGAGTTTGTAATTTCAATTTGTTGCTTGTACGTAGTTCTTATTGTCGGTGTCTGGTTTGGGTCGGTTTCCAAACTGGGCCATCGTCACATTCACCAAATGGTATTGTGCATGAACATATGCCTCATAGAAGTGTTGAAAAGGCAAAAAGATAAGTGGATAACTGATAAAAGTTCAATCAATTATATGAGATCTTGAAAGCAAATTTGATCTGGTTTGCATGGCTGCCCTCCCAAATGATTACGATAATTAACCAAATGATGCAAATCAGATAAACATTTAAGTGAATAGTTGAGCTGATCATAAGATTTAAAGAACATAGACCCATTATTTCATAAAGATAAAGAACGAAAGAGATTGTTCCTAGTCACATTCTTTTTCTCAATTTTTTTTTCTCAGAAGCTACGTGTCGTATATGCCAACTGAACTAAGTTTTTCATTTAAAAATGTTATTTGTTTTGTTGGCAAAATATGTTGTAATTTTGTCAAGTTCAGAGTTTTGTAATTTATATATTAGATATACAAAGTAATAGAATATACAAGTGTTTTTTTTTTTCCTTTTCTTTTGCTCTGAGGGTACGTTTGAGTCACCGGCAATTTGATCGGATGGGAAAAACGGTGGCTCCATTGCCACCAGAAAAATTTTTTGCTACACCTATTTATTAACCCAATCCAACCCAAGTTTTTCATAGCTAAATTTGAGTTTTGAAATTTAAAGTTGGTGTCAATTTCAGTCCAACAATGAACATCTTAATAATCTAATCTGATTTGGTCTGTTTAAAGTCCGGTCCAGTTCCTTAAAATGTGGGTTTGTTGATTGGGCTTAACACTTAGCTTATAATTTCAGGCTCAGTGTGGCCTGATCAGCACAGTAACTGACCAGAACCCAAGTGCAAATCTCAAATCCGTTGGAACTTAAAATTTCGGATTGGGTCGGCCCGGCCCGACCCTTTTGACATCTCTACAGTTTCATGGCGAGACACAAACCCTATAAGGTACTATAGATGTGCAAATAAATGCGCACTAATCACTTGATCTATAAATTGATATACATCATCCCTTCTCCTAACTACCTATTACAAAATAACGTTATAGTTCTCAAAATTTTAT
The DNA here is from genome assembly GCA_021234005.1 of Nephelium lappaceum. NCBI lineage: Eukaryota > Viridiplantae > Streptophyta > Magnoliopsida > Sapindales > Sapindaceae > Nephelium > Nephelium lappaceum. The sequence goes on from CM038011.1 coordinate 7,839,594, forward strand.
ATAAATTTATTATTTAAATGATATGATAAGTTGGTTTATAACCACCATATTATCAATTCATTCTCTCATAATTAAGATAATTACTACAAATCAGTTTGTTAAATCATTTGGGTTAAAATTTTGGGAAGTTTAGAATTATTATTTACATTATTGTTAGTATATTGCAGCCATACGCTCATGTATGATGGTAGAGTCTAATTAGGTTTTGTCAGCTGTAATTATTGATGTCAACCCGACCAAGGCACCAACCTTCACGGGTTCAATATTCATAACATAGGCCCCGTTCGAGGCTAAATGTTATCAGAATTCAGATAGCAACTGGCAAACAAACATCCAAAACAGTTCAAGCTATGCTGGTCCATATGTCGGTTTGAGAAGCACATGGTCATTTGTCCATTTATCAAACCTCAAAATAATCAAGAGAAGACTTTTCTTTTCGTTTCTTTTCTTTTTTTCCAAGAGTATTTTCATACACTAAGTGTTGATGCATGCTCCCATTGAATTGAACTCTAAACTGTTCTAGCTCTGGTTTTTTGCTAGCTATTCTCTCTGTACTCCAAGCCTCTCACAAAAATCTAAATGGAAAGAACACCCAATAGATCAAACGTGTTTTGAAGCATGCATAAAATAAGCTGAATAAATTTTTACGAAGAGTGAATTTCGGGCCTGAGGCTATAACATCAGGAGACGTGATGATGACGCCACCGAACAACATTCACGTGTCCCCTTTTATTTATTTTTTATTTTTTTTTTCTTTTCCTTACCAAAAAAAAAAAATCTAACACCTTAAAATATCTCTAACTGTACTCCCTAAATTTTGACTAAATTTTAATTTAAATAAAAAAATCAATTTTTAGCTAGCGATTTTTAATTAAGTCACTTTAATTATTTTCTCTGTATAATGAAATATTAATATTAGAATAATTAAAGAGAGATTTTTAACATTAATATTAAATTAATAATAGAGAGAGTTTGATTACTATTTTTGAGTTATTTATTTCAAATTAAATATTAAAATAATAAGAAATAGAATTTGATTATGACTCTTTTATTCTCCACATTTAATTAGGGTAATTAAATTTTTATAAAATAACTAATCATATAAATAAATTAATTAGGGTAATTTAATTAGTGATTAAATTATATAAAAAGTAATACTATTAATTATTTTAGCTAAAAATAATGGATAATTAATATGATCAGGGATTAGCTTTAAGGACCAACATATTTTGATGGCTTCACCATGCTTTTCTCTTGCTGCTGATACCAAAATGAAAGTTCAATCACTTAAAGTTGTTGCGCGTTTCGATAAACAGATTTCATTACGTTACGTACCGGTAACTTTCTTTAATTTAATACTTGCAACTGTTTTATGGTTGGTGGTTTTATTGCTCTTTTATTTTACTGTTATATTTGTTTATTTGATATGATTACAGCATTTATAACTTGATTTTATGAGTAGTACAATCATAAACGTTATAATTTCTAATTGTTTTAATGTTGGTAACTGTTTTATTTCATACCGTAAAATGAGGGCTGTGAGCTTGTGATCACTTTAAAAATAAGAAATTTGTCAAGTATAGCCTCAAGTGTTCTATTTTCTTAACCATATTTGTATAGTTCATCGTTTTTAACCAAATTTTAATGTTTTATTAAAAAAATGAAAGAAAATGTCAAAATATTGTTAACTCTTTGGAGTATATATAACTTTAAAAAATGAAAAAAGATACATGATTTGAATTCATAACTATCATTAAAGGATGTATATAAGATTTATGATTAAAATACTTTTAATTTAGTAGTCATTTAAGCCTCTTTCGATATTTCCCTATCCTTATCCTTTCATTATTCTTGCTCAACCTGGCTTAAATTGGATACCTTGATGACAAACTACAGCATAATCTATTCAAAGTACAATGCAATTTGGATACCTTGATCACAACTTCATAAAAGTGTTGAAAATATTTGGAGCACAATTATCTCACAAAGCAATGATGTGAAGGATTGATTTAAACTGAAAATTCTGTAAAATGGAAAATTTCAACACAAATACAAGAGAATTTACAGGAGAGCATTTCAAATTGAGAGGGGCCAACTTTTAAACTAAGACAATGCAATAATGGTTCAACAAATTAGTCTTGACATCAAGAGATGCATTAATAAAGTAATAAATGCAAGCAGCAAGCCCCATCAATCAAATCCCGAAATAATTATCTTGTCGCCTTACAGATATAAACTTACCTGACATATTTGAACTTAGATGATTCAAAATAGGGGAATTCATAGCAATTTTTTCTTCAGAAAGTCAATATTTGCACAGTTAAAACACAATTTATGCGGCTTTTAAATGGATCATGTGCAATTTGGTACTGCGGACTTCCAATAGAGCATTGTTTAGTGATAAGTACTCCATTGGACTGGAGTGAACTATTTTCGTTTTTAGTCTTCTACGGAGTCCGTTGGGATTTTGTTCCGTTACAGAAAAGGATTGAGTGAATTATAATCTTTCATAAAAATTGTGTGGACTTCCTAAACATCCAATTTAAGTAATTAAAAAAAAAAGAAAGCAAACCCGTCATTTTCTATCTGCATTACAATCTAAAGAAACGTTAATTAATCATGATTAAAAGTTAGAAAGCAGGTAAGCATTATAGTAAAAATGTCAATGATGATAATACAATGCGAAAATTTGAAACATCCTTGCTGTTCATTTATTTATTATTATTATTTTTTTTTTTGAAAAAAAGACTGGTATATTAAACATGTCAGTGGGCTATTAGGACTTGTTGGAGATCAAATATTAGTTATGCAGTTCATTTTTCTTTTCTCATCAATAGAAGATAACTACTTTACAATGAAAGGAAAAAACTATCCACACAAATTTTAAAATGCGCTTGATGGTTATTAAATCCCAAAAATGTTAGAGGTTATTTGTTTTTTTATCTGAAGATTGAATAGTACTGATTAAGACTAAAAACTGTATAATTACTGAAACCTGAAATCTGAATGATATGTTTATTTTTTCTTTTCCTTACCTCTTAATATATAATAATATCGTTTGTTTTTTAAAATTAAAATTATCTAAAAACTAGTAATTTAATATTTATATTTTTTTACTATTATTTGTTATGTAACTTCATTTAATATAACATAAACAATTGTAATAAATTATTTAACAAATGCTAAAATATTTTTATGTATATATTAATAATATTTTTATTCATAATTAAAACATGATAAATTATTATAGTAAAATAGTTTTTTTTTAATTATATATATTTAAATAAATTATTATTGTAAAGTAAATTAAATTTATATATTTAAATAAAAATAAACAAAATGATCTTAAGTTGAATTATTATTGCAACAAAAATTGAAATTGTAAAGTAATATATATTTTCTACTAAAATTAAACAAGAATAATATATTATTCTTATTTAATTTTAGCAGAAAATATGTTATTTGGAGAATGATAAATTTAAAATAATATATTTAAAAAATCATTAAGTGATTTGACATTCAATTAAAAGTTAAAAATTATAGTTTTTTTATTTCTAATGATTTTTGGGTGATTTTAGGTTACTACTTTAAAAAAATAAATAAAAATCACTTAATAGACGTAATTCAGACTCATTAACTAAAAAATTATAATAGCAAACAACGTCTTAGTAAATGAGAGGTGCCGACCACCTGAGCTAGGAGATGATGTGAATTTTAGTTATAGATAAAATTTTTCAATAATAATTATTGAATTGATTGTAAGATTTTTTTAATAATAACCATTATAATCAATCTCTTATAACCAATTTAAAGGTTGTTATTGACAAATCTTAAGTAGCTCTATCTAAACCAATAATTCAGTACAACCCATAAATTAATAATTGAGAAGAAATCTTCAAAAATAAAAGGAAAATAATTTGTTGTTGTGCCAGTCATTATAAAAGTTGACTTAAGAATGTCGTTGTCGTTGTTGTTTGTTTGTTTTTGTTTTTTTTTTTTGGGGAAAAGAAGACTCAAGAAACTTAATAGTCAATAAAACCCAAGCGTTGTTTTTATTATTTTTTTTTCGGTTTTTTTGATTATTTGATTAGGATAAAAAAACATTAAAGGTAATTTTTCCTAAAATTTGAGGTTAATGACCATAAATTTATTGAGATTTATAAATATTAAATATTCTACAAACAATTCAAAAATATATTTTTATAATATGAAAAAAGAAGAACTATTTATACATGTTAAAATTGCAAATACTTATGATAAGATCGTTTTGATATATACTTTAAGGTACGATCTAAATAAATTTTTATAAATTGAGATGAGAGATCCACTTATAAATGAAAAAATATTTCAAATATAACTCAGATAGAGGTGGAAATCACTGCCACAACCTTGACTTTCGAAGCAAAAATGGGGAAGTGGTATCAAGTGTCAACAGGCCCACCCACAACCCAGCCCTTACGGTAAGCTTAGAACTTTCAGTCGTCCTACTACAAATATTAAAATAAAATTGTGTACACCCACTTGCTGAATGTAAGAACAATAATGTCAGTGCTGATGTGTTAAATATATTCTCCATAACTTCAGCAGGTGTCGTTGACAATGTTGGAAAAAGAACAAGCTGTGGGAAGTACACTACCATGCTCGTGTATCCAGCAGAGGCTGATAGAGTTACAACTTATAATGATCATCAATTAAGCTGAGCTCGCAGAAAGTAGTTAGAGGCTGATTAATTTTTCTGCCCATTCCATCTAGTCAGTTAGTGTATTGTGATCTGACTATAAATAGGCTAGTGTATTGTGTATTTTGGTAATGAGTTAGTGAAGCAATAAAATGTATTTTCTCGAAGCAAGATTTCAAAATTATAAAACTTCATGAAAACGATCGCAATAGGTTGAGAATATTTTCATTTTCAATCTTTTACATGATGTCACAAACTTTCCACGAGAGAATGGCACCGCAAATATCCCCACTTTCACGTTTACACTTGTAAATTCTCATTTTAAGCGCCGCTGCATCCGGCCAACGCACAAGCCTCTGCCTGTTATCGTGGCTCCCACCAGTTTATCCACAATGATTATTAAGCGGTGCTGCCGGTATTGGCATTGTTATTTGTATGTGATTGTATGGTGTACTCCAATGCAGCTTAATCATTCTCTCATCGTACGCCACTTCAATCAGCGTTATGGCTGTATTTGTATCTTTAGTCTGTGGTCTACCACTCCAGCGTCCACCCAACCATTTATAGTCCCCATAGGAGGTTCCAACTTGCAACAGCTAATAAAGGGTTTGTTGCCAGCTCATATTGGGTCGTCGTTGTTGTCTATGTTTTACGGCTTCAATTAGTTAGTTACTTGAGTAATCGAAGCTGAATTTTCAGTCAACCCATATTTGGATTGCCAGCATATTCGCTATTGAGATTTGAGATTTCTATATGATTACTTGGACTTTTTGCGTCATGGTGTCCAACAAAAGAAGAGCATCGGACTGCTACAATTGCGCAGCTTGGTAGGTTTCATGTGCTAAACTTACATTTTTTTAGGATTATGTAATGGGACTAAGCTTGATTGATAGTTCTGGAAGGTTCTGTTTGTTACCTAGGATGTGACTGGGGTTTGAACTATTTTTTTGTCCAGACCCATGTTTGGTGCAGGTAAATGGGTCTTTACAAAATTATCTCACCCTCGCTTTATACCACTAGTTTGGAGAAAATTATCCCATTAATGACCATGAGATAAAAAATAATCTCATCTCTCTTTACAACTTTCTCCATCCCACCACTATTTTTAATCCTATCTTACATCACACCAAACATGAGATAATTTTTAAATTAATTCAATCCAATCCAATCTAATCTATATAAATAATCCAATCCGATCCCATATAACAAACGAGGCCTAAGGGCTTATCTGACACGGGGTTTAGAGTGTATCATGATCTATCCATTAATTAATTATTTAATTTACGTCATATGGTATTAAAAATATTCATTAATTTATGTCATATGGTATAAGAGTGAATTAATATTGGTGGGTCAATTGATTTCATATCAAGTAAGATATCTAAATTGGAATATGAAAAACTAAGAAGAAAAGAAGTGTAGAGTAAACTAATTCAGTGACAACAAACTACTTAAAATATATTTTTGATATAACTGTTAATGCGTACTAAGAAAACTATTTCAAAAAAAAAAAAAATTACAGTTTGGTGCAGTTAAATGGGTCTTTACAAAGTTATCTCACCCTCACTTTATCCCACTAGTTTGGGAGAAAATTATCCCATTGATGACCATGAGATAAAAAATAATCTCATCTCTCTTCACAACTTTCTCCATCCCACCAATATTTTTAATCCTATCCTACATCACACCAAACATGAGATAATTTTTAAATTAATCCAATCTAATCCAATCCAATCTCATATAAATAATCCAATCCGATCTCATGTAACAAACGAGGCCTAAGGGCTTATCTAACATGGGGTTTAGAGTGTATCATGATCTATCTATTAATTAATTATTTAATTTACATTATATGGTATAAAAAATATTAATTAATTTATGTCATATGGTATAAGAGTGAATTAATATTGGTGGGTCAATTGATTTCATATCAAGAAAGATATCTAAATTGGAATATGAAAAACTAAGAAGAAAAGAAGTGTAGAGTAAACTAATTCAGTGACAACAGACTACTTAAAATATATTTTTGATATAACTGTTAATGCGTACTAAGAAAACTATTTCAAAAAAAAAAAATTACGTACGAAAAAAACGAAATAGATAAAAATTTAGTTATTATATGTTGAAATGGTAAAAATAAAAATATTCAATATGAAACAACAGAAGTAACTAATAAATATAGAAAATATAGGTTTTATTTATTTATTTTCTAAGGTCTCCAATTATATTGTTAAGGAACTCAGTGAAAGCGGCTAACTACTTATGTAGATTAATTGAATGCATAATAAACCCAAAAATTAAAATTTAATTGCATTAATTCAAATTATATTGTATGATGATTGGTGTTATATCATAATAAAGGTGGATTGTCTCGACATATTTGCATTTAAATATCCGAATGTAAAAATCGGCAGTTAAATAGTCACAAATATTCATTTCAAATACAATTCATTCATTACATTATGAGATTAGTTACAAATCTGAATAAATTACTCATAGGTTAATAGGTAAATGTTGCCATGTAAATATTCCAACTTTCGTATAATATGTGAATTGCCGCCACCTTCCCATATGATTTGATAATTTAATAATGTTTCTAAATTCGAGTCTTTCTCTTTCCATTGTATGGTATATTAAAAAAAGTAAAGTGTTAATATATTTTTCATTATGTTTTTATTTTATGAACCATTTTTTTTTTTATTTGTTAATTGATCTATTTGTTCATGAGCTAATTTTTTTGAAACTAATTCATTGTTCATGAATCTTTTGTCCTTTAACTAATTTTTTACTGAACAAAGTCAAGAGGTTTTGTGGTTCTTTAATAAGAAATTAAGAACATAATGGATAATTTACTTATTTAAATACTAAACAAATTATATAAACAATATAGAAATCTTAACAATTTCGATGTCATTTAGCGCAATTTCGCATTACCAATAACGTTACTAGACAGGTCGTTTTAAAATTAAATTGCGCAAACAATACACTTCCAAAAAGTAAAAGGTTATCGTCAATGGTAGCTGGCGGTGTTGATTTAGGTGCCAGCTGTCTCATGCCTCTAGTGGCATGAGTTCGACACTCGGAGTTGCCAATAAATAACAAGTTCTCTCATATTATGTGTGAGTTATCTCCTACCCTTATGTGGGTCTTTCCTCCATCTTCATGTGAGTGGATATCTCTCATATGGAAGTAGTATTTCGAGCTGTGCAATTAATGTTTCTCTCTCGATTGATCTCAATAGTCCTCTAGATCAGTCTCAATCTTAAAAAGAAAAAAGTAAAAGGTTACCAATTAATATAAAAAATATGGAAGTAGTATCTTGAGCCGCGCCATCAGTGTTTCTATCTCGATTGATTTCAGTAATCCTTTAGACTAGTCTCAATATTAAAAAGAAAAAAAAAAAAGAAAAAAGTAAAAGGTTACCAATTAATATAAAAAATTTGGAAGTAGCATCTCGAGCTGCGTCATCAGTGTTTCTATCTCAATTGATCTCGGTAGTCCTCTGGACCAGTTTCAATCTTAAAAAGATTAAAAAAGAAAAAAAAAAGAAAAAGTAAAAGGTTACCAATTAATATAAAAAATCTGGTGTAGTCTTTAACATGACTAAACAAATGCTTTTTTTTTTTTTTTGTTTTAAGGCAACATGACTATACATTTTTTTAAAAAAAAAAAATGCTAAATATGAATTTATTCAATCAGAGCAAAGGAAAAAACAATTGAAACTGAGAGTCTCTCAAAACAAGTCTCCTATAGAGAAGAAAATCAAAACTGTCGAGTGATGTCATGTGGCACGCTATTTTATAGTTTGACACAAGGCTATACATTGCCTGACTATACAAATGTTATGTAAGCAGGAAATCAAAGTAAAAGGTTCAAGATATTAAGGTTTTATGTTCGGAGATCGGTTTGGTCAGGTGTCAAGTTATTTATAAAAATGAAAATGGTTTGGTTCATAATTTGACATTCTTGGCATTGTCCTCAGCAAAGGTCCATAGGTGGTGTAAAACTGACGTAAGCTGTATCCTTCCGGTTTTTCTTCAGTAAAGTTACTTCTTTAAAAAAAAAAAAAAAGGCTAAAAGGTTCAAGACGTTTAAAATTAAATGTATATAATATCATACATAATGCATCACGTGGCGTCGTGTCCACGTTACGGTTGCAAAGGAAAATAAAAAAGAAAGAAGGCGGTGGCATGTTCTGTTAATTCATCGAATAAGAATGGCAATTACATCACCCAAAGGCCAAATCGAACTAGATTCGAGCCTTTCTATCCGTTGGCTAGTTGGCTTTTTCCTCCATAGTCCTATAAACAAACAACCAAAAAAAACAATTTCAGTTCACTCACTCCGAGAAGCTTAGCAACTAAACAAAGAAAAAACATGTCACGTTCTCGTCTTCTCCTTCTTCATTGTCTTCTCCTCATCATCTTGGCATCATCCACAACCACCTCCACCGCCACCACCACCACCACCACCACCACCACCACCACCATCACCATTCCTCTGTCTCCTTTACCAACCAAACACCCCTCGTCAGATCCCTATCAAATCCTCAACTCATTAGCCATTTCTTCTCTATCCAGAGCCCACCACCTCAAAACAAAAACCCACAAGAGCAAGAACATTTCATCTTCTCTTGTCAAAACACCCCTCTCCTCTCATAGCTACGGCGGCTACTCCATTTCGCTCAACTTCGGCAAGCCACCCCAAACCGTACCCTTAATATTCGACACTGGCAGCAGCCTTGTTTGGCTCCCATGCACCTCTCGTTATGTCTGCTCCAGCTGCAATTTTCCCAACACTGACCCAACCCAAATCCCAACTTACAAGCCAAAGCTCTCTTCTTCTTCCAAGCTCATTGGCTGCAAAAACCGCAAATGTTCATTGCTTTTCGGCCCAAATGTCAAGTCCACATGCCAAGACTGTGACGCCAACAACAATCATACCTGTACTCAAACTTGCCCTCCTTATATTATTCAATATGGTTCAGGCTCCACAGTCGGGCTTTTACTGTCAGAAACTCTTGTGTTTCCTCACAAAATCGTGCCCGATTTCCTGGTCGGTTGCTCCATTTTTTCTGTCCGACAGCCAGCCGGAATTGCCGGGTTCGGCCGTGCCCCGGAATCGCTGCCTAGGCAAATGGGTCTAAAGAAATTCTCTTATTGCTTGGTCTCCCGAAGATTCGACGACACTCCGGTGAGTAGCAACCTTGTTTTGGATACCGGGTCGGTTACGGGTGATAGCAAGACCCCGGGTGTTAGCTACACACCGTTTTATAAGAACCCGGTCCGTTCGGATTCTGCATTCGGAGAGTATTATTACGTTGGTCTACGTAAAATCACGGTGGGGAATAAGCACGTAAAGATTCCGTACAAGTATTTGGTACCCGGACCCGATGGAAGCGGGGGGACCATAGTGGATTCGGGTTCAACTATCACTTTCATGGAGCGGCCAGTTTTCGAAGCCGTTGCACAGGAATTCATAAAACAAATGGGAAATTACAGCAGGGCAGCTGACGTGGAAGGTCGGACCGGTTTGAGGCCGTGTTTTCATATATCGGGTCAGAAGTCAATCGCCGTACCGGGATTTGATCTTCTATTTAAGGGTGGTGCGAAAATGAGACTGCCATTGGAGAACTATTTCGCTTTTCTTAATAAGGACGTGATTTGTTTGATGCTTGCCACCAATGACGGGGCCGGGGCCGGTCCACAATTGAGTGTGGGACCGGCCATTATTTTGGGGAATTTTCAGCAGCAGAATTTTTACCTCGAGTTTGATCAAGCTAATGAGAGATTTGGTTTTGCCAGACAAAAATGTACATGAGCTACAATTTTCTCTATTAATTTCGTCGAAATAAAAAATAATAATAACACTGAAATTTGATTATCAATAGTAGACTACTACTTCGATGTTTTCATAGTGAAATCCATTCTCATGCTAGCTTCGAAGCCAGATGTAACAGTGTTTTCTTTTTGTCTGTGATTTATAATGATAATGATTGTCACGAACAATCATTTATTGGAGATAAATAGTGAATATGTATTTTTTATATATATTTATTTATAGTTGAAGTAATTATTATAATTTCTTTCTCCATTTCTGATATGAATAATTATGCCAGATCATTTTTTCTTATTAAACATGTGAGATCATTGTTGATAGATATTTTGCGCAATTTTACACAAATTTACGTCATAAAACAAAATTTATATAAATCTTAAAGTTGAATATAAAATTTTGGTAGTTTAATACGAATTTTGTGAATTACAACAACATTCCAAGTACGGAAGAAAGGAAAATCCAATGAGAAGTCAAAAGAAGAAACCTAATTCATGGCGTGATTAAATAAGAAAAAACGATAATTTATTTGTAAGTTAGCATGATAGAGTTGAGTAGATGATGTTGACGAAGAAAAGGAAAAGTGGAATGGTAATGCATGCTTTATGTTATAATCATGTATGAATAGAAAAGTGAACAACCTTCTTTAGAAGCATCTTCAACTACTTTTATCTCAAGGGTATTCACTTTTTGGTAGGGACTTGTCCTTTTTCTTTTCTCAAAAAAGCCTCTTGTAATATATTCGTTCCTTGTCACTCAGTGGTGTCGCCAAATGCCAATTAATCTCCGCAACTACTATATACCTCCGTTTTCAAGAAACAAGCACAGTTGGTGACTGTATATAGGAAAAACTTTATTTCAGTCCATGAGATTTTTAAAAATATCAAATTTTTAAACATATTTTGGAAATAGTTTTTTTTATCCCTAATTTTTTCAAACCTCTTCAAAAAAGTCCAAACTGTTAGTCAACTAATGGTCAATGATAACAAAAAACTTAGATGAGAAGGGTAAGGTGATCTTTTCATATAAGAGGTTAAGATCGTGACACGTGGATAACTACGATTTTCAACATTAAAAAATTAATTTAAATAATTTATTATACATTTCAAATTTACTTTATAAAAAAAATTGAAAAAAAAAAGAAGATATTGGATCTCTACCGTTCATCCATCATGGATGGACCGTGGAGAACTAATCTGGTGGATTTCCATCATCTTCAACATATCTTCATCTCCACCATCAAACTAGTTTCAACCCAGCTCATCAATCTGATGGATCTCCACCATCTTTAACACATCAAGCCAGTTCAACCCAACCCAGTTCGTCAACATCACCTCTCATAGTATTCAACATCATCAACAATGTCACAAAATCATCAACATTATCTCCCTTAATAAAGAAATCATCAGCAATATTAAGAGCAAAAAAAAAAAAAATAAAATTCAAAACTATTTCACAAAAAAAAAAAAAAAAACAGGATAGCTATTGGGTTCGACGAACCCAGTTGACCTTCATCTAGGTTTGACAAACCCAAAGATTTTATCCGGGTTCGCAGATGAATAGTGAGTTTGATTGAACCCAGAACTTGGGGTTTTGGGTTCTATCAAACCTAGAACCTCACTAGGAGAGAGATAGAGGTTCTGGGTTTGTTGAACCCAAAACCAAAGAGGTTTCTCGATTCGATGAACCCAGAATCAGAGAGGTTCTGGGTCCCATTGAACCCAGAACCAGATCCACAACATAAAAAAAAAAATAAAAATTTGAAGGAGATGAAAGAGAAAGAGAGAGATAGAGGTTCTGAGTTTGATGAGACCCAAAACCTCTCTAGTTTTGGGTTCGATCGAACCCAGAACTAGATCCACAACATCAAAAAAAAAAAAAAAATTGAAGGAGATGAGAAAGAAAGAGAGAGATGGAGGTTGTTGCAGCTTATGGGTTCTCAACGGCGGTTGTTGAGCTCGTTGACGGCAATGGAAGTAGCGTCGGAAGGAGACAGTGAGAGAAAGAGAGATGGAGGAGAGTGAGAGAGATATGTGAGTTTGATTGATGATCATCCAATTTTTATTTTTAGGGTTTTTTTTTTAATTATTGTTTAATTTAAAAAAAATAATCATTTAAAAATATAAAGTCCATGTGTCAACTTTTTATTAGTTAAAAAATATGTAATATATAGATTTTATTAGGGGCAAAACAGTCATTTTGAGTATTGGGGGTAATTGAGTCTTTTTAATTTTTTTGTTTAGTTTGACCGTCAATTGACTGATGGTTTGGACTAGTTTAAAGAGTTTTAAAAAAGTTAGGGATTAAAAGAGCTGTTTCTAAAAAATTTTTAAAAATTTGATATTTTTAAAACCCTCAAGAATTAAAATGAAGTTTCCCTCTATATATATATGCTTTGTGATATTAAATTTTGTATTAATTTACATTTACGTTTTCGTTATTTTCTTTTTCTTTAGATAAATTTTATTGTGGACAATGTGTTACCTACTTTTGTGGTAAAAAAAAAAAAAAAGAAAAAGAAAAAGAAAAAGGTAGACTTCAAATTTTTGCATCTCCAATAGTTTGAATATAGATGAGATCCGCGCATGCATTTGTGTGGCTCACATGTATACACTACGAATCCAAATGGTTTTTTTTGAAAGTGAGCGTTGCATGCTAGCCATTAATTTAAATTATCACAATCAGATAAATTTTCAATCAAATGGAAACATAGAAAGTTCAGGACAAATTGAGAGGTGGGTGCCTGGGTGGAGCCATACCTCATTGTCTAGGCTTATGATAAGTTAAATACAATTAATAGAAAACTCTCTGATATAATTAATAACCAGGACCACTCAACAGATAAATTTGTCTCAATTTGTGTGATATATTTTTTAGCCATTCATCTGTTATCACTTGACCTAGCTACCTCAACCTAGTACATCAATTTCTACTGTTAGCAAATATTGTTAATAGTACTTCATTTTTGTGTAGTAGTCTATTGGAGAAAGTATATATGAATTCAATTCACGTTGAGATAAGAATTGTCGGACACGACACGAGAGATAGTGCATGATGAGATGATGAAAAATGACAGAACATGAAAGACGAGGAAAGGCAGTGCATTGTACGATGAATAATGGAAGTAGTGAGATATTGAATAAGAACAAAAGATATGAGTAAGCAAGCACATGGCTTCCAATTGAAATCTCCTGCCTTTTTATTGCTTATGGAATCTCTACTCAATGTCTATTATTTTACTTAAATAATTAGTTTGTTGGGTCGTCTATATATATTGTTTTATAATTAACACGTATTAACTATAAAAAGTTACGACGAACCAATAAAATTCATCAATTTCATTTAAATTAAATAAGAGAAAAATTTTTTTTAAGAGAAAGAATGTAATGAATGAATCTGATCGTTCGTCTTAATTTTTTAAAGTCAGAACATTCTGATTATAAAAACACTTTATATATGTATTTATCACTTTCTTTTTCTTGTTCTTGTTATTTTTTATCATGCGTTAATTTGCATGTTAGGGTTGGTTATAATTAGAAACATATGCAATTAGAATTGAGCTGAAATTGAAGTGGGATTTGAAAGTTGAGAGACATGTAAATGAGTAAAACACTGTTCGGCTGTGAAAACAAATGCAGTTGCTCTCACTTTATTTAAAAACGAAAACAAAGTCAACTTTTTCCTGTTGATCAAAAGCAATTGCATTAACAGTGGACGTATCTTTATTGCTGTCACTTGCTGGTGACTTTGATGCTTACATTGCATGCGAATGTGATAGATCTACCATTATCTTAGCTATTAAGCATTCACATAATCATTTATGATGATTTATTTGTTAGATTGTACATAATTCTGTCAAACTTTAAGTTGAATTTGTATCTTGATTGATCTGAGCTCGAGCAATTATAAAAGATTATTGTATTAATAACTCTGTGTGTGTGTCATGTGTGCCATAGTTTAGTTCTAGATAGTGCCTATTACCTGGCAAAGAATAGCCATATGGATTAGTTAGTTGTGTCTGTAATTTTTGTTTGAGTCAAGTAGTTATTTAGTAACCTAGGCATTGAGGTTTTGTAACAGAGCTAGGATCCCTTACTAGCATTTTTTTCTAAACTTCTCATATAGATAGTAATGATTGTTATATTTTTTTATCTCTCATATGTCATTAAAACTCTAACTTTTATTTATAAAACATCAAGGTAAAAAATAAAGTTAAGAGATCCTTTCAAGCATTTTTTATAATAATTGATAATTTATAATTTTTGTGTATAAGTAGGAAAATAAACAAAAAAGATAGGTGTTGTTACGCTTCTAAACTTATTGTGAATTGGCTCTACCATTCTCAATTCTAAAAGACCGGTTTCATGGCTTGAGTTCTCTAAGGCACTTCTTAAATGGTTCGGAACAATTGAGTTTGATGATGAAGCAAAGGAATTAAATCAAATCAGGTAGAATACAAAAGTTCGTGCTTATCAATATGAGTTTCATAGGCAATCCAAGTTGGTGGAGGATTGACAGAAAAGTTTTTAGCGGGCTGTTTTGTTTCGTTTGAGATCTTATAGATGACATTCGATTAGATGTCAAAATTCTAAACACCCCAGCTTCTTGATTAATGCAATTAAACTTGCTAAAATGAAAGAGAAGTTTAATTTTCAAAAGAAAAGTTTTTTCTTGAGAGATTCAACCCCTAGCTTGTTAAGACCCCCTCCTCCAAACAATACAACAATTCCCAAATTTAAACAATTGACACCAGAAGAAGCCAACGATTGGAGTGATCGTGGATTATGTTACTATTGTGACGACAAACTTCCTCGTGGACATAAATGTCGTAGTCCTTGTTTATTTATGATCGAAGGTTCTCATGTGGGGGAAGGAACCCATGTTGAAGATGATGAAGACATTATTAGTTGTTGATGTTCAATACCAACACAACATGCAGGTACTCTAAAAGTTAATCAAAATAGAATTGCAAGGGGGAAATCTCAAATAAGAACTTAGGGATGGCAATAAAATTAGAGGGGGATGGATTAGTCATGGATGCTCGTTGTTTGTGGGCTGTTATAATGTTTTTAATTTGAGTTCGGGCTTGTCAATCTGTTCATGCCCAGAACATAGTATGATATTGGGCAATTATGGGGCATGGGTCCCCGTTTGGGCTTTTCAGATCTGTCGCAAAAATTCGGTCTTATCGAGAATTTTTAGACCTGAAAAAAACGGCGCATACTCTTTTGCGGTTTGGTTCGGGTAGTCCAATTCCGTCGAAAGTCTCGATCCTGAAAAATTGGATGTCCCATGTCTTTCTCTGAAATAAACAATACGTACAAAGCAGAGACTTCTCGGGTTTTTTTTTTTTTTTTTTTTTCGGTTTTATCTTTCAGTTATATTTGCTAGTTTATACCCATCTCAAATAATTTATTTGAAAGTAATACCTGTCAAATGCAATTCTAAACATTCGAAATGTCAAAAAGAAATATAAAGACTTCATTAAGATGTTATAGCTTAATTATAAATTTTCATTTATATAAATTTGAAGTTCTTAAATTTGGGGCAAAAAAAGAGATAAAAATGATAATGTTTCATGTATATACATGACGAAATAAGTTAAAAATACTTTTTAGGGAGAATTATAAATAATCTTAAATTTTTGTTGAAATGACAAATTAAACCCTCTTATTTGAATAATAAATGTTTTTAAAAAATCCTAAAATTAGTTAATCCTTAACTAAATTTTGCTAAAATAATAAAATAAGGTTATTTAGGTCAATTTCTATATAATGGAACTAAAATATGATTTTATTGAGCTAATTTTAACTAAGTCAACTGAGTATATAATTTTTTGGGGAAACTTCATTGTAGTCCTTAAGTTTTAAAAAAATATCAAAATTTTAAACATCTTTTAGAAATAATTTTTTTAGTCCCTAATATTTCCAAAACTCTTCAAAATAGTCCAATCCAGTCAGTCAACTGATGGTCAATCATAACAGATAATTTGAATGAAAGGGTAAAATGATCTTTTCGTGTGAGAGATTAAGATTGTGACTACGTGGACGGTTGAGATTTTAAACATATAAAAAATTTAAAATAATTAAAAAAATAAAAACTCAATTAATTACTTAATTAAAATTAAAAAATATTAAAATTAATTCTAAAAAATTAAGAAAATTAAAAAAAACCTTAAATTCAAACCTATGTTTGAATTCAGAGGTTGAAGATTTGGGTTGTTAAACCCAGATCTTAGATCTCCAAAACAAATTTAGAAAACAAAAAATTAAAATAGGAACAACTGATTAGAATACACCTAGCAACCTCAAACACCAACCAAATAAAAATCTATCAGACTCCAAGATCAAACTCAAATAACTTCAAACAACAACCACAAACATCAACCTCCCTCAAACGACAAATACCAACCTAAAACCCTCCAAATTCTTCAAATTTTTTTTTTTGTACCGATGTTGTATTGTGGGTTCTGGGTTTCGATCGAAACCTAGAACCTTCTGGTTTCGATCTCACCTAGAATCAAAGGGTTTTGAGTTTCGATTGAAACCCAGAAGTTTTGGGTTTCGATAGTGACCCAGAACCAGAGAGTTCTGGATTAGATCGAACCCAGAAGGCTCTGGGTTTCGATCGAACCCAGAACATTCTGGGTTCGCTCTCACCCCTTATCTAGAACTCTCTGGTTCTAGGTGATCGAATCCAGAAGGTTCTGGGTTTCGATCGAAACCCAGAACATTCTGGGTTCGATAACCCAGAACCCTCTG
The DNA here is from genome assembly GCA_021234005.1 of Nephelium lappaceum. Lineage (NCBI taxonomy): Eukaryota > Viridiplantae > Streptophyta > Magnoliopsida > Sapindales > Sapindaceae > Nephelium > Nephelium lappaceum. Next base: position 7,856,868 of record CM038011.1, read on the forward strand.
GTTCTGGGTTTGATGGAACCCAGAACTTGAGGTTGGAAAGGAAACAGGGAGGATGATGAAGAAAGATTGGAGAAGAAGAAGAACACAGTTTGAAGAAAGAGAGGGGCGAGAGAGAGAGAGAGAGATTTTGGGCATTTAGTTTGGGGATGATAGGATGTTAGATTTTTCTTATTATTAATTTTTTTTTCTAATTAAGTAAAAAATTTTAATTATATATTTATTTATTCAATTATAATATTTTTATTTAATTAGGGGTAAAACAGTAATTTAATATATTATATCCAAAATTAAATGAGGGCAAATGAGTCATTTTATATTTTTCATCTCTTTTGACTGTCATTTGACTGATAGATTGGACTATTTTGAAGAGTTTTGGAAAGGTTAGAGACTAAAAGAACTATTTCCAAAAGATGTTTAAAATTTTAATATTGTTTGAAACCTCAAGGACTAAAATGAAGTTTTCGCTAATTTTTTCTCTTACTTATTATTCAAATTATAGGGGTTAATTTGTCATTTCATTAAAAATTGTAAGTTATTTACCATTTTTCTTATTTTTTAATATAATAAAAATATAATCACTGAACGTAATCAATTAGTGTCACAGCTCTTATTTGTAGTAACCATATCTCTCAATTTTGTTACGATTTTAACCCCAATGTTTATAACCTTGTGTATAACTATTAGACCCATCAATTATATCTATTGAATTGGTTGTTGTATGAATGATTATTGAAACCAATCTAATAGTTATATTTAATGGATAATATTACAAAATTAGTAAGATAGTCAAATCCTAACCATTATTAACATTAATTTCCAATTTATTAGTGAAGCTACTAATGTTATACATTTATACTTGTATCCTTTATATATTTACTATATTAAAAAAAAAAAAAAGGAAAAATGAAACAGAAAAAATGTCAAACAGTAACAGGAAGCAAGTCCATTAGCGTTCTCCGTCAATTAACACGTTAAATACGTAGAAGGCTGATGACTCGATGTAAACAAAATCAGAATAATTGACCCTTAATTATCAATCAAACACCGAACTAGGAAAAGTTGACGGTTTGTTGTCAAATTCAACGTCACTTTAACCACCTCTCCTCTACCAAACGGCCAAACCAGGTTCGTTGCGCGCGGACCAATTTATGTTTACAAAAAGTTAAAATATCAAAAAAAAAAAAAACACTACCAAAGTGAATGCATGATCCTCGCGCTCACTGCATTTGCATAGCAGATCTCGGTGTTTGGGAGCTCCTTATCTCTCGCTATGTGGCGCTCTATTTGGCGATCCATCGATCGCTTTTCTCTTCACCACTTCACGTAACTTTTTTCGACTTCTTTCTATTTTTTGATTTTCATTTCTGTTCTTTTTTATCTGGTTTTAATTGAAATTTTTAGCAGTTGATGATGCTTAATGCTTTGTTCGCGTTTCAAATTTAGAGTTTATTGAGAGTTGTTATGTTGCTGAGATAGGGTTTTACATTTTAACTGATTTATTCAAATTTTGGTAATTAAACTTTCAATTTAAGTCACTTAACTGTCTTTTAATTGAGTCAAGTGATCTTAAAGTGAAATGCAAGTTCAATTATTGAAGCATAGTGTTTGTAGGATATTCAACAAAGGGGTAAATAATCTAAATTTGGGCTCTGCGAATATAATTTTACGTGCGTTTTAGGGATTAAGTAGTTATTAATTTTTTGTATGTCCACATGAAATTATCGAGTTTTTACAATTATTGTGATTCTTTTCTGTAGTCTTATGAAGTGCTTGTTATGAATGTAGATATGTGATTAATGAACTGCGACAGATCAAGGTCGTGGATAATCGTAATAGGGTAACTCCATTTATCTTCATGTTGTATAATATAATTATATGATTTTTTTTGGTTCCCTATTAGCTCATTTGTGTTCTCTTTTTGCCCAGGAATTGGTGATTGATCTACTGCAATCTATTGTAGAGATTGTTATGTATGGTGATAGACAAAATCCGTTGATTTTCGAGTATGCTGTCATCTTTTGATACTGCTTATTATGTGTTTATGCTTGCTGTTGTTTGGACTGTATTTGATAGAGTTATGTTTTAATCTTGGCAGATGTTTTATGGAATGCCAAGTTTTAGCACAGTTTGTTCGTGTCCTGAAGATCAGTAGAAAAGCGAAAATTGAAGCTCAGTTACTTCAGTATCTGAGCATAATGATTCAAAACATGGAGAATGAACAGGCAATATGTAAGATGCAAGTTCCATTGTTATTTATGGTAAACTTCCTGTATATTCAGATTTTCTTTGTCTCTCTTGGGCATGTCTGTGCACAAGCACTTGGGTTTTGGAGGAGGGTTTGGAAGACTGTTGTCACTTTGAAATACAATCTTTAACATTATGGAAGCCTTAAACTATTTGTTGGAAATGTATTCTGTTTTGAAATGCTTTTTTCTTGTTCATATTGCTTATACAAAATTTTTTGATGCAGATTATTGTTTAAGTAATGACTATATCAACAGCATTATAACACATAAGTACGAGCTTGATGGGGGAGATCTGGTGCCATATTACATGTCCTTCTTAAGGTTTTAGATGCTATTCTCTGTCGCTTAGATTTCTGTAAGATAGCAGTGTAATTTTCATTCATAAATAACACAAGTTATATTGCTTCTTTTTTCTTTTTTTTTTTTTTTTTCCATTTTCCTTTAATTTTTTTTTTTTTTGTTTGCTTTAGCAAATTAAATTCAATAATTAGGTAGGGAAGTGATTTTTCTGAATATTTTGCTTATTCAATTTTCTGTTTTGTTTTCTTTCTTTCTTTCTTAAATCAGAGCTGTGAGCAACAAAATCAACAGAGACACCCTCTGTCTTCTTGTAAAGGTTGATGGGGTATGTGAGATTCTTTGTGAGATTGTCAATGTCTTGATGCATTGTTTCAGGCTGTGCTTTTTTTGGTTAGAATGCTGTTATAATTGTTTGTATTGACTACAATGTTCAGGTTATAGAGATCAGGTGTTTGAATAGTTGCAATTAGTAAAAATACCTAAAACTAATGGTGTCAATATTGAAGAAGTGATTTAGTGACGGGATGATTGTAATAGTGACATTCCTCACCGCTATTTCCTCTTCTCTTTACCATTGGATGATAAGCCTGCTTTGTTTTGTTTTTGTTTTTTGTTTTTTGTTTTTTTTTAAAGAATTTCATGATAGCCAAGTCATATATTTGCCTAAAAAATTTGATATACTAAATGAGCACCTTAAATAGATGGACATGAAAATGTGTAAAGTTCAAACTTCTTCCCTAAACATGATCATGGTTAATAAAAAAATACTTCTCTAAAATGATAAATTAGAATTAACATTTTCTAAAGGGACCATTGAGGTGTTCAGTTTGGCCTCTATGGTGGAGTGGCTAGGGCTTTAGGGGGGTAGCCTTGTTTCAAATTATAAACTTATATTTGTATGAAGCTATAATAGAAGCCCTTCAAATGGTTTCTGCATGAACACCAAAGCTGCATTCAGTGCAAGCAGATGGGATATGATTATTATGAAATTAGATGGATTCGACTAAAAATTATCCTGTACCATGTTGGGATAATATGAGAATAAATGGAATATGATTGGATTGAATCATCTTTTAATAATTTAATTTATTTTATATTTAAAAAAATATTTTAATTCAAATTTGAATAGAGTAAATATTTTTAAAATTATATTTCGAGTAAGAAAATTTTAAACTATTTTGGAGAAAAAATATTAGTATCAATTTTGAGTAAAACAAAAATATTAAAATGAATATTGAATAAGATAAAATATATTAAATTAGTTTTGAACAAATAAATTTGTTTTAAACTACTTTTTAAGAAAAAGAACTATTTTAAATTATATTTTAAATAAAATAAATTATCTTAATTTATTAGTTAAAACAGAGGAAGAAGAGGGAGGCATTTATCTCAGTTACGGTACTGAAGTCATAAGGAGGTGTGCAGGACTGAACAATCCCACTTCCATGGGAGTGGGTCAGCTGCTCCACATGGGCACTAAATGGTACACCTAATTAGCTACTGAGAATTCTATGATCCAGTTGAAAATGTTGAATATTATGAATAATTTTGATGTAGGAAATTTTAGTGTCAAATTGCATTACTGAGAGTAGTGGTGAAACACTCCCAAGTTAGTGTAGATATTGCCCACTTTGAATTTGAACATGTAATCCTTTACAAATTTGCTTTGGGCGTTGTAACTTGAAACGCATCTATCCCTTAAAAGCTCATAGCATATTTGAACTAGTTAAGACCCTCACTTGCTAGCTGAATTAGCTTTGGTGGTTTATACTAATTGGACAGACTTCTCACAAAACTGTCCCTTTTGGACCTCAAGTTTTTGTGATGGTCTCTATGGATGGAACACTGGCCGAGCATTGTGTCACAAGTTGGCTTTGATACCAGTCAAAATACCCTGACCCAATGTAGATGTAGATTTAGTCCACTTTGAACACACGATGTCTAAGAAATTTGCTCTCGTCTTTGCAACCCAAAGCGCTTCATACTATGAGCTCATAGAGAATTTAAACTAGTTGTATGATGCCTCACAAATTAACCTTTCTTCGCCTATGATGGAAGGTTGGGGTTTGGTCTGAGGGGAGGGGTGATGGTGTTGGTGGTAGGTTGGATTTAGCATCACTTGGATGTAGGAATGTCGATTGGCAAAAATTAAAAGATAGTCAATGTGCATGTCATTTGCAAAACCTACAGGTTAAATTCACTTAGCAAGGAGGAGCTTCTATTATTATCCAAGAATAAATTGGAACACATACAATATGCCTGCAGTTTTTTGTAGTTCTTTTCTGCGTTGAGTTTTGATTGTGGTGATACATATTCTTTTTTGATTACAGGATGTTGTAACTTCATTTCCATTGTATAGTGAGGCTCTTAAATTTGCACAGCATGGGGAAAAGATGATTCAGACAGCTGTACGTGCATTAACTCTCAACATATATAATGGTATACCATTATATTCTATTCCTTCTGCAGACATGATATATAAATGAAATACTGGATGTACATTTTTGATCTCTTGCAACAGTATCTATTTGGATATGCAGTTAGCGATGACATGGTTTATCAGTTTGTAACAACTCCACCAGTCTCAAAATACTTTGCAGATTTGGTTCAAATCTTTAAAAAGAAATGCGTTTATCTAGATGGTCTCGTCCGAGCTATAGAGTATGCTGCTTAGAATCCTTTTGAGAAATTTATGCTGCAACAAATGATAACTTGGTTGTTGTATGCAAATGTATCTATTGAAGGTAATTCTACTTGATTTTGATGCAGGGAACCATGTTCTCGTCAGAGGAGAAAAGAAATACTTCTGGAAAGTGATAAAATTGCAGATGATCTATACTACTTTAAGGATATTCTTTCTGTTGGCAACTCTCAATTAAGTAAAGTTGTCACCCAGAATCTTCTCAGCTTACTGGTCTTTCCTCTATTGTTCCCATTGCTGCAGCTAAAGCAGAGTAATGTGAGATATTTTTTCACTAAATTCTTAATTTATATTTTTTATGTTTTTATTTTTCTGTCACTATTATTTGTTCTTTTGTCTTCATCAAATTAATAATTTTTTAGATGTTATGAATCAGTCAATTATGTTAGATATCATTCCAGGATGGAACCACCCGCCTATGAATATATATCTTTTTGAAGTTTGCGAATAGTATGGCAGTAATCTGCAGTTGTGCACACTAACATGATGATTATAGGTTTGAAATGTAGTTTTCCTTGGACATTTTCTACCATGCTGTTATGGATTTTCCAGTTCTTCTCTTGGCTTAGTCATCTAGCACTTCTAAAATGGGTTCATTGGTAAGCTTGGGCTGTTTTGTCCTGGATTTGGGTTGAGGTCTCTTGGAAAGCTTAAGTACTATATTTCTAAAATAAAATAAAATAAGGGAAAAAAAAAAAAACAGAACAATTAATATTTGTTGAGATGTAGGTTGGTATATTCCAAATTCAGCTTGTTTTGAGAATTATGTCTTGGTCATCTTTTGAAACTTATTGTCTAAGTTGTTCTTTTTTTTTTTTTTTTTTTTTTTTTTTTTTCCAGGATTTTCATTTGTCTGTGGTCACTTCTTTGTACATAGTTTCTCATCTTTTACAAGTTGTTGGTGGAAAGAACATCATTAACTCTGTGGCTGCTGTTCTTCTGTTTCCTTATAAGACCTCAAGTTTGAGAGGTGCTACTGAAGAACAAGCGACTAGTGAAATTAGTCATGAACACCCTTTTCTCAACCTTTTGAATGAAATGGAAATTATGGAAGTTCTGGAAAATTCTGCTTCGGACTATGGAGGACATGTAAACATCAATGGGAACCATATATCTGGGCATTTGGCAGAGTATATGTCATCTAATTCTCATTTTGGCATCGCTCCTGGTGACGATGATGTATGTATAGAAAGGTCGGTATATCATCCTGTTCTGATGTTATATTGTATCTTTAATATGTGGGAGTATATATCATCACGATTAGGCACAGACCTTTTAGTTTCTAAGAATAGTTACCCATGCTGTTATTAATTGATATAAGTATCTGAATTTGGGAAAATGTGAAGTGCAATGTAATGCTCTTGGACAATTAATTTGTGAATCTAGAACCAAATATGCCCTTGTTTTTTGGTAAAATTTGAATGTATGTTAGAGTTCTTGTTTGTAATGTATTTGTTATTTTCTGGATTCAAGAGCTGATTGAGTTTGAGATTATGACTCCTTGTGTAAGTCTAAAATTGATAGTGGGATGCATTACTGGTAAGTAGAGGCTTAAAACTCAGCAAACTATTTCCCATGCATTGAAACTAACCTTTTGCATCATTATAAATTTAAAGATATCCGTGTGTGATTTACTGGATGTTTGTGAATCTCGGTGCTGCAGACTAGGTGCATATATAGAAGATATCATTTTTTTTATCAATCAACCTTATTGACTTATTTGGTAAAATCTATATGACGGAGTAAAAGCCATATAGGATTTATACTACTGGCACAGTGTAGGTACAGCTGAAGAAATGTCCAATGGAATGTTGTGTTTGTTATTTCATATTTTATTGCGTGTTATTATGCTGCAATTGGACAATTTCTAGAGCCTATAAAGTGCTAATAGGATTTTACTCATTTGAACTTCATTTCCGTGCTTTGTATTCTTTGATATTTGATTTCAACTCTGCATACCTGGCATTTATTGATTGCTTGCCAAAGAGAAACAGTAAGAAGTTACTTTAACATTTAAGGAACTGGATTTGATATCTGAGACAAATTGCAAACTTGGATGTGTCTGACATCTGGATGCTGTGTGTTTGACGCTAATAGCATTTCTCTTTAATAAAGTGTCGGAATTGTGTGAATTGATTTACATTTGTTCTAACTTCTATATTATTATTTTTTCCCTGTGGCAGTCATGGAATTCTTGCTTATGTTTGCTCTGATAATCCCAGTGTAGTACTGGCATCACTCTTTTTGTTGCTTTTTTTAGTTGAAAGTAAAGGTAATATATGTGTACAGTTTTTTTTGTTGCATCTTGTAAATATTATCGTTATTCTTGTCTTGCTTTAACTTTTTCTTTCCTTGTCTTCTTCTTCTTCTTTTTTGTTTGAGCAGATCTTGAGCGTTTGCTGGCTTCAATGATTGGATTTAGTGAAATGCAAGATGTGATGGTAATCATTTGTCTTAGAAATGTTTATAATAATGCAAATCTGATGATGACTGATTGACTTGGTGTCCTCACTCCCTTTCTTTCCCTTTTGTGAGTCCTTAGCAATTTACAAATTTCTATTATGTGGTCCTATGAGTAGTCATATGAAGTGATAATCTTATTAGAGTGGGCATTCTGAATTTCTCCATGTGATAAGTCTGGGTTTAAGTTGAAAATAACTGATTGAGCAATTAATATCCTTTTCCAAAAACGTATCTTGTCCTCTTTTTCTCAGCAAGACTTTAAAGCTTGGTAGTATGATGTTAGGATTTTTACACTAGTTATTATAATTTATTTATTTATTAAAATTTGGTTAGAAGCCAATGCCAATGCAAAGTTACTACAATTAATAAAGACCTACAGGGTTCAGTTTGCATGTGTTGTTGGCGCTGTTCTTTTAAATCCTTTCTGCTGCCTTTTCTTTTGCTTATAGTGCCTCAATTGATTTTGGAGATTTTGCAGATTCCAGTATGGAAACTTCAATACATGCAAAATTTTATGTGTTTTGTTTTCATCTGTAGCTTTGAAATTTGATAAGCTTTCTATAGTTTGGGAATTTATGGATTAATTTTTTTTCTAATATTGCTGATATATTCACTCTCAGACTTGTGGCATTTCAGCTTCATCAGTGGTGGATGGAGGTATGCTTGTGAGACATATGCCTCAGGTATATGCCCTGTCTGATCTTTGGTTCTTCATTGTTAACATTTAATTTAAGAACCATATTATTCATCTTTATAGCTTCACTAGGACATACTAATTTGAATTCACTAAAACCGTGAGCTTGTGCATCCTGATTCTTTCAAGTCTCCAGTTTCATGAATCATGTTGTTTATGGATTGGTTGCAGATATTAAATGCATTATTGAAGGTTTTAGCAAGTCAACCACCATTGTGTGCCTTAATAGAGTGGCATACAGGGTGGTTCTTTCGCAAGCTTCTGATTCTTCGAGGAAGAGAACTTGGTGATCACAATCTCCACGTATTCAATGTGAGCTTTGAACTGCTAGTGTACATGAAGTAATATATAAGTATTCACTTTCAACTTAGCCATGTAAAATATGTAAAATACAGTCGCAGGTTGTGAATATTAATGTATCTAATTTTTGACTTGCATAAAATTTGTTGTAGTCAAAAATATAATTGTATAGTTGGATAATTTTTAGTGACAAAAAGTCTTAGGCACAACAGTGTGGGTTTAGTCTTGGCAGAGACCTTTTAATTTAGATGCTAAAATGTAGGACTATATCTAGAACAACCATCTCAGGGCCCTTCTAAGGCAAGACCAATACTGATAATTGATAAATGACCTTGTTATACTTGACATCTTGAATCTTGATGTCTTAAGCCACCTGAATTATGCCAATACAATAGAGTGTCCATAGATTATAGTACTTTCATATCCTAGTACTGTTCATTTTGTTATAATTTGATGTACTGTTCAGGCTAAAATTAGGAAATCGTAATTTTTTTTTACAATCACTGTAGCTTATATTTAAAGTACCATGAAACTTGAAGGAATTGTTTTGATAACTGCGGACAGGAGGGTAATCTGTTCATAATTTTTCTGAACAATGATTTTGAGTAAATATTCAAGCTACATAGTCTTTTTCAAGTGTAAATGTCCAATTACTTGTTTATTTATTTTTTATTTAAAAGTTGTGAGTGGTCTTGATCACGCAAACTTTAGCTCATTTAATGACCTTGCACTGTCATCATGACTACTATCACATCCAATTACACAACTAATCACAACCATGGCTACTTGCTTGTGACCATTCTAGTACATATGAATAGAAATAAAGAGGTGGACATCCACATCCAAATGGAAAAGTGATTTAGGCGCTTGCTTCTTAGTATTATTTTGTGTATATCTATTATGTATTGGCGAGACTATCTTAAAATATTCATTTTAATGTTGCAAAATCATCAGCTTTATGGATTAAAAATTTTGCATTTGTCTTCCACTTTTGGATTTAGTCATGCACCTAAAGGAATGCAGAACACTTCCACCTTTTTATAAAGGATTTCTTCATCAATATTAACCAGTTATTATGTACCAATTTTTTAAAGTTATATATTTTCTAGTTTCTCTTGACAGTGTTCGTATCAGAAGTCCTGTGAACGTCTTCAAAAAGAACTTGATGGATGCTGGTTTGATCATATCCTGGATACTTTGAGAGATGAATGGGTAAATTGTAAAACAGGTATGAGGTGGATAATCTTGTCTTAAGGACTTTTATAAGAAGAATCTTTGTATGTGGTTTTGATCTTAAGCAGAGAGGGAAAATGGAGGGGCGGAGATGATTATTGATTACACATGCTATTTCATACAATTTATCATGGGGTTACTCATCACATTTTTGTAAATGCTGTGTACAGCTCTTACAGAACCTTTGCAATCTAAAAATCCCTTATTTGCGCTAGAGCTTGCCATCTGCCAGCAAACAACTGATGGTACTTGTCATCTCAGTGTTGACTTTATTTATTTATATACTTTTGTGTTGGATTAACCCTGTTTGTCTTGTAATTCTACTCAAATCGTTCTCTTACCCTAGCTCTTTCATGAATTTTACACAATGCAGACAGATCGACTTCTTCTGATATCGCTTGGCAAAGAATGGTTGATGTTGTGAAGGTTTTTTGTGTCTTTCATTCTTTCTGATATTTTTATTCAAATAAAATTACTTTTATCTCTGAGAAGATGCCATCTTAGTGTTATTCTGGTTCTATGCTGTTTACAAGGATGTTGTCTTAACAAGAAATACTGAAGTTCTCACGTGATTCCTTAAAGTATATAGATGATGTAATTGTGCCAGCCTTGAATTGTATACATGTTAGAGGCATGCTTGTCCTATTGATTTTGGACTTTCATTCATGGTTTTTATGAGTGCTGTAGACACACATGATAAGAAAATGGTGATCAAATGCATAGTTGTGTTGCAATAGAAACTTGTCATCATTTGTGATATATGCCTTTTCATTTCATAATGTGATGATAATTGATGTATAGAGAAACACGAAATTTATAGCTAGAGGTTCTGCTGTCTCATATGTTTTATACACTCTCTTATCTGTGTTTTAATCAGACTTATTGAACTTTGTTTTGATTCCATTATTTGTATGTGGATGCTTATTGACTCTTACACTGTTTCATTGATTAATTACCCTCTATCACTTGTCTTTATGAGTATCTGTTTCTAGTTTTTCTGTGAATTTGCAATTGTATTTTGCAGTGATTAATAGCAGTTATATTTCCCATTCTAACTGTTCACATTGCATTGAAGTTTACCATGATTTGAATCTCATAGTCCACATAATTTTAGGTATTCATTCTCCATCTTCAACTGAAAGCCTTTATTCTCAAAGGAGAATTGCTTGAAAATCCCTTGTTAGACTTGATGAGCAGCACTCTCACTGATTCTGGAATATCCCATTCTTCAGATCTTTCATCTGCAAGCTTTGGGTCGGAGGTTTTTCTAGGTTGGGTATCTGCCAACTGCATCTTCAGTTAACTATTAAAAGTGTTACTAGGATTATGCATTATTCATCTAGAATTTATCGAGTTTTGTAGGATCTGGCATCCCGTGCAGGATTGCTTTTTCTAATGCTGGAGTCAGGGATATCTACCTGATACCTGCAACAAAAGGATTATCTGGCAAACTGATTCTTGCAGAGAAACATCCCTTCCGAAGTCAACGGGGGGTTGTAATTGCCATCGCACCCTTGGCAGGTTTGAATGTAAGTTCTGACACTGGTAAAATCTGCTTTTTTGAAATGTTCCATTATATTTGTGATGTTAATTTATTGAGATGTGTTAATCTTGGTCTAATTACTCAGTGAAACAATGGGAATAATCAATCTGGGTTTTTCTTGGTTGGCTTGTTGATACAAAAAAGGCTTTTTTAGCTGGATTCTTTGAGTAGGCTTTGGATATCCACCATGGATTTGTGCCGGACCTGGAAAAAATACACATAGGTTTTTAGCAGATTTCTGGAACATCTAGTGACCCATGACATTACACATTTGCATGGGTTGTCTGATCTTTTTACAATGTCAGTTGCTTTCAGTTTAGAATAATTGGGCTCGCTTGCGAGAACAGGTATTGCAGGGACTTTTCAGATAAGTGAAAATGTTGCCAATGGCCACGATAGTGAGGTGTGATCCAATTCAAAGGCGAAGGCTGTACAAAGAGAAATGTAGGAAGTGTAGAGAAAATTTGGGCTAAAGATATGAAAATGATGACTGTTCTGCTGTAGAGGATGATGTAGATTATGGAGAAAATGGTGTTAGTCACTGTATCATTGACTGAATATAATTGAGATGAGATTAAAGTTTTGAATCAATAGTCTGGATCCATCGATTAAGTGTGCATAAATTGTTCAGAAATTGTAAAATAAAATCTTTTTATCACTGAGAGTTCCTTCACTGCTTTTGAGATACTGGTAAGACATGTTAATTTGGTATCTTAGGCTGAGAAGTTATGAGATCCTGGTATTGTTGAGGTTTTCCATGATACGTTGGCAATCAGGCTCCTGGGATCTTTCTTAAAATTTCTTTTAATCGTGATACTTTGTCACAATAGTATGATTCAGGAAGTTGGGACCATTTCCGGATAATCTTCAGCGAATTTATTACTTTGTACTTGTTGGTTGTCTGTTGCATTGGCTATGCTAATGTTTTGGCTCATCATAACGTGTACCTTTATCTGTCATATGTATATTGAGAATAGTTTTCTATCTTCGCATTTACGACATTTAAATTGTTCACTGATTGTGGACCTCTATGATTGTCATAGATACAATTAATTTTGTAATGTATTTTCTTCCTTCGCTCACATCAGCCAAAGATAGATGAAGAGCATCAGACATGGCTGCATTTTCGGATAAGAGAATTTGACCCAAGATCCAGTGCAAGTAAAACTAGAGGTCACAACCCAAAGACATTCAATTCGGCTGCAGATGGGAGATGGACAATTGGTTTTACTAGCACTAGAGCTTGTGAGGAGGCTCGCTTGTTGATACATGAGGAAACGTGTAAGCAGAGATCTTTTGTTGAAAGCATACTTGCTCCACTACTACAAAATAATCGTCCTGGAGATTATCCGGATTGTCAAGGTGGATGAAGCTATAGGTTAAGGTCTATAGGTTAGCTTACTAACTAAACAGCCTCTTCTTTCTTTTGTTCTTTCTTTATAATATGTTAATTATCATATATTTGTATAATTGTATAATAATAACATATAGGACAATTTTGCTAAACAACGGCGTTCGTCTGTTGCAATTGTACCCTCATCAACCGGTCTGTTGTTTTGTTCCTGGGTAATATTCTCATTCAAATATATGAAGTGTCATTTACCTGAGATTCGTGTTTTGAACTGATTTATTTACTCGTGACTGTAATCTTTTCTGTTATTCCTGTTTTACTACCACAATCTTACCTGCACTGTTGATCAAACGACACATACTCAGGGTGTTGTATACAGTATTCCTCATCCCACAGTATGTTAGTGGGTACATCAAACCAACCGCTTGATTAACTATGAATTATATCTAATTAAATACTTTATCTCATCTTATCTGTTTTAAAACATGATGGATGACATACAAAAACAAACTTTGCTAAACAGAGCTAAAACAACAGCAGGATAATTAGTTTTTGCATACCATTGCAGTGGACATGGAGCTACACCAACCAGTTTAAGTCAAATCATGGTGATGCTACTGCTGCTTGTCTTTATCAGATGTTGAAACATAAGCTCAATTCACTTGGCTTAGTAGATACTGAACACAAATAAAATAATGCAAACTTTTGAGAAAAGGAGTGTGTGGTACGTAATTCCATCACCTTTACATAAACAAGGCTGTCTTGTCAAAATTAGAGCAACTTTTTTCTCAATGTAACCTTTAAAGGCTGGCCGACCACCAAAATACAATTATCTATTCTCTCTCTTAGACCTCAGTTTTGTTCGTCTCTTGGATATTGCTTTCACCCACATGGCCACGTATAAACCAAGATGCTTATTTGAAGCTTAAAAGCATAAAATGAGCGTCCCTTTTTAGTAGATAATGCCATATTTTGCTTTTTATATTGTTTTATGAGAGAGTGCTTTACTTTATGCAAAAGAAGAAACTTGTAAAATAAATAAATAGATATATAAAATTAAGGCCCTAATGCAATGTGTTCTCATGAAAAATTAAAGGGATATGATAGTGAAAGAAGAGAAAAGATAACCCTAACTTTCACTTTGATACACATCTTTTGGTGTCCATACTCATATTTAGCAAGCAACAGTTATGAGATGGCTTTTGTTACAGTTATGCTTATTTGAAAAAAATAATAATAAAAATTAAACGGTTATTGGTGAGAAAAATAGAAGAGTTAGCTAGGTAGGGTGTGTTCTAAGCAACTGTATATATTCCTCTCTTTCGTTCAAACACTCCTTTTCCAGCGGTACAGGATGCTTTGTTTTCAGATTATTTAGGTGCCCTTTGTATGTCTTTTGAGGCCAGCAAAGATATATAAGCTTTTTGACTGGGGACTCATACTCAGAATTAATGCTCACCCAGAAAAATAAACAGTTGTGGCTTTTAAATTAGAGTTATAATTTGGGTCCTACTCGTATCACAAACCAGTTCACATTTTATCACGTGCTTGTCACGTGCAAATGATGTACAAGATATGTAAATCGATCTTTATGTGTTCAGGATAACAGTAGTCTAAGCTGATGGATGAAACTGAGTAATTGACCATGACTAGTGTGGTTATAGCTTACAAACAATTTGAATGGTGACCTTTGAAAAGCTAATAAAAGCACAGCACTGAGATGTCACAGACTCACATGAACAAGCTAATAAGGTAATAGAAATTGAAACGAACTTTGTCTAGTCATCTCATGTGAAATGTTATTATACCATCTTGGGCTACCTATAAAGACATTCGTCTGCTTGTTCTTCGCATATAGGTGGACAGGAAGTCCTATCAGCTTTTGTCCCTAGCAATTTTTCTATTTCCGAAAACTAGCTTTCTACTATGATGGTTAATTATAGTATAAATATATATATATATTTTCTATCTTTCTCTTTTGATTTCTTTTTAATCTATTGTAAATGGGGTTGAAAAATTCAAACACGATTTAAACTGATAATTTCATTATATAAATATGATAGTTTAACATTAAACTAACTTCTTCTTATTCATTTGTTCTTACTTTTATCTAAAACAAAGAGTTGAATAAGCATTTAAGAGTGATGATGGTATTATATCACTAAACACTGGTTTGATTTGCTAAGGATATATGAACTGTAGAAGATAACAAGTAAAAGTGGAGGATGATTGAGGAATGAAAGGTAGATCTCTCGTTTTTTGTTGAAGGGAAATGTTTGTTCATTTGTTTATTTGAAAGACCTAGAGAAAAGGGGGAGTAGAGTACTAGTGGTGTAGCTCTCCTTTCTATGCAAAGGCACGCTGGGTTGGGGTAAGACCAGCAATAACCTAGCATGGGCCACTACAAAGCTAACACACACCACAAATCAACTCACGAACTCAGTGTGACTGGTTAACATAGCTATATAACTCAGTGCCAGAAACAAAGAACAAATAATCAGCAGGAGAAGAATAACGCAAGTCCCAGGAAATTAAGATTATACTGAACAATCGTTTTTTTAAAATACCCCATACTGGGGAGTTGATTATGTTATTAATTCAAAAGGTCTCCGTGGTCTACCAATAGTTTGTTATATACTAAATTTTCATATTCTATAGCCAATCGTTGGTTGCTACAGACTTTTAAATTATAAAGGTAATTGATGATTAGATACGGCACGCATCATGCATGTCATGAATCTCGTGGAGTAAATACCAGATATTATTCCTGACCATGTATGTAAGGGAATAGTAATTTAAACTGTACAGTACTTGCGGTGGTCCAATTAGATATATTGGTCAAATTTTACAGTAATCTAATCAAATATCAAATTAATTACCAATACAGAATTATAGATAAACAACTTTGTTTGATTGAAAACCTTACATTCAACTATGGAAGTTTAGTTAGAGGCACGCAAAGTCAAACACCTTTATCTAAGGAAATATGCACTATCTTCATGTAGAGGGTGTTTTTAATTACAAATAGCTTAAAGCACAATGACAAAACATAAAGGATTTTTTTTTTTTTTTTTTTTTGTTAACAATTATAAAAATTCAGAGTTTAGAGAAGAGGACATGACTCAAGCTCATAATCTATTGGATATAAGTGTGAAGGTTATACTATTAACTAGTCTTATCTTGTCAAAATAAATGATGCTTACTTTTGTGTAAATAATTTAAGTTATTTTGATGGATCCAGATTATCTATTAATCTAAGTTTATACCTTAAAAGAAATTAAACTTTTAATATGTGATTATTAAAATTAAAAAAATAATAATTATAACTGCACGATGTTAAATTTTGTTGTCTTATGAGATTATTTTATTTATTAAAAACTACTGTAGTTGAGATTACTAGAGGGTGTAATAAATATGATCTTAGTTTTATGTGCTACTTTTTTTTTTTTCTTTTTTTTGTTGGTTTTTATCTTTTACTTTTATAATATTTTTATCTAATGTTAACGTTATCCTTAATATATGTAAAAGTTTAATCACAAGAAAATAAATTGAAGAGAAAAAATCATTGTGGTCCCTAAGTTTTGAGAAATGATCATATTTTTAATTATGTTTTGAAAAATGACGAAATCAATCTTAATGTTTTGAAAAGTGTCAAATTAGTTCTTCACGTCAATCAACTGAAGGTCAAACCTGATAGAGAGTGATAAAAGACTCTTTAACCCCTCATTTTAGTTACAATGCATACAATGACTATTTTGCCCTTAATAAAATTAAAATTACAATTAATTAAAAATTAATAAAATAAAAATTAAAACTAAACCTCAAATAAAATGAATTTAAAAGTTAAATAAAAAAACCCTTTAATTCCCACATCTTCATCTTCAATTCAATCACCACATCAATCTTCATCTTTACTCAAACAACACCCATAACATCAACCAAATCTCTCATCTATCGCCGCTTCAACAAAAAATCAATTAAAAATAAAAATAAATCTCTCATCCACCACCACTTCAACAAAAAATCAATTAAAAATCAAAATAATATCAAGAAAAAATTCACAAATAAAATAAATTTTCGCACTATTTAAAAAATAAAATTAAAATAACATTTAAAAAAAAAATTGGTTAATCACTAGATCGGTGCAATCTAGTCTGGTTCCATCACCAGATGAACTTGTTAGGTGGAGATGATGGAAGTGCAGCACAAATGACAATTGGGTGTTCTTTGCAGAGGTCATGTGCGTCGGAGAAGGATAGTTTTTTTGTGGCAGTGTGGTGGTCGAAGAGAACGGTGTGGTTTTGAGAGACGAGGGCCTTGGCAAGGAATTGGTCATAGTTGCCGAAGCCGATGATGGCGATTTTGAGGTGGATGGAGATGGGGTCGTAGTCGGAGAAATGGGTGGTTATCGGGGGGTTGATGGGTTGTTTTTGGTGGGTGGATAAGGTGCGAAGTGAGGGAGGTGGTTGGTGGGAGAAAACAAGAGAATGGAGAAAGGTGATGGAGATGTAATTTGTGCACTAGATTTGATCTAGAACTAGATCAGTGCAATTTGGTGATGAACCAGGTGATGAAGTTCATTTGGTCATGAAATTTTTGAAAAAATATATTTAAATGTCAATATCCTTTGAAAAAATATTTAGAAAGTTTAAGTCAAATGTTATTAGGGTTTTTTTTTTCTTTTTTTAAGTAAAATGTTATTAAGTTTTTGAAAAACTTAATAACATTGTTTATTCTTTTATTTAATTATTTTTAATTATTTTTATTGTTTATTTTATAATTTTTCTTTCTTTTTATTTTTTTTAAATTATCTTATTTGTACGTGTCATAAGCCTAAATTGCAATTGAAAATAAAGATTACCCCTGCCCACCATATTGACTATTAGATTTAATAGTTAGTTGATTAATAAGAGAGGTTAATTTAAATTTTTTTTCGAAATATTAGGGTTAATTTTGTTATTTTTTTAAAATATAGTTAAAAATTTCATCATTTTCTAAAATTTGGGGATCAAAATGAAATTTACCCTAAATTCAATGTCTATAACATTAAACACTCTTCTCCAGGTGCTTTGACCTGATTATGTAGAACAAGTGTACATTTCTTGGATATATATCTACATAACACACCAAGATAATCATAATTTGGAAAAAAAAAAATGCACGAGAATAATCAGTAAAAATTAATTAAAGATTTTCAGTAGTGAGATGAACCTGAATGCATCCAGCTTTAACTAGCTATTACAGGACTTTTGAAGTGTGCTGGCTTATAGGCTTGAATGTTATTTAGCACAATTTTCACCTTGGTGCCAAATACATGCAAACTGTATTTTCTGTTTTGGATAATTATTGTCATATAAATAGTTAATAAAGGTAGTGACAAAGAGCAAAAATTTGTAATTGTCTACATATATTGTGACATTATGATTTATGACAAGGTTGGTTTACGTGTCCATCGTAGCGCCTGCTAGAAATTGAAAATTAAGGACTTAAAGTGAAGCAAAAGTTGAAGAATGTGGAATTTCTTTTCAAACTTTTGGTCTTGTAATAGATAGATGTCATTGGAAATTTGGAGTCAACACAAGGTCAGTATAGGATCCATATATGCACCCATTACACTCCATAATGACATAAATTTTGATTTTTTAAAACTCCACAAATAAAATTTGAACCCCACCCCACACGTTTTGTCACTTTAAATATTTGCTAAAGTTTTGAAGGTTTAAAATGATGTTTCTATTAATTAACCGAAATTTGTAAATTGTAATGGTCTGTGATATTAGTATACAACACCTCTTCGGCATGCTAATTTTTCCTTTCGTTTTGGCTTTCTCTATCAAGAGTTTTTCTTTATATGAATGTCCTACTTAAAAGCAATCTTTCTTTTGAATTTAATCATATTATAAGTAAAACATTAAATTTTGAAATGACACTTATATATTTTCGATATATATATATTTAAAAAATTTTGGGTGATGAATATAAAAAATATCTCTAAAATTTTCAATATTTTGAAAATATTTTAGATAATTTCACTATTTTTATAAAACTTTCATAAATTTTGATTAATAATATTTTCATCGAAATTGATATTTAATTTAAGCCTTATCTCTGTACTTGGAAAGGATTCTTGCAACAGAGGAAGGGGAACAGAATTGTTGTTGCGCTGATTAATTTAAGACAATTAATTACTATTATAAATTATCAATAAGTGTTTGATTTCTGGTTCCATCATCACAACACTCTCCACATGATGTATCATATAACCAATTTGCGGAGGAAGAGACATGTAAAAGAGTCATGCTAGTTACAACGAGCTAGAACTTTGGATCGTAATGACAAAGGTAAGGTTGCATATAATTATAAATTTCAATATTACGAGTATGATTTTAAATTTAAAATTAAGAACTAACACTGCTACTAAGATGATCCATGACAAAAAAATTCATAAAATAAAAAAGAAACCAAAACCCTCATGACCAACGGTGCCCCAGCAGTGAGAGAGTGCGTCATCATCATATGATGTTTCACTTGATGATTTGTTTGTTAAAATTTTGAATCAGAGAGAGGGTCCAAAAGCTAGCTCCACCTTTATGAAATAATGTGAGAAAAAGGAGAGAAAGAGAGATGAGGTTGAGGGAATGTTTTTGTTTTTGTGTAGGGTTTTAAATCCCCATGCAAAATATATGATATGGGCATTCAAAGAGCGTCAAGTAGTGTATTATTATTATATAAAAAGACAAGTAAATGGAAAGAGAGACGCTTTATTCCTTGTCTTTGAGTCCGGAAGAAAATCGTACACAGTTCCCGATTCCTTTCGACACATAGTCCCCATTTTCTTTTCAGGTCCTCGATTTTGGCGGATGGTAGAAAAAGCTCTCTCTCTTAAGTACTGAACCGATTTTTAAGGATGCCATTTAGACATTAATTACTTTAATTAAGATTAATCATGAATATTCAAAAATCCTTCATTAAGTGGTTGCTACATATACATATTGCTTGGTTACACAATTATAATAGCTTCAAGTTCTTGGATTATTAATAGCTTCGAGGCTATAAGAGTGATTACGATGGTTAAGATTTTTTCCATACTTAATTGACGATTAAGAAATATGAAGTACTTTCGATTATTCTTAGTTTAATTAATACCTTAATTTTTATTAAATAGTTGCAAAAAAGAGAGAGACCCACTTAGGAAATCCATATCTTTTATCAAATTTGAGATAGGCAAAGCTGAGTTGCCTTTGATACTGGTGCATTCGTCCTGCTTGTCAGCACATGCATTCCACTTTCCACTACAAAATCGACTTTGGACCCCAAATTTTACCTCACCTAGAAGAAAAGCATAGCCCACCTCCCTTATATTTCACTCCCTTCTCTCTCTCTCTTCCCACGATCAAATCATAATCTATACTAGATAACACAAAGCTTCATAGATTCATACAACAACACTCCTCCCTAGTAGACTAGATTTAATTAGCTCCCTCACAACCTATCATCGCTTCACTGACCTCAACCCTCCTCTTCATCATCACTTTCTCATACTTCTCCAATACCCTTTTGTTCGTTTTTTCTTGAGTTCTTTCAATATAATACATGTCCATGATGCTAGACTCTTTACAAGATCTTTCTTGATCTCTCTAGTTCAAGGTCCTCTCCTCTTGCTACTAGTAGAGAAATTATATAAGTTAGACAAATATGAGAGCTGGAGGTTGCACCGTGCAACAAGCCCTGACGGCAGAGGCTGCGGGTGTTGTAAAACAAGCCGTGAACCTGGCTAGAAGGAGGGGTCACGCCCAAGTGACCCCTCTTCATGTCGCAAACACTATGCTTGCGGCTTCCACTGGTCTACTCAGAACGGCTTGCCTTCAATCCCACTCTCACCCACTTCAGTGCAAAGCCCTAGAGCTCTGCTTCAATGTTGCTCTTAATCGCCTACCGGCTTCAACGTCCACTCCCATGTTGGGTGGTCATTCTCAATACCCTTCTATCTCTAATGCTTTGGTTGCGGCCTTTAAGCGTGCACAGGCTCATCAGAGGCGTGGCTCTATTGAGAACCAGCAGCAGCCCCTGCTAGCTGTAAAGATAGAGTTAGAACAACTTATCATTTCTATTTTAGATGATCCTAGCGTGAGTAGAGTCATGAGAGAAGCTGGTTTCTCGAGCACCCAAGTAAAAAGCAATGTTGAACAAGCCGTGTCCTTAGAAATATGTTCTCAGAGTACTACTGCCAATTCTGTAAGTAGTAAGTCTAAGGATAGTAACGTTTTAGTTCTCTCCCAATCTTCTCCTATAGGTCAAGTTGGAACAAAAGTTGCCCAACCTAGAATATTATCAGATCCAGTTAGGAATGAGGATGTCATGTATGTGATAGAGAATTTGATGAACAAAAGGAGAAGAAATTTTGTGGTTGTAGGAGAGTGTCTTGCTAGTGTTGAGTGTGTGGTCAAAGAAGTGATGGAGAAAGTTAACAAAGGTGATGTTCCTGAGGCTTTGAGAGATGTGAAGTTTATAACCCTTTCTCTCTCCTCTTTTGGAAACCTAAGTAGAGTAGAGATTGAACAAAAGGTTGAAGAAATCAGGAACCATGTGAGAGGTTGTATGGGTAGAGGGGTTGTGTTGTATTTGGGAGATGTTGAATGGCTTAGTAGTTCAAGTGAGCAAGCTGGAAGAGGGTATTACAGTGGTGTGGAGCACATCATCATGGAGGTTGGAAAATTGGTATTTGGAAATGGAGAGAACAGAAGGTTTTGGCTCATGGGGATTGCCACTTTCCAAACTTACATGAGATGTAAATCTGGCCATCCATCACTCGAGACTGTTTGGGCTCTCCATCCTCTTACAATTCCTGCAGGCAGCTTACGCTTGAGTCTCATCACTGACAGGTAAACCACTACTTGCTAAAGTTGGACATAATTGTATGGCTTTCTTTCACACATGTCACCTTCTGTTTCCAAATTTTTTTTTTCTTTTATAAAAACAAAACATTCATGATACGTGAATAATATCTTTTTCACTTGTTGCTTTTATGCCATGTCTATACATTCTTTTGAGAGAAACAAATGAGAAAAGATTAGAATTTACAATCCGAAATGAATTTGACACAGTTGATGTTGCTCCTTTTCTCGAAAAAAGTAGAAAGAGTATGGCTTGAGAGGTTTTTCTTCGTTGAAGCATTTTGAAATCTTCTTTTCACATGTTCTTTTCTCATTCGTGATATATATATACAATCTTGGCATAAAATACTAAGCATATTTTGATTTTGATTTTTTTTACTTTACTTCTTTTATAGTGATCTAAAAATTCAGTCCACAAGCAAGAGAGCTGAAAATGGATCTAGCTGGCTTCCTCTTGAAGGTGGAGAGGAGAAGCAGCTCACTTGCTGTGCTGATTGCTCAGCCAAGTTTGAAGCTGAAGCCAGAAACTTACAAAGCAGCACTAGTAGTAACAGTGACTCTACCGCCTCAAGACTTCCTGCATGGCTTCAACAATATAAGGATGAGAACAAAGGACTTGGCAGTAATGATAAGGTTATCATATATTTAGCACATCTCAGTTCAATATGCTTTAACATAACATACATACAGTTACACTTCAATAACACATACACGTTTAAACTAATTAATTATTAACTATTTTCTTTGTATTTTGTTGTCTCTTACAACCAGGACTCTCCAATGAGAGACCTTTGCAAAAAGTGGAACTCATTTTGCAATTCAATCCACAAACAACCTTACTACTCTGAAAGAACCCTCACCTTCTCTTCTGTTTCACCTTCTTCGTCTACTTCTGGTTTCTCATATGATCACCAGCAATACCCTAGTTTGCACAAGACCCACCATGATTGGACTATTAACGTCGAGCCCAAACAGTCATGGAGGGAACAACATTTCTGGTTTTCTGAGACTGTTAACAAGGGTGGTGGTGTCGAACCAAGTTTGAGAATATATATTCCAGGACACGAAGGTCCCAAACAACAGATTTCGTCAAACCCTAATTCCACACCAAACTCGGTTTCTTCAAGCGATGTCATGGAGATGGAATTTGCCCACAAGTTCAAGGAGGTAAATGCCGAAAACATGACAACTCTATGCACTGCATTGGAGAAGAAGGTGCCATGGCAGAAAGATATAGTCCCTGAAATTGCAAGTACGGTCTTGAAATGCAGGTCTGGTATGGTAAGAAGAAAAGGGAAGAAGATTGGAGATGACATTGAGGCCAAAGAGGAAACTTGGTTGCTCTTCCAGGGTGTTGACATGGATGCAAAAGAGAAGATAGCTAAAGAACTAGCTAGGCTTGTTTTTGGCTCCCACACCAACTTCATTTCAATAGCCTTAAGCAGCTTCTCATCGACAAGAGCAGATTCAACTGAAGACAATAGAAACAAAAGATCAAGAGACGAGCAAAGTTGTAGTTACATCGAGAGATTCGCTGAAGCATTGTCAAACAACCCGCATAGAGTTTTCTTGATCGAAGATGTTGAGCAAGCCGATTATTGCTCTCAAAAAGGCTTCAAAAGGGCAATGGAAAGAGGAAGAATAACCAATTCGAATGGTGATGAAGTTGGTCTCAGTGATGCTATTATAATCTTGAGCTGCGAAAGCTTCAGTTCAAGATCTCGAGTCTGCTCTCCTCCTCTTAAGACAAAAACAGATGGCTCGGAAGAGGATAATAAAAGTGCAACATTGGAGGATACAAGCCCTTCTGTGTCTTTGGATTTGAATATTTCCATTGATGATGATAGCACCGAGGATCAGTCAATTGATGACATTGGTCTACTTGAATCTGTCGATAAGAGGATCGTTTTCAAAATCATGGAGTTACAATAGAGAAAGTTTTTCAAGTTACCACGCTGTCAAGTTGTTTAATTTGTTCTATTTATTTCTTTAGATTCTCAGACATAAATTAGGGCTGGCTGCTGATGAGTGAAGTTGCCTCTATATGTAAAACTACGTGTATATTATTATCCATGAACTTCATGTAATATGTTCGATGGATTTTCATTTTTTTTTTTTCTAAATTTTTCTAATTTATGTCTGGTTCTCTACAACGATTTAATACCATCAATTTAATTCCTTCTCTAGCTATTTTTTCTTTAATTACTTCACTTTTTATTATATAGCCTTTCACTCATAAGAAGGATTGTTGCTTTCAGCAATAACCAGATCTAATTTAATGCTTTTGATTGGTCATTAAAGTGTAGAGTATTAAAAACGAAACAATCCTAACATCCTAAGTTGAATCATATATTGCATGTGTCATTGAATCCTAATATGTAAAAGCTCAGTAAGAACTCAAAGAATAGTAGAGTTGTTGAGTTCTGGCTCTAAAGGAAAAGGAAAGTATATATATATAATTAAAACTGATTACTTCTCCTTTGTTTATATACAATGCGTTTAACTAATTTTGGTTCATGCATGAATTTAAAAAAAAAAAAAAAAATGGGTTCATGCATGGACTCCAATCTAACAGTCTAGCTTTGTGCGTGCACCAAACTACTTGAAATTAATCAAACATATCTTAAAATATTTCAACCGACCGTGTATGCACTTTTCCATTGTTCTTATCTGCTTTGTTATTTGGTTTCATAAACACCTGAAGACTAGATTATTGACCAGTTTTGAACGGATAGTGGCCACCACTCGGAACGCACGAATGAAGAAGATATAATTTAAGAGGACTTTTAGAAGAGAGCATATTGAATATTAATGAATACTTTCATGTCTGCTTTCTCATTAGTTGCTGATGGCAGTACATTTGTGTAATTTGCCGTGTAACTTCAAATATTAGTTGATATAAATGTTGTGAAGCTATTAGTTATCATCTGTGATTAATCAAAATACGATTTTCTATATTTTAAAATATACATGATATACTTAAAAAATGTGTAATTATTGATTTTGCTATAAGATTTATATAATTATCGTATAATTACTAGAATTATCATAATTATTGTCAATACATCTTTTAATTTTTTTTAATTTGAATCTTTAGAGTAAATTTAATAAATTGATATTAATTGTAATATAGTGATATGATCCATAATTATATAATCCTATATTCTGTCAAAAAGAATTTAATTAATTAAACTTTTTTTTTTAATTTTTAATTTTTCGTGGCTTTCCCAGTTTATAATTGCTCGTTTGAAGTGGTTTCTGCAATAATGCTAGTTCCCCCATCGTGATATTTGTAAATTATGCAATTATAGACAATAAAAAATAACACCTTTTTCAATTAAATCTTCTTGGTCTTTTGTTTTCTGAGTGGGCCTTGCACCTTTGTTGTTCCTTTGAATGAATCATTCAGGAGTCCAATATAGAAATGCATGGTACATAGCACAAATTGGATGCTTCCAAGTAGGATATCTTTTAAAGCAAATTATAGGAACCATTTCTAATTCCTTCCAAAAGTAAAAGTGTGAGAGTACATGAAAAGGTAGTTTTCTCCTGAATGACCTAGAGTTTCATATATGCACAATATAATCAAATAATCAAAGAAACATGAAGAATTAAGAATATGTTCCAATGGCATTTGTTCCTGCACGAATACACAAATAGTTTATGTTGTATATCTTGTGATAACAGATTTTAGCATTCGAATCAAACCACTAATTATTCTTACCCTTTTTTTCTCATTCTTACAATTTCTGTTTGGAAAGCTGATACCAGTGGCATTACGGATCTACTGAAATTTGAAGAGATCAGTTATGCTAAGTAGTTTTCTAGTGTTTCATTAGTTTTCTACAAAATCAAAATAATATACAATATTTTCATAGCCAGTGGAAAAGAAAAATCATTTCCAGTCAATCTGTTCTTTGACTCAAATTAATTTTTGTTGGTTCTCTTATATTCTTCCTGCCTGCAAATAGTACCATAATAGATAGTACAGGACGTGCAACTAAAATTGATGTTCTATACGTCTCTGTCACCTCAACTATAATGATTAATTCATAGAGTGAGGTGGATTCATTGGGACGAATAGATTGAAATGAAAAGTAACCAAATTATGGTGTCGATTATTATTTAATTTTTTAATGATCACCTCGGGCTCTGTCCTTCTCAATCCTAATTAACTTGCATTTTATGAAAAAATGTATAACTTAAAAACCATAACTTTTTTCATTTATGCGTCATATCTAAATATCTCTCTACTTCCAAAAAGAAAAAAACCGTATTAGCTTGGGTGAATAACTTCTATCCTATTAACAAAATCATATGGAGTTCCATTCGCCGAGGGGCCAAAGTGTAAAGACACTATAAATAAGGAGGCTAATTAATATTTCGTATATATTAATATGAACACTATATTATACCGATTTTCTTTTCCACCGTTGAGATTCTGTAGGGGAAAAAAAAAATATTTTTTCTAAAAGAAATTTAGGATTGGGGGCCATGGTCACCGTGAATCATTATCCGCTCACCGGTACTCAAAACCAGTTATATTCTTAATCAGGTTTGTATAAAATTCATGACTTTTACCAACTTTAAGTGCAACATAATTGTTGAAAAACTTTGTAATGCAGCTAATTCAATTTGACAAAAGCCACATGGTTTGAAACCGAAAAAACAGATGGCCTGTCGAAATTGTGTGCTTTCACATTGTAGAAAGTGCCATGTCAAGTAAGAGCATCTACGTACAGACTCCAGGTCTAAAGTCACATACACACATATAATACCATCAAATAAAATGTCGATTACGTGCTTTCAATTTTATTATATAGTCTACAGACTACAAATGTCGATTTTCCAGCTGTCAAGGAATCCTTGTCAACAGTACTGTATGTAGGGAAAAAAAAAAAATCAATGAAACACATCGCGAAAGAATAACTAACTTTGGTCCTTTAAATTGGTCTTTCAGTCATTTAGTTTTACTAATCATTTCAAGTTTTGCATTCTTTCGAATGACTTAATTTTGTTGAAATAATTCAATGTGACAAATCTATTTGTAGGATTTAAAACTTCTAATCACATTACTTAACTATACATTTGGGATTACTTCTACTTATTAAATGATCACTTATAACTTCAGTTAGAACTTCACTTATGAAATAATCCGATTAAAACATAAGTAGATAGGTGTTTGGTAAATTAGGTTTTTTAAATAATCAACTTAATAAAAAAGTAACGCAAATATGTTTGGTAAATTTTAATTAATTATGCAAAATTATTACAATGAACATAATTGTTAAAATGTAATAAACATTTTTTTGACTTATTTTTTTTTTATTTGATCACTTTTCTTTTTCTCTTTTTTTTTTTTTTTTAATTTCTAACTTTTTTTTTTCTTTTTTTTAATCAAAATAAATAGATAAAATTAGTTTTATTATAATTAATAAAATTTTAAAAAAATAATGGTCATCACTGTGCCAATGATGGAGACCTACTCTATCATTGGAGCCTCCTTTCATGACTAGTGAAGCCATTGAAGGAGGCCAATGCGAGATGGATGATGAAGGAGCTGAACTTGGCTCTAATTGTTCACGTCAATCAACTTCTCCAAAGCTAGAAGAGGTCGATTCCTCCTCCGACAATATCAGTGATGGAACCAACATTGCTAGAGAAGAAATCAACCTCCTCTAGTGTTGGAGGAGGAGATCTCACCTCCTCCGACCACTACAACAATCATCGGAAGAGGAGAGATATATCTCCTCCTCCAACATTGAAAGAGGTTGATCTCTCTTTTGGCGATGTTGGTTCCATCGTTGATTGCTTAAGGCTACAGAGATGAAGCACGCCTCCACTGTCGGTATAATAATGGCTACCACGATGACCACTATATATTATTTTTTTAATTGTAATTTCTTATATAATTAAGTACAATAAAATTATTTAAATAAAAAGAATAATAATATATTTTGAATTTTTATTTTTTGATTAGTTTTCAAGATTATTATTAAAGTGAGAATATTATTAACTTTCATTAAAATAGGGAGGGTAGTATGGAGATTTCAAAGATTAAGTATTAACTTCTCTAATAATTAATTTCTAAAAGTAACCACTAACCAACTTCTTAAAAGTTTGTTATAATTAAGAAAAGCAGATTATAAAATGAACATATTATATAAGGCTTATCTATTACCTTCTTGTTTAAAACTTATGAAACAAATGATTATTTTATAAGTGGAAACAATTTCAAATGCACTTTGAAATTGTTATTATTTATTTTGTGTCTAATAGAAAATTTAATTCAATTAATATAATAAATATATTCTTCTAAAATTATTCTTAGTTTAGTTAATTTCTACAGGTATCGCTGTTTTTAATTTGTTCACCGATCAATTAAGATCATTGACTATATATATTATGAAAAATTGGAAAAGTAGAAAAAAAATTATCAAATTTAAAAGGTTAGAGATAAGGCTGAATTTATGAGGCATTTGGCTTCTATTTTGAAGTCAACGGAGGACACATCTGAATTTTGACATTGGAATTATCAATAATGTATATTACAAGCCTACATGCATATTTTAGAAGAAAGAATATAATAGATAAATTTGATTTATTTATCTTAACCTTTTAAAAGTAGGAGTACTGATAGTAAAATTAATATATATAACCTTTATGAATACCCATAATTCATTTAAATCATGGTCTAATACTCAAACTCATTTTTCCATAGCATAATATTAAAATCATGCATTGTCGCTGTCGTAGAAACGAAAATATATGAAGGTTAAGGAACCTCAACTAATCAAACAAGAAATTAAATCTAATTGCTAGTGTTGTATTTGGTGAGGGACATGTATATTACAGGGTGCCTTTACAATTTTTGAAGGCCATGGATGTATCCAATAAGTGAATAGTATTGTATTAGATGGAAACTCATTTATTAATAAACCCCGAAATCTTTTAACCAATGTGTGGGATTTGGGACTCAAGCAAAAACAGTAAAGGATATTTTGATTTTGATTTGTACTTTTGTTTTTAACTATGATTTTCATTGTTTTTTTGGTCTAACTATTACAACAAATTTGAGGTTTGATGGTAGGAAATATAACTGAAACTCATAACTTTAAGAAAAGTGTAAGAAACAATCAACCTCATTTTGTTTTATTTTTATAGTCGATTTATACAGTAGTGTAAACAAAAAATTATCTTGCTGAATTTATTGAATTTACGTAAAAAAAATAAATAAATCAAGATTCTCTCATAGACCGATCTTTACAAGCACACCGAGTTAAAATAAATACAACACTTAAAAATAATAAAAATTAATGAACAAGACTAGAAGAATATATCTAAGCAATGACACATGTCCACATGTCACCAGATTCATTGTGTAAAACAAAGAGATTAATACAGAAAATGATTTTAATTCAAAAGAAAAATCCAATGTGTTGAATACTTTCCTATAAGACATGTACTTTTAGCTAGGTTGAATCCTTAAAGAAATTCAGGGGAATGTCGTCAACAATATATGTCCTTCTTTTTAGAACTAGCTATCACCAATTGACATAATAAGATTAGTAACTCTAGTTATTTGTGACTCAATTGAGGTGTGACGACCAAAATACCATTACATAGCAAGTCAATGGTTTCTCTTACTTCTCTTTCTTTCAAATGCTTTATCTATTGAACCTCCTTTCTTCTTTCTTTCATTACTAATGTCTAATGTACCTCTAAAAATCCTAGATATATAGGACACTCAAAAACACCATATCTGCTATTAGAGCTCAAAGTTTCTTACTTAATATTGGAAGGGCACTCGCTTTGGCAACTAATGAAAACACTAACTTTGTTCATGACTAGTGGATTAGATGTATGATATGCACTTGTAACATCATCTACAACATTTTTTGCACATTAATCAATCCTTGAACTGTAAATTTAGTTTCCTTATACTTTGGAAACATGCATTATTGTTGATTGAAAAATAATAAATTTTATAACATTGTAATATTTTCGAGACTTTGTTGTTAAAAAGAAATAACACTACATCAAGACTTATTTTAATGAACATTACTTTATTGAGACTTAGAATGACATATAAGTCTGAACAGAGATTATTAGAAGTACAACCGTAATAAGTTGAGAATATTATGACAAAAGATCTGTCACAGAAATCCGACGTGTGACAAAGACTTATTGTAACGATTGCCATTTTACATCATAATGCAACTACCTCATTACTCTTTAATGGATCTAAACCTCTATTATGCCACATCAACATTATCTTCTACTTTAGTTGCATTGTTCGTGGTTGTAGATAGTCACTAAATCCTCATCATCATTGTCAATCAAGCTGGTTATCCATGTTGTTGGAGGTCATCACTGCTGGATTTCGTTGTGAGGATAGGTTGGTGTTGCGTTGCAAAGCTTGAGAGTTGTATTTAGGTTTATTTAAAAAAAAAAAAAAAAAATCAAAGGCTAGTTGAGGGAAGAAAACTAGGCATATATTTGTGTCCCAAAGTGGTTAGAATGTGTTCAAAGAATTACTGTTAGTCGATGTCAATGATTTTAAATAAAATTACACTTTAAAAAAATTATCCAAGATAGAATATATGAGCTTATTTTAAAGAGTGAAGAATAAACTTAGATCTTGTATAAATATTACATTCAAACTTGAAAAGTTAATAACAAAAGAAAATTTCAAATCACAATCCAACATGATATGATAATAGAAAACGTTCATTCAATCTATTAATAATCTAAGTTCAAGTTGTTACACCATAGTGCTATAAAAAAAAAACAAGAGGGAGAAAATTCCAAAGGTGAGGCTTGTGGTTATATTGTTAGCTGGCACATTTCTAGCACAAATTTACCGACAAATGTTAATAAGCAATTAGAAATCAATTAGTGATTAGTACTGGTACAAAACTTTCTCATTAAATTAATAATTTTATATCCTCTTCATATTTATTATCATTTATGCATAATTGAGTGGAGAAATATATATTTTTTATTTTATCAATGCTTTTCAGTAATTTTTTAATCCAAGTCTAAATATCTCTACATGTTTCATTGATAATCTGAATTGTACATATACATGTACAAATGTATACAAAGTGTAGTTTTGCTGTATGTATAAAGGAATGCTGGGAATGGACAAAGTAAGATTAAGGTATGAATTTGATCCATAACGTAAGGATTGTGCAAAGGAGAAGCAACTTTTTCTACTTTAGAAGGGAAAAGCAAAATCTTCCCTAATAAATATCAAAAGATAACACTACTTTTCATGCTTTACGGTTCGTTTTGTAAAAGAATATATAATTTTTTAATTTTATTTTTTAAAATCTTCTACTTTCTTTGATTTTCGTAACCCAACATTCCCACCTTTGGAAAGCATCAGAAAGTTGCGGTATAAGGTTTTAAAAATAAATAAATGAAAAAGTAAAAGCGAAAAAAAAAAAAAAGAAACAAAGAGATTAAGAAAGAGAAAAAAACACATAAAATATAATAAGCATCTCTTCTTTAAACCTTAAAGATGTTTCTACTTTAGAATCACAAAAAGATTGTTATCTTGACAACTTTAATTAACCCTTAAGCATAAGTAGGGAATTTGTCGCTTTGTGGCTTTTAAAAAGATTAGGGAGTTTTGGGAGTTGATGAATTATTAGCAAGACAAGGTGGGGTTTGATGAGTTGCACTTGTTTTTTGCTCTTTCTATCTCTCTCTAACTAAATCCTCCTTAGTGTTGTATTTTATTCTTTTCTACTTTTTATTTATCTCTTTTATGTTTTTTATCTTTTTTTTTTTTCTTTATCTCTAACTCCAAAGGAAGAAGCCTCCATCTTAGACTGCTTTTTCCGTCCTTCCTCTTGTTTTTATTTTTGCTTTTGGTTTTTCTTCTCCTTTTTTTTTTTTTCTCTGCGTTTTCACTGTTTTTCTTTTCCCAAATGTTGGATTTTCTTTGCTAGTGAGTTGGCAATATTCTACCAGTTTTCATAAGTCATAACTACATGATATTTCTTTTAAATAAAGAAGAAATGTGGTATAGAACTAGATACAAAGTAATTTTTATTCTTTTAAGCAGAAAATGTAATTATTAAGTAGAGTAGATCATATTTAACTAAATTTATATTCCTTTTAACGTAGGTTTTTTATGTAACTTTTCAATAACAAAAAAATAAACACATTACTAAATTTGTTTCAAGTTATATATAGTAATAAATTCGAGGCTTTATACTTATTCAAGTATCACAACTTACAACCATACATTATTATAGAGAAAACACTTTAGCAACTACCATTAATGTAGAATTTTAGACACTAATTAATAAATATATCGGATATTTCAAAATTCTCTACAAATATAGTTATATGGTTACATCAACTACCAAGAGAGATTCTAACAAGGCTCTTGCAAACCAGTAATAAATTATTCTCCATTTTATTTACAGGATCGAAAGGTGATTATTAATTAAATTAGTCAAATCAATTCCATGCTCACACCCACAATATTCAATCTTAAACTTATTCTCTTGGTATATGGAGCAAATCTTGGTATAATAATTATGTTCATTTTGCGAGATTTGTTGATAATCACAGCTTTTTTATGATTATCTGAATGATATCCCTCCCTCATAAGAAACATAAAAAAATATTGGGTTATTTTAATAAGACGTGAATGAAATGGAATCTAAGTTTCCCTCAAAAGCAGGAAGGAAAATGAGGCTGTGCATGAAAAAGTAAAAACGTATATAATAATGTAATTAAATTGCAGAAAGTGGGTGTACCCTTTAAAAGCAATAGCTGTTCGCTTTTTCAATCTTTGTGGCTGTTATTTAAGCACACTTAACCTCACCGCGTTTAACTTTAATCTGTCTATGCATCTTTTTGTACATTCACCTTTTTCCTGTACAACAAGTTTTTTTTTTTTTTGAAAGATCCTGTATAACAAGTTATTATAACAATAATGGGAAAAAAAAGGTACCATTTGCATTTGCAGCCCAAATTAATAATATTTTTGAGAAATAAAACCATCTCATTAAGTAGTGTCATGCCACTAACAGACACATGGAGCGCATTTTTCTGCTTTTCTTGAAACTGATTCTTCTGTCTAACAAACATTTGTCCCTCTCCCACCACCCAATTTTAGGGAGCTGCTAGAAGGGATAATAATCTAATTGTTAGGCGATAATCGTTTCTTTGCCCCTTTTTTTTCACCCAATTTCTGGCCAGTAATTAGTAGACAAACTGGCTTGACCCAAAAAATACACATGGATAAATAAATTTGCAGACTGGTAATTATTTTAATAATCTAAACATAAGAAGTAAGTCTTTAAGGGACATATATGATGAATTGGAAGGCAAATGTAAATGTCCAGAATTTCATATTGTTTAGTTCGAGTTATTAACTTATATAGACTACAGAGAGAGAGAGAGAGAGAGAGAGAGAGACTTATTTTTCAAATTAGTACTAGTACGAGGTTTTGTTGAATGATAAAAAAATGGAATCATGCAAGCTACAGTAGGCTTAACAAAGACAATATTGAACTATTTCCAAACCGTGTGAGAAAGTGAGTTCTATCCTAAACTGGATTCACATGAATCAAACATGACGGGGTAAATGATGTCCTACGTAACCCAAAGGTTTTTTCACGGGAATACTGTTGTTGTCTGCATGTTTTGGAACATAAGTGAAATTGATCATTTTGATGTCTTAAAATTCTCTCACACAGAGGAATAAAGGAGTTGAATAAATGGCCCATAAAATGACGGTAGCTAGAGGCAATAGTGGAGCCCCGATCTCAACTCAAGCATTGTCTCAACAAGGGGAAAATAGAGAGGTACGTCACACATAGGGCCCCCTAGGTGCCAAAACTTCATTGATAAGCCTCTGGAGATAAGAGACATACTCATTAAGGTAACAACCTTCTTTGCTTTGTATCAACCAATGGGGGGCCTCTATATTTTCTTTTCTTTTTCCCATCTTTAAGATCCATTGTTTTGTTTCCTTTACTTTAGAAACCTTTTTTCTTAAATCACCACAAATGAATACCTAA
The DNA here is from genome assembly GCA_021234005.1 of Nephelium lappaceum. Lineage (NCBI taxonomy): Eukaryota > Viridiplantae > Streptophyta > Magnoliopsida > Sapindales > Sapindaceae > Nephelium > Nephelium lappaceum. The sequence goes on from CM038011.1 coordinate 7,890,640, forward strand.
ACAACTTTTTGGGAACTCTAATCATATATCTTTCTCAAGATATGGGTGGGTTTCATCGGCTTTTTCTCCCCAAATAATTGTGCTTCTTTATCAGAGCGCTTTCCCTTTTCTTAATATTATAAAGCCTTTTACATTCTTTTAAACCTTTATATAGGCATATTGCTTTGACAAGTTGTTGGCCGATTAGACAAATCATTTTGATATGATTATGGAGCATTTTGATTGGGATGATTGAGTTTGTTTATTGTTAATTTCTTACCTATTATATAATTGAAAAAAAAATATTGTCTTCCTTTTATTGATTTGGATTACCATATAATGCAAGTTTCCCCAGAATTTTGTAAGATATTAGGGCACATGAGCATTTAATGCTCATAAAAGAAGAAGAATTTAAATCCCAAAATCAGAAACAAATAATTAGTTTTATTGAAAATTAGTGGAATATCTAATGAATAGACATAGGATGGTAATTGGCCAGGATATTATGATGAAAATACTTCAATTGTTGATGCTAACGAAGGTGGCATTTGTTTTTTGTCTTTAACTCTTATAAGTTCTTATTTTAAGTATGTGACAAATAGGATTTAATATTTAAGAAACTTTATTTAGTTAGTTTTATTTATTTTTATAGCTTAACTTAACTATTAAGTAATTTATTACTATGATTATACCCCTTATCCTAACTATATATTTTCATTTATTTTTATGAAATATTTATTTTCATTTGTAATTATTTATAATAAATGACAATAATAAGTCAATATTATTTATTTAAATAATAAAAAATATCAACAAAGATGTCGTTCCTTGCTGGTTTGCTAAGAGAAGACTTACAACGACAATAGAAGCCAGACGACCTACCAATGGAGGTTGGCGGCCTTCGTTGCCAAGATTAAATGAGGCTTGCAATCTCTTTCCATTAAAATTAAAGAGGAGGCACCCTCCCGCCTCCTCACATTTGATTTAGTATTTTAGGGTTAGGTTTAGGAAGGATTTGATGAAATTGGAGATTTTTACGTGAATATGGTATTTTTTGTAATAATTTAATTATACAAGGTTATTCTATTAAATTAGTATTAATCGGTAAATTATAACTTAAAAAATTTAAAATTTTAATTTTTTTAATTAAGATATTTATTAATTTAAACTATGATATAAGTAAAAAAATATATATATATTATACTTAACTTAATTTCTAAATGAATTATTATCATTTTCTTCATTGACCTTTGAGGAATCGTCATTTTTCCCTTTGATATTTAAGAAAACATCAAAATGCCCTCTATTGTTATATTAATATTAAAAAAAGTGATGTTTTAACATCATTAACCATTTAAAAAGACAAATTTAATCTTTAATTTCATCAATATTAAATTAATTAAAATAACATTATAATCTAAGTTAAGGTTAAATTTATTTTTTTAAAGGATTAATGGTGTCAAGACATCACTTTTTTAACATCAATATAATAGCAGAGGGCATTTTGATGTTTTCTCAAATATTAGGAGAAAGATAATGATTCTTCAAACTGTAAAAGAGGAAAATGATAATAACTCTTCCTAAATTAAAAAATTTTTAAGATGTGAAAAACAGGCACCCCTAAATGGAAAAAGAAGGAATGCAGTTTGAAAAAAAAAAAAAAAACACAAACAAACAAAACAAAAAACAAAAGTAGGTAATTCTTTCTATCTCATATTTTTCGAGAACCAGCTAGCAATTAGTTTTATTAGTTAGGATGTGAGATCTCTTAAATCTCACTTGCACAAAGATTGGAATCTAACTTTATTTGGGAATGGGATGCATGACTCAAACTTAGCTGAGGCGATCAAGTTAGGTTAGTCAAAGGTGGAGTAGATATTACCTTTTTAGGAACGGGCACTAATCAAACACTCTTCACAGCATGCTTTGCAATATGTAATGTTTCAAGGCAAGATTTTTAAAACAATGGGGTCCCGAATATTTTTGGCGAGCTGCGAAAAGATTAGTTTGGACTTTGGACCCCACCTTCAATCTCCGTCATATTTTCTTTTAACTTCAATAGTGAGTCATACATAATTCCTTGGCTAAGCTCAAACCATACGATATTTTAATACAGTTTAGTACATCATATGGTATTCCCTATAGCTAACCATATTTTTCTTTTAACAAAATAAGGACATTGTTGTTCCCGGCTCGATCAAGGTTCAATAAATTAAAACAGAACATAGTTAATTATATTATATAAGGCTGAGTAGTTTAATTTACAATTTCCAAAACGATCATTATATATGTTGCTAGATTGCCTTTGCACATTCATTTGGCTTTGGTGAAGATGAGTACTGCAAAAGAAATTAAACATGGAATCTTCATTCTTGAGTCTTCTCGATAAAAAAAGAAGACATATGCAAGAAAATACTGAGTTTCTTTTCAGGTCGTAGCCTGTGACTGCACCAGTGCTTTTAAAGTGTGATCTGTGACTGTGCACAAGAGGTGGATGTTTGTTTTTGCATCGAATACCAAATAATTTTGAACAAACAAGACAAGGGTAAGAGAGGCCTCCAAAGACCCACCAAAAAAGAAGATTTGTAGGCATCTACAAAAGACAACATAAGCATGGAGACAAAGTTTCCACACACCTTAAGCCCTTTTGCAGACTTTAAGAAAAGGGGAGGTAACAAATTGCTCTTTTCCATAAGGTCATTGTCCATTCCATTCTCTTTTTCTCTTTTCTTTCTCTTATGAGTGAATTTTTGCATGAAAGTAAGGGAAATCTGGGATCCTAAAGTCCCTCACAATCTATAGATAGACATATATTCCCAGTTATTGTATCATCGCTCTCTCTCTTTTTAGAGTGATTGCTTTTTATGGATTTATCATTTGAAAGTGATGAGTGAGGGATCCAAGGAGAGGTACTTTCATGTGCTGCTGTTTTTAGTTATGGGGAAGTGAGATATGAAGAGGTACCACCACCACCACCATCACCAAGCCATGTTGTTTTGTGTTTAAGGGGTTTGGTTTTAGCTTGTGGGGGGTGTAGCTCTCTTTTTGAATGAAGACTTGGTCAAAAAGAGAAGCAATCACACGCGACTAAACCCAGAAAATGTGAGTGATGATTAGATTTTGAAGATGATGCTGCTTTTTGATGATTGTTGGGTCGTTTTCCTATGCCATTTTCATTTTGAAGAGCTGATATATACTCATATGCATGCTTGACCCTCCACTTCGTGTTTTTAATTAATACATTACAAAAACCTTTATTTGTTTCTAACTTCTTCATTTACGAAGGAGACATATATAAACGGAAAAATTTTGTATGAGACTATCTCACAGTTTATATGATGAATCAGATTAATAAAATAATGTTATCTATTTTTCCCTCACCTTTTTCTCTTACATTTCCCATTGATATGTTAATACATTACAAAAACCTTTATTTGTTTTTGACTTCTTCATTTACGAAGGAGGCATATATAGACAAAAAAATCTTTCATAGAACTATCTTACAACTGATGTGATAAAACATATTAATAAAATAATGTCATCTATTTTTCTCTCACATTTTTTATTGATCTTTTCTTTTTCTCTTACTTTTTCTATTGGTCTGTCTCATCACATCAATTGCGAGATAATTTTATGAAATATTTTTTTTATATACACAACCCCTAACTTAAAAATCTTCTCCTTCATTGGTTTCAAATTAGTATCTATTGCTTTATTGGTGTTCAAACTATTTTGTTACCACACCTTTCAAGAAAAAGTTGAAGTAAACAAAAAGATTGCTTTGTGATTTGTATAAGAGGATCCTGCGTATGGACAATTTTCGATTTTATTTCATGGGGCCGGCCCTAGCCCAAGAAAAATGATTGCACTTGTATGCTTTCATTCTTTAACCAGTTTCGAGGCCCATTCTAATGTGGAGAAGTGACCACATTCAGCCACTTTCGCTCTTTAATGATTTCATTCTTCATCAACTCATTGGTCCATAATAAATGGTACTAGCTGCATTCACTAGGAAGACATAACAAACCAATTGGATCAGACTAGCACGATCCTCAACCCGGATACAAAACAACATATCTATAAAATTAAAGGAACAACACTACAATTCATAGGTCTTAGTTTATGAAATGGATTGAAACAGTTGTTAGGCTCACTGGCCAAATCATAACTCCAGTCTGTCAGTGCATTTTACACACCACTTCCAATTTGTGCTTCGAAACTGCAACGCTTTATTTTCTTATTTCTTCGACCACTAACTCACAGTATTACGGTGTTCCTATATGAATAATTCATCTAGAGTAATATTAGATTTCCCAATTTTTTATCCCAAATGTTGTGATATCTGAGTTTGTAAACATTTTATCGGGAATGAATTTTGGCAAAAAATTTAAAAAGCATATCATTACTCACAACATCTCCAATTCAACTATCTACTTTGGTTCAATTTCTTATCACATAGGATGAATAGATAATAATGCTAAAAAGTTTTCTCCAATACAATTATTCAACTCAAATTAAAATAAAGTTGATGTAACAAAATTTTTTTTAGAGAATATAGAGATAAGTTTCTCAATTGAGAAACTCTTCTAGAAATGTTGATTAGAATTTCTTACATTTTCTAACCAATGAAAACATATGGAGAGTTATCTCATACTCTATCCTCTTATTTGTAAAATATAAAAAGAGAGAGAAAGATACATTTTAATTTCATTGGTTAAATGTTGATGCATATTTTGCTTTTAATAATTGTATTGGAGAAGAGAATGTGTATTCCTATATATATATATATATTTGCCAAAGTGGATCCATATTAAAAAAAAAAAATGTATATATGTCACAAATAGAAACTCAAAAATGCATAATAGCATTGGAGATGTCCTCATTCATCTAACATTCATTTCATTTCTCTATCCATTCCAAAAATTTGAGTTTCCTATCTTAAATTCTAACACATAACTTGCACCTCAATTTCATAAAGTCACTATTAGTATTTAATAAGTAATCATCAAAAGCAAGAAAGTGGTTATAACGTGATGGTAAACCACAGTCTACCCATATTATCTTTAGAGGTCATGGATTCTACTTGCAAAAGTTCCGTTTATGTAGGCATTTTCCCTTCACACATGTGGGTTGCTCATTCTCGTTTTTTTAAAGTTGATCATCGGACCGCACAATCATATCATAGTTGATACCAGTAGCACCCTGCACCGATTCTAATAATAATAAAAAAAAAAAAAAAAAAGTAATCATCAAAAGCACTGTTACTCTCTCTCTCTCTTGCCTGCTAATATTTTCAATCAAGTAGTCTTTTTGTTTTCCAAAAAAAATAATAAATTTTTTTTAGTATATTTTTCACATTTAATAAATTTGTGGGTTCTAATCAAATATCCTCTCGAAATGTAAGGTTTCACAAGATTGAATGAGATGAGATTAGATAGGAATGCATATAATAGAATTGGATAAGATTGAATTAAATTAAATTAGTATTTTAACCTGTTTGATGTAATTGATATTAGATTAGATTAAATTTGATTAAATTAATTTAATATCATAATAAATTTATTTTTAAATAATAAGTAATGAATTATTTTTTTTAAACCAGTATTGAATTAATTTTTGAATACATTTAATAAAAATAATAAATTAAAAATGTAATTTAAAAAATAAAATAAAATCCCACTTGTTTGGGATCCGTGAAACCCACTCATTTTCATGGGTTTCACAAATCCCATGAGTGGAACTTTGGGACCACATGGGTGAATGAGAAAAAAAAAAAAATTTCTACCCTTGCTCCAAACGTTGGCATGGGAAGGATGGAAATTTTTTTTGTCCAAACTCACCAGATTTCCAGGCACCAAGCGGGCCCTAAGATTGTAGTAGCTGAGGTAGGCAACAATACTCACTCTCTGAATTCTTAGAGTGATTATATTTCCACCCGCTCTAAAATTGCACATACGCCCCAAAATATAATTATTTTTAAAATTTTAATATTGTTCATCTTCCACTTCTTTCTGTAGCCCTCTCAATTATTCCTATTCATTTGATTGACTCGACTTTTTCTAAGTGATTGACCATTTTTATGAATCATAGACCAAACCATATCAATTAATAGATTTTTATAAGAATAGCTTACAATAAAAGTAATGTGTTGATGGTAAATGATGATGATATATATATATATATATGTTCAAAGCAGTATTGGAATAGCAGCACTTGACTTGAGAAGACTAAAAACATTTAGTGTTGTAAGATATAAAGCAAGATCAAAATAGGAGAAGGTAAGGATAGTGACCGCAGGTGGAGGAATTGTTGAAGGGCTGGTTTTGGCCTTGGCTGCCAAAAAATAGAGGGTATGATGTTACGGTGTTTGAGAGAGATTTGAGTGTAGTGAGAGGAAAGCGTAGGCACCACGTACGGCCCTATTCTGTCAAGCAATGCATTGGCTGTCTTGCGAGCTATTGATCAGAGTGTGGCCAAGTAGATTAGGGAAGTAGGTTGCGTTATTGGTGACAGGATCAATGGCCTTGCCAATGGCATCTCTGGTGAGGTAGTATTTACAGGATAATCTGAAGTGGTATTTTGATAAACCATTTGTTTTTTTTTATCTTTGTGAAATGATTTTGATAAACCATTTCATTCCAAAGAAGAAAACCCCCCAATTCTCCCATAAAGTACTTTTGGTTTTTGATAAAAAGGTTGGCATATTTCAGGATACAGGCACCAGCCAGAATGGATGTGGAGGAAGAGGATGAAGGGATTGAAGGAGACAACAACAAAGGAAGGTTGTGTAGTTAATTAATGAGGAGATTGGAGAGATTAGCAGTGAAAATTAAGATCCGTAAAATAAAATGAAAATTTGAAAAAAAAGTATGATGATGATGATGGTGCAAATTCATAAAAAGAAAATAATATATTAATAATATATGAGATGTAATTACAGATTTTTAATATTAAAAAAAATTAATTTGATGAGCACGGAAAAAAAAAAAAAAGGCTGCACATTCATTATTTTGGGTGCCAATATCACCTACACAGCCAAATGTTGATATTGGGCCCACATAGATATAATTGGCTCCTGTCACTCTATCTGACGGTGCATGAACAGATTGGCCTGATTAGCTATGAATATTTTACAGGAGTCCTTGGCCCGCCAATGAAGAATAGATTCGATTTTGGAGCAAAGAAACTTCCAAGAAGAAGATAAACGATTCACAGGAACAGCTTAATTTATTTAATACGAAGGACACCGTTAACTTTTCTGTGGGCCAGTCTAGATCACGCGTTGGATTGACACAATCTCATTAATCTCATGATGTTTATCCTCACTAAGATGAACAACAACAAATTTATTTGGTCACTTGTGGCCCCACAATTTGACATGATTATTCCATATTTGTTTCTCATCATCACTTTGCCTCTCTTTCTGTTTTTCACCCACACTAATTTTGGACACGATTTACATTATATAAAAACATTAGAATTTATGATTCCAACACGTAAGCAAGCAATTAATTAATCATGACCTTTTCACTGCTAATTTATGTAAAATAAAGATGCCTTATTAAATTTATTATACAATCGATATGATTAGCAAAACATAGTACTATAATCTTTATAGCTTGATAGCCTAGAAGTCAAATTATAATTGTATAAAACACCTAGGCTATGTTTCGAATATGGAATTGGAGGTGGGTTTGAAACTCAAAATATTCAAACTCTCAAATCTTATGTTTGGAGAGCAATGGATGAGATTCCAAATCCAACCCCAAACTTCCTCAAATCTTCCTCTCATGAGAATATTAATTCCCAATCAAAATTATGAAATTTGATGGGTTTGAAAATGAACATTCTATTCCTATTTTTGTTTTTTCTCAAATTTTTTAAAGAATATTTTTAAAAACAATTTTAAGTATATTATAAAATATTAAAATTAATTTTATTCCAATTCAATCCCAACTTATACCAAACATAATATCATATCATTTTAATATAATCCTAAGTTCTACCAAATACAATACAGGTAATTTTTCAATTCAATCAAATTTAATTCATTGCATTTAATTTCAATCCATCAAATTCAATTCAATTCAATTTGTTTCATTTCATTCCAATCCAATCTAATTCATTCTATTTCAATCTCGTGTATCAAATGTAGCCTTAACGTAACCTCATCGATTGTAAAGGGATAGACTACATTGTACATTAGGAAACAACCCAAGTTATCAAGTTATGTGTGTATAAACTCAAACAAAACCCCGCTTATTTTTTTGTTAACTTGCCCTTCTAAATTGATAGATTATAAGTTATTATTTAAATAAAACCTATCAAATTAAAAGGTTACTGCTCAAATAATTTGTTAGTTAATAACTTAATCTATTTATATTTTAATTTTTTAAAATATATATATATACATATAGAGGGCTTTTATAATTAGATATGTCTGATTTTAAAAAGTAAGGATCAACCAATTAATTCATCTATTATATTCTCTCTTCTATTTAATTCAAATACAATTGATAAATTTTATTGGTTGGTCCTTACTTTTTAAAATCAAGTATATCTGATTATAAAAAACCTCTATATATATATAATAGCTTAATTATACAGAATTCCAAATGACTAACATTCTCATTCAGTAAATAAAAATAATCAAGTTACAATATAATCTCCTTCCAAAGTAAAATTAAACCTAATAAGATTCAATCAAAACTCATACGTTTTGTATCATGTTTTTTTTCCTTTTTTATTTTTTTTTTGAAATATGTATCATGTTGATGTTGCTGGACAAACATAGATAACTGTAACCCCCTTTTTGAACCTAATAAGATTCAATCAAAACTCATACGTTTTGTATCATGTTTTTTTTCCTTTTTTATTTTTTTTTTGAAATATGTATCATGTTGATGTTGCTGGACAAACATAGATAACTGTAACCCCCTTTTTGATACTACTTACCTCTTTATATAAAGAAAGGTATGGTAGATACTCGATAGTAACTTGTCATCCGCCTAACTAATTCAAATTAAAAAAAGTTCATCCACGTCATCTGTAACTCGAAGTCCATGTCATCATAGATTGTCGTCTTTTTCCACAACTACATTTCCAAGAAGACATTACACACCAAGCAAGCAAACAAGCAAGAAGCAACATATCATTTTCTTTTTCACAAGACAACTTTTTCTTTCTGATTGATAGCTTTGTCCGATTTTATCACCGGTAACCCATTATTCCCGGTGACCAAAACCCAGGCTCTCCTTTCGTCAACCGAAAATCTCCGGTAACCTGTCAGTCACCCTCCATAAAGAAAACAAAAGCACAATTTAGATCAGCTTCCTTTAACATTTGAAGAAGTCATGAAATAAAGAGCCATGGATGGTTTAACCACGCTAGGAACTGTACTCACTTTAGTGTTTTCAGTCTCTCTCCTCGCGCTAGTCATCATGGTCATTTACGTTCTATGGCGGACGCGAGTTTTCCGGCGAAGAAGCGACCCGGAACTGGGGAGCGACCCGTATTCCATGACGCCTTCGAAGGAGCAGCTACTCTACTTCTTCTGCTGGAAGAACCCGTCCCGGGTGAGGCCGGCGGGGGTCGCCACGATTGCGGAGCCTCCGGGTGCGGAGGCGGCTGATGACGAACTGGCGAAGTGGCAGCACGGCATGTACGGACCGTCGAGGGTTTTGTTCACTATCAAGGAGGAGGAGAGAGAGGAGACCGAGACGGAGCCTGAAAATGAGGCCACGAAGACCAAAACGGTTCTCGCTGATGAGGCCACTGACCAGAGTTGGAGTGAAGTGGGTGTGATCATCCAAGCTGTTGAGGAGGAAGCGACGCCGTTTTCGACTCCCTGTGCTTCGCCTCCGTACTACACTCCTTCGCCGTCTCCTTCTCACGACAAGCACTTGCCGGAAAAATGTGAAAACGACCTGTCGTTTGTTAATTAGTTTACAAGTTTATGTTGATTAAAAGGTGGTGTTATATATTGTCCACCGGTCTGTTGATTAGATTTTCATGTACTTATGTTTTTTCCCCCTTTTTTATTAAAGGTGTTCCTGGTTCAATTTGGTTCATTTTTGCTTATCAAGTTGGTATAATCCCCTAACAATACCAAATTAAGGTCTAAATATGTTTTCATGTATGCTAATTAAATATCATTAACAGTCAATGAGGAAATCATTAAAAAAAATCTCTAATATTAATTAAATATCATTAACAGTCAGTGAGGAAATCATTAAGAGAATTCACTAATACTAATTAAAATGTCATTAACAATCAATGAGGAAATGATTAAGAGAATTCACTGATACTAATTAACCCAAATTTATATGTTATAGGAATGTAGAGAGAAATTTCTGAAGAGGTCTAGTCTACTTCTTGTGTTGTAAAATTTATATATTTATTATAGGTATGTAGAGAGAAATTTCTGATGGGGTCTAAGTCTACTTCACTACTTGTGCTGTAAATTGTCGTCAAGTGGCTTCGATGGAATCGATAATAATAGTTTAATTGAAATATTAGAATTAAAATTAATTGTTTCTTTCAAGTATATCAAATCTAAGATCAAATGAATCGGTCACTAGACGTATGCGTGGAGTTGGGGTTTGCGGACTAACATGGGGTTTGTGTGCATGCTTGTGGTTGTGATTGGATACCTGTCTGATTTGATATGTTTTAACTGTATTCACAGACTGGGACACGAAACTAATTGACAATCCAGCGTATCCAGCTGATTTAAGTTTTGCCACGTGAGAATATGGACCCACAGAATGGTGATTTTAATATGATGTGGCAGGATCTGAGTGGAGCTCCCCTCTGTTTTTGTTCGGTTTCATTTCATTGATGAAAAATTTAGTACTCTCGTAGTCGTACAATCATATGGCTGTCAAGCAGAAAGTGCTCCTGTATCTTTATAGCCGTTACTTATAGGTGGTACAAAATATAAATATAGGCTTTTAGTTCCTGTGATTTTCCATTAAGTTTTGCGGTCACGGAGGAGAGCAAGGAACAATCTCTCCTCATTTGTGAGGAGGAGGCACATGTCTTTACATTTTTAAATGAATTTTAATAAATTTATAAAAAGTTACTTGAATTAGTACTTAACGTTAATATTTTTTTTTTTTGAGAAACTATATTAATTCATATTTTTAAATTATAATAATCAATAATTTTAATTCATATATTATAAAAATATTATTTTATAATCACAGGTTTAGATGGTTTTATATTTGGATACATGATTGTTGGTATATAGGTATTGTGCAGTAGTGTTGACATCTTATGACAGTAAGATTTGTGCAATAACATTTGTGAACTGCTAATAGACAAACGTTATAACTTGTAAAAAAAAATGTTACAACAGAAGTTGTGATATTACAACAACTGTGATAATATTACAACAATTTTTGTGCAAGATTCAGTCAAGATTCCAAATTAGATTAAGGATCTAGATAAGTCTCCTGTTTTCATTCATAGTTGACTTATTTTCATGATTTATCCGAATCATAGGAGTTGTTCAATATAAAGATTTTTTTTCTTATGATTATTTGCCAAGATATTTTAATGTCCTTGTGTCTATAATTGAAGAAAAATTTTGAAAAAATATAAAATATTGGGTTGACCTTATTTTAGACAATAATCTTTAAAGAAAAATAATCTTTGTTTTGGAAATTTGATTTGGCTCTAGAATATTTTTTTGTGCAAATTTTGTGTAGCCAACAAATTTGAAAATAAAGTTATTTGGTCTTTTCTAAAGTCTACAAGTTGACTTGTTATTATTTAGGAAAATCTGTAAAAGTATCTTTTTTCTTTTTCTGCAAGTTTTATATGTGAATCCAATTTTTTAATTGCAGATATGGTTTGACCAAATTGTTTTTCTTTTTTGGTTTCATGGATGAATTAATACCTTGTTAAGGACAGATTCGATCAAACTATTGAATAGGAATGAAACCATATTTATAACTGATTTTATTTGAGCTATTTTATAGCTGATCAATATTTTTTTGTGTGTAGATTTTCCAAAGAAAAATATAGTCGCACAATGGTTCTGAAAAAATTGGATCAAACTCATGGCTTAAAAAGTTTACAACAAAATATGTGAACTGTGGGTTTCAGTGTAGTAATATCTAAAGTACATGTTATAACAGCTGAATTAATGTTGCAACATCAACAATGATGTTACAACAAATTTTGTAGACAAGACCCAATACAGAACTCAAAGGTTTTATTAACTTTGACTTGATTTCGAGTTCTATGAGATTTAATTGATATCAATATTATTTTAGAGATTGATTGCCGAGTTATTCTCGTTATATGTGTTTTAGGAAGTATTAAGATATATTTTTGGAATAAAATATTCATTAGACTTTATCTTATTTGGCAAGGGTAAATTGCACAAGCTTCCCTAAGGTTTAGTGAAACTACACAAATATGACGATAATTGGGTAACTAGTATTGACCTCTATTAAGATTCCAAAAACTCAATACAAATCTCTCATACTGTTAGTAAACTACTGTTAAACTCTCATGGTCAACTATCAAATATGCAAACAAACTAAAATATTGTTCAAGTCAAATTTAAAGTCAATATTCTATTTTTCATAAATTTAAATTTAATATAATATATTTTTAATTTAATTAAAATCATTTAAATGGAAAAAAAAATAATAAAGTGAAAAAAATTAATATATTTGAAATTTAAAGTCAAATTGTATAGATTATTATTTTAAAATAATATATTTTTAAATTTTAATAAAATAAAATCTTAATCAGATTGGATCTCCAAAGTCCATCTATTTGGATGGACAGTGGAGATTTAAGAATTTAAAAAAAAATAAAAAAAAAATTGAAAGAATGATAAAAAAACAAAAGAAAAAAAATATATATTTTTTGCCTTTCTCTTTTTCTTCCATCTCGCACCGTCTCTCTATTTCTACTTCTTCCTTCAACCTTCTGCTCTCTCTCTCTCTTTCTCTCACAGCAAATCCAACACCCTTCACCATCATGACATCTTCATCCATCAGAAGTCAGATCTCTTAGTCTCCTCTCGTCTTTTCGTCGCCGTTCTCTTCACCCTCCTCTCTCTCCCAGTTTCTTTTCCCTTTCTTTTCCTTCTCTCTTACATCATCCAACTACCACTTTCCCTTTCTCTCAATTCATCTGGGTTCAAATGGATGAACTTAGATCAACATTCCTTTGGGTTCGTTGATTCGAACCCAAATGGACCTTAATCTAGGTTTGAATCGACCAACCCAATGATTTTTGAACATTTGAATTTTTTTTTTTCAACCTTTGGGTTCATCCATTAACATGATGATTTTTTTTTTTTTTGTTTCAATATTTGGGTTTTTTTTTTTCAATTCAATTTTTGTTGTTGATTTTTTTTTTAAATTTTCGTTGTTTAAGATTTCTATTGTTGATTTGTGGTTGATGATTGATTTTTTATTTTATTTTTTGAAGGGGGGTAAAGGGAGAGGGAGAGGGAGAGGGAGAGAGAGAGATTGATGTTGTTTGATGATTGATGATTAGGTTAATGTAGGGGATTTTTGTTTTTTGGATTGATGATAACTGAGTTTCCAAGATTGGAAACCTAGAGTCGCTAGAAACATGGAAAATTCTGGAATGGAGAGATGATGTTGATGATGTAGGGTGATGATTGTCGATGATGCTATCATTTGAATAATGTGGGTTGATGATGTTGATGATGTTGTATGAATGATGATTACAAATTGTTGATGAACTGGGTGATGGATAATGGGAAAGAAGATGAACAAGCTGGTTAATGATTATTATTATTTTTTTTCATTTTAATGATTTTTTTAATTTTTAATTAAATTAAAAAATATATATTAAATTAAAATATTTATAAACCATGTATTGATCATTTTACCCTTGATAAATTTGACTAAATGGAGATTGACTAATGGTTGACTAACAACAAGAAAGGTTTATGCTAGTGTTTGGAACCTCAGGTAATGAGAGTGTGAGTTATCTAAACATTGTCATATTTACGTATTTCGCCAAGCCTCATGGAAGGTTTGTACAATTTGCCCTATTTGGCAATAATCATTTTAATTTAAAGATAGCTTGTGTTTATCTTGAAATGGTAAATTGGTCAACTAATTTGTAGGTATAACATGAATCAAGACATTACTTGGACCAGATTCGTCAAACAAGAAACTTGAAATTTTAGTGAATTGGTCAATACTAAAAAAATATGAATTAACTTACTATTTTTTAGTTGATTTTATTTCTAACTTTTAGAGATGGTATATACTGATTTTTATCTCTAATGAGCTGATTTATCGTATTTTATTTAATAAGATTATTGCTACACATTTTTTGAATAAATGGATATTAATACATTGAAGAAAAACATGCAAGCAGTGCAATTCTTGTAAGTGACAATGAGAGTGCTTGCGTGCAGTTTGGTGTGCAGTTTCGTATGTAGAACAAAAGAGAAAATATCTTATGAAGATGCATATATTTGTGACTTAGAGTGTTTATCTCTATGTAGTTTTATGTTTTAAAAATAGAGTATTCTTCTAAGCAATTGAAGCAAGCAATATGAGGTTTTGAGAGCTTCAGAGAGAATGTTTGTGTAAAGCTTGGAAAGTTTATTCTTTAAGTTGTATGTGAGACTTGGAAAATGTGAGCTTACTATGTTTAGTTTTTATTAGAAGCTTACTAGGATAACAAGTCATTAGGTCTTCAGGAGGAGGAACGTTTTACTCTTCGAGAAGAGGCGATTTATCAAGTCTTGAAGGGGGTTCAAGTAACGTGTGTTCTTATAGAATAAAACTAAATGTCTTTTGAAAGAAGGCAGATATGAAGCTGTTGAAGTGAGTTTAAATAGTTGAAGATCATTGAAAGTAAGGGGAGCTTGTTGCAACTTGATTAGTGAATGAGTACATGTTTTGTGTCAACTTTAAAAAGAAGTCTTAGGCTGAGTAAGTCATGAATAGGTTATACTTTATTGAACTTCATTAATAAGTTTATTACTCTGGGTAAGGTCTCGTAGATATAAAATAAAACCGAACCACATTAAAAATGTCGATGTGTTCATTTTACTTTATTATTGTTTTTGTGTTTATCAAGACCCTCCACCATCTCCATTACCGACAATGGTTGTTGGTGATGGAGACCCATGCCTCAATTGTCAGAAGTTGGCGATGGAGGACTTGAGTTCCTCTTAATGTTTTCTTTCTTCTTTAATTTGAAGACTTTCTTTCTTTTTCTTTTTCTTTCTTTTCTCTTTTTCTTTTTTTGTTAATGCTTTTTTACTTTTTTTTTAATTATTTTTGTCCAATAATTTAATAAATTATTAAATTGATTTTGATCTCCCATTATCTATTTTAGAGATGGACGGTGGAGATCTTCATCTGATTAATTCTTTTTTATGTTTTTTTTTTTAAATTTTCGTTTAATAATTTAATAAATTATTAAATTGATTTTGATCTCATACCATCCATTTCAGAGATGGACAGTAGATATCTTTTTTTATTAATTTTATTTTTAAATTTTGATTTTTCAATTTTATTTTAATTAAATTTAAATGAAGAGCAAAGAAGTCATTTTTAATGCTATTAGTTAACTTTCTAACAGAAAAACTAATGGTGGGGTATAAAATTGCTAATTACGAAACTGCGGGAAGTATTTCTTATTATGAGCAAAAGTTGGAGGGCATTTTAGAAATATCCCTATCTGTTAAAGATTCTTTAAAAATAATTCTCTGATTAATTTTTTTTAAACATATTTATTGGTGAATATTAAATGAAATGGTTGAGGAAGATATTGTGTTATGAAGGAAGAATAAGAGTTTTGGAAAGATAATAGAGTGATTAAAGAAGAAGTTATTGTATGTTCATCTCTGATAGAAGAGATAAACAAGAGAAACAACCAGGTTCATTGAAACATGAACCACAGAACCAGGTATCCATTTATTTTTTTCCAATACTATCAAAATTATTATTTTAGTTAATATATTTAAATTTTTATTTAAATTAATTTATGTCAAAATCATATTAGGTAGTCAGTAATCACATTACATTTAGTTATGTGCAAAGGTTATCACGTATTTTTACCATATTTGTTAAAACCATCATTCAATCAACGACGGTCAATGTGGTCAAAGGTATTTCAGTGTCATATAAGCTAAACTTGGATCATTGTTGTAATAATAGGTTATGTGCAAGTACTTTAGTGCAATATTCTCTCATGAAAATCACTTTAAAATCCATCCAAAATTGTTCATTTAAATGGAATTTGCAAGCTAATGACTTTTTAAACGTATCTATATTTTATTGGATTTCATACAAATATGAATTGAATATACTTAAATTTTATTGGATTTCATAGAAATTTAAATGAAAGAATTCAAAGCATTATAAATTCTATAAAACAGTAAAACAGAAACCGAAAGCGTACCCGTTTCTACGCAGCGGAAATTGCTTTGGATTCTGAATTGTTCAACTGGTCGGAATTCCAATCACATAGTCGGAAAAGAACCTCAAATCACAGTGTAATTTGTCTTGCCATTTGTTTTCTCTTTTCTCTCATATATTCTGTGTAGTATGATGTTTGTATATGGTTTGTGGAATTGATTTTCCATCATTCTCTAAACAAATGAAATTCCTCAGGAATTTATAGAGGTGATGGTTATTTTCTGATAACCGCCAGTAACCGCCAATAACCGCCAGCAGTTATTCAATCTTATCCAATTCAAATAGATTTGGATCGGGTCGTGGGTTTGGATCATCTTGGGTGGACCCGACCCAACAACCCAATAATCTAACATTAAATTTAATACAACTAGATTTTAATGAATTTTATACATTCTATATTGAATGCACCTAGATTTCAATGAAATTAATTCAAATCTGGATATAATATATCCAAATTTTAAAGTTTCATTGGAATCTTAAATTGAATATATTTCTTAAGAAAGTATGAATCCATTATCAATCGTGAAATCGACAAATTAAATTATTGTGTTAATTAAAAGTTTTTTTTTTTTTTTTTGAGCTGATAAAAGTAATTCTTTTTAAAAGTCAATTAATTCTACCTAAAACCCACCTGTTCCTGATTTCTGATGCGATATATTAAAAATAATGTATGTATAGGAAGTACAAATATGACGACTCACGAGGAAGAAAAATGACTGTTGAAAGAATCCAAATGCCTATTTTGTTACTTTGGTTCAGTATAAAAGCAACTTTTATTCCAATTTGATCGGCTGTTCACTATCACAAGCTAAAATTTCACCTAAAGAGGTGTTCATTTGACATAAAATCATGAAAATGTAGAAACTTTAACTTGGAGAAATTAATAGAGCACGTTTAATTTCAAAAATTATCAACATTTTAAAAGTAAAATTCGTTTTTAACCTACTCAAAAAAATCGATTTTTCCTCTCAAACAAACTATTTACATTCTATACTCCTCTTTTATCAAATTGCTCCTATTAATAAAGGGAAAATCCTAAAACCCCCTCACTTTTAATAGATTACCCATTCTCCCCCATACAGTTTCATTTTTATCCATTTTCCCCCATTCCGTCACTTTAATAACTGTAAAGTACTACTGACATATGCAGAGCATAAAAAGACTATATTACCCCTGCTATGATTTTTTTGAAAAAAAAACATATTAAATTAAAAAATAAAGAAAAAAAAATAGAGATCCAGATTGGATCTCCACTGTCCCTCCAATTGTATGGACGGTGGAGATCCAATATAGAGATTTTTTCTTGATATGATTTTTCTTTAAAAAAGAACACAATAAATTAAAAAATAATAAAAAGTGGATATCCAAATTGGATCTCCACCGTCCATCCAATTGGATGGACGGTGGATCTCCACATCCATGAAAAAAAAAAAGATGAACAGAGAAAAAAAAAAAAAAAAACCTTTATGATCCCCTTACCCTTCTTTCTTCCCATTTCTGGGTTTCTTAGCCTTTCTCATCATTCAGTCTCCCATAATTATCAACCTCCCACAATCATTAATCTCCCACAATCATCACCAAGCATCAAAAAACAGAAAAAACCATTCAACAGAAAGAGAAAAAAAAAAAACCACTGGTCTCAACCGTTGGGTCTCCAACGGTGGAGACCCTATCGAACTGGGTTTCCATTCATGGAGACCCAGACTGGGTCTCCACGAATGGAGACCTAGTTGTCTGGGTCTCCGATCATGGGGACCCAGATCGATGACCCAGGGCTGGGTCACCAATCTAGGTCTCCATGCATCGAAGACCCAAAATCTGGTTCTCCACGTCCGATCGTGGAGATCCAGATTTTGGGTCTCTGATCGTCATGGAGACCCAGACCCAAAACTGGGTCTCTACCATGCCGTCGCCGTCCAACTAGGTGTCGCCGCCACTGAACCAACCCGCGGAGCCGGTCGGAGATATAGGGAGAAAGACAAAAAAGGGAGAGAAAGAGAGAGAGCTAGAGAGATAGAGAGAAATGAAGAGAAAAAAAAAAATTGATATATATATTTTTTATTTTTTTATTTTTAATAAAAATATCTTATTTGAATAGGTATTTTAATGTTATTTATTTTATTTTTAATTTTTATTGATATTTTCGTTGAATTTTCTTTTTTACCCTTGAGTCAAACGGTCAATTTTATCACCCTAACGGAATCTGTTAACGTTAGGGGTATTATTGTCCTTTTATATGGTTTCAAGGGGTATTTTGAGTGTTTAATTGAAAGTCAGACGGTATTTTGAATAAAAATGAAACTGATGAGGGAAAATGGGTAATCTATCAAACGTTAGGGCAGGTTTTTTGGGATTATCCCATTAATAAATTTCTTATCTAGGAGTATTTTGATAAAAGAATAGTATAAAATATAAATAGTTTGTTTAAGGTAGTAAAATTGTTTGTTTTTTTTCTTAGTTGGGTAAAAACGAAATTTACTTTTTGATTACGATAGAATTCTGGTAAATTGCAAAAGTATCCTCAAATATAGTGGAAAAAAAATATATAGTCAAATTTTACAAGTAATTAAAAAATAAACCCAACAATCAAGGGTAAATCGTTAACTTTTACCATTCACCTTGAAATGATGAAAATCTCTCTTAATAAATTAGTTAAAATAATAAATAAATATTTAATTGATAGTAAAAAGAAAAAAAAAAAAAAAAAAAGAAAGAAAGAAAGAAGAAGAAGAAGAACTATGATGGACTTTAAATTTTTTATTTGAAAATATGATTATTGAAATTGTGTAATTATTTCATAATTAAATTTGAGGTAAACTTATCATTATAAAAAATTTGGAGATAATTTAACATTTCCTATTTTAGTGAATAGGTAAAATGATTAGATTGCCCTGAAGTCTTTGATGAAACATTAAAATCAAACCGTTTAACCATTCACTCCAGAGTATGTTTGTGTAATTTGGAGTAAATATTAAATATTTTATCTTTTCACTATACTTGAGGGCAGGTTTGTGCTATTTGCCATAAAACTTTAGAGAGATTCTATTGACATTTTTTTTAAAGTAAAAATCCCAAAAAACAACCTAATATATAAGAATATATCTATTTTGCAACTCATTATTTTATATTTATTTGAAATATAACCTGACATTAACATAAATACCAAAATACCCCTTAGAGGCATATGAAAGGAGGACAATGCCCCTGATAGTCACAGATTTCGTTTGATTGATATAGTTAATCATTTGACTCCAGTGGCAACAAGGAAAAAACAGTGAAAAATTAATTAAAATATAAAAAATAAAATAAATAATACTAAATATGAAAATAAAAATATATATAATTTTTTTTCTCTCAACTATCTCTCTGTTGCTTCTCTCTCTATCTCTCATCTTTTCTCTCTCTATCTTCAGTAATCCCCTCTCTCTCTTTCCCCATCTTCAGTGACAACGATAGTGTGGTTGTGGCAATGACGTCAAAAGCAGGTCTCCACCATTGGAGACCTACTTGGGTTCTCCACCATGGTAGAGATGAGTCTTCTGTAGCAATAAAGACCCCAAATGGGTCTCAAATGGTGGAGACCAGTATCATCTCCACCATTGGAGACCCACGTGGGTCTCCAATGGTGGAGACGACTCGTCTCCGATTCTTGCGTTTTCAATAGGGATTCTAATAGAAATTGATGATTGTGGGAGATGGTAAGAGGTTGAAGGTTGATAATGATTGTGAGTTATGGAGATGGTGTTTGCTAGGGGACAGATTGGAGATGGTGTTTGCCGTCTATCTATGATGATGATTGATGATGGAGTTTGCTGGTGGAGATCCAGATTGGATCTTCACTTTTTGTTTTTTATTTTTAATATTTTTTTTAATCTTATTCAATTTTTTATTAACTTTTTTTATTACATTTTTTTTAATAAAAATCTTAGGGTTAAAAACATCTTTTTAACTTTTCTCAAACTTTTTTATTAAAGGGATAATCCCAAAAAAAAACCCTTGACTTTTGTAGATTATCTATTTTCTTCTATATAGTTTTATTTTTATTCAAAATACCGCTTGACTTTTAATAAAACACCAAAAATACCCCCTGAAGGGATATGAAAAGATGATAATACTCCTAACAGTAATAGATTCCGTTAAGTGGATAATATTGACCGTTTGACTCCAGAAACAAAAGTAGAAATACGAAGAAAATAAAAAAAGAAAAAGAAAATTCAAAATAAATAAATAATATTAAATATAAAAATATAAAAAAATAAGGATATTTTTTAAAAAATAAATTTTTTTAAAAAAAAGCAAAAACATTGAATAAAGGTCACCATTTTTTACTATCACTTAGTTTTCTCTCTCTCTCTAACCTATCGGTCTCTAACTTCACCAATCTCTCTCTCTAATCTCTTCTTCTTCTTTTGTTGCTTCATTGCTCACTGTTGTCTTCACCAGACATCCACCACCATCCCCCCATGCTGACTTCTCTTCATCTTTATCTCTCTCCTGCGACGCTGTCGCTGCCTACTCTCTTCTCCTCTTTCTTTTCATCATCTAGATTTGAACCCATATGAGGTTCAAATTAAAACCCGAATGAAACCTCATCTGGGTTCTCATTTGGGTTTGAACCCATATGAGGTTTCATCTGGGTTTGAATCCAGTTGAATATGGACTCAACTGGGTTTGAACTCAATTGAGGGTTCAACTGGGTTCGAACCTAAATGAACTTGAACGTAGTTGAACATTTAACTGGGTTCAAACACAGTTGAAGGTTTGATGCTTGATGATGTTAGATAATTTTTTATGTTTGATTTTTGTTGATTTTTAGGTTTAGATTTTTTTTTTTTTTCAGGTTTCCAAATATGCTTGATGATTTTATTTTTCAATCTTTGTGGGTTTATTGATTGATTATTGTTCAATGTGGGTTTGTTGACTTACTATTGCTATATTTGTGATAGTTGTTGGTTGTTTATTATTAGTGGTGGGTTTGAAGGTTGATGATGATATAATGCTGGTAAAGATCCAGATTAAATCTCCACTTTTTTTAAATATATATATTAGTTTATAATTTTTTATTTTAAAATATTATGTTATAATTATTTTATTTTTTAAATAAAAATTTGAGGGTTAAAATTGTCGTTTTACTTGTTGTCCAATTTTTCTATTAATTTTGTAACAGATAAGAGACTTTAGATAAACATGAAACCACATGGAAGAAAATGAATAATCTATCAAAAGTCATGTGGTTTTTTTAGGATTTTCCCTATGTTAAATTATAACTTTTATGAGATTTTGAATAAAAATAAAATGGTGGGTGGTAAAACGGCAATGTTTCAAATATCAAGTGTTTTTTTAGGATTTTCCCTATTTTTAATCTCAGGATAGCATGTTAAAAGATATATAATTTATAGAATTTTAACATGATCGATGAAAATCATCTAGAAGACTGCAATCAAAATTTTTTCCTTCCTTATAAGTATTTGAGGATTCACAAATTTTGTTTATACCTATAGGGAAATGATAAATTGGGATAATCTTTTTTTTTTTTTTGAATTCTGGGACTAACACATAAAATAATTGGGATCTATCGAGATATTACTTGTGGTGCGACTCAAGAAACTACTCTCAAATGAAATGGATTCATCCATATAGAGATAGGAAAAGAGACCTATAAAGAGGGGCGGGGGGGGGGGGGGGGGGGAGGGGGGGGCGTGGCGGCCCGGCGTTAGGGGTTTTGGGTGTGGGGAGGGTGTAACCCACGTATAAGGTGGGAAAGACAACTTATTTATTATTATTATTGTTATTATTATTTGAATTTATGTGTGGGTAGGAATGGTGGCAGCTGGCGCCTAACCAACGGCGGCAGCAGTAAGATATTTTCAGGATAATCTATTTTAAGATTATGTACTGCAGTTACAGATATTAAAAGCGGAAAGTTAAATAAAAAATAAATCTTAACTTTTCCATAATAAATGTCACACCAGCCTCCAATATAGTTTTATAATGGTGAACTTTTATTCATGTTGGTAATGTCTTAGATTCAAATCACTCAAAAATAAATAAAACAAATATTCTATTGTGACCGGTATAAAGATTAACGTAGAAAAGAATTCTGATCTTTTTAATTCATAGTTCAACTACTATGGAGATGAAACTAACATAATATAATAATTATTGCTTTAAGATGTTGAGGATATATTCCTTATAATTGGTTCATGTTTCCGTGATTCAGTTAATACAAGCAGAGGCCGCGGTACAGGGCTTTGTTGGTTTCTCAAGTAGTGAGATATATAAGAAGCATATAACAATTATTTAAAAGATTAGAGGGCTAATTCTCCTGTAAGCAACTGGGCTGCAATTTCTTTAGATCTATTGTGACTGATATTGAGAAACCTAAACGGAGTGTTGCTTGAGTTGCAAGTTGAAGTTTTATTTATTTTCTCGTTTTCATTCTTGCTCCACCAATTTCAAGTGTCTAGAGATTGATGAGATGCGTTTGGCAGAGTTCTAAATTCTGGGTTCAAATCATGTCATATATATATATATATATATAAAATGAAAATGTTTGGTAGAATTATTCCATAAGTGCATGCATCTTTAATGTAGATTAAAGGGCATATGTTTTTGCAATTGTTTTTATCTATTCTAGTAATTTGTATTAAGGATTAAATTGTCATCAAACAAAGGGCTAAGTGCTGGAGTATAAAAGATAACACAGTTTTGTAAACAAGGACACTAAAATTTAACATTAAGAGTGAAATATATTTTTGCATAATTTTATGAAAACCTTCTGGAGATAAACGACCATAAATTAATGGGTCTATCAAAAAGTGACCTAGATCAACAATTTTACTAAATTGACCTGAATGTCATGTGTTTTAATATAATTATCCTTAACTATTCTAAAAATTTACACAAGTCATTTAGAATTTTTTTTTTTAAAAAAAAAACTACTCACCGGGTGATCCTCCTCATATCCTTCTTTTTCTTCTTCATCTTCTCCACTCCCTTGTCGGAGATGGAGAAAAAACTTAATAGATTTTTACATATTTTAGGGACGTTGTTGTCTAGTTGATGTGAGTAATGCCGCTACATAGGGACGTTATCTTCTTCTCCATCTTTTGGTGTGGAGATGAAGAAGGGACAAAAAAATAAGGAAGAAAAGGAGGAGGTGGTGGAGGAGTGTTCATGGAGAAGTATCATTTTGAGGAGTTTGTTGGACAGGATGATCAGAGCAGTTGGGGAGAATGACCAGAAAAAAGATTATTTGATTTTTGTATTCTTATTTTATGATTTGAACAAAAATATTATAATGGTATAAAGGTACTTTTGTCCACGTAATGCATTTGAGAATTAGTAAAATTATTAAGGCAAGAGACCGACGACGGCAAGGACAAGCTTGACGGCAGGGAAGGGTTGTCTATTATGGCCTTATGGACAGCAAAATGGCAAAGAGGGGAGAGCCATGTCAAACAAAAGTGTTAGGATTTTCTAAAATGTTTTTAGCATAGAAGTTCAAATCGGCATTTTTTGAGCTTTTACATAAATACTATGCTCAAAATGAAGTTATTTTGGGCATAGATTAAACTTTAAAGCCTTATTTGTTAGACACGATGAGACCGGTTTTTGTCCAAACCCATGTTTGGCCCAACTAAATACCCTTCACTAAATTATCTTAAGTTTTCTCAACAGTGAATTTAACCCACTCTAATGGGTTAAATGAAACTTATTCAAATATGTGGGTTAATTTTGTCCCACTCCTTGTTTGTTGTCTGTCTTTCAACTCTGCCATCGCTACCACCACTTGCTTCTATAAGTCGTTCTCTTTATTTTTCAATCGAATTGTCATTCTTCTCCGGTTGTTGCTTTCTTCTTCAGTCGTCTTTTTCTTCTCCGTTCTCTCTTTCTTCTCCCTCTCTTTCCACCGCCGATGAGACCAAGATCCGATCGATTAGCAACTGAATTCCACGTCGTCTTCACCGTCATTCCAAGGCATCGATGCCTCTGTTGTCTTCATCGTTCGTCCTATTGCTGGAAGTGATGTGGGTTTTGGATGGGTTTGGTGTGGGGGGGGGGGGGGGGGGGGGGGGAATGTTGGGTGATGAGAGAGAGAGGAAGGTGATGGTGTGAGGCTGGAAACAGTGGAGGAAATGAAAAATATTTTTAGATATCTAAAAATTTTCATTTTAGTTATTGGCAGATCTCATTTAAATCTTATTTTATCTAGTGTCATCAAATATAAGATAACAATTAAATTAATCTAATCTCATCTTATCTAATTCATTTTAATTCAATCTCATATATATAATCCAATTTTATTACATGTAACATACGATGCTTAAAAGACAACAAATAATATATTTATTTGATTTTTGCAGTTTATGAGTAACGGTGAGAATTTTATTTTATTATTATTATTTTTTTTGTACTCGCAGTTGCAGCCATACTTAAACCCACTTCGGGCGTGGAAATTCATGTCCTTATTCGTCATCCAACCATTATAAGTGGATGTCTGTCCACGGAATCATGACTTTTCATTGAAATTGTCATGTCTAGACACATCAATTGATGTGAAGGCTTACCGCTGATAACCTTAATTTTTAAATATCTTTTTTCAATAAAGAATTTCCACTTTTCTCATGGTTGTAATTTTCTGCTGTGGGCAATATAAAATATGTATCTTCAGTACACGATATTCATTTTCTTCAATAAAACTATAGGTGACCTCCTTTCTCATCAAGTTGGTTAAGATTATATCCCATGTGACATAATGCTGACCACATACATGTTAGAATATTCCGTTATAGAAAAATAATGTATTGGCTCACCCTTCTTGAATTGATCATCTAACGATCAAAACTCATTGACAATTCAAAGAAACATATTTAATTTTCTGACTTGGTCCATCTTACGTGTTTAACTGCCGTCTTATTATTATTATTTTTTAACAAATTACAGTTTAACCATACAATTCAAACTTTAACTTTTGCAGAGTTACTGTTTCACTTTTATTACAATTGACCCTCCTACCGTTAATGGATTTTCGTTAAAATTAACTTGCCGAGGGGTAAAATTGTCGTTCAATGTTATTTTTTTTTTTTTTTAAACTTTAAAATAAATTAAATTAAACAAATTTTAATCAAATCTCCACCGTCCATCTTAAAATGGATGGTGGAGATTAATTTATAAAAAAATCAAAAAATTAAATATAATTAAATAATTAAATAAAAAATTTTAATCAGATCTCCACCGTCCATCTTAAGATGGAGGGTGGAGATCAATTTGAAAAAAAAAATTAAAACATGAAATAAATATTAAAAATTCGCTCTCATCCCAATCTCTCTCTCTCTCTCTGTTTCATCTCTCAGGCTTTTCTCTTTACTTCGCCGCATCACCACCGTCGTACCTCTCCCAGTCGTCCATTTTCTTCTCTTCTTCTTTTATTCTTCTTGGTTTGAATCAAACCAAGATTTCTGGGTTTCATTTGTATGCTGGGTGGGTTTGTTCAAACCCAGGAATCGAACCCAAATTCGAAGGTTGGGTTTGCTTGTTTTGGTTTGAAGATTGGTTTAAGGTTTCATCTCTCTCTCTCTCTTCTTCTTCTTCTTCTTCTTCTTCAAACCCAAATTTGAACATCTATCTCTCGGTTCCAACCTCCATCTCTAGCTCTCAACCCAGTCGAACCCACCTGATGACGAATTCAAGATGATGAGGATGAACCATCATTGATAAAGACGGTGAATCCACCTAGGTTTGCAACAGACAGTGATCTGCCCAGATCACCGAACCTCCTTTTTAATTTTTTAAAAATTTTTTTTGCTTTCTCTTTTTGGGTTTATTTATTTATTTTTATTTATTTTCTGGTGGATGATGTTGTTGATATTTGCCGATCTAGTGGTCAATTGATGGGTTTTTTTCTGGTTGATGTTTGCCATCGCGATTAACCCAGGTGGTTGACTGGTTAGTTTTGTTGGCTTGTGTTTTTATTTTGTTGAGCAGATGGATGAACATTGATGAAGATTGATTTTGGTTTTGATTTTATTGACCTGATTTTCTTTTTTTAAGATTTTTGTTTGTTATTTGTTGATGATTTTGATTGTTATTAGTTGATTGATCATGATGATTTTGTTTGGTATTTACTAATGAAGAATGGAGAACAACATTCATTAAATTTTGTAAATATTGTTGATGATTTTGTTTGTTATTTGTTGATTGATGATAATGATTTTGTTTGGTATATATTGATGAAGAATGAAGAACAACATTCATTGAAGATTGATTTAATTATTTAGATGTAATTTAATTATTTAGTTTTTTCTAATTAATTTTTATTTAATTATTTATTTTTTAATTAATCTTTAAGGGTATTTTTATCTTTCTACTACGTTTACACTGTTTACTGTTAGATTTAACGGAAAATGACTAACGACAGGAGGTTAATTATAATAAAAGTAAAATAGTAGCTCTGATAAAATTAAAATTTAAATTGGATAATTAAATTATAATTTGCTCCTCTTTTTTCCTTCGAATCTGCCCTCTTAAATTCCTTTTTCCGTTTGGGGGTGCGTAGGCCGTCTGACTTTCGATAGCACAAATTCGTAGTTTAATTTCATATAATAATACTGGTTTATAAGTCAGCCAAACATCAAACTCATCAACCTATCTTTTCTCAAAATAATAATAATATTAATAATAACTTATAAACCATCTTATCAATCAAAAACGAACAAATAATTAATATATTCATTATTTATTCACATGCAAAACGTAACAGGTAACATCTAGAAAAAAAAAATAAAATAAAAAATCTAGAAAATAAAATAAAATAAAAATAAAACGCATGATCCAACTCTATGTGGTAGATGAAAACATAAATCGGTATTGAATGAACAATACCATAAACAAAAGAATAAATAAACCCAAAAAAACACTGGAACACTCAATGAAACATGAAGAAGATCCGGTGAAGAAATCAGAAATCGACCTCGCACTTGGTAGATTGAGCGCCACCACTGAAACTGCCACTAGAAGATGTCACAGGTACCTTCAACTCACAATTGATCTTTGGCCTGAACCTGGGAGTTTTGATCAAGCCCAACTTGAACCTGACCCTCAAGTGAAGGTTTATATCGATGCTATAAATCCCAGTAGCTGTCTCCTCATTGAACTCTTGAATCTCCTCTCCCAGCAACAATTGCTGCCCTTCAAAGACCGTACTCAAAATGGTGGTATTCTTGTGTCCCTGATAGAATGGCGTTAACGACACTGATTTTAACCTCTGGTTGTCATAGTAAGCCCTCGCCTCGATACGATCATAGTATATACCGATCTTCTTATTAGGGTTTCTAATAGTGATGTTGAGAGCAAGTTTGTAGTCAAGGTTCTGGTTTCCAGTGAGGTTGAAGCTTGTGAGAGATACGTCGTTCACATGGAACTTGACCTTGTTGATGGGGCGGAAGATGAGCCAGACAATAAGGGCAGCAAGGCCGACGATGACAACAATGGTAACGATGATTTTGAGCAAGAGGGTCAAGAGGCAGCAGCCACAACCACAACCTGAGCCACGGCCTGGGCGGTGGGAGAGTTTTGGTGGTGGAACGGGTGGCCCGTAATAGGCTCCATTCAAGTGGGCTTGTTTATCTGCCATAACGAAAAATAAATGAAGACTCGAATGAGAGATGGAAAACTTTGTCTTTGAGAAAACAAATTGAGGGAATATGTTGTAGAAGGAGAAGTTATGGAGTTTATATAAGAGGTGATAGTAATGGAGTTGGAATGGTGAGAAAAGGCAAAGTAGGCGGGCTGAGCCGTAGTTTAGCGTGTTTTATTATAGTAGTGGACACGGTAGCGCCCGCGTCAATCGACGCGGTTGCTTTGTTCCTGTGGGTTCGTTGATTTTGATTTGTGCGACAGAGACAGAGAAAGTCTTATAAATTAAGAATTTTTTTGGGTTATTATTGAGCAAAAAAGATGGTGCTTGGTAATTTCCTCTTGTTTCTCTAAAAAAAACTTCCTCCTATTTACGTTTCCATTGGGAATGTATATGGATTGATGTTGCCCGGTAACTTCCAAATCCATTGACTTTCCCGTATGAAAGAAATGAGAAAAAGATTTTTTTTTTGTTATTATTATTTTTAAGGATTTAGTCACCTTACTGATTGAGTAATCTTACCAAATAATTAAAATTATTGAATTAATTTTAATAATTATCTTTACAACTAATTCAATGAATATAATTAATGAGTAAGGTTACTTTATCAATAGTGTAACTAAATTCTATTTATAAATCTAGTATCTATTATGACCTTGCTAGATCAAATATTATAACCATAGTCTGAAATATAATTTATCCTACAACACAATCTGAAAAATAATTTTTATTGTAGGAAAGAGGTCTTTTTACAATATAATATGAAATATAACTTTCATTATAAGAAGAGGTCTCTTATACTTAGTTATTTATTAGAACAAAATGAGATTCGAACTTGTGTTAAAGAGGTGAATGTGAAAGAGTTTAAGCACTTTGGTAAGGGTAATTAAATGTGTCACATTCACCCTTAACAAAGTCCTTGCCTGACTTGCTCGGTCAATTTGATTGTTTTATATATATAACATGTCAATTATTACGTTAATAGATGGTTTTCCACATCGTGATATGCAGTGATGAATTAAGGGGGAGTGTAGTCAATTTAAAATTTATTGGAGTTCGATAGTTTTTTTTTTTTTTTTTTTAAATGACAGATTTTGTTAGAATTTATATAATTTATAGACTTTATATTGATTTTATTAAAATTTTTAAAAAAATTAAAAAAAAATTGAGAAAAATGATAAAATTTATTATAAACTTTTTTCATTATAAAAATCACTTTAAAATCCATCCAAATTCATCACTTAAATAAAATCAGTAAAGTCAATAATTGTTTTAAATATACTAAGAGTTTGTTGTATTTTATACAAATCTAAATTATATACATTTAAATCTTATTGGATTCCATATAAATATAATTCAATACACCTAAATTTTAATAAATTTTATATAAATCTGAATTGAATATATTTATATTTCAATAGAATCTATTCAAATTTAGATTAAATATACCTAAATTTAAAAAAAAAAAATTTAATATAATGCTAAATTGAATACACTCTTTAAAAAAGTAAGGATCCATTATCAATTGTTAAAATGATAAATTAAATTATTGTGTGAATTAAAAGTAATTCTTTATACTTCCAAATGGAGTGGCCTAGTGATTAGACACTTCCACCTATTACTTCATGAAGGTGTGAGGTATTCATCTTTTAATATCTAAAAATAATTATCTGAGTTGTAATTATGTCAGGAAAAACAAAAATAAAAAAGTAACTTTTGTGAAAGTCAATTAATTGTACCGAAAACCCACCTGTTCCATCACGAAGGAAGAAAATATTTCTAAAGCGATTAGGACATGTTTAATATATTAAAAATAATGCATGTATCGGACGTACAAATATGACGACTCACGGGGAAGGAAAATGACTGTTGAAAGGATCCAAATGCCTATTTTATTGCTTTCATTCAGTATAAACGCAAATTTTATACCAATTTCATCAGGTGTTCACTATCACAAACTAAAATTTCAGCTAAAAGAGGCGTTCATTTGACGTGAAAACATGAAAATCTAGAAACTTTAACTTGGAGAAATAGATGAGCAATACAAAAAGTCAACCAAAATCGTCACGGAAAACGGAATTTTTTCCCAAAACTATGTTAGACTTAGACAAGATCGTGGGCAGGTGGGCTCGCTGATACGGACCCCTGGGCCGCACAAGAAAAATTTTATCTTGTATATATATTTACACACGCTCTTATGTCATGTATCATGTAATCTTGAATAGTCCAAGCGCATCAAACCTTTTCTCCTGGACAATATCATATTCTCATTACTGGTGGGTACATAATATCAAGGTTTGCACATGATTTAATTAATCACCACCTAACATTAATTAATGGGTCAGGTTAATAAATTTTGAAGTGTATCGAAAATGTGGATGCAGTAATGGAGTAGTTCATCTATTCACGAGTTATTTTTTATCTTTAAGCTTATTGTGGAAATATTGGCAGGATTGGGTGAGTTTGGATTAATTGCGTAGTACTGATTGTAACTTGGATTAGATGTAAAACCCCCAATATACTTTAAAGTATTGTTGAATTATTAGAGGAAAATGGATTTATTCAAAAACCCTTCCTAAGAGATTTTAACACCATCAAAATTAAGGATAACAACAGATCAGATCGGAATTGAATCAATCCCCCCAAATCCGACCCGAATATGTGCTGAGTGTCACAAACCCAACTCGTGACCCAAGCAATTCGCTATTTTTTACCTCAAACTTGAACCCGTTTAGAATGATTTGCTCCAAAACAGACTCATTTTGACCCGATTCAATTTTTAACAAGTCACAAAATTTATATTAAAGACAAATATATAAACAATATATAAAAATTAAAACTAAAATAAATCAATCTTTACTTTAATTTAACATCACATCTAAATAATATAAATATAAAGTTTATGAAAATCTATATTCATTAAGTACAAACACCAATATAATAACTATCTCATAACAAAGTTTCATCACATACATCAAACTAATAATAGTATGGATCTGCTCTGTTTCGACTTGGGCTAAGGGTTTCTTTTACTCACACACACACATATATATATTTGATATATATATATATATGATGTATTCTTTTAGGGCTATTGATTATGTTTTGTAGCAGCCTTAAACACTCCACTCTGTATTCATCTTTAATGTAGTGAATTTCTTTTCCTTTGCCCCGTGGTTTTTTTCCCGATTTAGCATTTTCCCATGTAAATTTTGTTTGTTACTGTTTTGTTTCCTATTGCCTATCGCATTGGTTTCTTTGAAAATATATATATATATATATATATATATATTTGAAAAGTTCTTTTCGAATGATATGGTGATTAATAAGTAGATATATTTTATAGGCAAAAAAAAAAACATCATTACTATGTATCCACTTATCAATTACAACATCATTGCTTGAGATATAAATGGGATACAAGAGGTGGGGTGTTTAATGTCATTAATATTACTTTTTAAAGATAAATGCTTTTATCATTATATATTTTTATAAGTATTATTTATTATTTTTAAATAAAAGAGAATTCATTTAAGGGTATAACAGCTTTTGATTAGTCAAATTAAAGTTAATCTAACAAAATTTTAATGATGTTAGAATTTTGGGGAGATTTTTGAACAAATTCATCTTCCTTTAGATATCCAACAATACTTTGAATTTTGAAGTACATGGGATGTTCTACATTTAACCCTGGTAAGTTTGAAGTGAACAATGATCAATGTGACCCATGCTTAAAACTCTACCTAAACTTTTCGTTTTAATGATATTTACCAGAACATAGGAATATAATAATAATGATAATAATAGTAAGTGATAATAGGAATATGATTAGAAAAAGGCTGGGACATATTTAGCACTACGGCAATATACAGCGATTTACACTTTCCACCCTATCTGGTTTTCTGTGGGCTTATTATGGGCTCAAAATATATAACAGACCTTGCATTCTTTCTACTTGGACCTGTGGTCGTGGGAAGACCAGACCACTAATGCTGTGGTCAATATTTCTCCAAACTGCTTGCATCCACTAAAAATAAATAATAAATAAATCTCCAAGTTACTATTGTCGTGCACAGAAATTTGGGAGAGACGATGAAACTGTGCAGCCTAATCTCTTAAAATCATTTATTATGAGCAACCAACAAATTGCGGTTTATTTTTGAGAAATCCAAATATAAGATCTTATATCCAACATAATTAAGTGACTAACATATGTATTCCAAGTGGCTGAGTCACATTTAGACCCAAAATTTATTTTCAGAAACATATATAACAACCCTTCACACATACATTTTGGTATATTTTGATGCCGCTAATTATTATTTTCATTATATGGCATGCCCCCTAAAATATCAAAATTTTAGCTACATGATTCCCAAGACGATAGGAGTTTGTGTGAAATGTTGATTATCCTGCGTACGTACTGCAAATTCACCAGATATAGCTATTTTCTTTAGGTATTGATTTGACCTCACATATAAATCATAACCTGCTTCTCTCTTTAAGCCCACAGAAAATTAGGGAGATACGGCATGTTCGTTGTACCTGAAAAAAAGAAAGAGTGGAAGTCTGATTTCTCTGTCACACATTTCTATCTGTTGTCAGATTTACTCACCTACAAGCAACAAGTTCCTTTTTTTTTAATCCTTTTTATTACACATTTCTTACAAATTAGGTGAATGGTTTATCTATAATTTACCTTTCCCTATGGCCATTCCAAGCATGACGGCAACAAGTTTATACAAAGTGGGTGTACACGCCCTTTCACTTGTTTCAGGAAATTAAATTAATTAAGGGAGTGTTTTGAATTGCCATTTCCGAAAGATAGTTAAGTAACTATTCCAATTCCTTTTGGATTTTGAATTTTGTTTGAATGTCTAAGATTTTTTAAAGTTATTATTCTTTATTATTAAAAAAAAAAAAACTATATGGAAAAAAGCTGTCTTTAAAACAAACAGAATAAAATTGTGTAAAGAGTCCTAGCCCCATGCATGAACAGTAGCGTACGCATATATAAGTAAATAATATAATTATCCTCCTTTAATATAACCAAAATAAAGTCCAAGCAAAACTTGATTGACATATAAAATTGAAGTAGGAGGCAAGAGTGGTGTGAACTAAACTTTGATTAAAAATAAAGGAAGATAAGAGGACCATTGGAGAGTGGACATAATGAAAGTCCCATTCTAGGGCGCTATTGTTAGTAGGTATGGAAACGGGTGAGGGATGAAAAGGACCACCACTATCCCATGTGAGACTTGAACCCACGCCAGCCTCACCTACACCTCACCCCCATTGTTTCCACATTCTCTTCCACAACCTATACTCTTCTTATTTATTTTTAAATAATATTATATAAGAAATAATATTTTATCCCTAAAAAAAATTGTCCTAATGCATACAAATACAATATCTCATCACTCTTAATTTATCGAATATAATATGATAACGTCAGTCACTCATTAACCATGATATTAATATGAATACAAAGCACCTTTTACTTATAAGCAATCCTATATAATTCGAGAATATTAATGAGTCGTAATAATCCTATGTAATTTTAATTTCAGTCACCCATAATATAACTTAATATATAAAATATTATATTAATATGAATACAATTGGTAGTGCATTATATGTGAATTGATATCATACATACAATGCATATGAAACTGTCGGCGTATGGAAGGCGTCAAAACTCTCTTGTCCTCCTTCAAATACCGGACACCACATCTTTTTGAAGTGGGCCTCCCCGACTTGAACCATAGTCGTTGCATAGGTGATTTTTGGCGGAGGTTTGAATTTGCAATATTTTGTTTTTCTCCAGTGGGTTGCATGGATTTAATACTAATAATATTGTACGATAAAAATAATAATAATAAGCCAATTGGATGCACTAAGCTCTAAGCATGTGTAGTCAACTAACAGAAATTAATATAAAAAAAAAAAAGGAGAAAATGAAAAGTCTCGATTGCTCATGGTATTTTATATTCATTTTCTGTTTTTATTTGGTGGATCCAAGAACGAGAAATAAATGTTTCAAATTTAAAAAAAAAAAAAAAAGAACGAGAAATAATTAAGAAATAGACGAAAAGTAAATAACACGAAAGCCACAACTGAAAATAAGAACAAAAGAAAATGACACCACAACCCCCACCGATGTCCAGTCGACACTTTTATCCATTGAATTTGAAGACACTAATAAAATTACAGTTTTTCATATAATAACTACGACTTGTCCCAGTATGTAATTTTGCTGTCTGTTTGCTTTCATTTTCCCCCTTTATTATATAGCACAATGTACCGTCCCCAGCTCTTTATATTTAAAAAAAGAAAAAAAAAAAAAGAAAAATAAATATAAAAACTAACGACATGAAAAGAGATAGATAAACAATACTTAACGGCGTCAATTATGTCCATTATCATCCTCTTCTTTTTCTTCTTCAGTCTCTGTTCTTCACACACTCACGCTGCAACTCTGCACCAGCTGATACTTGACGACGTTCTCACTGATGACGACACCCGACTGCCTGTTTCCAAAATTAATCATAGCTCGACAGTTGACATAAATATGATACCCCCCAGATATGAACGCCCCAACTTTCCATCTCACCCGTCCATCAATCTTGAACGTCAAAGGAATAACTGCATTAGTTTGGTCTTGGCTCAACGTCACGAAGTAGTAAGGCGCCACGGGCACGTCATTCCCGTAAACAAACGGTGACCAGACGTTGATCTCGTTGTGACCCTGGTATGTTGGAGGGATGGCTGTGCGCAAGGTGATTTGCTGGTTGCCGTAGGTGGCGTAGACGTCGAGCTTGTCGTAGTAGACGCCGATTTGGTCATTTGGGTTGCGCGAAGAGATAGTAACCTGGAAGTTGGAGGTGAGGAGATTTGGAGACGAAAGGTTGAAGGCGTAAACAGTGGCGTCTTGGAGGATGAACCTTGGCTTGGTAGGGCGGAGGATGGCCCAGATGAGGAGTATGGTGATCAAGGCTATGAGAAGGAAGATTAAGATTCCGGCGATGATTCCACGGAAGAGTTTTCGGCGTTTGTCGCCGTGGTGGCCGCAGTCGGCTTTGGCTGATGACATGATGGCGGTTGTGGTGGTGGTGGTGACAGTGAGAAAGATAGAGTTAATTATGAGGAGGAGCTTTTAAGAGATGTGTGAGTGTTTAAAGAATGATGTTTTGAGTATGGAAATGATAGAGAGAGAGGGAGATGGAGATGGAGGAAGAGAGCGACCTCTACTTTTGTGTATTGACCGCGACTTGCGATGAACGTGTTGTGTGTGTCGACTAAATAAGAGTGTGTTTATTTGTATATATCTTTTTTTTCTTTTTTCGTTTCAAGGAAGATGGTGGGGAGGATAATGTTTAGTGTTTGGTGAAGGGAATACATGAATAAAAGTAAGCCCTAGAAACCTTTTCTTTAGTTAATTAAATGATATAAGTGCCATCAGAATGAGTGTAAACACGTCATAAGTTATTGGAGATTAATAAATAAAGTCACCATATTTTAATATGATTTTTATTTTTAAAAAAATAAAAATAAAATTAATACAAAACAGATTGAAGATATATCGAAATATATCAACTTTAATCATTATTTTCATGATTCGAATCCCTAAATTAAAAGTAACTCAAATTTAAGAATTCTTTCACTTTAAAGATTTAGAAATGCACTCTAATTTAAGCAACCGAATCTATTGATATCCAAACTCAAGTACAAGTAAAGAGGGCAGAACTAATGAAAGAAGGGTTTTTATTAATCATTGATCACATAATGGTTAGATTCTTTTTTTCCCCTTTTCTTTCACCGTTTGCAATTTTAAACTTACTATATATATATATATTCTATTATTAAATATAATTAATTAAACCTTGATTCAATGATAAGCCAGATCCAACTAATATGCCCGTGCTCATTTCTACATAACAATAAAAAATAAATGGTTGCAAAAGTCAAGTAGCCAATCAGTCTAACATACATTATTGATTAACATTGCAAAGGACCTTACTACCCTTGCGTGTGTTTGTTTAGTCCATAATGGCAATGAGTAGCTTGCCTTTTTGTCAATCAAACTTGGACAAAAAGAGAGAAAAGTAAATTAACAAAATGCCAAAAAAGATTAATTACTTTTTATGTGTTTTTATTATTATCTTCGGCTTACTTTGTATTGAATCAGAATCATGATTGATTAAAGTGGTTTAAATATGTTTAGTGCATTCAGGGCCGTTCGATGTTGATTGGAAAAGAGAAGTCGAAACGACACGTTTAGATTGATACCATGCCAGGGCCCACTTATCGTGACAGAGAAGCCTCCAGCTAACCTTCCTACCGACTTTTGTTCTTTGGGGTTCCAGAATATACTACTATTACACCCAAAGCCAAACGTGATGCCAAAGGAGATGGATAGGAAGAAAAAAAAAAAAAAACACCCACAATGAATCAATGGACACAAGATTTTCTTTCTATTTCACCAACACAAATGAAAACCCTAGAAATTAATGAAGAAAGTCTATCCTTGGGCTGTTGGGCAGGAAAGTTCATTCTTCTCTTTCTCTCTTTCAATTAACCCTTAAAAGCTCATAGCCTTTTCTATAAACAAGGGTATTTACTTTATTAAATATTTTCTACCAATCTTCCTTTCATTCCTGTTGTGACAGATACACAAGTACTTCTTAATTAGCAATAAAATTTATTTGTAATTAACATTCACTAAACAGCACTGATAATTAGTTAATTCATTAGTCAATGAACTTAATTAACATTGTAAAGTGTGAACTAGTTTGTAACCTTTCCCTATTCTCTAAGAGCAGAAACTACCCCACAACTAGTCAATGAGTTAAAAGTTGAAGTTAACGATGGTAGGGGCAAGAAGACCATAAAAAATTTGTTCATTCATGATGAAGAAGCAGAAAGGAATTTTTCTATCTCTTTCTCAATCACATTATTAACTCGATTGGTTGACGTTCCACCAACCATTACTTACGTTTACATTATGGAAGTCTTTTTATTTTTTATTTTTTGTCCTTATTTTAATTCGATTATCAACAACATGGGAACACCATCACTGTTTAATTGGTCCAAGTCAGCTGCATGTGCTCTCATTCAATGTAGTCAACAATTGTTTGCTGAACAATGAAAATGAACCAAATGTCAAGCAACCTTATTTGTTCAGTTCCTCTAACGAATGAATGTTCTGGTCGTATGTAACAAGCAATCCATGCACGGTTTGAAAATTCCACTCTCAAATAGACAATCATAGGACAGGAAATTAACTAGAGTAGGCATGGGTGCTGCTCATGCTATGGCCTATATCAATTGTATCAATATTGATTAAAATGAAACCATGTTCCTGCAGATATTCCAGTGAAGTTTTAAACTTTTAATTAATGGTTTGCTTTTGCTTTCTTCCTTTAATTAATTTAGCTTTTTGTTGAGCTTTTTTGCTGCCTTTTGATTTTAATCTTGTTTTGATCATCACGAACTAGAAATTTAATGATCTATTTAAATCACGATTTAGATACAAAGACGAGCGCATTGAACTCAAATATGATAAAAAAATGAAGTCATTTTGTCACAATCATCTTGGTCATGTATTGGGCCTGCATAATTTTAAGACTCAATTGATTCTTATCTTCCTAGTTGGTCTTGTTTTGTCTTAGATCGAATTTTCTTCCATCTGACCAAATTTGATGGCATTGAAGTTGATTTGCTAAAATATTTGGACTAAAAAAGAGTTGTTACATAGTAGTTAGTAAATGATGCTTTTGTTTTGAAAAAATTAAAAAAACAAAATTCAGATCTAATAATGATCAAATCAGGAAATCGAATAACAAACAAATTATTAAATTATTAAAATAGTAGGAGTGTTGGAGATTAATAGTATCTAAATATTAATGTTTTTGGCTATTAACTTGATGTACATCTACTGAAATCATATTTAATTAATTTATTAGTTCATTGAAGTATTACTATTAACCATTTTTTAAGAACAAGTATTACAATTAAGATAGACTATAGTCTCTAGATGATTCATGGCTGACTAATAATTAATTTTATAATTTACTATAATAATCTTTATCAGAAGTACAACTGTGTCCTCGATTTTATAATGGTAGAAGGGTCACATAAGATGCTTAATACATGTGACTTATCTGGCACGATTGGACCAAGAACAATTATTGAATATTGAGGATTTCCGAAATTAGCTCCTTGATATAGCATTATTACGTCACAAATATTTGCTCAGCCTCACTTATTCCTTTTTTTTTTTGGTGACCTTTTTGCCCCAAACAGATTATTCAAACAATAATGAATCTCCTCAAAATTCAGCCTTGCTTGGTAAATATGATTTCTAAAGAAGCATAATTGAGTGCATGGGAGTTGGATAGAGTTCTTGCTCTCAAATCCTATATATATATATATATTTATGAAATATAAAATGAATGTTAGAAATATATGAAAAACGGTTGAGATTAAATATTTTGAAAAATCTATTCCTATAATATTTTAAAAATGCTTTTCTAAAATATATGGAAATACATATATAAAAAGCTTGAAAATTGTATAACCACTTAAACTAGTGAGTAAATCAAGAGTAAAGGCAGAGGAAGACGAGGATATCCCAATTGATATCATATAAATGATATGCAGGTGGCATGGTGGGTTTTGTCCCTGCGGCTGCTATTCTGTGGGTGGGCTACTAAATCCCTGAAAAAAAGGTCATCAGCCTTTTTCACTGACATTTAGGTGGATTCTTATCCCCAGTTTCAGCAGTCTGCAAGTCCCCACAAACGGATCTTCTTCGAACCTCTAAACCCGCTATTTTCACTTGCTCCCTCCTTTACCTACCTTCGAAGCTTCTTTTCTGTGATGACTTTGTTTTCCCGTCTCAGCGCGTGCTGTACACTTCCGATTGGAAAATTCTTAACGGTAGATGTCTATCCACGTTATTTATTGACATATGTCCAGTCTGATGATAATATTGTAAACTTGTAATAAACTGAGCATAATTTATCCTTTATTAATTATTATTTTTAAATATCATGTGTGAATAATTAAATGGGGACATGTGTCGATGACTAAATGCAGAGTGACTGTTTACTTGAAGTTTAGCAGTTTTTTGTGGATTTAGAATTTGGTCTCTAAATTTTTAGGAGTTGCCACATTTTCACACTATATATACATGTAATAATTTATTAAATCCTAATTTTTAAAAATATATCAAATGGTCTCTCAACTTAAAAAAAAAAATAGTCAAACTTAATATATAATTAGAAGTATTGTTTTTCCCTAATTCAGATGACCTTTACTAACGGTCCCCTCTATTGGAGACGAACTATTAATATCCAATGGAGATTGACATTGAAAGGCCACCTATATGTTAGAGCAGGTGACTAGTATTATTTTTTTATTTTTTATTTCTATGAAAATTAATTTATTTTTTTTTTTGAAGAAGAAAATTGTATTGTTAGTTTTTCCAAAAGTTGATTTTTTTATTTATAAAATTTTATTAATATGCATTTCACCTTTGTATTATTGTTATGTGTAAAGATATAAATACACTTATTATTGTTAATCTTGACTAACGGTTGACCAAATAAAAGACTATTTTATGTAATTATTAAAGTTGACTATTTTATGTAATTATTAAAAGTTAAAGACCCAATAAATTAATGTGCACATGTAGAATCATTTTTTTTTTTAATATGGATTAATTTATGAATTTTATTTTATTTTTTATACATAATTATTGAAAAAATAGTCCGTCCTCTTAAAAAAGAAGGGAAGGAAAATTGAAGTTGAGAAACTTATCCATGCTTTTACACAATCTTTTACAAAATGTTGAATTACATGAATTTCAATGTATTTGATAATATTTTGAGGTGTTAAATGTAAAATAAATGTGAGACAATTGTAAATTAAAAGTTGTTATTTGAATCTAGCTTTTATAACTAACCATCAACTTACTTTTAATCTTTGTTTTTTTTTTTTTTGAAAAAAACTTACTTTTAATCTAATGTGTGATCTAAAAGTTATTTTATTATTTAATCAATACTATGGTTCGATTATCTAGAATTTAAATTATAATTTAAACTTGTTTACAAAATGATGTAAAATACTATTATAATAATTTAAGAATATTAATCTAGTAAGAAACAAACCTAAAATATTGAGGTAGGGTCAAGGGTTCATAAATAAGAATATTAATCTAGTAAGAAGCGAATCTAAAATATTGAGGTAGGGTCAAGGGTACGTAAACCAACTAAAGTTTATGTTATAATCCCTTTTCAATGTCCCGTTTATATTTTGGTCCCTCTTAGCTTTCATTTCTTGCAAAATAACCTCCCAAACATAAACTTCTAGTCTATTCTTTTATTTATTTATTTATTTTGAAATATTCATTTATTTATTTATTTTGACAGAAACCTTTTAGCATATTGAACGGCTCTGAATTCAATGGTTGCCAAATAGTTGGCATTTTTTATTATAATAAATAAATGCATATCAATAATTAGAGCGTAACGTACACGTACTTTATTGCGATGTTTATAAGAGGACATAGATGGTGTGACCATTGCTTGTCATCAAAATTCATGGTC
The DNA here is from genome assembly GCA_021234005.1 of Nephelium lappaceum. Lineage (NCBI taxonomy): Eukaryota > Viridiplantae > Streptophyta > Magnoliopsida > Sapindales > Sapindaceae > Nephelium > Nephelium lappaceum. Next base: position 7,931,307 of record CM038011.1, read on the forward strand.
CGTGAAAGAGACAAAACTAAAAAAGTGGGAGGAATAAAGAACTATTGATTGGTAGGGAATTCTCTGAGGTAGAAAACTACAAAAAAAAAAAAAAAAGGAAAAAGATTGCATTTTGAGAGAAGAAAGGGATATTTCAGAATCTAATCAATTAACAATTGCTTTATTTTTTTAAGTCTAAATTGAGATGATGAAACACTTTCCATGGTTTTGAGAGCTTGTTGACCCTAAAATTAAAGCGAAAATTAAAGAGTTAGACAGTGGTATATATAGGTTTAAAACCATTTGATGCTCGCATCAATATAGATAAAAAAAGACAAAAATGTAGTGGGAGAGAATGATGGAAAGGAACCGAAAATTCCAAAAGATTTGAAAGGATATGAAGCAATGTATAGCAAGAATACTAGCCACTTTTTCCCTGGTATATAATACAAGTAAAATCACTGGCAGAACAATAGAAAATATAATTAGTTATGAAGTATCATCAAAATTTCCCTTACAACATATGCCATCATGAAAATGATTTGAACTATATGTGTACAGTATACTCATTAGGTTACTAATTCAACAAGTCAAATAAGAAACTTTAGAAGAAGCATACATAATACGTTCTCTCTTTTCAACTTTTGCCCGCATTAATTATAATCATATAAAAAAATGTAAGTAATATTATATTATCCAAAATTTATCCAAATTCATTATTCAAAGGATATGAAAATTTATTTATAACTACTACATTATCAATACATCTTCTTATAATTAATATGATTATTATAAATTGTCTTATCATATCATTTGAGCAATGGTACAATAGACAACAGTATTGTGAATTTGTAACCAATATGATATGAGTTTTGATGTTTATGCATAGCTGATTTTTTTTTTTTTTAAATTGTTTCATTTGGTTGGAAATAGAGAAATTTGGAAAAGGAAGATGATGGTATTTTAAGTTTTGATGAAAATAATTGTGAGGAAAATGATGGTGGAGGTAGGGAAGGGTGAAAAAGGTTAGAAATGACGGTGGAAAAGGGTGGAAGAGAGGAGAGATTTTGGTTGGGGAAGAAAAATTTTGCCAAGTCAATTTTCTGCTTTGGGGTAGATGCTAACCTAAAGCAACGTTAGACTGACTACAAAATAATATGCGAAACGATGATATTTTTAACATAACTTGAGAATATACTTATTTGGTTAGTGTGATTCTATGTGTTGAAAAAGGGAATATTCATAGTTCTACAATTTAATGTCTTTACAAAGCAAGTCTGAGATTACAAGTTCGAAGTGTGGTGATAGTGATAATGGGGCTATTTACTAGATTAAACCGCGCCAAGGTTTTTTAAAATTAAATGTTGATGTTTCTATTTTTAGCAATGCGAATGGGATAGATTTTGGTTTGATCTTGAGATGGTTGTTTCGTGGCTATTAAGAATGGCTCTTGAGTCGGTCAAATTGAGCCTAAGGTGGTGGAGGAGATAGGAGTCATGGAAGTTCTCAATTGGATCAAGAGCATACAGTTAAACAATGTTATTGTTGAAATGAATGCTCTTAATATGTTCCAAGCACTTCAACATCCATTGCAGGATAATTCTAGTTTTGGTTTAATTATTGATGATCATTTATATGTTTAGCTTCTGATATTTTCAATTTGAATTTTTTATGGGCTAGGAGATCTGCAAACATAGTAGCTCATAGTCTAGCTAGAGCTACTGGTTTTATGTCAATTGTCAGGTTCTAGGGAGTGAGCTGATTGTCCCCCTCCTTTTATTGTTGATGTAATTGCTTCTGATTTTGCTATTTAATGAATATTATTACTTTTTTCAAAAAAAAAAAAAAAATCTTTACAAAGACATTTCGATTCCAATATTTTTATGGTCAAAACTAGAAAAATATGCTCTAGCTCAAGCTTGACCCGAATCACATTAAATAGGAAAGTAAAACTTTATGCTACTTCTAGGGGTGAGTGTTTTCGAATTCAAGTTAGGTTGGATTGAAAATCTTTCAATCTAACATGAGTTGTTTTGAAAATTTTCAACTCAATCAAACTCAAGCCAATATATTCTTCAACTCAACCTAACCTAACTAATAATAGTCAGGTTGGATTGGATTATATTAAGTTAGATTGACAAAGTAGGTTTCAATCCACTCAAAGACACAAAAATTCTAATTGGTAACTTTTATAATCTTAACAATTTGAATACAAATAAAACGAGTACAAATAAAAATTCAATCCATCACAAAAATTATCTATAATCCTTAACCCTGACAATTGTTCTTTTATACGAAGGAGAAAATAATGGAATTAGAACAAAAGGTGGACGTTTGTCGGGTTGGGCTAAAAATTTTTCAACCCAACCCAATCCAATTTAATTTTCAACCAAACCTAGCTCAACCCAACTCATCTCAGTTTTTTTTTAGATTTAATGCAACCTAACCTGATAAAAAAGGTCAAGTTAGGTTGATCTGTTGGGTTGAATTAGAGATGCCCACCCCTAGTTGCTTCCTAATTTTGATCATGAAAACATTAGAATTAAAATATATGGGAGATATTAAATCATATGTGCTTTGAATATTCTTTTCATTGAATCAATAATTATAGTAGTCCGATAAATATGTCTCAATATATAGTTGAAAGTCCCTAGAAAACACAATAACTAATCTAGATTAGGGGGAATGAATATCACTACAACAAATATCATTTACTATCACGATTTAATTAGTACGGACACAAATAACTTGTGCTCAAAAACGTAATTAAGTACGGGCTTTTAAAAGCCCGTAATAAAGTTATCTATTTATATTTATCTAGTACGGGCTAATAAAGGCCCGTTATGAATGTTTGAATATTTGATTAGAGAGTACGGTATTCACTCGTACTAGATATTTAATTGGAGAGTACCAAAATAGCCCGTGCTTGATTGGAGTCTAAAAATTAGAGTCTAAAAATTTGGGGAGGGAAAGTTTCTTGGTTCCCCGCCAGTCCCAACTCATTCCCCGCCAATCCCAACTCATTCCCCACCATTCCCAACTCATCTTCTTCGTCCTATGTCTGTTGGGATCAAAGTTTGGGTTTTGCAATTTCGTCTCAGGTTTCTCTCATCTCTCTCTTTTTTATTTCACTCTTATCTCGTTTTTGCCTGCTGATTAAAAATCAATGTCTAGGGATTTGTTGGGTTTTTGAGAAATCAAGAAAACAGATTTCACACACTCATTTTGTTTCAATCATTGGGTTTTAATACACACAGAGTATACACACACATGGCTTTTGTGAGAGATAGAGAGCATTGTGTTTTTGTGAGAGATAGAGAGGTGGAAGAAGAGCATAAAAAGATTTTCAAGAGTGAGAGATAGAGAACCCTGCTTTTGCTTCTGTTTTGTATGTAGGTGAGAGATAGAGAGTGTTGCGTTTTGTGAGAGATAGAGAGGTAGAATAAGAGCAGAAAAAGGTGAGAGACAGAGAGCCTTGCATTTGTTTGTGTTTTGTATAGAAGTGAGAGATAGAGATTTGCTTTTGCTTTTGCTTCGGTCCCACATGGCTTTTGTCATATGTATTATATGTCTTGGTGGTCCTCTCTTTCTCTCCACTAAGCTTGTTATATGTATTGTTATTATATCTATTATACTGACATGGTTATATGTACTGCTTGGTGGTCCCATTTACAGATTTACAAAGGCAAAGTGGAATTGAGGTGTGGTCTTCAACGTGACATAATTTATGTGAGTTTTCAAAATAATTAATTCATTTTAGTATTGTAGTGGATGACAAAGGTCTATGCTTATGTTTTAATGCTGATGAATTAGTGTCCAAATTGTGTCTGTCAAAGGACAAGTTACATGTGCTCACAGTTACTTTTCCACCAAATATATATGTGCTTGACAGTTGCTTGCACTTGATAGCATAATGAAGCCTATTGTACAGATGATTATCACTTGATAATATTTATGTGTATTTTAGTTCCTTTTGAATCTTTGATTTGTTTGTGTTGTAGCCAAGTGTCTTAGAGCATATTTGTTTGGCGACACATACAAGTACAATTTTTATGGTCTATACATGAGTTTTATTTGCTTCACAATGAATTATTATTATGTAATAATTATGGATTAGTTCAGCCACATATAGCTATTCACTAGTTAGAGCCTTTAACCCATTTATTTTTGGCTTTTAATTTTCCTTCATTGGTAATCTGTTCAATTAGTTTTTATACAAGTTTGGATCAATCTTGAAACTGGTCCCTTTAGCTTAGTTAAATGGATGTTCTACTTGTAGGAGTTTGATCTTTGATGTGCTAGTTAAACTAATAAACTAGTTGATAAATTTTGTGATTGCATAACAACCATAACCAATGTAGGCAAACTTTATAACCATATAATGTGCTCAACAATGTTCAAACACATCATTCCCAAATGATAAAATATCAAGCTAGCAAAAGAGAAGGTCTCTCGAAATGACTCCAGCTTATAGTTTCTCATGCAGTCAAGCTAGCAGAGCAGTTTCTGCAGACAAACTCCTCTGCAGTCTGTTTTAGCAGACAAACTCCTCTGCAGTACTCTGTTTTAGCCACTCTGGTAATGATAATCCCACCCGATACCCTTTCAAAACCCATCTTTCAAGGTCTTTGCTCCAACCCATGAAACCAAAATTTTAATACAAAATTTTAATTTTAAGAAGAAGAGTAGTTGTTGTAAAGAGAGTTCTGTTTACGGTAGGTGGGTTTCTTTGGTCTGAGTTTGGGGTGGAAAAGAAATGCAAGTTTTGGTTTTCTGCAACTGCTGCAACCTAGGCTGACTGAGACTGTGTTGATAAGGAGCTTTTTTGCAACTGCCGCTCATCCAGACACATGCAAAATTATTAATTATTATTTTTCAAAAAGGACCATTTCCACTTTCTCTTTTTTTTTTTTTTTTTTTGGTTTTCCGTTTTTATGTACTTTACACTACCTCATTCCATATATTTTTATTAATTATTAGTTTCTGTTTGCTTTTGCCTGTTGTGTTCTGTTACAGTTTTTTTGTTGTTTCTTTCTTTCTTTCTTGTTCTTCTTCTCATGTGTGTGTATCATTATTATTCATGTTGCTTCCAATTTACAGCTCATTTTTTACAAATTTCACCAAGAGAGGACAAACCATATATCTTCTGTATTGTTTTTCTAAAAGATTTACTTCTCTTTTTTCATCATTATAATCTCTTCTTTTTATTTATTTATTTTTTCTTTTTCTTGGTGATGATGACAACTATAACTATGTAGTATATTGTTAAAAGAAAAACAATACTGAGATGTTAACTATGAAATTATTGAGGATCAGAGGCCTAGCAGTACATTGGTTGGATGAAAGGTTACAAATTTACAATATGGTGTTTGATTTGAAAGCAGTTGTTATTTGTACAAATGAGATGGGGTATTGATTAACCAACTTCACTTGTTTCTGTTTTTTCAAGCGGTAGGTTAGAATGTCGATAAATAAATAAATAAAAGGATGATAGGGACATTTAGCAAAAACTGATGTGAGTAATAGGAGTTCCCAACTTAAATTAAAACCAAAGAAACTCTGGTAATGATAATACTGTTTTAGCCACTCTGGTAATACAAAGGATTGCACACACATGATATTTTTTATACAAATTTTAATTTTATATTTTTTTACAGATTTGGTTGAATGCAAATGGATAAGCATTGGCTAACATTTTCAAGGTTAACACACTAAACTCAAAATTTGGTTATTTGATGAATATAGACTTTAGATCTCAGTTAGTGACACATTTTGGTTTTGCTTTTTCATTTTTAGAATTGAGAAGGAATATAGAGATGGTGCCAAAAACTTTGTTGAGATTGCTAAAAGTAATGCAAATCGTGATATGATAGTATGCCCTTGCAAAAAATGCCAAAACCAACGTTTCCATCCAACAAAGATAGTGTATGAACACTTAGTCATTAATGGGATGGATCCAACTTATACTAATTGGGTTTTTCATGGTGAAAACCCGAGACCTTCCATTCCAAACGAGAAGATTTCTAATACATTTAAAATTTATAAGGATGCTACTTTTGAAGATTATGGTGATAATGTTGAACCGGAGATTGAAATAAGAGAGGAAGACATCGATAAGAATGTAGAAGATGCTGAAACTCCTTTATATGGAGGTAGTACAAAATAAACTAAATTGTCTGCCATTGTAGTTTTGTACAAACATAAAGCTACACATGGTCTCTCTGATAAGGGTTTTGATGAACTTCTAGGCATACTTAGAGATATGTTGTCCCAAGATAACGTTCTTCCAGAGTCATTGTACTCAACAAAAAAGTTTCTCAAAATCTTTGATTTAGGATATGAGAAAATATATGCATGCACCAATGATTGTTGTTTGTTTAGAAAAGATTTGGAGTATGTTGAAGAATGTCCGAAATGTGGTGAATCTCGATGGAAAGTAAACAAACATACAAAAGATATCCATAAGGGAGTATGATAGCTTATATTTAATATTAAGCATTTGTAAGATTTTGATTTAATTATGTGGTATGATAGCTTATATTTAATATTAAGTACATGTTTATTTTAGACCAATGATGGAGCAAGAATTGAAGGAGTAGTTCAGTATTCTAGTACACATGAGGTAAATAAAAAAATTTAGATGTCTAAATATAATAATTGGTGAATTGAGATTTTTTGGTTTTAATACTCATATTTTGTGTATATGTTTATCACAGAGTACAACTGAACGAGATGTTTCATTTCTAAAGGGTAAGAAATGCAAGTTATTGCATTGGATTGGTAATGGAGAAGAAGTGGCTGAAGGTGAAATTGATTGCACTGATTCAACAACATTAGTTCATCATATGCTCCTTGGTCCAGATTATTGGAGAGTTGCTATGAACAAGATATTGGTGAGCAAAGTACCTTTGATTCGCCCTATTAATGACATTCGAATTCTTGAAGATGCTAGAGGCACCTACATTGCTTGGCCAATAAAGTATATTACATATTAGTTTTGTTAAGTGATGGACACATGATTAGAATGTAGGTAATTTTTAGGGTTTAATATAATATATTAGGATTTGCTACTATTGCATTTGAATATTTTATAATTTCTATGGTTATGAATTATCATGTTCAATATTATATGGAAATTTTAGAAATTTTGTGAAATTTATACATGTTCCAAATAATGATTAAAGTGTTATTTAACTATTTAACTATATTAACAAATTTATATTATAAAAATAAGAATGTTATCTGACAACAGATACAATAATTTATCAATTAGGGGCAACTTTTAATATAATTTATCATAGGTATTATTCATTTTCAATATAATAATTATTATAATTGTTATGCATTCTTGTGAATATTTTTAGCACGGGCTGTGTTCATACTTGTTAATTTTTTAGCACGGGCTCTGCTCATGCTCATTAATATATTTACAACGGTACCTGCTCGTACTCGATAATCTTTTTAGCACGGGTCTTGCCTATACTGCTTAAACTTTTAGCACGGTTATTGCCCGTACGTATTAGTTTTAAGCACGAGCTTTGACTCGTACTCCAAAGCGCAGTTTTTTAGTACGGGCTTCGGTTCGTACTCCAAAGCGCTGTTTACTATCACGCCTTCATCTAGCACATACCGCTAGCACGAGAGATGTCCGTGCTAGTAAAGCTTCTAGCACGGACATGACCCGTGATTAATAACCGTTTTTCTTGCAGTGTATGTTTACCAAAAAAAAAAATCTTTTATCCTTTTTTATATGTGAAGCGGAATAACTAGACAAAAACAAAAGAGTAGGAGAAGAGAGTTAAACGTGCATATCAAATTTTATATGAAAACCCAATAAGGTAAAAACCATGAGACTAGAACCCCGTCTAGCTACTTTCAAATGAAACTTTACTATTATTAGATGAATTATAAATTTCTTTCATAACATCCCTTGCCTAGAAACTCAATCCCTTTCTACCTAATAGCAATCACCAGTTCTACTTTTAATGAACATATAGTGACAACTTCATCTGTCTTCTAAATTCGCTACATTGCCCACAAACTTGACAAATCCTCTCCACTTATTATTGCATCAAGAAATAAGGCCGCAAGTTTGACTAAACTAATCAAGATATTTAGTACACACATATGCAAAAAAGAGTTTTATATATATATATATATATATATATAGATATAAATCTTTGCAACGAAATGGTATTCGCGTTGTATAAGTTGCAGAAAATACTTCATTTTCTTGTAGTGTTTCTACCAATTGCTCATAATCATTTTCAATCCTCAAGCTACAAAATTTGGGTTTAATGTCAATTTGGTTCAAATCATACACATTTAATCAACATTAATAAACAAAGAAAACTACTTTAAATTAAATGAAACTAAATTTTATTATATAAAAATGTATAATGTTTCAAGTGTGAAAGGGAAAAGGTGATTTAAGTACTGTGAAATGATAATGGATGTGTAAGAGCAATTTTGGTATTTTCGAGCATTTAGGCAACATTATTCCATAAGATGGTAATTATGTAAGTCGCTGTATTGCTTTTCTTAACTAATTTTTTAAATATGATTATGCAATTAGAAATATACCAATACTAATTGTTACAGGATTTTTAGGACCTACAAGATTAAATACTACATGCGATCTGAAAATTTACTTTCATAACACTAAAAGAAATCTATTGCCATAATAAGGTAAAAAGCTCTTCACACTTGCTATTTGCTACTAAATGTGCTTGGTGCTTGGTGGGATTTAAATCCGATCACAGTTGTAGAAGGAAAATACACTACCAACTTGAACTATTTGTGAATGAGTCTTATTTAAAATTTTTGCATGATTTTACGCCTTACCTCACATAATGTTCATTAGATGTATTGTCAAACTGATAATAAATTTGTTCAATAGAAGCATTTCTTGTAGTTATAGATATTACTTGGTTTAGAATCACACTTCCCAACGGAATTGAAATATCAAGTTTAAATTTCCCCTTACCAAATCTTACATATATATATAAAAGCATTTCTTTTATCTCCACTTAAGTTTGCATTTTACCGCCGTTCTAAATTCAAGGCATCATTAATAAATCCTAGCATGTGAATTAGAGTTAATTAATTTGATGTTCAAACTTCAAAGTGAAATGATCTATAACCGATAACGAGCAAGATTAGATCTAGAAAAGAGGGTAAATTATTGACATTCGAGCGTGTATTTGGTGCGTGCATTGTTATAATATTATTTTTTATTTAAAAAATAAGTTGGTGCATTACCTTACAGTCAAGCCATTAAAAAAACAATTTTCACTCCAAAAAGCAAAACACAATGTTTAACATGGCACCACGTCACATGAAGCTTCCTATTCTGCGTCATGATAACCATTTTTTGACATTAGAGAAAAAAAAAATAAAAAATTGCAGATGCAATAGCAAAATACTCTTTGATTAAGAAAATTAAAAAACGTTTTACTTAACCATGAAGATGGATGAAATAGTAGGAGTTTCCTATCAAATATTTATCCTAGATTCCTAGTATAGTGGCCATAAACCTATCATTTTCAGTCCCTCTCAACTCTCAACATCCACTCACGGACTTAATCATCGCCAAGTGACCAAATATAACGTGGTCCATCTTATCGTGACTGCGAATCTTATCAGAAAATGCATTTTTTTTTTTTTAACTAATAACAATAATAATAAGAGGATAGGACAAAATATATATACATATATATATATACAGGGACGTAACAAGAGTAATTTATCAGGGTAGGTTAAAACATAATTTTTAAATAAACTTTAATTGTATAAAAATATTTCATAAATTGAAAAATATAGGTATGCCTACTTAGAGGATATAATAAGTTTTATCTCTTAAAATTTATATTATAAATAAATATATATTTTTTAAAATGATTAAAGAAAATATGAAATAAACAAACTTATCAATTATAAATTGTCGAATGATAGTATTATGACATTAATAATTATTATTTTTAAATAAAAACAATCTACATTTTGACAATCATAATTACTACCACATTTTAATAAAATGGTGCATTATGAAAAACACTAAAATATATTCAATTTTAATAATATACTAATATTATGATAAAAGAAAAAAAGCAAAATATGAAAAACTTAAATAAAATTTCATATGAAAAAAAATTACTGCACATGCAATATTTGAATAAAAATATAAATATGAACAAGAAAATACATGGAATGAGTTTGGAATGAATATCCATTTATTTTTATCTTAAAAGAATTAGTAAATGAAAAAAGAAAATCTATTATAATAAATTTTAAAATTAACATAATTTTATGATTATAAAAAAATAATAATAATAAAAATTCAAATGTGGGGCAGGGTAGGCTCAAGCCTACCCTAGCCACCGCAAAGGTCCGTCCCGGTATATATATGTGTATTTCATGGCCTAGGGTACTTCTGAAATAAAAGGTTAATAAAAAAAGACCAATTAAGTTTGTCCAATTCCATCCACTTGCTCAACCAAGTCTAGTGCGATGGATGCTTATCCCAAAACGACATTGCTACATGTATTATTGATAATTATTTGAAAGTGATGTACAGTTCAACCAATAAACAAAACAATATATAACCAAACGTACCTAAACTAAATAATCCAGCAAATCAATGAGGATGAAGCAGTTATAAAATTAGTGTATCATTAGCGAGAGTTTCGTCGTATAAGCTAAATTGATATATACCTTTTATCTAGGCACACGCATTAAACGGAATTTCAATTGAGAATGAACAGGTAAAGCGGAGGATATCAGAAAACACCTATTGTAATAATTTTTTATTTTTTATTTTTAAAAACAATTAAATTGATATTCAACTTGTATGCTTGGAATTAAGGTAAGATTTGAATTTTTAACCTCTTAGGATGAAATGTGTACTTAATCATTTCTACTAATAAATAGTATATGACTATTAACTTTATTTTTATTTGCATCAATTTTGAAGATCATGCATCTTTTTCACCATTTGAAGATTATTAGTTCAAAGTTGAAACCCATAATTAACATATCTGCTTGTCTCATATATTATCCGCCAAACAATACCATGTTAGACCCGAGAAGGAATTTTTAAGAGAAAGTATATGATGTAACAACTTAGAGCATCTTCAATACTTTAATAGATTGTGAAAAAAATACAATTACATATCATATATGATAAATAGACATTATGTTAAAATAAACTTTTCCAACGCATGCAATAATCATTTATCAATGTCAAACTGAGGTGACAAGAAAAAAAAAAAAGACATTGTTAATATGGTCATTTATTTTCAGAGGGTCTGTTGTGATAGTCATTTCAACAAGTCAATAACTATTGAATTCTAATTTTTCAAATCTAATTAAAATATATATATATATATAGAAGTATTAAATAGAAATGCATGGAAGCATTGAGAACAATTTATAATTTGATTGTCTATCGAATGATATTTATATCGTATAAGAAACAGATCCTTTAACATTGATGTCATGACATTTTTATCAGATTCATTTCCAATTCTTTTAAAACTTGTTTGAGTTATTTTTATTAGGGTATATTTTTATTTCATAAAATTTGTTTCTTATTTTTTGAAACTATATAAAGCCATTTTCCCATTTTACCTAGATTAATTTTATAGCAAAAACGTATTAGGTTTAATCCATTGTAAATAGATTTATTATCTAATTTATTGTAATACAGTTTTGATCATGTTAACAAAATTGTTTCTCTTAGCAAATTTTGTGTAATTTTATATCCTTTTCGTTTTATCGACATTGGATCCATTGTCAAGCGATTTTTAATATAATGGTCAAAGTTGGAGTGATCCAATATTTAGCGTCTCTTTCGTACTCATATTAATGAGGATATGGATTTAGTTTATATCTCCCTCTCTTAACTATTTAAATTTTAGTCAAAGAAATTTAAGAATAATAATAAAGAAAAAAATAAGAGCGCATTTAAATTAGAATTCATTGGAATTTAAAACATGTAAAAAGTTTGAGTATATTCAATCTAATTTTAAATGAATTATATTGGAATCTATGTGTATTCAATCCAAATTTATATGAAATTTATTTAAATTTAGGTATATTCAATTTGGATTTATATAAAATTCAATAAAATTTCGGTGTATTTAAAAAATCATTGACTTCATAAATTTCATTTGAATAATGAATTTAAATGAATTTTAAAGTGATTTTTATGAAGAAAAAAATTTATAACAAATCTTACCATTCTTCTAAAGATTTCATTGAATTTCTTAAAAAATTCTAACAAAATCAATATAAAATTTATAAAATAATTCTAACAAAATCTATCATTAAAAAAAAAAAAAATTCATCAAACTCCAAACCCTTATAAACATATGAGTTAATAAAGAGGATGAAGTCACCGAACGGATAGGTCTACGACGTCCATCAACAAAACGCCCAAAACTAGTAGTTTCAGAAAGCGAGCCCACCTGGTTACTCCATCCGAAGTCCAAACCGAACCAAACTGAATGCCTTTTTTTGAAAAAAAAACACTCGTAATGGGCTTGTTGGACTTGAGGTTTGAGACTCCATATAAAATGGGCTGCGTTTGTTATTATTTCTTATTTTTAAAGCCCAGCTCATCATGAATTTTTTTAAAGATTTTCCTTTTCTTGGAAATAGTTCATTAGCAGTCATTTCAACGAAGACGCAGCAAGAAATTTCAATTTAAGTGAGATTGTTGAACAGAAATAAAATAATTCTACCTTATTGATTGGATAATCTTATCTAATAATTATATTTATTGGATTGATTGTAAGAATAGTTATTAAAACCAATCCAATATTTATAATTACTGGGTAAGATTATCCAATCAGTAAAATAGTCAAATTCTAAATTATAATGTCTAATATTACTCTTTTGTAACTCGAGTTAGTTATGGTTTGATCAATATTGGAATTTGTTAATAATACAATGAATTAGAGCATAAACCATATAAATAAAGTGCATAATTAGAATTAGAATTAATTTTGTTCAATTGAAATCTTCTTGGACTTTTGACCACAAATAAATTTTGAAATTAAAAGCTGTTATTTCAATTATAACAAACCAGCAATAATACAACCTGTATAAAATAAAACAATCAATTTAAGCTCATTTTGCCTTCAGATACTAACAGGCGCCCTGGCTTGGATGAAGACAAACACCATCCACATTTGGTTTGGGGACAATGTTTAAGTAGCTCATCCATTCCATTCTACTCACATCATATTTTATGACAAAATAAATAATAAATACGTAACCTCGAAATTTTTTGTAATATGATATTAGTAGGAGGCGCCCAGTACTAATTAAAAGTGGAAACTGCAAAAATTTTGTTGGTTCACATATTATATTAATACCAAGAACAAGGAAATCTCTACAAGTCACAGTTCCATTGATCAGACATTTAAAATAAGAGAGAGAAAAAAAAAAACCATTCTAGAAAATTAAAATAAGGTTTTATAGGGGAAAATGAGAGAAAAAAATAAAGAAGTTATCTATACAATTAACACTTTAAATCCTGATTCCCAGTAGCAACCATTTATTAAAAAAGAAGAAGATGAAGAGAAAAGCAAAACAGTTCAAGCTAAGGAATTGCAGTCCTGAGAATTTCCTTTGAAGTTTCCATTAGATGAATCTTGGTTTTCAAATTCAACCTTGACATCCCTACACACAATCCCCATCTTCCAGTGTCTTGTCCGCCAGAGATCTTCTTTAACACTTGTCCACAAATACATTTTAAAACTGAAAGCAATAGAATTATCTTTTCGCCGGTTCCTCAGGTCCTCAATGACCTTCTTGTCTGGCTCGGGCGTGATCAGTTTCGAATCATTCACAGTCACCTTGCCCGGAATCGTCCCTTTTTCATTCTTACGTATAGTTATAGAGTTGACATACTGCTCCACAGAAGATACAGCCAGAAGATCATCATTAAAATACACGATACTCTGGACGTGTTCAAAATGAAAATCCGCATTACGAAAGCGATTCTCCATCGTGACATTCGCATCCCAAACGGACGAAAAACGGTCGTCTGAGACGTTAAAGTTGGACACAGAGAAGGAAACCATGCGGAAAACGGGAATTTGGTTACGTGAAACGAAGTACATTATGATGCTACCTATGCATGAAAAGACAACCAACAAGATCATGCACATAAGAAGTGCACGTACAATTCCCATATTGTCGTCTTCGGTTCTTGTTGTGTAAGTAGGGTACGTGTAATAAGTTTCCGGCTGTGGTTGTGATTGCATGTAAGGATTTTGGTTGTAATTGGATGCATTGGGGTAGCCAGGATATGGAGCTGGGATTCCTCTTTGGTCTGGAGCTGGGTAACCCATTGCGGTCGCCGGGTAACCAATTGTGGTCGCCGGCTGGGGATTTCCCATTTCAGGATGCTGACTGGCGGGGCCTGGTGTTGGTGGTGGTGGTTGCTGATTATTTGTGCCTGACTGCTCACCACCACCAGGTGTTCGTTTGGATTCGGCCATGGTTTCTCTCTCTCTCAAAAATCTCTCTGGAGAGAGATATGGAGAGAGAGAGAGAGAGTTTTTTGGCGATTGGAATAATAATATTAAAGGAGAGGAAGGCAAGAGAAACAGAAGACCTTGGATAATAATTTACTTTACATTTTGTGAGATGTTTGTTGTTTGTTGAGAATCAAACGAAAAAAAAAAAAAAAAGACGAATGTGATCCGTATTCCGGTCTTTGTGGCTTGAGTATTAGCTTAAAAATGGCATATTATTCAAAGAGGGAATACTTTTCTGTTTAATTTTCATAAATAAAACAGATTTTCGAAAAAAAAAAATCATAAATAATATATCTATAGCATATCTATAAATAGCCTTGTTATTTGGTCTTTCCATCTTGACTAGTTGCAGGACTCTACATGGCCTTCCAACCAGTTTAAGTACAGCTTGTGAATTGTAAGGCACAAGTATAATACAATGACGATGGAGGTGGATTAAATGGGTATTGTATAAATGACATTGTTTGCTTGAAATTTTAGTTTGGACTTTAGATTGAACCAGAGCTCAGCTACATTGTTGCTTTTACCTCAGACTATCTAGCTCTTTTTTTCTTTTCTTTTTCTTTTTCTTTTTTTTTTTTTTATTTGCCGAATTGGTCCTCGTTTTAACTCGATATATAATATGATTACTTTTGAATCTAAATAATTTTAAGATCGATATATAATGGTTACTTTTGAATCTAAACAATTTAGAGATCGTCTTAATTCAGTTCTCATACTACGTTTGGATCGGATCCATTAAGACATCTAATTTAAATACAGATAAAAATTCGGGCATATACTATATGAACAAAATCATATTTTAAAGTTTTATTTTCTTTCTAGAAAATGGTATATGGTTAATGATTGTGTTTGTTGATGGACAATTTCGTTTAGAAAAGGTAAAAATAGTAAAATTATTTGGATGAATAAATTTAATATGCACACCAATTTTAAACCGGCCCATTTTTACACTTGAATCTGTATGGTATAAACTTATAAAGGCAAAAGAAGTACATAACTGAGCTTAAATGCATCAATATTGTAGGCTTGACTCTTTCAATATCTAATATTTATTCATTCATTTACTCTTTAATCTATAAATATTGATACAATTGTTGAATTGATCTCCAATTATATTATATATATAAACTTACGGTTTAATCGTATTCGTAATTGATTGATAACTTAATTATAACTTATTAATGACTAGTTTTGAAACTTTTAACAAATGCAAATAAAATTACAAGGTAATGAAGTTTAGATTTAAATTACTACAATCATTATATATTCTTGTTATTATAAAATTTTAGCAATAATAATAACAATGATTAGATTTCAATTTATTTTATTTTGTTTATACTTAATTTAATGTGTCATTGAGTTGGCTCAACATCAATGTGTCATTGAGTTGGCTCAACATCTAATCATAGTTATAATGAGCAAAGCAGTGCATTAGATGCTAGAAGTGTGGGCTGGAAATGTAGCTGGGTACACCACAGATTTAATGTAGCATCTACTAATATTCTAGTTTTCTTTTTGGTTTGGAATATTTGATCTGGAGAGAGAGAATTTAATACAGTAGACTCGATCAATTCCAACCCCAAGCAAGGAATGCAAAAGAGAAGCTTCTTCATGAACACATTGGAGTCAATAATATTACATATTGTGATTGACAATTTACATCACATAATTTGATATTAGAGGGCTGGACGTTGAAGAATCTCTACAGCTCTACCCAACGAGAATCATTGGTTGTCTTTTGGTCAACACCGATATATGTTTCGACAACTCAACCTTATAATATTGGTCATTCATTTTTGAACACTATAACCATTTTTTATAATAATCGCCTAAAATTGGTATATATACCTAAGCTGTTAATTATGACATCTTTATGAATGGATTGGCATTTGGCAGCAATTCAATTGCTGACAATTTATGCGTTTTTCTCTCCAAGCTTTCTTGTCTGTTCAAGAAACCATTAATGAAAAATAGAAATTTCAAATGAGGCGAAATCAACAGCATTTCCAGCCATTTAAGTTTATTGACTAATTAATTTAGAGTGTATTCAACTTAGGCTTACAATAATTCTTATAAAATTAAAAGGTTTGGATATATTTAATATAGGATTTATAGTTTTAGAAGTCATGGTAAATAAAAATCATGGTGTATTCAATATAGTTTGGATATGTGTTATTCAATACCTTATCTGCACTAGATTTTCAAAAGAAAATATATATTTTTTAAGATGAAAAATATATATAATTTATAAAGTATATATTGTATTTAGAAATCAATGAAAATCAATCAGTATTTATGAAAATCTTTTAAAATGAAAGTCTATAAAACTATTTGATAAGTTTATAAAATCTATAGCAGCCAATAACACATGAAATCTACAAAAGTTATTCATTTAAAAAAAAAAAAAAACTATCTATAAGAGTCGCTGAAAGATTAGATTAAATACACGGAAAACTTGGAAAATTGGTTTTCACTTCTAAAATCTAATTGTATATTTACAATGAACAGTATTCATCATCAGTGTTCATGATCGATCATCAGAAAGCATCATAACGACCTCACATTGTGTCGATCCATCTCCAATCAAGCTACCATTTCCTGCAGCCACAACCCCAACATTCAAATCCAAACAATAAGGATTCATCAGAAAACTCCTTGTTGTCCATGCAACCCAGTAACCAGCATTCTTGTACGTGGTTCGCATACTCATTGCAATGTTAAAACGCACCCTTCCTCTCCTCTTGTCCTCCTCAATCTCCCTCAAAACAGGATACTCAACAATCGGTTGATCACCCTCGTAACCAGTTGTCGAAAACTTCATCTGGACGCTGTTTTCGCCTCTTATATCCAAGTCGAAACCCTCAACGGATGTCACGGCTAGAGCGTTGCTTTCTTTGTAGAAAATCACACTCTCTATACGGTCAATTGAGAGTTTCATGGCCACGCTAGGGTTGTGGACGGTGAAGTTGGCGACCCAGTCGGCGGCTAGCTTCGTGTTCGAGACCGTGAAGTTTGTGACGGAGAGAGAGTTTAGGTTGACGATGGGCGCTTGCAGGCCGAGCCAGAGAGCCATGATCATGAATATGGAGCAACCCAAAAGCATTATTGAGGAAAACGTGGTGATAAAGAGAAGAATGGTGTTGGTGGTGTTTGTAGACTCTTTGGATGATTTGTCGGTGACTGGTAGCAGCAGCGTGTAATGGATATTTTCCAGATTTTTGGTTTTGAATTCAGAAGAAGAAGCCATGGTTAAGAAACTGAGAATCTGTGTGAGAGACACAGATCAGAGAGAAACAAATAAGATCAATCCACTTGTTTTTCGTTTATGGATTGCAGTGGTGGCTGGCTGTTTAATACATTAGATAGAAAATTTGAACGTGTGAATGACACTGACAGATTAGTTTATTTCATTTTTTTTGTAAATGTTATCGGAGTGATGATAAATAAACAAATCAAATAGCACGCCAGCCCCACTTGGTTATTGTCAAGGCAAAAGGTGCTAGCTAGAAAGAATTACATAAAATTGAATCGAGTAAGCACTTTATTTGACTAACATAGAAAATTTCAGCGTTAGGGTGGGTTTCATATAATATTAACATGACCTTTCCTTTTAAAATATGGATACTGGGGCAGTTTGAATATGTGTAGTCATCACAGAGAAGTACATGTGTGACAGATTGTAGAATGTGTTTTAAATTTGAAACAATAAAGCAATTTGCTTCGTATGGAAAAAGAATATTGTGAAGCAAGGGCCAGAACAAAAATATAGGAAAAGCAAATGGAGGTGGTTGGTAGCAACAGCTGACTTGGACCATTTCTCAGGGTGTATTTGGTTCCAATCTATATATATATATATATAATAAACCCAGTCAATGAAGGGTAGCGCAGAAGGCAACATCGAACACACCCTTACCTTAAATAAAGTCGGTTGGCGACCCGGCTCAAGTTTGGATTGGTTGCTCTCTTGCTTTCCAATTTTCTTAAAGGTTAATTGCTCTAACACCCTTGAGATTACTCAATAAACCCATTGTACCCAGTGGCAACTTCCGTCATAATTATACGAATTTTTCGTTGACGGTTGGCTAATAGTTTAATAAATTTAATATTTATATATTTTTTAATTTCCTCCTTTTCCCACTTTAAATTTTTGATAGTACACTTGCCCGAAAAAAAAAAAAAAGTTAGTACGTCTTACGGAACTAACTGCATTTTTGAGGAACATCTATGATTACGAAGACTATTGTGTCACTAATTAAAAAAAAAAAAAAACATAACAATCATTTATTAATTATCAATATATAATATAAGACTATCAAATTGTCAATTGAAAAAAAAAATGTAAGATTTACAGCATTTAACTTCAACTAATTTGGCACCTATTTCATCATCGATTATTTACTTGCTCAACCATTAAACCAAAAAACGAAAAAAAAAAAAAAACTATGCCATAGATCTGATTCATTTGAATACATTAATTTGTGTTATCGCCTCAAATATTATGGCCTTCGGTTTGGCTATAATATTTGAGGCGATACCACAATGAACACTGCGTAATGTCTGGTGTGACTTTGCTCCTCCAAATCACCCCAGTAAAAACCATGTAGCTGTTGATTAGAACTTGCACCTATCTTTTATTTTCCTTTCTCGACAATTATAAACTAGAATGAATTGCATAAAATCCTCTTGAGATTTGCCAAATAATAGATGAAAATATATTTATCATTTTATTACATTAAATCCTCACGCCATCAGTTAATTTCCGTCAACTTTAATGGTTGACCAAAATTTTTAGTTAACTGATCATTTTGTCCATTAATAAAACAAAAAAAATAATTAAAATTATTAAATATAAAATAAAAACTAAAAATACATAAAATAAATTACAAATTAAAAATGTATCCTCACCATCTATCTAAGAAATGGACAATGAAGCTTTTTTCTACTTTTTTAAATTAAAAAAAAATTAGAATTAAAAAAATGATATTGTTTTTAAGAGATCCCCACTGTCCATCACATAATTAGGCAGTGAGGATTAATTTAAAAATAAAAATTTAAAAATTATTGAAAAAAGAAAGGAGAAAAAAAAAAACAATGAAATTGAAGATTTGAGTTTTAAATCCAGATTTTTATCTTCAAGTTAAAGTTCGTCTTCTTCAACTTGAAAATCAGCTTCAAAAAACAAATCGAAGAGCAACTAGTGTTCTCCTTTTCCATTTTACATTAATAAACACTAATTTTCATCAACAAACATCAACAAACACTAGTTTTAGCTTCATCAACAAACAATACGTTGTTCTTCTCAATTTTTCATCAACAAACGACCAGTGTTCTTCTCCATTTTTCATCAACAAACATCAACAAACAACTAGTTTCAACTTTGAATGAACCTAGGTCGCATTTTGATATGTTGATTTTTTTTTTTTTCAATTTCTTTTTAAATACATGTTCTTCGTTTAGGTTCATCTAGGTCAATGAACACCAACCCAAATTGAAGAAAAAAAATTTCAAAAAAAATAAATAGAGAGAATGGGAAAAGGAGAAGATCAGTGATGGTGATAATGATGAGGTGTGTTGATGATAGCGATGAATCTGATGATAATGATGGTGATGATGGTGGGTTTTGTTGATGATGATGATGAATCCAATGATAGTGATGGTGGGTTTTTTTGATGAGCTTTGGGTTTTGTTAATGAGCAAGGAGAAGAAGAAGATGAAGCTGACTTTGATAATATTGTTTATAGACTTTTAATTTTTAATTTATTTTATTTATTTTCAATTTTGGTGATGGTGATGGATTTTTATTTTATGTGTATATATATATATATTATTTTTAAGATGAAGATGAAGCTGGAGCTCACTTCGGTGATGGTGATGAATTTTTATTTTATATTTTTAATTTATTTTATTTATTTATAATTTTTATTTTATATTTAATTATTTTATTTTATTTTTTCTTATTCAAGAACAAAATGATCATTTGATCAAAAATTTTGTCAACCATTAAAGTTGACATAAGTCAACTAACAACGTGGGAGTTCATTTGATCAAAAATTTGTCAACTATTAAAATTGACATAAGTCAACTAGGGGCATGGGGTTTTGGTATAATAAAAAGGTAAAATATATTTTTATCTGTTTTTCGTGCAATTCATTCTTATAAACTAATAAACATTTTGTTTCTCTTTTTTTATTTTTTTTTTATTTTTGACAATAGAAGTATAATTTACAACGATCGAGACCTCTTGATATAGGTCTTTAGGGTATAACTTGAATCTCTACTCTCGAATCAGTGATAGAAGACGAACCATATAAAGTGAAAAAACTATTCATATCCTAGTGGGCCTTTTTAGGAAATTACCCACACTATAGGCTATTTGAGAAATTGTCCACTTTTATGGGTGAAGACATTCTAACCCAACCCGTAACTCAAAGAAGCAAATTGAAGTTGAGTGGAAGTGACGCCGTTGCATCACTTCACTTAGGAGTAATTAGCATTTTCTGTTGTGGAGCCTAATTTCTGTCTAAATTTTCCCAATAGTCATTTGCATTTCAAATTGTTAATCTCATTTATATCTAAGGATGTGTTTACATGCATAACAATTATAAACTAAAAATATGCATTTGGATCATTAACAACTTACATATTATTCTTGAAACGGAAATACGTGTTATAACTAAGTTGTTGGAAAATAACAAAATCAAGAAGAATACTACTAACCTCATCCATAAATAGTAATTATATTGCCTACACTTATTACTTAAGCTCGTCATTGTACACAAACCGACCAATCTTATTGAAGTATCTAAATGTGAAAATGAGAAAGGATACAGTTTTATCGCTTCTGTTCATTCCAAGTCTTACCCTCAAAGAATTCATTCAACATGCGTTCAAGATCCTCAGGAGAGTATCTAATGTACTTCTGGGGGTTTTTCCCGCTCTCAATCATAGGCCTGTAATGCACAACGATATGATTTGCATGAACAAAGGAAAAGAAAAGTTGTTCTGATACGGAATGAAACAACGAGAGAGGGAGAAACTTGCCCGAAACGTCTGCTGAAAGATCTGAACGCAGGCAAGAGGACTTCAGCAACAGCCAGTCTCAAAGACTCACGCAACTCACTGTCGGGAACTGTCCACTGAGATTGCCTTTGATGAAGCTCCTCAAATTGGCTATTGAAAGTCTTGAACTTTTCTTTTATCATTGCTCTTGAAACATTAGTGGTAGATTCAGCACCAGAACCTCCTGCACCAGGAACAGTGAGACACTGCAGAATCTGTGGAATCAAAACACAAACAGCTTAGCATGTATACCCGAACCAATGTTCCATAAAATCAGACAATTTAGTTCTGGACTAATATTTACAACCCGATAATGGCGAAGAACATAGTAAACAGAATCAAGAGAACTCCAATTCAAAGGGCTTTATTATAGCTGGTGAGATGCCCACATGTGGTAGTTTCTCATGGCTTTTCTCGAACCACAAAATGGTGAAATCTACCGTCAGGAATTTTATAAACATGTCAACAAAATTCCACAGTGATGCCAAATTAACATAAATGGCCTGATTTCTTGATATTAGTGACCCATTAGCTATAATGTAAAAGGTTACAAACAAGCAGTTAACATATTATAACATGGGGTAAAGCCCACTGAATCATAAGCATCTAAATAAACTTGCCACAGCCAATAAGTTTTCACAGACAACGACAATCCAGCCCAATAATTTTTTATTATAACGAACAGGGCATGTGTATAAATTGATGTCTGAAAGTAGAAGCTAGGAACTAGTCCAACTCCACACCTTTACCACTTCAGCTAAAGTCCAATAGCATTACTTCTTTCAGTTCTTTGTAACAGTATTATAAAAGGTTAACAAAATTTATGTAGCACCTTCATATGAGTATCACAATACTAGAAAGTATACTTCAAGGAAAAGCATTAAATTCCGAAAAACACTTCCAACAGGTAAGATTTGGTAACAGTTTCCAGCAGCACTTCACCCTTGGAGAGCCTTTGGATCATGCTCAAGGGAGGACAAAAGATAATCGAAACATAAAATGGACAAACTTGGACAGAAAGAAAGAGGGAGGGTACTTATGGTTCATATCAATATCGTAATAGAAAATTTTCTAGTTTAAATCAATTCTAGATGTGATCAAACAAACCACCTGCTCAATATAAGTTTGAGAAAAAAAATATGGAAAGGTTTAGGATAAGCTTCAATCATCATCTGAACAAAAGCAACCCTGATGCTATATAGGTTATAGGTATGCTAAAGGAACAAAACCTTCGCCCAAGAAACTCTTTTATACTGGTTTGCATGCTGTTGCACTATCCTTCTATGTATTTGCACCCAATCATCTCCCAGCAAATCCTTTGCTTCTGACCTGAACATAAATAGATTTGAAGCAACATATAATTGCATAAGAATTAATATTAGATCTCTAGTAAGAGAGCTGAATAGAGAACAAACCTCCGCACCGATCTCACTATGTAGTGAATATTGTTCATGAGAAATAATTGGGTCAATGCAGGATCTTTATATTGCTTGGACTTTCCATCCAGGTTATTCTGGAGAGCCTGCATAATCCTTGTAGTCACAGAGGCCAATTGATTATCAGGATCGCCATCATCAAACTCTTGAAAAAGTTGCTTCAGAGTTGATTGGTAGCTGAACGTATTACATGACTTAACAGTTAGATGTATAAATTTAGCTCAATTACTGCCAACAAACCAAAGACCAATGTGAAAGAAGCAAACTTTACAACAGAAGAAATTAAAGAAATGAAGGCAATAACAAGACTAAGAGATTTAAAGGCCATAAAAGCTAAACTTGAAAAGAACTATGTAGGCTTAATCAAGTTGGCAGGCCAGCAGAGCTTAAAGATTGCACTGCCTTATTAGTTCTAACGAATAGTAGATTGTAGCAGAACAAGATCCCCAGAGCTATAAAGACAACTACAAATACAGCCTCATCGGCAGATCCATTGACCAGATTTACAGTAAAAACAGAAAAGTGAATTAGGAAACATATTAGATATAACGTAGAGAAGCAAACTTCTCAAAAATAGAAATCAACAGAGCCGAAAGGGAAGGGTGCAATAATAACAACTTACTCAAATAAAAACTTGACATAATTTATCACATAGCTAGTCAAAGGATGGACGGTTCCATCAAAAACAGCAGTCTTGGTTGCATCTTTTTCAACTGCTTCTTCAAAATCACCAAAAGTCTCTTGTGCCGTCTGAGCTAGCCGCTTTGTCAAACTCGAAGCAGATTCCCGCATTTCAATGCAAGCTGTGCTTTCAAATAAACTTTGGATCTGCCCAAAACAATCCACCAAAGATTAGACATAAATATATTTCAAAAAGAAATTAAACATAAAAATTGGAAAGAATAAGAATATTAGTTTCTAAATTTGACAAAAAAAATCTGCGGCTATTTCCAATTTGTGTCATGTATCCAAAAAATTAAAATTAGAACAACTATAAAAGTTAGCAGGTTCCATATCAAAGTAAAATCTTATAACTTAATCCATATTTCCTAGCATTTCCTTTACAGTTTTAGACATTTCCATTTATCAATCCATCATAAAGTAACACCTTCATGTTTTCATATGAAATTTAAGTAGAATATATATTGTTCCACAAAAATAGATTTCGCTTGGCCTTCATTGAACTCCATATTAATTTTCATTTTTACTTCTTTATATTTGAAGCCAAATTTGCATTTTCTCCAACTAACCACTTCTGCCTGCTCCCTAAATTTGTAAGTACAGCATATTAATCCTTTGCCTAAAATTTAAGTTCAGCAATTCCAAAAGAATGTTATCTAGTAAAATTAAAAATTAAAATTATCTAGAAAAACTCTATCGCCATTCGACATTGCAATAAAAACCAACTTATCGATCATTTGGAATAAATCTTTCATTTTGCCATTGATTAATGTGGAAATAATTAATCGGATTTAAATAAAGTGAGGAAAACAGAAATGTGCAGGTAAATCAAATTATTTTCAGTCAGAAGTTGGTCAAACAGAAGAGAAATTCTTTTAGAGTCTTCAAACCCTATTCTAAAATTTATTTCTAAATGCTTCACCAAAAAATAGAGTTACAATACAGTAGTTTCGCAATCCTAAGTTTGATTAAATTATTTATATTGCCTGCCCATGTTTAGTTCTGGGTCATCATGATTCATTTTTTATGACTAGTAAACTTTATCATACCTCTGACTGAAGCTCTCTCATTATCTCATACATGTCTAAAAGAACAAATAACTTTTCAGGTGATCTCTTGCTTTTAGCAATAGCCTCTCCAAAACTAAGAAGAACGGAAACACTGTTTGCCGTGACTTCAGCAAAACATTGATCCCTTAGAGAAGAGACGCCATCAAGAATCTGATCACAAATCTTCTTTTCTCCAGCAATGAGCAGCTTGACCTGTTTTAATCATTACAAACATAGTTAAAGAATATCATAATAAACCGAATGAGAGAACATTTCCATAAATCCTTACAGCAATCCGCATGTGATGTATCCAATTCCCAATCTTAGCTTCTAGAACTTCCCATGGCATTTTCTGAACATCATCTTTACTGAGTCTGTCTACGCCTAGTTTCCGAAGGCTCTGTTCCAAAACTGAAGCACGAGTATCCCTAGAAACAGAATATCTCTTAAATACCCAAGAGGGTAAAGAAGTGAACAATGAATGCAGACAGAGATCACAATGAAGCTTCTGTTATATATACTCGCAAGTAACAAAAGCAGCAGGTAATCTTTAAAATAGAATTTTTATAAAAAACAACACTTACCGCCAACTTATTTAAAACCAAATTAGAAAATGGAAAGAAAGATGAATCCGTGAAGTAATTTGGTCCATATGATCAGGAAATGTCAAATATAACTGACATTTTCAGACAATAATTTAAGCCACCAGTCCACCTTGCTAAGATGCATGTTAAACTTATTCATTAAATGAACAAAAGGCCTACAGATACAGATGTTCTGAACTTGACTATAAGAGTATACCAAGCCATCAGCAAATGAATATTATGAATTACGACTACCGAGCTTGCTTTTAATCTATGAGAAATAACAAGAAAAAGGTTATTCACCCTCAGCTAACCTCATTTCCTTCTAATCACGTTACTTGGCTTTGGAATAGGTCATTGCTTCACTACTTAGATATCATCAAGCATTTCACGGTCAAAACATTGAATATTTGAAACAAACGTTTCACAGTTATCATTTCAACTACAGCATAAAATGAAAAAAGGCAATTTGAACATAGTGTATGATATAACATATCTGACACTATATATCAATATGTAAATCAGCAGAGATTGCACTAAAGATCTCAAGCAGTAATAAGCATCAGTAGGACGAACAAAAGCATGTCATAGTAAGTCAAAAAACAGGAAAATCACCTGTAGATTCTAAATAGCTGTTGTTGATGGCCTGCTTGAGCCATTTGCTGGGCTAAATCATGCAGCAGTGGCAGAACCCTTGGTGGAATAAGAGTTGGAGGTGTGTAGATAGCAGCTTCCAATTTCCTTTGCTGTTCGGCCCTGCTCTGACCTTCACCTGGTTGCCCAGGCGACCCTGATGATGGTCGTAAAGAGTTGGGAAGACAATCAAAAAGAAGATCAGGTTCCACAGGCTTGCTGAAAGTCAGAACAGATTTTAGTAACTATTAGTATCAACAATACAATAACTAACAAAATATCAAATATCTCCACAGCTCAAAAGAATTCATCAAATATGAGGTACAAAATTGAAAATATTCTCCCCAAAGTTAAAACCAAGTTTCCACATTTCAGCGAAATCACAGTGGATGCACTAGTAAAACGGCTTGTGTCAAGAACTATGGAGGCATACAATGCATGAAGAAAACTGACTATGGATCAATCCTAGTACTCTGGAATGATTCCAACAGAGTTCGCCCACAGCATTTAATTTTTCCCATTGCAAGCAAATGCAGGATTTAATTACTACTTTAGAACATATCATAATAAGAAATTAAAGCTTTTGTCCATAATGTCTATCTCGATCAGTTCTTCCACCTAAACACATCAAAATGATCATTAACGAGTGCCGATTCTTCCAAGGAAGGGTCTAGGAAGCGTTGTTGTGGAAAGAGTCATACTTTCTAGTGTTTTCATAAGTAGCTACTATTCGGAATTTAAAATCAATTAAAAGGAAGGAAGAAAAGGAAGACAAACTTCTTAGAACTTATCTGTGTAGAAAACCTGAAATTGGTTAATTTTGAGAGAGAGAGGAGCCAATGAAAAATGACATTCTAATCAAATCAGCAATTTTTAGCTGGGAAATCAAAGCGACGTGAAATAACAAGAAGAAAGTTCCAAAAATGATATTCTTCATCCAAAGACAAATAAAGCAGCCGCTAACAATATCTACGAAAAACCAACCTGTAATTTGACAATAGCTGTCTGAACTCTTCTTCAAGCTTTGAAATAGCTTTTGCAAGTAAGTTGGTAGCATGATTGAGCACTCCATCACTGCTCTTAAAACCTTTATTGCTGCTAAAAAATTTAATATTGCTTCTGAGTTGATCAATTGCTTCTAGGTAGCTTTCTAGGTCCTCATGTGGACCTCTAAGAATTTTCGCCTCTGCCTAAATATTTCAAAAAATTAATAATAATAATAATAAAAGATCAATACAGAGAACCACAAGCAATCTCCAATAGTGTTGTAACAATGTTAGTCCTCAGAAGATGCAATAAAACCAAAGGAAACAATGAATAGCAATAACCATGTAGTTCAACCCTGTCGTAAACTTTCATAACTTGAACGAAAATCAATAAGAAGCTTTATCGCCTTTCATTTAATTAACCAAAATTATAAATCCAATAGATCCCATTGTGTTAAAAACTAGCTTTAATAGAAAAGTAAAGCATCGGGAGACTAGCAGATATCACATTTACCTATTTCATTACATCAAGTGGACAAAAATATTATATGCTTTCATTAATAACGTACTAAAAAAATTTCGATCAAACCTAATTATCCAAAATTACATTATGAATGACTTGAAACCGAATAAATATCATATGCTTTCATCAATAACATAGTAAAAGAACCTTCCAGTTAAATCTGATTATCCAAAATTATAAATTTGATAATAACAAGGTATTCCAAAATAAAATGCATATCAAGTAACGGAGCTAAAATTAAGAACATTTTACGTAAATAAATAACAAGACAGTGAAGAGGAGAGACCTTGCGAGTGAGGTCGAATTGTGCCAAAATGACCTCAGCAGACTTCAATGACTTATCGATATTCTCGTGCGCTCTCCTAACCGAATGCGTCCTTATCTACCATCAATCAAAATATCAAAATTCAAAAGCCTGAAATCTTATAATCAAGCGGAAGGAAAGAGAGAGAGAGACCTGAGTGGGACGCATGGCGGTCTCGAGAGCGGAGAGACGATGGTCGAAGGAGCCGAGAATGGAGACCATGTTGTCGGTGATGGTCTGGCTCTTTGCCAGCGAATCTCTGACGAACCTAGCTCTCTCGCGTAATGCCTCCATTGCTTGAGGAGCACCCATGTTTTTTTTTTTTATCAGAATTACCGGAAAAAAAAAAAAAAAGATAATTGTAGTGTCAAAGCCAAAATTGCGTGATTTGAACGTTAGAGTTTTGGTGTTTGATATTGAGATATTGGAGCTGACACTGATGAGGTGCGATGTTGAATTTTCTTTTTCTTGTATTTCCTTTTGGTTTCAAAATGAAACTACACCAACAACAGCGGACAAGAAATGAAGTAGTTAGCAAGGAATATGAGAAGATCCCCGTTAGTCCGTTTTGTGGGTCCCGTATCAACAATTTTGTGGGGGCCTTTGCTTTTCTCTGCTTTTATTTTATTTTAATTTTTTAAATTCTTTTATGTATTTAAATCCACATCACTTGTTAAAAAGGCAAAACCTTCCTGAAGAGAGGCAAATAATAAGTTATTTTACCATCACACCATCACATCCAGATCTATAGAGATTCTATTCCCACGCGTGAATCGATGTTGGGGAACGAGGTTTCTTTCTTTTATTATCTTTTTCAAATTATTGTTCCTTTGCAGCAAGTACTGTAAGTCTATTAAAGAACATTTCAATGGGGAAATTCTCTATTGGGATCTTTTAATGGAGTTGTATGGAAACTTTTTGTAGATAATAATAATAATAATAATAAATACCTTCTATGATATGATGCCTCTTTTGTAAAGAAACTAAGGAAAAAAAAAATAAAAATGGCATTAAGGGTTACCTTTTAATTAAATCTTATCACTATATCACTACATTAATAGTTTAAATTTCATTATCACTAAATTATGTGTATTGATAAAAATGCCTTTAATAAGATTTATCTTCATGTTCTCTTTCATATTTTCTCTTTCTTTTGACTCTTGCATGAATAATTTAAAAAAAAAATACTCGAATCTAAAAGAATAACTTAAACATCTAAAAAAAGAAAAGAAAAAAAAGTAGAAAGTGAAGAACGATAAGTAAATGTCTCTTTAATGAAGAAATTATCTATCAAATGAATGATTGATCTCTCGGAAAAAAAAAAAAAATCATCTATCGAAGAAATGATTTATTTTTAAAAAGAAGAACTTATCTATTAAGAGAAAAACTTATTTTTAAAAAGAATGACTTATCTATTGAAAGAAGAGTATATTCCTCGAAAGACAGAAAGATCCATCTAATGAAACGACTTATTTTTTCTCATAGGAAGAACTTTTTCTTGAATGAATGACTTATCTCTTACGTGAAAATCAAGTCTCATTAAAGATATTTTAGTCTATAGATATACTTTAGTAAAATTGAAACTCAAAATATTAATATAACGAGAATGTTACAGACATGGGCTCCAAAAGTGCCTTTTATTTAGAGGACCCAAAAAGAGACATATTTGAGTCAAAAGAATAATAATAGTAACACACACATAAATTTCACTTTTATACATTTCTAAGCACCCAAAATTGGAAGACTTGCATTTCAAACAATAAATTATTAATTCATATGATATAAATGCTTGCTTTTTATTCTGAAGTTAGTTGATCTAATTGAGAACAATTAAACTTTTGTTAATTTTGATGGTGTATTATATCATATATGAGACAAATAATCGTTTTGATGTACATATTAATGTGAAGACTATGGTTGAAAGTCGCCAGTGATTCTATCGAATGGTATATTTTGTCAAAACTTGTTCTTAGGGTTCAAGACACTAGATTTCAATTAACTTCTAGACTCCTAGTTGCTAGTTTTCTATAAAATATATATTATCAGATAATGAGGATAAGAGTGCAAATTTTTCTTCGGGACTAAGAATTTGTTTTAGGATTTACTTTTAAATTATAATAGAGCAGTTTTAAATTTGAAAAAGAAAACCCCAGAGTCAGTCACATGAATTGACATTTTTATCAACAAAATTAGAGTGCAAAAGAAAAATTGGCAAAGTGGGGGAAGATTGGGCAAAACACATCTGCCAGAGAATGGAGCGTGAAGGGCCGCAGGAGAGGTGGAGCGTGACGGCCCATATAGATGTCAATCAAAAGGGGCTCAGTTGACTCACACATAACCTAATTCTTCTAGCTGATACCACACCTCCGTACTCGTTATAAATGCAGAAGTTCGACTAGGTCAGTAGGCTGCCTTCTCCCAAGTAAAACCCACGTATCGTTCGTTAGGTCAAATGTCAAACTTGCCAATTGACTCAATAATGCATTTAAATTGTCGATTACAAAAATCCGGTAACTTTTATGTTCTGATATTTGGATCCTTCCACAGCTTCACTAATAAAAATATAAACCGAAACCATGGATGGAGTCATATTAAAGTTAGGGTCCAATGTTTAATGGTACAAGCATTATTCAAATGACAAAAAGGTTCGTATCCGTGCGTGGTCATAAATGCTTGCCTGTGGTTTGTGTTGTGTCATTTATCCAACAACAAAGGCAATAGTGGTTTCAAGCACGCTGGCAGTGGCTACAGGCATTAAATGCAAGCACACAAAATAAATCCATAAAAAAATATTCTGCTTATGAAAAATTAGATAATAATCTTGTAGAAAGTATAATACCATCAGGAGCTTCCCTATACACCTTATTTTTCATACAAGGCTGGAAATTGACAAACATGCCTGCTAGCTATACCTAGTG
This sequence comes from Nephelium lappaceum, assembly GCA_021234005.1. Classification (NCBI taxonomy): domain Eukaryota; kingdom Viridiplantae; phylum Streptophyta; class Magnoliopsida; order Sapindales; family Sapindaceae; genus Nephelium; species Nephelium lappaceum. Next base: position 7,962,011 of record CM038011.1, read on the forward strand.
TGTTGTTAAGTTTGACTGCACAAAACCCAGAAGACTGTTAATCATTATATTATTATCCTAGAGCTCTTATTCAATTAGTAGTACTAGTTGTCGTTGTTGTACCGGTAGTAAACCTCAGTAAGTCCAGTCCCTGGGCAACTCCATCTCTGGAGGAAGATGATAATAGCAGTCATCTCGCTTGCTCACACCCTTTTTCATTGGCTTCCTCTGTTCACTCTTTTGCATCTCTTCTTTATCTCGCACACCTGCCACAACCACACCGTAAAACCATGCTTACTTCCCTAATAAAAATGAACATATAAGAAGGTATTATTCAAATTTTGGTAGGTTATTTTATGGTTGTAATTTGTAAATAAAGTTGTTCCATTTTCCTGAAATATGAATAATGAACCAGTCTGCATTTTGACACTGAATTATTTTCCCAGGCTAAAATGGGGACCAAATTATTAATTAAATTATTAATTAAGGTACACGAAGAATAATAACACTCATAAGTGATAAGCACCTCCTATACAGGAAAGATCAAAACCAATGGGTGTGACTTTATTTAAAAAAATACATAAGCGTTTCCATGTGCCATTTGCACTAAAAATGAACAATTACTGAAGACAAGTACTAATACTAGTTTCACCATCAAGAAGGGCCTCTAAAAAATAAATCCCTAGCTATAGCTAATTTTAATAGTTTGAACATCAAGTCCAGGGAGAGGGACCCCATCAAAAAAGCAATTTACCTAAAACAATATATATTAGATGTCACGTGAATAATCAATCGCTCCTATTCCTGTACAAAAAGGCAACGAGGAGAATTGCTATTTATCCTAACATTATTTCTTCTAAACTCTTTAATATTCTACACGGCTTCTCTTTTTCCTTTACCCGAAATACTGTGCATGATAAATGCAAATGCACCATTTCACTGAATATATGAAAGCGATTTTACATCTTTATTTATTTATTGATTTTAAATAGGGAAAACATGGAAACTAGCCAGTAGCCAAGAGCAAAACAAGCACACAAGACGGAAACCATCTGTGGCAAAATAAGTGAAGGCTATGCCATACTTTAAACACAAATATAGTTAAGAGAGAAAAAAAAAAAAAGAAAAAAAACAAAGACTCACTCTGCTTCTTTTTAGAATCACTGCCACTAGAAGTAAAGGTGTTAATGATGCGAGGATGGAACACACCGGTCCCTCCAGATTCTCTTGGTAAACCGCCACGGAACCCGAACCCGCTTCCCTGATATGGCAATACCCGGTTTTGTTGCACCAAGAAGCGGTTAGGTTGCCCCTGCTGCACAAGTACCCTATCACTCTACAAAACATTAAAAAAATGAAAACCCATTTAATAAATGATCGTCTTCAGTAAAGCTGCAATTTTTTTTTTTAAAACAAACAACACTGAAAAGACAAGGCATGTCGAAAATAAATAAACAAACAAAAAAAAGCCGGTTCAAGTTACGGGGGTTGGAGTCGGTTTCGGGAAGTGTATATCGCAGAGTGGTGGCAAAAACGGCCTTTGACCGACTTCAACTTCAAGATCACTGTGAAGACCATGGTAACTGTGTGTTCGCAGAGGATGAGGATTCACTACATGGTTACGAACCGGTGGCCTAAACCGCTGCAAATTAACAATATAAAACCCAACTTAGTTAAATTTACAAAAAGCCATGCAGACCGTAGACTAAAACCTAAACACACATATATTATATACTTACCGAGTTTAGAGCAACCTCTAGGTTATGGGGTGTTTTGAGAGAGCATGTCGGTCGGGTTTGTCGAAGTAAAGAGAGAGCAGTGAAATGGCGAGCAAGGTCGTCCATGTAGGAGATGTGGTGGTGGTGGAGTGGGTTGGCTCTGGTGGGGATTTTTTGGTTGAGGAAAATATCAGAGGGAAGATAGAGCTCTCCATCATCCAAGTTTGGTGGAAACTCAGCCATGCTTACGAGAAACACAAAAGAGATTAGTGGCTTTTGGAGTGCAAGAAATAGAGTGTCGTGTTGGACAGACACGGAGAGATTCCAAGAGACGAAAGCGGGATTTTGTTTTTTGGTTTTTGTTAATGGGTGAAGAAAGAGAGACAAAGAGAGGAGGGGCCTGGCTCTGCTTGCAAATTGACGTTACAAGTTCCTCTCTCTATAAAGCGGAGAGCGAGAGGTTGCAGTATAATACGTACCTTTTGCTGAGGAGTGCCGTACTGAGGTCACGTGACCACTCGCCACACGACCGTCACCCCACCTACGACGACTCAGGCCGTGTTACTCGCCTCCTCACTTTCCACTCGCCAGCACCTTTTTCCTGGGTCCCACTTACTACACCTGAATTTGTGTCCACGTGCTTTTGGAGAAGTTGTTACGCCACTCGCCAGTATTAGTAGGGGATGTGGAGAAATGGACAAGTGGTCAATCTCTGGGGCGATTAGCATATGGTTATGTACTCGAAGCAGTGTGAGGAAATCATTTGAAAGGCTGATATGCTGCCAGGTCGAAAAATCAATGCAATGGAGGCTCGCTGCGAGCCTGCGACATATGAGGCTCTGTTACACGTGTCATTGCAGAGCTTCAGCTCCTTTTGAGGGATATGATACTGTGAGTCTGCGCACCATGTGATTACCGTGAGGCATTCACTGTTAAGTTTGTTACACGGGAATGTGACGGGATGAAATCCGACTATTAATAGTGAAATAATAGCATCTCCAAATATAAGTTTAATCGTCAGTGTCACTCCACTTCACATCTATATGAGGGGTTTGGGCCACTACTACAGGCACAATTATTTATTTATGTTAAGAATTTTCTCCCTTATCGAGGAAATATATATTTTTTAATATTATAAGAGTATATTTTAAAAATATATAGTGTTTAATCTTATAATATGTACTTTTTAGTGTTTGGTAATAGGTTTTTTGGAATACATAATATTTAATATCGATAATTTCGGAGAGCCTTTGACAATTGATATTAATAAATTCTGATTATCTTGTAATTATATTCATAAAAGTAAATAAATAAATAATGAAGTAGTAGAAGATTTGTTTTTTACAACTTGAATGGCACTTAGCTTTAGCCAATACATTTGGACAAATAATTTACTTTTATTTAAACCCAGCGTAGTTCTGTAGGGTTATAATTTATATTACTAATCAAGTTAGATTTCTTAGTCTAAGATAGAATAAGTTATTTTAAATCTGACTGAATTTGAAAGATGTAATTTGTCCCCTAAAAATAGGCTTTTCAAGTGTAATATAACCTCTTAGGCATATACAATTTTGTACATTTCCATTCACCTTAGTGACCGAATTTAAGTCAACATAACCTCTTAACATATGTGAGTTTACACATTCCTATCCACCTTAGTAATGAAGTTCAAGTCCTACCAAGTAGCTTTGTGAGGGTAGGATTCTCTTTATACATTCAAGCTATACAAACACTGATTGTCTCGATAAATTTTTAAAAGTCTTTGAGTTGTTTAATTTGAGTTTTGAAAAAAAAAAAAAGAATAATGGAGAAGAACGATATTGACAGGAAAGGAAAATTAAATAGGATGTTAATCAATTAATAAAATATGGATTGACAAAAACACCTAATTAAAATAAAATAAAAAATCAGGCAATGTTTTTTTCCAACACAAATTAAATATTATATATATATATATCTAATCAAGCACTATTATATAATGTTATAAATCGAGATAATTTAGAGAAACATGGTATGACTAACCGGTAAGTCATAACTTAACTTTCGAATCTCACCTACCCACTATATGGGCAATTTTCTCCCCAATGCTGTGCATGCTCCCCCACTTGATGTGGCATGCTCCTCTACTTGATGTGGATTGCTCCCTCCCACCTTCTAGAAGTAGGCTCTCGGGTTGCACTTCAAAATCATAATCCAACTTACTCTTGTAATATTTTGAGCAATGTAGTAGTAACACAAAAAAAAAAATGGAGATAATTCAAACCCAACTATTGGCCACTGTTCTGCACCAATTTCAAATTTAGAGCCATGTTAATGCAGCCAACAATGGCCCAAAGTTATGGAACTACTACCCATTAGGAGAAGGCTTTTAAATAGAAAAAAATTCATTAAAACCTAAACATACTATTATACAACCACATCCGGCACACTCGTCAATTAATGTTTGCCTTATACAAATTATATGTTAAAACTATTTCATCACCATTATTGGTAATTATTTCTTTTCATTGACCAAGGGCCAACTTAAAATTGTTATAATTTGTAATTGATAATTATTTCTATTCATGGATCAAGAGTCACTTTGGTAATTTTTTTTTTCCCAAAACAAGAATCACTTGGGTACTAGCAAGGGGAAAGGAGTTGCCTCAATGGAGGAACCCCCAATTGACACGCCTCCTTTAGTGTCTCCAATTCGAATGCTCACCAGCCACTTGACATAAGTGGCAATTTGTCCACTTTTTAGTGGGTAGTCCTCTCATTTCCTCAGAGTTAATTTTCGAACCGCATGCTCTGTAAAGATTCTTGTAAGTTCCAGTAGATAACTAATCTGGGGTCAGGAGTTATTTTAAAAAATAAAATAAATCACTTGTGTACTAACCTTTAATAATTATTTCTACTCATTCACCAACAAATTTAGTCTAACATTTTGTGACATTTACTTATAAAGTGATTTACCATATTGGCCAACCTACCCTATGCTCTCAACAGCGATATATTGTTCAAGTACCAAGTCCACTAAAAGGTGAATAATTTTATCTTGACCCACTTACCTATAAGTTCCTCTAGTTTGAGGGCAATTTTACCCACTTAGTGAGGTCTCTCTCTCCCTACTACTAGAGAGCAAAATCAAAATAAAATTTTGTGTCCTGAGTTGTGCCATAAAGTCCTTATCTAGGAGGTCTGAACAATTATACTTGTATTTATAATATCAAATAAATAAATATATATATATATTGTAACATTTAATTCATGGCACATCATTTGATGTTGCTATAACTTTTTAAAATACTTGGTTCCAAAGTTCATTCAAAATTTCTAAGAGTAATATGTAAATATTTGAAAAAATATTATTATTGTTATAATAAAGGATCCATTCTTCTTCTTCTTCATCTTTTTCTTCTTTTAAGACAATCCTTAATTTTATTAAAGACTAGGATGGGCAACATGGTGTTCAATAGGTATGGATAAAAAAATCAGGATTGACTTGATCTAGCTCGAAAATGTCGTTTTTTATTTAACTTCGGGTCGGATCAGTTTTAGAGGTGAAAAACGGATTATTTTTGGTTTTCGATTGACAAAACTAACCCAACCCAAAATGGATTTAAAAAATTAAAAAAAAAAAACTATATATACTAAAATATCCATATACACAACCCTAGCCGTCATGGATTCACTCCACCAATTCTTCTCTTAACTTTCTCCTCGCTGATTAGCACCACATGCACAAAAGCGAAAAGAGAAAAAAAAATGCCGCTCTCCTATTACTTTGGTTGTGTAAAGCTCCTGACTTTTCTCTTTCGTGGTTGCTACTTCTAGGTTCCATCGAAACCTCCCTCTTGTGCCCTTCAATGAACGCTACACCCACTTGTTTGAAAATGATAACCTTGTTGTTTATAGAGATGGTAAATATGTCCATCTTTCTCTTGATGAGAGAATTGGTCTCTTTTTTTTTTTTTTTTTTGTTGTTGCCTGCTGATTACATTGGTGGAGTTGTGGTTGCCTTCAATGTGAGTGGTCTACCTTTTCTTTTGAAGAATATAAAAACCATTTTTTGTTTGAAACAATATAAAAACCATTTACTTTCGCTATCCATGGTTGATTTTCAAGTTTATTCTGATTTTTTAATCATACTCATTTTTTGTTTTAATATTTTCATTTCAAACTCATCTTTGAAATCTTATCTATTCAACATAAATCGAAGCTTCTCTGTCAAAATTTTCACTTTTGATATCAATTTTAAATGCATAATTTTGGTTTCAATTTGGATTTGGTGATGAGCTGACGAAATCGATGTGAAACCGAACCAACTAATGTCGGTTCAGATTGGTTTTCCTCAATAAATTGGGTCGTGTTGGTTTCGATTTGAAAAACCGAAAATATTTAGTCTCAGTTTGATTTTGTCCAAAACTGACCTACTCGACCTATGTCCACCCTTAGTGTTCGGTTTTCAACATGGAAAATCAAACATGTAGAAAATGAGGGGTTGAAACTGGCCTGAATCAAACATAGTCGATTCGATCCATTCGATATGAGGCTCAAGTTTGTACCTCTCTACAACTGAACCAACCTGTTGCTCTTGATATTGCAGAAAGCCTATTACAGTTACAGAAGGTGGCAAAGTCAAACCACGGTGAAATACAATGACAAATCAATGTACGATTCAATGATAACAATTGACATGGGTGATTCTTTCAGCCAAAATGGCAAAAATAAAATTGAATTAGCAAAAAAACTAGCCAAAAATCTAGAAAATAAAATAGGAAATGAAATAAAAAGTAAAATAGGAAATAAAATAGCAAAGAAACCTGGTGAGGACAGAATTACGACAATGAGATCGATAATGGGATAGACAATGGGACCGACGAATGGCAAACTGTAAGACTGTCGACTTGGCGACGACTAGTTGTGGTTCTAAGAAGAAAAAGAAGAAAATGTAAAATGGGAATAGGGGGTTTTACTTTGACCAAGATCTATGTTTAGGGTTAATGGGGGATGTGAATTTATGCATGTGTCATTCACTTACGTAGATAAAAAATTTAAATTACTTGAAGCGCACATGCGTAAATCTGCTTTATAAAAAAATAAAAAATAAAAAATATATATAATATATTAGGGTCGGTTTTTTATTCGATTTGATATTAGATACCTAGAATCGAACCGTATTGATAAAAAGGTGAGTTCTACCAACACCCTCTCTACGAGTCACATGACCTAAACTGAACACCCAAAATTCGGTTTGTATCGGGTCTTTATTTTAATCATAATTAACATAAAAAATGATGTAGAAATAGGTTTATATTGTTTAAAATATAAAATAAATGTTTAACAATTATGTTAAAGTGTTAATAATTCGATGTAACGCTCAAATTATTTTTAATAAAAAAATGTTATGAAACAACTTTATATAAATATTATTTTATAATAAAATTCTTTAACCATATAATATTAGAATAAAATTAAGATTTATCATATTTAAAAGAATAAATTTGAAGGAAAATAATCTAAATACAATTCAATGATTCAGGCAACTTTTTTTATTTTTATTTTTTTAAACTATTAAGTTATTTGATCACTTAACAAAACAAAGAACTTAATAAAATTAATTTAAATTCATTAGATGTTAGGTGTTGAAAATTTTTTTTTTAAAAAAGATTAAAATATATGTATCTCTGTATCAAAATTAACGTTCGACCATTGTTAAGATTCATTATTTTAAAAGGATAATTTGACCATTTAAAAACTTTTAAACCATTCACTCTATAAAAGTTAGATTATTTCATAATTTATGGAATAATCACCCCATGTATATATATATATATATATATATATGCTAAACGACAATTCTTAATGAATCTCATATGAGGAGACAATTGCTGAATAATGTATCGTTGTAATAGAGAAAATTAATCATGATGAATGGGCAATCAACTTGGCACTAGCTGGTTTTGAATGCTTTTGATTTAGAAAAGTCCATATACATATATAGGCTAAACGACAATTATTAATGAGTCTAATATGAGAAGACAACTGCTGAATAATGAAGCGTTGTAATAGAGAAAATTATTAATGATGAATGGGCAATTAACTTGGCACCATTTGGTTTTGATTTAGAAAAGTCCAAATCTTATTACTTAATCATTTTGGTAATTGAGTAGATAAGGCAGCAATTGATAATGTGTGTGCGTGTCAATATATATATATATATATATAATTTTTAAAGTGACATAGAATAGAACAGAATTAAAACAAGCCCAACAAAAATGGACACATTTCAATTCTTTTTGCATTAGAAAGGATACATCCATCGAGGGAGTCGAGTTCCAAAATGAACCAACTCCAACACCACTAAACAACAACTAAAATTCTAGTTTTTAATATGCAAAAAAACAAGCAGCAATCAAGCAATTTCCAGCTTCAATACACCCCACAAATCAGAATCCTGTTAAATTTCACCAACAACCTATAAAGCCAAATTGAAGGACCTACTGTACTATCAAATATTCCTTTCTTTTTAGCTCTTTTCACAATGACTCTCTCCATACATCTTTCTCCTCACTTACAAACCAAAAAAATCCTCTCCTAAAATCCCCCTTAAAAATTGTCATATCCACAGTTATATCCCCCGCTTCTATACCACTTGTAAAGCAACAAAACACACTAAATCAATTATTGTCCTGTTTCTGGTATACCATCCTTACCCTATACCGCACCACACCAGATCATTACCTCTCTTGAGGAATAAAAAGACAAAAAACTGGAAACAGAAACCGTTACCTCTACGGTTTCTTTTTAACGGGTCGGGCAATCGGGCCCGTTTTCATCCTGAATCCGGTAACCACGGTGTCATTCACACAATGATGAAACCCAACCACTCGACCCGCCTGCTTGTCCCTCACACAGTCCTCGCAAGCAAAAACGCCGCCGTTTGCTGCTTGACCCGGACCCGTTTCCGTCACGTAATTCTTCCGCATTCTCTAAATCCTGAAGAATGAAGTTATTCTTGTCGATGACCCTCTTCAGTAGCATGACATCGGGGACTGGCTGTTCCTGAAGCCGTTTCTGGCGCCTCGAGCGGGAGCTTCTTGTGACGACGAGAAAGAAGCAGTCCTTCTCCCGACAAATCGCGGAGAAATTGGCCTTGGCGGTGACGGGTATCTTGCGAGACGTCTTGCGGTCAGCGAGAAAGACAGAGAACTGGTTGGCAGAGATGCCAATCTTGCGGCTGAAAATCGATTGCAAGCTCTTGTAGTCGAGAGAGGGGTGTACGACGACGTTTCCGAGGTTAATCTCGCGATCGCCGTCGAAGAAAACCACAGGGAAGAGCGTCTCCATATTGATTGATCGATTCGTGACTCATCAACTGGAATTAAAGAAGGGGAGAGATGGTGGTGGGGTTTATATACAAACAGGCGCGAGTGAGGGGTAACTTAGTAATTAAGGAAAGGCGGTGAGGGTATATTTGGAATAAAAAAGGAGGATGTGGAAGGTTGTTGGTATCTTTGGGAGACTAATGGATTGACTGTTATTGACAATTAACAAAAACGGCTTGGGCCCCAAGTAAACTTTTGAAAAACCCTAAAAAGAATGGCGGTGAATGGAAATTCCCTGTTTTATCGTCAAGTGAGTCGCAATTGCCCCGTAAGTTTGGGTCAACTGTCATGGAATTCGACGAGACTTAGAGTGTCTTCTTCAACCGCCTTATCGCCTCCGGATGGGTACAGAAAAAATGTAGGCATTTGTCTCCTCAATCTCTCTAACAAGGTCTCTCTCTCTCTCTCACCTCAATCTATGTCTCTATTGTTCAATCATTCATTTTGTGTTGTTAATTAATCGTCTTTGTTTCGTAGAAAATCTTTGCGGCTTCGAGGATACATGTACCAGATACATGGCAAATGCCTCAGGTACCCTGACTTCTTTTTTTTTTTTTTTTTCTCTTTTTTGGTGCTTTTGCTTAACTGTAACTCCAATTTTAGGAATTAATAGGTACTGTGTTGAAAGATTTATACATATAAGCATGTTACAGCGGTCCTATGTAAGTCTAGTTGGTGCGTGCATTCTAGTTATATGAGCTTAATAAAGTGATTTCGTTCTTCATTTTTTTCCTCTCTTTTTAACAAGAGTTATGCAGGGTGGTGCTGATGAGGGTGAGGATTTGAGAAATGCGGCCATGAGGGAACTGAGAGAAGAAACAGGGTGTTACTTCGGCCGAATTTCTTGCAGAGGTGAGTTTAGGTCATCCTTTTTAGATATGAATTCTTAGCTTGTGTTGTGTCCTTGGAATCTTGTATTACATTTAGAAGGGTTTTAGTCTCGTTGCTACATGTCCTGGCCATACTGATTCTTGACATTGTTGTGTAGACACCTTATTGGCTGATTTATGATTTCCCACGTAAAGTCAAGGATAAACTTAATCGTCGATGGGGAACAAATTACAAAGGTCAAGCACAGAAGTGGTAGGGAGTTCTTCTTTCTTCTAAATTATTATATGCATCATATATTAAAGTTCGTGGAATCACTTGCATTGACTGTAGTAGTGGTGTTAGTCATAGCTTCCTTTCGGTTTATCTTTTCGCATCTGTAGTAGTAGTGGTGTTGGTACAAAATTTGGGTATCTATTAAGTTTCTGGGTGAACCTTGGTTGAGTGAAAGTTGTATTTGTTTTCTCCTCAAGTAGTGACTTTTGCTCTGTTTTGTCTTGCCTCCTTTAGTAATGATTTTGCTTGCATGAAGATTGTATCCCTGTTATCTCTAGTGGTTTATTTTTTCTTAATAGCACGGACCTCAAGTTATGAAACACGTTTTCTATGTCATTTCAATAGCACACATTGTCCATGGACAGCGAGGAAATTATTTCCATCTTCAAAGTAACTCCAGTAGGTCTTAATTAGTTGTGCTAGATAGGATTTATGATCTGCAAGGTTGGGTCTCTGGGTTTGTATGCTTGTTTTGTCAAAAGCTGAATAGTCACGGAGACAAAGGGTGTTGTTTCTGCTATATTTTACATAGCCAATCTAACGTTGTTTATTCCACATGGGGGAAACAGGTTTCTTTTGAAGTTCACTGGAAAGGAGGAAGAAATAAATCTCATGGGTGATGGGACTGAAGCGCCAGAGTTCAAGCAATGGTCATGGATGTATCCCGAGCAAATTTTGGAGCTTGTATGTAAATTATAGTTCTCGCTTATTATTTGTAGATTAGGGTGAACTTGCTATATTAAGAGACTTGTGTCATTTTTGCCTCATGTTTTGAACTCTTTCTGAGCAGGCAGTGGATTTCAAGAGACCGGTCTATGAACAAGTTCTGAAGGTATTTAGTCCCTATTTTTTGGTGGATACAGATTAAGGAAACCACTGTGGACAAAATCAATCTGGATTTAATGTGAGGTGATGTCACAAAATTTTCTCAGAAAAAGGAAAAAAAAAAAAAAAAAGGAATGTGTTCATGATTCCTTCACTCCTTCAGAAACGAGTTCGTGAGTGGCATAGCAATTGCTTAGAACCGTTTTTTCCTGGTTTTGAGGAGTGATTTATTTAATAGTTGGTGTTTGCTTTCGAGATTGATATTGATGTCATTTACTTTTTTCCTACTTTTTTGATAGGTACTAAGTTGTTAAAATTCTTGGATTAAAGGAAAGGCCCTTAATCAGAATTCAGAAACAGAAATAAAGTTGAACTAATCTCATTTCCATCAAATTGATATAGTACTCGGGTCTACTAAGTTTTTGTTTTTTGTTTTTGTTATTTATTTATTTATTTACTTTTGCTTCTATTAAATTTAATGCAAAATGTGCAATAAAAAATATCTGTCACTGGAACGTTTGTTCCTCTTCTTGGTCGGCTGGCCGGCGTGAATTTCTTATCCATATGGGGTGCTTGGGAGAATTTTGATGCATATCCGAAAAAAGATACTAATAGGTAACATGTCAACTGCTATTATCACCTACTTGTGGTCCGGATTGATTTATCTGACATTCTTTCTCAAAACGCTGTAAGCTGTAATATTATTATTATTTTTTTTTTTTTAAAAAAATTGCAATTATCAGTCACTCCAAGTAAGAGTGCCCATCTCTTTAAATCTGAGTTTCCATGACTTCAAATCTATTGATACCAAAGAGCCCACCCGTAAATGAAAATACTGGATTATTAATCTATGTAGCAACACTGGCAAACCGGATTAAAAGTTAAAAAAAAAAATGAACACCACCACGACCACCAAACGGTCCAAACCTATGCTAGACAAATCAACAGCTAACATTTAACAGGCCAATTTATCAGCCTAGTATACCAAGAAAGACGCAGTGCCAAAATAAGTGGTTGCCAATGCTTTTCCCGCTGAACTTGGCTGAGAGAAGGCTAACTCGTGTTTTTCAAGAACAAATCCCAGTGCAGAAACTTCTCCTGGAATGGATTTATAAGAAATAAATCAGATGACAGCCCAACACAAACATAATAGACATCCCACCAGAAAAGCAACTAAATCAAGATTTTCATTCAACCATTTTTCTATATATAGATTTGGTTTAAGCAGCCTTCACATGTGCAGGAGTATCAAAGCGTTTCACAAAATGCCAAAAGATATTGAATAAATTGTAAAGCGATTGAACTGAGCACATGAATTTACCTGACAGGCATCCAGCAATTGACTTGCGATGCCTTTTCTTCTGTTAGATGGACAAACCCATATCGCTCTGATGCCACAAACAGCAGATACCGCTTCCTTTTCACAGACAATGGCTCCACTGTCATTGCCATTCAATATCTTAGGACAATTAACAGAAGAACCTTTCTTCATGACTTCTCTCTGTAAAATAATTTCCCCAAATTGGAGGGTAGCCTGAGTTTACACTTGTTTTCTTTGTGCTAGTAACATCAATTTTTTTGTCAACCGTTCCTGGTAAGACTTTGAATGCTTCCTTTATTGTTTCCACAACTGCACAGCCAGCGATCCTCTGAGAGGAAATAAACAGATACACCTGCAAGCAGTGCGGTGAGTGAGAGACAGTGAAGAAATAGTGTCAGCAACTTAATCGAACCATAGAAACTGAAACAGAAATCATGAATAGGTCAACTTTTGAAACAAAGGAAAATTTGGAATACATGACATGAAGACTGAAACCATAGCGCTAAAATTTATACAAAAATCTGAGAAAATAAATTAATGCACAAGGCTACTACCAAAAAAAAAAAAAAAACAATTCTTAGGAGCACCAAAAAGCTTGTACAATACAGAGTATCATTTGGAAAACTTTGCAAGTACTTTATTAGTTATACTGAAATGCATTTACAGGAACTTATGTATAATTCATAACCTATTTGAACTTTGAACGAAGTAAGGATACCTTACAGAGCTTATGAAATATCCATCCGCTGCCAAGCTCGATCTCTACCATCTTCACAACCTCCTGAACCTGCCAATCCAAGTAGAATCCCCGTTACATGCATCTCCTACAACATCTACTATATACATTTGTTTTCTACATACTCTTGACACATGAAATTAAAAAAAAAAAAAACCCAAATATGGAACAACCTTATTGGCCTGAGCAGGAGGGTCGCAGTCTAACACCAAAACAATACGCCCCCCTTCAACACAAGGCATATGAATAACCCTTTCATTGCGCCAACCCTGACAAAATATAAGATAACAATATGATCAAACAAGGATTCAAAGCAAACCAAACAACATAATTACAACCAAAAAAAAACCTTGAATTGGATGCCATGTGTGTAATCCTTATGAAAGGTCTTATGAGCCTTTTCGTCAACTTCATCTCCAGGAGCATACTTGAATCCACATGTGGAACACGTGTGCAGAAGAAAATCGGATTGACCTAATTCCAAATGAAACTGCGCATAACTTCTCTTCTTGTTGAGTGTTTTCAAGTGTGGTTTCGAGTACAATTTCTCTGATGTGGGTTTCTTTGGTGTACCACTCAATGACTCTTTTCTATCCCCGTTAAGTGAAACCCTAAAAACCACTCAAAGGTGAGAATTTCCTTGTCTTAATGGTAACACATACAATCCCCATATTCGGGAACAAACCGATGTTAGCAAGATATTAAAGAACAACCACCGACAAAAAATCACAAAATTTTTAGGGTTTTTTTTTTTTTTTTTTTCTGTTCCTTAATAGTAGAACCTTGTATGATAATCAAATAACATAAACATGAGATTCCCTCACAAAATAATACAATGACATAGAAAAAAATGCATACCCATCAGACTTGGGAGCTCTACGCTTGTAAGTATTCACAATGATGTGCTCTTTCTTCTCCCAATTCGCCAAATCATAGTCTTCGTCCTCCAAAACCGGAGGTGGCTCAATCGAAGGAGAAGGCTTGAAGAAGGAACTGATTTTGGGTTGCATCAATCGTTTGGTTTTTGGATTTGTCTCTTCAGGATTTTTTGGAAAAGAAGAAAAAGAAATTGGCTCATAATTGCGCTAAACATAACAAGCTTTCCCGCCATCGTCTGCTTACATAATTTCGAATTTTATAAATTATTTACATACATCAATGTACATTTTTCTATATTTTAAAATAATAAATATAATTTTCTTTCATTTACTTTGTTTTTTATATAAGAGTGTGTTTGTTTTTTCTATAAGAGTGTGTATTAACATTTTCTTATATTAATTTTTGTCTTAAATTTTTTTAATTTGTATGAGATCCATATAATTTGTTTTATAATATATATATTTTTATATAATTACAATTTAATCGAAAATATACTAATCCCAAATATTTGAGATCCCTCATAACAACGCTTATCAAAATTAAACATTATATAGAGTATGAAAATGTACTCTCATAACACCAAGAAAAATCAACTCTCACAATAATGAAAGAACCCCGTACATATGATAGTAAATGCATATAATAAAACTTGAAATTCTACTTTCATAATATCATAAAAAATAAACTCCCACAACCACAATGATGGGAGAAATCTCATACACATACTAGTAAATGTATATAGTAAAACTTAAACCTAAATCATAGATGTGGAAAAAAAAAAAAAACCACACTAATTGCTTAAATGATGTGCAATTTCCCATAATTTTTAATACATATAAAAATCATAAATTAAGAATTAAATTTTTTGATATTAAGATTTCAAATTGACAAGTGCGTTAATACAATCATTTTATATATTTACATGCCAGAAAATTTTTAAGTGGGATCCTTGATTTTTAGCACCTTTTCATTATCTTTTTGAATTCGCAACCTCTAATTAATAATTTGAATTTCAATGACAACAAAGTACACATGAAAAATAATAATAACTCTTACATCAAACTTAATTTTCATGCAAAAATCATTTTTATTTTATTCTTTCGAGAGTTATTTCATTCCTTCTAGTAATATTCCTTCTTTCACTACATTTTCCCTTCCTTCAAGAAATATTTTCATCCTTCAAGATTTCTATCTTTCATTCGAGAACTAATTTCTGTTTTTTTTTTTCCTTTTCATTGTTTCATCTTTTTTAAATCTTTAAAATTTTATTCCAGATTTGAGTTTCCTTTTTTATTTTCAACTTTTAATTAACATTAAAAATTAAACTATTAATACAGAGTTAGAGTCACAAAATTCCAAGAAAAATGGTGCTATATAATGCCATTTTCACGTATAAACATTCCAACATGTTGCCCGCACTCGCCACCTTTAGGCTATTCTTTCGAAGGATTGCACTTTCAGTTAAATAATGTTCGTCTCTAAATTGCGATTCACAATGTGAAAAATTCTATCAATTAAAATCCAAAATTCTTGATAACTGATTTCCACACTTATAATCAACCGTCTTCTAATCCTACCAATTGGTGTCACAAAACATAGAGGGCAAACGTCCATCAAGACAGCCTCGATGTACGAAGTAAATTGATTACTTCTACAATCACTACCCATTTTAAGAAGGTCCGACTACAAAAATTTCCCTTGAGACTCTTAACCGTACAATCTACAATGCTGGACACCGTTATGGTAAACCCTGCCTTTTTCTACCCATACTCTAGAAATGTATGGAAAGTGAACCGCCGGAGTCATCTGCCACAGTTCTCAAAGTTGCAGATGTGCAAGCCACTGAAGAGTTGAACTACAGAATGCAATCTCGATATGCTATATACATATATATATATTTGAAAGACTCGAGATGCTATATCCGAGCGAATCAGAATACATTCGGCACCAGAGAGTTCCCAAAGATAACAGTGCAGGCCCCATTCTTGAAGCTCTTAGGTGACACATTCCTCTTTGATTGATAGCTCATGTGATCTTCAAATCCCTCCATCTCACGAATATATGTTGTCTCTTAAATACAAACTAATAATGACAAAACCCAGAGATAAATATTGAAGATGGTTTGAGTTAGAATACTCACTGGGCAACTAGCTCAGGGTACAAACATCCTTCTAAATTGCTGGCAATTCCTTGCGTAACACACCTGTAATGATCTTCAGTCGATCGCATGCACATCGTATTTTGTCCCTTTCTTCAATGTTCATGTTGGCTTCCTCTGAAGACTGTAAAACAAAGAAAAGAGACCAAATTTCATTGCTCATAAAAACTTTGTTACAGTGATGACAAACCAGTAGGGCACCTCAGAGTACATAAATACAACATCAGAATAAGAAAAGAAAAGAAACCTAAGTTCTGACTGAAACACATGTAAACTAAACTAATCACATGAACTGTGATATCAAGCTAATTCATTGTTGTTTGTTGAAAATAAAACTTGCAATAAGAATTTCAAAAATGAACTAACCAGCACTAATCAGTGTATAATTTAGGTTTCTTCTTCCAGGTTAAGTCTACTCATTTGTGGCAGATATAGCTAGAATAAAATTGTATTTCTATAGCAATCATAAAAATGTATCAGAAAACATAATTATAAAGAACTATTCTTTAACAGACAAGCGAAGATCACATGTTCATCCATTCACGTCATGCACGCCAGATTTACTTGAATGTCCACAGCTTAAAATGATATAATAACTGCGATTAGAGTTGAACTTTAATTTTTCATGAAAGAAATGCTATAAATTCAACATAGGGCTACAAAACTCACAAGCCCCACAAAGTCATCAAACATACAAGAGTACATACACCCAAAACATTTTTGAGTATTAAGTCATATAGTGGATACAGGTCCTCCTTGCTTTGTTTCCTTTAAATATCAGAAAAAAACAATGATAAATATTTAACAAGGAACTATAGAAAGTAGATATAATTTGTAGATAGCATATGTTATGCATAAGGTGCAAATTGATACCTGCAAAGAGAGTATGGTCTGAAAAATATGGACCATCTCCACCTTGAATAATGAAATAATTTTCTTCACTTTAGCATCCTTATGCATCAACAGAAGAGTAGAAACAATTGCATTTATCCTATTCGAACGGTCCATTGCATGCCGGATATAGTTATGCGATGAAGGTGGTGCAGTACTTTCCGTTATCAGTGATCCCATCATGTTCAGAACAAGCTTCAGAAGCTGGTGGCTCCTATCAAACAAGAAAAAGCACGGCAAAAGGTAATAACAGCATGTCTGTATACTAGCAGATTCAGAGGTGTCATCATCATCTTCTGGAATACACTGCACAAAGCAGAATTGTCAGTAACAATATATATCTCTATCTATATCTATATATATATATATATATATCAAGCCTCTCAAAGTAGTTGCAACACTTCCAAAGTACGAGAGCAGTAAATTTCTCTATCATGAAAAATAATACAAAAGATAAAAAACTATAATTACGAAATCAAGATGGCAAGCTACTAAACCTAATTTCAATATATTTTGCTTAACATTCTGCTTTGGTTCCTTAAGTTTTGCTTAGAAAAAGATCCAATATCATCACCAAAGCACTTACAATGGACTTATGATTTTCCAATCATTAGTTCTTTATTTAACATTATATCCATATGAATTCTCCAACCTGTTGGTAACCTTAAGCAATTAAGTGTCACCCACATCAACTTTAAGTGCATCTTGAATACACAAATCCATCACAATGATAGGATTGATAACATGGCGTATGTTTGATAACCCTTTCTTTTCAATAATTTTCTTGGAAATGTTGCGACATTATCCACACGCAGAAAATGAACACAAGCATTAATTATTAGATAGCCAAAAGGTCCGAAACTCAATCACCATAGTTGAATGCATCTAAGACAAACAATGCATAGAGCAAACATATACTGCATGGTAGATATAAAAGGATTTTGAGATATATTGTTGTGTCAAGAAATCAGGTTGCAACAAACTGTGCCAAGGTAAGTTGGCTGTTCTGGCCAACATTATAATTTATAACAAATGACAATTAGACTCATCGGAAGCCTAACTAATGCCTTGAATTTTCTTATAAGAACTGGTATGAAAAATCAGACTATGAGATCAAAACCCTGCAATCAGAAAAAGAAAAAGCACAAGAGAGGGGCAGGAAATTTTAAATTTCATACCATAAATAAATGACTCTTAAGGCTGCTAGGTTTTTCTTTTCGGTGGAAGTTAGCATATTTTAATTCTGGTAGAACTCAGTAAGTTTCAATATGACAATCCACAAGGCCATCCAAGAAACATCACCATCAAGACAACTGGAAAAGTTAACAAGAAAAGAGTGTACAGAATTGTTTAAAAGGTACTTACATGCACAACATCAATTAGATATCCTGAAAGATATTTGCTTAGAGTGATGATACTCTGTTCAGAAAGTCTTGTGGGTTTAGAGTCTAGTGTAACAAGCATCCTCAGAATGGCACATGCATTATCTAGAGGTGGTTTTGATGACTGCAACATGAAAATAAACATCACTGTAAGGGCTTCATGTTTTTAGAACTCTAAAAGGACCAACTATCAATTGACCAAAAGATAAAACTATAAATTGGTATTAGAAAACTAAGTAACATCTGTCACAAAGTCCTCAGAACAAAACTTGAGAGATCATCAATGAAGAGAAAGAAACACTGGTAGACGACAACATCTTAGCCACAACTTACTAATTGGTCAAGTATTACTTTCTCTAGTATCTGAAAAACAAGAGTATTTTCACCCATTTGTGACAGGTATGAGCAGACGGCCTTGGTAAGCGACTTAAAAGTCCCACGATTTGAGACCTTCACATCATTCTTGGCAACAGGATATATGTTTTCTGCAAATGTCAAATCCCCATCACTTCAGTTAGACATTAACTAGTCATGAACCACAAGTCCGTCAGAATAAAATGACTTAGCTCTCTCATCAATACCAGAGATATTGAAGGGGATAAAATGAATAACCGCCAGTAAATAGTAGCAGTTTAAGAAAATCATTATACTAAACTGCTTCAAACGTGCCATACAATTATCAATTGTGTTTTTTATGGATAAAAAAATCTCAACGTACATTTTAGAATTAAGTCAACGTATGCAATTTACAAGAGTTATCCTTTATTCTCTTAAGACTTATTACCCAACAAATATTCTTACAAAATAAATTTCATAATTCTTAAAAAGTTACAACCACAACAGATATGTAAAGCATGCTAATGGAAATTTCATAGATCCCTACTGGCACATGTACCACGAAATGCTGGATAAAAGGGTAATTTACTCATTTACAAAAGTTTGTCAAGGAAAAAAATGTGGATATGATAAGCGTAAACAAAAAAACAATTGACCAAAGAATTATGTATCCTAGGTACCAGGGAAAACTTTAAACCGAGAGAGTAAAGTCATGAAGACGCTCATGTGGTCAGCTATCTGGATATGTCCAGCATTGAAAGATGAATGCAGAACTTCTATGATTCGAAACAATACAAACGGCTCCAACTCAGGACCTGCAATATACAGGTAAAGAAGATATCAAAAAACAAACAAAATTAAGTCTCATGATAGTGAATAGATATAGGATCCTTGGCCACTTTACTAATCATTTAGTGAAACACAGAGTAAGGAAAACCCCTTTACACTGCATATAATTCACCATACAACACCAAATTTAGGGACAACTGTGTAAATTTAGGAGAAGCTATTTCAGTTTCTAATCATTCAACTGCAAAAGGGACCTTGCTTTCTAGTCAATGTCATAAAATGGAATATTAATAAAAATTTGAAATGCAATGAGAAAAATATTATTATGTCGGGTTATTTAAGATCCAGCATCGCTAAATCCCTGACAGTTCAAACCAACAACTATAGAAAACATTGATTCTTACATAGACAGCAAGCAGCTATTGACTTCAGTGACAACTGATCCAAGTAAGAGAAATAATAAAGGCAACAGACCGACAGTTCCTGAGAATCCCTGGGAAGCCTTACAAAGGACCGTAACATATCTCCCCTGTAAGAGAAGGAAACTAAGATGAGGCACCGGGTCATAATGCTCAGAGATGTTAAAACCAGTCCAAACTTCATTGATTAATACCTCTGTCTTGACATGAGCTGTAAAACTTGCAAAGTGAATACTGAATATTATCATATTCCCAGGCAATGGAAGAGTTCATACAAGCACGTTGGCCGAGACAAAGTAGAAGGTGTAACACAACCTGCAGCGAGCATTCCTTTATTAGGAAAACGATATTCATGTTTGAAACTAAATGATAAAAATGGTGACTGGAAGAATAATCATAACTAGAATAAAGAGAAATGCTAGACCTTATCAAGATTGACATTGAAAACCTTCAGCCAGACCAGAACAACAAGAACAGTTCAAAAGGTTAAGTAGATAACTACCTGGGAGGAGGATCGGAACTTATCACCTAGGGAAATCAGCAACACAGGCAGAGTCCTTATCCAGATAATCTGATGTTCAAAAAACGGATCACCAGCATCTGGGCACACCATCTCCTTTCTCTATAGTTTAGACAGAAAACCTTTGTGTTAATTTTTCTTTTTCTTTAAACTTTATTTGGGGAAGGGAAGAGGATGGAAAGACAGTGATAATCAAGAGGGAAAAAAAATTGTTCCTCAAAGCTCAAAGAACATAAAAGTGAGCTTACAGGAACAAGCATTTCCCCAATTGCTGAAAGACAAGCCAACTTAAGTGAAGACTCTGGACTGCAATCCTCAAACGTCTTGGTAAATGCCTGCAATAAGGTATTGATTAGGACCGTAAAGTTTTACTGCTAGTCATGCATCTCTTGGGACCTCAAGATCTTTAAGAACTAAATCTAGAACTATGCAAACACTAAAATGAAAGAATGGTTTATCTTTTTGTTTTTTTTTTGTAAGTGGGAAATGGAAGAAACTGATCAAAACAAAGTTTAATTAATAAAATTTGCTGATACAAGCTCTCAATGAGAAGATATTTTTAGAAAAGAACAAGTGAAACCTGGAGAAGACGAGACTTCCAATCACTAGCCACATGATGTACAAGTTTTGGAATAAATGGCAGCAGTGAAAGAACATGTTTTTCCCATACCGCTTTACCTGACCGTGTGTCACTGCAGATCTGCAAAGTCATAAATCCAAGTCAAATTTATAGAAAACTGATACCAAATAATTTCACGAAGTCAAATCTATAGCAACACCAGAGAGTTTCAAGCAAGCTTTAACTTCTATTCTACTACGAACTGAGTTCTAAAGCACAAGAACATTGACATCGCTGGCATAAAGCACAAGAACAACAAGACACCCTCAATAGAACTTGTCATAGGTGTCCTCCTAAGGATATTTGTCTCTACTTTATTTTCACAAGGCATTTTTTTTCAGGAAATTCTAGAAACACAGTGTGAAAGAATCACTGCATTTCTAGAAATTCTAGAAATATAGTGATGAAAGAATCAGACCTTGCCAAGAAGCGCATCTTCGATAAATTCTAGAAACGTCTCGAACAAAACAGCAGGAGGCCAGATCCATTCGCTATAATGCAAAAATATTTCCGTAATCACAATGTTCAAGATAAAGAATCTATCATCAACCTGCCAATTATATAAAAGAACAATTAGTGAAAATGCTTACTTCAGTAGCAGTTAATACAAACTCATAATGTAATTGTAAATTTAAGACCCCTCATGAAATAAAAGAAATGAAAAATATGAAACAAAATCTAATTCAAATTACAACACGAAATCTTCTTAAAGTAAGTAACCTTGTCTACCTCAAATGAGAAAATACAAGCATACTCAAACAACTCCAAGAACCTAGAATAAGAATATATAAATATTTTTCAAACAAGTTCTTCATCCGAATGCAAATGGCGAGTACAAACTTGAAAAGGTTAAAAGCAACAAAGCATATTTTATTGAAACTCTAATAGAGAGGCAAAGATGATTATCTCAAAAGTTACACCAAGATAATACCTTTTCAGACAAGTGATGTGTTGCATTTAGAGGAAAGGCACTGAAAAATCTCTTCAACAATGTTGATGAAATAGTTTGATCCCATATTGCCAAATCAGGTCCTCCCTGAAGGGCTGGTTTACCCTGGCAGATTCCATAAACAGAAAACCCCACCGCAAGATCTATGCTCTGAAGTATATAATGCATGCAATCAAATGATTGTGCGTCAAGTAACATCATACTATGAACCAATGGAATAAATTCTTGGAAACAATTGATTAAAACTGGCACAAGATCCTTTAGTTTCTTGATGATGAGAGAAAAGCCTACAAAGATAGAAATACATAAGATTTGACAAAGATAGGATAACTATCCTGTTTCCACCCAAAAAAAAGAAAAATGAATAATGATGGTGACATGATCACTTCATTTTGCTATATGTGTAAAATTATGTTAATTGACAATAATATCAGATATTGAAGTAACTTTTTTCCTTTACCGAGGAACAATACCACATGCAAGCCACTTCATTGCAATACCAACTAACTAAAAATGAAACAAAACTAAGAATTATTAGTAAAAATCAAGTAAAACAGAATATTCACACAATTCATGTTATCATCAGTGCAAGATTAATAACTTCAATCAATGCTAACACTAAAGTATTGCCATATTCCAAAACTGAATACTAATTTAGATGAAATGCATCAAATTACAGATTAAGAGACAAGGTAACAGTGTTATCCAATACCAGCAGATTCTGTAGGCACATTTGGCTCAAAAGCATGCAATATCCCTTGTCCAGTAAAATCCTATGAGATTAAGAATGAGAGTATTAATAGTTGAAAAGAATAGAAGAAAGAGGGCTTGACAATCAAAACATGAGAATGTGTGGTTAAAACATCAAAGCATATATTATAGTTTAGTTTACCTGGAAATTATTATATCTTAAGGAAAAGTAGTAGACATAAAATCTTATCACAGGTATTACTCATTGACAACAAATAAGATTACGAGGCTAAGTTAATTCTTTGTCGAGAAGAATCCTTTATCACGTCAATTGAAGTCAATCAATCCAAGTTCTATAGGATTAAAAAAAATGCATATTCTTTATAAAGACATATCCCAGTAGCAATTATTGAGCATACTTCATTAATGAATAATTTGAGTTTCTAGTGACTGAAATTTCAACAACCTAAGAAAGGAAGAATTCAGAATAAACTAATACAAGCAACTTGGAGTTTCTAGAAATGGTAGCTTCACAGAGTTAGTTTTCATAACAATCAACAACAGCAAAAATATACAACAAGTACAAGAAAAGATATAGAGTGGAGGTTTTAGAAGTAAGAAGGAATAGTTAGATATGGCTGACGGCGCAAAAATCTCCTATAGTTTCTAGCCACAATACCGGTAGCCGAGGCAAGCACAACATTTGTAAGATTATACAACTGTGATTAATGATTAGAAGGTACCATTTTCACATGACTCAAGGTTTCTCTTATTAGAAGGCAAAAGTGACAAGCAGCGCACCAACCCAGCAAGAGCACTTTTTAACTTGCCCTTGTCTTGCAAATAGCACTGGTTTTTCCGAAGAATATCTTCATAATTTTGAAGAATCTGTTGGTAAAACAACCAAATGAAAAAACTTCCAAACATATAGAAGAAAACAGCAAGACATTGAAAGGAGTCAACAGAAAATTTTGAATAAAACTTCGTAGCTTCTCAAAATAGAAGGTCATGAAGGAAACAGATAAAACAAGAAAAGGTCTGGGGTGGGAGGGAAGGACACCCCATGTCATTACAATAAATTACAAACAAAACAGTAACAGCAGAAAGAACTCCCTTTATTAGAAGTTAATATATAACCAATATGACCTAGAAAGAAAGAGCAGCATATTATTTCGAAGCAACCTAGCAAATTCCACAGTAATTTAAACCAGAGAGAGTGAAGCAACTTTCTTCCTTCTTTTTCCACTACCATGCAATTTTCTTTTTTTTTTTTTTAAAAAAAAAAAGAAAAAGATAAAAAAGGAAACTATGTTTCCTGATCAGTGGAATTTGACCCACTGTCAGCATACATATGTCAATTGGAAAAATGCCTTTGAATATTTAATTTTGGTGACAACAAAGTAAAGTTCATCACAGTCATATTTTTCCCTTTATTACGAAGAAAAGCCTAAAACTTCAATTTCTGTTTTTTCGTTTAAGCAAACATCAACAAACCAAAAAAGAAAATATTCTTGCCAGGTATGAAAAGAAAGAACACAACTTTAAAGAAGAGATCCATAATGCAGAAAACGCAAGGCGCCTAAGATCAAAGGTAATAATATCCAAGAAGGCCCAATTACGCAGAAAAGAATAAGCAAAATCAATAAAATCAACAAGCTCATCAAGTTTATACACTTATGCATAGATTTATTTTGCTACCTTGCTCTTTTTGAATCAATAAAATATATAAATAAGTATGCAATTTTCATTTAGACTACACTAATTTAAAAATAAATAAATATATAAATTTTGACATGAACAATAGTTAGATACCTTTTCAGCATACAAGGAAAAGGAAGGTGGATAGTACTGCACAACAAGGTCAAGAAACTTGAAAGCCATCAACCGAACATCAAAAGCTAAGTGTGTCATCGCATTAAATATATACGCCATCATTAAGGAAACGAAGGGTCCTTGATTATCCTTAACAAGAAAAGAAAAAAGCCATTCAAAAAATGGAGAGATCATTGACACTTAAAGTAACGAATATAAAAATAACTGCAATTACAATGACATATATCTCCTATGAAGGCAGACATCAACCACCCATGTCCTTTAAACTAAAGAGGCTAACAAAAGAAGATGAACAGAAAAAATTACTATATTGAGCTGATTAACACCCGACAGATAGTGTAAGGCATAACTCAAATGTCATTCATGTTTTCTACAGAAATACAAAATAAAAAACTTGTGGGCATTGTTAAATTCCCTCCACATATCCACCCTCCAAAACAGAATTGATACTTCCACTCTGAAGAAAATAATCCAACTTCTTCTCTATCAATCAATTCCATCCACTAGCAAGGCCTAATATTGAAGTTCTTATTCTCAATCCATCCCAGCCTCAGGCAAGCAATAAGCAGCTAAATGATGGGTGTTCTGACCGTGTGAATGTTTTCACTTAACATGACTATAACACATATTTAATGCATTGTACGAAAGAAACAAAAACTCTTATTAGATAAGGAAAAAGAACAACATAATTGATCCTCCCTACACTTTATACCTGTGTTCTTTGACCTGTTGCATAATTGATATTAAACTTAATGACATTTGAAAGTTAAAACTAAACATTTTGTATATTCTTCTCTGGAAAAAATAATACGCATGCTGTAACAAGTCCTAGTAGTAAATAAAATTCCGTTGAATGAAAGGCTTATAAGATAAAACAAAAGAATAGCAAATAGCTTTGTTTCTGTACCAGCATACTTTCAAAACGTATGAAAAGGGTGATTAAAAATAGTATGAACACATATGACAGCTAATACAAATAGACAACAGACTAGTTAGAAGGAAAAAAAAAAACAATTGGATTAGATACATAGTGATGCATATCTAGGCATCTAGCAACATAGTTGGCAATCAGAATGAAGACGAATAATAACTTTCCAGATTTAATAATGAATAGTAGCCACAATCACAAACAGGAGTATTCGAACGAAAATGCATAGATATACCTCTTTACATGCAGGGAAAATCACAATCTTAAGTAGTTGATATAACGTTTCTCTGACAACATTGTCATTGTCACTGATACGCTCACGTAACCTTTCCATAACAACGTATCTATGCAACTTTAACTCTGCCGGATACCTTTGAAACAAATCTTTAATGCCCAGCAATGCATCTACACAAAGAAAAGAACTTAGCACCAACATCAAAATTATTGTCACTAAATACATAACGAAAACATATCATATAGCGGCTAAAATCTAATTTAATCGATAAAATACCTTTCCTAACTTTGGCATTGTGATGGGATGTTTGTTGAAGAAGCTCTTTTAAAGTCAAGCCCTTCTTGCTAACAGCCAAACCCGCCTTCTCAGACGCAACACTTTGTTCAGGAAGCACAATAGCTACTCACAATACAATATAAGTGTAACTATTGTTGAATAATACTGTCACTTAATAATTGACTTCGTTTAATTCATAATTCAAACAAACTTTTAACTTAGAGTGCTTTACCTTTAGATTTAATTTCAGTATTGGTAGCGTTTTTCGGAGGCGGCAACTTTCTGCCAAGCTTTCGTTTTATTTTCTAAAGAGAGCAACCGAGAGGGATCAGGTTTTGGAGGTTTAAGAAGAATCAAGGAGTGATAAGTTTGATGATGTTAACTTACTTTGAAGTCGACGCCGCGTTGTTTTTGCTGCTTCTTCGAAGAAGAAGACGACGACTTAGAACGCGCCATCGGCGAAGTAAGGCGGACGGCGGACGGCGGACGGCGGATGGCGGATGTGGGCGCTCTCTGATTTCTGCGTATTACAAATTGCAATTAGTTTGATACCCTTGTGATGGGCCTTTTAAAACATTCCCATTTATATTTGGGCTTCATTAACAATTTGGCCCACCAAAATGTCACCTCCGCGAGTCTGGTCCTTAATAACAAGTACTTGGCTCCGTAACGGTTGTGTTTTTCAGCTGCCGAATTTCTACTCGTCGCTCGAGCCGATTAAAGGGCAAGTTTTCAATCGTGGCCGTCATTAATTTGCCAGGTTTGATTTTGAGTCAGTCACCGACAAAACTATCTCCAGTCAATTCTCTCAAGTGCTTCAATTTGTTAGGTCAGTTCCTGCGGATTTAACCCTATTTTTTTTCATCCAATTGTTCTCTTTCTACTATCACGCTTCTGTTTAGCTTACATTTACATTATTCGTTCTCTTTTATTCATTGTATATTTGTATTAAAGCTGTTACTGTTGTGATAAAATCTACTGTATAAAAGCGAACACTAGCGGGAACTTGTATTGTGTTTGCCCAAATACCATAGTGAGTGGTGACCCTCTACTACAATCTGATTATTGATTAAAACACCCTAATTTATGTCGCGTTCACTCTCTCACTAAAACGCTTTTCTTCTTTCATTCTCTCTCTACCAAACCCTCCCTCTCTCCATCACAAACCCCGCCCACCCACCGTGCCTACCTCTCTCTTCATCGCCGCTCAGCTCTGGTGAGTTTGTTTTTTCTGCTTCTGTTCGTGTGTTTTTTTTTTTTTTAATTTGTTTTTGGTCGTTTTGTTTGATTTGCTGTTGGTGTTGTTTTTGGGTTTTGTGTCGTTTCAGTTTTGGGTTGTCTCTCTGTATATGTTGTTAATGGGGTGTGTTGAAAGTTTTTTATTTTTTCCTGGTGTCAAGGGTGTTTTTTTTTTTTCCTTCTTCTGGTGTCAAGGTGTCAAGGGTTTTTTTTTTTTTTTTTTTTTTTGGGGTGTGTGTGACTGAATTGGGTGTGTGTAACTGTTGTCATTTTCATTCTGGTAGCCTTTTTCTTGGTTCCGGAAAGTTGATTGTTTTGATGGTGCATGAAGTTGAATGCTGGTTGTGAAGATGACTGATTGTAAATATTTATGTTTTCGTGCTTGTGGAGATGACTGGTTGTCTAACTTTCAGCTTGCCTTTCCTGCATTTTTTTTGGTTTTGGATATTTTTATTGGGTATGTGTTGGCTTTGGACTCTGCATTTTTGTTTGTTTGAATTGGTATAGGAAAATGAATCAGTTGGTGGTGTAATTGAATTCTAATATCACATGATTTTTTTAGCAACTGTAGTTTTGTTTGTTAAATTTCCTTAGTTTCAATAATTAATTAAAAATAAATTTAAATTCAAGAAGCAGGTGTGCGTGAATATTGTACATTTTCAAATTCATACCTGAACCATTGGATCGATTTCCAGCTCTGAGCTCAAAGCATAGAACCTGACTATAGTGTATTGAATGTTCATAAAGAAGAGTAATTAAATGGATATGAAGTTCCAAGCGCCACCACAGCAACAGCAACAGGAAACACTGGCAGTGGCAAACCCTAGTGCAAATCCTGATCCATCTTCACAATCAACAGCAGAGGCGCCGCCTAAGCAGGTGGCTGTGGCGTTGGACAGACTCGCCCAAGCAGGTCGGCTCATTGCAGACATTCGTCTTGGTGCAGACCGGCTTCTGGAAGCCCTATTCGTGGTGGCTCAGCCTCACCAAAGCAGCAAACCAGTCAATTTGTTCACTAAAGAAGATGCTGCCATGCGGCAGCATCTCCAGGACCTTCGCTTAATCGGTATGCATGAAGTTTGCAGTGTCTGTTATTGATCATAATGGTATTTGATTTGGAGTTTGAATTGTTTTTTACTTATGTTAGGAAGGCAACTGGAAGAAACAGGAGTTTTGAATGAACCTCTTCGGTCGCGAAGTAATTATTGGGGTTTGCATATGCCCTTAGTATGTCCAGATGGTGCAGTCGTTGCGTATGCTTGGAAACGTCAGCTTGCTGGACAGGCTGGTGCATCTGCTGTTGACAGAACCAGGTCTGTTTCTGGTTCATGGCCATATAAAAATAAATTTCATGTATGATTAATCTTTTTGTGATGCCATGTGAATTTTCAAATCAACATTAAGTGGTTATGTGTTGTTGAATTGAAAATTTGTACACATTGTTCCTTAACATAATTTTAGTTTTACTTCAAACACCAGCTTGCTGGACATTGTTCCTTAACATAATTTTCAAATCAGAAATGCATTTTAGTTTTACTTCAATCAAGATGTGTACACATTACAATCACAGTAGTTTCATAGTTAATTAAGTCTGTAACATGTTATTAGTTTGACAAATTATGTTAAGGAACAATGTGTACAAATTTTCAAATCAACATTAAGTGGTCATGTGTTGTTGAATTGAAAATCTGTACACATTGTTCCTTAACATAATTTGTCAAACTAATAACATGTTACAGACTTAATTAACTATGAAACTACTGTGATTGTAATGTGTACACATCTTGATTGATATTTGAAGTAAAACTAAAATGCATTTCTGATGCTCTAAAACTCTGAGCTTTTGTTTATTTTACAAAAGAACTAGAAAATGTAATCATGTTAAATAGTAAATCAACCTCGAACCATGGCAAGTGGGTTTAGTTTGAGTGATTAATTTAAAACATAGTTTCAAAGTAGAGGTGCTGGCGAACTTAATTCTAACTTGAAACAGAGGCTTAATCTTTTTGGTATGATGCTTGACCATTACTTAGTTTTTGAGTTTCTAAAACTAACTCGTAAAGCGTGATAGAAGGAAAAATGCAGGGAAAGAACTAGGGCATATTTATTGTTTTTGTATGTTACAACTTACAAGTTCTAATTTTGCAGAAGCTTCAAATTGGGAATTTCATTTTATCAACTCAAACTACTGAAACTAAAAGAGGGTATTTTAGTTGTTAAAAGGTTGAGAGAAATACTTCATGTCATGAACTTACAAGTTGCCACCTCTTGTAATAGATGACACTTGTTTTGGTGAATTTATTTAAGGTTTCTATCTGTCCATTAAATATTTGATGTGTATCTGTACTCTGTAGAGGAAAATAAATTTGATATACCGGATTGAGATTCTACTTTTAGTTATTTTGTTCTAGCTTATTTAGCTCAGGTTTAAGTTAACAAATGAGTTGTCTCATCATGGCTTCTCCTTCTCTCATTTTGGAGGCATAGCTTTTAGGGTTTCTCTGCGGCTGTTTCTTTGGAGGCATTCATGTGGATGAATGTGGATAGCTTGGAGTTATCAGCAATGATGGATTTACTAATTTCTGAAATCTTACATAGTTTATTTTGCAAACCACTTGTTTGATTGATTTACATTGGTTGGTTTGCATTGGCACTATTAGACAATCCAGTTAATTTTCTTTGCAGATGAGATATTGGTGTGTTGAACCTGGGTGTGAAAACAGAGAAATGTGTTTCTTTGTAGATCTTCATGCTTTGGGTGCTGTCATTTCTAGGTGTCAAATTTGTCATGCAATAACTGCCATGATATGTATAAGTACTTGTGTCCTTTTGCAGCATTAGCTGAAAGATGAAAATTTAGAGTTAATAAATTCAGGAAATTGGAAGAAGAATTTGGGATTAATACAGGGTCAAAACTCAAAGGGAGAGAGGATTCTAAAAAAGAGAGGTTATACATAAATTAAACCTAAAGTAAGGCTTAAGAAAGAGAAGAAAAGAGGTAAAGAAGAGCAAGAGTCTCTTCAACAATTTAATTCAAAATTCGTTATCCCTCTTAAAGTCCTAATCGTAGACTTTATATAGGCTGGCTTATTAATGATAAGTACTAAAAAAAACTTTAAATTGTATACAATGATGCTAGACTTATAATCACATAAAATCAACCAAACATATTTTAAGCATAAGGCAGAAATTTAAGAAAAAAGTTTTATCGGAAGTTTTCATATGGAATTATCGAAAATGAAAAATAGATATAACTTTGTTCTTTAAAAATTCAAGAGAAACAAAATCTTGGCAACTCTTCTAATTTGCTTTTTTTGTTTTGTTTTTTTTTTTTTTTATTATTTCACTCTCCTCATCTCTTTTGACTGACTAGAAAATATAATGCAATCTTAATAAAGTGGGTTGTATCAAAAGTTCAATATGGAGCCACTATCACTTGGTGCTATTGGTATATCATATGCCATTCTGTTTATTCCCAAGCCCAGATTGATGATTGTTATTATATGATCGTATTGAAATTTTCAAGATGCCCTTTGGAAAGTGATCAACTTTGCCTGTAATTTTTCAGGTTAGCTCTTAAGGCATTCACAGATCAGAAAAAAACGATTTTTCCCTCACCTTGATGATGGAATAGATGCTGCTACAACTGAACCAGTATCCAAAAAACAGTGTGTTTCCCAAGCACTACCAGCCATTAAGCAAGAAGAGTTTAGTGACTGCAAAACATTATCAGATGTTCTAATGCGCTTGGAAAAAGAAGTGCCAAATTTGAAAATTTTCACTTATGAACGGCTGGACTGGTTAAAAAGAGCTTCTTCATTGCCCAGTTCAGCAAATGAGAATCCTATAGAATTATTGAAAGAGCATACTTTTCACAGCTCAACTAAACTAAGACCAGGATTTCAGAGTTCTGTTGCTGCAGACAAGGTTGCTGTAGATAAGATTGCTGTTATTGAGTTGTTTTTCCCTTCTGTTTTCAGAGCAATAGTTTCATTGCATCCTGTTGGTTCTATTGATCCGGATGCGGTTGCTTTCTTTTCTCCAGACGAGGTATTTGATTCCAACTTTAAGCTTTTTCCTTGAAAAGGTAATAATAGTTTGTTTGGTTGCCTGTACCTAGATGTATGTTGCATATGATCATTATCATTGAAATCACATCTTATTACCATGCGAATGTTACAAGTTGCTGGGAATTAAACAATTAATGGGTTACTTGAGGCACGTGTGAAAATATACATGGTAGAAGAGCAAAGGGGCTGGTTATGCTAGAAGGTTGTTTTTGTTCAGTTACTCTCTTATCTTCCATCCGTGGATCTTGTAAACAGACTGAACAAAAGTAAGCATTTTAGTGTAATTTTTAGTTTTATATGGCATTAATCGAGCTTGAGTTGAGCCCAAGTGTGTGTCTGTATCATAAGGTTAGCTTAAGCTTTCCTTCTAGATGGGCTTGAATTTGTTCATGTGTTAGTAATGTCTTTTTTCATTATCTCAAGAACTAAGTAATGATTTTTAGCTAGAAGATGTGTTTTTTCTTTTTTTCTGTTTTTTTAAGATTTTTAGCTGCATGATGATGTTATGAACTTTTTATACAGTTTTTCATGGAATGGATGGGTGGTGGGTTGTGATGTAGCAGTGCCCTATTTTGGCAGTCTTCATTTATTTATAGCTTATTGTTTGTGTGATTAATATTAAAGTATCATTGGTGTAAAAAAACCATAAACATTTTGGTTCTTAGAGGTTGTTTGCCAGTCATTAGATATTCGGTAAAATTTATTAGTGTTTCATGTTGAAGTGAGATTTTGAAGTTATTAAATGTTTGCTGGCCTTTATTGTATTCACCTTTACATTCTTCAACAGGGAGGCAGCTACATACACGCAAGAGGCTCTTCAATTTATCATGTATTTAGACACATAACGGTAACGGCTGTTGCTATTCAATTTATGATTTCAGTAATTCATGCAGCTTATACATAGACAGTGTCTGTTGAAGTTGAAATTGTGTGTTCTAACTTTACTTGTTTTCTGGTTACAGGAGCATGCTGCAATGGCACTACAATATTTTCTTGGGATCAGGACTGAAGCAACTCTTTATTCTCTTTTAGTATGATATTATACCCTCTTCAATTTCTCTCCTCCCTTATTTAACTGTACATATTAGTCCTGGAGATGAGTCCGTGCTCATCTGAGTCTTTACACTTGTTTCTGTTCTTGTAGCACTGGATCTGCACCTATCAAACACTATTCACTAAAGTCTGCAGGTGAAATCTCAACTCTGTAATTTATGGATTTCTTTAGTTACTCCACGGTAATTAATTTATATGTCACTGGTGCAGTAAATGTGGGCGGCTTCTGGCAATGGACAGACAATTGGCTCTATTGTTACCTCCGGTTAATCGTACTTATCGCCACTTTTCTCCTATAGTAACTTCATCAACCCAGTCCAATTTGTCTACTAAGGACCAAAGTTTGGATGCTCCTAGTGCTTATCATGTTGGTTGCTTTCCAGAGGATGGATGAACCATAATAGCACCCATTGATGTAGGTAAAGGCAAGGATGTAGAGAGGTCAGATTACTCCATAAGCGCCAACATCTTTTTTTGGTTTTTTGTGATTTTCCTCATCTGAAGCAGCAGCTCAATTTGTCAACCGATGTAATGGATATGGAAATATATTAATGTTATTAATCGCCATATATTGTTCTTTTTTTGTGCTAATCTCATATATAAGCAGTAGTAGCATAGCTTTTGCCTTTGTAGAGTCTTCTATGAATCAATTTTCGCGAGTTAACCCCTTCTTTCTTGTTTTGTGGTTTTTTTCAGATTCAAAAAATTTGTCACTACTCATTTCTTCTGCAGCAGTACCCACTGAAATTACAATCTTCCAGCCTCTTGTTCATATTAATTGGTGTTTTTTTCATTTAAGGGAATCGTGGATGGTCCCTCTTCTGGCTCCCCAGAAGGTTTTGCCATATGTTCTCCTGATTATGTTTGGAATTGATTTAAAATACTGCTTTTTTCCCCGATGTATTAAGTATTCTGTCCTTGTTTATCTTTTCATAGAGATTGATAGATTTTGACCAATGATTTTCTTGGCTACCGAGTCTCCTTTTGTTTTTGTTTTTTTTTTTTTGAAATTGGGTTTTACACTAGTCGGTTTTTTTTCTTTTTTTTGGTTGGTAGTACTTTTAGGAAAGTTGCCGGTTGGCCAGTACGGGGAATAGATATATTCGGAGGGTAAAAACTTTTGTGGGATGCTGAGAGTGAGACCATCCAATGAAGTGAAGCAATATCTCATTGATTTATATTGGGACTCAGTCTCATTTCATATTTCAAAGCAAATTATGAGAATTGAGATGTGGCAGTGGCATAATGATATATGGTGAAACTCTTACGTATAAGACTTTCTCTTTTGGAAACGACATAGTCAGATTGTACCTCATGCGCATGCGCAAATCATGCCATAAGCATGTGTAATAACGTTTGAGCACTTTTTATTTTCGGTGGTAGGCTTTTGGATTGAATGCCATTGAATATAATTATCTGTTCGGTGTACCTTGAACTATGAATTACAATGAATTGAATACGGTTGAATTAAATCAACTTAATTAGAACAAAATTATTAAAAAATCAATATAAAACAAATAATTTTATAGAGTATTTTTTAAAAGAAAAATATTATAATCACTTGCAATAAAATAAAATTTCTGTAATGATTTTTAAGTAAATGAATATATTATGATTTATTTGAACTAAACTTGTTAATAACTACAATTTTTTTATGTCTTAAAATTTTTAGTATTTCTTTTGAACTACCCAAATTCAAAATTTCATGTTTGTGGATTATGATACGCGAGTTTCATATAATTCACAAATATGGGTTATAAGATCACTGTGGAGATAACATATGTGATATAACCAGTCTCGATAACTCATCAAACAATGGATTTACAATAACTCCGTTGTATCCAATACAGCTCTATAGCAATTATGTTTAGAGAATGGACTATAGAGCTGAATTGGGTTCTGGGTGAAATGTAGAGACTAGTGTTTTTTCCTTTTTGCAAGTATTATAGTAAATTTGAGGATGGGGAAGGAAGAAAAAATAAGACTCGAATTCATAATTTCGAGTGTATAAGGATGAGGGGCATGCCACCTGACCAGTAATGTGAAGACTTTATTTATCAAGCTCGTAAAGTGATTTATTTATTTATTTTTTTTGTTTCTTTTAAAATATCGTAAAGGGATTTTATAACCTATATATATGAGTTATCTTGAGAACTCTTTGTCCTCACCCACAAACATGGGATTTCACTTTTGATAATTTAGAATTTTATTAAAAATTAAAAATTAAAAAAAAAAATCAGAAAACATATAGTAAATTAAAAGATTAATTCAAATAATCTGTCTTTTCTTTTCATACATACATATTTTTATTTTGTTGGACGTAACAGCAATCAATTTTGTTCTACTTAAAAATGACCTTTATTATTTTTATTTGTTACAAAGTTAATTCAATCCAATAACATCCAAAATATTTCTTTATTATACCAAACATAAGACAATATCATTTCTTGTCCAATCTCATGGTATAGCAACAAACACATGATTAAATCCAATCCAGTTTGTCGTTAACATTGTTCTATTTTATTTTGTTCATGCAAAAAATCTAAGTAATGTTATACAAAAACAAAAAACAAGTCCCACAATTTTGATAATAGACTAGAGATGAAGATTTAAATTTCTTTAAAGGTTCTAGTGCCTCAAGGATTTACAATATTTTAGAAGCACATAGGTTTTCTTAAATAAAAAAAATTAAAAGAAGGTTGCATTTAGATCTTGTAGATGACATTCGGAGCTTGAATGTTGGAATGCTTGAAGAAGTTGTCAAGAGACCGGAGGCGCACGCATCATCTAAGTGAAAACGTCATAGTCATTTCAGTTATTCAAAGTTTGATGGAGGCAAATATTTTGTGCCATAATATAACATGTCCAAGTGTCTTTCAGTTGTTTGGACATGGAGTTGCTATAAGATATTAAAATAATATCCAAGGAGAAAATGCCCAATTTGCATGGCCCCCTGTAGTGGAAATAATGGAACCCTCAAAATGTTTGCCACGTTACCACATATCGAAATTGCCAGCTAGTCCCAGGACCATCCAAAGCCTCAACCACGTGTCCAGTAGCAATCTGTTGTTTGTCATGTTAGTTATGGTACATTCAAAGTGAGAACGACACCCCATGCCCAGGCTTCAATCCACACACACACACATGACATGACACACCAACTTTTGGTCATGTGATGATATAGTCCAAGCCTGATTAATATTTTGCCACTTGCCCATTGAAATCCTATGCTGAGATGGCCCTACTACCTTGGAATTCAGCTGGTGGGTTCAACCCATCAACATGTGATCGGCATCCATATCTGAAAACAAATATGCAAGTTGGGACCCCCTTGAAAAACTACCAGCCTGGCTAACCAGGTTATCAAATCAAGTAACAGTTAACAGACATTGCCAACACATGTCACACTACACTCAGTGTTAAGAACTCAACAATTGTATTTAACAACTAATTTGGCATATAAGGTGAAATTTCTAAATTAGAAGGTGAAACGGTTGGCAATTCTGAGTCTATTTTGGGGTATGGCTACACTGATACATCTACTAAACATTTGGAATAACAATCGGCTTGGCTAATTTACTAGTATGAAGCCTTGTCGGTTTCAGATATTTCAATTTTCAGCCACCTGATTCAGCCTTTCAGGTGAATTTATGTTTACTAATCAGAGCAATAAAGGGCTATCAACAAGTATTTCCAATTAACCAATCTCTAGCTAGTGCCAATTTATTTACAAGTCATAATGTAAGTTCCTTTTCAGTTTTTACCCTGTATCAACTGGTAAAGTTAACATGACATTGGCTCTATTTTTGAGAATTTAGCCGCCACATTTATGATTCAAGTTCATGACTGCCTTTAACATCAGATGATATATAAATCTAAGGAAGGTATATGCCCCAAATGCAGACCTCAGTAAATTTTTTTGGGTAAAAAGGTTACACAACTGCTTTCATTGCAATTGGAAGAAAACAGCACAACCAAGATTTGAATGTAATATGGAAATGAAATTACCCTCCAGTCGGCTTAAAGTTAACACTGCTATTCTCAACAAGATACATATGTAGTGCAACAGAAAAGCATCAATATGCCTGAATGTCTACGCCCAAGCCATTTATACTGTGACATGCGACACGTATTAGATTGGTTATCCATGACACATGATATGCTTCGAAGTGGATTGGGTCTATACACTGACACACTGAAGCGGACAGCAGGAACTATCCCTAATTAAAGGAACATTTTCACAAATCTTACC
Organism: Nephelium lappaceum; assembly: GCA_021234005.1. Taxonomy (NCBI): domain Eukaryota; kingdom Viridiplantae; phylum Streptophyta; class Magnoliopsida; order Sapindales; family Sapindaceae; genus Nephelium; species Nephelium lappaceum. Next base: position 7,998,582 of record CM038011.1, read on the forward strand.
GCCCCTACATGATGAATGAAGTCTATGCACCAGGGTATATGTAATTCTTTGTGTAGCAGTATCTAATTTTCAAATAAGAAACTTAACTTCAACGACAAGGAAGTAAGGAACACATTTCATGAAACGATTATTTTACCACCCAAAAGTAACACTACTATTGTAGAACTCAATACAATGTAGGAATCTTCAATTTATAATAAAAGCCAGTTCTCATTCTTCAGGAAGCATCAGAAGTCTTCATCTTAATATATCACAGTAACATCACTAAAACATATTGACATTGAATCATCAAAGAAGAACAGAACAAGTTATCTACACCTACCAAAAGATCAACATGTCAAAGAAAGCCAACACATTACCTCTTTTACCGACCAGCATCAGAACCAAAAGACTCTGCAAAACCCTTTGGCATTGCTGGGATACTAGATTTGCTCTCGTCTAGGTCCATATAACTCGTGTCTTTTCCTTCAGATTCCTGCCAATCCTTCACCATTTGATTAAGGGGGAGGCTATAATCAATGCCACAATATTCCTCAAGGTCATCATCCAGTGGTTTCCATTTCTCAACCAGTGGTGCCAGGACATTCACGGCATGGCCCATGTCAGGCCGCTGGCTGGGCTCCCTTGCTGTACAGTGTCCAGCAAGTTCCGCAATAATGGAGACACTCTCAAATGTTTCATCCTTCACGTCTAAGGCTGAGTCAATGGCAGCTCTCAGCTTCTCCTTGTCTGATTTGATGTGCCAAAACCATGCAGGCAAATACTGACTTTCTTCAGGCCTGCCCTCATCAAGAGCCATCAGGCCAGTCAATAACTCCATTAGTACAACCCCAAAACTAAAAACGTCGGCCTTTGTAGTGATCTTTCCTGTCACTGAATCAAACAGCAAAAAAGTCTAAATCAGTTCAATAACATCCTACATTAAAAGAAGATGAGGAGCTCAGACATACCGTAAATTTATTCCCACATGTTGCATGTATTTTTAGAAAGACATTTACTTATTTCTAATAATCTAACACAATTGGCAAATAAGCATGGTGACTTCTTGCTTGGGGCTTTTAACCCTATGCTGGATATGTAATTTGGCTACTCTCAAAGTCTGTTCCATTTATGTTAACCATATGAAAGACATTATTATGTGTAAAAACAGACACTCATTTAATTTTTGCAAAGCAGTTTCTTTAACATAGGCATAAACTCGATGCAAGAAAAGGTTGTAAGGCAAAGGCTCAGCTGTACTAGTTTCTTCAGCTCAAATTTAAAAGTTGCTGTAGTTATTTAGAAGTCAAATTAGCTCTTATAATATGAATTAGCTCAGTCATCAAATAAGAGTTACAGCTATTAATTTTAGTTTAATAGATTGGTAAGAACTTAAAATGCTTACCAGCATATTCTGGTGCTAGGTATCCAAATGTCCCAGCAAGCTTGGTGACAACAGATTTCTCGCCATCAGGAGCGAGTTTGACCAATCCAAAGTCCGAAACTTTTGCTCTGAAATCATCTCCAAGTAAAATATTTGAAGATTTAAGATCTCTGTGTATGAAGCTCTGATGGGCTAGAGTGTGAAGATACTCCATCCCTCTTGCAACATCCAAAGCAATATTTAGTCTCCGCTTCCAAGAGAGAGGCTCCAATTTTAAGCTCTTCCAATGGAAAAGATGCTTACTTAGAGCCCCTTGAGGCATATACTCATACACAAGAATTCTCTCATAGCCTTCAACAGAATAACCCAACAGAGATACCAAATGGCGATGTCGTACTTTTGAAAGAACAGCAATTTCAGCCTGGAATTCATCTAAGGCTTTGCTGCTAATCACACCAGCCTCCATTCTTTTCACAGCTATTTTAGTTCCGTCATCCAGTTCTCCTTTATAAACTACACCAAAACCTCCACGGCCAAGTTCATTCTCAGGGGCAAAACTCTTCGTCACATTTCGAAGAACTTGAACCGATATGACCAGATTCCCAGCTTCAATGACATGAGACTCGCCAGTTCCACTACTGTTTCTGCTTGCAGAATCGCTCCCATTTACTGTAGAAATGGTTCCATTGCTGCTATTGGCAACAACAATTTTAAAAGTATTATCTGAATCAGATGGATCTCTTGGATGAATTACAAGGGAACTTGGAGCCTGGAAAGTGTCTTTTCTCCTCTTACAGTAATACATAGACAAAGGAATGGCCACAAGAGCAACAACTGCAACACTTGCAACAGGGGCTACAATTGCAACAAAAATGGTCCTCTTAGAATTTTTTGGTTCGGTGGATTTAACAGAAGAATTATTGCCAGAACTTGAGCCTTTGGTTGAAGTAGATGGATTGTTGGGCGAAGAATTCAAACTCCCAGATGGGGAATTTGTTCCAGGCGAGGGAACTGTTCCAGACTGGTTACCATGAACCAACAAAGGATTCCCACCAAGTACAAGCTTTACAGTACCACTGAATTTAGGTACTGGAGGGGAAATGTTGTTCCCACTGAGATCCAACGTCGTCAAAGATTTCAAACTTGTCCAGTTTGTTGGAACCAGGCCTGTTAGATGATTCTTCTGAAGTTTGATTTGAGTAAGAGAATCTAGCTTTGCAATTGAAGGACTCAAGGTACCACTAAGATTATAACTGGGCAAATTTAGAACATTAACTCTTTGATTATCACAACTCAATCCCAACCATGGCTTGCAAGGATCATTACCAGACCATGAAGAAACAAGCCTTGGAGGGTAATTCAACCCACCAAGAAACTCGATAAGTGCCATAACTTCTGGGGCACAAAGAGCTTCAGGAGTCGGTTGACAGAACATATTTGAATTATAACTAATTAAAGCTGCCCTAAACTTTGGGATTGGACCCATTAACATGTTGTTGTTCAAATCTAAATGGTCTAATTGCCAAATTAGCTAAGCTAGCAGGAATCATGCCAACAAGTTGATTACCATTAAGATTGAGATCTTTCAAGGCAGTTAAATTACCAATACTCTCCGGAATTGTACCTGTGAAACGATTCCCATGAAGCCATAGACTTTGAAGTGAAACTATATTTGCCACCACATCAATTGGACCAGTCAGCAGTCCCCCTTGCTGATTGTTCAACCAAAGATTGACCAAATTCAACTCCTTGAAACTCCCCGGAATCTCTCCAGACAAGTTATTGCCAGAAAGTTTCAAGTTTTGAAGCGAAGCCAAGTCCCCAAGAAAGTCTGGCAGCTCCCCAACCAAATTACAACTCATGCAAGAAAGATTAGTGAGCTGTGCTGAATCTTGCAAACTCTTTGGAAACGACCACCCTGTACTAGCATTGAAGTTGTTGTAATCCAATGCCAGCACTTGCAAGCTGACGAGACCATCGAAGAAATCACCAGGGATGGAATCAAAATTGTTGTAGTCCAAATATGCAAACTTCAAATTTGACAAGCCATTAAAACTCGGTAACTGCCCACTGAACTGGTTCTTTTGCAAACCGATGTTTTCAAGCATGGAGAGCTTGTTCAAGTTCTGAGGCAGAGGACCTTTCAACCCAACATTTTGGACTTGAATCTGGGTAACTCTTGAGTCCTTGCAGAACACATGTTTCCAACCAGGACTTCCACACGGGTCTCCGCCATTTTCGGGCCACTGTAAGAGGTCTGGGTTCTCCAAGCCTTTCCTCAACTGGTGAAGAATATCAAGGTCACCAGGGTCTGTCACACTCAAAACCAGTGTCACCAGACACAAAAAGACAGCTGATACAAGGTGGGTTTCCATGCTAGATCTCTGCTGTTGCACCATTGTCACAAATTACTAGAAAATGAACTCATTTCACCATCAATGCTTCAAATCTAGCATGAAAAACTTACACAAGACCAAATCTACATCACATTAACATATGTAGAGTCTTGCAAGAGAAGCAAAACAGACCTGTACTCTTCTTTTTTTTGGTGTAACAAAGGAGAGTACATAGAATAAGTTTAATAAATCAAGAAGCTTGCAAACCAAATTGATGGACCAGCAAAGACGGATCTCTCTGATAAGAAATGTTCAACACAGAGATAAAAAAATGTTGGAAATTCGTGAAATACAAAATTTATAATAAAGATTTATGGATGATGATTCTGGTATGGTTTATGGATTGCACTTTATTGTATCTTACAGGTTTTTTTTAAATATATATATATATATATATATATATATATATTGTATCTTACAGTTACATGCACCACAAGGGTTTTTTTTTTTTTTTCTTTGAAAACTATGTTTTTTTTTCACCGTGTTGTTAGATTGTCTCTCGTCAATAACCAGAAAAATATAAAAAGCCAGAAATATCCTCTCTGACAGGTTTGTTTAATTTTCACAAACTTTAATTGCTCACTATATTAATATTACCTTTTTGTTTTGATTTTCTGTTTTGTTAGTTTTGTAACAGATTATAAAATATAATAATAAGGTGAGTTGCATACCACTCTTGGTAGAAATGAATTGACCATTTTCTTGATTTTAAAAAGTCAAAAGTTTAAGTTCGATTCTTGTCTAGAGTCTAGTTAGTTTTTTCATAATTTAATCTCCTTCCCCCTCTCTTACCTATATATAAAAAAAAAGAAAAAGAGTTCAAATTCTATTTTTATCTAAAATATGAATGGTTACCTGTGAATTTAATATCTCTTTTCCGTCATATAAACAAAAAAAAAAATTGTAATTGGGCTTGTCGATGGCTGCGTTTTGGATTTGAATTTTGACTGTCGGAATGGAAACTAGAGTTAAATAGATGTAAGTAGAAAGTAAAAACAAATAAGAGGGTTACACGAAAGAAAACGATCAAATTTGTGAGCTTGAACCTGAATTATAATATGAAAATTTTGGAGTTAATATCATGTTGGGAAAAACATTTGCGTGAAATGGGTGAATTATGCCACCTAATATAATGTCATATAAATATTATATATAATTAAATATTTAAAACCATATGATATGATAAGAGCGGATTGAATATTTTACACCCACCTCATTCAAATTAAATGTAATAATTATAAATTATAAGATCATTTAATGTTGTTAGGAGGAGGTCGTTGCTACGTCATTCTCGCTTTTGTTAATTATTTATTTATATAAATAGTTTAGTTTTTTCTTGAACAAAATTATTACAATTTAAGAATTAGAGACCAGAAACATCAAACAAATTTACAAGTTTACTACGTGGATAAAGAACATATCATTAGTTCAATTACATCTCAACTTCCCTGCTCTACATGACTTTTGAAAAAGGAAGAAAATTCAACACAAATCTCGTTAAGATTTTGTCGGAATCAACGCAAATCAAATCAAACCCAAATTGAAAAATTAATTCTCACAGCCAAAAGAAATCAATCAAACCCAAATTGAATATCTACTCTAATAATCAAAAGATATTTATTCATGTTATTAGAAATAAATATACTCACAGACGGAGTGAGAATCAGACCCAGCACACACATGAAATGTGTGGTGTAGAATGCCAAAAATGGATTTTATTGGCCTGTAAATAAGTGTAGTATGTCAGTGCTAAATTCCAAGGTAGTGTATTTAATGTTGCGGTAAATATTAATATGGTAAACAGAGGTCCTGGTGAGCGGTGACTTACCCAACCACTAGTCCAAATCGTCACGTGTCGGCATCACCAAATTACTTATTTGACCCTCATTCGTTATTTTCTTATAATTAAATAAATTCCTTTTGTTGTACAAGATAATCTGTTACTCCACTGCCTGTGGTTCCGATATATGATTCCAGTTTCAGTTAATAGCGTCAATTAGGAAATAAAGTTAATTTTTCTTGATGAGGGGTTAATAGTAATTTAACTGGAGCTTACTTAGGATTTATAATTTGCTTAGAAAACTAATTAAAAAATAATAGGAGTAAAAAGGTGGTGAGACACAAAGACATGAAAAGCCAAGTCACGAGATCCAAGTTTAGTGTGGAAATTAGTTAAGAAAAATTTCCAGTCTTAGAATTTCAATCTAGCCTGATTTGCTTTGACTTGTGCATTATATTGTTTATAAGATCAATTAATAGATTGATTAATATATTAGACACAATTAATTGTGGTTGACTACGCGAACATGTTGCTGGAGATTCCCCGTTGATTAGGGCTCTACGTGATATTAATTCATTCCCATTTTGATTTGACCTTTCACTGGAGGAGAAAAGACAACACACGGTCACAGTTGTTTTTTTTTTCGTTGCACTGGGAATCCGGCATTGCATTTTTTGTTTTTTTTAGCTACAGTTGACAATAATATGACGGTGAAATTTGAAAACCACTCAACTTATTCGTCTATAATTCAGATAATGATTAATACATTTTTTATTTACAGTTATAATAGAATTTTTCTCAGACCATGCATAATTTTTAGTCTTGACAGATACCCTAATCTATTAGTGAATTTTACATTACCTTGTAATTATTTAAAAAAAAAAACACTCAAAACTTTTAATAAAAATTAAATTTCTTTCTTTTTTAAAAAAGTCAAATAAAATTATTTCAAAGACTTAACTTATAAAATTTTTTTGTTATTTTATTATACCACCTAGTGTGCAGTAACTCAGAACATAAAACATTGTGATTTGCGAGGTGTATTAGCACTCTCTATCAACACAATATATTGGATGATAGGGAAAAATTTTGTTGTCATGATTGTTTTTAAAGTAAGTGACTCTCATCATAAAATTGCAGTCTAAACATATGCCTTAAAAGCAAGCATTTATAGGGTTTTGCACATTTAGTTGTCAGACCAAAAATTATATATCTCTATTATCATATTCGTATTGATGTATAACTAAGATGAAAAAATAAATATAAAACGATAGCTTAATTTCCCTCCTAATAACAACATTAATTGAATCATCATAATCTTGTAACAAAGAGTTGATACATGAAGGAAAGAGACAAAACAATTTAATAATGACTACAATTTTGATTGGTTAGTATCCAGACAAAATTAATATAAAATTATTATCCAAAATTAATATTAAAATACATATGGTATTATTAGATTACTTCGTGATAAGAATTACAACTTATACGATGATAGACATAACCTGATGATATCGAGTTCAAACCTTATCTCTTACAAATTAAAAAAGAAAAAGAGTTGCAACTTATTAACCCACAGTTCTAGTTAAAAAACTGAAAAAACAACTGTTACAAAGCAGAACTAGATTGTTAAGATTATAATAGGAATGTTTAATAAGTGTCTGCTATTTATGCTTACAAGATCTAATTCCAGGAAATTATGATTTGGTTGAAATGATTTTAAATGATACTTATTAACTAGAGAAAAACACAAGACATCTGCTTTCACAACATTTGAAGTAATTTTTAACCATTGATTGCTATTTCCTTCAAAATGGTTTCTTAACAGGGAAAGAAGTGGAAGAGACTTGATCCCAACAGCACTTAAACGGAAAGCACTTTTTACTGTGAAATTAAATAATTTAAAGTATTGAAACCTGATAAAGTCATAAATTAATTAACTGTTCTTGGTTGGTACTTGGAAATCAGCGTCTAATCAACAAAGCTTAATTTATGTGTCGGTGGAGAAATTGGGCCTAGCACCCTAACAGATTAATGTAATGTGAATCAGAACATTTTTGTTTTTCTTAATGAGATTAGATTGCATTCCTAGTCATGTCATAGGTAACAGGCCTATTTCTAGTTATGTTCTGTTTGGCTTTCACTTTCCCAAAGCTACCATCAAAATCAATTATAAAAGCCATTACATGTAAAATATGGTCCGATCTATAAAGTGAAAAGGTGCAAGAAAACGAAGATAAATGAGATAAAATGAGATTGTGTGGATTCTAAAAAGAAACGCCGATCATTAGTTAGTGAAAACACAAAAATCAATATCTCAAAAAATAAAAAATAAAAAGCACAAAAATCAAAATGAGTTGATTAAAAACTCATAACTGAACTAATTCTTAATATTTGAGATAAGAACTATTTTCATTAGATGTCCATTTGATTTGTATATCGAATATTCATATTCATATGATTAGTATTTATTATAATAACAGTAACACGAATCATCTGAATATCCTTCCTACACTTCCTATTTTAACATAATTAAAGTGCATTAGATTAAAGATAAAATTTCTCATTTCAAAAATTACTAGACAACAATAAGGATAATAAGTGGTTGTCACATGGAATACCAACAATGTGCTTTCTTTAAAAATAAATAAAAACGATTTGAAAATTAGTAAAAAAAAAAAAAAAAAAAAATCTTATTCTACATTGAATAAGTTTCTACTGGATTCTAAAAAATCCATTAAAAATTTCGAAAATTAAAATTGATTATAATTTGTTTATATCTCATCTCAAATACAGAGTTAAAACAGTTAATGAGAATAATTTTAATTTTCAAAACATAGTACATGAAAAACGGCACCCTTGGTCAAATTTTTGGAATGAAAAGGAGTGCAAATTTCTCCAGCCAAACAAGACCTTCTCAACGTGTTTGAAAAATAATTGCAAGAATAATTCACAAGACAATGGGCGGAGACGAGGACAAATGCTAGTGAACTTGTATGTTATTTTATTTCATGAACACTTACGGTATTGGACTAATCATATTCTCGTAAGCCTGGTGCAGACATACCAACAAAATGGGGACACTTGTATATACGTTTATTTTCTTCTAAACTAAAAATATTCTTAGCCTGTTGATCCTATAATTATGGGAGGTGTGGCGGTGGAAAGGTAGGTTTTGATTGGGCCACGAAGCACAGTCCAAAAAGTGGTCCCGTCTCATATACTAAGGATTTTGTTTGGTTTTGATTTTGCCAACATCAGTTCCAAAAGTCAAAAAGTTTCAAAGGCCCCTCCTTTTCCTTGGATTTTGATCATGCTGTTTTGCTTATTACAATATTTAATTGTTTGATTCGAATCCTAAATAGATATCGCTAGAGTTCCAGTGATGAAATGCCAAGAGTATAAATTGTTGTATAATCCTCAAAAATTTGTCAGAGTTCGTGTTACGCTTATGAACTTATAGTGTAAGTATTAGATCGTGATGATAATATCCTTGTTTATTTCACTAGTTTTCATTGAATCCTATTAATTATGATAAAAGATGCCGTGTTAATATTAATTAAAATACAGTTGTGGTGGCAAGTATGATTTGAGTGGTAGTCGTGCCGTCTACAAAAATAAAGATCTCAAATTTAAATCTTCCCTCTTCAAAAAAAATATATATATATAATTGAAGTCGATATAACACAACTCATTTAATTAATCATGTCGAAAGTTGGAATTCTCATCCTAAAATTTGTTCTTTCTAATAAGATAGAATTTTCAATTGCAAATATTTAAGAATATATATAATCAATCATATTCTTGATCAATCTTTAAGGGAGTTGTGTTGGTGCATAAGTTTAAATAATAATAAAGGATATTGAACTTTTGAAAATTATAAATTCAATAAGATGAAGTTATTGCAAAAAAAATATGGAGAAACAAATAACAATTTTATTTGATAGATTATCAGCTATATTTTCTTCCATTAACATATTGCTCCAGCTCCTCTCTCTCTCTTCTTTTATTCATCTCTTGGATTAGCACTGTTGAAGAAAAATTAAGGATTCTTTAATTTCTGAGCATATTGCTTAAAGCATAATTAAAAAATAAATTTGTTGAGGTCAAAAGTGAGATTCGTCCTCTGATAAGGGAAAGATGGTAAAGTAGTGGAGAATAAAATAACTGGAATAAAGTTTATAATATAGCATATAAAACTTTCCATGCATTTCTTCTTTCTTCCTAAAATCAGTTTCATTTTTAATTTTTTTATTTCTAAATAAACTCCTAAAATCAGTTTTGAACACATAGTAGTTGGTGCTTATGTAGTTTAATCAATTAAAAAATTACATTGTTTTGTAAATTTTATTTTATCTTATTATCTAAAAACTAGTGTTGACAAGTTGTGATTAGATAACTCATTTCACAACCATAATAAATTTTAAGATTCGAACTTAATTTTTGTGACTTGGATTCACATGAAAATAAGGTACCACTATTTACATCTAAGAAGAACTCTCAAATATATATTTTTTTTTCTTTTGTAAAAGTAAGATAAATTTAAAAGTGTCTTTGTATCTATTCGCAGTCAAAGTTTTACAACTAAAGGAAAAAAGAAAAAAAGGAAAAATGAGATAAATACATTAATCACAAGAATCAAATATATCATCAAGAAAAGAATCTTTCTTAAATGATTTATGTCTCTTTCACAAAGACAGACTCATATTAAAAAAAGAAATTAGACACTACCTTGAGATGCACGGAGATTCAACTACACAACTAGGAATTTGAAATATTTGTAAAGGGTTAAACTCTACATATGCTAATGTTGAGATTGGACTTGACGATCAGCTTCAAAAAATTTAACAATTTGTACAAGAATCGAACAAACAGAGCGGATTCAATTAATACTAGAAGACATTCCGACATTCGAGTTAGAATATAAAATATGACAGATAAAAATAAGAAAGTGGGCATATAACTAGTTATTGTAATAAAGTTGTTCGACGATGTTGAATAGAAGTTTCGAGACAATACATTGAACAACCGTCGTATGACGGCTAGTTAGGCTAAGTAGTATGGCTATAAGTTGTTGTGCAACGATGAAGATAGAGTTTCTAATTGCATGTCTGTGAGAATTTTGACAGAGTAACGTTTTGGTAAAAAAATTGGATTCCCTTCTCTTTATTTGCTCTCCCTTTTTATAAGTGGAGAGAAAAACGTCGGTGGAGTTAAGGCAAAGAGGATCAAGGGATTTATTCCCTTTATCTACGCCTCTACGTTAATGTGGAGATCTTCCCATTAAAGGTCGAGAGTTAGCTACTAGAGAGTTAAACGCGCCTTTAATGAGACCTAAGCCGGCATGCGTTACACTGAATCATAGGTTTCTCAATTTTAGGCTTCTTTTGAGTTGGATCAACCCATGGGCCCAACATCTAGATTACTGTACTAGGCCTTTCAATTCACATGTACACTGTGCCCATATTAGGTTGTTTTTTACCACTACAACATGTTGGTACCAAAAAAAACTAAATTAAGGTAAAACAAGTCATTTTTTGGAAACAGTTGAAAATTATAATTCTCCGATATTAATTGGCCAACGCTATCCACGATATCAAATAGCTGTTGTGATGTTATCATTAATCCATAATAATTAATGATGATGAAGTTGTGGGTCTAAAATTGTTATTTTCATGGGAGCAATTGTGTATCATAATTAAGCCAACCATTTTTTATTTACTATTTAGTATTATTCTTCTTATGGCGACAACTCCGCAACATAAAAGATTCCTAGAATTTTAATATACTAAGTAGATGGTCCCAAAGGGTATTGCCAGTACTTGACCTCTAAATAAAAAGCCTCACCCACGACTAAGCAAATCCCTTGGGGATTCTCTCATAGATATTTTTAAGACAACAATAATACATAATGCACTTGGTTATAATATCTTGGAAACAGCTTTTGAATATAATATCAAAGTGAAAAACTTCCAAAGACACATTTGAAATCAAATAAACAAAAGAAAAACTCTGAGCAGGTTTCTAGTTTAAGATTATTTCTTATTTTAGGCTAAATTACTCAAACATCCTTAATAATTGACATAATTATAAGAATATGTAAATTTAAGGTATAATACAAAAGAGTAATGTTACATTATCCAAACATTTGTTTAAATTTATTGATCAAATGATATGTCAAGTTTATGTATAATTATTATATTATTAATACATTATCTCAAAATTAAGGTGGTAGTTATCAACCGGTTTATCACATCATTTGAATAAAATTTTGAATAATTTAGAAAAATTATAATATTATTTTTAAGGATGGCAACAATGTGCTCTGCTGTGTCTAGACTAATTGTTCACCGATATTTAAGGTAACTTTTCACTAAACTAACTATTTTTAACAAAATTAAAACTAAAATCAATGTAAGAGAAAAAGAAAGAAAAAGAAGATGATGAATGAGACATGAAAAACAACAAAAACGGATGGAAATGGAGCAGTGCTCTCTCTCGATCTTCTTTTGACTTTTGTCGCATGGTTACGAATTAGAAATCCTAGGTAGAGAAGGGAAACTTAATTATTGATTTTGAATTCCATTGTTTACTAAAACTCTTGCAATTAAAATCAAGTGAACTCCACACATAAATGAAGAATCATATTCATGATGGAAAGAGAATTTGATTCCCTCTTCTTATACCGGGATTTCATTTTCTGATTGAAATTAAGAATTCAGTATTTGTACTAAAATAAAAACAACTAATATCAATTTAAAAAGCAATTTTGGTCGTCCTTTAACACTCAACAACAACACGACTCTTCTAGGTTTACATGCGCAATTAATTATTCATATTTGAACTGAGGATTAGAGAGCACTAGAAAGAGAAAAGATGAGATGCAGTGGTAGAAGAGACGTGAAGAAGATTTGCTCTCGTTGATCTTGCTTTTCTTCGAGGACAAATCAAGCCAATAAATTTGATAGGAGCAAAAAATATGCTGCCAGTGCTTTCATGAACTCTCCAAGCCATATGCCCATATGTGAGTTTTGGATATCAAATAAACAGTTGTGGTTTTCCAAGTAGTTATATGATTATTATCAGCCTTGGAGCACCACATCACGGACAACCTGCAAAAGATTGCATCAATACATTGATTAGCAAATTATATTTCACTGAGTTACCGAGTAGTATAGGTTTTAATTGGATTACAAAATGACATTTTGTGTTTTGAAGACGGTCTAATAATTACAATAATTATTATTTAAAAACATTAGTAAAAATGATATCTAAGGTAGATTCCTATAAAAATTCAACAATATTTTCTATATTCTCTAAAATATAACACCGGATGAAATATGGAGGATATATTGGTTCTAATATAATGTCCATTGTTTACCATATCCCATTTTTACTTTTTATGGTGAAATAAGCTATTACCTTTAATTTTATATAACTACATATTTATAATTGTTTTGAAATAATTATATAGTAATCTGAAAACAATAGTGAGATGTTTATCAAGACAGCAATTTAAACTTTATATAGGTGTCAAAAAATCTATATATGTGCGGTACATCACAAATATAAAAGAAAAGTGTATTGACTACTTTGAACAATGAACGTACGTTACATAGTTAATGGTTGACAATGTTACGGTAGTTCAGTAAGACAATAAAACCACTAGTTACCCATACTTGGTATTTAGAGGCTCAAAAATGCAAACAGGAGTCTGCGGTTGACAATTGACAGGAGAATACTTCTATCCTTTTATGGGAACGGGTTTTCTTAGAACTATAAAGGGTTATGTTAAGGGCACTGGTCTTCGGAGGCCCATAACTGTGGCCCACTCAGTCAATTGCCAGCAGGCACTGCATCGAACCGTAGTTGCAAATTTAAAACCCACCGGCTGCCATATCGTGTCCCAAATCAAAAACCCTTGCCTTCGTATTTTTCTGTCAAAGCTCAGTTACAATGGTTGGTTGCTGACATTGGAATCTATATGTATTTGATGCGATGTTTGGGTTTGAGCTTGTTGAATTGGAAGTGACATTATTGAATTGTGTTGTTGTGTTTGAAACAGCCGCAGGGAGATTACATAGAGCTTCACAGGAAGCGCCATGGCTACCGCCTTGACCACTTCGAACGCAAGCGCAAGAAGGAGGCGCGTGAAGTCCACAAGCGCTCTGAGATTGCCCAGAAGGTCCACTCTTTTTTTTCTCTCTCTCTCGCTTTTTTCTTAATTTCTGATTATTATTGTTGATTGCTGAATTGGAATGGAATAACAGGCTCTGGGTATCAAAGGCAAGATGTTTGCGAAGAAACGCTATGCTGAGAAGGCTCTCATGAAGAAAACGTGAGGGTTTTTTTTTTTTTTTTTATTTCAAAATCGTGAATATTTGGTGTTATAGGTTCATGCTTTATACAATTTAGTATGGGTTTTTTTGAAGTTATAGGTTGATGCTTTATACAATTTAGTATGGGTACAGGATTAATTCATAGTCATTAGATAGCAATCCAAAGGGTCTATAAATTTAAGGCTTTGAAAATTGATAAAAATCAAATCATTTATAAAAAAATTAATTGTCTCCTATGATTATACTACAGGAACTATATAGTAGCTAAATCCAAAGTTTTAGGATCATCTTACCATACGGGAACGGTATAGTAGCTGAATCCAGAGTTTTATATTTCGAGGGTCTATTATATATTGTCCAAATTATTGTCATTATGAGTCATGTTGTACATCATATGAAATATGAAGTGGGAAATTGAAGGGAATGCTTCATCACTGTGAAAAAATGCGTGGTTTTCAGTTTTCACTTTGTTGAATAAGAAAATGAGATTAGGGACTTATTGATATCCATGTATAGTATACGAGTATGCATAGAGGATGATCATAGGTGGGGAGTTTCGAAGTTTGCTTTTGTATGCATATCTTGGGTCGAAATATATTAGGTGCAACTTGCTAAATTTAAGTGACAAAAACATTTTCTATTTTTTTATAAATGTAGAGGTCTACATCATTAGCAAATTTAATCCTGCCTTGGTGAGTATGAAAATGCCAGAGATAACTTCTTATGAATGAAATCTTGGTAAATTTTAATGGCATGGATGGAACAAATAAGAAGGATATTTAATTCTACTCATTTGATGAGAAGTTTCTGTGGTTATATCTGCGGAGGTCATAAATGATACGTGAGGAGTCATATATGCCTTTTCAACTCCAGACATTTCGTCTCACGGAATTTGGTTGTCATAGAGGTTTTTCCTTGAGTACAGGCTTCTTATTGTAATTGTGGTTCAGTGCTAGGATGTTTCTATCCTCCCTTGGTTCTAAAATTGTGGAGTAGACCCCTAGATGTTTAAAGTTTCCAAATGATAAAGTTGCTAGCACTCTTATAATTTTATGTTTTCTATGAGTGTGGTAACTACCTTTTCCAGCTAATCTTTGTTTTTATGTGCTTTCAGTGTTTGAAGTCTGTATTTCTAGTTATGTATACACTTGTGAAGTGTTTTTTTGTTCAAGTTGGTTTATATATTATTGTTATCCAGATGGTCGTCAAATGTTTTGTCTTTGGCTAAGTTTGGTACTGTATGCACAGATTGGCAATGCATGAAGAGTCATCAAGTAGAAGAAAGGTGGATGATGAAGTTCATGAGGGAGCTGTCCCTGCCTATTTGCTTGATCGTGAGAACACAACAAGGGCAAAGGTTATTTGTTGATGCATATTTGTTTTGTGTGCACATTTACCTGCAATCAAACAAACAGTGTGAGATATCTGCTTGGCCAGTTGTGAAATCGTTATTTTGTTGATGTAGGTTCTTAGCAACACTATAAAGCAAAAGAGGAAAGAGAAAGCTGGAAAATGGGAGGTCCCTCTACCCAAGGTAAGTTAAAATTCAACATCTCTATTAAGTATCCCCATCAATTCTTTTGCCTTGATCTTTCTCTCAGCAGAGGTTACGGTTGGATGATTCTGCTTTGTCATGCTTTAACTGGAAGTAAACCTTTCAGGTTAGGCCAGTGGCAGAAGATGAAATGTTTAAAGTGATCAGATCTGGTAAAAGGAGAAGTAAGTATTTTAAACATTGTATTTGACGCACATTGCAAATCTACATTTTGATGGTGTACCTGAATTTATTTGTATAGATAAAAATTTTGAACACCCTGTTAAGTTATTAAGGTGGCTTGTTTTAGAAGGCTTCTTGATGTCAAATCGTCTGCTCTTACAGTCTTACTATTGATTGTATTACAGAAGATAATTTGTTTATGAGACTGATTTATATCTGGTTTCTTTGGAAGAGAGATTCCTTGTTTTTGTGTGTTGTGTACTGTTTGTCGAAAAATGTACCTAACAGGCATTGTCTCCAAAATGTCTGACAGCTGCCTCCCTGTATTGCCTTTTGCAGCCAAGCAGTGGAAGAGGATGGTTACGAAGGCAACTTTTGTTGGACCAGGTTTTACAAGAAAACCTCCCAAGTATGAGCGGTTCATTCGACCTTCGGGTTTGCGTTTTACTAAAGCTCATGTAACGCACCCTGAACTTAAGTGCACCTTCAATCTTGAGATCATAGGAGTGAAGAAGAACCCTAATGGTCCAATGTATACTTCTCTAGGTGTTATGACCAAGGGAACTATCATTGAGGTAATATATAATAAGTCATCACCTAATTAAATTTCTGATTTGTTGCTACTACTGCTGAAATCATCTTTCATCCTGAATTGTAGGTGAATGTCAGTGAGCTAGGTTTGGTCACCCCAGCTGGAAAAGTCGTGTGGGGTAAGGCTATGTTTTTAGTTTCTGTGACATGAACTTATACATGTTTACTTTGTTTAGCACTTATTCTTATTAAATGTTTGTGTTCTATGTAGGGAAATATGCTCAAGTGACAAATAACCCTGAGAATGATGGTTGTATAAACGCAGTTTTGCTTGTGTAAGGGGATGACTACAAACACTTCATAGGTGGCTAAGTGTAGGTTTATGTTGGAAACTCGTCTCCTTTAATGTGTGCAACTAGCTTATGGTAAAAGATTGATACTTGTTTCTTTATCTAGTGAGATGACTTTGTTGTAACATGAGATATGTAATCATCCATGTATGGATGTTTCAATTTTGTTATCTTTTTCTTTATCTAGTAAGATGAGTTTGTTGTAACATGAGATATGTAATCATCCTTGTATGGATGTTTCAATTTTGCTGTTGAATAAATGCTCTTCACACATGGTAGTTTTTGGCGGTTTAGATGATAGTGTTACACGTGCTGTGGATTCTTGTTTCGTCCAATTTCAGATACATTGTGGTAGGTTTTCGTTGCAAATGTAGATGCTTGTATTGGTGTTGCTAAGGTTTTGAAGTAGTTGTCCAGGGTTTCAAAGTAGTTGTCTGTTCGACGGTTTCAGGTGGCTGTGTCATAAGTTGCCTGACTCGCTGGCTGGCGTAATCAAGGAGCCAAAGTAACATTTTATGAATGCTAAACCTATTAAATCAAATAATGAGAGATCCAAAAATAACCACGTTAAAATTGTTGCGAAGAAAACCAATCTCCCAAACTTAAAAAATAAAAATTATTTCTTGGTGTTGAAGGATGTTTGATTGTGTACAAGTGAATCTATGTAGTGGTGCATGTCTTCGGTTTCATGTGTGTCGTGCGCAAGTTATACGGGGAAGAAAACTACATCGATGTTGGTTCATTTTGACGCCGTTATGAAAATGGTTAGAAACTAATGGTAGCATGTGCAAATGAAGATAAATTCTATGTAACTAAAAAAGAGGTGGTGCCAGGTGGGGTCGATCCTTTACGCTCACACACTTACCAGAATTTTTTTGCATGCCCATCCAACTTTAGAAATTGAGCCATTGCCGTTTAACTTGTATCACGTACTTTCTACAGGTAGTCTCATCAGCTTGAGTTGATTCTGTACACTTCAGAAGACCAAGATACTTGAAATATATAGCAAAGGTTTCCGATGGCTTGAGCTTGATATTTTGATGATCCTGGGCATCATAGCATCTAACCGAGGGCCAATCAGTCTTAAATCGAAGTCATGAGTTGCTTGCCCAAATAGTACTACTCATAAGTCATGTTTGTAGATTGAAGTATAAGATTGGACGATGATTTAGAACTAATTATAGACAGTTATGGTTTTCAAATCTTGTTTCCCTAAGTGCATCCTATTCCTTGGACAAAGCGGCTTAACAATTGCTACAATTTTTAAAACTTCTAGTCCTAAAGACACGAACCTAAAGCACTTAAAGCTATCGATATCATTTACATCAGTATAAACAATATGTGAAGACAGCAGCATCTAAAAAACTTTAGGATGGCTTCCAAAAGCCATCTTTTTGCTTCTTGAGCCCAAAAACCTTTTTGGAAGGTGTTTAGGTTGAAATTAAAAATGACTTTTACTTTAAAAGGCTTTTCCAAAAGAAGCCAATATTAGTAGCTTTCACAAAAAGAGTTTCTAGTTAGAAAACATAGGAAGTCAAAATGTTTTAATGAATGTTTTGTTATTCTTATTTTGACATTCTTTTAGTGAATCATATCCTCCACCTTACCTCTCCAGTCTCCACCTTTCCTTTTTGAGAAAAAATTAGAACCCTAGCCACCATGAAGTTTTACGAACTTGATGGCATTGGTTCAATCAAAAGCTAGAGAAGAAATTGATGTGCTTTAGTGCATGATTTATAATCTTTGTCTTCCTTTATTGTGTTCCATGAATCTATTATGTACTTCATTAGCTATAGTGTTTTTTGTCAAGTTAAATTATCTTTAAAAATAATTTCATTGTTTTAAGTTCATCATCAAGAGAATAATAAAAAAATTATCTCAACTTTTAGGATTCACATATTATAATTCCATCAATCTCTTACAATTTTTTTTTTTTGGATTAATAATTGTTTTTTATTTTTTTGGTTGATGTGTCTTCTATGTGTTTGGTAGTGATGTATGTTTTCAATTTATACTGAGATTATAGTCTAAATATGTGGAGCTTACACAGGCATAAAATGTACCATTGAATTCTTAGTAGATAGAGGCCCCATAGAATTCTTAGATCACCTAGGCTTACGCTACAAGGATGCAAGTGCGAGCCATCATTCTAAGGGTGTATGCTAATATGCAATGCAAGTCCCTTGACAATCACTCTCATATAAATTAGTCTGCAGAGCAATGACAAATGAAATAGCACACAACTTACAACCACGGAACAAATTAAACTAACATTGCAGTACTTGACATTTAGAAGCCAGTGCAGTCGTTACACTTCACAATCCATTCTTAGATATAATTGATCACAAGAAAGAACGAAAGAAGCGTATAAGATCAAACAATCATAGGGTCTAACCAGTAATATCAAAGAGCAGGTGTAGGTAAAATTTGGGGTTCCACAACTTGCAGCAAGCCTGTTGCAAGCCTCTTTGTCAAATCCTCAGCCTCTTCGTCAGATCATCCAGAGACACTCTTACTGCATCCCTCCTCGTGCCAATGTCATCAGCATATCGATTAGCAGAGTAAAACAAGACAGCTGATGCTGCTATCCCATAGACATTGGTGTTTAAAAGACGCAATGCTGCTGATTGAATGACTGTAAGAGGCCCATTTTTAATAGATTCGGCTTGGCCACTCCGTCCCATTGTTCCTCGGTCCTTAACAAGGAGCCCAGTCTTGCAGTAAATGGCAAAATGTTCACAATTGTTCTTATAGACATTATAACAACCAAAACCATGTTCAAGCAGGTATTCTGCTCGCTGGACCGCGACATAATTTGGGTCAGAGGCTGCACGAGTGCAAGTTCCAGCTCGAGCTTTTGCAAGAAAGAAAGCAGTGCTGACAGCATACTCAAAACAGTACAAGCCACCACCAGAAAGAAAGCAATTTAGGCATGAGAGCATGACTCCTTGACCTTCTTCAGCTGATGCACAGTTTGGACAAGGCGTTAGAGATTGGGATGATCCTGAGCTTTCTAAAAGTTGATCAAGTACCGTCCCTCTTCCTACTTCCTTGCCACCCCTAGTAAAATGAATGACTAGATCACCTCCAATGTAGATACCTGTTGTCATTAATGAACAACTTTAAGATGGCTGAGTCCAATAACGAAAAATAACTGATCGAAGGACATATTTTAATTATGCGCATGAGTGCATCAGAAAATCTTATGTAACACAAAAAGGAAATTCTACAACAAATTGGGTGCAGTCTAGGAAAAACCGACGAAAACCAAAACAAGCCAATTTATTTTCAGCTTAGACAATATCAATTTAATGGAGACAAAAATGAAGTCAGGTGAACATTGCATACAAAGGAAGTCATAGGTAGCAGACTGTATACACGTACACGTCAACAAAGTGTTTATTGAATCATACAAAAAAAAAAAAACAGTGAACATTTCTTGATGAGTCACTAATGTAATGATGAACATTACAGACATTAAACTAACTAGATTTAAAATCAATAACAAGGCCACGATCAATCAATCTCTCCTTCAGCTCTCAGTCTCATAAGCAATGTCGTTTGTATGAATAAGGCAATCAACAATTTATGCGGTTAGAAAAATAAAATTGCGAGGTATACAGCATCCAAATTTTAAAAAACAAAAAAATGAAAAAAGTAAAAAGCATCCTGGGACAAATTAATGGATAACATAAGAAATATTTAAATATATATATATATAAAAAAAAAAAAAAGGAGAAAAGAAAGGAAGGAAACCATGATGAGCATAAATGTAAGCAGTCCTCCAGGAATAGATATGATCCCCTGGTTTCAGGCTCTCCTTATCAATCCTGCGCATTCATTCCATTTCCATCATTAAACCACCATTACCAACAACTATATCTTAATACAATTAACCCAAAAACAAATATATATATATATATATTGATATAATAATAACCTGTTGGATAGCAGCCCCATCTGCGTCCCTCGGCAAGATTATTTCTTAATAATTATCAGGGAATTCTAATTCCTGCTTCTTCTGCAAGAGTGAAGAGTTGACAGCAGGACCCAAACCAATATGAGATGAGAGTAGGGGAGTTGTTGTTTTGTGAAATGGTGGTTGACTTATGTTCTCGGTCGTGAAGTGAAAAAGAGATTCAACGAGTAGTATGGGCAGCGTACTTGCCAAGTTGTGCCGCCTTTAGAAAATTGCAGCGCAGCTTTTTCCAATATTCATTATTTTTTTTCTTTTTCTTTTTAAATAAAATATAAATCGAAATTTTTCTTAAAGCTCAAATCAAATGAATTACAGCATTGTAAACATTTATCCATATCAATCACAACTTACTGTTCAGATATTTAGTCACATAGTACGTATAAAATATAAATAATAGAATTTAAATATTTACCAGTCAAGGATGGATAAAGAGATGCTTAAATATCTATATTAGAAAAGATTTTCTATATTTTGAGCAATTACCTAGATAAAAGAGGATTTGAATATAAGCCTTCAGTAGTAGCTGAGAGACATTGTTATAGCTTGAGTTTGATATATTAAAATCCATGTTATCTTAGCATTTAACTCACGGCCAATCAAACTCAAATCCTACTATTAGTACCATATTCCGAGCTAATTACAGGAAGTGCAGGGTAAGCGTCCTGTCATTCGGAGAATTTAAGTGCTTATCAAATAAACGTAACGTTGAAGACAAACCACTAGGGATGTACTTACACCAGTATCATCCACATAGGACAAATCATAAACCCTAATATTAACCCTTTGATTACATCAAAATAGACATCCGTCATATTTCTTAAAATGTGTTTTAGCTAAACTCATGCACCTAGCTTTTTTTTTAAAAAAAAAGGGGAATCGGATGACCTTCGAGTAGTTGCTGAACTAGCCTAAGCACTTCCACCTGCCTTCTTAAATGCAAGTGCTTACCAGAAAACTACTCTGAGAACATACGAAAATGCTCAGTTAAGCGTCTGATTAGTAACTGATACTTTTTGAGACTTCTCAAATCATTGGTATAGCTATCCATATCGTTTACATCAGCATAAGCAACATGTGAATGCACAGCCATGTCTAAAACACCTAGGCTTATGCTACAAGTATGCAAATGCAACCATCTTTGTAAGGGTGGATGCTGATATGCAATGCAAGTCCCTTGACAATCATTTAAAACACTGGTATAAATAAACAATAAACAATAAACTAGTCTGCAGAGCAGATGACAAATGAAAGACAATGTACATCCATGGAACAGATTAAACATACATAGTACTTCACGTTTAAAGGCCACTGCAATCGTTACAGTTCGAAACCATACTTCAAGAACTTATCACGACAAGAACAAACCATACGTATAAGATCACACGATTATAAGGGCTAACCAGATGTACTAATGAGCAGTTGTGGGTGTGGGTAAAATTTGAGGTTCTACAACTTGCAGCAAGCCTGTTGCAAGTCTCCTTGTCAAATCCTCCACAGACACTTTTACTACGTCCCTCCTCATGCCAATGTCAGCAGCATATCGACTAGCACAGTAAACGGTGACAGCTGTTGCTGCCATCCCATAGACGTTGGTGGTTACAAGACGCAATGGCGTTGATAGAACAGCTGCAAGAGGCCCCCCTATAATAGATACTGCTTGGCCACTCTGTCCCATTGATCCTTGGTCCAGAATGAGGAGCCCGGTTTTGCAGTAAATAGCAAAATCCTCACAATTGTTCTTAAAGACATTGTAACACCCAAAACCATTTTCAAGCAGGTATTTTGCTCGATGGACCACGACATCATTTGGGTCAGAGACTGCAAGAGTGCAAGTTCCACCACGAGCTTTTGCTAGAAAGAGAGCAGGGCTGACAGAATACTCAAAACGATACAAAACACCACCAGCAAGAAAGCAATTCAGGCATGAGAGTACTACTCCTTGACTTTCTTCAACTGACGTACAGTTTGGACAGGGCGTTAAAGTTCGGGCTGGTCCTGAGCTTACTAAAATTAGATCAAGTACCGTCCCTGTCCCTACTTCCTGGCCACGCCTAGTAAAATGAATGACTTTATCATCTCCAATATAAATACCTGTTGTCATTCCAAGTTTATAAATGAACATCTCTAGGATACGAGTCCGATGGAGAAAAATAAACTGATATTATATAATATTTCAATTATTGATTATGCTACTATACTTTTTTTTTTTTATACGATCATGCTACTATAATGAATCTGTAATCATAGGAGTTTCTTTTTAATCATTAGATTAGATTCCAATCCAATGGCTAAAATAAAAGAGTAATTTAAAAAATAAAAATATAAAAATATGTAAAAATGGACAATTACTCTCTTTATCTGCCTATATCAATGAAGTTCCACTAGAATAGCAGAATTCTTTAATTATATTTATAAGATAAATCTTATTTAACACTAAAAACAATTGAGTGCAGTCAAGGAAAAACCAACCGCAAACCAAAACATGCAAATTTGGTAGAACTATTTGATACAGATGAACTCATTATGTTCAGCTTTGACAATGTCATTCAAATGGAAACATTGCATACAAAAAAAAAAAAAGATAGCAGACTTTTATATACATAAACATCATTAAAGTGTGCATTGAGTCATATAAAACCACCATTGGACAATTCTTGATGAGTCACTAACTTAATGTAATGACGAACATTTCAGACATTATCCAAACAGAAGGAGCTGTAGAAACTAAGACAAAATATGATGCAAAACACATTTTAAAAATCCATTTCAAGGCCATGATCAAACAATCAAGCCATAAAGTTTGTTTGATTAAGATAATCAACAATCTAAAGTGGTTAAAAACATAAAATTGTCAATGTACTATACACAAAAAATGAGAAAAAAAAAAAAAAAAAGCAAAATTAAAAGATAGCATAAGATTTATATGTATGCATAAAAAGGGGGAAAAGAAAGAAAGGAAACCGTGATGAGCATAAACGTAAGCAGTCCTCCAGGAATAGATATGATCCCCTGGTTTCAGGCTCTCCTTATCAATCCTGCGCATTCATTCCATCATGAGACCACCATCACCGATTCACCAACAACCATATGATAATAAAATTAACCCAAAAAAATTAAAAAATTAAAAAAAAAAAAAGGCATAACCTGTTGGAGAGCAGCCCCATCTGCGTCTTTGAGCAAGAATGTTTCTTATTAACTTTTTTTATTATGATAAATTGGAAATTTAATTTCTTCTGCGAAAGTCGAAAGTTGCAACAATAAAGGCGAAATCCCTGAGATGAGAGACTCGAGTTCCCCGAAAGAGGAATTGTTGAGTTGGTGGAATGGCGATTTTGTCCTTTAGCCGTTTACTTACTTTGTTGTTAAGTTAAAGATCGAGACAGACGTGTCACGTGATTTGCACATGCCAACCTTGACGCCTTTGCAATCCCGCAAACGCCACCACAGACACGGTTTCTCTCTCGTTCCGTCGCAATTTAAAATTTTGAAGAGGGTTTACGTGAATATTGGCCTTCGGTGGTTGAATGATATCTAGGGGCTGTGTATTATACAGAAACTGTAACAAGGTTTTTATTAATTATTAGATTCATTCGAATATTATTCAATAGTTTAATAAGAAATATTTTTTAAAAAAACAATATCTCTCTTATAACTGCTTGTATATTAATTATGTGTACCGATCAAACCCAAGAATACAGTAACTCGAACTTGAGGATATCATTAATATTAAATTGTTACAATTAATTCAGATGTATTCACGTCTCTATATTGCAAGAGATATTTTACCTTCTTTTTTTTTTTAATTGTTAAATTGACATCAAATGAATATAAGACTTATGAAATTCATCGAAATCTAACACTACTTGCGTCCATAATAATGAAAGAAAATTATTCATATAAATTATAAAATAATTTATCGAGATCAAACACTAATTACACTCATAACTATGATTTGTGCTCATAATAAAATAAAAAAATTACTCAAACAAACTAGTTGGTTTGAGTTTACCACTATAGACCAATTTCTAGAATCCAACATTATTTTTCTTTCTCTTTATACATTTCACGCACACTAAGAGCTCATTTGGTGTGGGAGATTATAGGTGTCGATTTCTACAGTTGCTGAAGTAGATGGATTGGATCTACATTAACTTTCTTGGGCCACTAGTAACCTACAAAACAAAATAAAAAAATACAAGGTCATGTGCTTGACACTGAGTTAATATTGATCAAATATATTCTGACACTTAAATTATATTTTATTGTAAAATAGAATGAATCACTGGGAGAAAAAGGGGGAAAAATAAAAAAACCCTGATAGTCTTACTACCGTAAAAAAGTTGGAAGAGAATAATAACCTACCGTCGACCTTCTTGAGAGAGTGATAATATAAAAATTATAGTGAATTATGTCGCACAGAAAATATAACAATGAAATTAACGGCTTGAAGAGTGAGAGGATTGTCTAGTGTATTAGCGAGTGAACCCAAAAAGGTGTTTTCATTAGCTTTACATGGGCATTTATGCCTTGACAACCAGCTGTTGAAGATGGTGGGCGGAAGATCAAGCGATCAGGAGATTCTCCGCTTCCTGCTCCAACAAGTGGCTCCGCACTTTACTCCAACGAAGTCTGGCAGTTTGACTTGGTCAAGATGACTTGGTTCAAGAGATGGCAGAAGTCATCGATTGGGCTTTTAATGGGAGTGGGCTTGTTTGCATGTCTTAAACAATTGGACTGTGGACTCAACTTTTGGGTTGTCTCCTTTGCGAGACGATTTTGTGTATGAGGGGGGATGTTTCCACTCCTTAAAAATGGTATGTACACCTCTTTTATTTGTACACCTAATAAAAAATTTAAAATTTTTCTAATGTGTTTTAAACCCCATTTAACATCATGACTACCGATTTCTCTTAATTTTATCATATATATTTTTGTAAATACACCCCTTAAGTCAATCACAAGCAAACTATATTATATGTTAAAAGTAGATTTAGTGTAAATTATTTTTTTATCACTTATTAGAAAATTTTTATCTTGCTATTTAATTTTTTTCAACACCTTCATTGTATATGAAATGAAATCTATACTAAGCAAATAATTTAACACAAATTCATTCAACCCATTAACTTTTTTTTAAAAAAAAAATTAGAGATTTGTGTATAAAATAAAATCTATTTTATTATTTTACTCTCTCAAACCCTAATTTTTTATTTATATCATAAAACTTACATGAATAATTATCAACTAATTTTTAATTAAATTAGGATTGTATGATTTATTAAAGTTAGCATTTAATGATGAACCCTTTTTAATTTTTATGATTAAAGTATAAACCCTTTTTTACTCTTTGTAGCTCTAATTTTTTATTTACATCATAAGACTTATATGAATGATTACCAACTAATTTTACGAAACCCTAAGTAACATTTTTTTATGACAAATTGTAAATATTGATTTAGCTTTGTAGTTTTTAGATAATTTGAAGCATACACTTTTGCTTGTTTGCTTATATGATGATGAAATTGAAAGAAATGAGTGACTTTTTTGTTTGGTTTATGAGAACATCAGACAAGAGAATAAAAATGTTGATGTGGTGATTGAATGTTTAACAATATTTTTTATGACTAAATTAGGATTATATGAATAATTTGAGACATTTCAATTTTTGATGAAGAAAAATTAGGGTTTGAAAGAGTAACAAAGTAAAAAATTAGAGATTAAAAGAATAAAAAGGGTTTAAGCTATATATTATATTTTAATTAATAATTGATGGGTGTACTTATAAAATATTTACCCTTTTAATAATTTTATTCAGGGGTAATATTATATACTTAAAAAATACTAATTTGAGGTGTACGTATGTATGTTTTCTCACACGTATACTAATTTGAGGTGTACGTATGTATATACTTAAAAAATACTAATTTGAGGGGTAGAAATATCACGATTGTTTGTATGTTTTCTCACACTTTTGTGAGACGGTTTAACCTTGCTCATAAATAGTAAGTGTGCGTGAAAAGTCTTTCATCCATCATGGTCATGATTTGAATTATACTATAATATTTTATGTTGTGCTTTTTCTCGTAAAAATGGTAACAATAATTTAGTGTTAATTCACACAAAGCAATAAACTTTACAAGGGGCATTTCTTTTTTTAAATCCAATTTTTAGCTGATTTTATTGAAAAAAAAATCATAAAGAAAATACAAAATAAATAAACAAAATAAACTGTTTGTAGCGGAGGAAAAACTGAGTTACTTGTCTGTTTGGGCCTTTGCGAAGTGAGTAAGTTTATATATGTACTTTCACAAATTGAAAAGTCATTTCGGCTCAAGTCCAACAATTAAAAACCCGTACACTAGCCCAGACTCTGTTGGTTTTGTTTTGATTTTGGCTTGATACTGAGAGGGAAGAGTGCTATTACTCGGTTTTCGATCTAGCCCGAACCCATCGCTGCGAATTTTTACTAGTTATTGGCCAATTGATTTTTTTTTTTTTTTTTTTTATAATTATATTCCAGATTCATATCATAATTGTATTGTAATTCAAATCAACTTTAATTTTGTCTATCACTCACCCCATATGTTAAAAATATAACAAATGTTACACTCCTCAAAAACTTTCACAAATTTTTTATCCAAATGACATGGTAAAATGATTTGTAACAACTAATTTGATTATAAGATGATATATTGATGATGTGGTAATATACGTAAGCTTACCACATCATTCAGACAATAAATTTAGATAAAATTTTAAATAATGTAAGATTACTCTAATGATGTGTTTACTTTATGAATTAGGGAATGCGAATGAAGAATAAGATTGATTGATAATGTTTACTTACTTAAAATTCATTCCGTAATGAGAATGAAAGTGTGGATCTTACATCAATTTGGGGTTGTGGCGTGAGAATCTCATTTCTCCCGTCCCACTTGGGAATCTTATTTTTTTTCCCAAATTCAATGTAAAAAGTCTCTTATACCCTTTATTTGTTTTTTTTTTAAAAAAAAAAACCTATTTTAATAACATTTTATGTCAATGGAAAAAATATCATGACTTGATATACAATATAGATATGTAATTTTTTTTTAAAAAAAAAAAAAAATAGATACACAATATGCTTACAATAATATTATTAAGAAAATTAATCTTTTTAGTCTATTATGACGAGTTACATGATAAAAAAATAGCAATGCATCTTAAATACTATTTTGTATATTTTAATTAATCTATAATTTTAATCAATGATATTTTTATAATTTGTAATTAATTCATTTCGATTCTAAAACAAAGTAAACAATTCAATAGGAATACGGTTGATTTCGATTCTGATTCCGATTCTTACGGTTGAATAACTTATTCTGATTCTGATGCATCATTTCAATTTAAAGTCATTTCGATTCTCATTTCGATTCCTCCAAGTAAAATAAATGCACCATAAGTTTACGTTTGATACAACTTGTCTACTTGATTTTAATCCCAAAAACTCCATTGGATTTATTTTGTGTTGTTTTGTTGTCATTCTAACAGAGCTTTTAGATAATTAAAAAAGCTGAAATACATCTATCAAAAGAAATTCAAATTTTGGATTTTTCCAAATAGATCATTTTGAGGGGTTTTTTTTTTTAATATATTTTATGGCTAAGACAAACCCAGTGATCGACTCTTATATGAGAGGGAGCATCTCACACATAGGTGGAGAAGAGGTCTATGCAAGGTGAGGGGAATAACCTATATATTTTTATATAGTGGGGGAGAGTCTTATTATATGTAGAACTTATGACTTGAAAGTCAGGGCCTACCAACGATGCCACTAATCAACTACTTTTTGAGCTTTTTTACTATCATTAAAATGTCTATTATATTTCTATTGTATTTTTTAATTTCACTCTACCATCATAACTTAAATCACGAGTAAACTCTTTCCTTAACATACCCTAAACACTTCACTTTTCTTTACATATTTCTTACAACAAAAATTTTTGAATTTATTTATTTATTTCCTTTTCACTTTGAAGATTATGTTGATGCAAATATAAGAATGTGATGTAAATTATATAACATTAATATCTTTGTGATTTTTTTAAGACTTCAATATTATAATATATTTTAAATGCCATTTTTGATAATCTTATAACTTAAAAGAGTTTCAAAATTAATCCAACCAAACATTATGCTATTTAAAAGAGTTTTTTTTAATTGACAACCAAATAACTAACAACTTTTCTCTAAAAACATTACTTGTAAAATATCTACATCTAAAAGATTTATTTTTAAAAGATCTAAATGAAGAAACATCACCAAACAAAGCCTAAAAATAATTACAAAATATGTACATAATTTTTTGTTAACAATTTCTTTTTCCTTTTTATAATCACATAATTATTAATGTAAATCAGAAAAATAATCACAAGTTTTTCACCAAAACTTCCAATGTTAATAACTTGTCGCAAGTAAAACACTAAAAATCCTGCAAAATTATCGTGGCTGAATATTATTCTAGGCAGATAAATAAAGCGAATGTTTCTTCAGAAAATAAAGGTAAGGCGAATGAAGAAAAAACAAGTAAATGCTAGAAAATGGAGCACACAAGCACCGAATAATCAGGCGACAGAGAGAGAATATCCCAATAGAAATTTATGTAGATAGTGATGCAACGTGTGAATCCAGTAAAAGAAGGACTATGACATTCTCGGTGCATAACACAAGGGAACAAACCATGGTGGGCTCACATTTCCAGCAACCCACGAAGCCCAGGACCGGCTTACTTTCCACATTTTCTCCTTCAATTTTGTTTTCTATGATAACTACTTTGAAAAGGCGATTGAAATCTTCTTTGAAATTGTCTGCCTCAAAATTTCTTCTATTTTAGCCACCATAATAAACTTTGAAGTCAAGACTCAAAGCTCACATAACCGTTCATTTTGGTTGTTATTGCTTCCAAGATTGTCTATATCAATAGTTCATTAAAAAAAAAAAGAAAAGATTGTCTATATCAATTATCTTATCATCCTATTTACATTATATGTTTGATGGTCTCCCACCAATCTCTTGTACAAGTTTATGTTAACTAGCACAATTGATATGAGATATTTGTTACCTTAAAAACTTCTATCAATTCTTTCAAAAAAAAAAATTCTATCAATTGTAATTATGTTTAGCGACATAAATTAATGAAATGGCAAAACGTTTTTACTTTGTGCACGACCCTTTTTTTTATTAAAAAAAAAAATTAACCACTATAAAAAAAAAAGAAAAGAAAAGACAATATCAACATGTGAAAATCGATGTAAATTGTTGTTTGAATTTTCACATAAAAAAAGATTGTGGAAGTCAGAAAAAAAATGTTATATATTCTGTTTCTAGATCAAAAGAGCGTATAAATAAAGTAAGTTGAAAAAAATAAAAAATAAATGGAGAGCATTAAAAAAAAGACCAACCATTATGCACCACGTGTCCTCTATCACATCAACATCCAGAGACGCACCCGCACGGAAGCAACACTCGAGTCGTATTTGCTCTAGCATATTCTCCCGACTTCACCCAATATTCCCACGAGAATCGGAGTCACCCAATCCCATTACGCCACGCCATCACTTCACAGGAGGCAGTCCAAGTCACCAACTGTTAGGAAAATAAAATCCTACGTGGCGAGCCAGGTGTGCTCTCAACTTCCAGAATTGTTGAGAAAACCCCAAAAAAGAAAAATCTTAAATCCCTCTCTCTCTCCAGTCTCCAAAGAAAATTCAGCAAAATATTTTGTAGAGAGACGAAGAAATCGAAAAGGCTAAGCATGGGGAGCGAGAGGGAAGCATCGACGTCCTCGTCGAACGCGTTCTCGTTCATATCGAAGAGCTGGAGAGAGGTGCGTGACTCGGCGGACGCTGATTTCCAGCTGATGAAGAACCGAGCCAACTCGTTCAAGAATCTGGCCACCTCGTTCGACCGTGAGCTGGAGAACTTCTTGAATTCGGCTTCGCCGTTCTCGGTTCCGGCAATCAAGTCGTCGTCGACGCCGACGGAGATCAACTTCGTGAAGAGGCTGCAGCCGAAGATATCGGAGTTCAGGCGCGTGTACTCGGCGCCGGAGATAAGCAAGCGCGTGTTGGAGAGGTGGGGCCCGAGGGCGAGGATAAAGATAGACCTGTCGGCGATAAGGAACGCCATAGTGTCGGAGGTGGGCGAGGAGAGGGAAGGAGATGGGATTGTTGAATTTGACAGGGGCAAAAGAGGCAAAGTGAGGTTCACTGAGTTTTGGGATGGCCAGGGCCAGGGGCAGTTTGGGGAATGGGAGCCGATTAGGGCATTCAAGACCAGGCTCAGAGAATTCGAGAGAAAGAGAGATTCCTCTGTCGATGACATTTTTGCTGGCTTCAAAAGTAGTGATTTTGTTGACAAACTCAAGTCCAGTCTGGTATATATATGTACATATACATATGCTTTAAATTTTCTTGTTTACTTTGTATTGATCAACTGTTTGTTATATAATAGATTTCGTGATTATAGCACAACTCAAGTGATTACCAGATACTGTTAGTTTCTATAAGGCCCTTTAAAACACTCGTGAGTTTTATATGATTCTTTTATTTTGGAAACTCAGGGATTGTTTTTAGTTCTAGAAAGAGGTGGGTTGGACTACGAGTGGGAGGTTTTATGTTTCCCGATGTTATGCATGCCTGTTCTTAGGAAGGTATATTATTATCTGAGTACTGAAAATTGGCTTCACTGTTGGTGACAATAATCCAGAGGACGGCTGCATCAGCAAAACGGCAAGCAAAATATGTTGTTAATAGATGAACACGTTAGTCGCAAATTAAAATTATGATGATATAGTTAAAAGAGTTGTTTAAGGTAAGACAAAGACAGAATACGCTAATGCTGTTTTAGTTATTTTAGAGTTAAAAGGGACATTGTTTTAAAATTAGAGCTGTTATGGAAACTGAATTCAAGATATGTATGTTAGAAGTTTTTTTTTTTTTTCTCCCTAACGAATTCAAGAAACGAAGTTGGTGAAGCTATGATCAATAAAACTAAGCTCTGTAACCTGTATTCTAAGGCTCTATATCATTAGTGACTATTTGTTTCCTGAATTTCTATGTTGTTCATGCATCATTGATCTTTTTTTGTCATCATCACATGTGAAAAAAAATCCTAGTGCCGTTTAGGGATAAATAGTAAAAGGAAAGAAGAAATGGAAAAAGGAGTGCATGAAGTGGCATATTGAATTTATTGAAGCTTTAAGAGAACTATTGGTTGAGGTTTATGCATTATATTATTAGACATGTATGACTCAACCAAATTTATTATGGTAAAATACTAGGTTTTATGCTGCCGTTTCTTTTCCATGCAATGAAGAATTGGCTATTGCATGTGGGAAGTGATACAATCATCATCAATGTATATCCATTTG
Organism: Nephelium lappaceum; assembly: GCA_021234005.1. NCBI lineage: Eukaryota > Viridiplantae > Streptophyta > Magnoliopsida > Sapindales > Sapindaceae > Nephelium > Nephelium lappaceum. Next base: position 8,030,450 of record CM038011.1, read on the forward strand.
CCAAATGACACATTATTATGTTGGGATTAAAGTTAGAATTTTTAACGTTATTGATTTGCTTTAACTAATTGTTTCTGGTTTGATATCAAGCATTTTAGCCACATTTTCAATGTCTTAGAATTATTATTGCTCTCTTTTGCTTTATATTACTTTATTTAATGATGAATGTATGGTGAACACATTTTTATGATGTGTTTACTTTTGGTGCAGAAAGCAATTTGCAAAGAGCCTCAGGAGTCAAAGGTTTGTTTAACCTATATGGTTTCTTTTGACTTCATTATGATTTTATGGCATGTCTATATCGCGAACAATTTATGCACGGAATGTTCCCTTTAATAATCAATGATCTCTAGAATTGTGACGGATACTGACATTAGTATATGTGTCTATATATGGTACATTAATTTCTTTTGAAGATTGTTGTGTCAAACACCTCATTGGAGGGTTATACTTGATAGGCTTTCTGGTTGGTACTACCTTTCTTTTGTTACAAAAGCAAGACATTCAAGCTCAATTGCAAGCCTGTAGGAATAGTCTTAACCTTATTTGAACCAGTTTAGGCTTTACCACATGCTGATTAACTCAGGACTGCAACTACTTTACTCATCTCTATGAGACCTCAACTCAAGGCTCAGCATGAATATTCACCTTCCACTTGGGTTGGGACTGGATTTTGAAAGACATTTATTTAAACAAAGCTCAGGGTTCCAGTTGAAATATTGGTTCTTCTTGTTGATATTTGGAAAATTAGAATATTCTCTGTACTTAATGTTTTCCTTTGCTTGTTGTAGGAAGTGCCCCCTCTGGATGTGCCGGAACTTTTGGCATATTTTGTTAGGCAGTCTGGGCCATTTTTGGATCAACTTGGCGTTAAAAGAGGTAAGTGATTGTTATTTTTTTCTTAAGTTTCTTTTCTAAATGCGAAGGAATGAATAATAGTTTATCTATCATGGTGAAGATTTTATACGTTTTATTGAACAATTATCTTTGGTACTTAGTCATAGTCTTGAGCTTAATTGATGGATAAAATCATTGGGCCTTGGGAGTTAGAACATCATAGTAATCCTATAAAGGGAATCAAGTTTGGGTCAGATGGACTCATGTGACCTGAAAAATGAACAATTTCGACCTTCTATCTTTCGTAAGACCGATGGTGGGAGAGAATTAAAAAATTTGGCAGTCAGATCGAGGGATGACATCGTGTATATGTAATCTTTTGTGATTTTGCAAAGATTACACTGTTGTATCCTGAAGCTCCTCCCTTTCCTCTGCTTCATATTCATTAGTACATTGATTATAAATACAATAGTGCCAGATGTGCTGATCATTCCATTAGTTCTAAAATTTTAGAAAGCAGTCATCCTTGAATTAATAAAATATCTTAGTTAAAAATAATTATTATCAGAGGACCAGTGTAAATTGCTTTTTTAGGATATTCCCTCTCCATTAGGCAAGCGATAAATATGTTAACATTTCTGGAAATTTTACCCATCAGATATCATTTGACAGTTGTAACAGGGGTTTTAAATTTAGTAGTGCTTTGAATATGATGTCAGATATATGTGACAAGATAGTGGAGAGCTTGTGTAGCAAACGCAAAGACCAACTTCTCTTGCGCTCACTATCAGCTGGAGAAACCTCCGTTGTTGAGAGTGATAACATCAATGATGAATTGGATTTAAGGATAGCTAGTGTCCTTCAAAGTACAGGACATCATTATGAAGGTGGCTTCTGGACAGATTTCGCAAAGAATGACCAGTTGGACAACAAAAGGCATTTTGCCATTGTCACAACTGCAAGTCTTCCATGGATGACTGGAACAGCTGTAAATCCACTTTTTCGAGCGGCATATTTAGCAAGGACTGCACAGCAAAATGTCACACTCTTGGTTCCCTGGCTTTGTAAGTCAGATCAAGAAAAAGTGTATCCCAACAATGTCACTTTTAGTTCGCCGGAAGAGCAGGAAAACTACATACGCAGCTGGCTTGAGGAAAGGATCGGCTTTGAGGCTGATTTTAAAATCTCCTTTTATCCAGGAAAGGTAGCTTTTAGATGAAATAAGTTGTGCCCTGTCTTATTGATTAGGCTACGTAGCTTTTAGATGAAATAAGTTGCACAATGTCTTATTGATTAGGTTATGTATACTCAATGTCTGACAATATTTATTTTTATTTTTTCTTGTAGTTCTCAAAAGAAAGGCGTAGTATAATACCTGCTGGAGATACTTCGCAATTTATTCCATCAAAGGACGCTGACATTGCAATCCTAGAAGAACCAGAACATCTGAATTGGTATCATCATGGTAGGCGCTGGACTGACAAATTCAACCATGTTGTTGGTATTGTCCACACAAATTACTTGGAATATATCAAGAGGGAGAAGAATGGGGCTCTACAAGCTTTTCTTGTCAAGCACATAAACAACTGGGTCACCAGAGCATACTGCCATAAGGTATGTCAAAATTGTTTTATGTTAGGTTGTCTCTATCTTATGTGTTAGGGCAAGGTGGTTCAAGTAGTAATTTTCTGGCTGATCACTTTATCATAAATAATATTCTATGGGTGTTTGTTGTGTCGTGAGATCTCATTATGATTGTTCATTACTTAGGTTCTTCGCCTTTCTGCTGCTACCCAAGATTTACCAAAGTCCGTGATTTGCAATGTACATGGTGTAAATCCAAAATTTTTGAAAATTGGTGACAAGGTCGCTGCAGAAAAGGAACAAGGGCAGCAAGCCTTCTCAAAGGGAGCGTATTTCTTGGGCAAGATGGTCTGGGCAAAGGGATACAGGGAATTGATTGATTTGCTAGAAAAACATAAGAATGATCTCAATGGGTTCAAGTTGGATGTTTTTGGTAATGGAGAGGATGCACATGAAGTTCAGAGTACTGCCAAAAAGTTGGATTTGAATCTTAATTTTCAGAAAGGAAGAGATCATGCAGATGATTCACTTCACGGGTAAGGATCTGTTGAGAACCTTCATTTGTTCTAGAAACAATCTCCTGTAAGGAGTTTTTGATTTGAGAAACTTTTAAAATCAATTGAACAAACAATGAACAACATAGAGATAAAGGGAAGGAAATCCAAAGAAAATTTATCTAATCTCAAAATCACAAGATGATGAGCTTCTCTAGCTAGTTAAACAAGTTGTTTTCCATTGTGAATGATTGCCGCACAAAATAAACACTGCAAAACTAATACTGAGCTTGTCTTACATTCATTGATCTATATATGTGCGCACACGTGTGTGTGAGTTTTTGTTTGTTGATTATACTTAATAATGTTGTACATTTGTTCTTTCTTTGCTTGCAGGTACAAAGTCTTTATAAATCCTAGTATTAGTGATGTGCTCTGCACTGCTACTGCTGAAGCGCTTGCCATGGGAAAATTTGTCATATGTGCAGATCACCCATCAAATGAGTTCTTTAGGTCATTTCCCAACTGTTTGACTTACAAGACATCTGAAGACTTCGTTGCCAAAGTGAAAGAAGCATTGGCAAATGAACCTCAGCCGCTAACTCCTGAGCAAAGATATAACCTCTCATGGGAGGCTGCCACCCATAGATTTATCGAATACTCTGAGCTTGAAAAAATCATGAATAATAACAAAGATGATGCAAAATTGACCAGAAGTAATGGAAAGATCATAAAAAAGTCAGTTTCAATGCCTAGCCTAACCGAGATGTTTGATGGAGGCTTGGCATTTGCTCACTATTGTCTCACCGGGAATGAGTTTCTTAGACTCTGTACTGGAGCAATACCTGGGACACGAGACTATGACAAGCAGCACTGTAAAGACCTTAATCTCTTGCCGCCTCAAGTAGAAAATCCTATTTATGGTTGGTAAGTTAATGACCGGTATGTTTCTGTAATCTGTGTATAATAGTCACAAACCGCTTGTAGTAGTCAGTCTCAGCTAAGCCTAATACAATTTTGGTTTGAGTCGTTAACAGAAGTAGATCCCAATTAAGTAGTTTATAGTGAAAATGAAGTGTGCTTATTGTAAGGAATTTCCAATATTTAATATTTTAGTTCAAGCTGGAATGAACTTGTTCTTCTCTTCGGTCTTCTGTCTGCTTTTGTTTATGGTTTGGTATATTGGGATATCTAATCCCCCAATTAAATATGTGGTTTAGTATGTTTAAAATGTTCTCTTTCCTGTTTAGTTGATCAGATTCAAAGCTTAATAATGCCTTCAGAAGAGATTTAAGTGATTGTCTGAGGTGCTGTTTGTATTTTCATCTTTTAAGTCTAATAAGTTCTTATTTTAGGTGATTATTTGATAAGACTTTATAATTAAGAAATTGAATTTTGTTCGTTTTTTTCATTTAGGATTTTTAAACTTAAATATCAAATAATTGAACTATTATTATTATGCCCTTTTTATCGCAAATATTTATTTTTATTATTTTTTAAATAGATTATTATTATTTTAAGGTATGTTAATTTTTATTTTTAATATTTAATATTTTAATCATTTTATTTTATATAAATAAAATAATATTTTAATTGAAATAGAAAAATAAAAAATAAAAAATGAATAGTCAATGAAGAAGGAATTCGTCGACTCTCCTCCTTCATTGAAGGTTATTGGTGCGAGAGGAGGCCGATTGATAACAGAGGTTGATGACCTCCATGTTGGAGGTCGATGGCCTTAAATCACGGGTGCAAAAGGAGGCTATCCTTGCAATGACAGTGACGAAGGACTTGTCATCCTTTACCATTGTCGAGTTATGTAAAGGCCTCTTGCACTGGCTATTGAAGTCGACGGCTTTAATGGTTTAGAATGAAAGGGGCCATTGCACCCAAATGGGAGGAGGCCATGGCCGCCTCCTTTTATTCTAGAGGAGGTCGGTCTCCTCCTCCGTTAAACGTCAGGAAGAGGTCGACCGACCTCCTTTAATGACTAGTCAATGACCACCAGTTCTAAAAGATTATTTTAGAGTTTAGGCTAGAATTTGGATTTGATTAGAATTAGAGATTGTTTTGGTTAGAGACATTTTGGTAATAATAATAATAATAATAATAATAATAATAATAATAATAATAAGAGGTTATTAATAAAGAAATTTTTTTCATTCAGATATAAGAAAGACAATTTGACTTTTTAAAAAATACCTCTTTTTTTTTTTTCTTTTTTTCTAACTTAATTTAAGATATAAGTAAATAAAAACAAACAAACTTAAATTACTTAAAATTAAGGTTTAAGTGCAAAAATAAGACTTTCTAGGAAGAAAAAATAAACAACCCTGACCATTGAAGAATTATGTGTTTAGACAATTTTCTTGTGTATTATTATAATTGTGTGTGCAGGTTACAATAGGAAATTCAGAAATAAATCATCTGCTATGTTTCCTTCTTATTTTTCTGGTTAAGCTATTACAACTACATTGTTCAGGTAGCGGATGGTCAATCTCTTTCAAGCATGTTAAGATCAAGGCATATGTCTAAAGTTTTAAAAAGTAGTTTTTCTTTATTTAATGTCCTGTAGTGTTCTAAAAGTCGGTATAGGTGCTAGGCGATCACTGACCATGCTGAAAACAGCCTATATAACTTAATTTAAGATATAAGTAAATAAAAACAAACAAACTTAAATTACTTAAAATTAAGGTTTAAGTGCAAAAATAAGACTTTCTAGGAAGAAAAAATAAACAACCCTGACCATTGAAGAATTATGTGTTTAGACAATTTTCTTGTGTATTATTATAATTGTGTGTGCAGGTTACAATAGGAAATTCAGAAATAAATCATCTGCTATGTTTCCTTCTTATTTTTCTGGTTAAGCTATTACAACTACATTGTTCAGGTAGCGGATGGTCAATCTCTTTCAAGCATGTTAAGATCAAGGCATATGTCTAAAGTTTTAAAAAGTAGTTTTTCTTTATTTAATGTCCTGTAGTGTTCTAAAAGTCGGTATAGGTGCTAGGCGATCACTGACCATGCTGAAAACAGCCTAAGGGCTGCCTTTAGCCGGCATACCACATAATCTGACCTCGGTTGTCTTTGTCATGTATGTATTTTAAAATCGAACCGAGGACTACGCCTTAGCACTTCAATGGAGGAGACCCCACAACCACCTCCTCACTAGAAGAAGATCGAAAGTTGTTGCGACGAACAGGAGAAAGGTGAAGGGGTCGGAGAGGCCGCCGCAAAGGGAAAGGTGAAGAGGCTAAAGAGAGTGGAATTCGTCCATAAGAGGAGAAAAAGAGTTTAGATGGAGAGATAGAGAAGGTAGGAAAAAGAAAAATATGTTGAGACTGAGGTTGGGGTTTGATTTGGTATAAAAAATCAGAAGGTGAACGAGGAGGGGCAAGCAAGAGTTGGAGAGAGAGAGTGAAAGACAGTTGCAGCAAGACTTGGTCAGAGACAAGAGAAAGCGAATTTCATTTAATGAAGTGATCAAAACGAGTTGGTGATGTGCTCATTACTTACGCATTGTTTGTTCAACAAATTTATTGTCATTTAATTTTTCTTAATTGTCATTCATTAAAAATTATTCTCATTTTTTTTACCACATTACCCTTGCACTTAATAGATTTATCACTTTCATTAACGAAAGAAATGGACTAAGAGATTTGGATTTTTTTGGTTGACCTAACGTCGAGAAAAATCTAAGCACCGCCTAGGAGCCTTAGGCCACTGCCCGATTAGAGTCTAATGTCTTTTAGAATACTGATATCCTAAATTGAACATGTAAGTAATTGAACTATTATATTCATCCAATTGAGTATTTAATGTGATGTGGTTGAGCTCAATTTCGCTTTTATTTTGGTTTGAAAAATAAAAATTATTATAATTTAAATATCAAATCATCACTCTAGTTTTATTTTTTCTTGTGTGATGCTATTGACAATCCATCAAATATTTTTACACATTCCCTTTTTTAATTTTTTATTAATGACAATTTAACCTAAATTAAAATTACTAAGAAGGAAGGATAAAGAAAGTTACAAACCAATTTTTTTAGCATCTGACGTTATTTTTCGTCTCTTACAATTACAAACCCTAAAACATCCCCTTTTTTTCCCAATATTTAAAGATTCTTTTTTAATTCTAAAGTGATAGATGGAGAGTGAGATCTATCCATAAGATGAGAAAAAGAGTTTAGACGAAGAGATAGAGAAGGAAAGAAAAAGAAAAATATAGGGAGATTGGGGTCGGATTTGGCGTAAAAGGTGAGGAGGTGTGAGAGAGAAAGGGCAAGTAAGAGTCTAGAGAGAGAGAGAGATAATGAGTGAGAGATAGTAGCAGCGAGAGTTGGTGAGAGGAAAGAGAAGCCGAATTTCATTGAACCACAAATAAATGGGCCAAAATTCCTCTAGGTTTTTTGTTCAAATCCGGAAAAACGCCACCTTACCTATGTATTCGTGGTTCAAGGAGCAGAGTGCAAAGCAGTTTTGGCATCTGAGCAGAGTGTGGTTCAACAAGGTAACGTTTTTAGGGTTTGAATTAAAAACCTATAGGTATTTTAGTTACAAACCTGGTACCATCAAAATAACTTTTATAATTACATAGTCATTTTGTTTTAGAAAGTTTATGGAAACTGTTTGGTTTTAAGGTTATGTTGTGTGTTGATTTGATACATACGGAAAGAAGAAAACAGCTTAATTCATGGTGGACCCATTAGAAATTCAGTTGCAACTATTTCTTATGCAAACTGTTTACCGTCTAAATTCCATGTTGCTCAAAAGACATCTGATGTGCAGTATTTATCAGCTTCAAAACCTCCACCAATTTGGCGCCCTCCTTCGCATCATTTCAAATTGAATGTAGATGTGGCTTTGGGATTCGATGGTCGGTTAGGTGTAGGTGTTGTTTTGAGAGACTATTTTGGTCATGCTAGTGCGATGTTTACTCTTCATCGTGTGGGATGCTTTGATACTTGCCATTAGAGAAGCTCTTCATGCTGTCAAGCATGGCTGCATGGGGACTTTTTGATCAATATGGCGGACAGTGATTCTACTTTTGCTATTGCTGCTTTAAGCAATTTAATTTGTTTGGTAGAGATAGAGTTTTTGGAAAAAACAATATTAATTATTTGGTTGGTAATTTAAAAAAAAAAAAGAAGATTATAGTAAATATATTTGATTAAATCATGTCAAAATATCTACTGAAATATTAAATTACCAAAAAATAAATATTATTAATTTAAAGATTTTGTTTTTATAAGGATATATGCTTGTCAATCATAAAAACTTAAGAGTTATTTAAGTCAAATACATCTTTTTAAAAATGTTTATTTGGAAAAGCTTCTCTTTATGAGCTTTTACTTAGTAGAGGTTTAACCTCTAAACCTCTACTAACCTCTACTAAAATGAAAATAGACCATCTCAAAAGTCTAACCAAATATTTCTTAAAAAATTATGATTTAAGATGCTTTTGGCACTGAGGCAACTGAGACGATGTCTCAGTCCGAATTTGAAATTATGGTTTGGGGTGCCACAACCATGCAGGCACTCCACAGCTTTGCCTTTGGTGTCTGGTGTTAAAAACTATTTATAAAATTTTAAAATATTATTCAAATTATCACTTGCTATTAAGAGGGAAATGTATTTTGAAATAATTACATTCAAGAATCAAAGAGAACAAATTGAAAATTTAGAGTTGGAACAGAGACACAAAGTGAACTTTTGAGACTTCTGAAACGTTAAATTAATATCTAGAAATTAAAGAGTTGAAGAATTTGATGCATGAAGATAAGTGTAAATGGCGGTCAACTTACTTTTATCATACGAGCGGCGCACGTGTGACCTAACTCTCACTTTAACGTCCAAACAAACAATTAAGGGAATCGAAGTTGGGTTCGCAGACTACTCGCTGTTTTTCCGTCTCTTTTCACCATGTGATCGCCATTCAAACTTTCAACTCTTCAACAATATCAAAAGCTTACATCACGAACATGGAAAAGTGTATGTCAAAAAAATAATAATAATAAGGAAAAGTGAGAAAGTACCACAATTTTCTAGGCTTTTTATTTCTTCAAATGAAGTCAAATTAATCCCATACAAGTTTCTGAACCAATTGTTCGTCTGGTAAAAGTTCATTACGTGAGAAAGTCTGCTTGATTTCAAAATATTTTATTGTCTTAAAAAAGGACATACTCCGGTTATCAATATTTAATTTCTTGACAACTATTTATATCATGCGTATGGTTGTTGTAATGGTCAACTTCTAGTGAAAATTAGTGGTATTAACTAGAAAATAGACTATTTTATGATCCCCCGTGAGATTTGTTCCAAAAGATACAAGTAAATTTTTTTCTTTTATTTTTTTTCCACATGAATATTTCTCAATGCAAAATTTTTCACAAAACCTTATTATAAGGCATGAATATATTACTGCATATACATTTTGTTCATGAAGGGATGTAAATGAAACTAATTATATAAAGAAGAATTCGAAAATGATTGATCACACCATAGATACCTTATTATTTGGATTGTTGTTCTGATAAGTTGACTTGATTCATGAATCTGACCTAATTTCTTTATAGATCTTGTCATCCTGATGATATTACTTAAATCAATTAAACTAAATTAGTTAATTTTAAACTAAAAAATTAACTAATTTGTTGAGAGTAGAAAGTTCAACTTTACAATGTTACTCGAGCTGTGGGATTGCAGCCACTTATCTCGTGCCATTAAACTAAAAAAGAATGATTTAAAAACGAAGATGGTGATTGAATATGATTCTCATCATAGCTTTGGTGCGATTCTTCCATTGCAGAGATGGTAAAAATTCCTGACAAATCGCTAGAATGTTCAGCTTTGTAGGGAGCTAACGTGGGTTATAACTTATAAGCTGTGGGATTGCAGCCAGTGACTGATCTGGCTATATAATAAAGTATATTATAAATTGGACAAAGTGAAATTGCTTGGGGAGAGTCCATGTCAATCACATGCCTGATTAAGTTTAACTTGCTTTTTTAATTATGAGTATATTCTAAGTGATTCTCTATAAGCTGCTTTTTTAGCTACTTCTTTTGTTCTTGTCCTTTTTTTTTTGTTTTTTTTTTTTTGTTTTTAAAGACAAAAAATAAGTGCATTTTCTTTTTGATTATGTGGAATAAAATTAGGAAGCTGAGTGGACTTATATTTAAGCAACTTATTGCACCGTTCCTCTTTCAAGGAAGAGAAAAAACAAATTATCAAGAGATAAAGGGGATAGATTATGAGGTATCATTTAATTAATTATAGTACAAATATTTCGAGGTAGTTTTATTGCTAGGAGAGAATCTTATCATGAAGAAATTAGTGTAGCACCGACATGAACATTTAGGAAATTAGGGATTGCGTCTGCTGCACGTGCATTTTGATTGATGTAGCTTCAAATTAAAATTAAATTGTGTGGAGGGAGTTGGAAGAAAAAAATTTATTTTCTATGCGATTAACTAATATTATTTTCTTTAATAAACAGTTATTGAATTTCAACGTGCGTTCAATTTAATTCCTAGCTTATCATAGACAATTTGTTAGTATTTCTTTTCTTTTCCTCTTTATTTTTTTTATAATGGATTCCATTTCCCTAGATTAAATAAGGAATCCAATAATTGATTGTTATTCTCTAAAAATTGTGTGTCAAAAATCAGTCAAACACCACATCAGTATCGAATGATATGTTCTACTAAAGGAGATGCGATTGCTTTAGTTCATTGTGGAACTACATTTATTTATTTATTTATTTTGAGATATCAATTATGATGGGGACGACTAGAACGTGGATTATTATCAAGTTGTATAAATGTTTTATGACATTAAGACACATTGGACAATAACTTTTATTTTATATTTTTAAAATATAAAATTCTCAATCCTCATTAAATTCAATAAAAACCAACTACAGCATAAATTCATGAATCAGCTAAAGCAACCATAAACCAACCAACCTCCAACAAACTCTTCAATCAAGTGGATCTAATGAATGAGATGAATTTGAAGAAAAGTTAGAGAAAATTTATTGAATAAATTGTTTTTACTTCTCTTGTTTGAGTAATGTCATACTACCTAAAAAATTTACCACAATTCATTATCAAATGATGTGAAAAATTTATATGTAATTATTATATCATTAATACATCATTTCAAAATTAATGTGGTAGTTATAATATAAATCAGTTTATCACATTATTTGAATAAAACTTTTGAGTAAATTTTTGGGAAACGAAATATTATTCCTGTTATTTATATCACTATGATCAACTTATTTTTCTTTGTTTAATTAAAGGATTTACATGTCTAAAATATCTTTGTGTGGTTATAAATCTTATAATATATATATACACGTGGAAATAATTAAAGGAAGAATATGAAAACGAAAAAGTAAATTCTCTAGATAAGTAGAGAATTTTTGGCGGGACATTATATGCGCCCCACTAACATTTTAACGTAACATGTTAATTTTTTTTATCAGTGAAAAAATAAATAATATTTACGTATGTATTTTGTTTTTTAAAATGAAAGAATTACCGGCAGGTTGTTTTCGAGGCATTGGCGAGTACGCACGATTTCCAGGTTGGTGCTAGTCCCAGTGATAGTGCTGCTGTCGTGCAGGGTTATCCTCCGTACCTGCCTAAAATTCTGAATTACGTGAAGCTGTTGCATGGAGGTCAGTGCCAGTTCGTCACCTGAATAAATAGAGAATGGAATCTTGAGTTTGAATGCACAACCGTTGCCTGAATTTCTGGGAGTTAAAAACAATCAACTTGCACCGAAATGTGAAATCTCTTAAGTGGGAACCAACTCAATTTCAATACTTTGGACTTTCCGTACTCTTTTGTTCTCTTATAGCATGCTTGAAGAGGAAGAAATCAAGTTCCTTTATAAAACTTTTTAGTGCATTACAGCATTACTGTTCAGTATGAGTAGCACTAGCAGACGGCGTATAGTCCCCTCCTGACTTTATACCGCACTCTCTCGCTCGTACAAGAATTTTGATTCTTTCTCGTCTGGGCTTTTAAAGAAATCCCGCTGCATTGAGAATTTGTCACGCATTTCTATATTTTTTGTTTAAATTATACCATGTAATATAAAAATAAAAAAATAGTCATTTTAGTCCTTATATTTTTTTAAAATTTTTTTGCAATTGTGAATCTAGTTGTATATTTCATTGTCCGTCACGTTTTAAGTATTCATAATGTTAGTCCTTATTGTTGGTCAGTCGTTAGTCAATCATAATGGTGAGAGGGTTATTTTTGTTAGTTAATAAATTTAAAAAATCAAATATTAAATAAAAAAAATTGTGATCTCCACTGTCCATCATATTATGATGGACGGTGAAGATCATTTCACTAAAATATATTATTAAATATATATAAAAAAACCTTAAAGATCAAAAATAAAAAATAAAAAAATGTTAAAAAATAAAATTTAAAAATTTAAAATTAAACACACAAGTTATTAAGATCTTATAAAGATCTGGGTTTAAAACCTAGATCTTCAACTTGAAGAACTAGGTTTTGGACCCAATCTTCATTGAAGATATAACTCCAAGTTAGATTTTCATTTGACTTCATCTTTTTTTTTTTTTTTAAAAAAAAAGATAATTAAAAAAAAAAAGAAAATTGAAAATAGAGATCCCTTCTTTGTTGGGGATCCTCCACCATCTACCTAGAATCTTTATTCTTCTTTTATGGTATCTACTCAAAAGGCTGACTCCCTAAAATGGCTCCATTGCCTTCCCCAAATCTCTACCTTTACAACACCCATTAATCAAAATTTTCACAATAAAAAACTCTCACTCTTATTTCTCTCAAGACTTTCATCAAACACCTCCGTCACCAACACCAATTCCTCAACTTTAACTTACATATCCACCAAAGAAACTCGAACAAATGTATCAAACTCAACCTTATAATTTACAACCAAATAATGAACAACTCTACCAATACCACATAAACAAGTGGATATTAGAGAGGGAGAGATCAACGGAGTTGAGGAGAGAAGAGACTGATATCAAGTGGATAGTGAGGTGGCTACTAGAGAGGAGGTTGTGACTGAGACATTTTGAGACGTTTTAACCCTAGAAAAGCGGTATTGATGGAGTGTGAGTATGGTTTGGATCCAAACTGATGGGGAAAGATGGTAGAGGGAGAAAGGAGTGATCTTGGTGGTAGTGGCGGTGGATTGGAGGTTGGGGAGGTGAGTTGACTTAATGGAAAAGTTTTTCTCAAAATTTTCCTTTTTTTTAAAAAAAAAAAAAAATTGTTATTTATTTATGTACACAAAATCTCTATTATCCATAACAATAATGGATGGTAGAGATTTCAAATTTTATTTTTATTTTAAATTTTAAATTTTAATTTTTAAAATTTTAAAATTCAGTTTTTTAAGTTAATTTTTAATTAATCTCTGTCATTCATCACAATTGATGGATGGACAAGATTTTTTTTTATTTTATTCATTTTTATAAAAAGTAATTTGGTAATTTTAGACTAAGGGTAAAATAGTCAATTTACACTTTTGGTTTAAAACTCTAATCATAAGGACTAAAATTATGTATATTTGAAACGTAGGGGACCACGAGAGATATAAACAGATTTGCAGTAAAAAATGAGAGTTTTTCAAAAATATTGGGACCAAAGTGAAGTTCTTTCAAATAAAAAATAATTGACGGCCCATATTATATTAAACGTCATTTAAATGAGATTTTACTGTATATTAAATAACCTAAAATTTTCTTTAATTTTACCTAAAATTTTAAGGATTATTGTAGTAAAGAAAGTGGTTATAATATATTTTCTTTCTATTCATTGCCACAGTTCAAAAACTTAAAAACCATACAAGGTAGTCTCTAAATATAAACAAACAATACATATATATAATCTATTAATATTAAATGTTAGAAGTCTATCCGCATATATTGAGATAAAATATAATATACGGCTTGAAAATTTACTCAAATTATATATTATATGCATTTTGAAAATCTATTTTTACAATATCAAGAGAAAGTTATCTCATTAAAAAAGAATAATACTCCCCATACTTACTGAAAATACACGTGATAAGATTTAAAGTCTGATTTTATATATATATATATATGAGTGGATGTTACTTAAAAACTATCTATCGTTTGGAGCGGTTACCTAACATCTACAATCCGCCAAAATGCATGCCGTGCCGTTTCCTTTAGCAACGTTCATCTCATTTATGAGAACATGGTTTCCAAGAGTGTTACAATTTAAAAGAACTAGTAATTAGAAGGAGCAGAGAGCATTCAAGAAACACCAGTTTCGCAAAACTTGGCACGACCGCTGCCTCTGTTTTGTTGACCATCTTCTATCATTTCCGTATCGTAGCTTCCGAATGCAGTTAATCTCACACTTTATTATTTTGTACGGTTCGTACTAATTAAAGGTACACCTGAAATTTTTTTCATTCCATTTTGTTTGATATACGATTACAGTGATCGAATGTTATATCATTACTTCAAGTTCACAATTTCCTCTGACAATTGGGCATAGCACCTCTTATCCGTAAGGTCGTGTATGTTATAATAAAAAAATTCAAAATTTAAGCTATGGGAGTACACATACATGTAATTTTTGTTTTCTATACTAAATTCATGATAAGAACAATGAAAATAGATTAATGATATGCTATTAAAAAATTTATCCAAATAAAATACTTAAATGATATGATAAATTTACATGTAATTACTACATCATCAATACATCATTTCAAATTAAATTAATCTAATATCTACAAATAAGTTGATAACATCATTTAAATAAAATTTTTGAACAAATCTTTAGGGAATGTAGCATTATAAGCACCACATGATGATATAAAAAATTTTTTAAAAAAAAAACATTACTTATGCTATTTTTGCCAAGCAACTTATTGCAATATTAGAAACTGTTAGAAGAGACTGAAAACCAAAAAGGAAAGTAATAATAGTTCTTCCCTTTTACAATCTCCATTCGTACTAGAGTTAAAACTAGATATTAGAGTATCTCCAATACTCTCATGGAATGTGTTTTGAAAAAAAAAATATCATATCATCAATGTCAAAAAATTTGCTTTTAACATGATACATGTATCATTTGATAGATAAACAAATTGAAAAATTGTTCTCTAATGCTTTTATATATTTTCATTTAATACCTTACTTTAGTTCCATTTAATATTTCCACATTTTCCATTTGATACTTCCATGTTTTGTTGACTTTTAATTAAAATTAAATAATTATTTATTTACTGACATGGATGTCTAACACGTTAGTTATGTTGACAATATTTACTTTTGTTTGTGTCACCTCAACTTAATATTGATGAGTGATAATTGCATTGAACAGATTTTTTTTAACTCAATGTCTATTCATTCTATGTGACATGTAATTTTTTTACAATTCATAAATGCAATAGATATGCTCTTAGAGCTCACTTTACCCGACATTTTAGTGTACAACAGTCGATTCAAAAAAGCTAGTCACGTGTTATTAACAAATATTTACACTTGCGGTCGTTGACCGGTGGAATTTGGTCCCTTAGCGTTCTCATTTTCCGGCGAATCAGTCGTCTCGTGAATATTGACAACATAGTTGCTCTCACCATCTACGACAGGATTGACACTCCCCCTATGAAGCAAATTGTGAGGTTGTTTCACCTCAGGCGAGACAGTCGCTTCCTTCTTCTTGAAATGTGCTAGGTTGGACAATTCATGCACCGCTTCAGATATTTTTTCCACGCAACAAACAATTTCAATCAGTGTTGAAGCAACTGTGGCAGATGGCAGGATTGCTTGTATGTCTACATTGTTCAATGAGGCTGATTCAAGTGCAATTTTTAGGTCATTGGCAGCGTTCTTGGAGCTCTCCACGTAAGAATTGGCTGGAAATGGATCCGACATGGTTTTGATGGCCGAAGCAAATGCTTTCAGTGCCTTGCCTGATTCTGAACTCATTTTCATGCATAGATCTTGGATTTTACCTTGGAATTCGGGTGGTACCTGAAGCAACAATAATAATGATAATAATAATAAATTAATAAGCTGGATGTGAAAGCACTAAGTGTAATTGACGAAGTTTTATTTTTGTGTGGAGGAGGAAGTCTTGGTCAAGTTACGTAAGTTCAATTTTGAAAAAAGTTGAGGATGATTGAGAAACTTAATAGATTTTGTTAAATAAGTCAGCTCAAAAGTGTCAAACGCGGGTAAACAAAATGGAACTCATGAGATGCTGGACGCCAATGCTCTATGTTGAAATGACATATATGGTCACATATATATCAACTGGTCCAACTAAATTTGAATTATCTATTTATGGAGGTGTTTAAACTATTTCGTTAAATTCCTTTTTCAACATTCCTGCGTTTTAGCATATGATTCTATTTTTATAAAAAAAAAAAAGAAGAAGAAATTAGTGTTATTCTAGAATTCTCTCCTCCTCCATATATAGTGGTAAGTGTTGGCATGTAAAAGAAAGTCGTGTAGTACTTGGATATCTGAACCGATGTTGCCATTTAGAGCTTCAATTCTGTAAGCACATTGTCGAGCAAGAGCTCCAATCTTCAAGTATTGTTTCCATGGATGCCGAAGCCGGAAACTGCCATGTGCTGGTTCCCATCTCGCAAAATTTGCCTAATTAAAAAATGAGATAAATAATTATATATATAATTACGATGATGTGGAATGGCTATTGATTTTAAAAGTAGAAAAATAAGTTTACGAAAAGTTGAAATATTAGTGGTAGTCATGCAAAGGTAATTAAGAAAAAAGGTTAATGAATAGAGAAGCTATACCATACTCACCAAAGATTCCTCTGAGTTCTTTGAGTTGAGAACACTTTTGTACCCTTCAAGAAATGACTTATCGTTGTCAGAGACCCCTCCACCACCCTCTTCATTCTCTGAGTGGTTTTGAAAATATTCACCTCCAAATCCTGTTATTAAGTCCTTAATTTATTAGCCTTAGAATCCATTGAAGAGATGAAATTGGGCAAATTGATCAATTAAAAACCTACCTTCAAGGTAACTAGCTAGCTTTGCTATATTGGAAGCAACCAAGTTCTGAAGATCTTGACCAGCCCAGACGGGACAGACAAAACTGGATACAATTATACAGATTGCTCCTCCTATTAAGATTGTTGATAATCTTTGATAGGCCATTTCCAATAGTTCTTCCACTTGGGAACCCGAAACCGATACCATGCTAAATGTGAGAATGAATATCAAAATCCCATAGTCATATCTGGCCTTCATCTTTGGGAAGAATCGTGTGAATGTAGATGCTGCAGCTGCATATACACATAAAAAAATAAAAAATAAAAAACAAAAAATCAATTTGTTTGTGTTGAGTTTTCTTATTTAACTAACTTATAGGTAAGTAGTATAGAATATGATGGCTCTAGGCATATATTATGAATACCTAGGAGAAAGACAAGGATTCCAAGGACAACTGGCTCTCCTTTCTCTCCACAGAGGCTTGCCAAATGTTTTGCTCCAACCCCAAGGGCACAAGCTAATAATGTTGCAAAACTTCTATTCAAACCTCTGCTCAGTGTTTGACCTGGATACATAGAAAAATGAAAATAGTAAGTACCATATTTTCAAACTATGCATTGTTACCATTTAAAACTGGAGCATTTTGAATTGCAAGAAGCAGATACAAGGATAGCCCACGATAGGATTAGCTCACCTACAGTGAACTCAAAGACTACCACCACAGTTAAGACAGCCCACATGCCTGAAACTCCAAAACCATCATAGAGGGGCCTAATATAGTACAACAAGGACACCAATGTGAGCGCAAGTCCTACTTTTAGGGAGTGAATGATTCTTCTTGGGTCATCTTGTGCTAATTTTTTTATGCTCTTGGCGACAGCGATTACTTTAGCCTTGAATCTACCAGGCAAGGCCTCTAGGCAGCTCCATGCAGAGGCGAAAGGCCCCGCTGCCTTTCGTTGAGTTGCTGATTCGATCTCCATGACTAAAGATTGATGATCAATTTTGCATTAACAAAATCTATACTGGTTTAACAACGTACAGGAGCCTAAAGCTTGGATAATTTTGAGGTGGTTTTCCCTCTCTTTTAGGTAATTTGGAAGACTGAAGAAATGTTTGGCAAGCAAAAGCATATGGAGGGTGTGCACTTCCTGGCCCTGTATTTATAAGAAGAAAAGGCTGCGTGCAATTCAAGATATTATATTGATACACATGTGTTGCCATTTTGTAGGGTGAGAGGACAAAGATTTTCTTTGATAAAGTGACTCATTTTCCTTCAAAACATTATACGTTTGATGGTGGGTAAGCATTTTTCTTGATTTTAAGAGATCAAGAATATAAATCCCTCTATTGCTTTAAAATATAAGGTATGAATAGTTTTTTTTTTTTTTTTTTTCTGAATTTAATCATACCATCCCACTCTATTTGACAAAAAAAAAGAAAAAAAAGGGTAACTAGAAGCCGCAGCCCACATTGTACTGCTACTGTT
The DNA here is from genome assembly GCA_021234005.1 of Nephelium lappaceum. Classification (NCBI taxonomy): domain Eukaryota; kingdom Viridiplantae; phylum Streptophyta; class Magnoliopsida; order Sapindales; family Sapindaceae; genus Nephelium; species Nephelium lappaceum. The sequence continues at coordinate 8,048,878 of CM038011.1, forward strand.
TAGAGTTCAGCTTACTTGTCAGAACGATCAAGGAAGAATTTCCACCAAAAATAAGAGAAATTTTAAAAATTATCCCCATACTGTGAAAAAAAATTCAATAAATTTGAAAATTTTGGAATAAAAGACCCATGCACCGTCAGTGATCTTTAAAGTTTTTAATCCAAACTTCTATTACTTCAATTAACAAAAATAAGTGGCATTTCACCTTTGAATAGAAGTAGTCGGGTACCTCTCTTTTATCAAGATGTTGAGGATTTAATTCTCACCGAGTTCATGTTAAAGTATTAGTGGGTAATTTTTTTCTCTTTCTGTTAAAGGTTTAATTCTCATCAAATTCATTTTAAAATATTTGTATGGATAATTTTCTTCCCCTTATAGGAATAAAATATCCAAACTGCACAAATAATATTTAATCTCAATAAATCTTAAAAGTTCTACTCGTTCGGTTTCAGCTTTGCAAAAAAATTAACAAAAGTGAAAGTATTTCAGACATTTTACACAACTTAAGATTGGCTGTTGTTGACTTTTTGTTTGGAAAATCTAAAAAGTAAAATTAAATTTTTTGTATTAGAAAGTAGGAGTGGCAATTTGGAACCCGGCATGACGGATCGACACGAATTCGACACGAATATTACAAGTTAGGGTTGAATATTAACGGATTAGATAAATTAACAGGTCAACCCATCTAACCCGTTTAATAATCATGTCGGGTTCCTGTTTATTCAATTGTGTCACGGGTTGACCCATTTAACGAGAGTAAAATAGTAAATTTAAATTAGAATGGTATTAATGTAATTTTAGTGATAGGATATATATCCCTCAAAAGTGAAAACCTTACCCAACATTCTCATTTCATTTGAATCATTTCTAATTCCTCCATGAGTCCATGAGCAACAGCCGCACGATCCACCGTCCACATGCCAACATCGGCACACTCACACTGACCAACGTGGCTCCCTTCTTCTCATTCTTCTCCTTTTTCTCATGGAGGCCGCGTCTACACAAATTTGCACCCCGTCTCCTTTCCGGCACACCGCATCTCCATTGTATTTTTATGTTTTGGATGTACTTTTATGTTTTGGATTGTATTTGTAGATGTTTGTATTTTTATGTTTGGATTGAATTTGTGGATGATTGTATTTGTGAATGATTTTATTTTTAAGTTATGGATTGTATTTGTGTATTTTAATTTCATTTTTTATTAGATGTGTATTAAAATTTAAATGTATTAAATATGGTTAAATCATAAACGGGTTAATAAACGAGTCAACAAAAAAACCCATAAATAAACAAGTTAATAGTTTCGTTTCCGTGTTGATCCGTTTATTATCGTGTCGTGTTTATGTTGAAAGAGTTCAACTCGTTTATTAATCGTGTCGTGTCAAAATTATTGTGTCGTGTTCATGATGTGTCCAACTCGACCCGCAAACTCAGATTGTCACCCCTACTAGAAAGTTGAGTAAAATTAAATTTTTTATACTATTATTTTATTTTTTGTAGTTGTTATTAAAATAAATAAATATTGTTGTTAAAATCTGTTATACTATTAACAATCTCATGTCCTCCAAACAGGCCATTATAGCAGCCTTTAAAGTTTTTCCCTTTTACTTTTAATCTTTAATTGAATATATTTTTTTTAATAAATAGCTTACGGGAAATTAACTTTTTACTTTCCCTTTGTTGAAAGATATTCTCAAAATTCAAAGGTAAGAGTATAAATGAAAAGGGTGTATCAATCATTCATAAATAGAACTCACTAAAGTTGCCTAAAAGGACATTTTTTTATCATTTAACATTTGGGGTATGTTTGGTGCACCGGACATTTCATGGAATTGAGATTGAAAATTCTCAATCCCATGTAATCCAGTGTTTAAAGAGGTTGGAAAGGGATTCAAAACCCAATCCCAACCTCTTTTCATTCTCATTCTCACAAGAATCATTATTCCCACTCTAACTAGTGGGTTTGGACTGGATTGAAATGGGGCTCTCACTTTTCTTGTTCTTTCTCTTCTCTTCATCTATCTCTCTTCGTCAAACCCATCTCCATCAACCATTGTCAAGTCAAGCAACAATCACCGTCTCACCCATCTCCATGACTGTCTCTTTCTCCCTCCTCCACCATCACAAACCACCCTAAACAACCACATCATCTAGATTCCTCAATCAACCATAACAATCAAACCAAAAAAAACCCACAACCACAACAAATTAACCCATCACACCAGTAACAGACCCATCAACATCCATCATCACCAATAAGAAAAAGAGAGGAGAAGATAAATAAGAGAGAGAGAATCGCAACAAACTGGGTGGACAATGAAGAGGGAATGAAGACGGAGATGTCAGCGAGGAAGATGGAGACGAAGACGAAGACATCGGCAATGGAGACGACAATAGGTGGTTGGTTATAGAGAAAAGGAAAAGAGACTAAACAGTGGAGTGAGAGACAGAAAGAGAGGTTATTTGGTCGAAGAAGATGAAATGGGGAGAGAGAGAGAGTGATTGTTTACTCGAAGAAGAGGAAAGGAGGAGAGAGAAAGAGATTGATTTGTTTTAATATTTTAATATAAAAATATTTTATTTTAATAATAATATAATTTTAATCGATCTCAAATCCTACTAAATATAGAACAATAATTTTTTAATCCAATCAAATCTATTTTATTTCATTCCAATCCCGTTTGTCAAACATAGCCTTAAGGATTCCTACTATGATTGTTTAAATTTTAGAAGATGTTTTTGACTAATTTTGAAAGATGCATAGAAGGCGATATTTATGCAAACATTAGAGAATTTTGTTAATATTTTCCCTAATAAGTGATATTCAAAAGTTTCAAGCCCCTATTATATCTAAAGCCACCTTATGTAAATCTCAATGAATTCCAACTCCCTTTCACTTCGACACCTGTTCCTTCTACAGTCATATAATAAAGTAATAAACTATAAATAAAGGGATGCGAAATTCAGTAATAATCTCAACTATTGGATTTAAAGAAATTGAATGGTTGGATGTTGAACTTATATAATATAAATTGATATAATCTAACTGTTAGAAAAATAAACATGCTAGTCGTTGTGTAGTGTGCAACACATGAATGATGAATCCATAGAAGGCTGCACCATCCATGGCTAGCTGCCATGTGGTACCTGGCACACAAGACTTTTGGTCAATTTCTGAAAGGTAATTGTCATCGATATCCAAACGTGTGGTCTGGTCTTTGGCAGTTTTGAATCTGAAATATTTCTCACAAGCCATCAATTATGTTAATAATTAGAGGTCAAAAACATTAAATTATTGTTACAAGTGTGTGCCCTGGATTGTCTTTTGACATCATTGACGGAATGAGATTAATTAACCTAGCTTAAGGATATGCCAGTTAGGTTCCTTCGCATTTCATCACTTCCTGCTAACCTACAAGGTTGGAATTGCTAGGTAAATCCTGTAAAATGGGATGGTACCCTTTAGTCAAAATTTTTGTTGAAAACGTGTTCTAGATTCGGCAAGTAGTACATCTACATTTAGTCTTGGCTTGAGTGATGCACACATCCCTTCCAAATTTGACATCATTGACAGAATGAGATTAATTAACCTAGCTTAAGGCTATGCCGGTTGGGTTCCTTCGCACTCCATGACTTCCTGCTAACCTGCATGGTTGGAATTGCTAGGTAATACAATACTGTAAAATGGGAAGAATGGTACCCTTTAGTCAAAATTTTTGTTGAAAATGCATTCTAAATTTGACAAGTAGTACATCTATATTTACTCTTGGCTCGAGGCACACATCCCTTCCACATTTGACATCATTGACAGAATGAGATTAATTAACATAGCTTAAGGCTATGCTGGGTGGGTTCTTTCGCACTCCATGACTTCCTGCTAATCTACATGGTTGGAATTGCTAGGTAATACAATCCTGTAAAATGGGAAGAATTAATGGTAAGGGTCAAATTTTTTGTTGAAAATGCATTCTAAATTTGGCAAGTGGTCTCTTGGCTCGAGTGATGCACACATCCCTTCAACATTTGTAGTGGAAATTCAAATTTTATGTTACATATTTTTTGAGTAGATTTCTCATAGACATTGTGGTATAAGATATTTTTTAATTATAAGAGTAAATATTCAAATCGTATATATAATAATTGATATTGACTATCTTTACAATTCTTTTTATATGAAACTTATGTCAAATTTAATAAATAAATAAATATAAAATTTGACGAAGTAAGTTGCAAGTAATAAATTATTTATTATATTATTTCTTCATTCCTATGACGATCGACTGACATAATTCATCATCATGAGACTAATTATGGACAAAACTTCAGACCTAATAGTACTTGGCGAACGAGAAAAAGGTGTGATGTTGGTGTTGAAAGGAAAGAAGCCAGACGAGGGGCAATTTGGAATTTAGGGGGGATCAATTTGGATAATATTTAATGAGATTGTGTATGTATGGACACACTTTTAGAGCAAATTAAAACATTGAATACGTGGCTGTTTAGGCCTCTCTCTCTTGCTCTCTCTCTCTCTTCCTCCCTCTCATAAACACAGCAAAGACATAGGCATATTTACACTTGATGAAGTTAATTTCCCCTAACTTAAGTGTGATTCCTATCTAACCTGTTAATTATATAGCTCATATTTATATATATAACCAGTGAGACTAATTAATGGAGCGAACGAGATAGGCTTATAGGCCTGGACCCCAAGCAAAATCAACTAGTCCATTAGGAGGATATAGATAAGTCGGGGTTGCGGGACAACGCCCTTGCGGTACAGTACAATATTTATAAAGATATTTTTGAGATTAGAAGTTTAATATAAGTACTATTATAATGCTAGTAAAAATATAGTGAAAATTTTTTAATAGTAAAAAATGGACATAGATACACTAATGAATCACTATAATTCCCTATATTTTCTCTCTTTTTCTTGTTTTATTATTGCATAACAAAACCTACCGTTGTAAAGTTTATGATGTGCTCTGTACTCTGCATCGCAGTACTGCTCCAGATCCACGTTCGCGATATTTTTTTGGTGGACTTTGGTGAGATTACTTCAATTGTGGATTCAACAAAATCTGCTGGTGCATTAATTAATTGACTCACATAAGTTAAAATTTATTAATTATTGTACCACAAGTTTGTCAACTTTATTAATCAGGATTACTCATCAGTTTTTACGTTGTTTGTATCAGAGACTGGAAAAATGATACTGCAGCTTCAAAATGTAGAGGTCATCAGTTCTGACCAAAGAATCTGTTAAGCCAATACCCTCCCAAATATGGAAGAGGGAAGAAACACAACTGGTCTCCGGCATTGTCTTGGATCACTTATGACCCCGTTAATTATATAACCCATACGATGTATATGCATATGCATTAAAAAGCAGATTATCATCCATGGTCCTTATTTGGGACTAGATTAACTAGAAACTACGTACAGTACTTCGTTTTGTTTCCCTTTTGAGTTTAGAAATAATAAATTGTGTTTTCTTTTTCTTTTTCTTTTTTTAAAAAAATTACTATATCAATAACAATAACAGCTAAATACAATCTAAATGTGTAATTGACATACACATATATATATATACAAAACTTTTATGATAAATACCTTTTAACTTTAAATTGTTAGAATTATCTATTGCATTCTCTCTCATAAAAAAGTTTCCCCTATTCAATTTAAATATAATTGATGAATTTGATTTGGTGGGCTCAATAATTTAACATTAAAAAACGCTGACCATAGAAGTTATATATATATATATATATATTTTTGTAAAATTATTATTCACTTCATTACATATATAATACCAATGTCTTTTCATTAATTAATTATATAAAATGTCATCTAAAAGTGGCAAAGGATGTATTTAGCATTGCTCTTACAAACTAGATTATTTAGTCATGGATGTGTCTTAACAAGTGAGGAAACGTGAGTAGAAAAGTGATCAAGGAATCAATGAAGTAATTAAAAAATAGATAAAAAGTGTCCAACAAAACTTAGTGTATGCCTATGGCGATCCTGATGAAAAAGAATGGAACTAAGTCACCACTACTTACTGCTGAAAAAATCAAGAGAATGCATCAGGACATTTGCTCATAGTGACAACAGTATGATTATGTAAAAGAGGGAAAAAAAAAAGGTGCAAAAAAATTAATAAGATGACAAAAATGACTCATTGCAGACTTATTAAAAGACTCCCCCATCCCATCTTTGTATTACTTTTAGATTATTTATTCAATTAATATTTAAATATATCAAAAGAAATGCACCCATATAAATAGAACTTATGTAAAGAATGCTATCTTTCAAACAGTCCTATACTTACAAAATATGATAATATTAAATTTTTATGCTTTTTCTTAATTATCTAGTAAATTGATGTAATATATCTTCTCATAGGTGAAATAAGCAAAGTCAGCAATCACTAGTGAGTAGGATCTGACACGACCATTTGATTCTTTTTTAATTTTTTCTTTCATTTCTATCTTCAATCTCAATGGCTGACCAAATTCATCTTCTAAACAATTGATGTACGTGGAAAGTAGGATATAAAAAAATAAAATAAAATAAATATAATGCCTAACGCCCATTATGTTTGCTGTTTTTTCCATTTTATTTCCAATTTTCGTTCTCTCTTTTTGGGCACTTATCTGTTATTCGCAAAGAAGTTAAAAATCCTTAATTGGATGTAAACTTTATTCCAGAATGGATCGGAAGATTTATTTACCCATTTATTCATTTGCTTTTAAATTATCTTTCCTAAAAATGCACACGAAGAAGCAACTTGACTTGACTGGACATGAATGCCTGAACCACTGGCATTGCCATGAGGCCAGAAATATACAAATTAACTTTACCACTCCCTTCATTTCTTTTTCCTACACAAACGATCTTATTCAATTATGGAAAACATTGAATGGCTTAAAATCGAATCAGAAAACGGATGAATTTTGATCTTGTTGATTTTAACTGAAGAATGATTGTGAGCTATTGATAGTGATACTGCTGGACAGTTAGAGTATGTGCATTTTGTTTCTAGTTATTCTCAAATTCTTATCAACTTTCCTCCTTTCATAGGGAATTGTATTCCATGAAGGTGCAATTGTCATCCTTTTTTTCTGCAATTCAAATTTACAAATTTTGAAAGCAGAATAATTAGAACCGTTTTGCTCTCCCTCTATTTTAAGCCAAAAGAAATTTTTGCATCGTATATATGATAAGCTATTTGTATAGCTTAACGAGGAAAGTGGTATAATTTTAAGAGAAAATATGGTAATTTGAATAGGGATGATAAATTGATTAGGTTTTCTTTTCTTCACTTCATAAAATACAGGACAATTCGGCATTGAGACCCTTGGTTCAAAGGTTTGTATGGACAGTTGGGCTACTGTTTTTTAAAATTAGTTCTGTTTAATCATAACGTTTGACTAAAATAACATAAAAATATTCTTTACGTGATAAACACTTATTGATGCTTTCCAATTAGAATAATGCTAGATTCCACAACAAGAGTAGTAACCTCTCACATGCATTTACATTCTACGAGTTGTGTGAGTTTGAGTATTTCTCTTTCCTCAAATTTTAAATTTACTATAATATTTTTAAAAGAAATGATAGACTTTCCACTTGTATTCCAACTAACTTGATCTCAACTCACCAATTGACAAACTTGTTTTAAGTCTTTTTTTTTTTTTTTTCTCAAACGACTAATTCAAAAAAAAAAAATATACAAAGCACTTTCAAATACACTATAAAATAATAATAATAACAATAATAATAAAATACACAAAATGAAGATTTCAAAATTAAAATGAAATTTCCGTCATCATCTAACCATACAGTAGTTATCAAGACCTGAGCATCGTCCCTTCATTGTATTAGGATCAACACCTTCTCTAGTTCTCTACTTCTCTTAATTGGAAATTTGGAATCAACTAAAAAACTAAAATGAATTTCTAATGTTTGGAGTTTAATAAAAAAGAAAAAAGAAGTGATTTGTCACAGTATGGGGCTGCTTACCTGATAATTTTATTTTAATTCTTATGATGTAGATTATAGTTCTGATGTAACATAAAGCGTTTGTTTATCTGGCATCTACCAGTGATGAAATGAAACTAGTCTCGAAATGCAGTAGCATGAACCGAAGATAAAAGAAAAATGGGCCGCACCAAACATCATCACTATCAAAACCTAGCTAAGGATGATGTTTTAAGCTTAGTTTAATATTTTGTTAATGATAATTGATCAGTAAGACACATTCGGAGATAATCAATTGATCCCGGACACTATGAGAATTGTGATCAATTAAGGGGAAAAAACTATGTTAATTCAAACTATTGATGCATTGATTAATTGATTCACATGGATACTTGAAAATTTTGATAATTTAAAGATCAGTATTTTACGAAAAATGTTAAATAATCAGATTTACAGTATGTAAAAGGTGGGTTGGGGCATTGCACTGTTGGCAAACACAATAAACGAATAATATAAATTTTGTTCTAGTTTAAAACATATATGTGCATCTTATGATAAGATAATCAACAGGGAAAGTATTGTCTAAAATTAAAACTTAAAATTATTTTTGGTAATAATTTATATATGAAGTATTGAGTTTTTGGATTAAGTTGTAATTAATTTAATATGGTATCAAAATTAGTTTTAAAAGATTACTAAGTAAAAAGAACTAATTTAGAAATCAATAGGTCATTGATTGGGATCATTCACATGCAATTAATTCTTGGAATCTGATGGTATCATCTAGTCAAGTTAAAATTCAAGGTCAAAGCAATCTAAATCAATCATTTTTAATAGATATCCATCTAGCTGAAAATGAAACACCATTAATTAATTTATAACCCAAAAAGTAGCAGCCCGCAAGCCAAACAAGATATTTTCATAATAATTCATGGAGAAGGTGCCACATGCTAATCTTGACATATTATGGGGTTCATATCTTTAATAAGGCAGCTGGAAACCTCAAACATAAAGCTTCATACAGAAAGCAAGTTTAAATATATGTATATATAGATTTAACACCAAATAGATACTCGACCAGACAAAAAAATATAATGGCCACTATTAATTTGGGCCAGCGGGGCCAGTCAAAGCACTAATAAACCTGTACAAATTTTATTAGCATTATCTGATAATGATTAGTTCAAAGACGTAATGAAAGTTCTTAGTTCTATCTAGTTCTTCAAAATCAACGGCTACCGGCAACAGTTTTTGTCATTTAGTTTTTAAAGTCCCATGAGATTGATATTTGTCTAGATTGTGTTTCTTTCAATCGACCATTATAACGTAACAAATGGTGAGATTACGTTTGTTAATTAAGTGGGTAGTCGACCATTTTGGCTCAAACCCACAATTTCTTCATTTACATGATCTTTTTATTTGTTTAACTACTAATTAATCTGTTTGATTAAGACAACCATTAAGGCAAAAGCACCATCCTTTTTAGTGTTTGTTTAAGAATTGCACGGCCAAGGACATGGTTTTTTACTTCTTGTAGTACATAGCTCATCCTTTTTTTTCTAACTCTTTGATGATTAAGCATTGCCTTAATTACAGGATTACCAAAGGTTTAAAGCCTCAAACAGTTGTAAGGATACATCAATGTATGTTTTTACAACGTTCATTTCATGATTTGCTTAGGAGAAAAAAAAGAAAAGAAAAGAGAAGGAAGATAGATCATTGACTGCCAAATACACATCTTGTGTTCAAGAATGTTGAAGCCGCAATTGACAGCTCTATTAGGTGGCCTGTGATGTGGGGTTGCTATGAGGTTTTGCGTACGGACAGCAACGAGGCCTACGTATACGTGTGTCTCTTAGTGATTGTTGATGGACTGGTGAGTGAGTTAGGTGCGCTATTTTCAGTTGTGGACTCACCAAACTAAATTTGGTATGATGTTTTTAATTTGTTTTTACAAAGAGAATGGCGAGGCCACCTGGCCGCCATACGTGGTTATTATCTTTTCAATTTGCATAGTCGCCCAAAAAGGTTCTGAAAGCAATTGCTTTGTTGAATAGCATGCATGCAGCGACTTTCGAACAGTAGTGGGAGCTTGAAAATCGAAATGGATTGTGCTATATATCTATTATTTTAATTGTTGGATTGTGACCCTATTCAGGATTGAAAGAAATTTCTTTAATATCTATATATATACACAAACTGTGCATTGATGAATTAATAATTAAATGTAATTTTTTCCTTTAAGAAGGAAATAATTATTAAGAACAAACTACGGCAGAAACATCTGAACGGGCCAGATTCATGATCTAGTCAGGAAAAAAAAAACAATGAAAGAAGCTTGCCTCAGCATCCATCTGGCTACACCCAGGGCAGCCTTGTTCTTGCTTCGGAGACCTGAGCAACCTGTTTTTCTAAAACCAGGTCTTTAAAGAATTTGAACGAGACACTTCTCTCATAGCTAGTTACGAGCCGTGCAAGTTTCAAATCTTTAAAAGAAACTGCTGTCTCTAAATTTAAATTTTAAATTTTATTGTTATATTGCTTTCCTGTTTTAAAATTTTGTATATATATGGCTTTCCTGTTTTACAATTTTGTATATATATTGCTTTCCTGTTTTAAAATTTCTTTCCTGTTTTAAGAACGGGTAAACAGGAAGGAGCCATGGCCAAGAAGCTTCGCCAGAGATTGGATATCTACAATGAATGTGATTTTTATAAAAACTAGCTCATGTTGAAGAGATAAAACTTCTATGATCAATGCATCATAATTTTTAAATTATTAGAATCATCAATTAAATTACACATATATATATGGAGAGAAAGAGTGATAGAGAGTTTCTATATTCAGTGTTCCTAACTTTTAAATTATTGGAATTAATAATTCTCTTTTTTTAAATATATATATATGCAATAAATAAATTTGATAATGATTATAACACTTTAAAAGTTAAAATGCATTTATCGTAAAAGCTATATATATAATTTATTTATTTTTAAAATTCAACATCACTCTAGAATTAAATTTTAAAAAATTGAATCAAAAGATATTATAATTATTACATTTAATTAATTACTTTTCATTGGTAAAAAAGAACCCTTTTTTAAGATTTGAAGCTTGGGAGAAGATTTATGCAATCGAGACTCTGGCCATGCTAAAAATTAAAGAGAGTAAGTTGATGATTGTAGAACTGGAGATCATGAGATCTGTAATGTACAATAGAAACTAGAATTGCAGGAACTTTCTTTGTCTCGTTCAAAACAGCAAGCGGTGAAGATTGAAGCTGAACTGGAATCAAAACAGTTGGAAATAAAGAATTTGACTAATCAATTTGGAGGCAAATTAAATTGACAACTTCAGATGCTACAATCAATCAGGAGTGAAAACCGAACTCTACTTGAAGATGTGGCGAAGCTGTTATCAGAAAGGGTAAACGTTTTTGGTTTTATGGGAGGTTTGGATGACTGGATAAGTAAGTTCTCCAGTGAAGATATGCAACTGATGGGAAACTTGGGAAGGTTATAGCAATCTTTCAGCAACAGTTCGGGCAAGGTCTTAGAAAGTGATGATGAACCACTTGACTCTGTAAAAGAGAACATTAATGATGCTCATAGCCAGTCCAAGTTTTTTTTTTTTTTTTTTTAACATAAAAGCTGCTTACAGCAACGAATGAAAGTTACAATTCGAAGAAACCTGGAAAAACACAAGAAGCACTTACCGAGTGCCAGCTAAGGGCCTCTGACGAGGACAAGGCTAAAGCAGCGAGCCAGTCCAAGTTTTTAATTGGTAAATAGAGGGTTAATATTTTAATTGAAAACTAGATAAATTAAAAGGCAAATTTGGTAAATTGTGGGGTGCGCTTACGATATATTAAAATATTTTAATGGGGTGTATCTACAAAAAGGGTTCAACGCACAGATTTTCATGGGCAGAAATACCATTTTACACCCAAAAACAATTTTTAAACCCAATTATTTGTCTAGGCTATTGAATATTTTAATGGAATAACGATATTTCCATCCCTCAAAAATGGTCTGTACACCCTTCTTACCATAAAAAGTTTAACATTTTTCCAGTTTACCAAAAATACCCTTTTCTCTTAAATACCAAGAAGACCAATTCGGATGCTATAACTGCGGATCCAGCAATGCTTTAAATTGTTTACACGATTTTTTTTTTTTTTTTTTTAACTTTTTACAGAATTTTTATGTCAAAAAAAAGTTATTTACACGATTTATAACTTCTGGTCCAGCAGTGCTTTAAGGACTCAAGAATTTATATCATACTTTTATAAGTAAAGACGAAAATGAAGAACTTAGGAAAATATAATATCATATTTGGAGAACTCAAGAACTTATAACTGTTGGTCCAGCAATGCTTTAAGAACTCAAGAACTTGAAAATGCTTCTTCACCGAAAACTTTTGCAGATCCAGAAAATGAAGACGAAAATGAAGATTTTGTATAAAATGAAATGGAGACAGTTCCAAAACAATAAAATGAGGAAGCTTTCGAAGAAGAAAATGAGCAAGAAAACAGGAAGGCATAGTTGCAAAGGCATTAACACTCAACAGAGGAGACACACCCTAGAGAAGAACAGGTTGTGGTTGCGATAATGACTTTTTTTCTGGTGGATGCCATCTGACGAAGTCTGCGCTGCAAACCCATGTCTCTTTGGATGCCTCCATTGACAGCTTGGGTTCACACATCATCAACGGCAAGCAATCCGGCCTACTCAAGTATTATTTCTTGTTCTTCTTCTCCTTGTCTTCTTCTAGTCTTTACTTATAAAAATATAATATAATAAAGGGAAAAAAAAATCATTTCGGTTCCTAACTTTTAAAAAATGGAAAAAAAAAAAAATATTTTAGTTTCTAACTTTTAAAAAATGATCAAATTTTTAATTATGTTTTAAAAAAAAAACGAAATGGATCCTACCGTTTTAAAAAAGTGTCAGATTAGTCTCTCTCATCAGTCAATTAACGATCAAACCTAACGGACGACATAATGTGCAAGGGTAATTTTATCATTTCAAATCGTAACTCAAAATCTTGACACGTGTACGAACCTAATAATTTAAAGAAAAAAAAAAGTAAAATAAAAAATAAACAATTAAAAAAATTAAAAATAATAATAAATGAAAGATTAGATATTTAATAAATATAAAAAAATAATAAAAATAATTTAAAAATAATAAAAATGATATTTACCATGAAAAAATAAAAATTCATCCCTGCATTGCTTCAATTTCATCAAGCCTAAAAATCTCATTTGTGCCTCTTTCTCACTATCAACTACAACGTCATCTCTCTCACTGCAACAGATGGAACCGTATCTCTCTTTATTCCTCTTTCTCCTTCACTATAATGTAGTGATTTTTTATTATTTAATGATTTTATTTTATTATTCTATTTTACAATAACATTTAATATTTAATGATTTTTTTAAATATGTACTAAAAAAAATTGAGTCCAAGGGCAAAACTATAATTTCACAAAATTTACATATCAAACTAGTAAAAAGTAATTTTGTAATTAAATATTATTGTAATATTTAACTATGGATTTATGTATGATGGTCTTTCTATCCATTTTAACTAAGTCTAAATATAAATGAGTTTTTTATGTTTTCTGTTAGATTTGATAGTTAATTGACTGACGGAATGGACTAATTTGATATTTTTTCGAAACATTAGGATTCATTTTGTCATTTTTGGAAACATAGTTAAAAATTTGATCATTTCCTAAAACTTAGGAACTAAATGATTTTTCCCCTATAATAAACTTAAAAGGAAAGGGTATTCTTGGCAAAGGAAAAAAATTTTAAATTTTGAGCTAAATACACAAAACCCCTCTAAGGTTAAGTCAAATACTGACGTATTAATGTTTTGTTTTTTGTAACATATAATAACCCCACATTAACGGTCAGACATATTTAAAGTTAACGATTGACCTGAAAATGTTGTACAATGACAAAAATGCCTACTAATAAGGACCAAAATTTATATTAAAAATTTCAAAGTAAATTTTAAATGAAAAATAACTTTAAAATGTAAAAACATAATTTTGGAGAAAAAAAAAGTTTTATATATTTTAAAAGTTTTAATAAAATAAAAAAATTTCATCGTCCATCCATCTAAAGATCTAGAAATTAAAAGAAAATCCGGAAAAAAAAAAAGTAAAAAAAAAAAAAAATCTCTCTTTCTTCCTTCGCCCACCATCTCTCTCTCTCTCTCTCTACCTTCTTCTTCAACCCTCTCTCTTGCTTTCTCTCACCTCAAAGCTCCAACACCCTTCATTTTCAACACCATCATCATCAATAATCAACATCATCGCAAACCCAAATGATGTTCCATTGATGCTGGTTTGATGTTTGGTTGATGATAGTGATGATGGTGGGTTTTATTGGTGATGTTCGATTGATGATGATAGGTTTTGTTGGTGATGTTAGTTTGATTCTTGATCGGGTTGATGACAGATTAGGTTTGGGGTTTGAATATTGGGTTTTGGCTTTGAAGATGTGGTTTGGGGTTTGACATGAAGTTGTTTGTGGGTTCGATATGAAGTTGTTTCTGAGGTTTGAAAATGAAGAAGTTGACATCAAACCAAAAAAAAAAAAATTGTTTTTGGGATTTGGAAGATGAAGATGAAGCTGATGATGGGAGATGAAGTTGTTTCTGGGGTTTGATGATGTGACATGAAGTTGATGAAGTTTCTGGGGTTTGATTTCGATGAAGAAGACTTGCAGAAGTTGTTTCTAAGGTTTGATGATGTGAGATGAAGTTGATGAAGTTTTTAGGGTTTAATTTTAATGTAAAAGATCTAGGTATTTGCAGATCTTCAATTTCTTTTTTTGGAAGTTTTTTTTTTCATGAACATTTTTTTTTCTTAATTTGTTGTGGATGATGGTGATGATGGGTTGTTGATGGTGATGAATGGATTGATGTTAATTTGAGAATGATGTTTAATGGCGGGTTGATGTCGATGTTGGCTGTTGATGATTGATTAATGGTGGGTTGATACCAATGGTGGCTATTGATGGTAGATTGGGGATAAAGCTTAATTGGAAGTGGAGGTCCAATCTTTAGATTGAATCTCCATCGTCCATTATTTTTAATGGATAATAGAGATTTAATCTGGATAGTGAAGATTTAATCTGAAGATTGGACCTCCACCCAAAAAATAATAATATTTTTTATATTAAAAAAATTAATGGTGTTTATTGTCCATCAACATGATAGACGGTGGAAATCATTTTACCTTTTTTTTTTTGGAAAATTATTAATTTTTTATTTTTAACTTTTTTATAATTTAAGAGTTTTATTTTGTTTTATTTAAAAAATTATTTTAATTTTATATTTTGATGTGATCTCCATTATCCAGATGGGCACTAGAGATCAATTTTTCAATATAAATTATATTAATTTAATAAAAGACGAAAATGCCTTATATTAGATAAGTTTGACTAACTTTAATTGATGGATAGGGGGTTTTGTGTTTCAAAATGAAAAATTATTTCTGTTTGTATAAAATTTTACCTTAGAGAGATTTTATGTATTTAACTCTTAAATTTTTACGACAAATGGGGTATACAAACAATTTTTGAGGGGTGAAAATATCGCCACTCATTTTAATGACCTCTCTAGAATTGCTAAGTGAGTCCAAATGATATCAAGTAAGACTTGCATTAAATGCACTCACGTCTATTGTTAAATGCACCCTTTTTGGTTGAAAACAAAAATTATGATAGTCAAACTCCACAGACTTTCATTCGGTGGAGTCACAGCTGGAAACCAAACCAAGGTTTGGTCTTTGATGCCGAGAGAAGAGAGAGATAGTGAGAAAGAAGGCGGAGGAAGAAAAAAATTTCTCTGAATTCGATTTTCTTAAAAACATTTATTCACTAAAATAAATCAAGAGTCAAGAGTGAATAGGTTAACAATAATGAAACTACTAACCTAAATCATTTTCACTCTGTTTTAAAACTATTCATGTGCAGAACTGCACAACCATTTTTTCCTCCACTGCCAATTTTATCCCAAGTATTCAATATGAAGTTTAATGTTTGCTTATTTGATGGCTTTTATTGATCTTCTAGTACAAGTCGATTAATTATTACCATCATTTCACTTGATTAAATTCATAGCTACTTTTAAAATAGATAAAAATCCAAAACTATCCAAATTCAAAAGGAAAATTCGTTTTTAACCTATTCTAAGAAAAAATTTGTTTTTACTCTCTCAAACAAATTAATTGCACTCAATTTCCCATATTAACCAAAATATCTTTAAGTGACAAAATCTTAAATTAGAGGTATTATGACAATAGGCTCTCCCATCTTACTAGTGCGCAACTGAAAAGCCTCTTGTCAAGCCTGTGCGTGATAAAAGGCTCTCCTATCACGCTTGAGTGTTAGCGTGATGAGAGAGCCAGACTTAAGAGTAACGAGAGAGCCTCTCATCATGCTTGAGCGTCAGCGTGATGGGAGAGTCTCTCGTCATGCACCAGCATGCGCTTGAGAAGAGAGCCTTCTGTCACGATATTTTTGAAATTTTAACGGTAATGTACATACTCACAGAGGCATTTTAGAAATCAAGAAGTATTGGATGTAATTTATTTATTTGAAAAGTTAAAAATAAATTATCTTTTGAGAGAGGTAAAAAGGATTTTCGGTTTTGAAATGGAGACAGTTTTTATAATTTCCACTTACAACGTCATTTAATTGAAGCACCAATGAAACTAAATTAAATATGATTCAAAACCACATTAAGAGCAAAAGCAAACCTGTTCAAGTGTTGCAACAGTTTGCGTGGACATGAACTCGCAAACACTCAAAAATTATTTTGTTTCCACATGCTCTCCTAGTAAGATTAACTAGATTCAACTAGATTTGATTCCAGCCCTCATCCTAACTGCAAGGGCATGGTACGGATATCTGGCTTCACACATATGATGACATGTAGTATTAATAATTACAATTATAAATAAATACTGTAAGTAGAGGGGTCGGCACAGTAATTAAAGCGTTGACCCCCACCCATGTTACCACAAGTCATGGACTTAAGTTGCTTGTCCCCCACTATTATATGAGTTTCTTCCTCCACGCCTATGAGTTGCTCCCTCCAGTTTGGGAACTGCTCTTCGAACCATGCTATGAGAGTCTAAAATCAATAGCTCAACAAGTGTCACTCCAAAATTGTATCACCAAGAAAAAAATTCAAGTAAAAATTAAAATTTAAAGATAAGTAATCAACACATTGTTCATGATCCAATAACAAATGTCCCAGGTTTTCCACCAAGTTGACCAAATCAAAATTTTCTCTTAGTCTTACAATTTTATACAAAACAAATTAATTTATAGTATCATGAATAAAACTTGAGATCTAAATAACTTGTTTTTTTTTTTTTTTTTGTCTCATTTTTGAATGTATTGTAAACTTATTTGTCTTTCAAAGTTAAATTTATTTGAAAGCTAATAATTTAATATTTATTCCCTTTTTACTGTTACTTATTTTGAAATTTTATTTAATATGATACAAATAACTAAAAACAAATAATTTAGTGAATTAATAATATTTTTATTTATAATTAAAATACGATTAAAAGGTATAGTAGAATTAATAATATTTATATAATTAGATAAAAATAAAATAGTCTCTCAGTTGAATTATATTTAAGAAAGCAACTAAAAAAGTAAATGTTTAAATTTTAAATTAAAATACAACAGTCCACTTGCAAGAAAATTTGAGATAAAACATATTTAGGGTTATTCTTTTCAAAGATGTTTCTTATAAGTATTAAAGAAAAAAAAAATCTATATAATATAAAATTAGGATAAATTTGAAAATATGTTATTTTGGAAAGAATAAATTTAGAATGGAATATCTTAAATATCGTATAGTAATCTGAAACTAAGTTAAAAATTAAACATTTTTATTTTTAAGTTGTTTTTGAATAGTTTTATGTAATTTAATCACTAAAAAAAAAAAATTCAATAAGTGTAATTCAACATCATTAAGTTGTAAATAAAAAAACAAACGACCTCTAAGTAAATGTGTCATAAATAATTCATCAATGTTTATTTTTTTTTTTTTGCAATTTTAACATTTAGCCAACAATAAAAATTCATCTATAATCATTCTTATTGCAATCTCTAAAAGAATTTATTGTAGTCATAGTAAACCACAAGCAATCAAGTATTAATTATCATAATCTAATAGACAAAGCAAAAGAGACTTTTACGACATAATTTCAAAAAAGCATGGTATTGTAGAAAACATAAATGTCTATGAACATCGGCAAACTTACAAACTTGAAAGTTAGAAGCTTTAAAACGCAGCAGGACATTCTTATCATCCGGCACTTGCTTCTCAAATTTAAAATATTTGTTCAATTTCTTCACAATCATGACCAAGAAAGGAGTTTCATACTAAGTGTTACGTGCAATTGGGATCTATTGGATGTAGATTGTATATATACTTGATCCAACTACTGCAAGGACATTGGACTACATGTCATTATCGTGTGGTCATTTTATATAGCCATTTGGCAACTGCAATAAAACTCAAGAATTAGTAAATGCTAGCTTTAAATCTAGGAACATATTAAATAATTGGCATCATGTCAAGTAAGTTAAAGGCATTGCCATAAGAATAACATCTAAAAGGGCTAAATTACGGTTACCTTTATAAATATATTTTGTAACAAATGTAGGGGAAAAGATCCAAACAAGTGCCCCCACTAAAAAAACTCAAAGATCCTTGCAATTCTTGAACAAGAATTTTTATTTGCAGTAGTTGTAACAAATTTATAAACCAAAGTACTTTTTTAAAAGAAACTATTTAGCAAAAAGAATAAGAAAGGCCAGTGAACAAAAAGAATCAGAAATCAAATAATTTTTCTCCATCCCTCTCGCCGATCTCCCTAGCTATCAAGGCTATTAAAATGAAATGTTCATGTATTTGGCTTGATGGAAGAAGGATGACACAAAGTCACAACATTTGAAGTATAAGTGTGAGAGGTTATCATTAAACTAACCTCACATGGTCAAATATTAATGCATTTGTTGGCATACATTAATATACATATGTAGTGGTAAAAATCATATCCGTCCAAATGATGGAAAGGATATTGAGTCCAATGTGGCAACCCAACTGTTGAGCCCAAAAGACAATCTAACCAAGGAGTCGATCTTACCAACAAGCTAGTCTAGCCCAAGTCACAAAACCTGCTTTAACGTCCACCAATTATCTTATTAAAGACACCGTTGATCGGTTGAAGGATGTCATGCCCACCAGATCATGATCCTTATTAATGATCGAATGCAACAAAGATAGATTGGGTAACATATGTATTTAATGGGGCGATTGACCCTCCTAACAAACAACGGGTGAGCGAGGATCAAGGGGGAAGCATATCCCTTGATTCCCACCATCTTAAATTCCCTTAGCAGTCTACTCCCCATCTATAAAAAGGGGGGAACCAGAAGCTCAACGGATCCAACTTTTCTCTCTTGCGTTGTGACTCTGCCAAAATCACTTCAAGTTCCTAGACTTTTAGGCACAAACACTCTTACATATCAACATCTTTAAGACACCACAATTTCCACATTCTATCAAGTAGGACACTAGTCCTATCATAGATGGCCGACTACCCTCATAGTCCATAGCATTCTCACAATCAATCAACTCCTGCAATCTCAACTAGCGCACATTTCATCTTGGGTTGAGCAACAATATCACTATTTCTTTGTTAATTCTATTCGTTTTACTTGTTTTTAATTCCATTTCTAGCTTGAGTGTCGAAGTTTCTTCAGTTGGCACAACCACGATGTCAAGATCACGTGATCCGTTTGTTCGACTTGTGCAGGTTGCTAGATTTCTGGAAGCTATTTGACGAGTTTTATCTCTCAACAACAAATTATAGATCAATCCTCTATAGCTTTCAATTAATAAAAGACTAGTAAAGTGCAAAATGGGAAACAAACATTAGTTTCACGTTTGTTAAAAAGAAAACTAAGTAGCAAATGTATTGAAATTGAATAATTAAATATAATTGAAATACATGCCGTCCATGATGACTCCTTGAAATACATTCTTATCGTAATGAATCCCCATTATACGTGCATGTGTGGGAAATCCAGGGGTTGCTCAATGTATATTTTGACCGGACAAACTTCAAGTGAGCGTGGGATGCTTTCTAGAATTTTACCCGACGACCACAGTCGTCTGATACACTGATACAATATCCAATGAGTATCAGAATTTTGGTAAGATCAAATTTTAATTAGTTTTTCCTGAATTTTATTAAATTGCTGACTAAAAAAGAATATAATTTGAATTCTCTCCTAAGTTGAACTTTTTAACAAGTTTTTCAAAATACGTGATTGGTGGTTAAAATAGCAAGTAAAAAAGCAATAAAATTTTAATCGTTCATTTATGGTAGTGTTTATGTTTGCATGATTACAAAAAGCTAAGGTAAAATTTAGCTTTAAGGGAGCATCCGAGTCTGAACGAGAGTAATGCCAACTGTAGAAATATTTATTGAAAGGCAAGAAAAATAATTTTTTATATAGGACAAAACAATGAACATTTGCAAATGTTTAATTAAAGTGACAATCCTACTATCCTAGCGAAGCCCAATAAGGCAACGTAGCTACTGCCTCCTGAAAATACTTTGCAGTAAGGTATTAGAAGTTACTTTCCCTTGTCATGTTGTACCAAGTATTTCCCAGTCAATTATAGGATAACTTACTAAATATTACCAAGTAGCTAGTCTTCTAGAACCTTAGAAATCGATTAAAGTTCTAGGAGGCATTTAGTTTGCGATGAGAATTAAACAGTAAAATCATGATAAATTTTGAGTTTTGACTAAAAATTTGAATTTTGATTTCATCTCTCGTTCTTTTTTCACCCTTTTGTTTCACGGATGAATCGACTTTGACCTATCTACATCTACAAGCAAAGAAGTGCTGTTTCGGTCATGGGACGGCCCAGGATCTGGAATATGGCCCAAATATGGTACTCAATGAATGATTTTGATTGAAATTAGTTGGCTAATGAGGTCCAAGTTAATGGTGGACCAGGTCTGCCTCAGCTTCCCTTTCGGTTCATTTTCTCAATTTAGGACAAAAACGAAGTAAGTGGTTAAACTTCCAAATTGACCAACGCATTTAGTAAGTGTGTGCAGTTGTTACATCAAATGAAAGTTCCAGCCCCTCTGAGTTACACATAGTATAGTACAGAATTCTGATACAGATAAATGTGGAACATTAAGAGTGGGGATCGTAAATGATGTAATGGGGTTGGATAAAAAGCAAAGTTAATGTAGAGAACATTTAGGATACCACTATTCTAAATATGAAATGGGAATCTCATGATGGAGCAAAAACACTAACTATTTTACAGAAAGAACCAAGGACCCATGTCTCTTTATCATCGTTTCAGAACTCAGCATGCAAGTTGACTCATGGGCCAACCTCCTTTTGGATCTTCTCATTTTCTTTGAATTT
This sequence comes from Nephelium lappaceum, assembly GCA_021234005.1. NCBI lineage: Eukaryota > Viridiplantae > Streptophyta > Magnoliopsida > Sapindales > Sapindaceae > Nephelium > Nephelium lappaceum. Next base: position 8,070,365 of record CM038011.1, read on the forward strand.
GGGTACTGGAACATATTACTCTAATTTGTCCTAAAAGCGACACCATGCATTTTGTACGTTAAATTAATTTCATTGGCGAATTCAGCTTAGGTACTTCAACTTAGCTAAGTTCCTAGCTTTTCTTGCTTTCCTCCCCTTCCCACCCGCTTTTTTTTTTTTTTCAATGATGATGCTCGATTTAAATCATGTTTTGCGTACTTTATGAGAGGATAAAAGTCATGAGGTTACATGATCTTGTAATTGAATTTGACTATCAAGAGACAAGACTATGCTGGTTGATTTAAATATTAATTTAGAGTATCATGATACAAAGAAACACAACAATAGACAGACTGAAAGATACATAACAATGCATGATTTTGATAGTGAAGTGAATTACATAGGACATAGTATTGTCTATACTTTCTGAGGCACTCCCAAAACCTCAGCATCCATAATTCCAGATCAGGTCAGAAGCTACCCATGATTCAATATCATAATAAAATACAAGAATTTAAAAGAACAAAAAGCAAAAGATGTTGATTTGAAAATTAATTTGAGTTGTTATTATAATAATAAACCTAGCTATAACACTTATAATGGGAATCGATATGAGCAACTTTTTTAGCCATAAGATAGCCAGTTGTGCTGTGAATTGAATCCAACTTTTTAGGCTTTGAGTTGCCTCAAAATCATCATACCAGAATCTAATGGCTTCCGCGAAAAATTTAATATATAACCACCCACTATATTTGAAAATTTATAGTTTCAGTGCCTTCCCATCTTTTCAATTCTTTTCGGGTCATTCTTGCATCTTGTGATTTGATAATTATTTCTCAGATAAGAAGCTATTATTTTATGAAAGCAACTTTTATGTCACAATCCCATTTCGTTAAAAAATATTTTAAGAGTGACACATGTAGGAGAAGCGAAAACAAAATCAACAGAAAAAAGCAAATAGGTTAGATCTCCAGAGAAGAATAGTTTGGCAAAGGCATGTTAATTTGCATGGGTTCTTCCAATGGATAGGTGTGTGGTGGCTTTGGCACAATGTTGTTTAGAACATGTCATAATTTGATAATGGAAAAGGAACGGGTCAAACAGAAAATTAAATGTCTAAGCACTGCCTGCCTAACTAAACAAAATATAGTTGTTGATACTATGTGGATGGACATAGGCCACGTTTGCCTTCAAACATATTAAAAGTTATGAATTTCAAAACCAGGTCAGTCAAGCTAATTCACGATATTTTCTACAATTATTGCTCACCCTTTTGACAAATTCCACGTTCGATTAAAAGAGAAGACATGTTGGTTGGGTGGGATCACAATTTTGTACAACCAAATGGAGCTTAAAAGATAATTGGGATCGAAAACAGTTTAAAGCCATCCATTATTTAGATTAATTTGGTGCGCATTATTGTGATAAGATATATGCATAGCCTCCTAATAATAAAAATTAAAAAATAATAAACCCAACAGTTTAATTAAGATGTGATTTAAATCCAACCCTTGCCAAAGCCCCAACAATTTTTGTTGGGTTCTATTTATTGGGCAGAGGCAAAGAACCTAACTACAACTTTTTCTTTCATGGCTGGTAGCTTTGTGGTCCATGCCCCGGTTGGGGTTGGACACCAGCATGATTCATGTGGTCATATTCTTTGCTGCTGCACACGGGCCACCATGCCATTGCCACTATCAAACTTTTTATATCCACTGATTGATACAATTGTTCATACTTATACAGTCTTTACATCCAATCAATATAAGTAAATAAATAAATATATATATATAAGTATTTTAATTTATCGGAAAATAATTATATATCATAATTATTGGTCAATTTATGTTAATTAACAAATTGGCATAATGTGTTGTAGGCTTTATTGAAGCAGTTGCAACTACTATAATGATAACCCTAAAAAAAAAAATTTCTAGTCAATAGATGGTCTTGCTCTGTGGTGAGACTTAAGAGCTCGATTCACGTTCCAAGTGAAAAAATATCTTCCATGCATCAACAAGAACTCGCTCATCTGTCAGTTGCTCCGATACCACAACTTTTCTTCTCTTCTCATTGGACAGTGTTTTACACGCTCCAACTAGTTTGTCTGAACCTTATCATGACTCCTACTTGTCATTCAAAAGTCGGATTTTTCACTGTGGATTTTTGTCGTTGTTAGAAGATGCCAGATACTGCGTACTGCTTACGTCACCACACTTTTCTTTCACGCAACCCACGTATTATCCTCTGTGTTGATGAATTAAAATTAGTTAATGTTGTTCATTTCTTGTGGAGCGTCCGAGTCACGTTGATTTTATAATCAACGGTAATTAAGTGGAAATCTATGAGAAGCTCGCGATTGACATGAAATTAAATTTGACATAAACAGAGATACGTGTAAGTTCAAGTCACAAGGTACGATTGAGAAAAACAAAAAAAAAAAAGGAGAAATATCATTTTAGTCCTTAAGGTAACAAAAAATATCAAAATTTTAAAACTCTTTTAAAAATAACTTTTTTCATCCCTAATATTTTCAAAACTTTTAAAAAAAATCTGAACAGTTAACCAACATACTATCATTACCAACAAAATACATAAAAAAAACATTTTTACTCTTTATGGTTATTAATCGTATATAAATTATCAAAATATTTTTATGAAATAATGAATTTATAAATTAAATTACTTAAAATATTTTTAAATATAAATTCTTAAATTACAATATAAATCATCTAAAATCACTGTTAATTACCAATTTATTAATAATTTAGATTTTTTTAAAGAGTTTTAAAAAAAATTAGGAATGAAATGACCATTTTTAAAAGAGTTTTAAAAATCATATATTTTTAGAAGCTTGGGCGACTAAAATAAAATTTTTCTAAAAGAAAAAGGTTAGGGACAGATTTTGGAGGGGCATAATAAGTTCAAAAAGTTAACCAATAAAAAAGGAGGCTAAAACGGTCAATTTCACGAAAGAGACTGAGCGGACCATGACCACGTGTCAGGAAAGCGTGACAATGGGTAGAGCGGACAGTTTGTCATATGCTATGACTGTACGACACGTGTCACATCAACTCGGCCGACAACGACAAGCTTGAAGATATATCCGCATTAAATTTTAAAGGAAAAAAGGCAGTTGCCGAGAGACCCATCTCTCCTCTGATTGGTTGCTTTCTTGACCTTGAGAACACGTGGGGCCCGTCGATTCGTGGAACTACACGCCTTCAAAAATAAAAGAAAATAAAGGAGGTTTCGGGGGGTTTTGATTGGGTGGTGGGGGCCACAGAGAGGAAGGGGAGACGAATCTTCGTTGTTTGGAGGGGGTGGAGGGGCCTCTTGTGTTGACGCGTGTACAGTGAGGTGGGGTTGTGGGGACCACATTGTGTTAAGAAAAGTCCAAACCCAACCGTCTCTCACTCTCTCTCATATTAATAAAGCTTGTGTTGTAAAGTGCTTTACGGTATAGGAGTGGCACGTGGGATCGACCCTGTGGGACCCACTTGCATGCCTAACTTCAGCATTTAGTGCGCCCAGTGACGTGGTTCATCCTTTACCCTACAACCCCTATTCCATTCCACACATCAAAATTTTGAAGATAATCTACCATTTTTCTAAATTATTCAATTATCTTATACTTTCTATGCCTCTGTTTCCCTTAATACAGCAGTATTATTATACCTTTTTTTTAAAAAAAAAAATGTATATTGAGTTTCAAAAAAAAAAAATTGTATATTGGTTATTATGTTATTATCTTTTTTTTTTTAAACCTATTATGTTATTATCTTGCACCATCAAATATATATTATGCTTTTACAAGATTGTAAAGGACCCTATGTTAGAAGAAAATGTGTCCATTTTTATATGTCCAACAGGTGCAAATGGTTTGTCATTTTCTTCTCTTATCTTGTTAGGGCTTCGAGTCACACGTTATGTTAGGAGTTTTCTCTCTCTATTATAAAATTAAACTTTTTTTTATATAAATTATAAGTTGCTAAGCTATACATGTAATGTTTAATAATAGAAAGAATTATCTTCAACCTACCTATATCGTTAATATTCACAGGTGTATACAACTTTTTGATTTTTTTTAAGTGTCATTCCCTAGATTAATGGTTGACCGACTTTAACCGTTAGTAGATTTATTTGACCGTATAAAAAAATATTGAAAGACGAAATTATGCCTAAATAATTTCATTTTTTGTTTTTCTTTTAAAGTAAGTTTTAAAAACTTTAAATAAATTTAAAGAGATCTCCACCAAATGGATGGTGGAGAGTAATTTAAGAAAAAAATTTAACTAAAAAAATAAGAAAATCTAAAAATAAAAGATGAAGTCATCTTCACCTTCAAACAAATCAAAATTGAAAAAGAAAAGTAAAATTGGGTTGAACAAAAGTTTTTAAAAAAAAATCAAAATTAAATAAAAAATTAAAGTTGAGTAAAAAAAAAACATTTAAAACCAAAAAGATCTGTGTTGAATCAAAGTTTGAAGATCTGGGTTCAACCCAGATCTCCCATTTTTTCGCAAAAATATATATATATATATATATATATATTGTTTTGATTCAACTTTAATTTTTCCTTCAATTTTGATTTTTTTTAAGAAAAAATTATTCTACTCAGATTTTTTTAAAATTTTTCTTTTTCAATTTTGTTTTGTTTGAAGATAAAGATGAATCTTCATATTTTATTTTTAGATTTTTGTTTTTTTTTTTTAGTTTTGGTTTTTAATTTTTTTCCTCGAATTAATCTTTAAATTTATTTTTAATTTATTTAAAATTCTTAAAAAAAATAACAAGTGAATTTATTCAGGAGTAATTTTATCTTTCAATAATTTTTATATGATCAAACATATTTATTAACAGTTAAAGTCAATCAACTATTAATTTAGGAAAAAATACTGCAATAAACCAAAAAGTTGTATGAACATGTGAATATTAAAATTTTAAGTAAATTGGAGGTGCTTCTTCTTTTAATAATATCATGTTATGTGAGAGGATATTTTTCTCGTACAAATGAAAGTATAGTGTTTAATCTCATAAGTTGTGGGGATAAACACCTATTCTCACTATAACTACACTATACTACTTTTTAAAATAATTTGAGCAAAAATTGAATGAAAAATCCTCTTATATTAAATTTAAAGAGTAGAGACTTTAATATAGTATTGACATGATTAATAATATTTTTAAACATCACTTACGATGAGAAAATTCAAACAAAATATTGATGAGCGTTACTGAACATATAACGATGTCGGACAATATATCTTGACCTCGGGGATATATAATAAATGTGTAGTGAAAAATAAAAGGAAATGTTTATTTGCCTTCCTCTTTCAACATTGTTGCTAAATTAATTATTTAAACTTTAATAATACTTAAAAGTTAAAACTTTTTATTTTACCCTTAAAAAATATCCCGAACAAAAATTATTTGCTCCAAACAAAAATCATGTTCTCCAAACATATGACCATATGTCTCAAATAAAAACACACATCTCAACAAAGATTAATTGTCTCATATAAAGACCAAATGCCTCAAACAACGACCAAAGTTCTAAATTATCTCAAACACATGGCACTAATTTAAGCGAAAACAACTTCGTATTTCTCAAACAAAACCCAATTGTAACTCCTCATGCATAGCTCCTTCAAACGTTGTTTTACATTCAATTTCATCACCTACACTCATTTAACAAAATCCATCTCGTTTTTCATCTAAAAATTCTTATAAAACTAAACTCCCAATTTCAACAAATTAAAAATGCAATCAATCAATGTTGTCAGAACTCGCCATTGCAACTGCCGCGGAAAATCATTGTTGGTACCCCTTTTTCCTTCTCGTTGAAGTCAATGTTGCTCTCTCTCTCTCTCTCTCTCTCTTTCTTTTCCCATGGTTTCTTAATTTGTGTTGACACGTGACGTTTTTATTTCATTCGACACGGGCAATTTTGTCCCAAACAAAGAAAACATATACCTTAGAAACCCGAATTGCTAGTTTGGTAAAAATTACAAAAATCATTTTTAAAAGTAGTGCTAGTAAAAAAATGAACTTATAAATGTATCAATTAAGTGATCCAACTAAATAAGATATTTATTTTTATTTTTATTTTTTGAAAGTTAACATCAAACACGTTAGAAATTTATTAAGACTTATGGAGAGCAAACAATATTTACACGGTCTGAAAATTTACTCCCATGAAAGACAATAAGGGGAGAAGTCATCTCGAAAGTTTATTTTTAACAAATAATTTTATATTTCTGTATTTATATTATCAATTGTTTAAAACTTGTGTAGGTAGTTTTTTCATTTTAATAATGCAAGTAGTGATCTCTAATTTATGAGATTAGATATTCAAGTCGTGCATGTCACATACGTCTTATCCATTTGGAGTTAGCTTTTCTATTTTTTTAAAAAAAAAAAAAACAAACAAACTGTGATGCATTTTTTTTTTTTGGAATTATACAAATAGCTATAGATAAATAATTCAATGACCCTTTACCAAAATTATCTAAGTATAAATAATATTTCTTTTTTAATAAATAAATTATTATTTTACTGAATACTGTTCAAAAAAACATTACTTTTATAAAATTTAAAATTATAAATATGCTTCTTTTTGTTTGACAGTATAAATATGCTTCCTTTTTTTATAATTCATAATAATAAATATGCTCCTTTTTCATTCATAAATAATAAGTAATTGAAATCATCGGACAAAGCAAACAAATTACTAGTTGCATATGAAGTTTGATAATTTTCAAATAAATTATTTTAATTGTGGTTCTTTGTCTAGATCTTTTGTTTTCATTTATTTTTAAAATTATTTGATCACTTAAAATAATAAATAAAAATAAAGCACCTCTATGTCTTTTACTTTTTTTTTTTAAGATTAAATAGTGCTGGAATTTATTAAAAATTAAAAAATATTTAAAATCTAAAATCTAAATATTATGTTTTTTTTTCTTTATCTCAAAATATAATGTAAACTTATTTATTTTTTAAATTGTTTAAAAACTAGTAATTTGACATTTATATCATTTTTACTGTTAAATGTTATGCAAATCTATTTAATATGATGCAAACAACTAAAAATAAATAATTCGATAAATTCTAAAACACTTTTATGTACGTATTAATAATATTTTATTCATAATTAAAACTTAATTAAAAAATACAGTTGAAAATATTTAAATAAAAATCAACGAAATTATATTTGAATTATATTTAAGGTTTTCATTTTCAAAGATATTTCTTATAAGTATCAAGGGAGGAAAAAAATTTTGTATAATATAAAATCGGGATAAATTTGAAAATATATTGTTTTGGGAAGGATAAACTTAAGATATAATATTTTAATTATCATTCTAGTGATTTGCAATTTAAATTAAAGTCAGGAATTCTTACTTTTATTTTTCAATTATATTTGGGTTGTTTTAGGTATTTTGTCTATTAAAAAAATAACAATAACTTATTATTATTATTATTATTACTATTATTTTATGATTGGGAAGACGGAATTAAATTAAAAGAAAATTATTCACATTTAATGTTTTAAGATACGTGTGAAATTTGAACTTTTAATCTTTTAAAATCAAAGTAAATGTTCAACTACTTCGAAGAGTGGTGTGTGCAAGCAACAATAATTTAATAACTACAATTTAGTATCATTAGATTATAAGTGGAAAATAAAAATCATACTATTTGAGAAATAATTTTACTAATTACTAAGATGTAGCTGCAATCATCTTTCAAAAAAAGAAAAGTTGTAGCTGCAATCAAATGTAGCCTTATTCATAACATCTACATCATATGCGCCTTCCGAATTTGGGATCTAATAATTCGGTCATTGTACCAAATTTTGAACTTGGAATGTAGAAAAGAAAGGGCAATTAGCTTTTTGTCAAAGCATGGTCAATCGGAAAATGGAAAAAGTAAATAAAATCGAACCCTTTTTTTTTTGTCCCAATGATTATGGGCACTTGAAAAAAAAAAAGATGGCGATCGTATCTCAAAAAGAAACACCAGTGCCTAACCAAGCCAGTTTGTTTAGGTAAATTTCAAGAACCCACATTCGTTTCAATAAATCTAAAAACCGTCATGTCAGCTACATTGCATGTGGCCAATCCATTCGATTGCCACTTTGGGCATTGGCGGCAACATGAAGGAAAGTAAAGTCTCATTGGAAATAGTAGATGCTGTGCTTTCTTAGAGTTATGACCAAAGGTTTAATGATGAAATCAAACAGGGGTTTTATTACTAATTAACGGTTTAAATTCTTTCATTTTCTTCTACCGTCGTGTGTATATATATATATATATATATACTGAATAAAAACATGTTTGTAAAATACAGAAAGTAGAAAATTCAGAGGCAAACCCAAGAGCAGATATCAGTTCACTTTTTTTTTTTTTTTTTGTTAATTTTAAAAAATATAAATAATAAATATTACAAGATAAAATATAAATACTTCCAACCCCTCTCTCTATATACATACACATATATACATATATTTGAGCTAGAGGGTCGTAGCCTTTCCATTCATTGAGATGACTTTATAATCAAATAATATTTGAACTCTTACTACAATTATCAAAAGAAGGGTTTAGAACTTTTTAAATTAAAAACTGTTATCGGGTTATTAAACCATGTTGTCAATAAATTTAAATCTAATTGATACGATTATTTAGAAAAATTTAGTTAATTTATTTTGGACAAAAGAAATGCTCAAATAGAGATTACATAAGAAAATTCCCTAAATATTTATCTATAAAATAGTATGGCGATAAATATTTGTTATAAAATCAATGTGTGACTATCAACTATTATTGGTGCTAACCATTGCATCACTTATCTCCTACTTTCTCTGGCATTTTGGAACTACCATACAAACAATCGGTCACGGTCAGGTCAAGTAATCTAGGAAAAAAATGCTTTATACTTTTATTAGTTTATATTTTTATAATTAAACTTTTGTGCATAAATTAAGATAAAATAGTGAAATTAATCACATTATCTTTTAGGATTTAATGAGGTAATAATTTTGCATCATCATTATGCGATATATCTATATATTTATTCGTGCAATATAGTACACTTCTGTAGAACATATATATAACTTAAAGTCAACTCTTGTAGTTTGTCATGCAATATTCCGTTTGAAAACAATCAAGGACATACCGCTTGTGCTAAAAAGTCTTAAAGAGCCTATTATTTTTATTTTTAATTTTATCTCTTGAAACTTATTTATCTTTTATTTTATTGATGTCTCTGAATCCATAATTTTGAATTGTTTCTCTGAGCAATAAATAAATAAATATAATAAATGAATATTTCCTTCTGACATTTAATCTAACCTTATAAATAAAAAGAGTAGTTTTTTTTTTATTTTTATTTTTTACATATATGTAATTACAATGTAATAAAAATTTATTAACATTAATAGCAAAGCTATGTCAATCCATATTGAATGCTATATGTGACTCAAAAATCAACACCCATAATACCGAGAGAAAACACAATATAAAGCTCAAAAATCTATTTTGATAATATTAGAAGAAATATACTCCCATAATAATGGAGAAAAATTTTTCACACGTATTGGTGGATATACATAGTAAAACTTAAACTCAAATTACAAATGTAAAGAGAAAATGCATCAATTCTTGGTACATGAGTCTATGTGCAAAGATTAGATTTATCAACTACACTAGGATGTTACTTAATTACATTAATGTTAACTTATTAATTTTCAATTCAATAACCTACTTTAGAAAATAGACATTTGCAAACCGTGTGTATAGCCTAGTAGTAACCACACTTCTCTATAAAATGGAGTTCCCAATTCAAAATCATTCCCCCCAATCCACCCAAGAAAGAAAAAAAAAAATATATATATATATATATATTTAATTAGTTCAACGATAATACCAAAAAATGATAATACCAAAAAACTTACTTAAAAGTGGGTGATGACTTCTTCTTTTTTTTTTCCTGAAATAAATTTGATTTCAATCTCATGTGAAATTAAAGTGGATCCAAAAAAAAATAAGCGATCAATTAATTCAAATTGATTTTATTGGATCTGTTGATTGGAATTGCATAATACTCCTAATGCAAAGCTAGCATTGTAGTATCTTACCAAAAAAAAAAAGTAGCATTGTACTTGGTATCATTAATGAACTTATTATGTTTATCTTCTACATGGACAACCTAAGCATACACGATATATATATTTTTTAATAATTACAGTTAATTCAAGATTTAATTAGGGAATATGACTCAAAACCTTATATTCATAATTTCATGATGTAAATGTGAGAATTATACCACTAAACTAACCTTATTTTATCTATACCACATTTTGTGCATCCACAATGTACATGTCTCTTGAGGTTTTTAAGTTGAGATGTCTCAAGGGGTCCAACATAAGGAGGGAGACTTTGATACATTATACGTACGTATATCTATTGGTTTAATGAAAGCTTACTACATATCAACTATAGTATAATTTTATAGGCTAAGACTTAATAAATTAATATTCTCTTTTATATGATATATACATACTGTTTTAAGTGAAAATTTATTATATTAATGTTGCACGTGAAATATATCTATCTACATAAACAGTTTTTATGTGATTTTTTTTTTTTTTTTTTTATGTAACATTACATATGAAATATTTCAATGAGCTGAAAAATAGTTAAGAACAACTGAAGTTTCATTTGAGAATAAAAATGAATAACTTTTATTTTTGGATCAAAATTTGTTCTCAGTTGTCTAACATTGGATCAAATTATTAATGAAATTGACTGAGACAGAATTTTAAAGTATGGTTCGGATCTCTAATTCTAGAAGACAGGAGAGACCTACTCACACAACCAATGTCAAATTACTACCGAGACTTATTGAGATGAAATTTTAAAGCACGGCTCGAATCTGTACTTCCAAAAGATGGGAGAAGTCCATCCACACAAATGATGAGAGTTCTGCCCACACAAGTGGTGGACGCTGTAAGTTAAACCTGCCACTTGAGATGTGACCAGTGGACCTTTCCCAACAAATATATTTTTTTAATTGGACTAAAAATGAAAATTTCCCTAAAATTAGTAATTGATAAAGATTATATTATCTATGATTTTATTATAGGCATTAACATCCGATGTAGACAGATTTTTCTCATAAAGCATAGTTTCGACTTTAGATGATAATTGTTGTTAGTTTGTTAGTAGACAATTATTAATTAAGCTGTTCTCATTGTCATTTCTCTCAATAATTAGAGATGAATTAGAAAGTATGACTTTTGAGTGCGCTAGGGTCCTACTGCGTAATAATGACTAGTGGAATTTTCATATCTCCATATCACATTAAACGCCCAAATGGATCTAAACGGTGGATTCCTTAAGGGTTAATTTTCTCACTTTCATATATATTAAGTTGGATATTTTTACTCGCGTCATTAGTAAAAATTTATTCCAAAATTTGGCAGAAAATCTTTTCAATTTTGATAAAATCTTATCAAAAAAATTAATAAGGAATTTAGATCAATTATTAAATCATCCAAATTAATACATGTAAAAAATTACATAGCTTTAAGCACTCACAAATTCAACAGATAAAATTTCTTAATTTTTGTGCAAGAAATTTTGGATCTAATTTTTTTTAAGGTGGGAGATAGACATTAAATTCATAGAAAACTACTCATACTTTATGTTTTAGAGCAAATATTAGATTTAAATTTTTGACCTCTTAAGATAAAAAAAAGTACTCAATCACTCTCACTAAATAGTAAAATGCATTTTGAATCTAAATTTTATTTACATTGAGATTCGAAGAAATCTAGTTTATGCTTAATACAATGAAAATGAAGATTAATAAATTAATTGATAATTTTTGTTTTTCTTATTACTATCCATATGATAATTTATAATTGTCATATGACTCTTAACTAGGGGTGAATTTAAATTATTATTGATGTTTGGCCCTGGTGGAACTGCCCATGGATAAATAATAGGGGTAGTACAATGGATTTGGGAAAACCTAAAATAATAGCTAAACGACAGGGATAATTTGTCAAAAGTTCACAGGTCTCCAATTATTGGAACAAAATAAGAGTGGGAAAAAAAAAAGGTAATAAAATAATTTCCAAGGAAGAAAAATATATAATATACGTTTAAAATTTGAAATTATATCATAAAATAAGGTGATAATAAGAATGCGTCTATGAATTTGCGCGTGTTTAGACTTTAGAGATAAACTGTCAAAAACAAAATTAGCGCGTATGGTTGTGACTGTGGGGTCACAAGTAGGTAATTGGAGCCTACGAGGCTTTTGTGTAATATAGTAGGGGTTGAAGAAAAAACCAATAATGGTTGCGTATGGAGGCGGGTATTCTAATAAAGAAAATGAAAATGAAAAAAATAATAATAATAAAGAAAAAAGAATCACAAAGACACTGTACAAGAGAAAGCAGCCCCGTTTTTCCTTGCTAATTTAAATGTGGTCCACATTGAAAGCGACTTCTCTCTCTCTCTCTCTGCGTGGTCAACAAGCTTTAATATTCTCCATAATTTTCTCTTTGATTTTTAAATATCATTTCTTGAATTTGATTTGGCAGTAATAAGAGAACTTTGTTAGCATTTTTAAACATTTTTTAACTTAAAAAGTAGACCTATATAGCTACTATATAATTATGACAATCATAAGTAAGTTTTTGAAAATTACTTTTTTTTTTAAAAAGTAAGTTTTTGAAAATTACAAATATTGATACATCAACAATTTTAGATGTTACCATGTTAAGAAATGACTTTTTTTTTTTTTTTTTTTGTTTTCTCAGTTTTTTTGAATATCTATACATTAGCATTTGGGTTAATGGTAAAAATGATATGGAATAATGTAATTTGCAAAATGTTTCCTTTGTTTGAAATTGGAAATAAATTAACAAGGGAATAAAATGGGTTAGGTTCTTGGCCAGATAAGATCAAAACATAGGAACTTGGGTTATGGCCCATCTGGGAGATATAGTTCACCAACCCAGGGGTGAAGATTGAGAAGTGGGTCCCTTCGTTTTCTTTTTGTGACCTCTGTTTTCCACATCATAATTAAAAAAAAACAATACTATTATTATAATAATAATAATTTTTTTTTCGTTGATGGTTCAATTATATGGTGTTTGATGATGATGATGATGATGATGATGATGCAACTAGTTCCGAGCTATGGTGATTCGTACACATGTAGCTTCAGCTTGTATTTCCACATACCGATTTTGACGATATGATCTTTGTTATCTCTCTGACACATACATGAATTGTTTAAGTATAAAATCTCAAACTTTTTCCCATGCTTTCTTCTTTTCTAGTCATTTTCTTGTGAAAAGAAATTGGGATTGGAAAAGAAGAGACAAGCAGCAACAAAGCAAGAGGCCACCATCATAGCAATCTTGAAACATACAGAAAACTCACACAAAGGGACCATACACAATACCCACTTACAAATATATATTTATTTGTTTAGTTTTATGTACTATATTATAAGATTGAGAAGGGGAGAATATTCAAGTAAGTTGGAAACTCAAGTTTGGGGTTATTTTGATGTGATGTGATGTCTGGCAATAACATGTTTCGAAAGCAACAAATGCCATTAAGGGAACATATCAATTTGCGTACGGCCATGTACTAGGGTTAAACAACACTTGCTGTGCCATTTTTTGTTGATAGATACTAACAATTACCAAATCTACATTAGGATACGTTTAGTCACGTGAACTTAAAATTTTGACTGTATTTTTATTTTTTATTCTTTGTTAAGAAAGCTTAGTTCGAGAGAGTTGGATAAGAGAATCTTTAATTATATAACCAATATTTAGATTGGGAAATCAGTTTAAAGTACCTCTTTTTCTATAAAAGTATGAATTATCTATATATATATATATATTTTTATGCAGCATTAAAATAATGAGGAATTTTAGAACTAGCACAAAATTATAAAATGGAGTTTTTTCTTAGAATCAAGTACTTTACAAGTTAAGAAATAGTTTATGCATAAATTAATACCTAGTTCACGGATAAATGATAATAATTAAAATATTTATTTCATAGTACAATGCTTCTTTCGTAACTAACACTAATTTTAGTTCTATTTGTGAGGATAATCAATATTTAAGTTTTTCACTATTGTCCAAAGTTATTTGGTGATAGCATACGTTTATCGAGTTTGACAATGTCTCGTATTTAAATTTCTGCATTGTAATTGTTAATTTTTTTTTTTTTTTTAAAAAAAACACTTATGTTTTGGATCAAACTATACTATGCAATTTTATTCTCGTATACACCAAATTGTATAGGTGTTGATACCAATCAACATCAAAATGACTTTACTTGCACGTAATCGAAACGACTTGAAATCGAAATGATGTATCAGAATTAACATCATAATAAGTTATTTACTTCAATTGTAGAAATCGGAATCAGAATCAGCAGTATTCTCATTAAAACGTTTACTTTGTTTCAAAATTTGAATGAATTAATTATAAATTATAAAAATATCTTTGATTAGAATTATGTACTCCTTAAGCATTTTTTAATAAGAGGTATAAAAGACTTTTTAACTTGTAGAAGATAATGGAAATAAGATTCTAAAGTGGAGTGGAAAAAATGAGATTTTCATTCCATAACTATAAATTTATATCGGATCCACAATTTCATTCACATAACAGATTGATTTTAGAGCAAATAAACATTAACGGCTACTTTCATTTTTCATTATTATTTTATAATTCATTAAGTAAACACATCATAAATTATTGATATTTAGAATGTGCATTCAAGTCAAACATTGATTGTTGACTTTATAAGCCAATTACAGTTCCACAGCACACCACTCCCTCCACCCAAAAAACGATTCAGAGCATCTCCAATGCAAATGTGGATTGTTTTTCACAATCCATTGTCATGTCATAAATGTTCAAGGAATTGCTTCCTACATGACATTAAATAACAATTGATGGACAATAAAATTATAAATGTTCTCCAATGCTCCTATTCAACATTCATATTTTGATGAGGTGTCATTTTTTTTTTAATTACAAAACTTACCAAAAAAAAAAGACAAAAACAAAAGTCAACTAGCTTTTAATAGAAAAATATGAACCAATTAATTTTATTTGCTGAGTTGGCTGTCTAATAAACCATCTGAAAATAGAGGGTCATGTTGACAATGTTGATTTCTTTTTTTGCCACATCAGATTCATAGTGAGTGCAAACAATTGCATTGGAGAATTATATTTTGAGTCCATGTCTATCTATTCTATGTGGACTTCAATTTTTTCACAATCCATTGACCCATTGGAGATGCTTTCAGAAACTCAAACTTGTGACAATGCTATAATATGATTTGCAGGATTAAATGCTTACCACTATATTAAAAACTATAACAATTAAATTGTAACGTTGGACAACAAGACTGCAATTACAAGAGTAAAATGGGTTTTACAAGCATAAATATATGACTAAGAAATTAAATATTGGATTCAATAAAAATATTGGAACTCTAATTTATATGAAAATAGGTGAAAATGACAAAAACAAAATTGAAAAATATTTCGATCTCATCAAAATAAGAAAAATATCGAATGTATATGAGATATTATTTCAATATTTAGTTTCTAAGATGACTGGCTGATAACAAATCTTTTATGTTCGTACTCCTGCACTATAAAGGGGTGAGGGGAAAGAAAATTTTGTTGGTGAGATTGACTGTCTCGTCCATAAATTCATGATATTGCAAGGACAATCAACTGTCTGAAAAACTGCTAGCGGTCCCTAACTTTTTATTTTTTTGAAGTAAGCGTCCCTAACTTCTCCTAAGCTTATTTATTTAAGTCAGTAACTAGGGCTAGACAATCAATTGTACCAGTACCGTACAGAATCCAGAAGGACTGACTGGCAGTTAGCTAGTTTTCAGTGAATATAGACGTGCAGTTTATGGAGTCGTTTGTAATTTAAACCCATTTACTTTGTTTGGAGGTTATGTTGGAAGAATCTGATCAAATAGGTATTTCAGATAGATGAGACAGGCAACCCTTTTTTTTTGCCATATTATTATTATTTTTAATTTAATTTTACTGTTTATAAATATTTACAATTATACAACTTCTTAAAAAGTATTTAAATAAAAATAGAATTTAACTCGTTAGTTATTACTAGATCCCAAAACTTTCCCAAATTAAGACTTGCCAAAAAATGCTGCGAATTAAGACTTGAGGTTTTGATACATTAATATGCCACCTTATGTGTAACGTGGAGGGGAATTTAAAAAATGATCTACTTATAATATTTATGACTCGTGGACAAGTCACAGATATCGAACATATGTTAAACGTCCCTTATCGAATAACATGTGTAGAATTTTAGATAAAATGACTCATGTGCAACGTGGAGGAGAATTTAAAAAAATGATCTAACTATAATATTTAACACTTGTGGACATGTGACAAATGTCGAATATATGCTAAACGTCCTTTATCGAATAATATGTGTAGAAATTTAGATAAAAGGAGGAGAAAAAGGTTGAATTAAAGATTTCCAGATTTTGATACCATGTTAGTTATCATTAAATCCAAAAATTTAAATTGATAATAAATGGTTAAACTATATTATTTAAAACTTAAAGTTATGATACATTGACACAACCATGTCAAAAAATATAAAATATCCAAATAATCTGCTTTTGAAAGAACTGTTTAATAATAACTTAAGAATACAAAATGCTATTTAAATTACATCCATGAAATTTTGAGTATATACATATGTAAAATTCATCGAACTTAACATGTATAACTTTTGCAAATAAGAAATTAGTAAAAAGTACTTTTTTATTCGTAAGTCATAGGATACCAAATATCATCCAACACGGCTGAAATTAATTCATTATTATAGTTCATCTAATAATAATTCTATCTTATTATACATTCATGCACAAATATAGTGGTTGCGAAAATAATGGTTAGGCGGGAGGGCCTTCATTTTCAGTCAAACTTGCTAGAGGGTGTGGCCTGACAGATATAATTGGAAAGCAATAACAAGTCCAAGTTCATTAGAGAGAATCCTAGGAACTCTGTAGTATGGAAACATCAGAAAATAAATCAATACCAAATTGATATTGATTTGACGAGAGAATGACAGTTTCATCAAAAAAAGCCTATTATTCACAGAAACCTCTAATATTAATTGTAGCTGCATGCCTACTGATCGCAACAATTAGCATTATTTGTTAGTTATCCTGAGATAAATATGCAAACAAGACATGAATGTACATAGGTTGAAAAAACTAGTCCTATTAACATCATTAACTCCAAAAGTTCGTCAGTGGTCATAATTCTTGCACAATCATTGTTACTGATAATGATAGAAAAGCTCCTGAAAATGCAGTTTTCAGATAAACAAAATTGTAGCTGATCATGGGGAATTTAATATTTAAGTTATTAATTCAGCTTTGTTCCTTGTGGGTTTTCTCTTTATATTTTAATGATCAGTTTTATTATTTATTTTAATTTTTTATAATTTCTGTCACCTAACACCATCCTGATGTTTGTTCTATATTTCTTCTTTGGATTTGATTCTGGATGAACAGCTAGGGATCCTTTGAAACCCTCAAAAGGTGCTGGAAGAACAAGACAAAAAAAGAAAGAAACTCAAAAAGGAAGAAAGTGGTAGAAGCAAATACTAGACACCATGTATTATTTCTTTCTTGATCTCTAATTAATTTTTTATGATTTTGTTAGCCAGCAATCAAATTTGATCCGACCCCACTTCTTTTTTCATTTAATCGATAAAATTATACTATTTTGGGTAGCTACACTCAATTTTGAAATTTCAAATTTAATACACTCAATGCATTTATATACAAACTGTATTCAACATAAACATTACTGTATATTGTATCTGTTTAGAAATTATTTACATAACAAATAAATACACATGAATTTAATTTTTATTAAATTGGGGCTGCTGTGGTAACAAAACTGGAACAAAATTGTTCTTGTGCATAAACAAGATATAGGGAAATAAAATTATTTTAAGAGATAATCCCAAAAAATTCATCGTAATTTGTAAAAATATCTATTTTATCATTTGTGATTTCATTTTTATCTATAATTTCCCTTGACGTTAATAAAAATATTTAAAATATCTCTTGAAGGTGTGTAAAATTACGACAATACCCCTGACGGTCACAGATTCTGTTAGGTTGACTAGGTGACCATTTGACTCTAGAGGTAAAATGAAAAATGCAGTAAAAAATTAATAAAAATAATATTATTTGAAGGGATAATCTAAAAAAAACCATTGTAATTAATAAAAATGTTCATTTTACCTATATAAGGTTTCATTTTTATCCAAAATTTTCCTTGATGTTAATAAAAATACTCAAAAGTGACAGAACCACAATGCTCCTGACGGTCACAAATTCCGTTAGGTTGACTGTTTAATTTTAGAGGTAAAACAAGAAATATGATAAAAAATTAATTAAAATATAAAAAATAAAATAAATAATATTAAATATTAAAATATAAAAAATAAAGATATATATATTTTTTGTTTTCAAAATAAAAATATATATAGAATACAAAACAAAATTTTTCTCTCAACCAACCTCTCTCTCCAACATTCACACTAAACCTCTAATTTCTTCTCTCTCCAACATTCGAATCCTTGTCCTTCTCTTATGATTTTTCTCTTCTCTTCTTCTTCTTCTTCTTCTTCTCTTCTTCTTCTTATCGTTCATCATCTGGGTTCATCCCGGATGATGTTCATCTAGATTTGTGGAACTTAGATTTTATCGGATCTGGATTCGATTCAAACTCAGATGATGCATTCTAGTGATTGATAATGTTGGATGTGCGATTGTTGATCATTTTTATTTAGGTATGTTGATGATTTTTTTTTTTTTTGTTGATATTTTTTGTCTATAATTTGGGTTTCAACAGTAGAGATCCAATATGAAGATTGGATCTCCACCTTTAGATTAGGTTTCCAACTGGTTTCTAGTCAATTGGAAATCTATAAATTTTTTTAATATTATTTTAATACTATTTTATTTATTAAATACAAATCTTATAGTTAAAATTAGTCTTTTTACCCTTTATATAATTTTTTATTAATTTATTAATATTAGGAGGGATTTTGGATAAAAATAAAATCAGTATGGTAAAACGGACTTTTTGTAAAGTACAATAAATTTTTTGGGATTCTCCCTATAAATATTTTATTTATTAAATAAAAATCTCAAGGCTAAAATTGTCTTTTAACCCTTTATATAATTTTTTTATGAATTTATTAACGTTAGAGGAAATTTTGGAATAAAAATAAAATTAATGTGATGAAACGGATAATTTTATAAACTACGATAAATTTTTTGAGATTATCTTTTATTTTAATCGCTAAAAAACCCATCTAACTACTGAGATATAACTCTTTACAAATTAAATTACTTAGCACAGTGTAGACAAACCAATTATAGATAATTTATACACATACGTGTAAAAACTTTTTGAAGGTGTGCAACGGTGGTTGGTCCTGTGTTCCCTGGCAATTTAATTGCTTTATCTTCAAACTCTGCCATCCAACCACAAAAAATAAGCAAAAAAAAAAAAAAGAAAAAGAAAAAGACAAAGAGATATTTAATATGAAATTCAACAAATAGGGACCCCTCCAAGTCTGTTCTCTTTATCATCATCGTCGTCATCATCATCATCGTCTTCCCTTTCAAATTTTGTTGTTTGTTAATTTAGTTTTTTTTATTGGCAAACTTTGGTGTGGAAGAAGACGTTTCCTCGGTTTTCAGCTGTTTGTATCATCTCTGACACACTTTGGATTTCATTTTTATTATACAATTATCTATTTTTATATATATTATTAGCACACACATACAAAGACATCTCTCTCTCTCTCTCTTTCTTTCTCTCACTTACACACTCAAGTTTTTCTGTGTATATGGCTAGCTGCATCAAATGATTTGAAAAGGGGAGAGCGTCAAATCAGAGAAGTTCCCTTGTTTTGATGTATTCGCAGGTACTTCACTCAAAAGCCTCAAAAGAAAAAGATAGCTAGAGAGAAGCAAGAAGGATAACAACCTTTCACAGTTACAAAATGTACACACACACACCCCAATTTATTACTGTTCACAATTCACATGTACTGATTTTTGTTTTAAAGTTGGTAGTGCAAAAAAAAAAAAAAAACAAAACAAAAAACAAAAAACAAAACAAAAAAAGTTTAATTGTGATGAATAAATGTGTGGATAATGAGTGAATAAAGAAGGGTATCTTTTTCTCAGACTTTTTAACCCCATCCATCTCTCTCTTTGCTTGTTTTGTTTTTTTTTGCCTTTTCAGTGTGAGGAGTTGCAGAGATATTGAGTCTGACAAAGGCTTTTCCCCTATATGTGAAGAGACTAATAAATCCATTCATAGATCATATATAGGCAGGTGGTTATTGGTTCTCTGCTTGCGTTTTTCATGTATCTTTTTCCTTTTCCCCTTTCTTCTCTCTCTCTCATGTATTTTAGCCATAACTGTATGCACTTCTCTCACTCTCTCTGTCTCTCTCTCCCTCTCTCTCAAACTTTCATTCATCGGTGGTTTTAGGTCATTGTAAATGAAATTCTTTCTTTCCTTTGCAGTGCAGACGATCATGAAGCACGTGCACACTCAGATTTCCATCACAGCAGGTACCAATATTATTTATATTTACAAATACTATAATCAATTCTCTTCTCTCTCTTTCTCTCCTTATCAATCTCTGTACCTCCCTCTCTCTCTCTCTCTCTCTCCTCTCTAGCTATATCTCTCTCTATATATATATGCAACATGGCTCCATGTCCTACTCCCTTTTTCCTTTCCTCCTTTTCTTTCTTATCTTCGGTATTCAACTCCTAGAAGATCAAATAAATTATACATATATACATATAGACAGTAACGCTGAATTGATCTATTGATCATCGGTCAGATGGAATATTTAAACACAAAATTGTTTGATCTTGTCACACTTAACAAATTCACCATGGTTTTATGTTGTTTTCTCTCTTGATCTTCCCAGGTGAATAGTTGCATCCCATCTCATCTTTCCCTCAAATTCCAATCGACTTTACAGTCATTCAGCAAGAACAAGCAAATGGGTTGATTCGATTCCTCAAGATTCACATCACATAATAAGGTACACGTACTTGTAGAGTACTTAAAAAAGTGGCATATAAATTATATATATAGATATTTTTATATATACATACAGAGATAAGTGTGTTGAGTTTTTGAGTGTGTTCTATATGTTTAGATTGCAAATACATGGGCTATGTAAGAAGCCTAACTGACGTAGTGGCCTGCTTTCATTTCAGAGTTGTTGTGACAAAAACATCACATATATTTGCAAACGAGTTCCAAAAACATGGCTACGTACTTTCATGGGAACCCAACAGAGCTTCAAGCTCCAGATGGCCTCCAAACCCTCGTTCTCATGAACCCAACAACCTACGTCCAACACCAGCAACAGTTCTCCGACGCCACTGCTCCTCCTCCTCCGCCGCACAACAACCTCATTTTCCTAAACTCCACCTCCCTCTCCCCCCACGCGCCACCACCTCCTCACACTCAGCACTTCGTCGGCATCCCCACCACCACCCATGACGACAACATCTCCCCCTTGCATGGCCTTCTGCCCCGCGTTCACTACAACTTGTACAATCCCAATTACCCCACCCCACCGGCGCGTGACACGCCACGCGCCAAGCAGGGACTGTCCTTGAGCCTTTCCTCCCAGCAGCAGACAGGTTACGGGTCACAGGGTGGCCAAGGCCAGGCGGTCTCTGGTGAAGATATGAGGGTCTCCGGCGGGTCAGCCTCATCAGGTTCGGGTGTGACCAACGGGGTCTCGGGTATGCAAAGTGTGTTGGTGAGCTCTAAGTACTTGAAGGCAGCTCAAGAGCTTCTTGATGAGGTTGTTAATGTGAACAGTAGTGGGATTAACAATAAAACTGAATTTTCGAAGAAGGGTAGTGGAAACAATACCGCTTCTCACAATAAGGAGATCGGAGAATCATCCGTGACTGCCGGAGACGGAGGTGAGGCCGCTGGGAAGCGGGCGGCCGACCTTACCACAGCGGAGAGGCAAGAGATTCAGATGAAGAAAGCTAAGCTTATTAGCATGCTTGATGAGGTATGTATGTGTGCATATATAATTTTATGATGTTGAAAATGAAGTTCGGTTTTTTTATAATTAATCAATATTTGAATAACCAAAATTGCTTTCTCGGCTAATTAGTCTTGATCAAGTTTTGAGTCCTTTTCAATAAACTTGGATGAGATCATAAGATATAATATAAATTAAGAGTGTTACTTTCATCAAGTCATGTCTTATGATCATCTCCTTCAAAATTCAATATGTTTAGTTCAAATTGAAATCAGAACTAGTCTTGATTGGAAAGTATGAATGAAGGTGGAGCAAAGGTACAGGCAGTATCACCATCAGATGCAGATAGTGATATCTTCGTTTGAACAAGCGGCTGGAATTGGGTCAGCAAAAACATACACATCCCTTGCGCTGAAGACTATTTCAAAGCAGTTCAGGTGCTTGAAGGACGCGATTACAGGCCAAATTCGAGCAGCAAACAAGATGTTAGGAGAAGAAGATTGCCTAGGAGGGAAAATTGAGGGGTCAAGACTGAAGTTCGTGGATCACCATCTTCGACAACAACGTGCACTTCAACAATTGGGAATGATCCAGCACAACGCTTGGAGACCCCAGAGAGGATTGCCTGAAAGATCAGTGTCTGTTCTTCGTGCTTGGCTTTTCGAACACTTTCTTCATCCGTAAGCACCATTTCTCGCTTCCTGTTTGATGTTTTCTTTTTCGTGTACATATTGATTTTGTGATACTGTGTGTTTCAGTTACCCGAAAGACTCAGACAAGCAAATGCTAGCCAAACAAACAGGGCTTACTAGGAGCCAGGTACGTATTTAGTCTGCAGATTCAGCATTTAATTGTGGAAAAAAGTTGGTGCATATATTTCATATTAAATAGTGTTTGTTTTGTGTAAATGCAGGTGTCCAATTGGTTCATTAATGCTCGAGTTCGGCTTTGGAAGCCGATGGTTGAAGAGATGTACTTGGAGGAAATCAAGGAACATGAGCAGAATGGTTCAGAGGAGAAATCAAGCAAGAGTGATCACAACGAGGATTCAGCATCGAAGTCCACTGCAGCACTAGACAAAAGCCCTGTCACTGAGAACCAGAGTAAAAGCTTCAATTCCAATCAAGACAACTCCCCAAACCATATTAATAATGTTCACACAGTCATTTCAATGTCCACATCTTCAACTTCTCCAATTGGTGTAAACCTTCGAAACCAATCTGGATTTTCCCTCATTGGTTCATCAGAATTGGATGGCTTTACACAAGCGAGTCCCAAGAAACCAAGGAACACCGAAATGTTGCCGTCTCCTAGCAGTGTCCCGTCCATTAACATGGATGTGAAGCCTGGTGAGAGTAACAGTGACCAAATTTCAATGAAGTTTGGGAATGACAGGCAGAGCAGAGACGGGTACTCATTCATGGGGAACCAAATGAACTTCATTCAAGGTTTTGGGCAGTACCCAATTGGAGAAATAGGAAGGTTTGATGCTGAACAGTTTGCACCAAGGTTTTCAGGCAACGGTGTTTCGCTCACTCTTGGTCTACCCCATTGTGAAAACCTCTCATTGTCAGCAACCCATCAAACTTTTCTTCCTAACCAAAACATTCAACTGGGGAGAAGAGTAGAAATCGGTGAACCAAATGAGTTTGGAGCCATAAACACTTCTGCACCTCACTCTTCAGCTGCATACGAGAGCATCAATATCCAGAATGGCAAGAGGTTTGCAGCACAATTGTTGCCTGACTTTGTGGCTTGATATGATTACAAGTGAGAAAAGGAGGTGAAGCTAGCTAGCTCCAGGGGGTGTCTTTCACTATTTCTTCCAGTTCCCTATATGATTTGGGGACATGGTAGTGTAAAGATCAAGAAAGAAGAAAATTTACTTTAGTATAGGTTTATACTTTGCATAGAACCATTCGAGCTCGTAGACAGCTTAGGATTTGGAGCGTATGGGTTGAGGATTGTATATTAATTTTGTAAGTTTTGAAGATGGGATAGATGGATTGATATCATTAAAAGTTAGTTATAATTTGGGTATACCAATATATATTATATATTGTATTTCGAAAAAAATATATATTATATATATTGATTGTGGCTATATATGGTATGTTTCAATGTATTTCTTCCACTTATTAATTTGATGCTAAAAAAGAGTGCGGGAAATGAATAAGAAAATTTGTGGTACCACACCAGTCATCCCATGCAAAAATGTTGATGTTTTCCTTTCATTTACTCTATTTTTGAGTATGAAAATGGAACTAATTATTAGTACAAGTAACCGAAGGTGTCGTATTTTTATTTTACAGATGAGTCATGATTGTCAATATAAAATGTGACACAAAAACTATTCTGGGCTGTTGACACTTAAAAAGACATCATTTCTACATTAAACAAGTCTGAACAATTGGCAGTCATCTTTTAAATTGTTTGAGCAGACAACTAAAATGACAAAGAACTCAACTTAAAAAATTTACATGTGACTGTAAATTTAATGCAACGTTTCCATCGCGAAGGTTTCTTGTTTGTAATTTCTTTATTAACTGGAACTCTTATCATGAATGTTTGGTCCCATGAATCTGTATGAAATTGTTAATATTTAATTTAATTTATTAGTAACCTTGATATTTGATACGCTTCCAATATTTTTATCACAAAAACGCATGCGCTTGATTTTCTATGTTGTAAATCTGAAGTTGTTGAGAAATGACCCCACATACATTTCTTGCAAATATGAAACAATAGGACATAAGAGTCAGCAAACATAGGACAACATCCCAAAGTTAATTGATATTAGTTGTTGAAATCGATTAGGGAAAGAAATTGATTTTTAATTACAATAGGATCAGTTGTACAAAAGAACCAAGCATTATCCCAACTTACTCTTTTATTTATCTGTTTGTTGGATGTTTGTTTTAAGTAGATTGCTTCTCCTGCAAGGACAGTCGCATTTTTAAGACATTTAACTATTGTGGAGACATTTTATCACTTTGAGTTTGTTTTATATTCCTTTGCTAATATCTTCTGAAGCAGTTTGCTGCGCTTCTTGAGGATCAATGTCCCTACTCTTCTCCGCATCATTGGCTAGAAGGGTGACATTGTTCTTACGTACCTGTTATAGCAAAGCTGACCATCAAAAATTAGTAGGGACTCGAACATGCTCTGGGTCCAATTCGTTGATTCCATCAAATCATCATTTTGATCATCCAAGTTTTCGGTACAAATACCGTAATTTCCGAATTTAATCTTCTCGTGAATTCTTTATTTGAAAGAAGTAATCTGAAATCAATTCTATATTTAAAGGATTCACTAGAGAGAAAATCTGAAAGTCAACAATGTCTGAACTTGATCAAAACTATACAATTATAATACTGAATGCCCCCAAACGCATTAAAATTTTGTATGTTCCGCCAAGCGCATCCACTTTTCTTTGTTGCCACCTTCTATTCTAAAATGGCTTTTCTTATGCATGTTTTGATTACCATATATATGGCCAGCGCTAAAAATGACTCGAGATACCTTGCTATGCAAGTAGATTGTTCATAATTCAATTTGATGTGTCCAAATAGATCAATTCAATTCAATAATAATCAATTATTTTGATCCATTTGAATGGCTTTTAACAGATTGGACGGCTCAAACTTATACTAATAAGCACTCAGGCTCCAAAAAAATAAATTTATCAAAATTGACCTAAAAAAATATGATAATATGAGAGCTCAAATATAGCAGGGTATGAAATTCTACAGCTTACTTTCAGCAATTACTCGCCTTGACATTGACATTGACTATTACAAATTTTACAATTGGGCAACCACAAGATGTGTAAAGGCTAATGGTACAATTAAGATCGGATAATAAAAAGGAAAAAAACTCGAAAAGGGCCACAGTTATGATCCCAAATTAGTTGCTTTCCCTAATGAAAAAATGCTCTCATCCATATGCAACAGTAAAAAGGTTTGAATATCTCAAATGCTTGATTGAGCAATAAGTGCCTAAATCATTGCCTCATAAATGAAGGAAAGTGTTTGTATGTAAAAGTCAAACTGGTCATACCAGGCTTCCCCCTACTGATGCTAGTCTTCTCTTGGCAATCTTGGACCTATAACACCAGACTTCGAATGCCTCGGTCAAGTCTGGATACCGCATATGCTCATTTTCCAACCATTCAGTCAAAATGTCTGCCTGGTCCCCGGATGGTAATGCTAGAATTATTGAAACAAAGGTAGATTCCAAGGACTGCCAGAGCTCACCATCTATTTTAAAGGCCAGGGTATCCTCGTCATTGTCAGCTGTAGAATCAATTAAAGGTTTTGTAACTCTTACAAATGGAAGCCAAACCTTCACCAAGCAAAACCTTTTAGCAGTTGGCAGAATGACGGTGCCATATCCTATTGCATCTAACACTTTCGCAGCCACCTCAATAGCCTTCAGTTTTATCTCAACCATTGCAGCAGTTGGATTTGGTTGCTCAACAACCTTAACTATCTTATCAGATGCATCCACCCAAGAGTTTACAAATTCTCTCATAATCTCCATCTTAGTCAACATCTGACATGCCCAAAACAGATCTGATAGATGGGATAGAAACGACTGCATTTTGCCTTCCACAGACATAGATTCTGTGCACTCGCCTAAGAGAGCTTCTAATACATGGCTAAATCTGGCAAATAGTCTTTTGACACATTCTTTTACCTCAGATTTTATCTCGTCATCTGCAATTAACAGAGGGGCATCATCATCTTCGGTGATCATGTATTCAAGCTGCTCCTGCACAGAAGATTTAAGGTCATTCATGGGTGAGGGGGGTGATGATGTGGCAAACCTAATGGCTGAGAGAAATATCGCCACAATAGCAGATGGATTGACTGGCTGCAGACGGGCAATAATTGGCTCTGCTTGTGATCCCATTCTTGGTATGATCCTTAGAATCTCCTCCTCCTCAGCCTCCTCCCAAGGAACTGCTTCCAAGTAGTTAACACAAGTGGTGACAATTTGTGGGCACTCAAGCTCAACAGCTACTTGGAGGATGCCCAGGGCATTCCTGACACCATGCCACATATCATCAACAGTGCCATCAGTAGCAGCATAAAGAAAGCGTAGAACATTGACATGGTGATCAAAGTCAGACTCTTGGCAGTAAACTTCAACACAGTTGCGTGAGTCAAGGATCTGGCATGTTGGCCAATTTTCAGAGAGGCGATCCGCAAAATACTTGCATTTCTCCACAAGGATGTGAGAGTGACAATATAACCATTCATCCCGCCCATCCTGTGTCCGTAGTCTCACAACAACGTCACTGGTTGATCGGTCACCAATCTGACTTGGAGCCTTTGTTTCACAATTCTGAAAGGAAAAAAAGCATAAGGGAAAGACTCAGAGGAAGAAAATATACGAAAACCTAAGTAATCAGCATCAAATGAGTAAAGGATCTTTATAACAAACATAAGTTTCTGACGCATAGCATTGACTTATGAAATTGATTCCAAGAAGTTGTTAAAAAAAAAAAAACACTAAAAAGCTCCGTTTAATTCTGGATCTATCATATGCCAAAACCAGTTAACAATATGAATGGTAATGATGCATTTGGTTGGAGTGTCACCACAAAACATCCCCATACAACAGCTATCAAACAAAACAACAAATATTCTAGCAGCCTTATAAGTCAAATAATGTACAACATATATTTGGCAAATATGTCAAAAACTTACAAGATTCTCCAACATAAGAGACTCCATCGATGCAATAAGCACTAGTATATGTATCCTTTACACATAACGCCTACAGATAAGCAAAAGTCAGAATTAAATTATCTGTAACTTTAAATTTGCAATGACATGACTATTGGAACAATTAGAACAAACTTCAAGATTTTTGTTGTGGTAATCACAATTAATAGAAACTGTACAACAGTACAAGCCGTTGAGAATACAGTCACAGATTAAACTAACAAACGCAAGTACAAACAGGCAATCCAAAATCATCGCAAAGAGATTTCATGCTTGGTCCAAAACATCTCTAGCATAGTCAAAACACTTTCCAGATTATCAATGAATGTCAAATTCACAACATTTTAACCACTTTGAATAATCAATCACCTGCCGGGATCTTTTCCTCAACATCATAGAATGACAACTGAAATTATAAGTTCATTTAATTGGAAAGACAAGCTATTCAGAAGGGCCAATTAAGCCAGTATAATAAATTATTAAAAAAAAAAATTGAACGTATTGGGAAATGGGTATCATTTAAAAGAACAAACAAACACATGGATACATAGTTTAGCCAAAGATAGACTCAATTAACACGGGGTGAGTCTAAGCAACTGAGGTTTGTGTATCCTTTGAGAAACCCACATCCTTCATTTTCTTAGCAATATCGAATTTGAAGCAAATAGCAAGTAGATTAGACAAACTATCAGGCTATTTTGATAGAATAGTAAAATGGGAGCTCAATACCAAGCCAAGAAATAGGAAAAAAAAAAAAAAACACTAAATTAATACACACAGTTACAAATAATGAACAAAAGAAAAGGTGGAAATTGATACCATGCTCTTGAGTTGCGATGATATTGTGGTCTCGTGAACAAGAAGTTCGTGTCCATTTCGGGTCAGCACAGAGGACAGCGCTCTCTCTCACTGTCTCTCCCTCCCTCTCTCGCCCTCCCTGTCTCTGTGTCTGTCTGAGATTGGAGGAGAGAGTTTTTTGGGCCGGATGGTGTTTACATTCATGGCCCCAATTAGTTTTAGATTTCAAGTTGGGCCTATCCACTCCACAATTCTCAAAATTTCTAGTAAGTCCGTTCTTCTTCTTCTTCGTATTATTTTTTATTTTGAAAGAGTGGTCCTGAAATTTTATTTCAAGAACTTTCTTGTGTGTTCCTATAAAATTATATGTACCACTCAAATACAATTGTTTTCAAAATTTCAATACTGTCTTTGAGTATATCATATATTATTTTCTACTATCAATGCACTTCGAATGATACATTGTAGTTAAACACTTAACTAAGTTGAAAATTTTTAAATATTGTTATTGTTAGTAATTATATTATGGGAAATTCTTAAATTTTATATATAATTATGATGTGAAAATACTAGTAGTAATATTGGCACATATTGTACTCAAATTTCTTACAGTAGTCATGTGATATTATTAGCCAACGATCTTACACACACACACACACACACACATATATATATAGTTCTAAGGTAGGACCAAGTACACCCATAATATTTGCTTATTGCTATTCATGTGGGCTTCACCGACACATATAGTTTTAAGGTAGGCCGAAAATGTGCCCATGATATTTGCATATTGCACTTCCTGTGGGCTTCACGTGCACATATAGTTGTTAGGTAGGAATAATGAGCCCATAATATGTACTTATTCCACTTCTTGGGCCTTCATTCTAATGTCCAATATATACTCTATTTAGAAGTTCTATTCTATACTTCTAACGTGGAATTGTTGTTTTATATTTAAACAACTTTCCAACAATACCCCACTTTTAAATTGGAAATTACAATACCATATTAATGTAGCCAACTCAAAATAGTAAATGAAATGTAAATGCACATAAAAGGAAATAGAAGTGTCATACATCAAAAGAAGTATCCTTTGGACTTGAATTTACCCTAGTGAAGTCATATCGGATTCACTTAATAACATAGTGGATATCATCAACCTTGAATTGTTCATTTTTGTAGCAAACCAAGATGATATGTTTCTTTTTTTTAAAAAAAAAAAAATTGTTTCTCACACAACCACACTTTAAATACTTCAGTTCATATGTTTGTATGCATTTTGGTTCTATACATATTCTGGGTTTTCTGATAGCTTTAAAAAGCTAAATGTTTTTTTTTTTTTTTCATTCTCATAAATGCAAACCACATTTACTATCTTATAGGTGACACTATATTGAACCTAGATTATGAAATCTCCAATACACTAAGTTAGCTTTTCACTTGATTCAACTATTTGAATTGGCTTTAAACTCATTCCCCTTGATATAAGTTTAATTTGTTCTCTAGTTAGACCTTTTGTCGAAGGATCTATAGTTTTCCGTAGATTTCACATTATGAATTGATATAACTCCACTAGATAGAAATTGTTTAATAATATTATGTTTCCGCCTCATATGTCTTAACTTATCATTGCATATATTACTTTTAGCTCTAACTTGTGTCGTCATACTAACACAATGTATACAAATTACTGTCACAGACTTAGACCAGATTAAAATGTCATCTTAAGAAGTTTTTTAGCCCCTCTGTTTCTTCAGCAACTTTTTTCATTGCTATGTATAAACACCAATTCCCTTTGCATGTTTACTTGGAGAATTTTCATTAAATAATAATTTATTATAATTATTATTGAATAATAAATAAATAAATAAATATATAATATGACTATTGAAATAAATTATCTTATTATAAATTTAGACGGTGAAATTTACCTTTTGCTAATATAGAATGTTCGTTCTACGATAAACTTTTGTAAAACCATTAGCAACTTGCAAAAAGCTACAGATTACACTTATTGAAATAAATTATCTAATTATAAATTTGGATAGTGAAATTTACCTTTAGTTAACATAGAACATCCGTTCTACAATAAACTTTTGTAAAGTCATTAGCAACCTGCAAAAAGCTACAGATTACATCGAGGTGATATCAGGCAAAAACACTTAAATGCTCAAATTAATCGAGATGTATGAAACAATAAAGGAAATGAACAACATCGAATACTTCCTAAGTGGTTATCTAAAGGTGTAAAATGGGGATACTAAACAATCAGTACAAAGCTCCGGTGTTGATCGGACTTGAAGGCTTGCCATACGAATATATATCTATATATTGGGAGTCATCGAAATGCTGATGATGTTGGCTGCAAAAAGAAAATGTCAAAATCAAAGAATGAGCAAAAGAGTGAGTGAGAGTAAATGAGCCAAAAATCCTTAGGTCAAGGTAGTAGGAAGGTTTACATTGCCTCATATATATATATAAATATATAGGGTTTTTATAATCAGATATATTTAATTTTAAAAAGTAAGGGTTAACCAATTAAATTTATCTTTTGTATTTGAATTAAATAAGAGAGAGAATTTGTTTTAGGAAAAAGAATACAAATGATGAATTGATTGGTTAGTCATTACTTTTTAAAATCAGGTATACCTGATTATAAAAGTACTTTATAAATACAAGTATATATATACACAGTTGTACGTTAGGCCCAAGTGAGCCCATAGTTCTTGCTTATTGCACTTCATGTGGGCTTCACTTTAATATCCAATATGTTATCTATTTGAAGTGGTGTACGGCCAATATGCTGTTGTTGTTTTTTTACCCAATCAACTTTCTAGTTCCCCGTTAGTCTGTGGGGGATCCAATTTTGATTGGTATTAGTTGAAGATTTTTTTATTGAAGGAATCCAATTGTGTTGAAAAAGACATCGGGCATCTGGTTGTGGTTGAAACCCAAATTGGAGTTTGATGCTGGTTGAAGATGAGTGAGAGAAAAGGGAGATATTTTAAAATTGAGTCTGCTTTTTATATTTTGATTTATTAATTCTAATTATTATTTTATAATATAAATTTTTATTATTATTTTATTTATATTAAATTAGAGAACAAGGGCAAATATGTTTGTAATTTGTCCTTATCATGTGTGAAAGTTGATTTTTTAATGGAATTATAACTGTAAGGGTGAAAGTATATTATGAAAAATTAGAGGAGAGACTTTGATGAATATGCAAACTAAGGCGGGATTTTAGGTTTATCCCTTAAAATAAAGAAAGCTTCCATGCATGATTGGCAGGTGATCACCATCGTAATTGATTACTGGTCATTAACTCATAATTCATGCTTGATTCAAGGACAGATTCGAGACTTGAGTTGCTTACGTTAAATTTAATTTATGTCAAATTAGTTTGGTTAAACGTTTAGAAAAAATAATGAATATGCGTAAAAACTTGACCAGAAGATGGACAGCCAGACAAACTGTGTGTGAGATCCTTATGATAGAAAGACGTTTTGAAAATTTTCATTTCAAAACCACCAAGTATAATCATACGTTTCTAACACGTTTCATCACTGTAATGGGGCCTACTATAAATAAATAGTTATAATTTATGGTTTTGAAATAAAAATTATACATATCAAGATATGTTAAGAGCAAACAATTCAAATGCGGTCTGAGAATCTACTACTATATCCTTGGAAGATATCTATACTCGCAATAAAAATGAAAATTATACACATATTAATAAATGTGCATAAGGGACTCTAACCTTTATTATGAGTATAAAAGATAAATGCACTAATTACTTGTTCTATAAACTAATTAATTGTTCTATAAGTGAATTAATGTACTGCACTATATGATAAATATATTGAGCAGCAAAATAGAGTTCATGAATGAAAATAGATAAAAAAAACAAAAAAACAAAAAAAAAAAACAAAACGTGAGCAAACAGTGGCCGAGCTATGTTTATTCTAGTTGGAATTCCAGCCCGCAAAAAAATTTTCTTAGATATAATACATTTGGTGGGCTGGTCCCTGATTAGAATTAAAAGTCACACCCACAGAAACGTGCCTTGATCCTACATGAAATCTTCTCATGAATTAACCTAACACACTTGACACAATTAGTATGCAACTTGCTTGTTAATTATATGTATAAGAGTTAAAATTAAACTTGAATATAAATGTTAATGTAAAACCAAAATTTCATAAGATCCCGTTCAATTCAACTCAATTTCTAGTCAATTTAAATTTAAATAATTAGCTCAAGATCAATATGCATCATGCATGTGGACTAATTGGTCATGGTTCATGTCCTAGTTAGTGTTGGATGAAAAAAAGTTCGTTGTATGACGTATGTTTTGGGTTGAAGAAAATCATATAAAGAACTTGTACGCATTATGTTTTTCAAATTTGTTTTCTCCCCTATAAAAAGAATCATGTCTTAAATTTATTTGAACTTTGTAAAAGTTAATGATCAGCACCTAAAAAAGAAAAAATAATATTTAAAAAAATATTCTAATTTAACCTTCGTGATAGTTAATTGAAATTTGAAAAAGAAAAGAAAGAAGCTACAACAAATAGAAAACATTTCCATTATGCATGGTTCGTTTTTGACAGTTTTCCGTACTATGGTCCTTTCTGTTGCGAACTAATTAGCACCTTGATGTTTCAAAGCCTTAAGTATACCAAATTTTGAGAGACTTGGGATAGTAAAGGTTTTGCTCATAATTATCATCATGAACAGCAGATTAAGTTCATACAGATTTTATTTTTTTATAAACTCCTATCATAAAGAACTAAAATTTAGTAAGGACCTAATATGAAAATGATAAATAAATTTAGAGCACTGTAACATATGTGAGATCATTATTGAATGTTTACAAGGCGTTGGCCGATAGACTGAGTAATGGAAGTTGAAGATGTTGCAGGAAAGTTCTGGTAAGAAGAAGACTTTATAATTAGATAATTATTGTTATTAAATAGTTGTTGAGTGTTCAAAGGGAGTAGAGTGAGGACTAAGGTCTAAGTAGTGGTAGTATTGTAGAAGCCGGGAAGAAACGACAAACTTGGTGGACTTTGAAAACCTTAAAATTCAAAGTATTCTGTGACTAGCCGCCTTTTTAGGCCAATACAAAACACTACATCAAATTCTGAAATGTATTCAAGCTACCTTCAGCAAGAAATTCTAGAAATATGCTTTTTTTTTTTTTTTTTGGCAAACGTCAAGTCAAAATAAAAAAATTTATTAAAAGGAGAAAAATAAAGATAATGACATTGTTCTAGTCACGGATACAGAATCAGAGAATATAACTCCTCATAAAATCCAAGGAATACAAGAAATGATTTAGCCTTAAAAAAAAAGGTTATTTTCATAATTTTCTCTGCAAAAAATCTAGTAATTCAAAACAAATGCATGAAACCAAATTGCAATGGAACATTTACACTAAATGCATGAACAGGAGGTTTAACAATCAAACAAGAGCCCACAGT
This sequence comes from Nephelium lappaceum, assembly GCA_021234005.1. Classification (NCBI taxonomy): domain Eukaryota; kingdom Viridiplantae; phylum Streptophyta; class Magnoliopsida; order Sapindales; family Sapindaceae; genus Nephelium; species Nephelium lappaceum. Next base: position 8,104,544 of record CM038011.1, read on the forward strand.
TAAAAATACAACAGCAAAGCTTAGGAAATTACTACCTAGTGGAAGCGATACTCAAATATCCGCCACTTTTGATTCTATCATTGAATCAGTAACTTAAGTTTTTATAATATCTAAAATTGAAAATTTTCTTCATGGTAACTATCTCCTCTATCTCTCTCTTCTTCTTCTCTCTTTCTTCTCTTCTTTTGACAGTTTGATTATTCTCTCTCTAGGATAATTTATCTATAATTCAACAAATTAAAGTTTTTATCTTGTTCACAAACTTCTTTTGGTTTGGAGAGCCAACAAATATAATTGTGTTTCAGAAAAAAAAAAGAAGAGGTCTTTGAACTTATTGTTTGATTTAGAAACAATAGAATGACATGTACTTATGTTAGAAACGTTTAGGTATTGAATTTCAATAGGAAACTTTTCAAAAATTGGCATTGAAGAGGAGTTCCTATGTTTTTGTATCAAAAACATTGCCATTTTCCGTCTTCTCTTTGTAATTTTTCGAAATTTATATTTTCAGTTAAGGATTAATTATTTATTTTGTTTGAGATCTATTTTTTTTCCTTATTCTAGAACTGTTTCCTTTGTTCATATTTCTTGCTTTAGGATTTTTTTTTTTTTTTTATTGGGGATTTATTTTTTGGGATTGATATTAAATACTTAAAAAGCATTTGAGGGAGTAAATAATGTCAAATTTGAGCCTATAATATATTGTTGAAATCGTCTTGATGAGTAGAATAAGTTCTTTCTGTCATATTTTCAAATTCTAACATTTGAACCTCCATTTTTCAAATTTTCTCTTGCTTCATCAGCTTTTTTGGAAATTCTCATTTTTTGTTCAATTTATATACTCATGCAATTTTGTCCAAAATCTATAACAAGTACTATTAAAAATCAAAGGAATGATTTGCTGACAAGGACAAATCTCACAGAAATTAAAAATGTTATTAAAAAAACTCAGTAGTGCAAAATAAGGTGAAATAGCATTATTCTTTCCAATTCCTTCACTTTCGGTAGTACGTACCAAATTAATATTCTGAGTCTTAATAGCACCAAAGACAATAAACTTGAACTATTGGCAATGATTAGGAGTTAAATTTACAAAAAAATTCAAAATTTACTATGTATAGTTTGAAACTTTTTTCAATATTATTATTAGCTGTTTATAACGTGCCCCTTTTAATATGAAATTCTGGATCCATCGTTTGTTATTAGACATATGTATGGATCAAATTTTCTGGACTTTATGCTAAATTACAGCAATATAAATTATCGTATTCTACTTAATTTATTGGAACACAGGGAGAGAAAAGAATTGCTGGTTGTTTGTTTAGTGGTGTCTTTCTGCCATCAAGGCCCGTATTGCAGCTTTATATTTGTCAAACCGCAGAAGCTATATTACAAGGAATAAAATCTTCAAACACGATTATACGACTAACAATCAATATTATATAATGCGCATAAGAGTCAAGAAATCAAGCAATTCAAATGAAATTAACTTCAGATAATCAAAATCTTAAATAAAAGTCGATATAGAAACATTTATTCTTTGGCCCTTTTTTACTGGTGTTCAAAGTCCAAGAACAGAAGTATATTACTTCCTACACAGTAGAAATTGGACTATTCTCTTATATAGTTATATTAAGGATATTAATCTTTCATAATTCAAAAACCACATCGTTCACATAAGAGTTTGGATGGACAATATGGGTATATATGTGTAGTGTTAATCGATAAGGCGATCAAAATTAGAAAATTATGGCAAATCAATTTCAATTAGCTTTGACCAAACAATAAAAAAATGAGCAAAATTAACTCATGAGTTGTGATAAATAATAATTAAAATAAATTAAATTAAATTCGAAGAACAAGTCATATAAAATCTTAATAATCTTTTTTTTTTCTGTATCGATAATCTTTTCATTTGTGACATGAAGTTTCAAAAATATTTCTTAAGTTTTAAAAATATTTCTTAAAGAGAAAAAAGATGAATGGGAGTGAGTGTCTTATTTTTTTTTTAAAAAAAAAAAGATAAATGGGAATAGGAGTGGCGTTGACACGGTGGTATGCTTGTAAGTTGTGCATTATAAGCCGAGCAGAAGGCCAATCACAAATATTTTGTCGTGTTTTCTTGTGGTAAAACCAACCGTTGACTCTACTCTTTGGACTTGGCGACTTTGTCCGCCTCTCCAACTTTTGACTGGTGGTGTCAATCCCTCTCATAATTTGTTCGTACACGTCCTATATTATTCGACTTCAAGAGGCTCTCCAGGATGTTCTTAAACCTGTAAAACGACTTTGCTGGATTAGTTTGTCACTAGCTGTTAATCTGTTATTATATTGAGCTATGCTAAATCTTATTTTAATGATGTTTCATCTAACAAACAAAAAAAATTCTAATTTCTAGGTTATCATCAATCAACTGATTAATAATTTTTCTTCAAAAAAAATAAGCTGATTAATAATTTTATAAACATATAGATATATGTCAAAAGCATATTAACAGTGTCATTTACTACGGTCTCTAGTTTTTCTCTTATTAGATTTGATAACTATATATTTTAAATAATATTTCAATAAGGAATTAAATAAATAACAAAATTTAAGTGGGATTGGCGTCATGGTGTAGCATCTATTATTCAAATATCACAGGATATCACTATTTACAGGTAGTATTTCCATTTTTTGTGGGGTAGCTTTTTCCTATTTCCAGAAACAGAAATTCAGACTCTACATCAGAGTACTATCTCAACTGATCTCGATAGTGTTATGATATAGTATTAGTATATATATATATATATATATATATAAAGGAATAACAAAACATAATTGTCATTCATGCCAATGATATAATACTTAATAATGTCAAATTGTCAATCATGTACTATGTATTTACTTTTATTTCGAAATTAATGTATCAAATTGGAACAAATAAAACCAACAAGGAGACTGCAAAACGAAATTTCAACGGGGTTAAATTGGAAAACTGTAGGTACTGCATTATTGTGACTGCTGAAATCAAATAAGTATTGAGCCGATTAGTCAAAGATTATGTTTCTATTCGAATTTTAAACTTTGAACACCTAAAGTTATATAATTAGGTCATATATAGGTGTTACGTCGAAGATGCCGTTAGCTTTCTAATACTAACTTTAAAAGTTGATTCCCTGAGACTTTTTCGTTCTCACATGGTCGTTTTTGCTCATTCAAGAGGTTATAAAGATGTCGTGTACTTTAAATGGAAAGTAACGATTAAAATCTACCAGGACATCTTTTTATAGTTTATTTACGTTATATTAAAAATTTCCACTGATTCTTATGTTTTCAAGGCCCAAGTCCAACTCTTAATAAGACAATTTTTCCAATCATATAAAAATATGTGGGTTACACCCCATATAAATATTTTTGAAATTATCCCATGTAAAATTTTTTTATTTATTGTTTGACCAAATTAGAGATTTGATCTCTTGGATGAATCTTGTGACTTATTTTAGATCTATTTTTCAATTTAGATAAAGATATTATTTTGAGATATTCTTTTTAGAAAAATCTTTAGAAATATCTCTATTTTTTCTTTGCAAGTTTTTTTTTTTATATGAATTCAACTCTTTAATTGCATATTTAATTTGATCAAATTGATCTTTTGTATTATGGATGAATCTAGACGTCGTTAAAGATTGATTCGGTCAAACTATTAAATAGGGATGAAACTCCTATATTATAGCTGATTTTATTAATTTGAGCTATTTTATCTCTAATCAGTATATTTTTTATGCAGATTTTTGAAAAAAAATATGGTTGCACAATAGCTCTCTAAAACCGAATCAAGCTCATGGTTTGAAATTTGGATTGCAGGAGGTGGACTAAGGCAAGGTTTATGTTTGTTCATGACACTTAGCTATAAAAACTACTTCAACAGTTGTTACAATAGTTGAAAGAGCTGTTACAACAATTAAAAGTTGTTATGATAACCATGTCAGCAGGATTGATTGCGGGATATAATATAGCTTTCAAGCTTGACCTAGTTTCGTGAATTATGAGATTTAACTAATTATTTCTGAGATTATTTGTTAAGGATAAATGTTTATATTCATCATATGTTTATGGGGAATTAATGAAATATATTTTTAGAATAAAAAATATATATTTTTTATCTTTATCCCTATCGGAAATAATCTTCTTTAATTGAAGTTAATCTCTAATTATTTTGTAAAATATAAATTGGTTAGCTGATGTATAGGTGTAGCATCAATCAAGACAACGTCTTGGTCAAGTTCGGATGGGCAAGAGTTTTAGAGTCAAGAGGATATGTTCAAAGCTAAAAAATTATATTTATCTCACTTCCTTTTAGTTGATTTTGTTTCTGTTTTTTATCAGATTTTATCTACTAAGTTTTATTTGTTTTACAACTGATTTTTTCTATTTTCTTTTATATTTTAATACTACACGTATCTTGAATGAAAATTGACCAATATATTGAAGAAACACAAGCAACCAGTATAGGTTTATGAGCTAGAGAGAGATTGCTTATGTAAAACTTAGGCTATTCTTTTACTTAGTTAATAGAGTTGTGCAGCTTTGTGTACAGAATGTGAGTGAAAAATATCTTATGAGAGCTGCATGTGTTTGTGACTTAGAGTGTATATCTCTAATTCTCTATATAGTTTTATGTCTTAGACAGAGAGTGTCTTTCTAAGCAATCAAAGCTAGCAATACGAGTGTTTGAGAGCTTCAGAGAGAATACTTATGGAAACCTCAGAGAGCTTGTTCTTAAAAGTGTATATGAGACTTAAGAAGTGTGCGCTTATTCGGTCTAGTTTTTATTAAAAACTTACTGAGAGAACAAGTTATTAGGTCTTTGGGAGAAGATACGTGTGTAGCTCTTGAAGGGAGTTCAAGAAGTATTAGTTCTTCAGGAGGATGCAGTATACAAAATCTTAAAAGGAGTTCAAGTAACGTATGTTCTTTGAAAGAAAGAACATAATAGCTTTTGGGAGAAGGAACATCTGAGGCTATTGAAGGAAGTTGAAATAGGTGAAGATCATTGAAGTCGAAGGGATCTCGCATAAGCTTAATTGGTAAACTCAGTACAAGTAAAACCAAACCATGTTAAAATTTATATAATCAATTTAGGTTGTACTATTGCGTGGTTTATAAATAAACTTATAACTCTTGATGTGATCTCTTGGACATAAGATAAAACTAAATCATGTTAAAAATGTTTATTTGTTCCTTTTTTTTTTAATCTTTTTTTATACTGTTACTGCTTGTGTGTTTATGTTGTTATGACATGTTTTTTACTATGACATGTTTCTATTTTGGTGCAATTTCACAAATATCATAACTATTAATAAACTGTCAAAACAGTTTTTAATTGTTGTATTAGTTGCAAAAATTGGGTATTGCATAGTGAACAGGTTAGTCCAACATACTTTCTCGTATAAGAGTTATATCCAAACTTTTTTTTTTTTATTTGTGAAATCTTATGTATTTTTATAAGATTTTTTGTAGGAATGCTAAAAAACATGAAATATACTTATGGACAAAATTTTAGATTTTTCAAGTTTGATAGCTATTTTTTCTAAAAATTTAAATTTTAAAAACATTTTAAACTAGAAAAATAAATAAATTTTATTGAACTTGGAAAAATATAAAATTTTGTCCATAAGTATATTTCATGTTTCTTAGCATTCCTACAAAAAGTCTCATAAAAATACATAAGATTTCATTAAAAAAATGAAGGGTTTGGATATAATTATTATGTAAGGGAGTAGGTATTTAAAATTTTAAATATATATATATATATATATAATCAGTTAGTTGGGGTTGGGCCATAGCCCATGTATGAGATGAGGTCATATTTCTTTCTTGTATTTTATTTTTATATTAGCAGTCTTTTTGGGGGTAAACTGCCACTTTTAAAATTGGCAGTTTTTGAAATTGCCGCTTTATATAATCTCTTTTGTTTATTTGGTTTTCACTTAATAGCTATAAAACAGGAATCGGTCAACTTTAAAAGGTTTTCTTTTTCTTTTTCTTTTTTCCTGCACACTTCTAAGAAAATTAAAACGAGATCAAGATCAGCAAGATCATCGAATGCCATGTTAAAATGCATTATAATTTCGCCAATAAATTGAAAAGCTTCAAACAAAAGAAAAGAATAATTCGAATATTGAACATTACGTGTAACGTGGATTTAATGGATATGGCCGGGGCCGCACAATAACTTTTTTCTTTCTTTGACCACCGAAGCCTCCACCAGAAAGAGCATTATTTTATATTTTAATAAATGGTTATAAATCTCACATGAGAAAATTTGACCAGTAAGAGACGACCACTCATGAATATTATCATAAAACGTACGCACACTCTCTCTCTCTCTCTCTCTCTCTCTCCCCAATTTGTCAATAAATTTAGCCGCATTCGCTTACCACCATAGCCTCCCAGTTTCCCATTCAATTCATCAAAGTCTTGAAAAAAAGCAAAAAGGCTCTCTTAATAGATTCTTCCTTCAACATATTTAATTAATTGCATATCTTTGTTCGTTTCGTACAATCAATGTTCAATGGAGGATATTGAAGTCCCTCAATATTTCATATGCCCTATATCTCTCCAGATCATGAAGGATCCTGTTACGGCCATAACCGGCATCACATATGATCGTGAGAGCATTGAACATTGGCTATTCAAGGGCAGGAACACCACTTGTCCTGTCACAAATCAACCCTTGCCTAGAGACTCCGATTTGACCCCTAATCACACCTTACGCCGATTAATCCAAGCGTGGTGCATCCAAAACAGTGTTGATCGAATTCCCACCCCAAAAACTCCTCTCAACAAATTTCATATCATCAAACTCCTCAAAGATCTTGCACACCCTCAGAATCAGGTAAAAACGCTAAGGCAACTTGAAATTCTCGCAGCCGAAAACGAAAGGAACAGGAAGTATATGATGGAAGTTGGCGTTTCAAAGGCTATGTTATCGTTTATAATAACATGTTTTGACAAGGATCAAGTGTCTGCTGGTCTAGAGGAGGCTCTAAGTATACTTCACTTCTTGCGAATTCCTTCTGCTGAAACTAGGCAACTCACTGTCGAAAATGATAAAGTTATTGAATCTCTGACGTGGGTTTTAGGGCTTGATGAGATGGAAAATCATGTGGCGATCAAATCCCATGCAATGATTGTATTGAAAAGTATCCTTGAAACAACGACTACGAAAGTTCTGGAGAGACTTAAACGAGATTTTTTTAAGAGGATTGTAGGTGTTTTAAGACAAGGTATCACACAACAAGGAATCAATGCTGCTTTGCATGTACTATTGGAGGCCTGTCCCTGGGGACGAAACCGCACCATGATGGTTGAATCAGGTGCAGTTTTTGAGCTCATAGAGTTGGAATTATCAACCCCAGAAAAGCGAACCACAGAATTGACTCTAGGTGTTTTGTTTCATTTGTGTTGCTGTGCCGATGGAAGAGCTGAGTTTCTGAGTCATAGAGGAGGCGTGGCAGTGGTGACAAAGAGGATCCTGGAGGTTTCTCCTGCGGCCGATGATCGAGCCATTTTGATCTTATCTTTGATATCAAAGTTCTCCAGCAACAGTTTGGTGAGTCAAGAAATGTTGACGGTTAAAACTGTGGAAAAGCTTTTCAGGTTGTTTCAATATGACTGTGCACCATATTTGAAGGACAAAGCCGGGGAAATCCTTAAATCACATTTAGATGATTGGAAGGATTCTCCTTGCATTGATTCTTCTATTTTAACAAGGTGCAGTAGTACGCTACTCAAGAACTGTAATTAAACTTTATTATTATTTTTTTTAATTTTAATTTTATTATTTATTTTTATCTTGTGTTGCTTATGATGAATTTTGAAAAAAAGAAAATCTTTATACGTTTCGGAAAAAAACAACTTTTTAATTTTAAAATTTGATAAAAACCCTTTGTATGAGGTTTAATTATACCTAAAATTATGGAATTTAATTGTCGTTTTTGAAGGTGGATCGATTTCAATGAGATTTTTTTATTTCTCTCTATCTGTTCTTATTATTATAATTTCATAATATTACTGCGATATATGAAACTAAGAAATTGATTGTATATCATTGCACTATGATAGTTGTCGAGCCGTCTGCTAGATTTGATGCCAGTTCATCCGTTAATTACTCCTATGTTGTGTGGTCCAAGTGTAATCATATTTTTTTAAATATCACCTCATGATTTTATGTTATTATAATATAAACAATAGATAAAGATTCTGAGCAGGTGTTGATGATGGGCAAGGGGACATAGAATTAGAGTTGAAAGAGAACGCACACTAATTTGAAAATGCAAGGAATATCAAATTATTATGAGGAAATAAAACTCGATTCCAATTCGATATGTTCGCACACTCTTTAGTGTTTATAAAAATTGATTTTACTTAAAAAAAAATGATTTATCCAGTATGATCTAATTTTTCTATTCAATGGTTATAGGTTCTTCTTTCTAAGAAACGTGAAAGAATTCTGTTAACTGATGTATCTCAATCGTGACGGAACAGCATTTGTAGGCTGTAGCCATGTAGGTAACGTATCTATGCGGCATTATTTCCTTACATTTATGTCCCATTAATAATCAATTTAGTTTTACCAATCCCAACGTAATTGATTAGACGATATAATACGTTCATCCATGATAATATTCCAGGTCAACCTGTCAATCTCTAAGATTTGAGTAGTAGGCATCACAAGTGCTAGAAAAATCAAGTGTTTTTTTTTTCCTCCCCTTTATTTTAATGAAATTGAATAAATAATTTACTATAATGTTTTTTTTTTTGGAAAAACTTTATTTTAGTCTCTGAGATTTTTGAAAATATCAAAATTTTAAACATATTTTGAAAACAATTTTTTTTTATCCCTGATTTTTCCAAAATTTTTCAAAAAAGTCCAAACTGTTAATCAACTAATGGTCGACGATGACAGAAAACTTGGATGAGAAGGGTAAGATGGTCTTTTCATATAAGAGGTTAAGATCATGACACGTGGATGATTACGATTTAAATATTAAAAAAATTAAAAAATTAATTTAAATAATTCATTATACATTTCAAATTAATTTTATAAAAAAAAACTGAAAAAAAAAAATTGAATCTTCACCGTCTATCCATCATGGATGGACGGTGGAAAACTAATCTGGTGGATTTCCACCATCTTCAACACATCAAGCCAATCAACCCAACTCAGTTCATCAATATCAACTCCTATAGTATTCAACATCATCAACAATGTCACAACATCATCAACAATGTCACAACATCATCAACAACGTCACAACATCATCAACATCATCTCCCTCAACAAAGAAATCATTAGCAATATTAAGAGCAAAAAAAAAAAAAAAAAATCAAAACTATTTCTCAAAAAAAAAAAAGAAGCAAAACATAGTAGCTATTGGGTTCAACGAACCCAGAACCAGAGGTTCTGGGTCGCATCGAACCCAGAAACCTCTGGTTCTGGGTTCGCATTATCAAACCCAGAAACCTCTGGTTCTGGGTTCGCATTATCAAACCCAGAACCAGATCCACAACATCATATAAAAAAAAAAAAATTGAAGAAGATGAGAGAGAGAGAGAGAGAGAGAGAGATAAAGGTCGTTGTAGCTTATGGGGCGATTGTTGGGCTCATCGACGGCGATGGAGGTGGCGTCGGAAAGAGACAGTGAGAGAAATTGAGGTGGAAAAGAGAGATGTGAGTTTGATAAAGGGAGATCCAGTTTTTATTTTTTTTAATTATTGTTTAATTTAAAAAATAATAATAATCATTTAAAATTGGTTAAAAATATGTAATATTTTTATTTTATTAGGGCAAAACGGTCATTTTGAGTGTTAAGCGTGATTAAGTCTTTTTAATTTTTTTGTTTAGTTTGACCATCAATTGACCGACGATTTGACTATTTTGAAGAGTTTTGGAAAAGTTAGGGATTAAAACAGCGGTTTCTAAAAGATATTTAAAATTTTGATATTTTTGAAAATCTCAAAGACTAAATGAAGTTTTTTCCTCTTTTTTAAGTTAATGGCTTTGTAGTGCAGTGAAGCACCCAGGCTAGCCTTAGTTTCAAAATTAAGTAGCCGGTCTTGGTTTCAAAACTAAGTTTTGACACTCACCTCATTAAATAAAGATAAGATTTTCTTTTATGTATGTAGGTTGTTTGTGATCTTGGTGTGAGTGGCTTCCAATTATATGGAGGCCGTCGTTCTGGATTGCGCCACTAAGATCCTATCAAGTTAGTTCTGATTGTCTCCTGAGTTCGTCGCAATACCTCAAAAAATACATATATTTTTTAAATTTAATAATGATACAAGCAATTTTCCTATTTTTATAAGAATAATTTATTTACATTTCTTTTGAAAATTATTTATGTATTATTATTTTTAAACTTTCTCTTAGAGAGCAACATGAAAAATGATTCTCTGTTAATTTTTTGTTTGTGTTAAGTTTTCTATGATAGGAATTTAAGTTTGAGTGATGATAGAGAATTTTACTCAAGAAGTATACACAAATTTTTTTTTCTTAATTTTAATGTATAAATCTAATAATTTGACTATCTCTCCAAAAGATGCTATTACTCATTTCGGTAGGCACCAAATTGAAATATAAATATTCATGAACCACGATAAAAGTGCAAAAGATACGGAGAATAATTAGAAATCGCAGGGAGAAATGGTTTTGCAATTTCTCTTTTAATGATTTTGCAATTTCATCGTATATTTTGTTAGTATTATTTTATCTAGAACTTTGTTCAAATAATATGGTAGAATGATTAATTATTACTGAATTATCACAATATCATATCGTAAATTATTGTTAGAAATGTGGATCAAGTCAGGAAGAATTAAACTCTTGTGTATAGTTCTTGTATTTTGAAATAAATTCTCATCCTGTTGATATCAAGTTGGTTAGCTAAACGTATTTTCTTATCTAATTGTTGTTTTTCAAATGTATAGAGTTGTACTGTAAATCAAATTGTACTCTTTATCATTTAAGCGTTTAACTAAACAAAAAATGCAGGTCTAGCCAAGCTGGTGCTTTAAAAAAGACAAATTCTAATAATTCTCTGTGCTATACAGCAAGTAAAAGTTATTCTCAAAGATATATATATACATATACACATATTATTTTATTATATTGTCAGTTACCATCACACCTAAAAACTTAAGCTGATAGAAAAAGTCTAAAAGTATTTAAAACTTAAGGTTATGATACGTTAACACGTCCTCTCATGTACAACATGTACAAAACATACTAAACGTCACTTACTGTATAATATGTGCAATAAGATGACAAATAAAAGGAGTAGAGAGGATATAAACCCGAGACCTCTTAATTTTGATATCAGTTACTATCAAACCTAAAAATTTAAGCTAATATTAAAGAATTTAAAATTTGATGTTATGATAAATTAATAATATTATTTAAATAAATTTTTAAACACCGTAAAAATACCAAATTTCTCTTTTCAATTTAAAAGAGAACATCAAAATCTTTAACCAAAAATTGATAAACAATATATTGGAAAAATTGAAATTATCATTACCATTGTCTATATGCCATACGTAGTAATCTATCATATGACCAAGGAGAAGTGCTCGAAAGTCGTGTTCTTATGGAAATAGTGTTAGCCTTGTTTGGCCACTACAATGTAAGTGATCGACGCCATGCCAGTGGACCATTAGAAAATGAGTATAACGAGCAAAGTTCTGTCTCAGGCCCACAATCAATATTTCTTCACCTCATTTAAAAGCCTAATTATTCAACTCCACAGTTAATTCTTTTTCAACTAGTCAGTAATTAAATTCATAAGTCTCCGAAATTATGAATAAAATATGTAACATTTATAATATTGGACAGCTTTAATTTTAGAAGTGACAATTATTGACACGACAATAATATGTCACGCACATGATACAAAATTTGGCATATTTGGGTTAAATTTTACTAAATTCATATCAATAATGGGTTAATATGTTAAACGGTTCAAATTTAAGAGTTATGTTTGGGTTGCACCTCTCTTAATTTTCTAACTCTTTTGACATAATTAACTATCAAGCATTTAATTTTAAATTTTATTTTGAATTAAAAAACTTATAATAGCTTATTATTTTTATTTATTAAATGTATTTAGTGAATTTAATTATGTAATTAAATTTGAAGGTATTAAATTATTTCAAAGTTTTACATATGTAAATGGATTTATCCAATTGTGTTTTTTTAACATAACTGACGTGATCATACCTCTCCTTAATATGTTGTACGAGTCTTATTGAATAAACTGTTAATTTAATGGGTCGTTTTTGGATTTACACTAATGACGAAATAAGTTAACTGACCGTGTTTGAATTGATGTAAATACACTACGATCATTTGTATTACTACCCTGTTGATTTCAATCAAAAAGTGCGAGAAGCATATTGGCAATCTATGCATCTTGTTGCCATTCAAGTTATTGTTAGTGGGGATTACTTTTGACCTGAAATTGTTTTATTAGGTCCCAAGTGTTGTGGCAGACAAGGATGGAGTGAAAATGTTCCCTTCCCACTTACGCACAGTGCCAAGCAACAAATACGGCTCCTAAAAATTGCGAATGAAAAATTGATAATATATTTTTACTATTACTATTTATGACAAGGACAAACCTAGAGAGGATCAAATAAGATTTGACTCGCACGGTCGGTAAGCAACTCCCATATAGAAGGGATTAACCGATTAACCAACATAAATGGAGAGGAGGGCTCATATAAGGTGGAGGGATAACCCATAAATTTTTATATGGTGGGAGGGAGATTTATTATTTTGATGAGTGTTGAAACATGAACCCATAAGCACTAAGTTAGTGGCATTACCATCACACCACTTACCAACTCTCATATTTTAAATATTTTTATATTTAATGAAGTACTGATATTGATGTGAAATATAATACATATATATTTATAAAACTTAAATTTTGCTGAACATATAGTAAATTTTCATATAAAGTAATATTAAAATTCTCAAATTTTTTATTTAAATGAGATGACATATAAGTTATTAATATTATATTGATTATCACATCATCTTATAATTTATAAGATTTTGACAACTCACATGTCACGTCATTTAAACATAAATTTGAATAAAAAATTTGATAAGCTTAATATTAATATCTCACATAATAATGTAAAAATTTTCATGATAAGTAATGCTACACCACGAATTCAGATGAAGTGATGGTATGATTTTTGTTGACGAGAATTTTCATGGTGAGTAATGCTACACCACGAATTTGGATCGAGTGAATATATGATTTTTATTGACATTTTGAAGATCTATTGACTTATGACAAACTTTACAACAAGATGGATGAGATTAATTTATTTTTTATTTTTTTTATCTCCCACTTTTAAATATAATATTTTATTTTTTCTTCTTTCACATCAAAACATCAATAAAAGTCAGATCAATATTAGATCTAAATCCAACTATCATATAATTAATATATCATTCAAAAATTAATATGATAATTATAAATCAACTTATCATATCATTTAGATAAAATATTTGAATAAATTTTTGATTATATAACATTATTTTTTTAATATATAAGAAAATTTTGTATAAAATATACTGAATATACTCTTTTTAAAACGCGAGAATCTCTTTTTTCTTTATTTTTTTTCCCCCAACTTATATGCAAGTATAATTTTGTCTAAAATCAATAATAAATGCAGTTTGTTTAAAAAAAATAATAAATGCCGGTAAAACTTAAAATAATAATTTTATGACATGATCAAATTTACCCGGCCACTTAAAAAATGGTGAAAAACAATATAGGTTTGGTCAACTGATGAGGCCTTACGCTTACATCTAATAGGTTGGGAGCTTGAGTTCTGTCTCTTTCTCCGTACTTGGATTTAATTGTAATAATCAAAAAACAAAAGGTAAAAATTGTGTGATATGGTATTAAAAAGTACGAGTTATGTCTCTTTCCTCCAAATTCGGATTTAATTGAAATAATTAAAACAGTGCAAGTTTTGAAAATATCTTCAAGAATTGAAATTGAGGCTTTTTTGATACCACCAGTATTTGCGAACAAAACAATAATTAGCGAGTGAAGGTTGTAAATTGTGGGTTTTTCTTATTGCTGATGAAGTGAAAAAAAAAAAAGACTCATTTCAGTTCTTCGATGATATTTTCAAAACTCAATTTTTTTTTCCCTAAAAGAAAATATGTTTCAAATGCTACTTAAATAAAACTGTATTGATTACAGTAGCATGCAAATTACCTGTTTACGGGTCACACGCATATATATATATATATATTCCATGTATAGATCTTTTGCTATTATTTACTTATTTGTACGCGGAAAAAGGTTAGTCAATCATTAATCACAACGTATCGTACATAGACAACTTAAAAGTGAAATTTCATTTTGCATTCCTGAACAAATATGTAAACTGAAAGTTTCGCAAGTAATTTTTGAAATACAAATTTGCAGGTTGGACAAGTCCACACATTTTGAACAGAATCGAAATCAGTTTTATTTGATAATCAACATAGTCGTGCATCAACTCAGACATGAAAAGTTTAGTAAAACTGACTATGAATGAACATCTAGTGATCTAGATACATTGAATAATATAACCTTGATTTTCTTTGATTTCATACTTAATGCCCTTATAATACGTTAGTTATAATTCAACAATAAAGCAGGTCAACTGACGTTTTTATATACGTATTTATATAAACCAAAGACGACTGCAATGTGACATGTGTATCATGCAAGAATCAAATGGTTTGCCTAAACAATTAGGCTTTTGTCCACCCACCTGCTAATTTTATCATGCGCAGGGGGGATTGGTGGAGTGGTAAAACACTGTATCCCCCTCGCATGAGTCATGGGTTTAAAACTGTACACACTCCATCTCCTAATTAAAAGATATGATTTTCTTCCATATATATGAGTTGTTTTCTATTCAGATGTGGATGGCTCCCAGTAGTATGGGAACCATTTACCAGACTGTGACATCTATGCCCTACAGTCCTACAGTTTGGTTTCGATCGTCTTATGAGCTAGTCTCAATAACTCTAAAAAAAAAAAAAAAAACCAAATTTATCATGATTTAGACAATTATACCCGCTTCCCATTTATAGAATAAATTATTAGTCTTTCAAGTAAGAGCAAACAAGCAATGATTATCTGTTGATTTTTTGTTAGTGCTGATTTTTTTATGTGAGGAATCTAAGTTTAAATGATGTATAAGAGTGAAAAAATTTAATAATCTTGACCATTCACTTTTTTAAAAGCTGATATGTCAATAGATTGTAAAAAAATTAATAAAAAAAAAAGGACGGTAGAGAATCCTTACTCGGAGCAAACTGTACAAATAACCTCTAATTAGTCTTTTAAGTAATGGCATAATTATA
Source organism: Nephelium lappaceum (assembly GCA_021234005.1). Classification (NCBI taxonomy): domain Eukaryota; kingdom Viridiplantae; phylum Streptophyta; class Magnoliopsida; order Sapindales; family Sapindaceae; genus Nephelium; species Nephelium lappaceum. The sequence goes on from CM038011.1 coordinate 8,119,977, forward strand.
AATGTGAATTTATCTCATAATTAGATAACCATTCTTTTAAATTTCAAAAACATTGTTCACATGCCCCTGCCGGTGGTTCATTATCTTATGACAGTTAATGGCCTCAAACTTGTAAAAAATTAAAATACTTCTTATTTCTAAGGTTAAACTTAATTTAAAAAAAAAAAAAAAAAAAAAATTCCCCAAAAAAATTTTATAAAAAAATCCCCTAAAAAAAGAAACTTAAAAAAAAAAAAAAAAAAAAAACACCATCTTCATCTTCATCACATGAACACCCAATTTTTATCTTAATCACACAGACACCTTTCATCTTCGATATTCAAACAAATAACTTCATCTTCATTATTCAAACACCTAACTTCATCGTCACCATCCAAACAGCGATTGTTTTCAACAAAAAATCAGCACAAAAAATATGAATTTCCTCTACTTCAATCAAGAACAAATTCATAAAGCAAATAAATCACACACTTTTATTAAACATAATCCAAATAAAAATAAAAATAAAAACTTAATAAAAATAGATGGAGCAGAGATTAGTGCATCGGATCCATCTCCATCGTTGTTTTAAGATCTTATTCATGAGATTTTTTACTCTAGTTTTTTAAATTTATTTTTGATGATCATATGATGAACCCGGTTTTTATTTTTCCAGTAGGGACGGATCCAGCTTGAGCCCAGACTGGGTCCGTGATCCTTCTAAAGTTTTTAAAATTTTTTTTATATATTAAAATTGATAAATAAATCTGCTTTTGTATATATTTTCTTTATCGTTGTCAGTTTTACTTTTTCGTCTTCTAATGGTTAGAATTTTCGCAGTACATGTTTACCTTTTGTTTTTTTTTTTGCTTTTAGTCATTAAAAAAATTTCTAGGTAAAAGACATATTATTATAAAACTATTAGTTTGACCTCCGTTTAATTAATGAATCCTAATATTTTAAATCAATTTGCTGTATCAAAATTGTCTATTCGATAGTTTAAATTTGTTGTAGCAAAACTCAATAAACAATAAATATGCATTGCTATCATGTAAAATTACTTTGTGTTTTAAGAGTATGTAACTTCAAAACTAATAAATTATTTGTTCAAAAACAAATATATTGTATGGAAAGATGAATATAGTCCGTTTGAACATATAGAGAAAGTTATCGTCAATTAAACAAATACATATTATTATGGCCAAATTTTAAAAATAAAAATATGTTTAATTGGGTCTAAATTGTAGTTACATTTATAGTTCATGTAGTTAGTATAATAATCCATTATATTCGTGATAGAAATTCGAGTTTTATTGTGTTTATTTATCAATATGTGTGGAGAATTTTCGCTCTTTTATTATAGGAGTAGATCTTTCAGTATTATGAGAGTAAAACATATAATATTTAATCTTAATAAGTCTTGATTGACTGATCATAATTATTGTTGTGGATTATTTTTGTTTTACATAAACTATTTTACATGATAAAATTTACAAATAAAAACACTCTTATAAATGATAATTGTTTTTATCCTTAATTTTTATTTTGTTATAAAATGCATCTTCTAATCTAAATGTTGGAGTCTGCCATTGATTTTCACATATACATTTTTAAGTCCTTTAAAAATATATATGTTTTTCATTTTTATCAGGTAAAAAAGCACTGTATTACCCTCAATTTAAAATTTCAAAGGTTGATTTACCACGATTTGATTGGTTGAATCTATTTTATTTTATTGATTTATTTAATGTACACAAAAAGACTAAATGATGCACTCTTCAATCGTTACTTTGAAGGTTGGCCAACCATTAATCAACTAATGGTAGAGTTGATTATACAACATTTTTAAAAGATAAAGTAACATATATGTCCTAAACTCGTATATATATTTATATTTATACTAAACCTCAAGGGTTTTGCAATTTGTCCTCAAATTAGTACTGTATTGCAATTTAAAACACGTGTAATAGGAGATTAAAGCAAATGTGAAATGGCTCATATGGTTCGTAATTTTGACTTAATCATTAGAATTATATCATGACTTAACCATCATAACTATATCCCACAGGTTTCCCCAACGTATAAGTTTTATCACCTCATTATAGCATACAATTGCTTTTCCTACTCATTCAAGGAAATCAACAAATTAATGTTTATTGTACTTTCTTTTATTAGTTTTTTTTTTTTAAAAAAAAAAAAAATTTGATACCAATAAACTAAAGATTTAATGGAATTTATATACACAATTTGAATATTTAATTTTATAATGAAAAATAATTATTTTTATAATAAAAGAATAAAACTACAAACATAAAACTTATAAAGTCTACTCGGTGGAATATGACCCCCCATTAAGGTAGATAAGAAGATGCACAATTACATGTATGCTAACAAAAGATGTGTTGCTTTCTATTATTTATTTCAATTTTTGAGCGTTCACCCAGTAAACGAAAAATAAATTTTTTGTGTAGTTTTAATCTAATCCACGTGGTCAATTTTTATTTAAAGAAATAGTAATACTAAAATCAAATCTGAGAGAAACTAAAATCAAAGGATATGATCGGTCAACAAATTTTAAAATATTTTGATAAAAGGGAGGCCATGCCCTCAATTTGTGTAAAAACTGTTAAGATTAATTTGTACCAAATCATTCCAATTTATTGAGAACCCTAGTGAAAAAAAAAAAATTGATGTCTACTTTCTATTTGTTTTGTATGAAAAGAATCTTGATAAAATTGAGAGGGAGTTGCTAATGAATTAAAATATAAATAAATTTAAAAGTTGAATGGTTTTCAATGATGAGCTAAATCTGGCTACCTTTTAAATTGAAAAAGGAAATATAAGTTTAAAGAAGCTTCCAAACTCCAGTTGACTTGGGGCATGTAGTTTTAGCAAATTTAGGCTTAATATATGGTGGATATTGAACTTAGATAAAACAGTGGACTGCAACTGGAAAGGCAATTAAATTCGAAGTGCCGTGGAACGCCCTGTCTTCTTCATTACGTTGGTAAACACATAAACTTTGACCCAAAAAAACAAACATTTATTTCTTTTATTTATTTCTGGCAAGTACAAGAGACGGAACGTAATAAATTTTCGAAGGCAAAACGTGGATAATAAAGATCAAATTTCAAAGTCGCCTCTGATCTCATCCGCTACAATCCTCTTCATAGTGAAGTGTATTGTGTTGAAGAAAAATAAAAAAATAAAAACCAGAACGCAATAGTTCCTAATTAATTGCAACTAAATAATTATATAAATAACAGTCTTTTATGACTGGTGAATGTGACAGTCTGTTATCGAGTTGACTTTTAACTAGAGGTAGCAATTTGGAACCCGACACGATGGGTTGATACGAATCCGATACGAATATTATGGATTAGGGTTAAGCATTAACAGGTTGGATAAATTAACGGGTCAATCAGTCTAACCCATTTAATAATCGTGTCGGGTTTGTGTTTCCCTAATTGTGTCACGGCTTGACCCGTTTAACAAGGATAAAATAGTAATTTTATACTGGAGAGTATTAATGTAATTTTAGTGATACTATATATATACTTTAAAACCCTACATTCTCAATTTCTCATTCCACTCATCAGCGCCGCATCTGCTGCCTTCTTCTCTTTCTCCTTCTCCTTCTCCTTCTTTTCTTTCTGCTATCGGCGCTGATGCCTTCTTCTCTTTCTTCTCGTCCTGCTGTCGCCACGCCACTTTTCCTGCTGCTGCAGCGCTGTATCTCCTGCTGCAGTAGCGCCGCGCCTTCTACTGTCGTCGTGTCGCTTCTTCTCTTAGCGCCGCGTCTCGTCTTCTCTTAGCGCCGCGTCTCGTCTCCGTTGTCCAACATCTTCTCCTCATGCAGCATCGTTTCCTCGCAACATTTGCTACTGTCGTCTCCTCCATATAGCTTCTTCTCGCCCAGTCGAGTTGTCTCCTCAGACCTGCTGTCGCCGCCACGCCGTGTCACATCCGCCGTCCAACATCTTTTCCTTATGCAGCCTCGTTTCCTCGCAGCGTCTGCTACTGCTGCGCTGCATTTGCTACACTACGTTGTCTCCTTTGTGCAGCTTCTTCTCGCCCCGTCTGTCGCCGCGTCGCGTCGTCTCTGCCTTGCAGCTTCTTCTCTCCGCGTTGCATTGTCTCCGAAGATCTAATGGCGTCGCACCGTGTCTCTGTTTATATATTCATTTGTGTGGATGTTTGTATTTTTATATATTTAAATGTATTTTTATGTTTTGGATTGTATTTGTGGATGATTGTAATTTTATGTTTTAGATCGTATTTGTGAATGATTATATTTTTAGGTTTTCGATTGTATTTGTGAATGATTATATTTTTAGGTTTTGGATTGAATTTGTGGACGATTTATTTTATTTTTTTGAAATATGGATGATTATATTTTTAGGTTTTAGATTGTATTTGAGTATTTTAATGTTATTTTTTATTAGATGTGAATTAAAATTTAAATGTATTAAATATAGTTAAATTTATAAACAGGTCAGCTTAACATGTTAATTAAACGGGTCAGTTAAACGACCCGTATCTAAACGGGTTAATTATGTCGTTTTCGTATTGACCCGTTTATTATTGTGTCGTGTTCGTGTCGAATAAGTTCAACCCGTTTATATATCGTGTTGTGTTCGTGTCGTGTAAAAAATTATCGTGTCGTGTCCAACCCAACCCGTCAACTCGGATTGCCACCCCTACTTTTAACATTATTCAAGACATTAAAATGAATTACAGTCTGAACCAACAACCTTATAAATTACAAAAGAAAATTTAAACTTATATACAGATTGTACTCTTGATATATAATAATTTGATTTTAAGTTACAACGTTGAATTATCAACTCACACTTAATCCAATGCTTATAAAGTGTAAATGGTTTAAGAGAAAATAATTAACCACTATTTAAATATATTAATCGAGTAGCAACATTTCAAAAGTGGAAATTATTAAAATATCTTTAGTAAATAGTAAAAATTTATTTTTATCCAATATAGTTTAATTATTTTTAGTTCCAAACAAAACTTTAATCATTTTTAGTTTGCTTAAATTCATGTAACATTTCACGTAGATGAAATTTTACTCACGTGAAAGGCTTATAATTTTTCATCTAGAATTGAATCGTTGCTTTCTTGGGGCATGTGTTAGTGTGTCTAGCATATGATTGCGATGTAGGACTATTATCCAATAGAGCTTTCCAATGCTATCTTATACACTTTATTTGGACTCTGTTTGAACAACTTTTGTATCGGTTAAAGTTTTTTAAGAATATGAGTATTTAAAGTTTCCCAAGTATTGAGTCAAAATCCTATACGAAATATTGTATGAATTAAAATAGGTGTTCTATTTAGAGTTAACGACAATTAAACCTTTCCAATGATATCTCATATGTTTTATTTGGACTTCATTTGAACCACTTTCGCATTGATTTAAGTTTTTCAATAATATAAGTTAAAGTTTTCCAAGTATACGAATCAAAATCCTACATGAAATATTGTATGAATCAAAACGGGTTAAAAGCAATTGAAGTTCTATTTAGAGATAACGATGATTAAACATTAATTTCCAACAGTATCTCATGCGTTTTATTTAGATTCCGTTTGAACCACTCTTGCATAAATTAAAGTTTTCCGAGTATATGAGTCAAAATCCTACATAAATATTGGACGACTTAAAATGGATTAAAAGCAATTGAAGTTCTATTTAAAGTTAACGATGATTAAACTTTATTTGAGCAAAAAATGAATTTATCTTTTTACTAATTTGGTCAAAAATAAATTTGTCCCCAATTTGATATCATAAATTTAAGAGAATTTAAGTAAAATCAATCACCTTAACATAAAATTTAAGCATTGAAGGAGTAAATAAAAAATAATACTTATATTTTGAAAGTTTGTGTATTTGTGCATTAAAAACATAAATTTTTTTAATTAGATATTTAGGTCCGGAATGAATATTCGCCTAAAAGAACCCTTCAAATTGATATAGTTGACCTTTTTAGGTTTTAATACAGTGGTTGTTAAGGGCCGGTTGTTTGCAAGGAAGAAGTCACGATTTTGTAATGAAAAACGTGCAAGCGCATCCAATTGGCAAATGACAACAGTAGAATACTTGACATATCAAGTATAATATATTAGATATTATTTTAAAAAAAATATAAATATATATATTTAGATATTATTCGGGTAATTGAATGCTTAGGCACGTGCGTTGTTGCGCTGGACAGCGAGTGCTTGGCGGCTACATATTTGACGTTATGGCTCGCCTCTGCAATGCACACGTGCCCGCCACTTGCAACCTTTCTGGATAAACCCAGGCCGACATGCATCAACATGTCCATGTCACATCACCCCCATTGTCATTTCCAAATTCATTCTTTTGCTACTCTTTTTTTTTAACTGTTTTTGTTTGCTTCGAGAGTTTAACTTCGGTATTTCCATTGTTGGATATCTTAATTGGAAATTTTGTTTGCCATCTGTTTTACACATGTGTATGTTTATGGTATTAATTTTTTATTTGGTAAGAAAGAATTTCATTTGTTTATCAGAAAATGTGAATTTGAATAATTCTTTATAGAGTCAAACTGGAATTGAGAAAAGAGAATTAAATTGCCATTAAAACAAATTTGAAGATTTAAGAAAACCATATTGCATAATTAAATTTTGATGATGAGGTTAAGTAATTGACATCGTAATGCAAGATAGATCTTGTATGTTTTATTAAAGAATAAAATAAAGTAAACAAACTTTGACCGTTCCTTTTCCAGTGGTAACATGTTAGAACTTAAAAATTTTATATAAAACTCTTTAGGATAAGAATTGATGAAAAAGGTTGTTTGGTCCAAGGATCGATTCTTGTCCCTCTATGTAAGGAATTTAATTCTAAACGAAATTGTTATCCTTCAAAACATGATATGAATAAAACCTATTTTGTTCAATTATTTACAAAAAAGTTTTACTCTTAATATATGTCGTTTCAAGACGTGCAAAAAATATTAAAATAGATTTCATTAATTTTTTTTTTCTAAAATACTAATTTATAACCATCTAATATGCTATAAAATGTTCATTAAACTTCATAATGTTTTATGAATGAATTTTCAAAATAAATATTATATTTAAATATATTTAATAATTAAGAATCATACTGTATTTAAATAAGTTTTTGAAATATATTATCATTTTTGTAAAAAGGATCTTAATTATTTAAAAAAGAAATTGTTACTGCGTTTTAAAGACGTGTACTCATTAACATAATATTAATAATAAATCTAATAACATAGCAGAACTGATCAAAATACCAAAATTCCCAAGTAAAAGATCACCGAATAAGATAGCTTACACTCTTTGTTATTATTATCTTATTTTTATTGGTATTTTCTATTTTGCTTATGTTTTTTTTTTTTTTTTTTAAGAAGCATATATCTTTTATGTTATGTTGGTCAAATAAAAGAAATATATAGAAGACGAAGGCCGAGTAGAAAAATAGAGTGAACGCAACAGGCCAGCAGCCAGAAAGGCAGTACTAATGTCTCCATTAGCATTTGTCGGCACCCAAAAAAATAAAAAATAAAAATAGAAATTATAAAGCACGAGGTAGAGAGAGAAACAAGAAGACGTAGACAGAGAAAGTCAAAAGGGTTTTATTTATAACATGCCATAAATAAAAATAAACGAATGAAAGATTATCCAATTGGGCTCAACTCGCAGAGCAAGTACGACGCACCACCGATTTGTGACCGGGTAAAGTCGTGCTTACTTGAGACCTTCAACTGCTAGCTTGGAAAAGTCAATCTCCCGCATCGCACTCGTAATTTGCGTGTTTTTGACTTTCTCCATTTTGAACGTCTCTCTTATCCCTTCACTACTGCTGCTACTACTCCCATCACATATATAGCCTAACCCTCTCTTCCCTGCAACGTCTTCAAACCAATTCACAACTTCTCAACTGCCTCTCTAACTACTTTCAAACCAATTTCTCTAAGCTTCAACTCCAATTTATTTCTAAAGCTTTTAGGTTTTCTCATCTGGTGAAATCAATCGCTTCAATTTGTTTTTTAACAGGTTTGACCTCATTTTTTGTTATATACATATAGTTTGGAATATATGGAAGAGATTGATGTTCCACCATTTTTTGTCTGCCCAATCTCCCTTGAGATCATGAAAGACCCGGTGACGGTGCCAACGGGGATAACATACGATCGTGAAAGCATCGAGCAATGGTTATTCTCAGGCAAAAACAACACGTGTCCGGTCACGAAACAAGTGGTGGCATCAGATTGTGAGCTGACACCAAACCACACTCTTCGGCGTCTTATCCAATCTTGGTGCACCCTCAATGCTTCTTATGGCGTCGAAAGGATTCCAACACCGAAACCACCAATCAACAAGGCTCAGATCGCCAAGCTCCTCAGAGATGCTAAGTCACCACAAATGCAAGTTAAGTGCCTGAAGAGGCTTAAATCAATCGCCTCCGAGAACGGTACAAACAAACGTTGCTTGGAACCGGCCGGTGCAGTCGAGTTCTTGGCAGCAGTTGTTAGCAGCAACCTTCTGGACGAAGAATCATCAGAAGATGGGTTTGACTCGACGAGACCCACCGATGAAGCCCTAAGCCTTCTTTGCAATCTTCAAATATCAGAAGTCGGCTTGAAGAATCTTATAGGCAGAAATGGAGAGTTCGTTGAGTCCTTAACGCAAGTCATGCGAGGTGGCAGCTACGAGTCTCGAGCCTATGGAATTATGTTATTGAAATCGATGCTTGAAGTGGCTGACCCAATGCAACTCATAAGCTTAAGACCTGAATTATTCATCGAAGTTGTCCAAGTTTTTCATGATCAGATCTCTCAACAGGCCTCGAAAGCTGCCCTGCAAGTACTAATCAACGTCTGTCCATGGGGAAAAAACAGAATCAAAGCAATCGAAGCCGGGGCCCTGTCTTTCTTGATTGATCTTCTTCTTGACACGACCGAGAGAAGGGCTAGTGAAATGATACTAACGGTGATTGATTTGTTGTGTCAATGCGCCGAAGGAAGAGCCGAGCTTTTGAAACACGGAGCTGGGCTGGCCATTGTGTCGAAGAAGATACTTAGGGTTTCTCAGGTGGCAAGTGAAAGGGCTGTTAGGATACTGCTGTCCGTTTCCAAGTTCTCTGCAACTCCAAGTGTTCTTCAAGAGATGTTGCAACTGGGTGTTGTGGCAAAGTTGTGCTTGGTCCTGCAAGTGGACTCTAGTACCAAGACCAAAGACAAGGCCAGAGAATTGCTTAAGTTGCATGCAAGAACTTGGAAGAGTTCTTTATGTATACCTTCGAATTTGCTCGAATCGTATCCAGCTTGAGAGTGAGAGACAAATTTCAATTTTCATTTTTTTTATACACTTTTCCCTTTTGTGTATATAATTGATTGATTGATATCACAAAAATAGAAATGAACACGAAATCGTGTCGACAAAATTTCTTGACAGATGGGTTTTGTTTACTTTCCGAAAATTAATGCATGATTTACTAGTAAGTGCGAAAATTACTGGATCCAGTTTGTTTTGATTATTTTCCTTATCATTTCTCTTTATCTTTATTGCATGATTAGTTATAGTGCTCTAAATAGTTGAAATGTTGAGGATTCAGGATCTTGATATATTGTTTTCTTCGAAAAAATTGAAATATTCATGGTGTTCTTCTAAGTAAAAACTTAATTTTTTAGTTAACAAAAGAGTTCAATCCGCTTGAAAGAATATGATTGATCATTTTGTTTCATTAGTAATTACGTATTGTTCTTTTGTATTCATTGCCTCTATGATCACGTTTTCAATATGAGGTCAGTCAAGTTATTCATTTAAGCAATAAATTTACTCCATAATATATCTTGTTTTCATTAGTTAAGGCTATAGAATCTAAAAGCATGATAATCAGGCTTAATATATACGTAGCCTTCTTAACACATTAAAATATAATTTTTTTATAATAATTTCACGAAATAACTTTTCAAAAAAAAAATCTAAAAGTTAAAAAAAAAAATTATATCTTTTATAGGATTTAATTAAATGAGATTGATATGCTATATCTTGATAGAATAAACGCAATAATCGAACTCTTTCTAATAAAAAACTTCATTCATGATACTCATCAACTAATCACTATTCCGCTTATGTTTTTTTTTTTCCCATCTTAAAGAAAACCAATGGTGACTTAATATTTAAATCTTCTGAAATTTATCATATATAATTTTAGTAAATTTAGTGATATAGGTGGTTCAAAATGATTGAATTTCATGCAGTTAATAACCTAGCAGTACTTATTGTTGGTACGATGGATCACAATACTTTTCAACTTGTAACTAATGATCACCTACGTTGAATGAGGAGTTAGCAATGCGTATTTGAATTCACATTTGTTGAAAGCTCAAGTTGAACCCAAACCATTGAAGCAGATGTCTTCGAAATGGAGAGAAAGTTCTATGCACCTGGTCCAGTAAATGGGCCTGATTGGCCAAGTTGGCTGCAACCCAACTTTGAACGTACGTTGCTGGCGGTGGCGGCTCGGGTCAATGCTATAACTTTACTTCTACCTAATGGCTGGGGTATAAAATTTTTGTCTTCAAGTGAAAAACTAATTCATGTGCATTATAAATCAATTATTAAATTAATTTCTAACTACCGGTAAGTATAACCAACTAACATAAATTAAGAAGAGAAGAAAAAGAAAAAGCTTTTGATGAGGAGCGGGAGTCTTTCAACTTTGAATGATCTGGAAAGCCACAATTAATTATTTATTTTACCATTTCCAATCAACCTCCTACTCCAAACCGTCTATTCAAGTTATTAATATATGTAAATAAATCATTTTTCCTTCAAAGACCTAGGATTATTTCTATTTTATTGAAGCACATGGGAAAAACTCTTGATACCAATAAAATATAGGATAATTGTTAAATAACTCCCAGATTTTTTTTTTTGTTTTAATATATATAATCTTATTTTTCCATAGTTTGACATAATGCCAGAGTCCCCCGATAGTTTTAGAAATAGCTAATACCTTCTTATTGATTAATAAAATAGATCATCTATACCCTATAGTGTATGAAAATGTCTACAAAATTCTTTACTGTTAAAGTTGACGTTTAAAATTAAAATTTGATTGTTAATATAAAAAAACAAAATTATATGGACACTTTGAAAATTTCAATAATTTTAATAACAGTAATAAGACAGAAGATAAAATAAGATTATTCGAAATTACATGAATAATTAACGTTTAAGTCAAACTATAAGAGAAAAAGTGAGATTATATATATATATATAATCTCTATTATTAATGACTTCTAACTTCAGATATAATGAATGAATTTGATTAATTCATTCTTAAAGTTAGAAGATATTACTAATAAAATTTTTGTATGTACATGCATACACTTAAATTGATTCCTATGTCTTTTTATTACACATATATGTCAGTAAAAGGACATCATAAAGGCTTTCAAAAAAAAAAAAAAAAGGACATCATAAAAGAGAGTACAAATCGAAATTTAAGTTGAGTAGGCTCGAGACTATAATTGTTTATGTACTAATGGATCCAATTCCCAAAACCATAAAAACCTCTCTTGTGAGCAAACAATTAAATATTAGAGAAAAGTGACATTAATCAATGACATTGAATTTGCAACCTACGTCGATGCTGCCAGAAGTACTTGATATAGACTGATTCAATCACACGCTGCTCATATGCCCTAACTGGCGGCTAATTAAGGTGATCATCAATCCCTTAAGTTTTATACATTGTTAACTAATAAAACGTGAACCTCAATATAATCCATTTGACCGGGCGATGATCGGTTGACAGTTGGCATTGATTTTTATTTTCAAATATCTGTTTTGATCAAAATTCCTATAAGTTTGTCGACGCCGAAATGATGTGGAGTTATATTGTCTTGGATCTTGGGCTTTTCTGGGATCATGTGATGCACGAAATCCTATTCTGACCAAGTTTCTAAGTTAACATCACCTACATGAATGTGGAGCACACACCAAAATTATTTTTAACTAATCGAACGTTGAAATTTTCTAACCAAACATGTTAAAAAAAGATTTTCTAGACAAGTTCAGATTGGATGTCTGCTCTTGAAGATTTCAAGCTTGGGCATGACCTTGAGGATTAAAACTCAGCAAGTTTAGTTCGTGAAACTTGTCGTAGTGTATACCATTTCCTGGACCTAAAGAACCCTTCAAAGTCACTTTAGCCCACTATTAATTATGTGTTTCTACTTTTCAAAAGAATTTGGTTCCAATTTTTAAAATCTCGAAGTTTTAAGTTATATTTGATAAAATAAAGAAATATTAATGAAGGATATATAGGACTTGTCAATACTTTGGTGATTCAAGTGAAGATATCGGTTTTAGACTTTTAGGTAATCAGCTAATGTAGCAATCGAGCATTAGATTTGCCATTTTGAATATTATTTTAAAAAATTTGAAGTGTTCTGAAGTAATTATGTACAATCTTATGTGAGAAAAAGTTAAAATACATTTTGCAAATAAATAAATAAACCAAAAGACAGTTCTACACACGAGTATATATACAGTCCAATGGAAAACTTTTTCTTTCCGAAAAGTTTTGTTGCCCTATATTTTATCAAGAGGAAATTGAATTTTGATTATTAATCACACTGGCCCATATCAATCCATTCCTTTACATAGCTAGGGTTCAGTGTTTTTTGTTTTTCTGTTTTCGTATTTTTTTTTTATGGCAAGTAACTAGCTAGTCAGTTGTTAAAACCTTTTTCTCCATAGATTTTTTTCATAATTATTCCGATTTCTTGTTCAACCCTTTTTTTTTTGAAAAATGTTCAACTTTATGTATACAAAAGTTATACATCATATGAATTCTCAATTTATTGGATTTCGTTGACCTTGGCAATGCATTAACCATCCCCTATCATTGACAACGATAATGAGCATAGTTCATCTAGTTTGTGTTTTTCCTTTTTCTTTTTTCCAATCGTGAAAAGAATAAATTTAAATTACTTAATATTAACGTGATAGAGGAAAGCAAACAAAAGATGTATGTGGTACTTCAAAAAAAAAAAAAATTTATGTGGTATTTTTTAGTCAAGTTCTTACACAGATAAAAACTTGTTAACGAGTTAATATAGCCTAATTTAATTTCAACTATTTTTTAATTTCAAATATCTCAATTCTAAACTAATATATGATAATGGATTAATTGCAAATTAATACCATCATATTAATTAACATATTTTCTCTTTATTTTCTTGATTTTATCAAAATAAATTGTGATAGTTTTAAAATAATTAATATAAAAATTTAGTAAAATAATCGGAAAAAGCAACGTAGAAACTAGAGAAGGATAAGTACAAGTTAGCTCGTGAATTAAATGTCATACTTATATCCAATACTCAAAAATGGATAAGAATTTTTACGCTACTAGCTATTATATTATTACTACAACTTTGTCATTGAGAAACAAAGAATTCCTTGCTGGAAAAAACCATTAAGATTAAAGGAACCATGATTGTAATTTTGTGTAAAGCATATACTTGTTTATATTTTCAGCTTATTTTATATAAAATTTTCTGATTCTATGCATAGCTATATAGCAATTAAGAGAAAGAAAAAGAAAAAGATTCAATAAAGTAAATAAAATGTTATTCTCGGGTGATCTTGGAGAAAGTATCATCGGTTGAGAAATCAAATGGAGTCCAATTACCAAGTAGTAGATTTGGATCTTGAACTTGATCAGGTCCAAGCATGGGCTGTTGAGTGGCTTGCAAGGTATGATTCACCATCATTTGAGAATTATTCAACCACAATATCTCTTGAGAACCCATCTCTTCATTTGGCAGCGGTGGCAATTCTTGATTCCTGCAACATAGTTGAACTCCTTGTTGCTTGTGAACTGAATCAAATACACTATAGTAGATTTGCTCACTATTGTCACTTAAATGACTTTCCATGGACAAGTCAGGCATGCTCATGCTTCCAACAACACCATTTTCTTCTGTTAAGTGTACTCTACCAGTGTCCAAATTTGCACCGGACATATTTGAAAACTCAACCAATGGATCGAATTCACTAGGCAATTCCGGCATTTCAAAGGCACTACTGGTCTTGGTGTCAGGCTTTTGATTCAAGAAGTTTGCATAAACCAAAGCAAGATCGATATTGGGACCATCTTGCATAGTTGGTGAGCTGGTGGATGACTCTACCAAGGAGCCAACTTTGTTGCAATAAGAGTGTCCAATATTGGAGACATTTGTTGCACCCGCATAAGCCAAACTTTTAGAGGAGACACTGTGATGATCAGTTGATAACCTAACGGACTTGCCTCTCCTGTTTTTCCTGCAACCGCCGCCGACAGGCACGTTCCTTAGGGACCCACCTTTAGTCCAATATCTTCTACATCCCTTGCAGAAGTAACGTGGTTGAGTTAAGCTGTAGTTGTTGTAATAACAAAACTTGGTATTTGAAGAACCACATCTTGGACAGTTTGGTGATATGTCAACGTTAGGCTTCCATGCTCTGTCCATCATCACCAATAACCCTTCAACAACTTCACCAATGACCTTCCATGCTTAGGGTTTGGAGAGAATGAAATTAAGAGCTATAAGAAGTAATGGAAAACAATGGTTGTGGAGTGGTGAAGCACATGAGTGTTGTTGTGTATGGGGTGATGCCATGCACGTGAAGTTATGTTTTGGGCATGCAAGTTAGGGTTCCGGTGCCGTTAAGGACGAACAAGAGCGTAGCCAAATAGAGGGTGTCGGTGTTTGTTAGTGCGTGGTTCAATGGGATTGGAGGATTTGAAGGTCGTATAGGTAGCAAATGCCTCGAGAATATCGTTTAGGTTTCTTTCAAGAGCAGACCAGACTGGATATATAATTCTATATTATTTAATTAATAATGATACGATGACATACTGACACTCCTTATCTTCTAGTCTTAGGGATGTTAATGCCCTCTTTTCAAGTAAGTAAAGCCTCTGCCTTGTTCAGTGGGATTTGGATTTCGGTTGAATTTGTGTGTTTTTACGCTCTGCATTGATTGAAATTTGTTTCTATTTTTCGTCCAACAAATGGTATCAAATTTACTCTTCTAATAAGTCAACTCTTAACTATCTAAATTATAACAATATAGTTTGCACAGAATTGAATAAGAATAGCTGAAGCTTTACAAGAAGTTATTTATATGTAGTCAGATAATTTAATCTTGGTTTCCAGCAATCAAACGTCCATTTTGTTTCACGACTAAGCATGTCATCATCGGTCATTGCTTGTTATGGTTGCAATTCACATTGTGTTTGTATTATATCTTGTCACATGTACTCCCTTTGTATGTCGAAATATTTGCATCGTCCACATGGGGATGGTAATAGAGTTAGTCTAATGTGTAAAGTTTCACACTAATTTCATTGATAATGAGGTGTATTCATACACCGAGATGGACAATTGAATAGAAAACAAATGAAACTTAATCAATACAAAATCAACAGCTATTAAGTCCTAAGAACCAAGGAAAACTATTACTGATTACAATTTGAAAGAGATCATTGGCCACATTAAAATACTATTAATGTAGAAAATCTATCATATTAAATATAATTAATGTAGAAGTTTATCCTCATATAAAACATGGTTCAATGTTTCATTTGAGATACCTTTTTTGGAAAATTTAAGCATAGTTAGAGAGACAAAGAAAACTTAGAGAGACAAAGTCATTAACTTAAGCATTGGAAGGTGTCCCCAGTAATAAACACCAAGCCACTCTAACGAAAGTTTTTATTATTTTGCAATGAGATTGAAGATAAGGAATAGACAAAAGAAGTAGTCCTTCGAGCAGAGATCTATACGCATAGATTAATACGAGGAAGTCCTTCGAGCGAAGTTCAGCATACGGACATTGCATGTGTTTACGCATGCTGATATATACTCGTCATTCGTCATGGACTTCCTCCTACACTTGACAGTAGAGAATTTATCATGATCTATGAGATGATACTAACCAAAGAATTTTTTTATTTTAAAATTAATCGGTAAAGCTTAAAGCCCAGAATGAGGCAGAATGGTGTTGAGCACAAATTTGTAGGCGATTGTAAACAGAAAACGCTTGGGAAATACTTTAGCCAATTTGATTGTTTAGTTGAAAAATATGAACGCGCACGGTGCGTGCCCAGTGTTTCTTAAAGAGGGAATGTCTCATTGGTCGGTAGAATATATATAAATAAACATAGCTTTAAGCAGGATCTCTGGGATCATGAGCTTCTTGGATCATGCAACCTCACACGCTTCATGAATATGCTTTGTTGATTCGAGGATTATACAATACTTTATTCATAAAAGTACTTGATCAAACCTATGCATATGCCCCACGTTGCCCACCCATTTCCATCTTTTGTTATACTTCGTTTGTGAGCATCAACTTGACTTTATAAGAAGCTATGCATACCTAAATAAGCAGATACAACAACTGCAACTTATAGCTCCTTTAATGTTATTCGTTATGCTACCAAAAATCTTTAGTGTAACTTTGAGGATGACCAGAAAATTACATCTAAAAATTTTCAGAGCTTGTAGGAACAACAGCAAATTGCTATATTGAATCTAAAATGCTATAATACAATTCAATTCACATCAGCGATTTAAGGGTTGTTTAAAACAGCAATTCTAATGCAAATATTCCTAGTTGAGAGTCCAGTCCAGTATAAATTGTGTAGACTGAGTGAAACTTAAACGGTACGATAATGAGACATGCAGTTTAGAAAATCAAGTAGTTTTACATGTACATGCAGCACAAAAGCAAGGGCTAATCAGTCAGCAACTTTACTTCAATTAGCAATGATCTTCCCGGAAGTTTATGATTTCATACGGTCATACCAGGAAAACGAACTTCATGAAAAAACCTTTTGATCGTATATTTACACTTTGGGCCACAAAAACCGATGCAACGCGCAACAACAAATTTCCTTTCGGGTTAATCAGGCAACCAGTTAGACAGCCTAAGGGGCTACTTTTTAGCTAGTAAGAGGCTTATATTATCAGCTAAAAACAGTCGGAAATGACAGTAAGCATTTGCTGCTAATGAATGAATAAAATCAGAAATGTCAACAAAAATATACACATATACATAGTACATTCATAATACAAAATTTGGAGAGCAACAGATGATCGGTTAAAAGTTGCTGTTCCATGTGATATGGATGACCTTCACGATATATAATAATCACTCGAAGTAGGGCACTGATCATTTCATGCAGTGAGATACAAGGAATTCATCCAAAGATAGTAAGTGCTAAGCCATAAATTCCATATCATTTTGGCTACAGGTGACCCAACCTTTCCTGTTAGGCAACAAAACACAGCCAAATTTTAGTCGTCAGAGCACCAATATATATGAATCAGATTTATAAAGTGCAAAAGAATCACAATCTAGCAGGGAGGAGCCCTTGGAAATGCCATGTAAGTTATAGAACAATTGTGAAACCAAAGCACGCTAATCAAATGTTACACAGTTTCAGAAGAGGCCCTTACGTTTATATATGTACCACTGGATAGTTATCAACTCCAAGTGTTGATACTAAGAATCACAATGCTTTCATTTATCAGTGCTTTTGGTTTTATATATTCCAGATAACACTCGACATATCATTACTTCAACAATACAAACTCAGCTTAAATTTAGTGGTCAGCTTAAATTTAGTGGTTAACACCTGAGTTAATTCTAAGAATGCATAGAGACGGTTTAGAACATATTATTCATAGTTCATTTTATCTCACTTCATCATAAAAACAATCTGTAGAAGGGCCACCACAACAATCAGCAAAGATTAACAGCATCATTCCAGACATTAAGCCTAGCGAAAATCATCAGAATTACCATCTCCATCACCATAACCACCAACAACTCCTTATCACTACTACCACCATCACCACCATCACTATCAATGCTAACACAACCACCACAACCATAGACAATGCTGCACCAACACAACCACGGAGGCCATAGGACCAACGATATTCCACCATACCGACAGCACAGCAATAAACTCATGGAACCACTCCTACTTGCAAATCCAGTATTACAAACAACTAACCCTCCACAACCTCAGTATCCCATCACCGCTACAATTATTGCAAACAACTTAGGAGACAAGCCAATAAAATGCACTTGATATTATTACATATCTTTTATTCCAGGTCAATGAAACTCAATTTTAACTGCCTACATGTACTTGTGTGTATGTGGGTAGACTTGTAGATATGTAATGGATGTTAACACAATATCTTGATTAGGCAACTGTAGCACAATGTTTTATCATATATATATTTCAAATTTTCAACATTTGTAATTATTAAGTAGTTCCACAAGTTCAGTTACAATTTCCCAGCCATAAATATTTCCATTTCAGATTTGTCAGACAGTGCCAAAGCAAACAAGTGAAAATTGAAATAAAATCCAATTCAGTATTTGAAGTTCTATTAATTACCTCACTTATACTTTCCTTCCCTAGTAACAATACATGTTAACACTTATTTAAGAAAAAGGAAAAGATTTGAAACAAAAGATGTTCAAAGTAATAACCTGAAGCATCTGCATTAGTTTTGGATGCTGCTCCAGAAGCTGGCAAAGTTTATCCCGGTCACTCAATAAAGACTGCCATGAAAAAAAATTCATAGCATTATCAAGAAAAGTGCACAAAACTACAGAAATAATAGCAACAGAGTATGGAAAATTCAGATCAATGAATCTACAAGTCTTTTTTTCAGGAAAAAACAAAAGAAAAGAAAAGAAAATCTACAAGTCTTAAGCAATAGTTAAGCACAAAAAAAGAAAGAAAACTATACCTGAATCGCTTCTGGAGACTTGAAATACTCATGTAATGACATTCCTAAATCTTGTTGCTGCTGGGCTGCAGCATCTCCTTGCTGATGTAGAACTTGGGGATGTGCACGTTCAACTTGCTGCTGCTGTGCTGGAGAAAACTCTTGCTGTTGGGATTGATAGTAATGAATTGAAGAAACTTGTGGAGGCTGCATTACTTGCAATGGATGGACTTGCATTTGAGCAGGACTCTGCAGAGACATCCCTTGATCCAACTGTTGTGATGCTTGCATCGGAGGTCTAAGATGAAGAGGTGGTTGCTGAGGACGTGGTACTTGTGGGGGCTGCAACGGCTGCAACTGAGTGAGGGAATGCATTGACTGAATCGAGAAACTAGGTGGGTTCTCGCCCTGCTGCTGAGCTGGAGTGCTTCCATAAAGACTACCCGGCACTGAAGCTGGCCTACTAAAGACCAAGGGTGGCATTACGGGAGGTGGTAAATATGACGGTACTCCAGCAGCTGATGCAGAGACACTGCCTAACCGTGCATCCATAATTGGGGCAACAGAGCTCTGCGCCTGAGGCATTTCAGTTCCACCACTCGTTGGATTGTATACAGAAAGTTGAGAAGTAGAAGTCTTTAATGATGGTAAATTAAAGGGGCTAGATGAAAATGGAGGTGGTGTTGGAGGAAGTGGAGGCCTAGAAGATCCACCAGTAAGGGAAGAGGATAAAGGTGTAGAACTGCCACCAAATGCTGATAGATAATCTGCCTGAACCTGCAGGGAAAGAAAATTTGAAGCGATTAGAAACAGCAAACAGAATGGCAAAGACTGCAATTCTGCAGTCAAAACTGTGAAACAGAGAAAAGGGGTCATTTTCTCTTACCTGGAACGCTGCAGGAACCGGCAGCTGTGCTTCTGCCATAGAATTAACAAATGGGGAAGATTGAGTTGGGACAGAATCCGAAGCCTGAGATATTACAGGCAAAATTGTTTGAGGAGGTGGCATTGGAGGTAATGGTGGTTGATTCAACATAACTTTCTGGTCATAATATCCTCGAGATCCAGCAGCCCCAGGAACGCTACCGGCATGCTGCGGACTGTTCTTTGGATAGTAATTATGCGGAGTCATCCTAGAATCAACAGGTATTGATGACACTGGTGCATTATTGTAAGGGGAGGCAGAAAACCCAGGACTATTTGCTGCAGCACCTGAATCAAACGTACCAGAGGTCTTTACTGTAATAACATTCTTTGAATCATCAGATTGCTCAAAAAATTTCTTTTCAGAAGAAACACTTGGTTCTCGAGTCAACGGGACTTCAGGGCGTGACACCGACATCCTGGAAGAAAACTCACTTTGGGTGTTTTCATCAACATTAGAAGCTAATGGAGTACCCAATCGAGAAAATTGACTATTATCATTAACATCACTTTCCGTCTCTTCAACAATAGAGTGTGGAGAACTTTGCTCGACCATGACTGGGGCAGGCTGCTGCAGATTATCATCCAGCTGAGGAAATGGCAATTTATCATCAGGTTCAGACTCCTCATCGTCAAAGACAATATCAATTCCCTGAAGATCATCATCAAGGTCCGTTTTCAACTGCTTAGATTTGTCAACATTCTCTTTTTGGGTGTCACTAATCGGAGCTACACTCTTCATTTGTGCTACTGCTTCACCAACGACAGTTACTACACGTTTCTGGCGCTCCCTTTCTCTAGCCATAAATTCATCAACGTGCACTGATGGAGCTCTTCCACCAGCAGAACCCACTCTCTGGGCTACTATCACATTAGAATTATTAACACCATCAACACTCCTTTCTTTGGCAATGTAATCATCCACATGCAAAGACGGAGCTCTGCTGGTGTTCGGTTTGCGCTGCCGAAATGTATCCCTCCGAGTAGGACCAGAAGGGGTTGTAGATGGACCCAATCCCCGTGAAAAAGTATTCTGGGCTGTTGTCTCAGCCAATGAATTTTCTCCTCGAGCACGCCTGTTCAAGCCTTCCACCGGTGGCATTTTCCTTTTTGAAGGAAGAGTTGCCTGTGATAATCTATCAGGCAATGTTTCTGGACATTCCCACAAAAATTTGTCTTCAAGTCCAACTAGGTAAAGATGATTGTCTGGCTTTTCAATATAGCCATCTTCCATGTGATTTACATTTGAAGAAGGTTGAACATCGTTTAATGACAAATGGATTCCTTCATCAAAGAGTATATCATCCACCTTAACTGAACCAGTAGGCTTTTCCAACAACAGCAACAATGCCTTCACATACCCTGAAACCTATAACATCAACGTGTCAAATTCAAAAGACAATTCACAGAAAAACAGAATTTGGGGAAGACATCTTCTAATAAGTCATAATATATACCTGGCACAGAGTGCTCTCCATATCACAGGAAGCTATATGGTTATTATCATCATTGATCTTTGAACTCAAAACGGCAGCTAATTTCTTTATGTATTTCATGTTTTCTTCTGGTAAGCCTTCTGGCACACTCTTATCATCAGCAAGCCCAAAAAGATATTTCAATGCAATAACCCCATTCAGGCACAAACTAATCAACAAGAAAATGTAAAGTCAAGCCAGTGAAATGACAGAGAACGAATCCATGGACCAAATAGGCATGTCTATGCAAAGTGATGGCTTAAGAGTTTAGCATGAAGATTCAAGATTCATAATAAGAATCTCACCCAAGATTCAAGATTTTTCACAGTATGAAAGAAGCCTCGCTCATACTTATTTTAATCTTGCTAATTATTCAGGCAAGTCCAAAAGCATTGCTAAGTAAGCTTTCTAAGTTTGTCAGTAATAAAGAACCATAAAGAAGTCATTAGAAAAGATACTCAAGACGAAAACAGCACATATCTAGTTATTAAAAGCAAAAGATCAAAGGTAATTTCTACTCTAGACATCCTTGATATGAGACAAATTCAAGCAGCTTATCACTCAACCCCACTAAACACTTCTACGTACCCCAGAATTAATAACAGGTTTTTTAAGTACTATGATTTTCATTTTGTTCTAAAATTAACCTCCCCTGCTGATGCTATTTTTTTCCCATGATAGGAGATACAAAAATTATTGAACAGAAGAAAACACATACAAAAAGGATAAATTAATTGAACTTCGGGGGTCCACAAAGTAAAAAAAAAAAAAAGCAAGAGCAAAACATTAGCAAAATGCAAAAGCGTGCTGCACAAAAGAAACTATTGATTTGTCCAAAACAAAGTCTTAAACAGAAGATGAGACATTATGAAACTCTGACATATAGAAGCCCACAAGGTGGAAGAAAAATAAACTGTCCCAAAAAGGGGTCGTGTCATCATACTCAGAATCTTAGAAAAATTCTCTGATTTTTGTCAGACCAGATTACCCAGAATATTGCCACAACAGCATAAACCCCAGATCACCATGGCCTTTCTATCTCCTCCAAAAGCTCTAAAGTCCTCAATCAACATCTGCTGATGCTTATTGAATAACGAATATGCATGACATGCAATAAATGTTTATCCATGAAATTTTTTTACCCCTACTTAACCTCAGCCAGTTTACACACGGAAGTTATCCCTAGCAACACTAGAAGTTTGGTACTGTCTTCACTAGATTTATGAGGATCTTCGAACACAATATCAGTAAAATAGTAACTAACAAAAAGACACATGATTACTGCACACACAATATTTGATAACTGCTTGACTACCTAAATTAATCTCAGCCAGTTTCAAATCATGACAGGTCTATTTCTTACAAAAATAGAAGTTTGGTTCCTAATACTAAACTTACATAGATCATCTTAAATTAGATTTCGGGAATCTACAAGTGTAATATCAGTAAAACTGTAACTAACAAAAGAAAATGAAAATGGTTTTCTTATTCACAGATGGACTGACCTTTTCCCATCAATGCAAAAGTGCAACGATCCTAAAGAGAGTGCACTTATAGCCTCAATTGCAAAAGTTGACGGGCCATCTTTTGAATCAATTGATTTCAACAGCTTTTTCCAGCAACATAACAAAGGAGGATTATTTTTCCATTCCAACTCATTAAGGATAAGATTCCCACTCCTTTCATGTGTCCCCACTGAATCAAATTCTCCAAGAGTAGAGCTAGTATGACATAAAGTTGAAATTAAAGCACTGCGACCTTCATTACAAGAAAATAATTCCTTGAACGCTGTAAGACAAAAGACTAATTCTTTTCCAACTGGTAGGACCTGAAAACAAGAGCATCCTCTATTACCATTAATATAACACGCTAGAAGACAAGTCTATTTCTGTAACAAAGAACCAAACAAGAACAGAAAAGACCTTTTTCTTGATTTTGGTTGCAATACAATAAATGTTTTCTGATTTTTATATAGACGAAGTTAAATAAGATCATTCCAGGACAGAAAATTGCAGACTGACCCAAGATTTAATTGAAAGCAAAAATCCAATAAATCATTATAATTTTTGAATGCTTGCATTTCAACACTGCTGGAGGAAGAACATTTCATGAAAAGCAATATATTCAAAAAACCCAGAGGAAACTGATCAGCATGAACAGCTTACAAACATAAAGAAATCATTTAATTTAAAAAGGAAATAATACCTGAGCAAACTTAAGGACAAAGGGTAAAATCACCGAACAATCTTCAGCACTGAAAGCACCAAACTTGTGCCTGTTATCCACCGAACAATTTTCATAAATGCGCTGAAGAATTTTCTACAAAGGAACAGTAAAAGAAAAAAAAGGACATAATACACGTCAACTACTCACGAATTAAACTACTCACGAATTATGTCTCATGGGATACTTTAGAGGTGTTCGAGAACTACAAAGTAGTGAGAAACACTTGAACACTGGGAGGCACCAACTACTTATGGTAAGACCAAATTTAGCAAAATTCATATGGTCTGAAATATGATTTTCATTGGAATCAGTGTCATCAAAACATCTCTCCAGCACTTCTGTTAGCATCTGGACAACACCATCCTTTAACAACAGGGCCTGACAGGGAAAATAGTCATTTCACTAAAGTAAGTTGCTGTTAAATGTGGCAGTAGGGGTGAAAAGGAAGGAATCTTGAGACAGAGACAGTAAAAACCTTGGCGTGGGGATGTTCTAACAGGCTAGCAAGAAAATCAAGAAACCGGCCACCCTGAAAAATAGACAGAATATGATAAGTGCAACAGACTTGTCAAAATGTTAATCCGTTAACATACAATAGGATTATCACCTTGTACACATCCATGTCTGAGAGAGTGGACGAGTCTGAAGCACGATCACGGATCCATGATAATATAGGGCGTAAAAGCACAGAAGCATTTTCAGCTTTTTGACATGCAATACGTATTATAAGAACTCGAAGCATGTCTTGTATGACTACCAATGCCTGTTAAAGAACAATATCACAAGGCACAAAAGATGCGAGGAAAAGTTTTATTCAAAACAGAACTGAGTAACAACTTCACCCTACCTGCCAAACAGTGCCACTGAATAAATGATATCAAATCCAATAGTTTCAGAGACAGAACACATACAGAAATGGCATAATGTTGGATGATTTGGGCAATTTTGTCAAGATGTGGTCTCAGTTGGCTAAGCAGCTTCTCAAGATGTCTGGACTCTAAATACCAATCAACATCTCTCTCCTTCTCAGGCCCCAACAACGACCCAACAGCCAATGTTCTAAGGGCACTCAACAAGGGCATTCCATTCCTCCAAAGCCAGATGCCTTCTTCAGGAAATAAATCATTCTAGCAATACAAAGAAAACCAAATAAAAACTAGTCAAACATCATAACAAATAAAGGTTTTCAATCATCAGCTTGTTTTATAGTCCAACTTCTAGCCGCTTTGAGAATTCCATTCCAGAAGATTTCAAATAGACATCCTTCTTCTTCATTCACTTAGACTGGGATGAAGCTGTAGCTTAATGGTGTTTTTATAGATCTAATCGTACAGCCTAATAGAGAGATAGATGCTTTTCTTAGAAAATTTAGGCCCAGTTAACCTTGTATATATATTATACTGTTCCAGGTTTATCCTAGTTTGTGGACTTATAATTCACTTTGTTTCTGAAGGATGGGTTAAATCCAAAGCTGGATCCTTCAGCCCGAAACCTTTGCACCGTTTTTCCTTTAGTAATACGGTATTCAGCTGTTCCAACAATCAGTTTTTGGGTCGCATCTCTAGTGGAGCGACAGTTCTGCAGGCGGGTGACTCTGATTTAGAAGAAGATAAATCTGTAGCTGACGATAATTTGGGAGTAGAGGGTTCGGACGACGATAAGAAGGAAACCCATAGGACTATCATCAACAGGTGCTGCAGTTCGAACTGTTTGAGTGTAGGGGCAGAAGATGGAGTCACTGTTTGAGGGGTGGGGTCAGAATCGCCTCTCGAATTTGCAGAAATTACGGGTAAGGAGTTGGACTTGAATCAAGGCAGATTCAGTGATGAGACGGACTCAGATAGTGAGTCGGATGGGAGCCAAGCAGAAGAGGATACTTTTTCTCAAAAAGAAAACAACAATGAAGATGAACTGAATCTGCCTTTGCTGTTTGACGAGCAGATGCTGGACTCAACTAATGATAGCGGTTTGGGATGCATGCAGAAAGGGGGTAAGGATGGAATTTTTTTTCAATACCAAAGGAGAAAGAAGGCAGCGATCCAGGAAGTAAAGGAGGACAATACGTGTTTTCAGGCAGTGAGTTGTAAGGAAGTAAAGGGTCTTCTAAATTCAGAGGATGAAGAGAAGTGTATGTTGTTACTAAAAAAGATGAATTTGACCCTCTATCATCCAGTTAAAGCGGTTCAAAATTTGTCTACTGTGAAGTCGGACATAAAGAAGAAAAGAAACAGGGAAATACAGAATCTACAGTGGGGTATGAATTATGACAAAGGAGGAGGCAGCAGTAGTAAGGGTCATCACGAGTTATCATGAAGATTTTGAGTTGGAATGTGCGAGGTTTGGGGTATTGGGAAAAAAAGGAGGATGATTAAGGAGACAATTAGGAAGACCAATCCAGATGTGGTTATTTTAATCGAGTCAAAAAAACAGGTACTGGATCATAGTGTTATTAAAAGTGTTTGGGGAGTAATATTCAAGCAGTGGGTTTATTTACCTTCAGAAGGTAGTTCTGGCGGAATTGTACTAATTTGGAATTCCAAGATTGTCAAGGTTTTAGGTTCAGTGTTGGGAGAATTTTCGGCGTCTATTAACATCTTAGGTGCAGATGGTAGAGATTGGTGGCTTTCAGGGGTTTATGGTCCGAATAAGAAAAAAGAAAGAGGGGCGTTTTGGGAAGAGTTGTCGGGCTTATTTGGGTTATGTTCTCCGAGATGGTGTATTGATAGAGATTTTAATGTGGTTAGATTTCCTTCAGAAAAATCTACAGGGGGAAGGGAGACTAGAAGCATGAAAGACTTTAATCGCTTTATTAGATAAACGAATTTGGTTGATTGTGCCTTGAACTACTCGGATTTTACTAGGTCAAATTTTAGACAAAATGCTGTTTGTTGTAGAATTGACAGGTTTTTATTTTTGAGTGAGTGGGAAGAGTTGGTCGGGAGGAAAGTTAGACAAAATGCATTAGTGAGAACGGTCTTTGATCATTGCCCTATCGTGTTGGACTCTTCTCATAGGAATTGGGGCCCTACTCCTTTTAAGTTTGAGAATATTTGGCTGGAACATCAATCTTTGGTTAGAAATATGGTGGAATGGTGGAATGAAATGGATTTTCAAGGCTGGAAGGGTTATAGATTCATGAAGAAGGTTGAATGGGTTAAAAAGAAGTTGCGAGAATGGAATAAGGAAGTTTTTGGAAACATCTTTAAGGAGAAGGATGAGATTGAGGCTAGAATCTCTGAGTTTGACAGATTCGAAGCTGAGGGATAGCTTTGTGATTATTTGAGATCGAAAAGGTCTCATTTGAAATTGAAGCTTGAAAAGTTGGTAATTAAGGAGGAAATGTTATGGAGGTAAAAGGCCAAAGTGAAATGAGTTAAAGAAGAATATTGCAATTCTAAATTTTTCCATAAAGTCATTAATGGGAGAATGGCGAAGAATTGCATTAATAAACTTGAATTAAGCGACGGGTCGATAATTGAAGAGGAGGGAGCCATTGAATATGAAATTATACGATTTTTTTAGAAATTGTATACTAAAGAAGATGTAGAAAGACCAATTATTCAAGGTTTAAATTGGGATTGTATTGGTAGAGATAAAACTGATTGGTTGGAAAGACCATTTGAAGAAGAAGAAATAAAGAAGGCTGTGGTGGATTGTAGCAAAAAGAAGGCTCCTGGTCCGGATGACTTTAATTTCGATTTCTTTCACGCGTGTTAGGAGATTATTAAAGATGATTTGATAGATGTGTTCTTGGAATTTTTTGAGAAGAGGATTGTTAATAAAATCACCAATGCAACATATATTTGTCTCATTCCGAAAAAATCTAACTCTTTGAAGATTGGTGATTTTAGACCAATTAGTTTGGTCTCTAGTTTGTATAAAATTATTGTTAAAGTTCTTTCTCTTAGGCTGAAAGAGGTGTTGGACAGTACTATATCTAGTTGTCAGTTTGCTTTTGTTAAAGGGAGACAAATTTTGGATGCTGTTTTGGTGGCTAATGAGGTGGTGGAAGAATTCAAAATGAAGAAAAGAGAATGTATTGTTTTCAAGATTGATTTTGAAAAAGCTTATGATTATGTTGATTGAGACTTTTTGGACTTCGTCTTGGAAGCAAAAGGTTTTGGGTTAAAGTGGAGAAGTTGGATCATGAGTTGCTTAAAGTCTGCAAACTTTTCCATCATAATAAATGGGACACCCAGGGGAAAGTCCTTTGCTTCTAGAGGACTTAGGCAAGGTGATCCTCTTTCCCCTTTTTTGTTTATCCTTGTGGCGGATTGTTTGGGAAGGTTGATTGACAGAGCTAAAGATTTTCATCTAGTGGAAGGTTTTTGTGTTGGTAAGGAGAATGTTATCATTTCTCATTTGCAATTTACCGATGATACCGTGTTCTTTTCTTCTGGTGATGAAGAGAATTTTACCTTTTTAGTGGTGGTGATTCGTTTGTTTTGTTAGATGTCTGAGCTTAAGGTTAACTTGGCCAAGAGTGTTGTGGCGGGCAATAATTGTGATGATAGGAAGTTAGTTGACTTGGCCAACATTTTTGGTTGTGAGGTAGGGAGATGGCCGTTAAAATATTTAGGGTTGCCGTTGGGAGGTAATCCGAGATCCTTTGAGTATTGGATCCCAGTGGTAGAGAAAGTTGAGAGGAGATTAGAGGGATGGAAAAATGCATTCCTTTCGAGGGGTGGAAGATTAGTCCTCATTTAAGCTATGTTGCATAGCATTCCTACTTATTATTTATCCTTGTTTAGAATTCCTATCAGGGTGGCAAAAAGAATTGAGAAGATTATGAGAAACTTCTTGTGGGATGGTATTGGTGAAGGTAGGAAGGTACATTTAATAAGTTGAAATATTGTTTCTCGTCCTCAGCATAATGGTGGATTAGGGATTGAGAATATTGTGATGAAGAATTTGGCTTTGCTTGGCAAATGGTTATGGAGATTTCCTTTGGAACCCAATTCTTTATGGCATAAAGTGATAAAAAGTAAGTATGGAGTCCAAGGAAATGGGTGAGATTCTAATGTGGTCCTTAAAGGCTTTAATAGATGTCCATGGAAAGCTATTATGCAAGATTTCCATGCATTCTCAGGGAATTTGCGGTTTGTAGTTGGAAATGGGGCTCGAATTCGGTTTTGGGAGGATTGTTGATTGGATTCTCAACCTTTATGTTTGATGTTTCCAAGATTGTACAAGCTTACTTTTTCTCAAAATGTCTTAGTTTTAAGCAGATTGGATTGTTCTCTTATTAATTTAGGTTGGCGCTTTGATTTTAGGAGAAACTTGAATGAGAGGGAAATTGAGGAATTTTCTTCTTTTATTTCTTTGCTTGACAATGTTTCTCTCAATCCTAGATTGGACGATTGTAGGTTGTGGACGTTAAGTTCCAATGGTATTTATTCGTGCAAGTCTTTTCTCGAAAAGTTAGTCCAAGGTGATTCTCTTCCTAAGTTTGATTTGGCTAACCTTATTTGGAAGTCAAAGGCTCTGAACAAGGTCAAGTTTTTAGTGTGGCTTATGGCTCATGGGAAACTAAGTACGGGTGACGTCATTCAAAAAAGATTTTTAATATCTGTTTTTCTCCATTTCGGTGTGTCATGTGCAAAAGGTGGGGGGAAAATTTGGATCATCTTTTTCTTCATTGCCCGATGGTTGGCTTGTTATGGAATAAATTGTTTTATTTAACTGGTTTGAAGTGAGTTGCTTCTAAATCATTATATTCTTTGTTAATGGAAGATTTTAAAGTCTTAGGAGGAGGAAAGAGAGCTAGTATACTTTGGTATTGTGGAGTCTTCACCATTTTTTGGATTATTTGGGAGGAAAGAAATAGAAAAATTTTTGATGAAGTCGAAGAGGAAGACAACTTTTTAGGGGATAAAGTGTATTATTTATCTTCCCTTTGGACATCTTCTAGTAAAGAATTCAAAGATTTACCATTATTTCTTATTATGCTAGATTGGAAGGCTGCAGTTTGTTAATTGTTTTTTCCAATCTTGTTTTCAGTTTTAGTTTTTGTTTCTTTGTTTTTCGCTGGACTACTGGTTCACATTTGTAATTTTTTCTTCCTATCAATAAAGTATTTGTTTCCTATTAAAAAAAAATAATAATAATTCACTTTGTTTCATTTTCTTTAATAAATTTTTCTTTAGCTTATATATATATATATATATATAAGGAACAGAACATGTACATAAAACCATTACTCATTCCAGATTCAGTGTGATTAAGAAAGAATTGTCTGACGCAGAAACAGAATACGTGCATACCAAAAGACAGAGTAAACTGCAGGTCTCCTTAGGACCCAAAGCCAGCAATGAAGCAGTTTGAACACCTACAATGAGGGAGTGGAAAAGGCCAGGAGTCCAGTCATGTATTGGCCAAAAAGCAAGTGCTGATACAGCAAGATGGCAGACAGCTCCAAAACCAAGTGCAGAATCAGGAAAAGGAGAGGAAAGGTCAGCAGCACAAGCAGCTAACTTAGGGCTGCAATTACAACACTGCATTAATTTATTTACAGATTACATACAGTATGCCACCAAAAAGAAAACAAGAGATTTGAATACCTCACTTCTCGATGCAACCGTAGAAGGGCATTCATTAGTTTTGTGTTTTTGTGCTGCTCCTTAGCTTCCTACAAACAGTGCAAGCAAACAACTTGATTATTGCAGAAAAATTGACTGATGCATATCATATGTTATCACAAGTCACAACTGCAATTAACAGAATTAATCTAAGATCCCAAATAAGTCCCTTCCAACTGAGCACAGAGAGCTGCCTCAAGTGAATTCAGCAGCAATTTGTTCATGCTAACGTAAATGACTTACTGTCAATCAATATGCTCAACCTCTCAATTAGCTCAACATAATAATGTGTCACTATCTAATATCACGTGGCTCTTGCACTCCTTAATTAACCATTTTATGGTAAATTAAAACTATTATCCTGCATAAAAGTCTAAACAAGTTAACTGCCTTTCTAAAGCAATCCCAAAGCTCAAATTCTAGAAAAAGATGACAAAGACCACCATCTTAACATATATTATACATGAAGTCAAGTTTACATAAGGACAACCAATATGTCATGGTGTCAAATCCATTAAATACTTGCCTCTCAAGACACCAAGGATAGGTTAACATATAGAGGGCCATCAATTTTTTATATCCAACATATGGAAAAAGGTAAAATGGAAATATGTATTTGAGATAGATCAATAAAATGTATTTGAATTATCTCCTCTCACAAAGAAAAATACGAAGACAGCATCATGAAAATATCCAATTTATATGGGGACTGTCTCAAGCTTCCCTTTTCAAACTCTCCAGTATAAGATGTCAATACTAAGCTTGTCATAAAAATATACAATACCAAAAATGTAGCATCTTTTTAACCAAGAAGTGCTTTGCAAGTTAATAGAAACATGGTACATATACAAATGCATTGGCAAAAGGTCACATGGATTTCCAAATATACTGAACTAATTCAAAATGCAACAAACCTGTAGTTTCTGCAGAAGTGTGATTAGTAATACCAACGAAGGAACCAAAAGGTCAACTATGCTCTGTTCACGATTACGTTCCAAGAGTAAGTCCGATGAAGAATTGCATTCTGTACCATCATCAACAAGGTAATCTGTCCAAGACATAAGAAATCAAATGCTTAATATAAGAGATCATCAGCAGACTTCATCGTAGTTATCTCATAAATATCCACAAGGACAAAATAAACTTCTTATACAAGTCTTCTCAGCAACTTACCGTAACTGTTCGAAAATCTCTCAAGCATGAACCGGCAGTTGACCAGAATAGCATAGATAATTGTTACAGCACCTTCATCATATAAGGCACCAGCAACAGACTACACCCAAGAAACCGAACAAAGAGAAGGAAGAGAATAAGAGCCAAGATAGACCATGTTATTACTACATGGTGAAAAAACAGACAATGACATACCGAGTCCTCTGAAATAAATGCCAAAATTCGGAGTGCTGTTGTCAGCTGTGCTATGGAAGAGTCACGAAGGGTGACACCATCAAAAGACTTCTCAGAAATAATTTTTACAAGATTCTCCATGAAATTAAAATCAAAACCACCAGATTCTCCCAGGCCACTGTCAACATCCATCAAATCTGACACTAAAATGTTGGTTGAGGTTAATTGAGCATCTCCTCCAGAAGCTAACACTGCAGCATACCGTAGAAGACCAATAACCCCATTCTTGTGATAAACCACACCAGCGTCTATCCATTCCAAGAGCCTTGTAGGAGCATCTTTTCTGTTGGAACCAGGAGAGGAAGAATGTAGAGCCTTATGAAGCTCTGAAGCATGTCCAACCCAAGAGCCCAGAGAAGATGCAGTTGAATCGGTAACAATAACTTCAAAAATTTCAGCAGCTGAGTGCAAAATGGCAAGATTATGCGGTGAAGCACCTGAACAGCCAGAAATTCATCGAAGTATACATATTAAACACAAACAAAAAAATTATACAACCATTTCAAACTTAAAACATAGAGCAACTGGAATACCACTATTTTTGGTGACTGGGTCTGATTCTTTGGCAGAATGTATTGCTTCAATCAATATGGAAACAGCCTAAAAAAAGTTAATGCATTAAACCAAGCAGCGATGCAGCAAAATGGCGCTGTACATTACAAATTCAACAGTGACAAAACAACGTAAAATCATCAACAATACAACGGGTACTTGTTTCCTTAGAAGTTAGAACTTTCTTTCTTTAGAAGCAGTTCAATACTATAAATAACAAAAATTCTTACAGTTAAAGCTAAAAAACAAAAAATATGAAAGAATCCTTAAAAGCAGATGACAATAAGATAGATTACACATTTGACATATGAAAAAATTAAGTTTAGATATAAAGAAAGCAATAAGCAAATATCAACATTCATGTGGAATGTAACTGTTATGGAAATAAATACACAGACAAACTGGTGTCTCATTTAATTTGGCTAGAAATGAAAAGTAGGAATTTAAACTAAGTTACTGAATGCAAAAGTGAATATGGCTTCAGATAGCCTATCATTGATACCTCTGGAAAAAAACCCAATGCCAGCAAAGCCTGGCGTCCACAATCAGACCTACAAATTGTCAAAAAATTGTGGGGTAAAAACCAGTATTCTCGAATTTAAAGTCCAGAAAAAAAACCAAATGAGTAAGCAGGTCAACCTAGAGAGACCACAAAGTTCCCACAGCACCCATAAAAATTCCTCTGAGTGTGGGGGTGATCCAAGCAAACGATCAATGGCATTAACCTGGGCCATAACACACACACACACACAGAGAAAAAAGAAAAGAAAAAAGAAAAAAACCTTGGCTTTAGTAACAACCCGCAATGGAAAGAAAAAACATAGACATTTAAAAGAGTCAAAATACAAAAATAAAAAAAGGATGACTAAAACGATCATCTTAAGTGAGAAATGGGACTAACCACCCTCAAGTGCATCTCAACAATTGTTGCAATTTCCTGAAGACCACAAGCAAAACCCTTTGATATCAAAATCAAAGCATAACGAAGAGGAATACACTCTTCCTTATTCATGCTATCAGCACCTCTTAAGGCATGTATTAATGTAGCAGAAACTTCATGATGATGTAGCAGAAATATCAAGCCTGGAAAAGAAAACATGCAATACGTAAATGGCAACAGTATGTGGCTTTGATGTCAAACAGTAGCACAGGTATCATTAACAAACCTGTACGAGAAAAAAGAAGAGACAGAATTATGGCCCCAATGGATGATGCGACATCCAAATATATATCCATAGCATCTCCAACTTCTGACCGTAACATGGAGGATGACAACAGTGCAGCTGACAAAGGAAGAAAGCCTCTCTCCTGTTACCAAGAAGATTTTTCAATATTAGTAATTGTGACTAATGTCACCCCCAAAATCAGTAACAAGAACAAACGCTAACAAAAATAGTGTCAACCCTCCTCCATCTGAAATCGTGATAATTATAGAAATTTGACAACTCATCCATTTAGAATGAATCAACCCTTTAATGGATACTAGCAGATCACTTCAATATACCGCCCAAAACTTATTAACAATTTAGTAGAATGGCAATAAATGGTAATACTGCCTGACCAATTGAATAAAATTACAACTTGAAAGATTTAGAGTGATGAGGAGGCTGCAGCCATATCGGATTGAGTAATCATTGAGAATAAAGTTTTAGAACAAACTGCCTTAATCTTCTGAGAGAAGGCTGGAGTTATGACCATCCTTCAAAACTCTTTTAAGCCGATCAAAAAGAACAAAGAGGGACTAAAATCTAGTTATCATCTGACATAGAGTTCCAAGTCCATCTTAATATTTTCCATCAGCAAACCAATCTCCAGTAGGGTTTACAGGAAAAACTGCACCTTTGTATTACTAAATGAAGAAAAAGTGCACCCTTGTATTACTAAATGCACCCAACTAGCTCTCATGAGGACGCATGTACTCCAACCTCCAATAAAGTTGTTAAATGGAATTCAATGCAAGTAAAATGCATTTTAAATAAACCCCACAAAAGGTCATGCTTCTTAAACAAATCAGTACAGAAAAGTATCTGCAACTAAAGAGACAATGCTGGGTTGCTGTTGAAGCCCAAATGAACTATAAGCCATCTGATTTGCATGAGTCATCTAAGATTTTGTCTATGCCGCATAACTGTTGTATCATATGTGCATGAACTCTAAAAGCGGATGAGGAGAAATTTGGGACCAAAACTTACAGTAAACCTTCCATTCTATTAGGTATCCAAAACCCCTCCTGGGCCTCCCCAAACTAAATTCTCAGGAGTTCGCCAATGTCATGTACTATTATAACACAAATCTAGTTTTGCAGCTATACTAACTGATATCATCAGAAAATCTAAGCCCATATGTAGTCTTTCCAAGGAACAGCCAGATTATATTTCATCACCACCCTAGATCATAATTGAAAAATAAAATGGCACTTCTAGTCTGTACAACATACATACAGTCAAGGAGTACCCTTTAGACTTTTCTGTGCAGTAATTTAAGTCATTCACGTATTAGTGTATTACAACAACAACACAAGAACATCAGTGGTACTGACAACAGCTGTCTACCAGTTATTCCAGTAAAATTCATATGCAAAATGCATTTAAAAAATAACCATTTTGTAAGAATCTCATGATAGCACATGGCACACACTCAAATTTCTGTTGACAAAAGAATTATTAAATTAAAAATATGCCTTCAAATAAAGATGCCAGAAAGGCCACCATATTCAAAAGCTAACAAGGAAAAAAAAGAATAAAGTTCATATATGCATCAAATTCTAATAAGATATTATTGATAATATTACAGATGTTCAAATAATATGTGCTGTAATCTATAAGCACCACCAAGCCTAACCACATGAAAGAATTAATAAACTAAGCAATATGATTTGATAATTAAGAAAGCAAAAAAAGTGGAAATCTAGGTGCATTTCTTACCACCTTGTACCCTTGTTTTTAATTCTCAAACTCTAAAAATGGATCACTATGCATTTGTCACACATTTCTAAAACATATAAATAAATACGAATTCATTCTTTTTCACTTTTATAACATGGAGATGGCAAACGTCATTGAAGTGTTTTCTCTATTTTCTTCCCCCAATGTCCAGTAAATGCATAACAAGAAAACAACAAAACAAGCCAAACCAATTCCTTCCTCTCTGCTACAATTCTAACCATCAACCTCTCTTTCTTTTTTATAGAAACTCAACCAGAGGCATTTTTTCGATTTCTTACCGGTAATCTGCTTTTAATTCCTCAAAACAGAATCTAATTATATTATACAGATTTGCACAAAGTGCTACAATAGTGGGAGACTGATTTAACAACTTGTTTAAATAATAACATTAACAACTCAGTATTGGGCTTTGCAGGGGCGAGTAACCAGTTTGAAGTACAAACTGCAAGGAATGCAGTACCTTGTTTTCAACCCAAGGGGAACATGCTTGAAAAGTCGAGAAAAAGCACTCAACTGTTGTGAAAGGGACTGGATCTCACAACATCCACATATCAGGGCAGATCTTTCAAAATATTTGGCTAAAATTAGTTAAATGACATCAGATATCATTGATCCTAGGTCTAAAGTGGCAATTTATGTCTGGTGGCTGACTCCTCTAATTCCAGGAATCAGAACAAATCCAGATTTTTGTTAACCTTACATTATAACAATATAGGACTTGTTAGATGCTGGCCACTGAGAATTTATTGAGCTTATTTATTTGAGAAAGGTTTTCATTTGGACTTGATTTATTTTGTTTGATATATTGTTACCAGACATGTTTTAATTGCTTTCATTTATGTAATAGTATTCCTGAAAATACTGCTAGACACGTTTCTGAATCGATAAAATATCAAATTTAATTTCTCGTTTTCAAGTTTCAATTTATGAATTTCATTACACTATTGGGATATTTAATCATTCATAGATAAAATTCTTATTTTGGTTTTAGGGTATACAATTCTGTCTTTTAATGTAAAGAAGGAAGTACCTCACCTCAAAAAGCAAGGTGCCACCTTATATATATATACACACACATATACATATACATATATGCATATGTATATACATACACATATATATGTATATGGGTTATTATGAAAAACCCCCCTAAAAAGCAAAATAATCGAAATTTACCCCCCATTTTCATTTTATTAGGTAAACCGCCCCCTGCCGTTAATTTTCCGTCCAAAATGTTAGCATTTTCCATCCGAAATAGTGAAATGACCAAAATACCCTTACCATATCCTATAAAATTCCTCTTATACCCTTCAAACTTATGAAAAGACTAAAATATCCTTTAAATTATTAATTAATTAAAATATTAAATAAAAAATAAAAGATTTAAAAAAAACAATTTCTTCACACAAAATCCCTCTCTCTCTCCACTCTCTCTTCTTCTTCTTCCGCGCTTGCTTCTGCTCTTCTTCTTCTTTTTCTTCTTCTTTTGCTCATCTTCTTCTTCTTCTTCTTCTGCTCGTCTTCTTCTTCTTCTGCTCTTCTTCTTCTTCTTCTTCTTCGCTCTTCTACTTCCCTGGGTTCGAAGGAACCCAGAAACTGGGTTCGATTCGAACCCAGTTTCTGGGTTCGAACGAACCCAGATCTGGGCTCCAATACGAACCCAGTTCTGGGTTCGAACGAACCCAGTTTCTGGGTTCGAACGAACCCAGATCTGGGCTCCAATACGAACCCAGTTCTGGGTTCGAACGAACCCAGTTTCTGGGTTCGAA
This sequence comes from Nephelium lappaceum, assembly GCA_021234005.1. Lineage (NCBI taxonomy): Eukaryota > Viridiplantae > Streptophyta > Magnoliopsida > Sapindales > Sapindaceae > Nephelium > Nephelium lappaceum. The sequence continues at coordinate 8,156,665 of CM038011.1, forward strand.
CGAACCCAGATCTGGGCTCCAATACGAACCCAGTTCTGGGTTCCAATTCGAACCCAGTTTCTGGGTTCCAATTCGAACCCAGTTTCTGGGTTCGAATTGGTTGGTTCATTGTGATTTTTTTTTTTTGAGTTATTTTTGGTTGTTGAATTTTGATGTTTTTAGTTTGTTTTGGTATTTTGGGATTGTTGTTTGTGATGTTAGTTTTATCAGTTTTTGGTGATGTTGTTAATGTGTTTTTAGGATTTTGGATTGATAGGTTGAGTTGGTTAATTAGGATGATGATAAGATTTTTTTTTTTTTAATTTTAATTTTTTTTTAAATTTTTTATAATTTTTTTCATTTTAAAATTTTAATTATTATATTAAATTACCATTTTACCCTTGAATATTAACGTCGGTTGGTTTTTTTAAACAGCAGGGGGTGATTTACCTAATAAAATGAAAATGGGGGGTAAATTTCGATTATTTTGCTTTTCAGGGGGGTTTTTCATAATAACCCATATGTATATATTAGTTTATAAATTCTGGTACATTATGGGGTTGTTCGGTATCATGAATGTATTGAGAAAGAAAAAAATCTAATCGGGGCAATGTACCTTAAGAAGGGTCAGCAAATGCAAGTCGATATCCGAATTAGAAAAACAACAAATTGACGAAGCAATCAAGCTACTGGTTACTTTATAGGACAATAATCCTTCAGTCTGAACAAGAGTCAATGATCTCCTAGCACAGGCCACTGCAGAAGGATCTTCAATCGAGCCACGTGAATTTATCAATTTCTGCATTGATACTTGTCAATGAACATAAATTACAAATTACATATGCAATTTGTCCAAATTAAACTAGCAACTAATGCTCTTTCATAATGAATAAAAAAGTAACATATAAAAGTCTAAAACTGACCAGTAGCTTCTTGAGTTGTGATTTGGCACTTATCAGCATGTTTGAAGTCAGAGTTCCAACCTTCCCAGTAGCAGCTAGACCTCCCAATACAGACAGAACAGCACTCTGGAATGAAAGAATTGCATTACCACAAGACTCATTATATCATTGAGATGTGTGCATCCACTCTTCAACTTAACCAAACATTCCACCTCCCCATCACCACCACTTCCCCAAGAAAATGAAATGACGAGAAAAGGATGCATACCTCATATCGCGAAGCTACTTCATAAAACCGTAGGCGATGAAGGATAGAAGTTACAAGAGAAGCCACATCATGGCGTGGTTTCTGCAGTAACATGTTCAACATTCTACTATAACCTTCACTAACACCAGATGGGATGTTCTCGTCCTCACGAGGCCACCACCCCAAAAAGCCTTCACAACCAATTGAATACCGTGTAGCCTGCTCAATAACTCCAAGTAGCAGCAGTGTGATTGAGGTAGAATTCTCCAAGCCATGACTGAATACATATGCAAGCTGGTCCATTCCCCCACTATTGACAAAGTGAAAGCAGCTTTCTCTACCAGAGCACAGCAAAAGAGCCACACTCAGGCCCAAAATGACATTCTTACTCTGAAAATGAAAGTGACATCAGAAATGGAAAAGTGACATGAGCGAAAAAGCATGAGAGATGGAGGAAAACCAAATATAACTTTGTATCTTAGTCACAGTTACTAGGAAGATACATAAAAAAGGAATGTATTTAGATCAAAATCACCTGTGGCAACTTGTCACATCCAATACTTAAAGTGTTCCCATTAAAATTATAGTGCTGACTTAACATATCTACCAAAAATTTGGAAGATACCATATCAGCCTCAATCTCAGAAAAACTGCACTCTGCCAAAGGTTCAGCTGATATATTCCCTGATTCATGCTTAAGTACTTCATAAAACTCAAGAAGCTCTTTTCTGGCCTCAACGATAACATGGTGCAGATCAACTTCACAATCTTTAGATATGCTAGATGCAAGATGTTTCTGCCTAATCATTTTATTTAAATCAAGAGTGAAGTAAGAAGATGCTGCCAACGCTACTGTGCTTACAACTTTACGCACTACAGATTCACGGCCTGAAAACTCCAAAATTTTCACCATCAAATGTAATAACAGCTTAACCTCAATAGATATATCAGAGGCAGCAACTGGTAGAGACAATTTATTCAGAGAAGATATGGCTTCTTCAATTGTACGATTAATTGAACGTAGTGCCAGAGGAAGGTCCTCAAGCTTTCCCTCAGCAGAACTAACAAGGTCAGTTAAAGAGTTATCATCAAAGTCGATGTTGAACTGTCCCAGATCCTCAGCTGTATTTCCATATATGACCAAGCTCAGACTACGGTAGCTGCCCCTCACAACCAGATGATTAGTAACAACAGCCTGCAAAACATTAATACATTATTATCATGATTCAGAGTCATAAGCATCCCAAACTAAAAGTATGTCAGAAAGTGTATTATACGAGAATGAAAAGGCCCCCAATTCTTTTACTTTTTAATCAGGGAGTCATTATAGATTAATAATGGTGAATAATTGCCACTCAATGAGGTAAAGCATTCCTTCCTACATGGTAGAGTTATCTACAATTCTACTCACCTTTGAGGCATACTTCTTTACACAATCAATTAGTTAGAAGATGTATAAGAACAGGTCCCTTTTTTGCTAGAATTCCTTTTGCATTTGTTTGTCAAAGTTAGCAACAAATTAAAAGCCTTGCCACTTTTTAGAAGTGTATGTTCTAGGGACCTTGCCCAAATGTTGGTTAAAACAAAGAAGGTTGGTTTCTGATAGAATCAAGAAAATTTTGCGAAGTTTCTGACAAATTCTTAAGGGAATTTTTAATGAATTTCAGAATTTCGAGGGAGGATTCTAACCAAGGTTTTAAAAGGCGAAATGCAAAGTGAGGAAGTTAAGCCTCAACAAGACAAGGCGATTGAGGCGGCCGCCTCAATTCAAAATGACGAAAAAATTTAAAGAGATTAAAAAAATTGCAAAGTTAGGGGTTTTTTCATATATGTATATAATTATAGGGACCTGTTATTTATTTTTCAAACAAGAGGGTCACATTGGGCATGTTATCAAAAGTTGGGGGGTTATTTACATTTATTCCTATATATAGCCACACTCCCAACAGTCATCCTGACTCTCCCACTCTCTTTTGTTGCTGCCACATCTGCCATCAACGACCCATCGAAAATCATCTTATCTTGTTGGCAACCCATCGAAAAGCTCCAAAAATTGTCAGAGACTCGCTGGCACTCATCAGAAACCTTCAAATCAAGGTGATATTACCGGATTGAGCTCCAATTTGCCTTCAAAAGTCGTCGACAATGTGTTTTCTTTTCCAGAACTCCTCGTAAACCTTCAAACATCGTCGAAAACGTGGTAACCACCTCACCATCGTGTTTTTTTGGGCTGCCAACGAGGAAGGCCGGCTCACCATCACCTCAGCCCGCCTCGCCTCGAGGCGATTGCCTCAATCACTAGGGGCAGTTGACATGTTGGCAATGAACAAGGCGGTCACCTCGAGGGGCTAAGGCGCCGCCTCTGTTCGAATTTTGAAACAAAGATTCAAATGAAATTCAAAACCATCTATGTAAGTATGATTTTGCTAAAGGGTGTGGGAGGTGCTTAAAATTTTCCTACCTAAAATAATTTAAAATTGTCGTAACAAGACAAAGCCTTTCAAACAAATAGTATATTCAAAAACCATCAGTATTTACTAACAAAAACTCATGCACTTCACAGTGTCCTAAAAATAGAGAAAAAATAAAAAAGTAACTCTTGGGCAATTGGAAAAATACTACTTAAGGTTAATAGACTTGCTTCTATTATGACAAACGCTTGTTAGAGAGGTCACAATTAATAAGACTCTTGGTTACATCTAAACAAAAATTTCAGGCATCTTTCTCTCATATTGCTTTAGAAGTCAACAGAAATTTTGAGGCATTTTTCTATTGCTTAGTGACCTATCAGAACCTTAACAGCTTAACCTAAAATCCAAGCTCCCTGATAGCAATATCATATTTCAGAAGATACCAAGTCTCTAAATCAGAAATTTATTCCCTTCTTCAATGCATGCTATTAAAAGTCCCAATATTAAATATATCAAGAATTCTCCTCATGTATCATGACTCGATAAATCAAATAATATACAGTATTAAAGCTTATATAATCACATAGAACAAACTTATTTAAAAAAAAAAAAAAAAAAAAAAAAGAAAAAAAATCTAGCTCACCACTATAAGGTTTTGAAACAGAGAGAATCTGAACAACAATGGTAAAGTCAATAAATAAATAAATATGCAAAATGTAGTAATTACCTCCACTTCTAACACATTTGAGGAAGAATGTGAATACAGAAAAGGCTGGCAGAGGCGCCTAAACCTTGTCTCTCCCTCACACTGAACAAAAACCTCCAAAGCAAATGAAGGAGGTGAAGTGGCCCTGTACAGGACAATAAATAACATTTTAAAAACATAAATTAGCACTATTAATAAACTTCCACTGGACACAACCATAAACTTGCATATGTCAAAAATTTCTGACACAAACTAGTTGAACGATTATTACTTGTGACCTATAAAAAACCCAAAAGTTAAAATGAACATACCCAACAAGTGAAACTGCTTGAGAGGCGGACGCCGCGTTTTGCTCCAGAAATTCACATGCAGTTATAACTATTGGCTCAGAAAATAGCACCTAATAAGGCAAGCAATAATAAAGTAATAAAAAAATTTACAGTCACATTGTATTCAATCAATATAATGTGAATAATAATGCAAATTACTCATAGCAAACATGTATTCAGATTCTTTCAAATCCACAAGTAAAGAAAAGGCGTGAAAAGACAGTAAATTTAAAAATTCGAAGAGTATAAGTGACAGCGATTGGTGATGGTGACAAGGAGAGTCGTACCTCGTCGACGTACTCATCGAGTTGGGGATGGACGAAGGTCTGAGAGAACAAGACGCAGGGTTCAGGTCGACCCATTATGAGGCTTGATTTCGGATCTTTGATCGATTAGGTTCAGTTAGCGGAACATGAATTGAAATCCAAGTGTGTTTACTTGGGATTTTTTTTTTTTAGGGTTTTTTCTAGTGTTGAATGTCAGCAAGTGAATCTGAGAATATTTGTTTTCCTTCACAGAAGGATTGAAAGAGAAAGGGGAAGATTGGGAGAGGGAAAGGAAGAATACGACCTTTTGAAGGCCTTTTATTTTATTACTTTAAAAAAGAAAAGGACAAATTGCACAAAACCCCTAAGGCTTGGTGAAATTACATAAATATGATGATATTTAGATAACCCCACTAACCTCTTCTAAGGTTCCAAAAACTCAGCACAAACCTCTCCTGCTGTCAGATAGCCGTGAATGAGTAGACGTTAAGTGCCACTAGATAAGGGTAAAATCATTAAATTACATTAAATCCTTTGAATATCTAATTTTTTAATAATTAATATTAATATATATTTTTAATGTAATTAAAAAAATAAATATATAATTTTAAAAAATAAAAATAAAAACAAAAAAAAAAAAAGCAGGCAAAATTCAGCTCCCCCTTTCTCTCTTTTCATATCTCACTACTCTCTCTCCTCACCTCACCCCTCTCTCATGTCTTCCTCTGCTTCTCTCGTCTTTTTCTTCTGCTTTCATCTTCTTCTACTTCTTCTCCTATCGTCATCATCATCTTCTTATTCTCTTATCTTCTTCTTCTTCTTCTTTAAGCCTCTAGTAAAAGCAATGGTCTCCATTAGAGACCATGTTGAACATCAGCTAGGTCTCCACCTTTGGAGACCCAGACGGTCTCTTATGAAGACAAGACCACCTGGGCCCACGATGGAGACCTAGTTTCGAGTCTCCATCATGGAGACTTGAAACTGAGTCTCTATTGTCTGGAGATGGAGACCTAGTTTTTTTTTTTTTTTTTTTTTGTTAAATTTCGTAGTGTTTTTTTTTTAAGTTTAGATGGTAAAAAAATTTGATGGATCGATCTTGGTTTTAGTTTTTTAATGGGGTTTTTGGTTGGATTTAAGATTTGAGTTTTGCAAAGATTGGTATTTGAGTTTTTCTGGGTTTTTGAGTTTTTGGGTATTTTTGTATAGATTGGTAGATCAATGGTTATCTATTGATGGCGTTATTCAATTTTCTGGGTTCTTGATGTTTTTCATTTAGATTTTCTGGTGGAAGATTGGTTGATAAAGAAGCTAATTTTGAGTTCTTGATGATGTTCTTCAATTTTCTGAGTTCTTTATAATGTTAATTTTTATTTTTATTTTTTGGGATCCCAGATCATCAAACATTTTTTTTTTTTTTTCAGATTTTTTTTAGTTCTTTGATTAGAGAATGGAGGTTGATTAAAGATGTGTTATGTCTGAACTGATGATGAAGAAGAATTTATGTTGATGATGACAAACTGGTGAGGTTGAAAAATTGATTATGATTTTTTTTTTTAAATACGTAAATTTATTTGGGTTTAAACTGGTGATGATGTTGGTGATGAATTGATTGGATAAAAATTAATGGTATGAAAATTAATGAAGCAAGTTTGATGAAAATTGATGATGAATTGATGGTATGAAAATTAATGAAGAAAATTTGATGAAGGTGATTGATTAAGAGAAATTGATTGAAGTAATGAAGAAGATAATAAGATTTTTTTTTATAATGTTTTTTAGTTTTTATATTTTAATGTTTTAAATTAAAATAATAATATATTAATTTATTTAGGGGTATTTTGGTATTTTTATTTAAATTGACTCTGATTGTTTGTCTTGATTAACGTCTTACTCACAGTGGAGAGATTTATGCTGAGTTTTTGAAACCTTGAAGAAGATTAGTAGAAGTTACCTAGATATTGTCATATTAGTGCAATTTCGTCAAACTTTAGGGATTTGTGTAATTTGCCCAAAAAAGGGGGTTGGGAATTTGATAATTACAGTAAAATTTCTATAAAATAATATTTTTGAATAAGAATTTATTTATTTTTTTAAAACCAATGAGAAAATTTATTTATTAATATTAGTTTTTAAAATATTATTTCTTTATTTCAAAAAATATATATTATTTCTTTATTAATTTATCAATAAATAAATACAAATTAATTAAAAAAGAGTTTTATGTTTTAAGTTTTAACTATTTGTACATGTACTTTTTCATATCACAATACATATATTGTTTATTTGAAACAAAAAAAAGAACGTGGTAAAAGAAAATAATATGTGGATACATGGAAACTCAAAGTTAGCAAGTGCATTTATAAAGGGCAACTCGCAAAAACTTCCCTAAGGTTTAATGAAAATATACTTATATGACATGTTTGGTCTTAATTACACCAAAGCTACCTGAGCTTCCAACAATCCTACACAAATATCCTCTACTATTAGTTGTAGTTCATTAAAATCTAATGGTATATTTATTTGAGGGATTAAAAAATAGGAATGAGAAATAATAATGATTGTTGATGTTTATTTGCTCTAAAATAAATCTGTAATGAGAATGAAATAATAAATTTCACCTAAATTTTGAGTTGTGGAATGAGATTCCTATTTCCCCCACCCCATTTAGGATTTCCATTCCTTTACCCTTTCATAATTTAAAAAGTCTTTTATATCTCTTATTAAAAAAATAATAACTAAATTGGAAACTAAAAAAAAAATTATGAAAAAAAAAAGATCTATGTTGCCCAGTTCTTTATTCATCTTTGCTAAAAAAGTTTATTATGACAAAAAAAAAAATTGAAATCAAACAAATCATTTTATATAAAAAAAAAAAAACGAAAAATCATGACTTGATATACAATATAGATACACAATATGCTTACAATAATTTTGTTAACAAAGTTTTTTCTTGTTTAAGCCTATTATGATAAGTTACATATACAAAACATGACAAAAATATGATATTATATCTTAAACATAATTTTGTAAAAATATACACAATACTTCTTTTGCAATCGTCAAAATCTCAATGGTTACTTGGTTTTTTTTTTTTTTTTAAGAAAAAATGCTTAAAGAGTACATAATTTTAATCAAGAGCATTTTTATAACTTGTAATTAATTCAATTTGATTTCTAATCAAAGTAAATATCTAAATGGAAACATTGTTGATTTTAATTTTAGTTTCTACAATTGAAGTAAATAACTTATTTTGATTTCGATACATCAATCTGATTTCAAGCTAACCTAATTTCATATCATTTCGATTTCAAATCATTCCGAATACATGCAAGTAAATGCACCATAACAGTTAATGGTCAAAGGTATAAAAGTACTATAATACTCTTATATTTGAAGAGTTAGGGTCAAAGTACTCAATAATTCAACTTTAAAAATCTTAAAAATCATAATAAAACAATACCAAAACAATAAAACGATCTCCACTGACAAGAAATCGTTTCTTGTTCTCCACCACTACTCCTTCATTTTGCTCCTCTGTCTCATTTTTCTCGATGGTTGTAGCTTCCTACTCTCATGCAATCACTGTCTGCCAATACAAACTCTTAGCCGTAAAAAAGGAAGAGAATGACATACGGTGTTGTCAGAAGGAGCAGGATCCGACTCTGAGAGGATGTACAAGATCATGGTTGGAGACGTTGTTGGGCTTGGAGGTGTCGGTGAGAGAGTAAAATCGAGTACGATTAGTGGTGGAGAGCCCTAATTTGGGTCTCTACATCTAAGTCTTCGACGATTGAGACCCATATGGGTGACCTAAAGATGGTAATGGGTTAGATCGGATTTCGCCCTTACCAAACCCAACACAAAATTTTTGAGAGGTGCTCCAAACCCGACCCATACCCCAAACGGGTTGCTATTTTTCATTCCAAACTTAAACCCGATTGGAGGGACTAGCCCAAAACTGGATTCATTGACCCGATTAAGTTTTTAACTAATAATATAATTAATATCGAAAAACTAATATACAAACAAAAAAAAGAGACAAATTGGTTTTGATATCTACGATCATTTTAAAATAATTCCAAATTCATATAAAAACTTTGACAATTAAGAGTGAAAGATTTGGACACCATATAATAAATCTCTTTAATACATAGTCGTGGATTTAGGATTTTTTTAATATTTATATATAGATCGGGTTACAAGATTGGATCAGGCAATAAAGGTTGCCTCACACCCGATCCGAAATTTTTTAGAGTTGCCCCAAACCCGATCCATGTTCCAAATGGATAACTATTTTTCGCTTTAAACTCGTTTTGAATAGACCGGGTTTGGGTGAGTTTGGATCAGATCAGATGTTTTTGCTATCCCTAAACTAGGTCTACCCAGATGGTCTCCATATTTGGGATAGAGACCAACTCCCAAATTTTTTTTAAAATTTTTTTTTAAAAACTTATTTTATATTACTTTAAGTTATGTAGTATGTTTTATTTTGGGAATTGGTTAAATGATTTGTCTTTTTTTTTTTTTTTTTGAAATTTAATAAAAAAAAAAAAGAGATTTATGTTGACTTTTGTATTTTTATTTTGAAATATCAATTTGAGATGTGATGAAGTCTAGATCAATGAAAAAGATAATTTATTTATTATTATTATTATTATTTTTTAGGACTGAGACAAATCTAGAGGATTACCGGGATCTTACCAAGATAGGAACACTGGTGGCGCAGCTCAGGGTGCTGCTTCCATATAGGAAGGATCTACCCACACGAAGGTAGGAGAGAGGCTCACGTGAGAAAGAAGGTTGAGGGGTGGGGGGCTTGGGGGACAAGGGGTGGTAATCCATATATAAGGTGAGAGAGTTGTTTTTTTTTTTTGGTCTCTAGATGTCTACTCATGCCAATGCATGAGAGCAGTTGGCGCATAAACCAACGGCGCCAGCTGCCATTGACATTTATTTTTTATTTTTAGTGATGAACAGATGGTGTGGTTGAAGAGAGTGTGATCTAATGATGATGAATTGGTTTGGTCTTTTCAAATTTTTAATTGAATATTAGTTTTTAAATAAATAATGTATATTAAAATATATGAATTTATTATTAAAATGTTTATAACTTATGGATGGACCATTTTGCCCTTGATAATGTTGATTTAATGATAATTGATTAATGATTGACTAACAATAAGGGGTGTTTGTATTGCATTTTTGCAAGCTCATATAGCTTTGGTGTAATTATGACCAAACATGTCATATGAGTACAATTTCATCAAACCTCACAGGGGCTTGAGCAATTTGCCCCGTTCATAGAAGTATGTACGCACATGGATGCAGTTTCAAAATTTAATTCATAAAAGCTAAAGTCTTTCAAGATGCTTCGTGTACATAGAACAAAAGTTGCATAACTGACCATTAGTCTGGTAGTTTTCCTTTTTCACTAGTAAGTCTAGTAGGTGCAGCATATTAGAACAGACGACAAGGCCGCGGAGCAAAGAAAATTACACAAAGACAATGACGAACAAGTAAGAATCGAGTAATTTAATTTATTGTTTGATCAATCATAGACTAATAAAGCAAAATTTCAGGGTTTCTTCATATCATTGATATATCTGATACCTCTGAAGCATCGTCTCTTAACTGTGTACAAAAACACTACCTGATAATATCCTAACATGGTAAAAGAAAAGAACTACAGGCAAATCTCATAGATTTGATATTGCTGTATTTGAGGAGGAAAAACAATGGGAGGCCTCCTATATTTGAGTTTGTTTAGCTGGTAACTAACAGAGGAATTAGCACCCTACATTTTGACTATGCAATAATTCAATTGCAGCAGATACCACTCCCTTTCCCTCCACAGTAACGTCAAACCCAGGTTCCTCAATCTTTTTATTCAGAAGCTTGTCCAGCTCCCCTCGCACTTTCTGCAAAATTCATCAACAAGAAAAACCCCACATCTTTATCATGCTGGTTCAACTGGAAAAGAGTAATAGGGCAAATATCATTTAGAAATATAAAATAAAGAAAAACACCAGAGAAGCAATTACCCGTATCAATTGTAATACACTCTTCGCTGCAGAGAAATGAAGGTAACCACCAAGCATTTCTATACCCTCCCCGGTTTTGCTAGCAATGAGATTACCACCAAATAAAAGTAAAGCATATTCTGATATGTTTGTGGAGTCTCTGATATAGATGCTGACTGTCTTTACTTTTTCACTATAAACCAAATAAGGCAGAGGGAAGATATGAATGCCTGCATTAACAGAAGCAGGGTGGATGTCAACTTTTCCGACTTCTTTTGTGTATAATGCTGTACGCTTTCCTCTTCTTTTGCATTGCACGACATTTGGGTAGAGCCCAGCACACAGAATTGCACAAACCATCTCCAAATCGTGGCTGTACTGGTTGTAGGCCTATATAAAGCAGACATTAGATGAATATAAGCAATCCTCTAATTATCCAACTACAGATGCATATAGATTATGCAATATAACCATTCTGTGGGTAAAATTAGGAACCAAAGTTAGTAGCAAAAGTGCAACCACCACACCATCAATCAAGGATGAACAACTCACTGAATTTATCAATGATGCTTGGGAAATAACATCAAGAAACAACTTATGAAAAGGAGAGAGGGAGAGGTATAGAGAGCTTTGCAATAGACATTGAAAATGTAAAAGCTTACACTAGCTCCCTTGGCTTTGTCCACAAAGCCTATGTCTGATAGTAGATCCAGAAACTGCATTCTCATATCCTCCATCATCCGCAAGGTTACTGGGGATAAAAAATTTTCCCAACAAAAATCTCTTTCCCTTCTTTGGTGTTTGGCATCCTTATACCCTTCAAATGCTTTGAGAAGTGCTATGTGGTCACTGCATCAAAAAGTGTTCAGATTTAACATACGTTAACAAAATCACAGTCAATTCTGGAAAAATCTGCATAAGACAACTATGAGGATGGCTTAGGCCTATGACCTAACCTGCAAGAATCACCAGCAAAGGATCTTTTAGCTGCATCAGCTTCCTCTTTCCTATTTAAGGGAAGGACAAATGGGTCACGATGTGCTAGAGCAGCTGCAATTGTTAAAGCAGGATTGAGGCACTGAAAGATGGCCCCCATTAAAAGCATTTTTCCAATATTTGGGTCAACAGGCAGAGTGCAGAGATGGCGACCTACAAGGTATAGATTTTGATTACAGTAACCCTTGAAAAGCAGCTAAATGATAAACCAGTAATAGCAACACTAGATACCAAGTGGAGTAAGGTCCTCCATATCATCCAAAGCCCCAATTGTCTTAAGAAGCTCAATCGCATTCTGAACAGCAAGAGGATCTGGTGGCTGTAGTGCCTTTGCCAAAAATGATCCTACAGTTCCAAGCTGCAAGCTCTTTATATGGAGGCATAGCTCTTGTAAAGGCGTCCGGAGAATTTCAGGTAATTGATACTGGAGCATTGCATCATGAATAATTCTTGGATACAACTTATAACACACTCCAGGTTGCACACGGCCAGCACGACCTCTTCTCTGAAGTTGTCAACAATAGAAAGAAAATGTCTTAGTAACAAACAAACTTAGTTACAGAAGCTAAAATAAAGAGAGAACCTTGATTGCTTCTTGTACTTTCAACATGACAAGTGGATACCTGATGTGCTGAAGCCTTTGAAATCCATGATGGTAACAGGCAAGCCAACTTGTTTAGAGCATCATAACTGGTTTCCTTAGCCTTTCCACAGTCTATAACATACACAACATCGTCTATGGTGATACTACTCTCAGCAATATTAGTTGCCAGAACAATTTTTCTACAAAAGTGCATGAAGCATATTAATAATTTTCTTTTACAATAAATGAATAAAGTATTGAAATGAGAAAATTCAAGGTGCTTGAGATGAGAGAGCCATTATGTTGGTACAATCCAAATAGATTGCTTATTTAAAATACCTCCACACTTGACAAACCCACCAAAATTTTTCATTGAAATTAAATTCTGAAATTCCACTCCTATTGGAGAAAAAAATGATAATATAGCAGAGATCTAGCACATCCTAGGCAGACAACCATGTCAACTAACAACAGTTGAGACTAAAACTGGAATGCAGCATCCCATTGTTTAATTTTTGTATGCACATAATGGAGATAATAAGACCGTAATATAATTTATTTCAGATCTTCCACTAATTATGTAATGATAAGTTGAGATCTTGCTCATTGTAATAACAATATTAACGATACAATTCAAAGCACAACTAAGACAAAGTGTTTCTCCTCAATGGCGTATTATGTAGAAGGAGGAGGCTGAACAATTGGCCATCTCTTTCTTCACTGTACTATGGAAAGTAAGGAACCGAACATTTTTTGAAGTGAAGACAAAGGATGATGATTCTTATGGGTTCAAACTTAACACTTAAGTACACTAAGTGTTTATGGAACTAAAGAATTTTGGAATGCATTCTTGCTCTTCATTTAGCTTATACAAATGCTGTGAGACGAAATCTTTGTAAATTCCTGGGAGGGGGGCGGCGGGGGTGGTGGTGGGTGGGTGGGGTGGTTTGTATTGTGTTAACTTTTGTGTGTGGGCACATTTTCTGCTACCAATGTTTTTCAGTTTTTGTACAGTGTACCATCTTTCTTGGGAAGCTCTTGTCGGTGGCCTTAGTGAACTGCTTATTAACTTTTATTCTCTTTTGTCCATAAAATTTTCTTGTTTTTATCAAAGAAGTTTGAAAACAAGAAGATTATCAGCTCTCTAATAAAGAATGCACAAATTACAACTAAAACAAAACTAAATATACATAAATAAAATAAATTTAAAATGAATAGCAATCAAGATCTTGCCTCTTGTTGGGGGGAGGACGGTCAAATATTTCATGTTGATTGATGGTAGGCATTGAACCATGCAAGGGAAGGACTAAAAACTTGCTAGTATCTCCAAGAAAGTTGTTTCCTTTAATCTTGTCGTTTAGTTTAGTAATGTCATCCCAGCCTGTCAGAAATACAAGAATTGCTCCATCACCTTCATTACGACAAATATACTCAATTGTTGTCTCCACCTACAAAATAATTTTTAACATACAAGAAATGAATATATAGGAATACTTGCTAGAGTCAAGATGCAGCAAACAATGTGGAATAATAAATAATATCGGGAAGTAAAAAGAAAGAAATTAAATTGCAGCAATTTAGAATATGAGTGACAACAAAAAGTTTCAAAATACGTGCAGTTGAGCAAGTGCAATATAAAAGTTGACAGATTGCTCAGAGTACATACCAGACCCAAATCAAGCTGTGACCCTGACCAAGCTTCAAGAGAAGTTCTGGTTGATGCACTGTAAGTTTTATAGTTAGAATCAATATCAAGATCCTACAAACAAAAAGCAACATTAAAGTAAGTATTTAACAGAACCATGAATAAATTCTTAGCTATAAATTGAAAGCCTGGTCATTTTTTTGAGGAAATGTGCATATCTTAGGCTATCTAAACATGAAAGCATTGTGCTGATCCTTAAAATAAAAACCAGAGACATGGCATTAAAATAAAGACTCGATAACGCATTTTTGAGCTAACCCAAATGAGCTTTAAAACTCCTTACATATTTCAGCAACAAAATTTAACTAAAACAGCTATAGACCAGAGACTGTTATTTAAAAGACAGGTCCAAATAAGTAAAAACAAAGTTTAGATAATATTCCCAGACCTGTGACATTCAAAATTAGCAGGCCATAGCATCAATCTTTGCCTACAAGCAGCAAAGTCACATGACGAATTATATAGAAAAAAACGAACACTTGAAGCAATATGGTATATGCACCTATAAATGCCTAAGCAGGAGATAAACGATTTGAACCCAGCCAGTGGCAGTTTATTTACTCCTACATCTTTTTCTTTTGTCAATAATTTCTTTGTTTCCTATCCAAAAATAAATAAAAATGTTTCCATAGTAACCATGTTTGCACTTTCAGATATCAAGCATATAACATACAGTGGCAAGAAACCTAGCAAAACACACAGATCTTTCTTTGGGCAGCTAATTCTGGGTTCATGATATATTACATGACTAAACAAGATATATATAGGATTCTCATTCATTTAACCCTCGTTGCATTACAGTAACACTATAGACATATCATAGAAAGATGGTGTGAAGCAAAATTTAACACATTATGATAGTCCTAAATCCTTTGCAAAATTTACTTGATCAAAAGGGAATAAGATGACCAACTTCACAGTTTTGGACATGCCTCAAACAATGCAGTTAATTCATCTTTCTTAGAATCTTGCTCTCTCCTTCTCCTTCTTGAGTTCCCTTGGAAGTTGTCAAACTCTGGTTTTATTTTATATCGAGTTTTCTCCAAAACATCTTCTAGAAATAAGTCCACAACTGGAAAGGTCAATCCCTGCCATTGACAGTAACATTGACAATAATGAAAATGAAAATGATAATGATGTGTTAAATTATCACTAGATCCAAAGAGCTTAAGCTAGAGGTAAAAGCCCAAACTATAGTATTTAAGCACTCCAAAACACTTCTCACTAGCAAAACTAGCAGGGAGCCTATGCGTAAACACAGACAAATTTAAATGCAATAAGCATGGAAAACAAATACAAATTTAATCATGTAAAAGGGATAAAACCCAAACGTTCTTGATAAAAGTAACTTTGATATTATGATAAGTAACATTTGACCTAAAAGCTTAAGCTTATGGATAATTACCTAAACAGTAATATATAAGCACTCTAATATATAAGAAGTGTATATGCATCAAACAAGCTAAAAGATATGCGTTAAAATACTATTGAAGATAATTAGTTGTACCGGTATGTGTATAGTTGGCGCATCCCCAAAATACTTGGAGAACAGGTCAGCATTAATGGTGGCACTCATTAGGATGAGACGCAGATCTGGACGTCGAGGAAGAAGATCACGAAGAATTATTAACAAAAAGTCCTCATTCATTCCTCTTTCATGAATTTCATCAACTAGCAAATGGCTCACATGGTTTAAATCTGGGTCCTGAACCTGTAATTTAACATCAAATTTGAAATAGAAAGAAATAAATGTCTAAGCCACGCAAAAGGCAAAAATCTTAGCTTCTGTCAAGGCCTTCACAGAGACTGATCAATCATATTAAACAACAGAGTAAACAGAAACTAAACTGATTCTGGACCATTCTAAAGTCCTACTGACAAAACAAGCATTGTCTTTACACTGTTGCCCAGTAAAACTTTAACCACAGATGGACTAACATCCATTCACAGATCCAAGGTCTGTTAAGTGATTTCTGTATTCAAGTGTTGGGAAGTACAAACAATAGTTGAAAGAATTAAAAAAATTACAAAGAAATAAACAAAATACAAGCATTACAGAGGATATGAAGTGAGAGAAACATCATGTTACCAACTGTCGAAGTAATACTCCAGTGGTGCAAAAGAGGAGCCGTGTTTGAGTAGAGCGCTTTGATTCCAGGCGGATCTGATAACCAACAGTTTCACCAAGGTTCTCTCCTCTTTCAGAAGATATTCGAGATGCAACAGATATGGCAGATATCCGACGGGGTTGAGTACATATAATGTTGCAATCAGCACCACGCAAACATGATATTTCCTCTTCCAAAATAAACTGAGGAAACTGGGTTGTTTTACCACAACCTGTCTCCCCCGAAACTACCACTACCTGCATTGTCAAAAACATATTCAAAATCAGCAAACAGCTGCTTAGGCACTAGATACCAATTTAAAGGAATAATTATTTTACTTATCAATGAGGTAACTGTTCATATCAAAGGATCACAAAAACATTTTCTGTAATGATTCATCAAAAATAAACTAAGAGAAAAAAATCGAGACACACTATATGATGACGATATGTCAAACCGCAAAACATTGAATCTGTTTTGATATTCATCAATAGTTATTAATGAAAAGTGATGCAGCTGCATAGTAACCCTACATGTTATAGGTCGAAATATTTAATCAGGGTTAGTGAAATCTCAAGACTACTTTTCCTTTTTTCATCTTATCCATTATAAGTCGTACACAAAATGCCTGTGACTTCACCATGGATAGGAATTAATTACTTGCGAAGCTAAAACACACCAGCCAATACATTGCAGTTTATGATTATAGAGGGACACAAATATTGATGCAACATACTGGTTAAACAATCTTAACAATGAATATTGAGGATAACATATACTCTGCGTCAAAGTGGTAACAAATTTCCAATATCCAGAAATTCACCAATTCTTTTTATTGGTAAGAGATGTAAATCTACCACAATAACACTGAAGTGAATTCCCACAACATCAAGCCTTGAAGAAAATAATAATTGTTTTTATAATAATAACAAAAGCTTTCGGTTTAATATGAACAGAACCTGATTTTTTGCAACTGCTTTCAGAAACTCCGCTTTCATTTTAAAGGCAGGAAGCTTTTCTCTGAAAGACTGCATAGCCTTCATGCTGTTATTAGCCTGCAAGTAATATATAACATGGGAATTATTCTAAAGTTCTACCTTTTAACATACAACATTCTGAGCTCATAAGCCTCATATAGCACAAAACTGGCATTTAAATATTAAGTGACCAGAGGATGGAATGGCGTACTTACCTTCATTTTTTCCTGCCTCTCCTTAAGTTCAACGCTAAGTTTCTCTTTGGCAGAATCCATATCCGAGGTGGGGACAGGATTTGCTACTTCTACACTAAGGAATGATTGTTTAGCTCCCTTAGCAGATGACACACCAGAATCATTAACAGCTACTGATCCATTGGAGCTATTCAAAAGATTTCCAACTCTCCTCTCAGTTTCTGTAGACATTCGAATCTGTTGAAAGATTACAAGATGTCCATGAATCTACTCAGCTTTTAATAAAAACATTATACATATATGTAATTAGCATGCACCTCCTTCTGTGTGGATCCATGATGTTCATCAAGATCTGCTCGATACATTGGCAATGGAACTTTGCTAACCACAAGTGCCCTCCCTTTATCATATGCATGGCTTTATTTCCACAAGTACATAACATGAAAAGAAATGGTGAGAAACTTCATGCTACTTAACTAAGGTTATGCCACAAAATCAATATACATGAAGATCAAGGCCTTTAAATTTACAAGACTCCCTACTTCGGCCCCAGCCAAAGACGCTCCTGCGTGGAGAGAATAAAATAATATACATGGCGATATGATCAGATTTTGTCTTCAACAAATTAGACATTTGGAGTCAAGATTACAATAGTCACTCAACAAATTTAGATAACATACATTTTCAAAATGGAATATCTCTATATTATGATTGAAAACCATTTCTCCAAAACTTCATGCACTCTTGCCTCAAATACTACTTCTAAGATAATGTTTATAAACAGTTTAACAATCCATTGAACCTACATACAACGCCAAGCAGTTATATACTTACAAATAAAGTCCCAATTCAGAAGCCATATCAGAAAGGGTTTGCTGGTCTGCCCGACTGAAATTACGTCTTATTATCATCTCTTGCTCTCCTCCTCTCTTCATTTGCTCCATCTTACCCCACCATTCATTCTCATCGAGAATTTCCATCTGAATTGAATTAAGGCATGTTAATACTATCAGCATAATTATTTAAAAAAATAAAATATAAAAAACCAACATAGCATCACAATTCATTAGGTTTTTGCCTCTAAAACACAATTTCTGCTTACATGTTCAAATCATACACTTTCAAAAGACAAATAAAGAACTTGTTATTTTCAACAGCAAATTTGTACTCTCCATAATCGAAGTCACAATGTTCATAACTTTCCACCATCCCTTCCTGAGAGAGGTTATATTCGCCTCTTAGAGATATCTTTGACAGTTTTATTCTCTAAACTATAACACAAAACAAAACTTCAAAAATGTAGAAATAGCAGGCAAAATTATCTCTCTTTACAGTTAAAACTAGGTTTTTCTCGTAAATTTTATACAATCTGTGGAACCAAACGTATAGCATTCATACAAAAAGAACACTTAACTCTCCTCTTAAGTTTATCAAAATTTAGGTTATTTCTGAGCTTGATTGACAAAACAAAATGAAGAGTGAATTTTATAAACTAAAATTTAAAACTTCGCTTTTTCCTTCCTTTAAACAACAGTGTAGGAGACCTAGTTACATTCTTTGATTCGGAAATGGATATGAAGCACTAGGTTGATACCTCAGCTGCTTTCTGCCGCAAGCGCTCAGCACGCCAAACAGGGTCCCACCAGCGCTGCTCGCCGCGGCCCCCACCGCGACCTCCGCCGCGTCCAGAACCGCCTCCACGTCTGCCGCCACCACGATTGGGGCCGGACGAGGCTCCTCGGCGTCCGCCCTGGAAGTTGGGGCGGTGTGACATGGCAAGTGTTGAGATTGGGATAGGAGAGAGTGTTGGTGTAGTTGGCGCGGCTGAGAAGACAAGTCTAGAACTGGAACGCAATAACGTGCAACAACAATACTTTGCGCCGAGTGTGCGCATAATAACTTAAATAAAGCCCGTAGTGTAATACTTGGACAACTGTAAAGCATATGGACCGCACTGACGAGTGCGGGAGTTTGACTGCGTGAAGTCCAAGTGGATATGGGTTGGTGGTTTGTTAATTGCGGTGCTGTGTGGCTTCATTTGCTAGATCCTTCAAGTGAGAGGTCACACAAGTTTCTTTTTTCTTTTTATTTTTTTGAAGTTTCCTTTTTCTTAAAAGGAAAAAAAATATATGAACGTTCACAAAATTTAGGGAGTTAACATTTGGTTCTGAGTCCTATTGTTTTTAATATTTAAGCCACAGAAAAGTATGTGCTTACACAAAAGTATCCTTTAAATAAAAAATTTAACTTCATCTTCTCTAATCTATTTCACATCTATAGAGTTCTTGCTACTAGTCATGGTGCTTGGCGTCGTTAATCTCAATAGCATAGCCTATCATGACTAGTGAAATGCTTACTAGAAAAGTAGACTTTAAAAACAAAATAACTAATCGTGGTAGCCAAACATCTTTAATCATGACAACGTAACATGTCATGATTGGTGAAATGCTCACTGGAAAAAAAAAAAAAAAAAAAGACTTTGAAACTAAATAACCAGTTATGGTAACATAGGTCACCGTTATTAATCACGATAGCATAACCTATCATGATTATTGAAATGCTTATTAGAAAGATAGACTTTTACAACAAAGTGACTCTAATCATGGCATCTTGGTGGTGTTAATCATTATAGCATAACTTGTAATGACTAGTGAAATGCTTATTGGCATGGTAAACATTTGAAATTAAGTGACTAGTCATGGTAGTCTAGCGTCATTAATCACAATAATATAACCTGCTATTAGTCACAACAGTAAAGTTACTATGACTCATGACAGCTTTCCTGTCATGGCTAGTGGCTGGAACTTTGTAGGTTTGTATCGCCAATAATGGAAAGAAGAATGAGAAGATAAAAAAAAAAGAAAGAAAGAAAGAAATAAAAAAAAAAAAGAACGAAAATAGTAAAGAGATGCCAGACGAAGAAGGAAGGAAGTTCATTGGAGAAAATGCAAGACACTAGGGATTTCAGTTGTGAAGAGACTAGAGAAATTAAGTTGATTTTTTCTAAGGGTAATTTTGTTTAAAAATAATACCTTTTACAACTTAAATGGTGAAAACAATTGGGATGTGACTTAACTCACTATCCAAATGGCTCGTTTAGTGACATTTAAAGATCAAAATAGCCTAAAAAATTAGGGAAAAACTTTATTTTAGTATTCAAGGTTTTGAAAATATCAAAATTTTAAAGTTATTTTGAAAACAGTTTTTTTCGTCCCTAATTTTTTTAAAATCCTTCAAAAAAAGTCCAAACAATTAGTCAATTGACGGTCAATAGTAACTTTAAACAATTTATAACAACTTAAATTTAGAAATGTTTTAGATAATTTAATTTATAAATTCATTATTTTATTATAATAATCTGGTAATTTACATGAAATTAACAACCATTAAAGATAAAAATACTTTTTCACACATTCTGTTAATATTGATTGTCAGTTGACCGACCATTTTGAACATTTTTAAAGAGTTTGAAAAGTTAAGGATGAAAGAATTGTTTTCAAAATAATTTTGACAACCTAATATTTTTCGAAACATTAAGAATTAAAATGAAGTTTTTCCAAAAATTTAGGGCTTTAATGTTTCAATTACTTCCCATTAATTTTGATATCTAAGTGACAAAAGCTAAATATAAAAAACAATTCACCCAAGATAAAGATTCATTTGTTTCAAACGAAACTTTAACTGTTTTTTTTGATCAATTTCAATCCTAGCTTCCCCCGGAAATTTCACATATATGAATTGTTGTGGGGACTAAAAAGGAATAAAAAATGATTGAAATTTCGTTATGGACAAAAATTATCAAATTTTTGTCGACTTAAAACAAATATCACTTTTTTTTGACATTTTTTTTTTAAATTTCACACATATCATTATTACCTTTTTTTGACCTGGAGCCGAATTACTGCTGCTACAATTTTCTTCTTTTGAAAAAAAAAAAAATTGTTTCTATGATTTTTTTTGACGAATTCCAAGATTATCATTTTAATATATCATATTTCCCAAAAAACATAAGTACAAAGTTAGTATTTTCTAGGACTGAATATGGTCTGTGACAAGTTGTCAAAAAAAAGAAAAAAGAAAAAAAAGAAAAAAAATGAAGAATATGGGTTTTGACGGAGAGTGAAAGGCTTTAAATCTCGGAAAGCGGAGAGGGCCCGTGTATGTTTGTGGGTCGATAATCGGTCCATCGATAACAAAACGGGCCACACCTTTTTAGCGACGCACACGGCACAACACATGCGACACACACCACAGTCCGTCCCTCCATTCTGAATCCTGCGTCGACAGAGAGAGAGAGAGAGAGATCTGATCAGCCAAATCTCAGTGTAATCAAACTCCACACTGCCGACAAGATGGTGGATCCGGCCACCACGCCACTTGGCAGAATGCTATTAGACGAGATCACTCCCGTGGTGATGGTGCTGCGTACACCTCTCGTCGAAGAATCTTGCCTCAAGAATGGCCTCTCTTTGGTCCAGATGCTCTCCCCCTTCGCCAACTTCAACAACATCGACGGTCAATCTCCCTCTCTAGTTCTCTCTGTATTATATTTGTACCTTTTTAATTGTTTGTGCTTTTTAGGCGAAGTGGAATTCAAGGTGTTTGATTTTCTGGTGCAGTGCCTGTACGGACATCCAGTGATCAACCTTACAGGCTACAGAAGTTCAGGTTACGCTTGTTTTATGAGTCTGATATTCGCCAGCCAAATTTAGAGGTATTATTATTACTTGGTAGATGCTCCATTTCTTACCTCAGACAATCTTATTTTATCACGATTTACTCATTCCACCAAAATTAATTTGTCTTTTTTTAATTTTTCATTTTTAACTCTAAAAACCAATGCAATGTAGCTCAATAGTTTATAACCAAGGTATGCCAAAAGTTGAACTGAAACTTGAATTATGCAATAGTCAATGATGAAAGAAGAAGAGGTACACACCCACACCCACACCCGCACACACACACATATATGTATACATGTATATGTGTGTATATGTATGTGTGTATATATATATATATATATATTTGTATATAAACAGATTATTTTTGGTGCCCTGTTGTCGTCGTTGTGCTTTGCTTGACAAGTTTTTGGGTCAACTAGGTAGCGAAGGAGAGGCTGAAGCAGGTTATTACGCAGGCAGGGGAGAATGATCTTTCTGAATTGTGTTCAGATCCACCTCGACTTAGTGATGTAGTCAGTAGTGAGTAATGTTCTTATAACATTCCTTTTCTTTTCTGTAATAAGATTTGAATACATTTGCAGACTGCAGAGGCTTAAGTTTGTTATCAATCTGTTGACGTTTTCTGTGTTGCAGGGTCTGAATCTGAAATGTTGCCGTCATGGTTTCAGTTTTTCAATAAAGAGCTCATACATGCAGTTTCTTTCTCTGAGCATGAAGCTTTTGACCATCCTGTGGCTTGTAAGCATTTGAAATTTGTTATGATTTTGCTTTTGTGTTTTCTTGTGTCCTACAATTATTTTCAAACATTTTGATCCTTTTCTTCCCTGGGATGTCAGTTCTTCATAATGTTTCTTTCATTTATTGAAATATTGTTTGTATTGAATGTTAGATATCTTTGTGCAAATTGATATGCAGGCCTTTTGGTTGTTTCTTCAAAGGATGAGCAGCCTATCAACAGATTTGTTGATCATTTTAACACCGACAAGTTGCCCTCTCTTCTTAATGATGGTGCGATGGACCCAAAGATTTTGAAGCAATATTTACTGGTGCATGATAATCAAGATGGATCTTCGGAGAAGTATGGTGGTCTTTCCAATCTTGTTATTTTGAAACTGTTATATTTAATTGGTAGAATTTAATTTTTTGATAACTATTGGAAGTTATAGAGCATAATTGGACATTTCCCCCCTTTTTTCCTTTCAAACTAGGAGGAAGAAAGGCTACATATTTGGTTTTCCTAGTTATCTGAGAGAATAACATAGATTACCTGTTATTTGTGTGTATAAAATCTGTTCCAGGAAAAAATAAGAGGTTAGTAACAAAATGATAGTGGAAACTGAAAATAGAAACATATGATACATTGGACACACGGTAGGAATTACAGTTCGATTACCAAATCCTATATTTTGTTTTTTGAATATCAGAGACAGAGGAGACTCAAGGAATTTGAACATCATTGGATGGGAATCGGTATTAGGAGAGCCTATATAGGGGTTGGAAAGCTGTTGGATCGGGTTAAAAACTTTAATAGATGAATTGTACAAGTTAGAGTGAATTATAGTATGATCTACACTTCATTTAACTTAGCTATGGCTTATGGGTGTACCTACTGCTAAGGGAACTGGGCAGTGGAGTCCCTGATCATGTTAGTGCATCAAACATCATCCCTGAGTTGCAGTGTGGCTTGGTTAGACTAGATGACAGTATTCTAACGGAAGAGTCAAAATTATATCCTGTATTTGGAAGTCAAAAGCTTATGGGGAACATCTTGGGGGAAGTTGGTAATTCTTTGGAGGTTATGGTTAATTTTAGCTTAACAAGGCTGAAATTAAAAAATAAAGATTTGAAATGAGAAATTTGTGCAGGCCCTAGAAATACCGCAAGACAATAGCTGGAAATAGAAACATGGTTATTTTTAAGTTTGATTCACAAGAATTTTGCCAATTAGAAAACCGTCTTGTTAGTTCCTTGATTGTTTTTTCTTGTGTAGCAAAGCATTCTGAATAATGGATAGAAATTAAAGTTTTAAAATTATATGCTATCGTTTTACTCTTTTTTTCCCTTTTCTATTTATTGTTCATTATTTCTTTTATCTAAGGTTGACTTTCCATTTCTTTTTCTTGTTCCTTGTTTTCAATGTGGTTTACAATTAGCACATTATGAGAAACAAAGAAGAAGAACAGCTTAGATTCTATTTATTTATTTAATTTGTTCTTTGTTAAATTTTTGTTTTTCGTCTTTCATGTCTTTCGTAGCAGCTGAGGTTAGTAATGACTATTTTATTTTCCAAAGCAATATGCTTAGATATCTCCTTATGATTGATTTTTCATCTACAAGATGTACATGGTGGTGTTGATGGTATAAATCAAGACAGAAACAACAATAACATTATTTGAAAGAACACCTGTATTGATGAAGAGCTATGAATTATAGTTCCTAATATGTGGAATTACCTGCATTTAAAACTGAACCAAAACGATTTTCTCCACATCTTTCTCAGATTTCTATTATTTATTTCCAATTCCCAACCACCCCCTCCCTTTTTGCGGATAGACAACATAAGATGCATAGGTCATATGTCAGTGTATGTAATATATTGGATCTGACTTTTTCTTTAATCTAATTTAAATTAAACCTATCCAATCAACTTTTACCAAGTTTATTGGGCCAGTCTCTGTCTCATTTCAGTTTATAGACCACTTAATCTTATGCAGGAGTAGGCTTAATATGTGTGTGTGTGTGTTGTGTTGTTGGCTGTTGGGGGTTGGGGTACTGACTGTACTTGTAATCATCAAGGAATTTAGACATAAATGTTTTTTTTTTTTTGATAGGAAACAAAAATTTATTAATAAAAGAAGGAAGATACAAGAGTGAATCAGAAATCCACCGATAGAGAAACAAAACTAAAGCAGAAACTAACGCTAGAAAACAAAAAAGAAAGAAACAATTAACAAATAGCTGCCTTCCAATCTAGCATAATTAAAAATAGAGATAAATCTTTGAATTCTATACTAGAAGAAGCCCACAAAGAAGCTAAGTAATACACTTTGTCCCCTAGATAAATCTCCCCCTCTTCTTTCTCGTCGAAGATTCTTTTGTTTCTTTCCTCCCAAATAACCCATAAAATGGCAAACACTCCACAATACCAAAGAATAGTAGCTTTCTTCCCATCTCCTAAGACTTTGAAATCTTCCAATAAGAGGGAACATAACGAATTAGGAGCAGCCCACTTCAAATCAACTAAAGAAAGCAACTTATTCCATAACAAACTAACCACCGGACAATGAAGAAAGAGATGATCCAAGTTTTGCCCCCACCTTTTGCACATAATACATCGAAAGGGAGAAAGACAAATGCTCGAAAATCTTTTTTGAATAACATCACAAGTACTTAGTTTCCCGTGGACCATAAGCCAAACCAAACATTTGACCTTTTTCGGTGCCTTTGATTTCCAGATAATGTTAGCAAAATCGAAACTAGGAAGAGAATCATCTTGAACCAACTTATCAAAAAAAGATTTGCACGAAAAAATGCCATTGGAATTGAGCACCCATCTCCTACTATCCTCCACTCCATGATTGAAAGAAATAGTCTCTAATAAAGAGATAAAAGAAGAAAATTCTTCAATCTCCCTATCATTCAGGTTCCTTCTGAAGTCAAAACACCAACCTCTATGAACAGGCGAACAATCCAATCTACTTTGAATTGAAATGTTTTGAGAAGAAGCTAGGTTATACAATCTTGGAAACTTCAGTCTAAGAGGCTGAGTATCCAACCAGCAATCCTCCCAAAACCTTATTCGAGCACCGTTACCAACTACAAATCTTATATTACTCGAGAAATCATGGAGACCTTGCATGATAGCTTTCCAAGGACATCTACTAAACCCTTTTAGAACCCTGTTAGACTCCCAACCATTTTCTTGCGCTCCATACTTACTCTTAATAACTCTATGCCATAATGAATTAGGTTCCAACGGAAACCTCCATAACCATTTCCCGAGCAACGCCATGTTCTTCCTCATAATATTCCCAATTCCTAAGCCACCTTCATGTTGAGGTCTCGAGACAACCTCCCATCTTACCAAATGGGTCTTCCTCCCTTCGCCGATACCATCCCACAAAAAATCTCTCATAGTTTTCTCAATTCTTTTTGCCACTCCTATAGGAATTCTGAATAAGGAAAGAAAATAAGTGGGAATGCTATGTAGCACTGCTTGAATCAAGACCAAACGACCACCTCTAGATAGGAAAGCATTTTTCCATCCCTCTAATCTCCTCTCAACTTTCTGCACTACCGGGGCCCAAAACTCGATAGATCTCGGATTGCCTCCTAATGGCATTCCTAAATATTTCAGCGGCCATCTCCCAACTTCACAACCAATGGCCTTGGCCAAATCGACCACTTTCTTTTCATCACAATTAATACCTGCCAGAACACTCTTTGCCAAATTTACCTTAAGTCCAGAGATCCAACAAAACAGCCGTATCACCTCAACCATATAAGCAAACTTCTCTTTATTGCCCGAGGAAAAGAGAACGGTATCATCGGCAAATTGCAGGTGAGATACTATAACATTCTCCTTACGAACACTAAAGCCTTCCACTAAATGACAGTCTTTGGCTCTATCGATCAGCCTGCCCAAACAATCTGCCACCAGGGGGATACGATGAAGTGTGTATTTTGATCCCTTTTTTTTTAGGAAAAAATAAATTTGATTTTATCACATAGAGTTGTAGAAGATTGAGCAATTGTAAGTGCATGTATGATTATGAGCCAATTTGTCAAACTGGAAATGAAATGGTACTGGTAATTAATTGAAAATGATAAAATTCCAACGTAAAAATGAAAAGGAGAAAAGACCAGGAAATGATATATTCCAGGAAATGATATATTCCTAAAAATCCAAATTGATCCATTATAATTTTTTTTCATCTTCATATTAACTGAAAAATTAATGCATGTCAGTGGAATTTTAATTTCAGTTTTTAGGTACTTCATTGGAGAACTGTGTCTTCTTATATTATACCATGCGAGCTCTATGACAATAAGAGTCTTAAAAAGCAAAATGCTCTTTGGAAAATGAGGATGGGGGGATTGTTGCTGAGGCTAGAGTCCTGCTTCCTTTGCCATTGAAATTTAATGTCTTAATTTTGGTCATTCTGCATTGCATTCCATATTTTCTTTGTTTTGCTGTTTTCCATGCTTCAGAATTGTAACTTTGAGAACTTTTTCTAATTGAGAAGAAGTTAAGCTATCTAAATTCATTGCAATAATTGTCTGGATTTCATTTCTGTATTGTCAGGGCTTCTAAAATCTTAACAGATATGAGAAGTACATTTGGCCCAAATAACTGTCACTTACTTTGCATCAATTCTTCTCTAGATGGTCAAATAGAGCATCAAGATAATCCTTGGGCTCTTTATGTAAGTTTTTTTTTTCCCTCTCTTTTAAAGGCATATTCTTTTTACCTTTGCACATTTAAAATAGTTTATGTATTTTGTACTGTGGATTTAAATTATTGGACAAGTCAGCAAGGTTAAAGGTGTAGTTTTATGCCATTCTTTGACAGAAACCTGATGCTTCACCTAGTCAGCATCTTGGTTGTTTCCTTAATAATGATGATTTCAATGAGGTAAATAATTTTCTCTGTTTATACGTACTGTTCTTAAACAATATTCAGAAATATTGATTCTGAATCTTCCCATGCTGGTGACTTTTGACAATGATATTCACTTTGTACAAATGGTAAACAGATAAAAGATCTCATGCACGAATTGTCATCTAAACACATCATTCCATACATGGAGCAAAAGATTCGTGTGCTCAATCAACAGGTAGTTTTTGCTACATTTTCTTTTTCGAGTTCATATGCTAGGCAGTCATTTGAACTGCTACAATCTTTTTCCATTTGTCTTTAATGTTTCATGTCAAATTCTGTTGTGATAGGTTTCTGCTACAAGGAAAGGATTCAGAAACCAAATTAAAAACTTATGGTGGAGGAAAGGAAAAGAAGACACATTAGAATCTCCAAATGGTCCTACGTAAGTTTTAGAGACATGCTTGTATGTTAGAGTATACCATTGGTTCCTTTGTCTTCTCCTTATTTAGTTTTATTATCTGCTGTTGAAGGTACACATTCAGCTCAATTGAATCTCAGATCAGAATTTTGGGTGACTATGCATTCATGTTACGAGATTATGAACTAGCATTGTCAAACTATCGCCTAATCTCGACAGATTACAAGCTTGATAAAGCCTGGAAACGTTATGCTGGTGTGCAGGTAGCATCTATCCATGGTATACAATTGCTGTCTATTTTGGTAATCCTAATGGTCATTCTCTAGAGTCCAGAATACATTTGCTGTATGCTTTTCTTCACCTTTAATAGAAAGCCTTAATCTTTAGAATTCTGATGATCTGTTTGTGTTGTTTTTTTTTTGTTTTTGGTAGGAAACAATGTATATTGTGATTATTTAGACACCAGATTGATGGTCCCTCTTTATCATTTTTTTGATATGATCACATGCTTGATGTATTCTAAAGTGCTAGATATGAGAATACATACATACATGCATGTGTGTGTATGTACATAATTTTTCTCTTTACATGAAGAAAACCAAGCCCACGAAAACACCAGTGTGACTGAGATTTGAACACAAGATTTCTCGCATAACAATGTAAGGCCATACTAGTTAAACCAACTGGTACTCACGAATAAGACATTATTGATTCTGCATATAATTAATATTTTTCTTGAATGCCATTCTTAAACAATGCTTTATTTAGTAGGTGAGCTTGATTTCTGCATCTGGTGAGTTTTTATCTCCTTTCCCTCCTGTAATGGGTTTCTCTATTGCATGATAATGTTTGAAGTTCAGCTTCTAGTGTAGTCTCTTGTTCATGGTGAGAAAAACACCAATTTTTAGTCCTCAGTGGTGTTTAATGTGCAAAAAAGATGCAGAATTCATAAATCATCTCTTCCTTCGCTGCCCAATAGCTCTCAGTTTTTGCTGTTATTTGGTTTCCAAAGCCAAACTAAAATGGGTTTCAATTTTCCCTCTAGGGCATGCTGGTGGAGGTTTTGGCCTTTTTTGTCTCTTTTGTTTGTTTTATGGGTGTGGTGTGGATTGGTCATTGTGTTGTGGAGTTACTATGCGTGCATAGACAATTTTTTAGGTTATTTGTACAGAGAAATGGGAATATTATGGAGACTTAAAGGGAGAATAAACTTCCTTTTTATTGGACACAGTTTGCATTTGGATTTCCTTATGAGCCTTTCATCTCCTCAGATTTTAGTGAAGTTTCTCTCTTTTAAATTCTTAGTAATTGGGATGCAGCCGTGATGGGTTATAAGAATTTTTTCATTCTAGAGAAGTTTTTGTCGAAAATAGGAAGATACTAGTGAACTCTGTGCAGTATAGATACCTTGAAATTCTTTGTCAGATGATTGGTTGCTGGCCTTAATGTGCAGTTCTTGTACCTGTTGATATCTGTTTCATGTTTCTTTTCTCTTCTGTATTTCTTTATTTTTCTTTGTTGAGAAAAGCAGAACTTATATTAAATGAATGAGAACAAGTAAAATGATAAAGAGAATAAGCTCTTTAACTTATTAAAAACGCCATGAATAGCTGCTAACGAAAACAGAGAAAGGTATATACAGCAGAAGTACTAGCAGAATTGCAAACAAGAACATAATCCTCTTTTGGCCACTGCAGCCTCGTAGTTTAAGTTTAATAAAGAAGATGGATCAACCTGCCTTGAGCTTTGAAATGAATATTTCCCTTATATTTCCTGTCCAATAAGAAAATGAAAGGGTTCAACATCTTTGTTTTTAAATTCTCTTTCAATAACTGCAGTAAATATTGTTTTAAGTCCTTTCTATGAAGTACAATGTATATTGACTTCAAAACATATAGGAAAATTCAGTTAATAGTGTGCCAGCAAAGCCAAGGCATATTCAGAGCTTAAAAAATGTTGTGAATGTCTTCTTTGTTAAAGTTTGGTGAATAGGATATATACCATCAAAAGATTTCCGATCCTTGTTGCCTTGAATCGATTGTCAATCTGCTGAAATAACACCTGACTTGTGGACCCACCCTAACTTGTGAAATGGGTTACGAGAAATCAAGATTCTCGAAATTACTGCCTCTCTCTCTCCCCTTGGTTAGTTTGTTGAAAGAGGAAAGTTATTTGGTTTGAATTGCTTATTTATTTATTTATTTTTTAATTGGTTTGTATCGTTGCATAAGATTCTCTATTGGAGCTGCTCCTGGTTTTTTCCTTGCCATGGATAGCTTGTTCAGTATATTTGGGTTTGATTCCTTAGCATCACCTGCTTGGCAAAATGCCCTGAGTTTTCTATTCCAAAGATTGTAGGGTATAGAATATCAAAAAGAAAGAAAAGGGTTAAGTGAGGTATATAGTAAGGGGTTTTGTTTGTTGCACTGATGAATATGTGTATGCATTTACATCTTCTGTAGGTCATAGGTATTGGCTCCAAATTTTTAGTTGTTTATGAGTTTTATCCATTATAAATTGGCTTACGATTTCATGTGGTGCACCAGCATGCTTTAATGGCCAATGCAGTTACATAAAATTTGTTATTTTCTTTATTTGTCAATCTGTCTTAACTATTTTGTTTGCTTTGTTTTTTTTCATGAGTATTAATTTGTGATGTCAATAATTTTTTGTTGCAATCTTCATAGTTTGTCTCAAATATTATTGCAGGAGATGATAGCGCTTACATACTTCATGCTGGATCAATCAAGAAAGGAAGCAGAGTATTGCATGGAAAATGCATTTAGTACTTATTTAGTATGTATAGTTCTTTCTTCAAATTATCTTCTTGTTTAACCATTTGGTAGTTTTTTGAGGCTCAAATTAAACTTGTTTTACTGCACCTGTTTGGGTAATTGATTCAGAGAGACCTTTAAGTACCCTTAGTTTATAAAGAGTTTGTTCAATCATGTAAATATTTTTACAAATAGCAAGTACAAAAATAAAATGATAATTTGATGTCATGATTTTATAAAGAAATTTTCCTTAGTATCTGCATCCCTTTGCTATATGATTGCCTCCTTTAGTATTGACTATAGTCCCTGATAACGGTTTTTTTTTTTTCCTTTTTATATGCATATTTACTCCAATTGGGAAAGGTGAAGGACAATTTTCACATATGCTTTTAGGTATAAGTGTGAGAAGTTCTGAATTGATTGACATTAAAAGGGTATGGGACAATTTTATGTCGTAGGGTATGGTAAATTTGGAAACAAATACAGAATTCAAAGAATATTTGAAAATTAAGTCAAATATAGTTGGTTATATAGAAGCATGGCTAATATTGTGTCTAGACTAGCTGTAAAATTACCATGTCTGCACCATACGGACATTACTGTGTTATCTTAGGTACTGGTTGGTCACAGTTATGCAGAATTTATTTTCTTGTGGATATTTTTGGTAAGTATATGTGTTTAGAGTTGGTGTATAGAATGTTGTAAAATAGATGGACAGTTTAAGAAGAGCTGGGTCATTTCAGTTGGGCTTTATGATTATGAGTTACAGTTTTACCATTTTAGATCAAGCTCCAATTTTATTTTTTCTGGGTGGAGAATTGCTTTTCGGGTTTTGCGATCAGTAATACCTACAAGTCCTAAAAATTTGCTTTGCTTACATTTGGAGGCCTCCAATTATGGATGATGGAGGGGAGTTGTGCAGCTTGCTTCTGAAATTACCCTTTATCTTTTTGCATTACTGGCTGCACTTGTTTCCTTAAATAATTCTTAATGAGATATATATTTGCAGTGTACCAGTTAGCAACAAATGTTGTTTAATAAAATAATTGAAGTTTCATTAGCATCTCAGTGAAGTCTTTGTGTAAGTTGTGAGCTTATGCAAAAAATTATGAACGATAAATATGGAATAAGAGTTGTGCAGAACAAGTAGTTCTGGTTCTGAACTTTATACAAACACATGGAAACTAATAATAGTGTGCCTCAATCTGAAGTATGGTTGGTTGCCAAGAAAAGTAAGATTGGTTGTTCTGTCCTGAACTCTCTACACCAACTGAATCAGGTCGTTTTTGGTTGGCTTGATCAGTCCACACAGTAACTGTAGGTGGTTGATTGGTCTATGTGAAAGCCCGTCCTATTGTTGGATCAGACAATATTTGACACAGAAAAGTGGAATATATTATGTTCATTTTGTGATAGTCAGTTTTTGGTGTTTCAAATGATTGGTTTCCATGCTCAGTCTTTCACCTGGGGACTCCTTTGAGCTGATGTGGCTAGCCCTCTATGAGGCGGCTTACAGCTGCACATGCATGTCATTTCTGGTTGGTCTCTTTTAAGTGATTAGTTATTTAAGGGTCATCAAGTCATAGTCTCAGACATTAAATTTATTTTTTTGCAGAAAACTGGGTCATCTGGCCAGCACAATGCCACAAGGTGTGGTCTTTGGTGGGTGGAGATGTTAAAGGCAAGAGATCAGTGTAAAGATGCTGCCACTGTTTACTTCCGGATTTGTGGTGAGGTAATGCGCCATGTCTTGGAAATTATTCTGGTTAACTATATATAATCTCCTTTTAACAACTTTTTTCTTTTTGTTAGGAGCCTCTATATTCAGCTGTTATGCTTGAGCAAGCATCTTATTGTTATTTGTTGTCCAAGCCACCAATGCTACACAAGTATGGATTTCATCTTATTCTTTCAGGCGATCGTTATAAAAAATGTGATCAGGTACCTTTATTACTAATGCAAAAATGCACCCAGCTTATTGGATGTTACTTTTTTAATAAAAATTCTTTCAATGTCCTCTTCAGATTAAACATGCCATTCGTACATATAGAAGTGCTATTTCTGTTTATAGAGGAACTACATGGGGCCACATCAAAGATCACATTCATTTCCATATTGGACAGTAAGTTCTTAACTGCATCTGAATCTTCCATTACTGGCAATTGGATACTGTAAATTGAGGACGGTTCATTTAAAACTCATTTGACACAGGTGGTATGCTTTTCTTGGAATGTATGATGTTGCTGTTGCACACATGTTGGAGGTCCTGGCATGTAGTAATGAGTCCAAGACAACACAAGAAGTATTCCTGAGGGACTTCCTTCAAATTGTACAGGTGACCGTTGGTTCTAATTTTTTTCTGTATTAGTTATGATAACTGAAGCTAATTACAAGGTTCTTTAAGCTTACTTAGTTTCACCTGTATATATGTTATGTTATGCTTGGTTTTTAAGGTTTACCTTTGTTGCATTATGATGTTGGTCTTCCTCAACTTTTACCACCAGTTTTTCTCGTTAATTAACATGGCATCAAATTAAAGAGAAAACATATACATGTCTCCTTATCTATCTCATGAATTACTTAGTAATCTCTTGGATATTTATGTTTTTTGTGATTTGTTGTATAGTTTCTACTTTATCTATTGTGAATGAATAGTTTTGTGATTCCTTTTAATGAATTATATGTATATTGCTCTATTTTGGCATATATGTAGTAGACTTTTTGTTTTTGTATTAACAGTTTGATATTTTGATGTTCTGCCATAGAAAACTACCAGGGCAATTTTTGGTGAAGTACCTCTGGTTTTTTTTCAGAGATAAAGTTTATTAATTAATTAGTCCATTGGTGTTCTTGGATAAAGGTGGAAAAGTGAGTTATGGTGTTTATCAATCATTCCCAGTCTTCTCGGGATGTGTTCTTTCTCCCTTCAAATTCTTCAATTTATTGAAATTCTCATGATATAATATAAATATTCAAAAGAAGAAGAAGAAGAAGTAATCTAAACATTCTAGAAATTTTATCCATATTTTGCTTTTTCACTCCTATGATATTTTAACTAAGGTTCTACTTTTGGTGGGCTTCAAAAGCAAGAGTTTTATAGATACGCATTGCGTTGGCAAAGTTTTTTCTGCACAATTTGCAAGGATGAAAATGGAAGAATAATGTGTATGCGCATGAAGAGCAAACTTATCTTTTTTGGGAATAAAGTTTACTTCCTACCTTTATGGACTTTAGTTCGTAAAGAGTTCCTAGACAACATATTAATTTCTCAGATCATATGGGATAGAGTTGAAGTGTTGCATATATATTTTTGTTTTCATGAATATTGTAGTCTTGAGCTGGACTGATGGTTCGTTATTATTATAATAAATTTTGATATATTGATTAGAATTCTCTCTTTCTTGTTAAAAGAAAAAATAAAAATAAAAAAGAAAGTGAAAAAGAAAAAGAAGAAAAAATACACCCATTGATCTCCTTTAAGGGTTGAAAAACCAGAACCAGAAGCTCCATTAAGTCCACCACGTCGTTGATTGGACATTGATTCTGAACCACCATGATTGGAGCTTTACTACCTCAGCATTACCGAATAATTTCCCAATTTCTCTTCCTTTTTTTATCTTCTGGTAGTAATTCTGATTACTCCACTTTCTAATTTTTTTTTTCTCTTATAAATAAACTGTTGTAGCGCTTTGCAGCTTTCCCTGCATTGGAGAGCCAGCATTTATCCATCAAATATTAGCAGAGCCTTTTGTAAGTGTTGAATCTTTTTCTCCTTGATTATGACAGTTTTCTCTTTTTGGATACTGTAGAAAACTGGGAAAACATTTGAGGTATTGAAACTTCAGTTGCCTGTTATCAACATTTCATCGCTTAAGGTCATTTTTGAAGATCACCGAACTTATGCATCACCTGCAGCTGTAAGTTGAATGACACTTGTATCTACATATCTCAATATTTGCTTCTTGTATTTGAATCTCACTGTCTCAGATGTCTACTCTTGTTGCGATGACGTATTTAATTGCTTCAGTGTATATCTGAAGTGAGGTTTTTATAGGTTTGACTGGTCTGAGGACATATGGTTTGTTATAAGTTTCGCTGTTTTTATATGATGATGATGGCTTGGTGTGGGGAGAAGGGATAAGATTCATTATTGATGTGCTTTGAAGGAATCTGAAATGTGAATGATTATAACAATTTTCTTTCTATATAAAAAAAAAAAAAAAAAAAGAAAATCGATGATAATGTTTATCTATATTCATCTCTTGCTAAATTGACTCTAATTATTTACATATGCTAGAGCCAAGTGAGTTATGCACTATTTTTAGAGTGAACTACAGTTGTAAATGCTGTGAGCACAAATATACTAACAAACCATTGTAGCAATAATTAACTTAGTATCATTTCTAGGTTGCAGAGTTGTAATGGGGTTAGTTGTTTTAATGATTATGATTGGCAATACAAATGTTGGAATTCCTTATGATGTTGACGAGAAGTGTTGCTTTAATTCACTGAATTGCTTGTACTTCCATTTCCTATTATTTTATTTTCATAGGAAACAAAACACTTTTTGCTTGAATTAAAGCTTTATAGTGGTTTAGAGGATGATTTTTAGTTGACATAGTCGTTGGTTTTTAAACATTTCAGGCTAGTGTTAGAGAAAGTTTGTGGTGTTCATTAGAGGAAGACATAACTCCATCATTGTCTACTGCCAGGAGTAACTGGCTGGAGCTCCAATCAAAAGTTATCTCAAAAAAATACGAAGAATCAAACATTTGTGTGGCAGGAGGTACGAAGGTGATGGTAGTTTGCATTAAATTGTTTAACTTGTCATACTTTTGTTTTTCTAATACATTAATTTTAAGTTCTAGTAAAATGTATGCCAGTTCTTCTGCTTCAAAAATCTCCACTTTCTGCATTCATTAATAATTATCAGCGGTTGAGAATCACAAAAGATAATATTTGTTTCCCATTGACGACTTGACATTAACAATGGCCAATGTTATTACTTTTTTTTTTTTTTTTTTTTCTTATGGGAAACAAAAATGGCCAATGTTATTGCTTAACTAAGTAGTCTACCTTAAATATCAAACCATATGAATTTATGTGATAAACCCTTGTCCAACTTCTGCTTGGCCTTTGACATAGCTTGTTATTATTGTATCTACCTTCTTTCGTTCGATTACATATAGAACTCCAAGTTATCTAGATTTGGTCCTTAACGTTCTCAGTTGCATGACTCTCAAGTATAATTTATCCATTGTTTTAAAACTTGAATTGAGGCACTGCCTTGAGGCGTTTCTCGTTCGCTTTAGCGCCTGAGCGCCCTGAGGCGGGCACCTCTGCTCGCACTAGAGTGTTGACTACTTCACTTGCATGCCACCTCAAGTTCACCTCAAGGCGATTAGGGCTGAGACGGTGGTGAGGTCATCACGTCTGCCTCAATAAAAAATTTATTTTTCACACAACTTTTTTTTATACCCAAACTCATATAAATAAAAAGGTCAGTTGGCCCTTTCTAAAACACAAGGGCCAACGACCCTTTTTCGTTTGATTACCTTTCTTTCGTTCGGTTACATATGGAACTCCAGGTTATCTAGATTTGGTCCTTAACGTTCTCAGTTGCATGACTCTCAAGTATAATTTATCCATTGTTTTAAGACTCGAATTGAGGCACTACCTTGAGGCTTGCCTCGTTCGCTTTAGCGCCTGAGCGCCTTGAGGCGGGCACCTCAGCTCGCACTAGAGTGTTGACTACTTCATTTGCATGCCACCTCCAGTTCACCTCAAGGCGATTAGGGCTGAGACGGTGGTGAGGAGGTCATCACGTTTGCGTCAATAAAAAATTTATTTTTTACACAACTTTTTTTTATACCCAAACCCATATAAATAAAAAGGTCAGTCGGCCCTTTCTAAAACACAAGGGCCAACTACCCTTTTTCCTCTCTGCTCTTTTTCATCTTTGGTGAGTGTTGGAAGAGAAAAAAAGTGATTTAAGGGTTTCTGATGAAAGTTGACGAGTCTCTAGCGATATCTAAAGCTTTTCGATTGGGCACCGACATGAAAGGATGCTGTGGTGGGTCGTCGTTGTCGGATATGGCAACGACTGAAGGGAGTGGGAGGGCGTCGGTGGCTGCTGCTGCTAGGCTTTTGTTGTACTTTCTTTTTTAAGCTAGGGTTTCTTTCTACGGTTTATGTGTTTCATGTATATATATATATATGTATATATATCTCTGTGTGTGTATGAGTAGGGGTGGGCGTTCTTGAGTTCAGATTGGGTTGGAAATCTCTCAACCCAACGTGGGTTGGGTTGCAGACTTGATAGGTTTCTTTATTTGAATGATTGGGAAGAGTTAGTAAGAGGAAAAGTTAGACAAATTGTATTAATGAGAATGATTTCAGATCATTGTCCTATCTTGTTGGATTCTTCTCACAAGAATTGGGGTCCTGCTCCTTTCAAGGTTGAGAATGCTTGACTAGAACATCAATCTTTTGCTAGAAATATGGTGGAATAGGGGAGTGAAAAAGATTTTCAAGGTTGGAAGGGTTATAGGTTCATGAAAAAGCTTGAATGGGTCAAAATGAAGTTAAAAATTTGGAATAAGAAAGTCTTTGGAGACATTTTCTAGGAGAAGACGGAGTTTCAACCCAACCTAACTAATAAATTCTTCAACTCAACTTAATAATAGTCATGAGGGAGTGGCAAACAGAATTGAGAAAATCATGAGGGATTTTTTATGGGAAGGTATAGACGAAGGAAAGAAGACCCATATGGTAAAATGGGAGGTTGTTTCGAGACCTCAACATGAAGGCGGTTTAGGAATTGGGAATATTGCGAGAAAGAATATGGCGTTGCTCGGTAAATTGTTATGGAGGTTTCCGTTGGAACTTAATTCATTGTGGCATGGAGTAGTTAAAAGCAAGTATGGAATCCAAGGAAATGGATAGGAGTCTAACATGGTTCTTAAAGGATATAGTAGATGTCCGTGGAAGGTTATCATGACAGGTATCCATACTTTCTCGAGAAATATAAGATTTGTGGTTGGAAACGGTGCTCGAATAAGGTTTTGGGAGGATTGTTGATTGGATTCTAAGCCTCTTAGCGTGAAGTTCCCAAGGTTGTACAAGCTCGCTGTTTCTCAAAATACTTCAGTTTTAAGTAGATCGGATTGTTTGCCTTTTCATAGAGGGTGATGTTTTGACTTCAGAAGAAACTTGAATGATAGGGAGATTAAAGAATTTGCTTCTATTAGCTCTTTGTTAGAGAGTGCTCCTTTCAACCCCAGCATGGACGACAGTAGGAGATGGGTGCTAAACTCCAATGACCTTTTTTTATGCAAATCCTTTTCTGATAAGTTGGTCCAAGATGACTCTCTTCCTAGATTCAATTTTGCTAACATCATTTGGAAATCAAAGGCTCCGAACAAGGTTAAATTTTTGGTTTGGCTTATAGTTCATGGGAAACTAAATACTTGTGATGTTATACAAAAAAGATTTTCGAGTACTTGTCTTTTTCCTTTTCGTTGTATCATATGCAAGAGGTGGGGGGAAAATTTGGATCATCTCTTCCTCCATTGTCCGCTTTCTCCATTGTCCGGCGGTTAGAGTGTTATGGAATAAGTTGTTTTTCCTAACTGGTTTGAAGTGGGTTGCTCCAAAATCGTTATACTCTTTTTTATTGGAAGATTTCAAAGCCTTAGGAGATGGAAAGAAAGCTACTATTCTTTGGTACTGTGGAGTGTTCGCCATTTTTTGAGTTATTTGGGAGGAAAGAAACAAAAGAATCTTCCATGAAAGCCAAGAGGAGGAGATTTTTCTAGGAGATAAAGTGTATTATTTAGCTTCTCTTTGGGCATTTTCTAGTATAGAATTCAAAGATCTATCGCTATTTTTAATTATGCTAGACTGGAAGGCAGCTGTTGGTTAATTGTTTTTTCCCTTCTGGTTTTTTAGCCTTAGTTTAGTTTAGCTTTAGTTTTGCTTCTCCTTTGGTGGATTTCTGATTCACCTTTGTATTATCTTTTTTCCTTATAATAAAGTTTTCGTTTCCTATAAAAAAAAAAAACTTAATAATAGTCGGGTTGGGTTGGCTTGGATTGATAAGGTTGGATATAATCTACCATAAAGATACGAAAGATCTAGTTGGTAACTCTTATAGTCTTAGTAATTTGATTATAAATAAAATGAGTACAAATAAAGATTTAATGATTAAAAATAAAAGATTCAATCCACTACAAAGACTGTCTTTGATCCTCATCCCTGGCAAGTGTTCGTCTAGAGGGAGGAGAAAATCTTGGATTTAGAACTAAGGATGGACGTTTGTCTGGTTGGGTTGGATTGAAAAATTTTCAATCCAATCCAACCCAACCCAACCCATCCCATCCCAATGTTTTTTAGAATTAACCCAACCCAACCCAATAAAAAAGTAGTCAGGTTGGGTTGGAGATGCCTACCCCTATGTATAAGAGTTGGAGATGCCTACCCCTATGTATAAGAGTTGCAGATAACCCCTTAATTTTTGATAAAATAGCAAATCAAATATTTTGGTTTGATCAATAAGCAAAAAAGTCCTTTGCAATTAGTTAACTTTTAGTTTTCTAATTATTTAATTTTGAATATCACTTTCGAGTTGAGGCGCCTGCCTCGCCTCGCCTCGCATGGCTGCCTTGCGCTGCCTCCCACTTTTTAAAACCATGAATTTATCCTCCTTTCAGTAAATGCTGCCCAACTAGAGAAGCATTTTATTTCCTTCGCTTAATAATGTGGTTGTTATTCATGACAAGTAGAGACAGGGAGTCAGGGACAGAATTAATTTTTCCTGAAATATTATGCTAAGACTATAGTAATTGTTCATGCTGTATTATCTAAATAAATTCATTACTAGAAAGGGAAAAAAGCATGATGATATCTACAAACTAGATATTATTCTGCTGTTTTAAGTTTAGAGCAGAATTATTGGAAATATTATTTGCTACCTAGTGCTTAGAAGTGTAAGGGTGAATTCAGTACCATTTCATACCTCTTATTTTGTTTCAAACTACTAAAACAGACAAAATGTGCTCATTAAACCTTCTTCGGAAATGCTAAGTGAACATATTCCTCATTTTCCACTCTTGAAATATAG
This sequence comes from Nephelium lappaceum, assembly GCA_021234005.1. Lineage (NCBI taxonomy): Eukaryota > Viridiplantae > Streptophyta > Magnoliopsida > Sapindales > Sapindaceae > Nephelium > Nephelium lappaceum. Next base: position 8,196,685 of record CM038011.1, read on the forward strand.
AAGTAGAACTCTAAAATTCGCTCTTTTTTGTTCTCCACAAGTGTCCTGTTTACAAAGCTTTGTCTAATATAGTATTAGCAGCTGACCAAACTGAAAAAAAACCACCTAAAGTGACAAAACTAATGACATATCTTGGGCATATTAAGCATCACACGATTTAATAATAATAATATTTTATTTTTATTGTGATTTTATTATCTATAATAAATACCTCTAATGAATTTGATTTATTAGTTTAATTGTGCCAATTACTTATTTTAATCTTGTACTTTGATAATTGGGGCAACCTTGTTACTATATATATATATATTTTTTTAATTAAAAAAATCACTACTTATGTCATCTTTGCATTGGTACCAGCACATTTTTAACATCACAAACATTCAATTCAATTTCTCATTTTCATTTTATGACATTGACTTTGGGAAAATGGATATTACAAATGATTATTGGGACCAAAGTTGACTGAAAAAGTTAAATTTGAGGAGTTCCATGAGCTAGGTAATAAGCATTTTTATAGAAGATATGGCACCATTGCAAGTAAGAGAATATGGTTGTTTAAAGTAATAACATCTATTTTGCATATTGGCAGATATTAGTATGGTAGAAATCAATTCTTGTTACCTGCCACTCAAACTTTTATAATAGTGCTTGGAAATGTTGTACTATGAGGTGATAATGACAGTTATAACTTCGGATGTTTACAAACTATTCATATATATATTTTTGGCGGACACTAAGTTGGTTCATGAACAGTGTCAATACTCAGTACATTTCAATTGAGTATTACTACTTAGTCAAAATATTTTGCACAAAAACTCATTGCATATTATATGGCTGATGATTTGTAAATTGTAATAGACATGTAGATCATGGGATGATGTTGTGGATGTTATGCTAGGTACAAATTACATGCCACATGCTGAGTTTTTTAACAAAATATTATGGGGCAACTGAATAGTGTCACTCTTTTCAAGTTATGTTTTTTCACTCGGTGTCCTGTGTCTTAGCAGTGTTAAACGCATAACTAGGGAGCAGAGGGTTCATGGATTCAAGTTTTACTATCAATGATGATATCCCACCTCTTATCTCGCAATAGGGGCATACTTTCTAGATTACTCTTTAAGTTTGGAATACTTGATCATTCTTATATCATTTTTGATTTTCTTCTCTTGATCCTGTTGCAGAAGCTGTAAAAGTGGATATGGAATTTAAGAACCCTTTGCAAATCCCTATTTCCATCTCAAGTGTTACTCTGATATGTGAGCTTTCTGCAAGAGCTGATGAGATGAAATCCGGTAAATTGCTTTTGGTTTCTATTTTTCTTTTTCTTTTTTTAAGAAAATAAACCGCTGGTAAATTTGTTCATTGAACTTGGGCAACCTTTATGTTTATAATAACGCAGATTCAAATAGCTCAACTTCTGAGCTTTACAATGATGAGGAATCACAAAAGTTGACTGCCTCGAAGTATGTGTGTTGGTGCTTTAGGTTTTTTATTCCTCTTAAATGCTTTACTTTCCAGGGCAGCATAGGTTTAGTGTTTTTCCTTGTATCTATTTTCCATATGTTTAGCACTGCTTATGTTGCTGCTTGCTTGAACTGCAGCGATGGAAGCTCTGATGTTTCTTCATTTACTTTGTCTGAGGTTGATATTTCTATTGGAGGAGGTGAAACAGTAATGGTAAGTATCTCATAGGATCAGTTAAATAAATGTGGAAAAATCTACATGCTGTTTAAAGTTTTGTTTGTTACTGCACTGCTATTCCTTTTCTAAGCTTCAGTGCAATTTAGTGGATATGGTTGTTTGTTATCTGATTCGTACGTGTATTCGAAGAAGGATGTAAGCTCAAATAATCCGCTAATTATATGTCTCTGCATAAATGCTCTTTTGTTTCCACACCAGAGGTCCACCTTGTTTATTCATGTGAAAGTGATCACCTTATTTGTGCAAGGAGATAAGCGGATAGATGCATTAATGAACATGATTTTTTTTCCTCAATGCTGTGCTTTTTCTTTCTTTCATTCTTTATATTTTTCCGTTCCTGACTATTATGTTCATCTCTTTTTATATCTTTATGAACTCTGGAGCTTAATCAACTCACATTATTCTTCAGGTACGACTAATGGTCACTCCCAAAGTTGAAGGCATTTTAAATATTGTCGGTGTTAGATGGAAATTATCTGGTTCTGTAGTTGGTTTATATAAGTTCGAGTCCAATCTTGTGAAGAAGAAAACTGCTAAAGGAAGACGGAAAGCCAATTATTCTTCTGGCAATGATCTCAAGTTTATAGTTATCAAGGTTCACTCCTTTTGTGGCCCCCTGTCTTTTACTTATGTCTATTCGGAAAATTGCAATGTGGACTGAGCTGTAGCAACTGTTTTCAGTATTTAATATAAATTCCTCATTTACAGAATACACCTAAGCTTGAGGGCATCATTCATTCTCTACCGGAAAAAGTGTATGCTGGACATGTACGGCAGCTTGTATTGGAGATGAAGAACCAATCAGAATTTCCTGTGAAGGTATGATTTTTGGACATCGTAGTGCTTTCTTAATGGCCATGGATCGCAACGCTTGTAATGATTGCCAATTTGGATCCTTAATCCCAAATGAGGATCCATTTTGATTTGCAGCATTACTTAAACTTTCTTTTGGGCTCCCTGCGCAAATGTAACAAAGAAAAAGAAATCCTAGAGTCCTACTTGGTAATATTTCATTTGCCTACATGTCATTATCAACTGTGTAGTGTTTTTTTGTTTGACCAAGTAGTGTGATTTCTTGTGGGGTTAGTCCAGGTTGACTTAATTTTGGCTTTGTTAATATTTGGTGCCATTTACAAAGCTACTTATAAAACAAACATCATGTATTTGTATGATAAATTCTGTATTCTCATGTATAACTAGGGTCTAACATTTCCTATGTATTTGCATGTCCTTGCTAATGCTTTTGGGTCATAATCTATGTTAGCAGAATCTGAAGATGAAGATTAGTCATCCGAGATTCCTTAGTGTTGGGATGCAGGATGAATTGGACAAGAAATTTCCTGCTTGCTTAGAAAAGAAGAAAAATTCTGAACAAACTGGTGCAGATGGGAACTTTAGCAGGGTGCCTCAACCCATCTTTTTATTTCCAGAGGTTAGTATGAAAGTTCCTGTCGTGCATTTTCCGATTGAGATTTATGTCAAATTGGCATCATTCATTTTTTGGTCATAGTGCTTATGTTTGTCTTTGTGTTCAGGACATATCAATACATGGTGAAACACCTTTATTATGGCCTCTGTGGCTTCATGCTGCTATTCCTGGAAATATTTCCGTGTACATAACAATATATTTTGAGATGGGAGATACGTCAAGTATCATAAAATACCGAACGCTACGGATGCTTTGTAATTTACAGGTTTGTGCTTTAATATGGACAATGGATATTTATTGGTTGGCTTTGTTTTCCTTGCTTTGTACTATTTGTTGTACTGGTGGTAGCTTAAATAGGAGTAAATCTTCTGTGGCCATCTATTTCTGAATGTTGGTCAATTTTTTATTTCAGTAGTCATAAACTTGTTTTTCCAGATGACTTATGGGCTATTGTTTTTATTGGTTCTGTCATGTGACTTTTAATTTGATTGTTTCTTAGAATCTTCCTTTTCTTTTCCTATTCTTGTGAGAACTGAGTGTTCTCACACATACAACTTCTGATTTTATGTTAATCCAACTTTTTCTAATTAAGCAAGCATCCTTCATGTTAATTAATCATTGACCTGACAATTGTAAATTTATCATGTTGATGTTTTATTCCAAATTACATAAAATTTCTCATATCTATTGATAATTTATCCTTCAGGTTTTACCATCATTGAATGTCTCATATCAAATAAGTCCCTGTCCATCAAGATTGAAACACTTTCTTGTGCGCTTGGATGTTATGAACCAGACCATTTCAGAGAGTTTCCAGATTCATCAGTTATCAACTGTGGGACGCCAGTGGGAAATTTCGTTGCTTCAGCCTTTTGATGCCATCTTCCCTTTACAGTCTCTATATGCTGGTCAGGCACTGTCATGTTTCTTCATGCTGAAGGTTGGTTTTTCAAATACTTTTCTATGTAAGAATCGAAGACATTATTTTTGTGTTCATCTTGTAGTGTGGTTCTGTTGATGGCATAGTTCTCAGTGCTGTAAGTTTTGTTCCGTTAGCATTTCAGACCTTATGGGTTGGGTGGGTTGAAGTTGATTAAAATCTGACAACTGGAGCTTCATATAGCTGAAGTTGGAAATTCTCGAGTTTGGATGTAGAATTCTTAATGTGACCTTAATTTGGGTTGAGCTTGAGTTCAGTCTTTGCAACCCAATCTCAATCAATTTTTTTTCTTTTAATCTATGCTGTTATAATAATAATTATATTAATGTTTAGTAGTAGAATATTTCTTTACTATTTAATGTGGCACGAGTTATTGTAGGCCTGGATGAAGGATTTGCTTTTGCATTCTTACAAGTATCCTATGTCTCCTTTGAATTTACATTTTTGAATGCAAATTGACAACTAAACTGATCCAACATATTGCACTAAATTAAGCTCAGACGGCTAAAGATAGGTTTGATCTTGTGATATGGATAAGGTCTGGAGGTGTGATACCTGTGGTGAACCTGATTGGATCTGCAATCTGGCCCAATCCCCTTGAGTCGCTGTCCAAACTCTATATTATGTGATCATTTTACATCTGGTCCTGTGACTTCTGTGTGTTGCCTTGTTTCTGGTGGTTGGTGTCAAGTATCAGTGACTTTAAGAACATGTATTAGTTTGTTGGAGACATTCCATCTTTAATCATTTCAGTATTTTTGCTTGTTTTCATTTTCTACTTTACCAATCTGCTTAGAAATATTTTTTAATTTAATTATATTCTGTCTTCAGAATGGTGGTGAAGCATCAATTTCTTCAGGACAAAATCTCATCGTCTCGTTTACTTGGAAATGATGCAAGTCTTCAGGGTAGCTCTGACACGCTCTTTAATATATCTAACTCACATTTGGCTGATTTTCACCATTTTGAAAGGTTACAACAGGGTGTGCCACCCCAGGTCTGTCATTTCCTTGCTACATCCTGGCCACTCTAAATAGTTGATGCATTCTTTATCCACTTAGAGTAATGTTTGCTTATACCATCAGAACCAGAGCCCAATCTGTATTCTGTATTTTCCTTTCGTGCTTGTTGCTCTTGCTTATGTAGCCACTGATCATACCCTTTATAGAAACCTCATGAATAAACAAGCAACGACCATTATATGTGTGAAGTGGATTTGTGATGCAGAATGATGCATATACTTTGCTACTGGTTCTCCTGGACTTCAGAAATATTTTATTAGCTTATTTAGGATGAGATCCTTTTTTCTGTTATTATACATTTTATAGCAACTTAGTTTTTGTTTTTCTTACAAATTTAGTAAAGAAGAATTACATGGCTTGCATGTAATTCATCTTTTCTATCAACTTGAACATGCAACTTAATTAAATATAGTATGTGAATGCATATTAGTTTAGGTTTAATTCACATGTGCTTAGGCTATTTAGAATGAATTTGTTTTAGTTCTGAATTCTCTCCTATTAATGTTATGAGTTGTTTCTATTTTCATGGATTAGGATGACCCAAATGCAGTCGACTTCATTTTGATTTCTCAGCCACCAAAGAGTGACACTTTTTCTGATCCACAATACATCTACTCCCATCATTCATGTCATTGCAGGTAAGACTTGTTCAATGATTGATTTAAATTGTGAATACGAATTGGAGACTAATTATTGTTTCATAAACTCTCTCTCTTTCACTTTTTTTTCATGTCATTCTTACACATCTGTTTTCTTTTACTATAGCACATCAAACACAGGTCCAATAACATGGCTAATAAATGGACCTCGGATCATGCGTCACAACTTTTCTGCCCCTTTCTGCGAAGTAAATTTAAGGATGACTATTTACAATTCATCAGATGCAGCTGTATCCGTACGAGTCAACACATTTGATTCCCCTGGTAGTAGCGGTCAATCAAGTGATGCTACCACACTTCAAACTGCTGTTCCTAATGGGAATCAATCAGGATGGCATGAAGTACCGGTCTTGAGTGACATTAAAGTTACAACTCAAGCTCTTGGAACCCAAGTTGGGAAGTCGGCCCTATCACTAGAAAGCGTCTCCCCATTCATTTGGTCTGGGTCAAGTGCTACTAGTGTCCAACTTGGACCAATGTCAACATCCGAAATACCTATGCGAGTTTGCGTATTTTCTCCCGGGACATACAATCTATCAAACTATGCTTTGAATTGGAATCTTTTGCATGTTAATGGTGAAGGAAGTGATGGTCAAACAAGACAGTCTTCAGGGACGTGCCATGGATATCCGTATCATTTGACTGTGCTACAATCTGCTTAAAATTTAGGGATTAAATAATTAGGCTACCTTTATCCACTATCAGGTACGTGCTCTCCCAAATGTAGTAATTTTTGTAACTTACATTTGTAAATTGTTGTGTTTCAGTGTATATCTCATTTTCATTTTTCTTCTCTCAAAAGAAAGGATTTGTGTAAAACTTGGTGAAAGCAGGAGACAAAATTATTGATTCTTTCATAGATCTTAGAGTTTAAAAGAATTTACTACCAACTCTTGTAATTTGACTTCATTTTTGTTGAATAGATAGTTTTGAGTACCTTTCCTTAACTAAGGTGGTTCCAAGTATGTTTATTGTGCAACTAATTTTCAGCAAGATCAAATAGACAAATTATACATTTAAGGGACGAGTCTAATCTTTGCTGTGAAATCATTTTTATAACATTATAATTATAATTTAAAAGTAACGCTGGACTTCTTGATTCATATCGTAACTATGATATTATAATTTAATTTATGTGGAGTAATGTTGGTCGGACTTTAACTCATTTGGCTTGTGGCAATTGGCAAGTAAATTAAAAGATCATTAATGGGTCACCAACTCTCCATTTATTCATTGATACCTTATTAGTTGACATATGAGTTAAAGTATTAACTACTGTTAGTTTGAGATTTTCTCTTTTCAATCCAATTTATTTTCTTCTTTTGACACTCTTTTCTAACAACAATTCATTCTAAACGCTTAATTTTGTAAAAGACCTAAAGACACTTTATTTTGTTTCAAAATTATTCTTTTCATCTTTTGGGACTCCTATTCTAAAGACTTACCATTTAAATAAATACATTTAATTAAATTTCTAAGGACATTTCATTTTCCTTTAATATTATTCATTAATAATTTTGATAAATTTCTTAAATTCTTGTTAAATTATAACAACACTCTTGTTTTTTAAGATCAGGAGTTAAAATTTCTCCAAGTTCAACCTTCTATTTATTTTCTGAAAAAGAACACTTCAATGATCAATTAAAGAGAGAATTACAAGAGTTGATTAGGGATATGAAACAAAAATATAATGAGCAAAATACCCCGTTTGAAAGCTCGATAGACAAGACAAAAATGGTATACAAAATAATTAGGGCTTAAGAACAAAAACTCCAAAAGTTTGAATACCATCAAATTATTACAGAACATTTACAAACTCAGGATAGAAAAGTGTCCAAAAATGAACTTTATTTTATATAAACACAAATATACATGGCTTACCACAAAACGGTTCAAAGTGATCACTACCATTTAATAGAACTGAAATTAATTATAATCTTAAATATAATTTTTCTTTTAGATATGCATAGTTAAAAATACTATTGTGATGGTCAGGATTATGACATAGTCTTTTGAAAAGATACAAAATGATATTTTGTAAAATTTCAACAAAATTATATAGTTTAAATTTTTTACATTTAATATAAAAAAAGTTTCAAAACTAATTAAAAACTTACATCTTTATTATATTTGTTTCTTGTTGCAAATCATTCAACATAACTTCAAAATCTCTTTTGATTGTTTATCACTCTCCATCACTTTGAATTAAAGCACAACTTCAGAATATAAAAGGTAAAGGAAAATATGTTTCAGGGTTTTTGAAACACAAGAGAGGAAAATAAATACCCTTAGATTTTAAATAATTATTTTGTAGTGTCTTTATAACTATTTTTCTTCTTTAGTGATTTAATTAAGGTTAAAATTGTCTTTAAAAAAATAATTAAAATCGATTGTCAACTAAATTTTAGTGGATTATGAGTAGGATCACTCCCTAATTTTATGGTCATACTGCACAAACAATTCTAAGTTTAGATGTTATTGCAGTTATATGAAGTTATTGATCGAAATTGAACAAACATTCCCTATTGTTAATGGTGGTTTTTTACTTCTAACGATTGAGGGGCAAAAGTGTCTTATCATATGAGACTATTTAACAATGAATATATATATATATATATATATATATATATAAAGAAGATTGTAACTTATAGATTGCATTTTGAATAACTTAATAAGTTCAAATAAATCACTTTAAAATCATGCATATAAATACAATAGAATAATCATCATTAACTAATAATAAACATTTAAAAGATTAAAATAAAATAATTAATTATAGTGTATCAATTATGAAAACTATAATTCTTTTCTTTGCAATTGGTCTGAGTTACCCAGTTTAAAATTTTGCAATCCAAACCAAATTATAAAGTGATCTAGTTATTTATTTATCAATCCAATCTAACATAAAACCAACCTAGGGTTATTTGTACACTTTTATCTACCTCAACTTAATTTCAACTCACAGTGTGGTAATAGATGAACGAATATATTTTTTAAATGCATTAAATAATCATTAATAAGTATTATTCTTCAATTCATATATCATGAGTTGAGTTGGGCTCAAAATTAAGATATAAGGTTGGATAGATAATATCATTCAACATTTTATGTTAAAAAATGAGGATTAATTTGTACAATCAAGAAAAAATAAATAAAAAAGACCGATGCTTTACACTCAAATGTATCACCTATAAGCATATATAGTTGTCGATCTCTTATTCACCATAATTGTAGAGATTTAGATTAGTAGCAATTTTATAAATCTCAATAAATCAATATGGTAATTGTTTAATAATAATAATAATAAAAACAACAACAAACAACCATGTGGCAGCCGCATAAACAGGGATCACATCTTGGAAGCAAGATGTTCCCATGGAGTTATGAATTAATGGGAAAGTGCATAAGGATAGGCCCAAAATCCAAAATGAAAAATCCAAATCAATGCGACCAAGTCTCTGCTTTTCAAAATTAAAAACTTCCCACATGAATAACATCATCCTCGCTTTTCAACTGACGCGTTTGCCCAAAACAAGTAGAAGCAGTCCAATTACGGCCCGGGCGCCCTCTCACTCGGTACGGAGACCCTCCCCACCTGCTCAGAAGTTTCCTTCTCGGTTTGCCCATAAAAAAATAATAATAATAATAACGATACACCCCAATGCCCACGTCGTGTCTCTCTCAAGTCTAGAGTGTCATCCCACCCAATTTGACTTGTAAAAGGTGGTTCAATTCAACTGGGTCGTCCTTTGACCATTCTCACCTTCCCCGTATTCAATTCCACACCTCCTCTCCTCATCTTTTTATCATAATCACAACCCCCGCCCCTCCATTCTCTGTAATCTGATTCTCTATCTAACAACACTTCGGTTCTCTTTTATTTCCTCATTTGATTTTTTTTTTTCAAATAAAAATGAACGATCTCTTCGCCGGTTCTTTCTCTCGCTTCCGCAGCGAAGAAGCGTCTCCGGATCGCCACCACCAATCGATCCAGCTGACGGAGTCGGGGTCGACCGGCGGCGTCAACCTCGACAAGTTCTTCGAAGATGTGGAGTCCATCAAAGACGAGCTGAAGGAACTGGAGCGGCTCAACGCCAGCCTCCACTCTTCTCACGAGCAGAGCAAGACTCTACACAACGCCAAGGCCGTCAAGGACCTCCGCTCTCGTATGGACGCTGACGTCAGCTTGGCCTTGAAAAAGGCCAAGCTCATCAAGGTCCGCTTGGAGGCTCTCGATCGCTCCAACGCCGCCAACCGTAGCTTGCCTGGATGCGGACCCGGTTCTTCCTCCGACCGGACCCGGACATCCGTGGTCAACGGCCTCAGGAAGAAGCTCCAGGACTCCATGGAGAGCTTCAATGCCTTGAGAGAGAAGATCTCGTCCGAGTACAGAGAGACCGTGCAGAGGAGGTATTTCACTGTCACTGGAGAGAATCCCGATGACAAAATTCTCGATCGCTTGATTTCAACTGGTTAGTTTTCCAATCTATAAATTATGGTTGAGATTTTGGATTCTGTCATGCTAGTGCTTTCGGGAAAAGCTCTTATGGGTTCTACATTCATTAATATATGTTAAAATGCAGGGGAGAGTGAAACATTTTTGCAAAAGGCCATTCAAGAGCAAGGAAGGGGGAGGATTTTGGACACCATAAACGAGATACAAGAGAGGCACGATGCTGTTAAAGAGTTGGAGAAGCATCTCCAAGAGTTGCACCAGGTGTTTCTCGACATGGCAGTACTCGTTCAAGCTCAAGGTGAACAATTGGATGATATTGAGAGCCAAGTGGCACGAGCCAATTCGTTCGTCAGAGGTGGCACGGAGCGTTTACAAACCGCTAGAAAGTACCAGAAAAATACCAGGAAATGGACTTGCTATGCTATCATTCTATTGCTGGTAATAATCTTGTTTGTTGTGCTTTTCACAGTCAGACCATGGGAACACACTGGCAGCGGCAACAATTCTCCTGGTTCAGCTCCACAAACTCAAAACCCACCTCCACCTCCACCTCCCTCTACTTAAACTTAGTATATTTTCGTATCTTTCTTGCATTACATGACTAGATAAAGACTGTTTAGATCGCTATGCCTGTTAGCCTTTTTGTGGTTTTTTGTTTTTTGACCTTATTTTACTCGAGATTACATTGAAATTACATGGGTTTGGGCTAATATTGTTGCTGCTATTGAGGTACACTTTCTCGTTGGAGGATGTAGATTCTTTTCTGTAACTAGTGTTTTTGTTTTAGTTATATTGATATCATTTGTTGGTTGGTTTGTGTATTTGTTTGTTCATTGCAACATGTTCGTGAGATAAGCAACTACTTTTTAGACGAAAAGTGGTTGACCTATCCGCATTATTTACGTTCTTTTGGGGTTTACCTGTTATATGATTCTTCGGTTATAGTGGTAACATGGCTTGATTCAATAATTCAGTTTTGTTGGGTTTGGACTTGGAATCATCTTCAATAAAGATGGCTTATAACAAATGCACTTGGCAATTCAGATTTATAAAATAAACGAAGAAAGCTGAATAGGTATAAAAACGCAGACGGCAGCTAGATTTTCTTTACTAGTAAAGCATTACACGGTTGCCCGACTCTTGGAATCCTTCCTTTTTTTTTTCTTTTTTAATTAATTGAGAATAATAGGTGTCAGTGTTATCATTTAAAAAAAAGGGAAAACTTCATTAAGTCCTTCAGGTATTGAAAATTATCAAGTTTTTAAAACTCTTTTGAAAACAGATCATTTCATTCCTAAAATTTTAAAAACTCTTCGAAAAAGTTCAAATCTTCGGTCAACTAACGGTCAAAAAGACAGAAAGTTTGGGCAGGAAGGAGCTTTCTTTAGTAACAAATGCACTTGGCAATTCATATTTATAAAATAAACAAAGAAAGCTGAATAGGTATAAAAATGCAAACGGTAGCTAGATTTTCTTTAGTAAAGCATTGCACGGCTGCTCGACTCTTGGAATTTTTTTTTTTTTAATTAATTGAGAATAATAGGTGTCAGTGTTATCATTTAAAAAAAAAAAAACATCATTTTAATCCTTCAAGTATCGAAAATTATCAGGTTTTTAAAAGCTGTTTTGAAAAAAGTTCATTTCATCCCTAAAATTTTGAAAACTATTCAATAAAATTCAAACTTTCAGTCAATTGACGGTTAAAGAGATGGAAAATTTGGGTAGGAAAGAGCTTTTTGATAATTTCCAAAAGAAAGCTTGGATTGTGACATGTGTAAGATCAAAATTAAAATGATTATATATATATATTAAAATAAAAATTAAAAATTAATTAATTAAGAGCAAATTACAATTTAACTACTTAAATAAAATTCTAATTCAAACGGAGCAACAGTTTCAGTTTTATTACAATTTACCCTCTACCGTTAGTAAGATTTCGTTATATTTGACTGTAAACAGTATCAAAACGATAAAAAGACGAAAATACCCTTAGTAATTATATCGACTCAGTTGATTGAATAAAAAATTAAAAAAAACAAAACAAAAAATATATTGAAAAAAAAAAATAGATCTCCAAATGGAGGTGAAGATTAATTTGAGAAAAATATTTGCATCAAGCTTGCTTCATTAAGAACCCATCTTTATCAAGAACAATGTTGTTTAGGCTTGCTTCATCAAGAACCCAAAAACAAGTAAAATTCATATTTGGGTGGACCCAGATTTTCATCAGCTTCAACCTCGGAATTGGGAAAAAAAAAAAAATCAACCTCAAATATCATCTAGAACCATCAAATCTTCTTTAAGAACTGGAAAAAAAAAAAAAAAAAAAAAAAAAAAAAAAAAAAACAACAACAACAACCACCTCAAAATTGTCTTCAACCTTAACCCATTATAAACCAATCTTTAAACCAAAAACAATCAAACTCAACCCAAAACACCCAGAAAATCTCCAACCCAGAAAACCCAGAAAATCAAACACATTCATCATCTTCATCAACCCTAAATCAAACACAAGCCATATCCACAAACCACCCTAAACAACCAACACACCACCACAAACCTCCATAAACAACTACCACACCCACCCTCCATGCCGGCGACCAACATCAAACAGCCACCACACCCGTACCCACGCCTATACCCACCAAAAATACCCAAAACATCAAACACCAGCCCTATCTACTTCTCTTTTTTTTTCATCTTCAAACATCAACCCCATCCACTTCACAACCTCACCCATAAAAACTCCAATCTCCCTACACACTCACAAAAACTGCATCGGCAGCACATTCCAATGTCCTCAAAATTACCGATTTCGGTGTGGATTCGATTCTAGCCCAAACGAATGATGGAAGTTGAAAAAGAACAGAATGTTGATCAGTAATGGTGGATGTCGAAGAAAAAGAGGAGTTCAACGATAGGGAAGAAGAAGAAGAAGAGCTCAATGATGGGGAAGACAAAGAAGAAGGAGGAGAAGAAGAAGAAGTTAGTAGCAATGGGCGAAGAAGAAAAAGAAGAAGTCAATGGTGTTTGGAGATTTTTTTTTTTTTTTTTGAACTAAAGTAAGTGGTGTTTGGAGATTGACATGGGGAAGATGATGTAATTTTTTTATTGAAATGAGAAGATGATGTAAGTTTTAATTAAATAATTTTTTTTTTAAATTAATCTCTATTATCCGTCTTAAGATACGGTAGAGATCTGATTATTAATTTTTTGTTTAATTTATTTTAAAATTGTAAAATTTTAAAAGAAAAATAAAAAAATATCAAAAGACAATTTTATCTTTCAATCAGTTAACTTCAATAGAAATTCACTAACGGTAGGGGGATAAATAGTAATAAAACTGAAACTGTTACTACGTTTAAATTAAAGTTTTAATTGGATAGTTAAATTGTAATTAATTAATTAATTAATTTTAATTAATTAATTGAAAAACATAAAAACATAAAAGATCTCCATCTGAGATGGACGATGGATTAAAATTAATCATGAAAACAAATTCAAAAAGAATTTGAAAAAAAAAAAAAATCTTCTAGGTTTGAATTTAGACCTTCAACTTGGATGTTGAAAATCTGGGTTGCAAACCCAAATCTTTAAAACAATTAAAAAAAGAAAAATTGAAAACCAAACGAGTAAACATCAGAGACGAACTCATCTTCATATTCATTACTAAAATAAAACTGAACTTTTGTTCTTCTTCCACAGAATTAAACAAGAGCACTTATTCTTTTTCTTGTTCAAACCAGAGCTTTTGTTTGCAAAATCAATTACCAAAGCTTCTTTTGCAAACCAGAGTTTCTGCAAAATCAATCACCAGAAACCAACAAACCAAAGCTTTTGTTTGCATGCAAAATCAATCATCATAGACCAATCAATCACTAGAGTTTCTTCTTCAAACCAGAGCTTCTGCAAAATCAATCACTAGAAATCAAGTTCAACCCAGCTCTCTGTCGTCTCTCCTTTTCAACCCCATCTCCGCAGCTAGGTCTTCGGCTCTCATATCCATTGTGAATCTCCGGTGCACTCCTCCAACTCCCTCCAACTCTCTCTCATACATCTCTGGTGCATAAGCGAATCGGGTTAACAAATCAATCACCAACCAAAGCAATAAAATCAATCACCGACGAAATCGGAGAACCAGATACCAACAAAATCAACAAACCCGAAAATCAATCACTAGAAACCAACTTCAACCTAGCTCTCTGTTGCCCATTCCTCTTCAACTGCATTCTCCGCAACTAGGTCTTCGACCCTCATCTCCGTCGCGAATCGCCGGTGCACACCTCCAACTCTCTCTCCAGCTCCGTCCAGTTCTTTTTTGCACATCTCCACTGGTCTCTAACGCCATGGAGACCACATCATGGTCTCTATGCGATGAAGTCCCTCCATTGTCCCTATTGCCCCCATCGCGTGATAGAGATAGGTCTCCATAGAGCCATGGTTTGTCTTTTCATTTTTTGTTTTTGTTTAATCTTGATTTGATATGTTTAATTTGTTTTAATTAGTTTTTTTCTTTTTAAAAATTTTAATATGAAACTGTTTTTGTTTTTTAATTTGTTTTTTAATTTTTAATTGTTTTTATCCCCATCTCAACATCTTTATTGTTTAAAATGATTTTTTATTGTTTAATTTAAAATAATAATAATAATCATATTTAAAAAATAATAATTATATTATTGTATGCATGTCACTTTTTTATTAGTGGAATGATACCTAATATTTAGGTTTCATTAGAGATAAAACGGCCATTTTAGATTATAAGGGGTAATTGAGGTTTTTTAATTTTTTTATTGAGTTTGATTATACGATTTGAATTTTTTTAAAAGATTTTCCAAACCTTTGGAATAAAATGAGCTATTTCTGAGAAAGTTTTAAAAACTTGATAATTTTCAATATCTTAAAGACTAAAATGAAATTTCTTCTAAAAAAATGTTTGTGCATCTAAATTATCAGCATACCTATTGTTAAAATCTTAAAATAAGAAATTTATTATAAAATCACAACAAATAGCGAGGGTAACTCTATAAAATGTTATGAATTTGTACAAACCCTAATCCTAACTTACTACTTCTACTTCAAAACTCGAATTGAGTCATTGATATTTTCTTATCATTAATCTTCTATCCTACTATAATGGAAAAGATATATTCTATGGAACTCTCATGTTTAGCCATAAACAATTTTTTTAATTTAGTGAATTACGAACTTCTAATTATAGTTTTGAAAGCTTAGTTTTATCACTAGGAAAAAATTCAATATGATACTGGTGGACATGTCACCTTGTGAAAGAGTAGCTATAGGACCATGCAAATTATATAAAAGCCCATGTGTTCCTTTCAATCTTTGACCAAGTTATCAAGGTAAAACTACCGAAGAGCATTTGTGGGTTTCTCTTGTGTTAGTGTAAGGGTAGGTATCTCTAGGAGTTGGGGCATTTGGGGCACTTAGTGGGCGTGAGCTCAGCATGGAGGAAGAAGAGATTGCTAAAATGTGTAAATCGCTAAAGCTATCGGAGGAGGAGGAGGTGGTGTGTAAGATAGATGGGGTGGGATTTGAAGAGGGGACTGAAGAAGTCAAACATTGTTTGGTGGGGAAGGTTTTAGGGGCAAGAAGGGTCAACAGAGAGGGTTTTAAAACGGTAATAGAACAGATATGGGGCAATTATGGGGAAGTGGAGGTGGAATCCCTAGGCAGCAACGTATTCATGTTCTATTTTGGCAAGATGGAGACTAAGGAGCTCATTTGGAGTCGCGGCCCCTGGCATTTTGAAAACCATCTCATAGTATTAGACCGACCGGAAGGTGTAGGTGATGTGACCAACATGGCGTTCGATAAGCTCCCGATATGGGTTCAGATACACAAGTTGCCTTTAATGTGTATGAACCCCACGGTGGCAAGAGTCCTAGCGAAACAGGTAGGAGAGCTTGTGTGGGTACCAGAGGAGGCAAGCGAGTGTAGGGGGAAGTTCCTGAGGGTTAAGGTGTGCATTGACCTAAGGAAGCCGCTGAAAAGGGTATTGAAGCTGACCCTGGGAGAGGAAGGGGAGCCACGGGTGGCGGTGCTCGCATATGAGAACCTCCCTGAGTTCTGCTTCACGTGCGGAAGAGTGGGGCATGGGGGTAGTGAGTGTAGGGATGAAGAGGCGAAAGCAAATGTTAGTAAAACCCTTAAACGCGAGTACGGGTCATGGCTTCGGGCCAATCAAAGTTCGTGGGGAAGGAAAAAACCAGAGCGACCGGGGGCGGGAGAAGAAAGAAGAGGAGGCAGAAAGGAGGAGGGGTGGGGGTTGGAACTCGGGAAGAGGGGTGGCGTGTCGAAGGGGGAGGTTATAAATAGGCTTAAGGACAGGTTAGATGTGGAGCCTAGTGGGGGGAGACAGGAATCTGTGGTAGAGTTGGTCCCCACGGTCAAAGGGGTGGTAGGGTCGGTTAATGTGCATAGTGCGGGAGTGGTCCCTGACCCTAAGTTGGATGGTACTGGTGGTGGGAAGCAGATGAAGTTGTTGGTAGCTAGTACGAGGGCGAGAATATCAGTGTCAGACTCACAGGCTCATGCAGAGAATGCCAAAGAAGGACAGGTCAAGCAGCTCTCGCTCCCAGACCCAGGAGTAAATTCGGACGAGGAGAGTATTATGGTAGGATCCCGAGAGGAGGTGGGGTCAGCTAGGAGCACGACAAATTCATGCAGCTTACAGAAGCGTAAATGGAAAAGAGAAGCAAGGGAAGGGGCGGTCATAAGGAAAGGATCTAGCCCGGCTACAAAGATGCTGTCGGTTCAGCCACAGAGAAAGAGTGGGGGGAGGAGTATTGGGGGATCTCTAGGCCAGAAAATGAAACTGAAAGGGAAGTGCGTAAGCCGTTCCCCTACAGGGGTGCGATTAGGACTGGAGAGCGAAGTTGGGGGTGTGAAGTGTCTAAAGAGGAAAAAGCTGACCTCCACAGAAGAGGGAGGAGGAGCAATGAAGAAGATCAAAAGCACGGATGCGTGTGACATGGACGTTTCTGGGGTATCGGCGGAGCCTGAGTATCAGGCCCGCCGGGAGCAATGAGGATCCTATGTTGGAACGTGCGTGGAATGGGGAACCCACGTACGTTCACGGCCCTAAAGAGGGTAATTCGGCAGAGTTCCCCTAGCTTAGTGTTCCTATGTGAGACTAAGCTTCACGGCAATAAGATAGCTAGATTTAAGGAGATTTTGGGGTACCAAGGAGCTGTGGTGGTGGAGAGTGACGGTAAGAGCGGAGGCCTTGCATTGCTTTGGAAGGAAATGAGGGTCTCATTAGAGTCATTCTCTAAAGGACATATAGATGTTAGAGTGGAAATGGAAGGCGGGTTTGTGTGGCGTTTTTCGGGGTTCTACGGGAATCCAAGCCCGGGTAAAAGGAAGGACTCCTGGCAGTTGCTGAGGCGCCTCGGGATATAAATGACTTACCATGGCTGGTGGGGGGGGACTTCAATGAGATCTTGAAGAGCTCGGAGAAGCGCGGGGGTCCGATAAAGGATGTGGGTGGTATGATAAGCTTCAGGCAAGCACTACTAGACTGTGACATCTGGGATATGGGATACCAAGAACCCAAGTACACATGGAATAATAGGAGGGATGGTGTGGCCAATGTGCAGGAACGATTGGATCGTTTTATAGGAGACCAAAAGTGGAGAGACGCTTTCCCCTGTGCAGAGGTAAATCACTTGAGCTATAACGGATCAGACCATAGGCCGATCTTATTGTCTCTTAGGAGTAATGCCAGGGTGACGCATTTGGCCCAGAGGATGTTTAGGTTTGAGCCGCACTGGTTGAAGGAGGATGATTGTACAGGGGTGGTGAAGAGCTATTGGGATAGCTCGGCAACGTTGTGTGATTCGGTAAGCCTACAGAAGAAGCTGGAGGGGTGTGCAGAGCGGCTGGTCGAGTGGAGTAAAAGCTGCCTTGGGTCGCTGCGGAAGAGAATAGCTTCTCAGAATCGACTGATTGAGCGCCTGTATCGTAAGTGCCACAGGGGGGGAGTTATGGAACAGATTCGGAAGGCAGAGGCTGTGCTTGAAAGTCTTTTATCTCAAGAGGAAATATATTGGAAGCAGCGTGCTCGAGTGGATTGGTTAGCGGCGGGGGACCGAAATACCAAATATTTTCATGCAAAAGCTACGACGCGGAGGAAGAAGAATGAGATCGTCAAATTGGTGGACTCGGATGGCAGGGAGGAGAATTCGAAGCCTGGCATGGCAAGGATCATTGGAGATTTCTTCTCGGAGTTGTTCAGATCTTCGGTCCCCTCGATGATAGAGATTAACGAGGCTTGCGACCCTGTCCAGTCGGCATTATCGTCTGAGGAGATAGAGGAGCTGATAGTGCCTTTCAGCGCGGAGGAGGTGAGGAATGCTGTGTTTGAACTTGGACCATCGAAAGCCCCTGGCCCAGATGGATTCCATGCGCTGTTCTACCAAAAGTTTTGGGATGTGGTGGGGAAAGATTTCTCTAATGTGTGTCTTAGTATCTTAAATGGTGCAGTCCCCATGCAGGACTTCAACAAGACAAACGTAGTTCTAATACCAAAGAGGAAGAACGCAGTTGATATGAAGGAATTTAGACCGATTAGCCTGAGTACAGTCATGTATAAGGCTGTGATGAAAGCGATTGCCAATAGAGTTAAAAGGATGCTGCCGGCGCTCATCTCTCCTGAACAATCTGCGTTCGTCCCAGGGAGGCAAATAGTGGATAATATCCTCCTATCTTTTGAACTGCTTCACTCCATCAACCAGAAACGGAAGGGTAAGCACGGGTGGATGGCGGTGAAGCTCGATATGTCAAAGGCATATGATAGGGTGGAGTGGGGCTTCCTTGAGAGGGTGTTAGCCAAGATGAAGTTCCCTCAGGCGATAATCAGGCTCATCTTGAATTGTATATCTTCTTCTAGGTTGTCGTTTATTTTGAATGGGGAGCAGGTGGCGGAGGTGATGCCGTCGAGAGGTCTGAGGCAAGGCTGTCCCTTGTCCCCCTACTTGTTTCTCCTGTGTGCAGAGGCTCTATCGTGTGGTTTGAGGAGGGCCGAGAGGCAGGGGAGAGGTCTCGGGATTAGATGCGTTAAGAAGAGCCCGCTTATCAGCCATTTGTTCTTTGCGGACGATAGCGTGCTGTTCTGCAACGCCTCAACTAGTAACTGCAATCTAATCAAATAGGTGATCAGTACGTATGGCAAAGGGTCGGGGCAGAGAGTGAATATGGAAAAATCCTCACTTGTGTTCAGCCCAAACGTTGATGCCCAGCTTAGGCAGGAGATACTTGCGTGCCTTCAGGTGACTGATGGCAGTGCGCATGATAAGTATCTAGGTATGCCTTCTTTTGTTGGTAGAAATAAAAAGAGAGCCTTCAATTCGATCAAGGAGAGGGTGTGGGAAAAGTTTAGAGGTTGGAAGGGGAGTCTTTTCTCTTGTGGAGGGAAGGAAGTTTTAATTAAAGCAGTGGCTCAAGCAATTCCCACATACGTGATGAGTGTGTTTCGGTTCCCATTGGGTCTGTGCAGGGAGCTTGGGGCACTTACGTCCCGCTTTTGGTGGGGAACAAAAGGAGATAAACGCAAAATCTGTTGGGTGAGCTGGGAAAGGATGTGCCTCCCTAAGTCCAGGGGGGGGCTCGGTTTCAAGGACTTAATGCTCTTTAACCAAGCTCTTCTTGCGAAATAGGCGTGGAGGATCCTTAGGGGCCCAGAGTCCTTGGTGTCGTCTTTGTTGAAGGCAAAGTATTTTCCAAGGTGCTCTTTTTTGGAAGCTAAGCAGAAAAATGGTAACTCCCATGTGTGGAACAGTCTTGTGTGGGGGAAGGAGCTGCTGGGGAGAGGGCTGAGATGGTAGGTGGGCAACGGTCGCTCAATCCAGGTCTTTAAGGATCCGTGGCTGCCGCGACAAGTATCCTTCAAGCCGGTCTCTGCATGTGCGAATAGGGATATGAAGGTGTCTGAGTTGATTGAACGGTCAGACCACTGTTGGAATATACAGATGCTCAACCACATTTTCTGCCCTGTGGACGTGGAGGCAATTTTGGAAATACCGCTTAGTATGCAACATGTTGAGGACAGGTTACGGTGGCACTACGATAAAAAAGGTTTCTACACGGTTAAGAGTGGGTATCAGCTGGCTCTTTCTGTAGCCTCGGAAGGATTGGCGTCCGCTAGCAAGGAGGGGCAGGAGTGGTGGAAAGTGTTATGGAACCTCCGCATACCACCTAAGATCAAAATATTTATGTGGCGGGTCTGCAAAAATGCTCTTCCTGTCATGGTGAGCTTAGCTCGAAGGGGAGTGGTTCATGAGGCGTGCTGCCATCTTTGTGAAGAGGAGGTGGAATCGATTGAGCATACTTTCCTAAGGTGCTCAGAGGTTCTGCCCATATGGGATGAGTTTCAGCTACTAAAGGGCGATTGGGTGATTAAGGCAGGGACCATCTGGGACGTAGTGCAGGTGGTTCGGTGCAGAGGTAGTAGGGCTGCTGTTGAGTTGCTGTGTGTCCTGCTTTGGTGTATCTGGACCAATAGAAACGCTGCTCTTCACGGGGCAAGGGTGCGCCCTGCTTCGACGATTATAGGGTGGGCAGGAGATATTCTCTCTGAGTTCCAGGCGACCTCTCGGGCTTCATCGTCTCTTCCTGCTGCCTCCCTTGAGATCCGCCCTCAGCCGGTGTGGTGCCCGCCTCCTGGGGGGTGCTTAAAACTGAACTCCGATGCGGCGGTGCATGCGGGAAAGTTTGTGTTCGGCGCGGGAGTGGCGATTCGTGACCAGGAAGTAGTGGTGGTGGTGGCTGAGTCCAGAATGCTGCAGGGCTGTGTAACGCCGGAAATGGGGGAGTTGCTGGCGATGCGATTGGGGCTGATGTTGGCTAAAGAGCTAGGATTGCACATCTCTATTGCCGAGGCCGATGCCGCTAATGCAATTGCGGCTGTAGTGTCTGGTTGTGAGCAGTGGGGTGATATTGGCTTTATTGTGAGTGATATTAGAGTCTTGTGTCGTGAGGTTGGCGTGGTGTCGTGTCAAGCCATCCCGAGAACCGGGAATCGCTTGGCCCATTCCCTCGCCTCTTTTGCGTTGTCCTCCTCGGAGGCCCATCGGTGGCATGGCACCACCGAAGACTGTATTGTTTCCTTGTGTGGGTAATATAGTTATATTTTCAAAAAAAAAAAAAAAAAAAAAAAACTACCGAAGAGCAGCAAATTATAATAAATAACATATGGGTTTTAAGAAGGAGATGGTAAAAGGCTTTACTGATGCCCTAAATGCATTATGTAACCATTTTGTAAATAATAGTAGGTTTTCTTACGGTTTTTAAAGGACGAAAAGTTGGAATTTACCCCGCTTGATCCCAGACTGTGTGATTTTTAAAGGATATTATAGGCTATGGCTATGAGGAAACCGAAAAAGCATTAAAGCAATATTTAGATAACCAAAATCATTTTGAACTCTACTCCATTTTCAAGGAAGTTTATATACTAAAGATCAGATTTTAGCTATCATTGTGCATTTTAAGAAAAGCAAACAAAAAAAAAAAAAAAAAGAGTAAACTCAAAACAAGAGAGATGTTTGATAATAACCTTAATATACTTTCTGAAATTTTCAACTCAATTGCAAAATTCTCAATGGCTGCAGACTTCTCAATTGTGTCAGACTTCCAAACCGCATAATAAATCTTGTCTTCGTTAAACGTGTTTACCATATCAACTTCAAAAATTGTAGGTCAACTTCGGGTACCCTTTAACAAACTAATTGACAACACAAACAACTAGTAATTTATATTTTTTTTTTAAAAAAAAACTTATTGAAAAATAAAATTACGTTCAAAGGGCTAGTTTATTCGAGAAATATAGAGAAAAAAGAAACAAAAATTACATTTTATATTAATTTTTGTTTGGTTTTCTCATTTTATAATAATAAAATGGAATGTTTTTCGGTTATAAAATTTAAAGCAAAGATGTGTCAAACCTTCTAAGAAGGTTGCAAGACTTGTCTCATATTATAAGCAAGACTTTTCTTTTCTTTTTTTTTTTATTTGTTTCTTTTTTTAAGGATAACACCAAATAAGATGTACGACGGACCATTTTAGATCAATAACTAATTGCATAATCAAGATGTATATTTTCATTATATGATGATATCTATTTTGAATATCCATTTTTAAGATTAAGCAATAATTATTTTCATGATAAATAGAGAAAATTATCATTGAGCTGTGTGCTTTAGTATTATTATTATTTTTTTTAAAATCAACATGAAATAAGTCATATTTTTGCCTAGATTTATCAGGGTCAATTACCAGTATGAACTCCCATAAATGGAACAACTACTCCCATGCTACAAAATGCCTGCATTTTTTTTTTAGAATGGATGTGGACTTTGTATATTGATTTTTTTTTTTTTTTTTTTAAAGTATCGGTACATGCCTAAATAATGGACCAACTGCGATATGATTTTAAAATGCGGTTTTAAAGATTACTTCCTAAATACGAGAGGGATCAACCAATATCAAATGCGAGGGCAACCCACGATATGTGAGAAAAATTATCCATTAATACGGAGTAATTTAAGATTTTACCACCAAACCAGGTTAGAATTTTCGGATATTGAAATTTTATAGTCTAAATTTTCGATTTCATTATACAATATAGTTTTTTAAAATTAAATTACCATTTAAATACGAGCAGAAAGTCGCAAGATATTTGTGTCTGCAACAACAAGAAGATATTTAAATTACTTGAGGTGTATCTCCGACAACATTTGTGTGTCTGCAATGGCGACTCTACGGATGATAGGTGAGTAACTCTAGCACTCCACAAAACTCACCTGTCTTCTCTAATAATTGCTTCTGTTTTTTCTACATGCACCTAACCCAACACATTTATTTTTCTGCTCAAAACAGATATAGCTGTTAACCTCACAGGTCAGTCAAGCATTTCATCGAACACATCATCCTCTGTTCCTCTATCTACTCATCTTTTCTTTAAATTTAAACAATGGAACTCTGTGTAGATGGCATGTTCAAAGGACTCTACCACGGCAAGCAATGTCATGTATCAGATATAGCTACCGTTTTGAATCGGGCTTGGGCTTCCGGTGTTGACCGAATCATTGTAAGTTCCCTTCTTACAGTCTTCTTGAGCGTCTAATTTTGTGTTAAGTATCTAAAGTACCAATTTTGACAGCCGTTCACAATTGGTTGGTTTTTCTAAAAAAGAAATTTGATTGATTTTAGTTTAATATAAATTTGGTTAAGGTTTATGGTCACAGGTGACTGGTGGGTCTCTTGAGGAATCGAAGGAAGCTCTAGCCATTGCAGAAACTGATGGTTTGTGGTGTTCATGCTTTGTTTTTTTTGCTGAACTATATGCTTTTTGATTATGTGTATAAAGTTGGGTTAGTTTGTTCTATGCAACAGGAAGGCTTTTTTGTACAGTTGGCGTGCACCCAACAAGATGCAAGGTTGCTTACTGGTTCTTCAAATGTTGTTATATGTTATTAGTTTAATGTAACTTGAATGTGCGTTTAGTTTTGTAGTTTGGTTGACCATGTTTGTGATGTTGCTTCTTGTATATTATGCAGGAGTTTGAAGATAGTGGGGATCCGGAAAAGCATTTTCAGGATTTGTTGTTATTGGCCAAACGGGGAATTGATAAGGGGAAGGTATAATTTATTTATTTTCTTAGTTGTACAACATCATTGTAGTGTCCTAAATATTGATCATACATGGAACCTATACTTGTAATCTAATATATATATATATATATATATATTACAAGTTTCTCTTTAGACTTTGATGCTAATGATGCATATAACAAATTCCAAGCATTTAGATGTCAACAACTAATTTCTAAGTAGAATTGTTGTGGCCCTACCTCATTGAATTGTATTGACCAAGGAGTTAATTTGTCTTTAATGTCTTCTTCACCCAACATGTTTTTGCTGAATGAACAATGTATATATGATGTAATACCTGTTAGATAGCACTTATGTATTCATCTTAGTCCTAGAATAGTTTTATAACACATGTTGGCTCTAAATTTTATTGTAAATGTTCACATTCTATATTGAATTTACATAAGGTGGTGGCAATTGGTGAATGTGGATTGGACTACGACAGGCTTCACTTTTGTCCATCAGAAATTCAAAAGAAGTAAGTGGTTGCTAAGAGAATTGGTTGTTGGAACATGTTCTTTCTGTTGGTGACTAGTCACTGAATCCTTTCTTCTGTTCAAATAATTCTATGTTTGCATCACTTGGATACAATGTACAACCTAGGTATTTTGAGAAACAGTTTGAATTAGCACATGCCACAAAGCTGCCTATGTTCCTCCATATGCGTGCAGCTGCCAAAGATTTCTGCGAAATTGTAGAGCGAAATAAGGACAGGTGAGATTGTTGCTGTAGTTCAAAAAACCAACCCTGCTGGGTAAAACTTGTTCCTAATTTTACTTCATTTTTCTCTTTTGCGGACCACCTTTTGTGAGTGACTATGCAATTTTGCATATTTAATTCTCATATTTTATTTATTATTATCTTACCTTATTTTATTTGATGTTTTAGAATCAGATATTATTATCATTGCCAATATTGTTTGAAAGATCTACTTCAAGATAGATTTATCCTTTCTTTCAAACCCCCCTTTCTCTAAACACCAAGAAAAGTTAATTCTATAAAACCTAGATCCGGTTGCTTCTCTTTTATCTTTATAAAAATGTTCCTTTGGGCTAAAGGATATTTTAGATTTAACTCCAGCTGGAGTCCAGCATAGTTTACAATTATAATTATTTATTTAATGGCATTCGTGTTATGTTGATAATCCATTGACTTGAAACCCTATTTTCTCTAAACGCTGAGAAAAGTTATGCTATAAATCCTAGATTGTGTGCTTCTCTTTTGTACCTTTAAAAATGTTAGCTTTGGGCTAAAGGAACTTTTTGATGGCACTCCAATATAATTTTGCTCTATGATGGTGATTAACCTGATGGTATACGTGTTATGTTGATTCATGCTTACTTGGATGTAAATTTTTCGTCTCATTTTATAGGTTTAGTGCTGGGGTTGTCCATTCCTTTACTGACAGTGCAGAAGATCGCGATAAACTTCTTTCATTCAATTATATGTATATAGGTGACTTTTCTGCCATTGGTCTTTTATAGCTTTACACATCCCGCCCCTTTCGGTGAACATTGTTGTGTGTGCATTTTCATAATCCTATTGTAATAATTAAGATCAGTTGTGACACCAGATGGATCTAATACATGGGAATCTTACTTTTAAGCACACTTTATCTTATTTTTGGTTGGATCGGACACATTTTTGCCTAGTCTGTTTGGTGTCATATACGCTATGTTGGCATACGAATGGACTGAGATTTTTCTGCTTTACAGTGATTGTAGTTGAAAGCCATATCTACAAGTTCAATTTTGTAGTTAAACTTCTGAGCACTTAAAACTTTTTTTTTCTCTCTTGTAGTCCCAGATGTACCTTTGAATTAAATTTTTCTAAAGCATTGTGAAAGTTGCTCACTTCTTTTATCTAAACAGGTGTAAATGGTTGCTCTCTGAAAACAACTGAGAATCTTGATGTTGTGAGGGGAATTCCTGTTGAGAGAATGATGATTGAGACAGATTCTCCATATTGTGAAGTCAAGAACACTCACGCTGGTATTAAATTTGTAAAATCCGTGTGGCCTTCTAAGAAGAAAGAGAAATATGATCAAGAGTGCATTGTCAAAGGCCGTAATGAACCTTGCTTAGTTCGGTGAGGGAAATGGTTTTCTTTTGCTGTAATTTGATTTTTATTTATTATCTTATTTAGATAAGATGGATACTTATTACATCAACTTCTATGAATCATGTTAGGTTATTGTTATTTCTTTATTATTAGTGCTTTAAGTTACTAAATATACCATAAGCAGCCTGCAGTAAGAAGCTGCTAGATAAGTATGCATAAGAATTTTTGTCCTTAAGAAGTGTGAACTCTGGGATACATCATTATTGTGTCATGTAATACATGAATCTCTTTGGCCAGAATCAGAAGCTGTTTACCTTTTGTTCATTGTCTGCCTTAAGTTGGAAACTAGGACACTGTTTCTCTTTTAACATTATGCATGTATGGTTTTTTTCAGTTTGTTTCACATGAATGTGTGTGAAAAGAACCTTGTCTTCTCAAGTTCTTTTAGCCCTTAATTTTTATGCAAGTTTCTGAAACACAGTACATTGTGGTTTGCAGGCAAGTTCTTGAAGTAGTGGCTGGCTGTAAAGGTATCAATGATATAGATCAACTAAGCAGGACCTTGTACCACAACACCTGCAGGTAGTTTTGTTTGCATTATTGGGTTCTCATCTACTGTTCATTCTGGCATCCATTGATAGTCAAATTAAGAGATGAAACTAATATTTGCGACTAGCACAACTATTATGATCAATGACTCTACTGGGAATATTAAGTTGGAACATATTTAAATTAGCCAAGCGATGTTAATACAAAATGAGCTTGATAAAGAGCCCAGCCTTTTTTGTCCTCTTTGCCACATTTCTCTACTACTGTGGCTGTCTCCCCTTCATTCATTTTAGAAATTTGGTTGTGCAGGGTTTTCTTTCCTCAGGACCTGGATTCCGCTGCTGATGCTATTCTTGCTGGTCACCATGACGCTCAGTAAAGAAACTTGTGAGCATAACATTTGCTTGAACAATTTGAAAAAAAAAAAAAAAGAAGAAAGTGCTTGAACAAACTTCCCCAACACACTGTGTAGATACTCAGTTCCTACTTTTATATTGAAGGTGACCCAGGTCCTAGTTTTCCATCAGAAGATTGATATTTGATGCTGGAAGAAAATACTTTGGATGGTCGAATGCAAGTTAAAAGGCGTATCTTGTATTATTGTTCAAATTTGAATATTAATTTATTTCTGGATTTGGAAATGGTTGTTGACCAGCGTTGCAGTTTTCTGCTGGTCAAGTAATTGTTGAATGTTATACATGCACAGGGTGCAGGAAACTGTGAATGACGAATGATTCAAACTTCGGCCCAAGTTTATTATATCTTGTACATTTAGTTTTATTATGATAGCTATTTAGAAAAACCTTGCTTCGCTAGTTCATGCATACAATAGAAGACAATTAGTTTGAGATTCTAACGTTTGTGGTTCTCAGTTCTCACTGACTCAGTCAGTATAGACTAAGGCTCAAGAATAAGCAAAGCCACTCAGTTGTTGGACTAAACCTGATAACCAGAAAAGCGGATATATATAATTGCTCACGTTGGTCACTCAATGAGGATTTCAATCCATGATCTCATAGAGATTATAATTCTTATCACCTCCACTCCTTCAGGCTATTCAGGGCACCATCTTAGATCTTGTAGAATTAGTGGGGTAAAATTCTGACAGGAAGTTAACTGTATTTTCACAAATTTAAACTAAACAATTACATACATTAATTCAGAAAAATTCTTCAACTGTTTCTATAAGCTTGTCCTTTTATCATCCTTCTTGTTCTGTGATTGGTATGAACTATTTGTTTACAAAGATGGAAAATAAGATTGCACGAGGTCAAAACTTATAACTAGCAAGCAATACTCTCAGAATGATCCCATGATATGTTTGTCGAAGACCAGATGAAATACAAACTCTCACTACCACACTACCACAATTCTTCAGCCGCTGATGCTAGAAAGCAATTCGCTACTGTCAAGACTGTTTTCTGTGTTTCTTTCCCTTGTCTGCGGTGGAGAAGAAGCTCTTTCACCAGCCATATTCAACCGTAGAGGCCGTCCTTCCACCTCCTATTTGCACAAGTTAAAATTATAATTAAAAACATAAATTGAACTTAAAATTTTTTGAAATTTACAACACTAGTCACTAAAATTAGCCTTACCACTCCATTCATGGCATTTAAAGCAGATTGGGCATCCTCTGCAGTTTCGAAAGAGACAAACCCAAAACCACGAGATCTTCCAGAGCCTCTCTCATAGATGACCTTGGCACTTAATAAACCTGACTGGTTTGCAAAAGCATCTCTAAGACCCTCTGAGGTAAGACCCCAACCGAGATTTCCAGCATAGATCTTGTGAGGGCTATCAACAAAGCCGCGGTAACTGCTCTGTATCTTTGGTCCCATTACCACCCTTTCACCTCCCCTTGGCACTTCTGGGAAGTTCACCTTCACAGTTCGGCCTCCGATTTGCTGTCAACCGAAAATGAGAAAACTACATTTACTATAATTTGACATAATTAATAATGCTAACATAAAACCAAACTCCAGATTTAAATACTAAGTTTATGAAAACTTTCCACTCTCGAAGTCAAGGAGAACAGCAGACTGTCAAATTGAAAGCTATCATCCACCAGAACGAAAAGTAAACAATTTAGAAGGTGCTAATACAAACTACCTTTAGGCAGCATATGTATCTGCAAACTGATGACAACGTAGTCAAATTTTGTAGTGTTAAGAATCATAGACGAGTGAATTTCTATAACTAAGGTCAGCAAAATCCCAAAAATAGTTCACTTTTGAATATGGGCCTATAGGTTAGTCCACCACTATAAACAAGATAATAAAAGTAGCAAAGAAGGTATGGGATTCAGTTAATTCTCTGAATTATATGTCAAAGCTATTTGAGTAATGCTAGAAAAGTCAATAGCAATGGGTGGTTAGTGTCAGAGGAATGATGTCTACGAGTGTTCCTCCACTAAAAGGAATCTAACAATCAGGCTATAATATAATGCAAGCAATGAGTGAGATATCTGATATACCAAGCCTTAATGCAATCAGGAGATATATACAAGTTGGCACTTACAGAGCCATTAAACAAACGAATTGCTTCTTTAGCTTCTTCCACTGTCTCCATTGTTATAAACCCGAATCCTCTGCTCCTGTCCGTAACTCGATCATAAACTATCTAAACACCACCAAAGAAAACAATGAATAACCTACAACGCCAGCCATTGAATGATTAACAAATTAAAGGGTTTTCCAAACCTGAGCAGAAACCACACGACCAGCCTCCCCAAAAACCTCAGATAACTGAGAAGAAGTCATGGAATAAGGTAAATTGCCGACGTAAAGCCTACCCTCTTCACCAGATTCCGACAAATTTGGTTCTTCTTCTTCATCGTCATCTTGTTCGGTTTCTGGGTATTCTTGGGATGATTCTTCGGTGAAATTATAGCTATCAAAGGTTGCGGAGAGGCGGCCAAAACGAGGCAGAGAAAAGAGGAGGGAAGTGGGATTGTGGGTTTTAAGAAGGTGGGGGAGTTTGAGTTTGAATTTTAAGGAGTTGGGTTTTGATGATGATGGAAAGTGAGTGAGGGAATGGTGCGAGTAGAGATTGAAGAGCTTGGAGCAAGTGAGCATGGACAGAGAAGACGATGACATTTTCCAACAATCAGGTTTCAATGGATAAGGTTGCCTCCTGAAATCTAAACTCCTCTCCCACCCTCGTTTATAGGCTTCGCTTTCACCTTAAACACGCATACATTACACACCCAAAACACATTAATATAATTTATTTTATATATTTATTTATTTATTTTTGACGATATAAATACCTATACAATTATCAGAACCAAAACACATTAATATAATTTATTTTATATATTTATTTTTGACATTATCAGTACATTTACAATTTTCAGAATTACATTGATATAAATTTTATAGTACGATCTGAAACTTAATTTTAATTTTATTTTATTTTTAAATAAAAAAAAAAAGAGACTCATGTTAATTGAAAAACTATCCCTGATTGAATGAGTTTGATAAGAATTTATCCATATATACCTATTTTTTGTGAACAAGTTTTTCAAATCTTGTCATTGTTGGGGAAGAAGGAGACAAGATGAGAGAGATTATGGTCACATCACTCCACTTGAGAGTTGAGAGTATTTGAACGGACCCATCATTTTTCATGTAAATCCACAATTTTTTGTTCGAAAAGCACAACCATTTTCCTTCTTTTGGAGAATTGCATTGTAATTTATTGACTAAACATTTATAGTTTCCTGTTATAAATTTCGAAAAAAAAAAAACAACAAACAAACAAACAAGTTTGTATTATTTTGAGAAGTTTGTATGCCTGAAATTTTGTACGTTACTTGAAATTTCAATGGTATCGGTATATTGCTTTTCTTATCTATTTAGCATATATTTAATTTCTTCTAAAATATATTTACATATTTATTTTTATTATATAATTCAAAATTGAAAATGAAATTTAGAAATTTGTTCAGGGATTTCCATAGAATTGACTGAGAATTTCAACTGGATTTAGGGACGGGAACAGAAGGAAATTGGCTTCTGCAAGCTTGTGATTATTTTACTTTGCACTCTGGTGTTTTATATTATCTCTTTTCTCAGTCTAACAGAACGATTATGAGGCCAAGTGACAGAGAGTGGTTATTTGATGGTAGCTTTAAATAAGAAACTTGGAACAAAATACCTTTCTTTCCATTATTTGAAGATCAATATTTTCAGGGCTCCATTTCTTCATTTTATCAAATTTTCCAACAACTTAGTCTTGACATTCAATGCACAGGTGCTATATCATCAATTTTCTCATAAGGGTATAGAAAAATAATTACTTTTAAACATTCTGTAGACTACTGTCATAGATATCAACGGCATCCCAATAGCACCCGCAGGTGCATGTCCAGTGACCATAACATAAAAATGAAATTTCTTCAATCACATCCTTTTTAATTAATCAATCTAATACAGGAAAATGAGAATGTAACTAGCAAGAGTTATGAGTAGAATAGTTTCTTCACAAGGTGTACGTTAATACTTATATGTCTTACCGACAAGAATTTTACAGCAGCAGATGCATTCATCACAAAGCTGTATGATACATTATTACCATGAACTTCAGAACCCCACACTTGAACATAGTTTAGGATCACAAACACATACCTAGAGTTGCACAACTAATTGAACAATAGAAACACTTCCCCATTTATAGTTCAGTCCTATTTTATATTATATAAATATATATATATATATATATTTTAAGAGCATTAAGGCAATAGCATCTGTGACCAAGCCATGACTGCATAGCTGCATGGAATGGCAAAGATTGCCTTGTATGCATGAGCCAAGAATGATTTGCCTAAACCAAGTGGTAGCGGGACAATCCACTGAGCCTCTCCATTTGGTTATAGGGTGGATTCTGGTGCAATGTAGCACCGAGAACCCCCTGGTTCGCTTGCCATTAGACTTTGAGGTTGCAGCAGTTATCAGCTGCTGCAACCCACTGGCTGGGCATGACAGTACCGCGTCCGCCCTCCATAATGCCTGAGAATGAGTGGAGCGATGGCCTGAGATGACTGACAGAAAAGTGATCAAATTTGCTCCTTGAGTACATGCTTGTCACCTCTGAACCTGTAAGATTGGACCCATTGCAATTTGCTTCTTTTGAACAATTCATAGTCCCACTCTCAGATTGCACGACTTCAGAATTTGGAGAACCAGTGGGCTGCAACAGTTGCCCCTCTCCAGCTTTCTTCTCCTTAGGTCCCCCTTTTTCGTCATCCTGACACTTTGAGTTCAAGAAACGGCCACCACACCCTCTTGGTCGACGCATGGCATGAAGATGGCGTGAATAATGCATGTATGGCTGTGGAAAAGAACAAAGAAGCTAAATTATCACAACCAGAATATATAGGAATTCAAGAATTTTCAATATCTTCCGCTATGGAAAGATGCTGTGACATTGGATTTGCATAGCATAAAATTGCAGGAGCCATAAAAATTATCTAGGCACTACAATTTGGTTTGCAGGCAATTAAATTTGACCAAAATATTGAAACATCTTGAAACGCAAATGGTTAATGGACATATGAAACTTGATGGTTAATTCACAGAGAAAGTAATAGGTCAGATGATTAATTTGACACTTATGACAGAAGGACAAGATAATTTGTCAGAGGAAAGCTGTCAAGGATATATCTACATCCCCAAAATGGACATGCATCTCAGTTAAGGAAGACAGGTGTTGTGAAAAAACAGATTATCACCAAACCATCCTACAATAACTGCATCCTCACATCATATGAATTTTTTGCCTAACAAATAACTGAACATTAAGCAAATCAAACCTAGCTACAATACCTAGCAAATCAAATCTAGCTACAATACCTTGCGTTTTCTAGTCATTTTATTCTCAAGTACAGCCTTTGCACGCGATTTCCGACGCCTGATAATCCCATGATACTGCTTAGCGTTGACATATATTGGCCCATCATCGGTAGGCACGTTCAGTGGCAGCATAATTCGGCCCTGTTTTGTTGTATATATGCATTAGTGAATGGCTAAATGCATACTAGTTTATAATAATCTATCTGTTCCAAAAGCCACATACATACGCCTATAAAATTCAAAGTAGAACAGAAAAATTCAAATACGAGATATCCATCACTATACAGTAAATCTAGCAGGTTGAGCATATAAACTCTAGAGCTATATATATTGCTTCATTATTTCCTTCCAAGTTTCCTTTATTAATGACTCTTTCCTTCTTCCTTTCATGTACTAAGAGGTCCAAAATTCTTAGTTGTGGGATTTTAAAGGCTTTGTATACTTCATCCTTGCATGCAGCTGTGTCAGACTAGAACATTCGAAATAATCAATCCATGAGTGGGTATACATATGATCAAACCAAAACCAATTTTCAATTATTAGCTTGTGATAACATCTGATATATGTATGTTGTTTATCAAGACAAATCCTATGCGCTAGATGCAGAAATTGTTACTCTCTCTACAACACAAAGCTCCTTAGCCACATCCATCTACATCTAAGAATCTCTTAGCATACTTCCCAACCAAACTAGAAGAACATAGATAGCCTCAAGCAGTTCTTATATCTTGTATCTATTTATATAAACAAGCATGCACTAAAGTCCTTAAAAAGGATAATATTATTGCAAACTATAGCTACACAGAACAGGTAAGCTAAAAGATATGATGAGAAACGGACTGGAATTTGAGGTCCATAAGCTGAGAATACTCCAAAACATTGGTCTGCATAAGGATACTTGGCACAGATCTACAGTGGCAAACCATAAACAAAGGAAACAGATCAGCCATCAGGGTTGATAAACCAAAGAGGAATGTTATATGGGAAAAAGAAAAAGAGTGCTAAGTCTTTTTTTAAAAAAAAAAAATTGTTACCACAGGCTGGCCAAATCCTAACTCAAAGCAGGCATGGTTTTCTGGCAGAGCTGATTGCAAAGAGATGGCTGCTGCAGATTTTTGTCCTTCCCCTGAATTTTTACCATCACCTAAATGAGAAATTACTTGGGTGGTTAACAATAATCAAAATGAGGTGATCCTGTAAAAAGGAATATTTGGATGAACTGATTCTGTGTCTATGAACTATCAGTATATGTTTTCGATACTTTGTAAAAATTAATCAAGCAACATTACTAATTACTAGTTGAGCAAAAAATATCTTTGATCATAATGAAGGGAGTTGTTTGAGAAAAAAATAATTTCTTTGCTTGAGTTCTAAAAGAATGAAATATAGCAGAAAAGAGTTAACCCTTCAGCAGAATTACATTTATTAATTCTTTATTAGATTTGGCAACTAGAGAGAGGATTGATTTAATAAAGCACGAGGAATCGGATGAAATGAATACTAGATTTCACTCTAAACTCAGGATTTTTGTGTAACAATCAAGATTATTATAATTGATTCTAAGTTTATTGGATTATAAAAGATAAGCTCAGTTTTTCCTGTTTGATAAATAATTAAAAACCTATCTAAAATTCTCATAACTCGTGCAATTTGTTAGCATGATGGCACCTTAGAGCAAACCATTTGTCAAGATGTTTGTCTTGATGTCTTCCTTTCAAAATACCATCTCTTGCTATAGATGGACCAAACTCTGATGCCAGTGAATTACTAGATACTACTAAAGTGAAACTAACTTATTGACATGACTGCAGTGCAATCCATATGTTTGAAACAATCAAATTGCAACAAACAACCAATGATTGTGAAGGCATACAGTTAGAGATCCAAGGTGTACCGTTCAATTCAGTGACTAATTTGTGCTCAAATAAATATTTAGAAACGGGTACAAATATACCAAGTTACGTTAAGAATTTGCTTCGCCAAGCTAGTATAGTTTATCGGAACCATGATCTGATTTTCCATTTCATGATCTTGTAAGATTTAATAAGCATACCAAGTTAGGCCAGAAAGAACTTAGTCACCAAAACTCAAAAACATCTTTCATTTGTCACGAGAAGAGAAGCCAACACCAACAATAGGTTACTACCCATTTTCAAGGTATGAATAAAATCTTATATGTATGACACCGCTGTTCAAAAGCATGATCGTAAAACTAGATAAAGTTCAAACGTTATCCATAGCAAATGCTAACTGCCATTAGACTCTAATGTTACATTTCTACCATTTGAAGTTACCACGCGCATACCTAATGATTTTTGTAGTAATTATTTCCAGAACCAGCTTAAAATATAGTGATACTATTGTGATCTCTTTTCTATAGAAGAGCTATCTGTAAGCGCTCTAATATGGTCGCGTATCCATACCTTCACAATCTAAATTGGCTTACTTATCTAACAGTGTTTACTTCTTAATTGCATTGCTCACCAACTTTTACTAGTTCTAGTCAAATTGCACGCAGAATTCTATTCCATGAGGCTGTTGTATCAATCACCGATATAGACGTTTTACTTCATTATATTTTGTAAATATATAGAGGGCCCTTCAGATTTTGCGTCTACATCATCTAGTGCTTGAAGTTGCTACAAGTTTACATCTAGAGAATTTACTAGAAGGCATAAAAGGCTATTTTTATCGCAATCTCCTCTCAAATTGAGAGAACCAAGGTTCCTTTTTGTACTAGCTTATGTAGTCATGAATTCATGGTACATAACCATACTCATAGTAAAATGTAGGCCCACTCCATTGTTAGGATTTTGGCTCAATTCTCAACTAACTTGAATTGATGTAGAAGTGGTCCAAAAAGAGTTTGTTTAGGGTAAGTATTACCATTTGAAAGCTTAGCTTGAGAGGAAGCCAATGCCACAAACGGTTGCGAAAAAAGAGCCCAAAGGTGTCGACACGTGCTCCAAGAAGGTGGTGAGACCTAGTTTTGAGTAGAAATAGAAAGGTTACAAGATTTCTTATTCTAATGAGATTATGATTGTTTTGGGAACAAGAAAAGATATTTCCCAAAGGGTTTTGAATAATTTTGTAACGAAGTAAAATCATGTTATAAATAGGGGTCTTGTTTTTTGTTTAAGAGATCCATCAAGATGTAGAGAGGCATATAGAAATATTGAGCAACTGAGCTATGATGTTGTGAGCTTAAAATTTGGTATGCTCATTAATGAGTTTTCAGATTGGTTATAATTGGAGAGTGGGGTTGGTTATAATTAGAGTTTAGGGGTTAGAGAAAGAAAGGATTGAGTATGTAGTTGTAACAATTTTCTACATATTGATATTTTTATCTTGTTGTCTTGACAATTGTGGTCTTCCCTTGTTCAATTTCGCACATAAACTCTTGTGTAGTGTGATTGGATTCGTCTTACTTTCTATTTTAAACATCATTTACTTGTTGTGAATATTAGGGACGCTTATGCATCGTGTTTCCCACAAATGGTATCAAGGCTTGTAGAAAATGTAGAGTAGTTGGTACAGAAGCCATGAATGCTTAGTATCTAGTTTGCCAAAGTAATTATTGAAAAATATGATGGGAAAAGATCTAATTTGGCTTATACAAGACATAAGACATAAGACAAGTCAAATCTTGGAAGCTCGAAAGGCTCTAGTAAGGTGTCCGCTAGAGGTGTCAAAACATTGGAGTAAGTCGACAAAGGCTCTAAGGCTGCTGTGAGCAGTTGGAAAAGAACCAATGGTGTATGTGGTAGAGTGGGTATGTGCAGCCTTATGGCATGAGATTGCCAGGTTGCCATGGAAGAGGATGTATCATTACTAGCAGGTCCATAAGTTTGCACATGGGCATTGGTTAGATAGTGACGCAAGATGTGCAGTGAAAAGGATGCCAAGGGCTGAGGAACTCCCAATAAGTCTTACACAATAATTTGTAGTAGATTTATTCAACATGTGCCAAAAGAAATCTTCGGACGGGTTGTTCTTAAGTAGTTATAGCTTTATGGTGGAGTATGGTGATTCTCGGTAAATGTTGTCATGGTTGTCGGAGAAAGGACAAAGGTTTTAGGGAAATTTTGATAAGGGGTGGTTTCTTAGGATTTTGACTTGACTCTCGACAAACTTCAATTAGGGCGAATAAGATATTGTTGAAAAGTTTAACTCAAGAGGAAGCCAATGCCATAAATAACACCAAAAAAAAAGGCTGAAGGTGCTAGCACGTGGCCCAAAAAGGTTATAGGGTTAGTTTTGAGCAGAAATAGACAAGTTATGAGATTTCCTATCCTGATGGGTCTCTGATTGCTTTGGAAGCAAGAAAAAGTATTTCAAAAAGGGTTTTAGATTACTTTGTGACCAAGTAAAGTCATGTTAGAAATAGAGGACTAATTCTTTATTTAAGAGATGCACTAAGATGTAACAAACACCTAGCAAGATAGAGCAAGTAAGCACAAGACTTGGTATGCTTGTTTATGAGTTTAGACTTGTATTAGGGGTTTAGGATTAAAAAGAGTATTGAGCGTATAGTTGTAACAATTTCTTATATAATCATATTTTTTCCTTGTCGTGCTAATAGCTAGGGGTGGGTCATTTAACATGAAACGATCTGAACGATCTGAACTGAACCGAATTTTGGTGTTTGGGTTGGTTCATGCAATAAAGAGGAGGGTGTTCAGTTCTCTCACTTTCTCTTTTTTCTTCTAGTGTTTTGATTTCTCTAGTTTTTCTAATATGGGTTTGGTATTGGTTTTTTATTGCTTGATTGGTTTTTGGAGTTATTTGATTTGTGTTTATTTAAGTTTTTTGAGTTGGTTTGCAATTGGTGTGATAACTTTGTGTTTATTTGTGAGTTGGTTTTGTTTATTTAAGTCGTTTTTTGAGTTATTTGAGTGTCACTGATAAGTCTACTTGTTAGTCACCGAACCATGCTTTGAGTTGGTTTGCAATTAGTATGAAAAGTTTGTTTGTTAGTCGCGAACTAAGCTTCCAAAACCGATGATGATCGAACTGATGCTGATCTTGTTCGGTTCAAGTTGATTTCGGTACTCAAACTTTTCATGTTCGTTTCTCCAGATTGAGAATCACAAACAAAAAAAAAAAAGGGTTCGGTTTGGTTCCTATTGGAATTGAACCGAGCATGGAGTTGTCCAGTCCTACTAATAGCTATCGGTTTTTTTTTTTAGAATTTTTCACGTAAATTATTGTGTTGTTCGATTAAATTCATCTTATATTTCTATTTAAAATATTTGCTTTGTGGTAGATATTGGACACATTTTCACATTACAATATCTATGTGAATCCAGTGCAAGCAATTATTACCATATCCATGAAGAAACTTGACAGTGAATAAAGGAAATCATGTTTACATCAAAGAAATCTATTTTGCTAATATAAGCATTACCTACCCAATTGCAAGTCGAATTTTCCACTAATACATGAAAATGTCGCAATGCCAAATTTATTTTATACAGATAAGATTATTTATATATCTAAAGTCCTCTAAAAGACACTAGGCGCTAGTCAGACTGCAGCCCCTTACCTAGTGCTTAGGCGGCTAACCGTTGATCAATCTAAAAAATAAATGTAAAACATACAAAAAAAAATCGCCTACATAAGTGGAGCTAGGCAGATCTTCACCTAGAACTCCCACTTAGGGAGTTTTAGGGGCGGTCGGCGCCCAAGCAGCGCATGAGCAGCCTCCTAGGCCGATTTTTAGAACAGTATTCTAAACATCAAAACTATATCTTATGAATAACTTCTCTTTTATTGCAAACATTTACTGTTAATTTCAAAAGTAATACTACTTAGTCTAGGCTTTTGCTGAACCAAATAATAGGCAAACGAAGTAACCATTGTATCTAGATGCATGGAAAGTTCTGACTTAAACCTTCAATTACTTGCTCTCTATTTATAAACATCGAATATATGAGTAGTGAAAATTACTTTTTCCATTCTCTATAAACCTTAAGTGAGAAGACGCCATATCCTCAATTATTTAGAAGCTTTCTCAGTGAACCATCTTGAATTTCATTTTCAAACGGCTAGCAAAAGGCAAAATAAAAAAGATTTTTGTAACGTAACTGGCCACCGAACTATTCAAGTTTCTTCTTAATTAAGATTTACCTAAGACTTAGTTTAAATCCACCCACCTAGTTGCATAATACCAATAAAGAAAATTTAATTTGTAAAATAAAATAAAAAAAAAAAGGGGGGGGGGGGGGGGGGGGGGGGGGGGGGGGGCGGGGGGGGGGGGGGGCGGGGGGGGGGGGGGGGGTGGGGTGTGGTGTGTGGTTGGGGGTGGGGGGGGGTTGGGTTTTGGGGGGGTAATGGTTTTTGGATGGATCAAGTTTTAAAAACAAAAAATGATGAAGGTGAAAATATAAGATAAATGTATACCAAAACAAAGAGTTTACCAGTAAAGAAACTAAATTGCATTGTGTTTGCCTTATCCAGTCTTTGACCTGCTTGTTCAGTGGAATTTTCCATGGATAAATGCTTCAATTGGCCATAAGATACACCAGAAACCGGCTGAGATCCCAAGGGGCTCCACCAAGGTGCTGGTGGCACAGATGACAACTGCCCAATTTGATTATGAGCATTTCCTT
The DNA here is from genome assembly GCA_021234005.1 of Nephelium lappaceum. Lineage (NCBI taxonomy): Eukaryota > Viridiplantae > Streptophyta > Magnoliopsida > Sapindales > Sapindaceae > Nephelium > Nephelium lappaceum. The sequence continues at coordinate 8,235,638 of CM038011.1, forward strand.
CCTGCTCTTTGAAATACACTGTTTGCATGGCCATTTCTTCCCTCTAAATTATCAGACTAACAATTTGTACTATTTTCTTTTCAATCAACTTTTTCCCAATCCCTGAAATTTATAGTTACAATCAAAATTAGTTACTGTTTGCTAAACAGTAAATTAGAAAAATATGGAAAGAAAATAGTTACATACAGACAATTCTACAAAAAAGAATTCAAGACACTGTCGGTACCTATGTTGTTGATCTCATCAATTTAACTGAAACAATCAACACAGAAAATTGAAAAACAGAAGAAGAATCAGAAACCTATTAACAAAAAAAAAAAAGCAATCACTGTTTTTTTAACACCTACATGACCTTTCCACAAACTGAAACCAAAAGAAGGGAATAAATACACAAAAGAACTGAGTTGCTAAAGCTAAAATGAAAAAAAAAAAAAAAAGATGATCAATGGGAAGAAAATGGAAACAACCCGTATCAGAGAAGAACAGACTACATCAGTGGCTACAGGAGACTATCGTAAAGAACTGAAGAATTATGAGACTTGAAAACTGTTAAAAGAAGTAAATTAAAACTGTAAACGAATAACGGAAGAAAGAAGAGAGAGAGAGAGAGAGAGAATACTCACGTGACCGCGACAGAGAAGAGAAGAGAAATTGAAGCAGCCTCGAATCCTACGCATAGGCAGAGAAACCCCATTTGTTAGGAGCCATGTCGGTACAATTTCAAGCAAAGTAGAGAGAAAAACGAGAGAGAGGGGAGAGGGAGAGAGAGAGAGAGAGAGGAGGCCCGTTATTAGCGTACAAGTGTAATGGAACTACACGCCAATGACCAATAAGCTTTAGTTTTCATGCAAGTCTTATACTATGTGTAAATGTGCATACAAAATTACCATCACTCTCTGTCTCTCTCTCACACTTGCCTTTCTTTTCTAATAAAATCTTATTATTATTTTTATTTTCTCTCTCTGCATTTTCAACTCCAAATTGGGTAGTGTGTGGGGATGTGTAACAGGGAAAGTGGAACTACATACGATTGCAATTATATAAACGGCCTCCCATCTATATATAGTAAAAACACCATAAATTATTGTTTTTTCTTATTCCTTTTTTTTACTAATACAAGTGGGTTTTGTTTTTATGACGACTTTAATGAATGTTGTCTAGGACTGCAATTTAATTATTAGGATGTTGAGTGGTCCATGTACAAACATAATCCAATTCGGTGCTACTTGGTGTATGATAAATATTTATTAACAGTTGTACTCATTTTGGTTCGGTCGATTAATTTATTGATGGTGGTGGTGGTGATACTGTAGCTTCCTTAAGGTAAGCATCAAGTCTCTTTTATATTAAAATTAAAAAATTTTGTAAAGTATCTTAATTATTTTATTGTGTCTAGGTTGGCTAGCCTTAACTTTTTATCTGGAGTCATTTCAAAAGTTTACCTGTATCTATTAGCATCCACTTGGACTGTCGTTGTAATGTAATTTGAGATTAATTTTTCATACTTAAAAATTAAATAGTGTGTCGAAGAAAAATCTATTTTAGCATTGAAATTGAGTTACATGCATAAAGAACCAATTATATTATACTTTTTTTACAGGAAGTTATTACAATTAAATGAAAAAAATGATCAATAGCATTTAACCGGCCATTGCTAGTCTAACGAAAAGGTCAAAAAAAAAAAGGGGGGAAACCTATAAGGTAGCATCTAAATGGAAATCATTTGGTTGATCTGTACTGTCTAACATGTCTACATTGGATGATGAATATGAGAAATCATGACAACTGCTTAGCAGCTAGCCCATATATAGTAGTTCATAGTTGACTACACAGTTCTTCTTTAAAATATTAACTGAAACTAGACATGATCAAGGTGAACCTTAATCAAACGACGGAATTTTAGTAAATATGACTATTCTGCTACAAGCTTGAGCTGCTTAATTATTATATTGTGAGACCATTTACTGCGACAATCGACGTTTATATGTTGAAACTTGCTCAGAACCTTTAATTAAATGTTAGCTTTCTCAACCTTACTTAGCGGCAACGCTTCTCTGATATCATCACATCACCCTTTTCTTTAATTTCCGTTCAAAGTGAAAAGCAATAAAATGAAAAGACCCCAATACCCCATAACCGTTTATCATGACAAGCAAAAGGATGAGAGTTAAAAAGACCGCAATGATTAATTTGTATGTTTGTCATTGTTGTTTATGGAAAAAAAACTTTGGTTCGTAGGGGCACCATGTCAGCCTGAAATAATTTGTATACCATCTATTGCTTCGAGTAGGTCAATATATACAGTACGTCTGTTTCGCCGAAGTCTTTCTCATTCTTTATGAGACATGTTGTTGTCTTTGTCGAAGTTGGTTTTTTAATAAGTTAGCTAGATAGATATCGTTTAATGGCAATTTTCTTATATACTTGGTCAAATTTTGAGCCACTGTCGGGAGGATATTCTACCACAATTGGATGGTTACAAGGAAATTGCCATTAACAACGAATAAGGATGAAGAAATTGACATCGCAATATCCACGCTGGCCTGTTTTCTAACAGTATTTGTCAGTCCAGTGTCTCTTTTATTTGTTGATTTTTGGGACAAATACACCAACGTCCATGCACGTTATTTCTAATTACCAATTTAGTCATCGTTGTTTTTTCCTACGCAAAGAGGTCACTGTTACTTCGTTTGAGTTTTGACTATAGCAAAAGTTTTTATTGTTTCAAAATGAATCAAAACAGTCCCTTCCTCTAAACCATTTTTGTTAAGTTTTGTGTTAGCAAAATCAGGTATTTTGGTAGTTTTAGATTCAAATAATTTTTAATAAGTTTTTTTAGTAATAGTAAAACAACATTTTTGTAATTTTACAAAAGTTTATTTCTATACTTTTAAATGAATATTTTTAAGTATTTTATATAAGTTTGTAATAGTCTTTATTAATGAAAGTTAATTGAAGTTAATTAATGCTACTGGAATGACCTAGAAGGGCTGGTTTGGTTCGAATTGAAATAAGATTGATTGTTTTTAAAATAAATAAAATAATGACTAAATTACTTAATTCTCTAAAATTTTGAATTAATTGATAAATTTTTAAATAATTTAAAACGATTTAGATATTCTGATAATTTTAATGCGCAAGTGGCATGTAGCCGAGATATGAGTATTCTATTACTCTAATTAATTTCATGAGTATAATTAGGACCACAATACATCAATATCGTTTACTAATTTCGTTAACTTAACGTTTACGAAGCTGACAACCTTTTGATTAAACCCATGATCTGATGGATGAGACAAGGTTCATTGTCTCATCTCCAACCTGGAAATTAATTAGCGATGGTTAATGCATGGTTTCCACTGCACCTGTTTCTCATAAACTTCAATGTCAATTTGTCCCGGTTTGGCGCTTTCGAATCTTAATGAATGAATTCTAAACATGGAGCATCTGACACTTAGTGGACTCCTGAATTATATATATATATATATATATATATATAAAGATTTTAATTCTTTTTACGGCATCGTGACTTTGTAATGGTAAATTTTGATTAATGGCATAACATTAAATAGTTAATTATATAGTGTTACAAAATCGTTTTCCAAAAAAGAGAAGTGCAAAATTTTGCACCCATTCAGTTCTTTATGCATATTGCTATACTTAACCAGCTCAGTTACTATTAATTACTGTGAGTTTCGGTTAAGAAATATAACATGTGTTAGCTATACATGGTTTGAATTTGTTTTTCATCTGGATATACATATTTTAATAGGTTTCAACCTTTTGTTATGTTATTGAAAATTATGTTGAAATATTCTATTTAAATGATGTCATAAATCGATTTATAACAATCATATCAATTATATGATTATATTAAATTTATCGCAAAATTTAAACAATTTTTTGGATAAATGTGGATCTTCTAATATTGATGAAATTCATTTATAGTTAGTTATTAGTACAATCATCATGAAATCTTATCAATGTAAATATGTTTTTGGAGAATTTTTATTTAGTTGTTTCATTTTGACTTAAACAAAATATAAATATTGCAGTTTTAATTCTTAAATAAATATGACGGTCTATTATTAATATATGTGAACAAATTCTTTTCACAAGTTAAAAAATGCAAAAATACTTACCTAATAATAATTAGTTTCGTTATCTAATATAGTATCTTAATCACTTTAATCAAAACGCCATGGTTCAATCTTTGTGTATAATTGAGTTTCTTTGAGCTTTTAAGTAAGCTTTCGAATCAATTCAGAAAAAGGAAAAAAAAAAAAAAAACTTTTGAATTTAATAATACCAAAACAACAACATTGTTGTGGTAAATGCATTATATATCAACCATTAAGGTATTGAACATCTAACACTTAGACAAGAAGTACCAAAGTCAAGGCCCATGTATACAAAAGCTTCTCAAAGTGGCCGAGAAGACCAAATAAACTTTGGTCCTCATCTCTCAACAAACAAAAGCAAATGTGATTGTAGAGATACCGGTCAATGGTGAGGAATTAATTGAACCAACTTTACCTAATATTTTGCTTCCTTGAGCCTTGAAGCAGACTCTGGTAGTCCAAATAGGCTCCTCCCTCCCGAGCCCCCCTCTTGTTTTTCTTTTTCCCTCTCTTATGCTTCCCCTTTTGTGCTTAGCTGTCACCACTGCATACAAAAATATTTTGCCCTCGCAAACACTTGGTGGGCAGTGACGTACGCCACGTGTCCCTTTCTGTGATGGTAGTGGATCCTGTTGGACGCGCATGAGATCTTTCCAAGTGGAAATCTCTCGCTAACTGCACGTAGAAAAGAAAAGGTGTTTGTTTCTATCTTCTTACTAGATTTGCAATCCACATCAGATCGAGGCACCTTTTTTGTTTTTTCAAAAGCTAGCAAACACTGCCCATTGGGCACATCTGGATACATGTCAAAACTTTCTTTTAGGCGTTTGAGAACAAAAGCAAAAGAAAAAACTTTTGGGTGTTCGAGAAAAAAATAAAAAATAAAAAGGGTATATATGCAGCTTTAAAGGTTGTTACGTGTGCAGTAGGTTTAAGTGGAGCTTGATGTAAGACCTTTTTCGTACGTAAATATCACATACGGGAGGGAGGACTTGAAATCGGTAGGTACTTCAAGATCACCTTGAACAGACCCTTTCATATTACTGGTTGAATCCAGCCGAGGGATGGCAGCATATGGGCTGCCTGTATTACCATGTCCAAAAATTTCAATCTATATTCATATCTACCTATATACTAGTAAAACCTAAGCAGCGGCTATATACCTACTAATGAGATCTATGTAAATAATCATGTAACCCTAAAAGCAATGAGTATGAATGCACTCTTGGTTTTAGCTATTTTAATTGAAGGAATTGCACAAACCCACCCCCCCCCCCCCCCCCCCCCCCCCCGGAGGTTTGCCAAAAAATAGACAAAAACAAATTTATTAGTTTATTACACCAAACCCCCACACCGTTAGTCAATTTCCATCAACTTTAACAATTGACCAAGATTTTTAATCAAATGACCATTTTGCCCATTTTGATCATCATCATCACCATCAAATCATCCTCATCATCATCTTCGAACATCATCACCATCAGATCATCCTCATCATCGTCATCACCATCAGATCATCTCATCATCATCTTTGAAAATCATCATCACCATCAGATCATCTCCATCATCATCTTCGAACATCATCATCATCATCACCATCACCATCAAACATCGATTATCAACATCACCATCAGATCATCCTCATCATCATCTTCGAACATCATCACACCATCAGATCATCTTCATCATCAAACACCGATCATCTCATCAACAAAATCAACCACAAAACCAGATCGACAGGAGAGGGTGAGAGAGAAGAAGAAGAAGAAGAATAAAAAGTTGTCTTGGTCAGCTTCAGTTCGTGCGTGGGTCGTGCGTGGGTTAGTGCGAGCTCCTCAGTCAGCCGACTGAGCTGATGGTCGGCGTCGTCCTCTAGTTCTGCTCGGCTTGGTGTCTTCGGTCCTGCGTGACCTTTACTCGGCGACGATCTGATGGTCGGCGAGCTTGCACGGCTGGATCGACGACAGCTCCCTCTTCGGACAGTGTCTTCGGTTCCACGTGACTTCTACTCGACGACAATCTAATGTTCGGCGAGCTTGCACGGCTGGATCAGCGACAGCTCCCTCTTCGGATAGAGGATGAAGAAGAAGAAAGCGACGACGGAGAGAGGGGTGAAGAAGAAGATGATGATGAATGAGAGAGACGCACATGGGTGAAGAATGAGAGACGCACAGTGGTGAAGAAGAAGAAGGAGAAATAGATCAAATTGCCCTTCACTCAGTTAACATTGACAAAAGTCAACGTTAGGTGTGGGGGTTTGGTGTAATAAAGTGATAAATATGTTTCCCTCTGTTTTTGGGCAAACCTGAGGGGAGTTTTGTGCAATTCTTTCATTTTTCATTTTTCATTTTTAATTACTTGTTCCAATAACCAAAAAAAAAATGTCAAAGTGATGTCATTTCTGCTCAATAAAAATTGAAATAAATTTTAATTAATTTAAGTGGGAGTATTGATGGAGTATGGATTTTATTCCAGTTCACTACTTGCACCCATAAAGTATGTGAAGTTTGTGAAAATGATAGGAAATGACAATATTAATACTACCATTTGTTCCTATCTTGTCATTAGATTATTAATTTACGTTCCAATAACACCAAAATTTGTAAATTACTAAAATTATCTTTTGTATATTAAAACACATATTGGACAGTTTATCTCAGTTCTCTCTTTCTTTTTCTCTCTCTTATTTTGGTTTTTGTTCTCATTTTCACTCACCTATTGTCCTCACCCAAATACCACATTATTTCTTGACAAATGTCAAGCATCATAGAGAAAAAACTTCTTTTGTGTTTGAATATGATTTAATTGTTATCTATAATGAATATATGATTTGTTTTGTTATTTGATTCCATATATCTTTATTTGAAGTTGTTTTTCTTTATTAATTTTGGGTTTAAATTTGTTAGTCGGTTTAAATTAAAACTTGAAAATAGAAAAAAAAAAAAAAAAAAAAAAAAAAAAAAAAACTTGAAACTAAGAAAACAAACTAGTAACACGGTGGAAAAAGAGAAGAAATTAAAAACAAAATAGCAAACAAGCCAGTCTCGAAATTTGTCTCCACGTAAATACTTAATTATATAAGTTACCAGAATTAATACTTTTTTCTCGCTCTACTTTCCTTCTTAACGTATTTTAGATTTTTATCTTTTTTTTTTTTTCCTTCAGATTTTAGTTTTCTTAACTTAGGATCGTTTGTTTTTTTATCTGAAGACTGAATAGTACTGCTGAAGACTGAAGACTGAATAGTGACTGAAACTTGAAATCTAAATGACATGTTTGTTTTTTTTTTTCTTTACATCTGAATGTATAGTAATCCTGTTTGTTTTTTAAAGTTAAAATTGTCTGAAAACTAGTAATTTGACATTTATATCCTTTACTATTTGTTGTTATGTAACTTTATTTAATATAATACAAACAATTATAATAAATTATTTATCAAAAGCTAAAACACTTTTATGCATATATTAATAATATTTTTATTCATAATTAAAATATGATTAATTATTATAGTAAAGTATTTTTTAAAAAAATTATATATACATAAATAAATTATTATAGTAAAGTCAATTAAATAAAAATAAATAAAGCGGTATGAAGTTGAATTACTATTGTTATATATTTAAATAAAAATAATATTGAAAAAAACATAATTAAAATGAATATATATATAATGTAAAATCAGGTCAAATTTGAAAATATGTTTATTGAAGTATTAAAAGAAATTTTTATAATATAAAACTAGAACAAATTAGGGAATTTATTATTTTGGGAAAGATAAAATTGGAACAATAAATTTATAAAATCATCAAGTAATTTGGTATTCAGTGAAAAGTAAAAAAATGTAATTTTTTATTTTCAGTGGTTTTGGAGTGGTTTTAATTGGTTTGACCACTTAAAAAAAACAAATAAAAATCACTTAATTAACATAATTCAGCACCATTAAGTGCTAAGTGTAAAAAACAAACGACCCTTATTTCTATTTTTAGTTTCGAGTTTTCTCAATTTTTTTTTTATCTAAATTTATTCTCTCTCTTTTTTTTTCTGGCTTGTTTCAAAATAGTGGAAAGATTTATTTGTCCACAAATCAACTTTTAAGGATTACTTTTGTCTAAAATTTATTTTAAATACAAATAAAATTCAAATTATTATATTATCAATATTCTCACAAAACAAGCTTCGAAGAATAAAAAAAAATCAGACGACCCCGTTGAGTCTTCGTTCATACATCAAATTTTTCTTTGTACCGGTTTTGTCATATTTATATTCGCCCATTATTGACGGATATTTACTGTAGAATTGTCATTTCAAGTACAAAAGCTTGCATGATAAGAAATGCTTTAATACCTATCTGTGTGGTTTCTTAAGAAGCTACCTATCCTTCTTTCATCAGGAAAAACAAAAATAAAAACAAAACAAAAAAGCTACCTGTCCTAATACATTATTTCTCTTTTGAGCTTATCTAATCGGAAGTTCGAAAGACGCTATTTTTATATTTTTAAAAGTAAATATATTAAAATATATAAAGATAAATTTTTATTTACACAATTTAAATATCTATTCCCTTAACGAAATATAACAACCACTATAATAAAAAAATATCATATAAAATTTACAAAAGATGTTTAGTGGAAATTGACACCTCATCGTTAAAATGAATGTAAAGGTGTAATCATATCTACTTGGAAGGAATGTGCTATCTTTATTGACAATAAAAAAAAATACTATTATTACTTTTATTTCTTATATTTTATAGTTTGGAGGATGATTGTTGGAGCCATAAAATAAACAGTGAATCGCAACCAAATAAAAAAAAATTCTCCTGCAAAGAAGCATTAAGTAATCGTTTATAGATGCTTATAACTATGATTACCAATTCAGTATAAATACTTTCTTAATTGCTTTTTAAAGAGAAAATTAACTGGAAAGTAATATAAGGTGGACGAAATGGGAGTGCCACTGACAAATTGAGAATATATGCAAGTGGATTAGTGTTCACGACTTTTGTCTCTCTTTCCCTATTAGTGGTGATTAGATCTTGTCAATGATTATTAATTTAAACCAAACAAATAAATAAATCTCCATCAGAATCTTCTCTAACTTTACAACAACTTATGTGGGAAATTTCTGTACATGAATACACTAACTAGAAAGTGGGAGACTTCCTCATTTTATTTATTTATATAAAAATAAAATAATAAACATAAAATTAAAGTGCAATATTGGTTAGGTTGCACAACTCACAACTCTACCATCGATAATAACTTTAGCACCATCATCACCCTATATATAATATAATTTTTAGTTTCCCCCGACATTTTAAATCAATCGTGAATATATAGTATTAAATAATTAATTTTATAATCTATATTTAATAATACAAAGAAAATTATGAACATTCATATGTGATGATAACTTATTATTTAGAAAATAAACATATAGCTAGCTATACATGAAATGAAATCTAACAAGAAGATGACCCATGAATCATGAGGGAAACAAAGCATGGGCAGGAAAAGAACAAAGAAATGAAACTGTGATGCTGGGCTAATGGTTGAGCTTAATTAAGGTGTTTAGATTTGGCATTATGCATGACTAGGCGGTCTAGGCTAGTCTATTAAAGTTAAATTAGAAGGGACAAGCATGCGTCATTGGGAGCGGCCAAGACACTTAAAAGGTTTTGTCGTTACTCGTTGGTAGGATTTCATCATGGACGTGGCTGCAGCCTGTCATCTGTCATGGCCAACTGCATCGTTTCTCACTGTAGCATCATCCTTACGCGATATATTATGAGGCCCAAATAAATGCAGTACCGATCTAAGCCCATGCAGTCCGCTTTCGTCATTCATTAATAAATCTAACATTTTCTTTCAAAAAAAAAAAAAAAAAAATCTAACACTTTCATATGGGTCAAAGTCAAACATAGCACCATTTCAAATATATATATATCGTGCAAAAAAAAATAAAAAAATGAAGGAACATTTCTGTCCCAAAATAATGTTTTGAATGTTCGTTTTCCTATTCATGGAGTCATTAAAATTTAAACAAAATTATCTTTTGAAAAAAATACTAATTTTTCATTCTAATTCACCGGTAATTTTCTTTGAAGTCCGACATGTTTTCTAGTGAAATCTATCCTCTTCCTAATTAACATCTCGCTTCTTCCTTCCTCTCATCTTTCTTTTTCTTCCTCTTCTTTTCCTTCTTCTTCTTTCTTTGGTTTCTTCTTCTTGTTCTTTATCAGATGAGCAAATATATAGATTTGTAAGTCCTCTTATCGTGATTTATAGCAGTATGTAATTAGTTTTTAACACATACACACACACACACACACACACACATACACAATATATATGTGTGTGTGTACACACACACACACGTTATGGGGCTATAGGTTCATGGGTCGAGTCCATCCAAATGACTCAAACTCAGGCCTAAAATCCAAAATGTTTTGGATTGAGATAAATAACTACAAGGGTAGTTATAAACAATTGCCAACACAACTACTCTTGGTAGTTATCTCACGTTTTGAATGGAAAGTATTCGGTTACTTCACATTACAACACTTTGAACATTAAACTAAATAGTTTGACACAACAAACATATGAAAATAGAGATTACAACAAAGACAAAAGAGTGAGAAAACGGAGTAAAACACAGGGCAAGGCACCTACACTATGAATTGAGGATTCAGTTCCAAGCATTCAATAATTGGATTTCGATGGGTTAAACAACTCACAAGAGAACTTTGCTGCAAAATTGGTTCGTTTATGCTTTGTTTTTATTGATTTTTTTATTAAAGCATATACTTCTTATATTGCTTTCATTGGTATCAAAGCTTTTGTTAGGTTGTTTGTTGGTTTATAGTTATATTTATATCATTAAATTTGCCATGAAAACTTAATTTTGATTGAAAACTGAAGAAATTGGGACATGAACCTTTAAATTTATATGCATGATATCTAACTCCATAGGCCTTTATTTTTACGTGATTTAAATTTTGTATGAAACTAAACTCAGAGAGAAATCCTTAACAATCTGAATAGTAAATTTTTGTGGAAAAAAAAAAAAAGTGAGAACGGATCAAAACAATTTAGGTGTTAAAATCTGGTTTTGTTTTTAAAAATTGATTTTGATTTTGGGTTAAAAACGAATCTCACTCTCATAATTAGAAAATACAATTCACCCTAACTCAAAAGTGAAAACCAAGGGCATAAATGAAATTGAGATGGAATTTAAAGAAACTAGTGGTGGTTCGATCACCAGAATAAGTTGGGAAGCCAGCACATGTAACATATGAACCGGGTTGGTACCTGACGCGTGGGGCTGCAAAGCCTTGTTAATGCGAGTGCCACATGGCAACATGCAAACAAACACGTGGCGACATGTAGACATTAACAATACAATATGCGACTTGTTAACGTTACGACACGTGGCCCAATCAATGTGTGCCACATGTTTGCTTGAATGCGCTGCATATGCACCCGATGAAAACGCATGTCACATGCGACACGTGTCCCATTGACATCAGGTGCGCCTAGGCATATCCAACCATATTGCATGTCCACTTATCTTTTAGCAACGTGCATCCCTGCAAGCATATTTAAAATAAAAAACTCATCTTTTAGCAACATACAAGGCTACTAAAAGGTAGGTTTTAGCGATATGCAAGCTTGCATGTTCCTAAGAACATGGAAGGTTGCATGTTGCTAAAACCTACCTTTTAACAACGTACACAGCTGCACGTTGCTATTTAAAAAAAAAAAAAAAAAAAAACTTTTTCAACAATATGCATAGTTGCGCGTTATTAAAAACCTATACCCTACCTTTCAAATTGATATTAATAAATTTTATTTTAAATTTAATTTATTTAATATCATAATAACTAATCACATATCATCTCAAACATAAAAATATAATTATTCTTTCTCCAATCCTCGTATATTACATAACAGACAATACTATTTTCAACCCAATCCCAATGGAATTGAACACCTAATAGTATTAATTTTATTCAATCTTATCAGGTCGAACCTCGACAAAGTCATGGAATTATATAACTTAAAATGTTATTTCATTTGGTAAATACATGTTTTTTTATATGCACCCATGGGTATATATTATATAAATTAATTAATTCATTAATTTCGAAAGCATCATTAACATGTAGAACCACTTAATAATATTGATGTGTATCAGTGCCCAAGACTCATTTTGAAATTAATTAAATGAACAAGTCATAAAAAAAAAAATAAAAAAAAAATCCTTTTTGTGGTATTCTATATATTGTCTAGTTCCTTAAAGTATTAATTCTCAATTATTAATTATTGGGAATTTATATTCCTAGACAATACTGATTAATATTAATAATTTGTGATAGATATTACCTTCCTTTTTCTTCTTTCAAATAAATTAAATTGAAATGATTGAAATTTTTCTATTTGAAATTGTCTTAGGTATAATTCATATTACTTTGGTAGGATTATCCGTAACCACATATTTACAACATAGGCATGGTGATAAGTTGGACTTTTAATTAAGTCACACCTTTTTTTATTGAACTCCTCGTTTCTTCAGTTTAATTCGAGCATATATATATATATATGTATATGTGTGTGTATGTGTGTATAGAGTAATTTTATCATCAATACATCCTGATTTTAAAAAATTGGGATGAACCAATCACATTCATCAATTACTTTTGAATTAAATAGAGAGAAAATTTGTTTTAGGAGAGATAATGCAATAGAGGAATTTGATTTGTTTATCTTAATTTTTTAAAGTTAAGAGGTACTGATGATAAAATTACTATATATATAGAGAAAAAAAAAAAAAAAAAACTTGTATTGCTACTATATGCATTTTGATGAATAAGTATATGTAATTTTTTACAACTTTTTTTAAATTATATATTGTAATGTATATTTATATAAATATTATAGGTTTTCATTAATATTGTATTATTAAAAAAATAATTTTGAAAGTTAGATATTAATTTGTTAATTATAAAAATTAGTTATTATTAAGGATTTAATATTATCTGGATTGAACATAGGGTAATCGATCTAACTCGTTAAATAAATAAATAAATATTTATATACACACATTGGCTCAATTTTTCAAATAATAATAATAATAAAAATTGGCTCTAACAAAAATTCAAAAACTGTCAATGTGGCAATAAATGGTTGGATGGACACAACTTAAGATTATAGACTTGTCCACATTGCATCATTCGTATATATACCTTTCAAAAGCCAAAACCCCCAATTTATAACTCTAGTTACACCATCTCCTTTTTTGTACTCACAGTCTTCTTTCTTATCTCACACCTTCCACCCACACTCTGCAAACATAGATATGTTTCAATTTTTTGTTTCTTTATTTTTAAATGTAATTTTCTATTTTTTTAGTGTTTCATTGTTACTTTTATTATTATTATTATTACTTTTATATATTTTGAATTTAACTTTTCAAACCTTAACCTATTTGATTTATTGTGTGTGTGATTTTATTTTCTTTTTGTGTTGAGAAATGTGGAGACCTTTGAGTAAGAGTTTTAGGTTTTTAATAATGGTTTTTTTTTTGGGTTTTTTGTTTTTTGTTTTTCGGTGTTGGGATTCTATTCGATTTAATTGTAAAAAGTCTTCGACCACAAAGTGTCATATATTTGGCTACTTGTTGTCTAATTGTTTTATTTATTTATTTTTATTTAATTTTCTAATTGGTTTTATAAATGATAATGTTGGTCAAATGATGCTAAATGTTAATGTGGGTCTTTGTATATTACAGGTTATGCGCTCTTCTTATTGGTGAGAAATTTCAAGGTGAAAATGAGATTTAGTGGCCCTACCATGAGTGCTGGTTAGTATAACTCTTATTGGTTTGTAGTTGTTTCATGAGTTCTTGTTGGTTAATGTGCTGATTTTGGCTAATTGTTGTTCAATATTTGATTTGATTTAATGTTGGCTTAGGATGTTTTCTACTTGATTAATGTTAAATTGAGGTAATTGTTGATGCTAATATATGATATGGTGTACATGAAGTGTTTGATAAAATGTTTCAATGAGAAATTGTGACTTGAAACTTGCTAGTTTCAAATTATATCTTTTTTCAGTATTTTAATTAGTCATTACAATATTTTTATCAATGTAAATTGAAAATTTTCTAGCTATAATCGGGTTTTAAGATTTGTTTTCATAAAGTATTGATTTTTCTTTTTATAAATTTTTTGGCTTAATGGATTTGTAATTTTGTTAGTTTAATATTGGTTTAGGATGTTTTCTATTTGATTAATTTTTAATTGAGTTAGTTGTTAATTCTAGTAGATGAAATTTTTAAGAAATTGTTAAAACTTGGTTGTGTATTTTGTTAACAAAACAAAATTATATTTTGAGATTTATTGGTTTTATGGTTTTCAATAGTCTTTCGTGTGCTTTGTTTCATAAGATATTTGGTCTGCGGAAGTTAAATTATTGTGCTTTCTTATATTGACTTTTTATAGATTGAGTGGGTTGATTCATTCGATAGTTCATGTGAATTTCAACATGTATAGTTTAGTTATAAATATTATGTTCAAGTGTGTTTTTGTTATAAAAATATCTTGTTAACAATGTGCATATATCCATCAAGTGTATTTTCAAATGTGTTATTTAGGTTTTATTTTGAAGAGTTAATATTTTAAAATTTATCCATTCCTATGTATGTATACAAAAGTTATATTTTGTTTTTTTCAGTTATTTAACAATGTACAATAATTTTGATATAGTTTAATGTTTTTTTTTTTTTTTTTAAATAGATTGCATGGAAGGAGAATCAAGAGGACATTGACTTTGCAAGGAGTGAAGGAGAATCAAGAGGCATTGAGTTTGTATGAAGTTACTAGGTTCGAATAGTTGATGAATATTTTGTAAATTTAAGAATAAATGTTAATTCTTAAATATAGATTTCATTTTTGTTTTGGAAACTACCATATCTACTAGCTAATTATGGAGTTTGGTATTAGTTGTATTGATAAATATGTTATTATTTTAATGGAAATGAGACTCATTTTGGAGTTATTTAATAGTTGTGTTATTAAATATGTGTTATTATTCTAATAGAAATGAGACTTGTTAAAATACCTTTAATGTTGAAAAATTTATGATATACAATAATAAGCTAAATGAAAAATATAATTACCTTAAGCATCAATAACAACGTACATATAATATTGGTTTCAACATCTATGGCAACGTGCGTGTGATGTTGTAGTCAATACAATATGCACATCATGTTGCTTTTAACGTTTTCAACAATGTGCATCTAATGTTATCCCAGATGTCTATGACAACGTGTGTCTAACGTTGTTGTAACTTATTGTAGCATGCACTGCATGCTATCATGAGTTCTAAGACAACATGCATATCAGCAACATGCGCCTACATATTGTGAAAAACTACAACAACGTATTTTATACATTGTCGTAGACCTAATTTCTTGTAGAATATGTTTGTGTTGTTTGAGTGTTAATCAGATTGTGTTACTCTTTTATAATTGAAATTATGATTTGTTTTTTATCATACTTAACATATCTGGTACTAATAACTTATTAGAACCACCGTTCATGGAAATAACTACCTTTATGCACAAATGGGCAACACGATGTTTGGTTCGGTTCGGAATGAAACCGGACTGAACTGAATTTTTTTTGGTTCTCAATATTGAGAGCCGAACATGCAAAAATGATAACTGAAACTGATCTGAACCAAAGATGGATAACCTGAATTGAATCGGTTTTGTGCTTTCACTTTGGGCTTTTTCGAGCCTGTTGGGCCAACACAAAATAACTCAACTTATTTTGAGAACATATAAACGTTGACGTGTCAGTGACTCGAACTATAGCACCTACAATCTTTATCAGTTCACATGTTGAGAAGCAAGCAGAGAAGATATGATGTTGAGAAATAGCTTTGACAGCCAAGCTGCATCCTCTCAATGTAGGACAACACCAAGGTTTCAGAAAAGACAAGCAATTGAGGTTATATATAGTGAATGAACCTTGATAACTAAGCCATATTTTTTTTATGTGGGATGTGTCTGCCATACCTGGTAACCAAGCAATTGTTTAGATCAAGCAATTTGAATCTTTTTTTTTTTTTTTTTTTTACTTGAGCAATTTCAACCATTTGAATTAATTTTAAATAAAAAAAAGTTACATCCTAGCAATCAATCAATTGAATTAGCATAGATATATTGTCAAGGAAGGGTTGCGTATATAAGTTAAGAATTCATTTTAAAGTCAAGAAATCAAAGGGTTGTAAGACTGGAGTTTAAACTTCAAACTGCTATTTTTTATCCCACATTGCTTGTGGATGTCCAGGAATGCTCTCTCCACCTCTTTATATTGTCATCTAATGGTAAAATAATTGAATGACAACAAATTAAAATGAATTATTGTGATGTTTGATGATGGCTATTGTTTTAAGATGAAATATTTATTAATTGTAAATTTCATATGTGCAAAAAATATTTATTTTTTCATATATCCCAAACCTGAGCATGAATTGATTTCTTTGTAGTTCTTCCTTTGATGAACTGAACATGAATCAACTTCATTCATGAACCAGCCAAATATCCAAAACGGGATCCGTTTGGGTTGGTTCATGTTTTTGTGTTCAACCCTACCTTTATGGATTTACAAAGCTACCCAATGTTGCAAAGAACTACTTTCATAAATATATGAAACCCATTATGAAAGGTTATTTATTTATAATATAGTAACAAGAAGAAAGAATAATTTTTCCCACATGGAGGTTTGGGTACACAATAAATTAAGGATAATTTTAAAAAAAAAATTAAGAAGTGCAAGATTTTTTTTTAAATATATATTTATAGTAGAGAACTAGTAGAGTTTTGATGTTTATTTTATTTTTAAATTCTTTTTTCTTTAAATTATTGTTTATTAGCAGTATGTTAAACCTATGCATGATGACATTGTTACACTTCAACTCTTTTAAGTTACCAAACATTCAAATCTTCCTCAAATCTTAAGTCTTTCTCATTTTCCAACACTTGCAATTAGTTTGACTTTCCGTTATAAGAAAAAGAAGTTATCTAAAACATAATATATTATTTTATTTTGTAATGTTATACTCTTATAAATTATTAAAATTTATACATAATCCAAAACATTTACCCAAGATTTATTTTAAATAATGTGGTAAGTAATTTATCTCTAATATATAATTAATACGATGATATATTTGATGTATAGTAATGTCAAAACACTTGTTATGTCATATTTGATGAATTATATGTTATAACATCACTCATTAGTTAATTACATATATTTTTAGTTCTTGATCACCGTTATGATACATAGATTAAGCTTTAGTTATATGATTATCTTCGCTATTTATTGTCCTTTTTGTTCATGATTGTAAACCAAAAAAGAAGCAAAAAATATCACTTAACGCAAGAGAGACACATGACGATGTTATTAAAATAACAAATATAGCATGACAATATAATACAAAAGAGCTTCTGCAGTATACTTGAATTAAACATGACAAAAACAAAAAGAACAACAAACATAAACACTTAAAACGAACTTGATGAGAACAACGAAGAAATTGTAACTAGATCAATGTATATAACTTCAAGGATAGAAATTGGTATAGGACAATCCTTAGCAACATCATAAGGCAATCCAATATCACTTGTAGTTATATTAATCCTAGGAAAATCCCATATCACTACTACTAGCATTTCCATTACTATTAATTCCGACATTATCAAATTGTTAGAGCCTCGTAACAATATCATTTCCATTACCATTTCCTTTAAAACAAGATAGTGGCAGTGTCATGCTCATATCATATCTTGTAGAGGATTTATCCACACTTTTAAAACCCTTATCAACCTATAACCCTAAAATGAAATCGTTTACATTGCTATTGCCTTCAATATAAGAAAGTGGTTGTGGTTGCAACATAGGCATATCAATTCCACCAATGTTCATAAACTTTTTGAAATACTTATAAGGTAGGAGCCCCATAGTAATGTTAGCACTGTTAGAACCACTGCAATATGATGGGTGATTCCTATAATCCACTAATTGCATCAGATTTCCACCATCAGAACCATAAAAATTCCCAAAATCCACCAACCCTAATTGGTTTCCACTATAGGAATTTGGAACAAATGGTTGATAAGGAGAATTTAATCCAAATGTATGATCTATCTTAACCTTGCTACTACTCCCCGCGATTTTATCTGTGTTTTTCATCATATCACTAAACCATTGGTTCCATATAATAGATTCTGTTGAAGACTTCCCATGGTGATCATAATTAGATTCATCAATATTGCGTTCAATGTTGGAAGCCAATTGGTCTAGTACTAGCTTTGGGGCTTGAGCAGGAGTAAGAGGAGCATATGAAAGAAGAGCACTTGAAGAAGGAGCAAACGAAAGAGAACTAAGAGAGAGTGGACCTTGCTGACAATAGTCAACCCTTTTCTTAATCTCTTTACGCTTCTCTTGAGCAAAACACATTAAAGAATTAAAATCACTTACACCAAGTGCATCAAAGCCATTATTTTGATAAATATAATGCATGAGATCAGAGACTTCTAGCACTCTATTTTTCATTTGTTGCTTTTTGAGTTGTTCTTCCACTTTGCTTACCTTTTCTTTCAAATATGTCTCGTGATCTATCATCTTCTTATTACGTTCTATCTCCGGCATGTTCTGGAACCTCATTAGATATTGTTGCACTTCTGAGGGAGAGGGCCACGTCGTTGGTTCTCTTTCTTCTGGGCTGTAAATGATGACAGAAGCACTAACACCACAAAGAATGCTTAATTCGCTCACTTTTTTCACTAATCCAAGCCTCCTTTTCTTAAGGCTTGCTCTCCTAGCACTATCACTCACAATCCACCTAAGATTCACCTTCTTCCGCGTCATTTTTGGTGACCTCTTGTCTCTCTCTTTTTGTGATTTTTTCATTATTCATCAATAGGCCTATATAGGAAAAGTGAATGCTTTTTCAAGGGCAAAATAGGAATTATACAAAGGGGGACGATGTAAAGTAATTTTCAAAATTTAGAGTATAATGTATATTTATTAAGAAATCTACCTGTTACACCCTCAGATAATGAGTTTTGTCAGAAAATTTATTTTCATTGCCGGTAGAATAATTCCATGTTAATTAATAATAAGTTTTTATTTTTCACTTGTCAAATTGCATCCACAATGTTTATGATCAAATCATTATATTTTAGAATAAAAATTTTTAATTCATATATATTGAGAGATAAGACCAAATTAATTACTACATCTAAATCTAATACAAGCATACTTAACAAAATTTGTTATATCTTTAATTGATGTCAATACCCTCGAGTCGCATCCACAATGTTTATCCTCAAATCACTATATTTTAGAAAAAATTTCAAAGCATATATGAGAGATAAGACCAAATTAATTACTACATCTAAATCTAAGAAAAGCATACTTAACAAAATTTGTTATATCTTTAATTGATGTCCATGCCCTCGGATTCCCAAAATGATTAAGAATGAATTCATTGTATATAATAGAAAATGTCTAGCACAGGATTACATGTAATGCCATAAGTAGTATGTACAATTCAGTTACTTACATTGTTATTGCCATACATACATACATACAGAATAGTAGTTCTATAGTTACTGTCTTCTAACTCTAAAATGTTAGGATCAAAAAATCTCAACCATCCATGATATCTGACAGACAGAAAAAAAAAAAAAAAGATAAAAGATAAAAATAGAAATAAATAATTATCATTTGATTATTATCATCATAAGAACCAATAATAAATAATTTGTGAATTTTCAAGGCAAATCCATACAAGAAACAATGGTTTGGGTCAAAATAATATATTATTATTATAGTAGGTTGTTATTTTAAATAAAGTCCAGCCCAAGTCTTGAGAGGAAATTTAAACCATGCAGCCCATGTAATTGATGTGGAAGAAAGGCGATATTTCCACCCCTCAAAATTTGTTTGTACACCCCAAACCATTATTTATTTTTAAATTCCGATGTTATCCTCCTGTGGCCTCTACCATTAACCACACTGGTAGCCTCCTAAAAACATAGCAGCAACTCTCTTCACAAGTATGGCCTCTTCCACCGCCAGGTTTTTCCTCAAAAACGGCAAGTCATTTTCGCATATTCTTCGAATTTTGGATTATTATGATCAAAATTGAATAGACTCACTTCCCCATGCAATTCGACTTCGGTGAGAGGTTGTCATTTTGAAATCTTTTTCTGGCATGTCTATGTTTATAGAAATAAACTTACAAAAAAAAAAAAAAAAAAAAACAGAGACCGTTTGAAGTTTGAACGAAAGTTTTGCCAAAGGGCAAAGGTCATCAATTTGGATCAGCGTGCTTTTCCCCAAGTTTCTTTTTATAACCTGATCAATTTCTATTTTCCCAAGTGTTTGTTTCTTGCATCCACACCTCCAAGCCAACCAACATCAGCAATTGTTATAAAGCACAATCTTTGATGCTCCTGCAAAGTTCTGTGTCTTAAAACTTTTTATGACTCTCGGTTTTTTCCTTTTTCCCCAGTTTAATTGAGCGTACGTAATTGTCAACTAAATAAAACAAATGAAAATAAATAAATTCAACTGTTAATAACTAGAAAACTGAAATCATTATATTAGTGTGCAATGAATAAAAAAAAGAAACATATATTGTAAAAACATTTGGAAAAAACTAAAGTATTAGTTAGCACTCAAAGCTACATATATAATCGTTTTCTTTATTTTTTAATTTTTTATTATTATTTTATAAAATTTTAGGGTAAAATGAACTTCTCATCTTTTATAAAAGGAAAATAAAGATATATATATATATATATATATATATTTGGGAGGTGAGGGGGGGAGGGAGGGGAATAACTCAAACTTGAGGGGTTTTTTCTATTATAACCCTAAATAAAAATAAATAGTAAAGACAAAGATTCAACAAAGTTTACATTATCAGAAAGATTAACTCAACGGCATACAAAAAATAGAGAAGTGATGAATTTACACACAAGAAAAACACAAGGGGGAGGGGCAAAATTAAGGATAAAGAGCAATGCACAGTCAATATCAATCGAAAATACAGAGAAAAAGAATTTCAACATACTCGAGGAAAAATTCTACAAACCATCCAAAGTGCAATTAGAAGATCTTGTTATATTGGCCGGTCAGAGAATCTCTAAGATTTGAATAAAGGCCGTAGAGTGAGTACTGACGAAGTTTCTCCACTTCATACCAGGAGTTGAGAACTGAAAGATGCTTATCTGTGCCAGAGAATGCAAGTTGTATTCCAAGGCTGCAATCTACAGAACCTCCCTGGTTCTTGCAGTTGGTCATTCTGATTGCGCAATCCTGATTGTTAAGGCAGACAAAGTTTGAGCTTCCTGAACATTTAGCACAACCATCCCTCTTCCAGTACAAGTTCTGCAGCCTGCCCTTCTGAAACTCAAGCACCTGCATGTAAAAATTTTATCTGTTTTCACAAATGTTTACATATGGTAAAACAGAGACAATAATGAGACAGATTCCAGATGATCTCTTACAAGAGTAAAGCTGGTTACAGTGTAAGTATTATTTGCAACAAAAGCAGGGGGAGACCTAGCAGCATATTTTCGACCAGCAAATGCTACCATATATCCACCATAAGTGTCCTGAGCATACAAGAATACAAATAAAAAACATGCGTTATTTACAGTTGATACATTTGTACACTAGATAAAACAGAGAACAAGATTCATTAAATAGACAATTTGAGAAATGCTGATTAAAAAATAAAAAAGCTCCCTTTAGATGGTCTATCTTTCTAAATATTACCAAACTCTTGACAATTATTAGCAAAACAGCTGCTGCGAAAATGCTTTAGCCTTTAGGTATAGCTATTTGTATGATAATTACAATTTACAATATTCATTACTTAAATATTTCTTTAAAACATATCCTCTGCATTTTTACTATATCAACTCCATACACTTTACAACCCTTTCAGGAACCAAGCTGCCAAACAACTGAAAGAGTTTCCTGTAAAATAATTATAGTGACCGTGCTCTCAGAATGCTCTCCCATTTTTTACACCGCACAAAGGCGAAGAACAAAATTTTCAGTTAAATGCGCTACTCTTCCCAAATCCAGGACGCGCAGAAACCAAAAATATGTTTAGAGAACATGGGAAACATACCAGTCTTGCTTTGAAGATTAACCTTTTCTTACAAAAACAAAAGACAAAAACGAAGATAAATTCACATCAATAGACGAAAGGATAAAACTTACATATGATGGACTAGCTGTCACTGAAATAAAAACCTAAGAACAGCCCATATAAAGTTTCGTTCCATAAGGATTATGTCTTCTTAGTGTCCTCAATCATGTAAAGCAAAAGCATAAAGACTACTCAGGCTATGAATTTAATAGTTCAATTAGTTAGCGCACTAAGAAATACACAATAACAACACCATCAACATGTAGAATACATATCATAGCCTCTCCCAATTATAAATGAATTCAAAAAACCACAAAAAGTGAAGCAACTAAACTATAATTTTGAAAATTGCAGCAAAAACCTATCAGCGAAAGAGAAATCGAAAACAATTAAAAGAATCAAAAAGAGTAAAGTTACCGGGTGGAAGGAGGAGGTATTGATGGTGAGAAGAGAGATCTCGTCAACTTTGGGTCTAAAGGCGGCGATCTGAGAGTTTGCGGAAGAGAGGGAGAGTCGGCGGTCGCAGGGAGACAACTGGAGGGAGCTATTGTTGACGAAGAAGCTGTTTCTTTGCGCGAACGCGATCCCGAAAGTGAACCCGTCCGATATTTGAACCGTCGTGTCCGAGCACGGCGAGAACACGCGGTTCGTGTCGCTCGATTCCGCTACGAACGACAACGTCACCAGAACAAGAACAGAAAGGAGAGTTTCCATCGTTGAGAGTTGTGACTAGTTCGCGTTGTGTCGTTTTACAGTGAGACAGAGAGAAAGAATCGGTGAGGAATTGAAGACGACTTGGGGATGGATGTGACTGACTGCCCGACTTGGGCCCTGCAAATGACTGCCTGATTGGAGCCGGCCCAGAATTAAATCCATTGGTTTTGCATGGACCCGATTTTTGTTGGTTGGAGCTGTTTATCTGGAAGCCGAGAAATTTCATTATACATCCATCTCAATTCTCAATCTCCTCTTATTTCACCTTTCCGAAAAAAAAGTTGTCTTATTTTCAGCGATTCAAAATTAAAATTGGAGCTTGTTTCTAAAAATAGATAAATAAATAAATTAGAATCTTAGGGCATTCAAATTCGCTATATTTCATTGCTTAATTTCAAAAACAATTTCATTGTTTAAAACTTGGACTTACAATTATCTTACATCTAAACACTCACTCTTCAAAAGTTTTAGAGATAAATTAGGCTATTGAACATTTTTGTTAGATCCATAGTTCTGATTGAATCCAATAAGTGTCTAATTGTTAACGAGTTAAGTCAAATTTTGATTAACTTAAACCAACCAATTAGCTTATTAAATTTGAAAACAAATACCCAAACTCATTCACCTTTTTTTTTTTTGAAAATAACTCATTCACTATTTCAATGGGAGAGCCTTTATACTATAAGGATGAACTGATTTTAATAATATAGTTCTAAAATTGTGATGCACTGATTATATACAAATAATTAATATCAAATATTAATTATTAAAAAAGTCAATGTATTCAGTGACTCTCAATGTTGGAATTGATATTATTAAAATTAGTTCGTCCTTATAGTAGAATACTCTTTAACAGGATATCCAAAAAGTACCCATTTAACCTATCATCTTCTATTATTATTATTATTATTATTATTATTATTTAGTAATTAATAATTTATTTTAATTAATGAAAAAAATGTAAAACAATAAAATTAAAAAATATAAAATATTTTAATACCCTAATATAAACAAGTATTTTTTTTTAAACTTTATTAACAAGTATATTATAATAGAATAATAACATGTCTAAAATTAAATTAAATTGAACATAAATATATATTTATCAAAAGTATTGTATGAAAAATTTTAGCAACAAAAAATATACAGAATAACAAACACTGGTTGAGAGAATTTCCAAAAGAAAAAAAAAAAAAAAAAAAAACACTAGGGGTTGTTTGTTCTTTTATCTAAAGGCTGAATAGTCTTGAATATTACAGAAAACTGAATAGTGATTGAAATATGAAGTCTAAAGGACATATTTGTTTTTTTTCTTCTCATGTCTGAATATACATATTAATCGTTTATTTTCTTAAGAGAAAAATATCTGAAAATAAATACTTTTATGTTTATATCCTTATAACTAATATTCATTAGGTATTTTAATTTTAAGTTATATATGTAGCAAAAAAATCATTTAATAGATCTTAATCAAATTTATCTATATATTTCTAATTTTTCAAAAATGTATGTAGTTTTTATTGATAATAATAAATATATATTATTTTAAACAATAATTGTTTAAGAAAATATTAAGTTCACATAGCTTAAATATTCTTTTTAAGCTATAAAATATATGTTGTTAAAAATGTTATACAAATATAAAGATTGAAGTTACTAATAACAATATATATTTATGAAAAATTATAATTTATAAGATATTAATGATGATAAGATTGAAAATGTTTATCTTTTAGAATGATAATTATGGAAGAAAATATTTTAATTATGATTAACTTTTAAATGATAAGTTAAACTTTCTTACTTTTATTTTAATTTGTTTTTTTAGCAATCTGAAGTTATTTAACTACTTAAAAAATAAATAAAAATGACTTAATGAATCCAATTCAAAGACACATTAAGTGATAAGTTGAAAAAACAAATGACCTCTAAAATCTTAATTCACCATGTTATGTTATGAATGTCCAACACGCTTAAAAAATAAAAATTATAATATCAATATCAATATCATAATATGTTTTGATTAATCACGTTATTTATATTGATTGTGCATACATATTCTAGTGTGTGCATATTGCATTATTGATTTAATTATCTTACTTTCTTAGACCATCAAAGAGTAAAGAGGGTTCACTTTTCTTGCATGCGAGTCGAGAAGGAAAATTCAAGAGTGTTGCAAAGCAAGAAGATAGACGAAGTTATCAACATGGTTCATAAAGGATAAAATAGGGCTACTAGTAGATAGAAAGGGATTAGATAACTAGGTAAGAGGATTGCTACAAACATTATTTGTGATATATATTTCACTAGTGAAGGTTCCGTTTGAAACTGTCTAGAAAGGGTTATAGTCCAATGATTTTACCTTTTAGGGTTTTTCATACTAAAAATTCTTGTGCACAACTTCTTCTTCTTCCCCCTTTTCCTTTATTTTTGTTTGATTTTTCCGTTGCATATTAACTTTGATAAAAAAGAAAGATTGTAATATCATATTCACTTAGACCCACTATCTAAATTATTTTAATGTTCACTTTGAGATCACTATGAGCAATTAATATATACGAGAACTTTCAATTCTAGTCTTCAAGATTAATTAGCAAATTTTAGTGAATGAGGAGTAATAACTGAGAGAGATAGAGAGTGAGCCTAGAGTTTGGTAAGCTATCAAGCTTGAGGACAAAGAGTGAGGGAGCTTGTGCAACTTGTAACTTTGAGAGATAAGCTCTAAGGTTTGGTATGTTGTTGACGGTGAGAGAGAAACTCTAAGAGAGCGAAGTTTGAGAGAGAGAGAAATTAAGAGAAGCTCTCGTGTGTGGTTACAAGTTGTGGTGCCGTTTGAGACTTAAGAGAGAGAGAGGGGTTTGCCTTTAGTTTTTAACCTAATGCAGACAAAACGACAATGTTTTGATTGAAAAAAAAAAAAAAAAAAAAACAAGTATCACTTAGGTAGCTTTAGACGGTTTACCGTTTAAAATCACCAATTTAGCAGTTTTCGATCAGCGACTATCTATGCCGATTTTCACATCACTGTTGAAGACAAAGATATCTACCATTCCTAACGGTATTAGTTTCAAATTATTGGAGCATAAGAAAGCCAAAACATCAATTAATGTTGGTTTGTTAACTTTTTATTTTATTTTTATTTTTTTTTATATATATCAGCGTAATGATTCAACTTTCAAAGGTTGAGTACTTAATAGGAGTAGTTGAATGTTTTCCTTGATCTTAAGAAGTAAAGGGTTTAAGTCATACTCTTGTCTTAAAACATAATATGTGAATAGTTTTTTACAAATTGATTTCCTTTTTTCACGGACCCAAAAAAAAAAAAGTGTGTAGTGATTCAAAACTAGGAAAAAGCACTCTATGGTAGATCTATATTAGGTGGTGCACTGGTTTGTAATTAATTTAAATAAAATAAATAAAATCATAGAAATTAAAGAGAGCTGCATGATATGTCTAGAAGCAAAGACCAACCACTCCAAGTCCAAAGCCAACCAAATCCCGACAATGACACGAAGTGGGATATGGGTATAACATTTTAACTACCATCAATCATCACAAATAAATATATTAGGTACACTTTACATAATATCAATGTAATTTACTATATAAGAAAATTAATGCACTTTTATATATCGTATTCATGGATCTAATTTATTGAAAGATGAGCTCTGATAACGTAACAACAATACATGGTAGGTGAGAAATACAAACGGTCCAACACCAAACCTGGCTGTTATTTGATTGTGCTGATTCATGAGCGCCCTACCCTCTTTCATACGGGCTCATAAAACGGGCTCCAGGCTTACCTCATTTTAATTAAATCAAATCGCATTAACGAGCAACTTCCTTGGCATCTGCATCCTACATGCCCTGCACGCTCGGAGAGAGAACTATTATTGAAGAATTAATTAATAAGATGTGGAAATGTTAGCGATAAAATCTAACATATGAAAATCATGACTATTCACGTGTTTTGCTTCTTTGGCTTATCTTTACTTGAATCCAAATAATAAATAAAATACAACTTCCCTTATTTAAAACTTCACCAAATAAAACTCTCTCTTTCTATATTTCATGCTAATCGTTGACTTTTTTACCACTCTTGAACGGCCCAAATAACCTGTCTCTGCCAATGCCATGGCTGACCAAATCATCATCACCACTCCTCCTCCTGCTATCTCCTCTTCCAATTCTCTACAACTTTCTCTCATTGTTTTAGGAGATGAACAGCACAGGCGACGGCAGTGGATTTCTTGATTCTAACCACATCGGTGGGTTTGGGTATGGCATAGGTGTCTCAGTTGGGATTCTCCTTCTCATCACAACGATCACTTTAGCTTCCTATTTTTGCACTCGTGCTCAACAACCGACACACCCAGGTGCACAACAGAGAAGCAACAACAACACTCGCGACCCATTTGGCGATCACAATCCTCAAAACATTGTGATCGATGTGGGACTAGATGAGGCCACCATCAAAAACTACCCGAAGCTGCTATATTCTGAGGCCAAGCTGAAGAGGAAGGACTCTTCGACCGCCACGTGCTGCTCAATATGTCTGGCGGATTACAAGAGCAGTGACATGCTTCGGGTTCTGCCTGATTGCAATCACTTGTTTCATGTCAAGTGTGTTGACCCTTGGTTAAGGCTGCACCCCACCTGTCCTGTCTGTAGAACTTCTCCGATCCCGACGCCGCTTTCCACCCCACTGGCTGAGGTGGTTCCATTGTCCACCAGGCGGGATTGATTCATTCTTTGATAAACAACTCATCAAGTTAGAATCTTCTTCATCAATCCTCATCATATGAACATTGTATTTAAATGTGTAAAACATGTTATTGGAGCTGCCATAGATTATCTAGACTCATTCTATAGTGAAAGTTCTTGTATTCTTCCTTTTTTTGTTTTTGTTTTATGTATTTACAGATCTGAATGTGTATATTGATTGATACATGCACATGCAAGGAAATAATCCCTGCTGTGACATTTACGCAAAGGCTCTGTACGCGCGTGGGTTCGAACTAATAGGCATTGAATAACAGTTAGAAAGTGAGGGAATCCTGAATTGATCTAACTCATGTCAAATATTGACAGGACCTTTTAGGCTAGACGAGCTTGAATCTAGATAAAGAAAGGTCGGTTATGTACAATGGGTAATCAATAAAAAATCATATAACAATGAGATCAATATTCACCATGTATATGACACATCAATCATAATAGGAGTATGCCACAAGATCGTATGAAAGCTCAGGAAACTCTATATCTGGTTGGGATGACACAAGTACTAAAAGGCATGCTGGAATTGAAGTCTGAGACCACAATCTAAAAACAATCAATAAATTCTAAGACGGCAAATATTCATATAAACGAACATCCAACGTGCAGCAGAGATTGTATAATCAAGTTCCTCGAAGTTGAATCGTCTCGGTTCGCCATCAATCCGAAGGTTGCGATAGCTGGTGAGAAGAAAGGGTAAGTTTTGAGCTACATGTTGTTGCCATCATGCAAAATTAAAATGCCAATTTATAATAGATTTCACTTCCTCATATGTACATGTTTGTTAGCACATTAGATAGAGAAAATAGAATGGGGATTTGTGTTGTGCTTGAAGTTGAACAACATTTTCATTTGAAACTCTCGTTCATATTCGAATGAACTAGAAACAGGACATATACAACAATGGTAAATTCAGACCAATTTTTATCTATAAGGATTTGCAGCTTTTTTTATTGTTTATTTTATTGCATAAACAAAATTCTTTATCCCTAGAAAACACACAACAGCAGAACTATACAAGCAACATTGCAACAATGCCGAGAAAAACATAACAAGATAGGATTTGTAATAAATTTTTTGAGTTCTCCAATGGTGTGGATATATGCATATGTCAACTTGAGCTAAGTCACTGCAGTTTTTTCCTGTCAAGTTATTGTTTCCCCAGTTGAGTTCACTTCACCAATCCATTTTGCGTATTTATGGTTGGCTTTTTAGTCATTTTCAGTTTCCGCAAATTCTGAATATTATTAAGTCACCCTTCTCATCGCTGTATCTACAGAAAGGACATCAATTACTTCATTGAATATATCTTCATATTATATGGTTTTTATCTACAGGAAAATCGGCTCTTAAAGGCCAGCCAAGAATTAACGTAATCATGATTTGTCATATTCTGGAAATTGAGCTAGTCAACTTTCAATCCACCCAGATCTCTTGCCAAGTATCTGATTGCATAAGCAAGGACCAAAAACATTTGAGAAAATTTTAAATTACTTTCCAATCTAAATCCTTTTAATATCTAGGTCCCCGTCATATGTCGGACACATAGATTTGATTCTATAAATCTGTCACTGCTATCTACATCCGATTTTCAGTATACGTATCATGAGCACTTGGTACAACACAACGAAAGTAATGTGCATCAGGCAAAACTTGATGAATTGGCAGCTTAAGCCGGCAACCATGACTTGCAAATTTGCAATTACAAAACTCTAATAAAATTTGAGTCCTGTTTGGAGAGATTATAACAGAAATTTTTTTTTTAAAAAAAATGCAAATTTCCAGTTTCTCTAAGCCAGTATGGACATGGATACGGAGTTGAGCACGTATCTTGATACTGATTTTGGCCATAAACGCCCTTACAAACGTACATAAAAAATCGATGACACAATTATCAAAAAATGCATTCATCTTGGTTGTCAGTTAACACATAACTGGCAACACAGCATGTATATTCCAGATAGAGATCATGATTGTGAAATTTTCACCTTAACCCCGCATCTGTACACAAATGCCGCTAGAGATGTTTTGGCTGCTAAAATAAAAACAATGCCTTGTTTTCTAATTTAGTTCACCAATTCAGCCCCTGCATTTGCGGCCGGGAATGGACCAAAATTCAAGACTCTAAGAGTACTTAAATTAATATGTTAAACATCCATCTTGACAAACGATGATAACTTGGAAATCAATACATTAATTGTGACTCTTACTTCAAAAGCAGGCTCTTGATCCCAGGTTCCCCTATCCAAATTTTAATCCAAATAAAGGAAAATACTTAATAGATCCTACATATATACAATATTTATCAATAATTAACATGAAAGATGAACAATCAGTTAGTTTCGTGCTAATATTATTAGGGTTTTTCTCAATCACTAAAAAGACTAAAAATTGAAGTAAATTTTTTTTTAGTGTTCACAACTTGTGGTTCACAAACAAAAGATAAAAAGATAACACAGTTTGCATCTATTAGTCACAAATTGTATGTAGTTTGTAAATATTGAATAATCCTATAAAAAATCATTTCAGTATTTTGGTGTTCATTTTAAAACTTAATACTCATTTTTTGTTTTTTAATTTCTTTCTAGATTTTCAGATAGTATTTTCACAGGAACAATTCAAAACTTCTTATATCATGTGGGTTAGGTATTAATTCCTCCCTAGGGTAGCCCAAAGTTGGGATTCTCTCTTAAACTTATTTATATTTCTTTTACTTTTTATAAAGAAGGTTGAGTGAATTATATACCTTTTTTTGGAAAAAAAAAAAAAAAAAGAGTGAGGACTATGTGCTTACATGTATACGAGAGAAAAAACTAACAATTTTAGTCATCTATTACTTTCTATGTGGATATATCATTATAAAAAATCTATAAAAAAATGAGGTTAGAAAATAATCCTAGCTTGGTGATCCAATAAACCTCAAGAGGGCTTCACCTTATTTCGAAGTTGTAAAGTTACTTTTCAACTTTAATCAAACTTCAGATTTTGATGGACCTACAAGAAAACACTCTATATGCTTATGTTAGAGAGAAAGTTTAGCAGGTGAGAAAATACTGAAGGAAAATGTATAATGAGTGAGAGAGCGTGTAAATATTTTATAGAAATATCATTCACATTTTGAGAGCCAAAATAAAAATGAATATCATAGTTACATCTCTCAAAAATTGTATACACCTCAAATTAGTATAAGTTGTAGAACTCAATTTTATCCTTACTAAAATTACTGAAAGGGCTGTTTATAAGTTCACCCACAAATAATTCTCACATATATGATAAATCTTTTACTTTATTTTAACTTTAAAATAAACTGTTTACTAAATCCAAATGAAAATATTGATGTTCATGGTATAAGCAACAATAATTTAGGCAATGGAAAACAATGGTTTTTTCCATGACACTGAAAAACAATCCCAGCATTCCTCAATTAAAAAAAAACTAATAATAAAAATAAAAGAAAAGAAAAGGAGAAAAAAATCCCAGAAATTTCATGTAAATCTGTCTTGCCCACCTCTTTGGTTTTCATCCATGAAGATTGATGAATCAATCCCCATCTTCAATGACTTTTGTTCCAAGCCCGCTTGTGAAGATTGATGGTGGACTGGACTCTTTCGTCCCACATCTTTTATATATACATATATATGTATGTATGTGTGTGTGTATATATATATATGTATATATATATACACTTGTTTAGGAAGCAACGCATCTTAGAAAAAGAACTATGCTTGTTTACGAAGCAAGGCATCTTTAAAAAAGAACAACGAGAATCTGAAAAAAAAAACAAAAACCAAATATGCGGGACTTGAAAAAGTCATATGTAAGTCTATGATATTCATATCTTATTAATTTCCCTTGCATAATTAGTGCCAATTATTGCAAATAAATATAATATCTTCTGAACTAGCAAATAACTATAATTGATTCTACTTTATTTGACATTTAAAATTGATTATGAAGAATCATCTGTTTGTATTCAATTTTTAAGTTATATGATCAGGACGGATTCATACAATATGATTCTCTCTCTATTCTAATACTTAGCATTGACTTGTCCTCAGGCACGACAAGCCGATTTTATTTTTGCTTATATAGTATTGCTCTTTACAATATATAATTGCAACCTTATCTGAAGAGTTAAACTAGATTTTTTATAAGATTATTTTAATTTCGATAGATAATGCAATAATTGAGTAAATAATAATAAATTTTAGAGCCCGCAGGTGCGAGGACAATCGCTAATTGGTAGTATACTTTCAACTTATATTTATAGAGCAATGCGTAGCACAGTCGCTCAAGTGCCACTCTCCATTTCCTTTGTTAGGAAGTAAAGGAATGAAAAGTTGAATTTTGCCTTGTGTTGTGATTAATTATAACAGTTTGGATTATATTTAATATTTTTCATATTTATTTTATCAATTTTCACTCAATAATTTAAATTTTTAATAAATTAAAGATGGTAATATAAATAAATAATTTTAAATTTAATTAAAACGTAAAATATAGATAGCTCATATTTGAAATCATTTTCTTAATTAAATTACCTTACAATGACATTCTAATACCTAATAATCCTTGTACCGTAACGCGTCATTTTCGCTGGACCTTTTATCATGGCATCGACGATGCATGGAAACCACTTATATTTTTTTTTTCAAAAAAAAAGAAAGTCATGGGTAGATTACCAAAATTATGGACTAATCAGAAATCAACCGCAGAAAACAAGTACTCCAGCGAAATTCAAATGAGTTGCAGAAAAAAACATCTCACCTAACTGTCACCGCAGGCGCCAACAACCGATCAAAGGAGACAACGTTGTCTGTACTCACTCACATAAGGTAAGCAGATACCCACCGCTAGATTCCCTACGTTTATTACATCAACGGTACAGATCACGTGTAGTCCCTAGCATATTTACACAGCGAATGCCAGGGTCTTCTGTCTAGCATTTGTATTTTAGTTGTATTCAATAATTTCTACACAAGAAAAGGGAAAAAAAAAAAAAAATCTCAAACTTAAAAACCCTAAAAATTCCTGCAATTTTGAAACTTTTGTGAATTAGATTATGGACAAGATCATATACAAGGTCGCGATCGTGCTATCGCTCTGTCTGACGCTAGCTTTAGCCGAAGCCATAGACGTCAACTACTGCAGTAAGTCTCTCTAATTCAATCTCTCTTTCCTTTTGGTTTTCTTCAATAATCACTGAATCGGATGATGTTATTATCTGAAATTCTGTTCTTCTATTGTTTGTGTTTTGATAATTAAGACGAAAAGATCAGTTATGTAAACAAATTTGCGATTGTCGTTTAAATATGATTTTTGTTTATTTTATTGCTGATTATTTCTCTCAATTGCAGCTAAGAAGGCGTATGATGTGAAGGTGAAAGGACTCGACATATCTCCATATCCAATATCTAGAGGCACGACGACTACCTTCAGCATCTCTGCAGTAGCAGGTATTTTCGTAATTTCTCATTTCCTTGTGTGTGTGTGTGTGTGTGTGTGTGTGTATTATCTTAATTGATTTCTTATGTATTCTAAATGTTGGTTTATTTATTATGATTATAAATTGTGCATCAAGTAGTTTTGATTGATTTATGTTCAATATCATTTATATGTTTAAAAGCGAGAATATTTGAGAGCTTTTTAGTATCTCAGTATTCTTTTCTTGTTTGAGTTGTTGATGAGGCCTATTTTTGCAAATTTATCTTCACAACCTGCGGATAATCATGTGCATGTGCATACAGCCGTCACTTATGTATGAAGAGTTTTGTGACATGGAGAAAAAATACTATCAAGTTCAGATTGTAAGATTTCATCACTTGAGAGATATGCATGTGTGTGAAGAGGCCGGGATGCTTCACGGGATGCTTCACTCTCATTTATTTATTGTTAATTGTCTTCTTATATGTTCTACACGTCAACAATAAAGAGAAAGCTAGTACCAGTTTGTGCTCCAAAATTATCGGATGAGAGCTAGTTTTCGTGTTTGAATTTTCTCTTTTTTTTTTTAATTTTATTTGGGCAAAAACCTAATGAGACATTGGGATATGCATGTCTTCTTTATGTATTGGTGGATTTTAAGTTTGATGCTAGCAAATTTTGCCTTGTATATTCTATGCAGATGATGCAATCTCCGGAGGAAAACTAGTGATTGATGTGTCCTACTTTGGATTTAGTATCCGGACAGAGAAACATGACCTTTGTGAGGAGACAGCTTGCCCTGTGTCAATTGGTGATTTTGTGGTTGCTCACTCTCAAGTTTTACCTGGATTCACTCCACCTGTAAGTCACGTTACTGTTTGATTGGTGAACTAAAGTTTTATTGTGGAAACCCTCTTTTTCCAATATAAATACTAGGCTTTCAAATTTAGAATTAAAAAGAAACAAAAAGAAAGACAAAAAGTCAGATGTTCGTTTCAATATGAATTGGTTAAATTACTTAGATCTGAGCCTCATTTGAAAAACCAAAGATTCACTCTGACATGATTGAATAGTTTTATCATCAAAGGAGTTATGTTTCATCAGTTTATCTTATAATATGTAACTGGTTATATTGTTTTAAGTTAAAGTATTGAGTCTATTGACCTGTCATTAAATATTTGTTTGAACAAAGTTGGGAATTCCTAAATCCCTGTCTTATGAAGCGCTGTGGATGATGCTAGCTTAAGTTTTGATGTTAGTAGGTTAGATTCATCTGCCCAAACTAGTCAAGCAAACAGATGTTCTACCTTTTGCCTTGTATTTGTGTGTTTTATGGTTTCAAGTAATTCTTATGCACACACACACACACACACACACACAAAAAGAGCATTTTGTGTATGATAATGAAGTTTTGATGTTAGTAGGTTAGATTTCTTCTGCCCAAACTAGTCAAGCAAACGGATGTTCTACCTTTTGCCTTGTATTTGTCTGATTTCTGGTTTTTATACACACACAATCACACATAGAGAAAGAGTATTTTGTATATGATAATGAAGTTCTGATGTTAATAGGTTAGATTTTATCTGCCCAAACTAGTCAAGCAAACAGATGTTCTGCCTTTGGCCTTGTATTTGTCTGATTTATGGTTTCAATAGACACACACACAAAGAGTGTTTTGTGTATGATAATGAAGTTTTAATTTCACTTTATCTCCCTGATGTCTGGCAAGGTTTAACTGCATCTAAGAGTAGGTTTACCCCGACCTCATCATTCAATTGTCTTCCTTTGACCCTCTGATGGGAACCAAGGAAGCAAACAAGTATTGCTTGTTTCCTTGGTTCCCATTACCCTCCCTTCCCGAACCGACTGTTTTACGTTTTTTTCTTGTTTTGGCAATGGTAATCAATGTCTCATCGTTTATTTTATTAAAGGCTTATTCCTATCACTGAAGATTGTAAGTTTGAATTCCACGTGGTGTTGGTGTATACCCAATGGCTGTAATGGTGAAGTGTAGTTGAATAGTAGCCTGGAGGTGGAAAACATTTATAGCCTTTGTAGCATTGTTTGGCGGTGCAATATTCAAGCTAGAAAGTGGCTCTTCTTTTGACCTGCTAGTTTATCTTTTGGATCTTGTGATTTGTTATATTAACAATATAATTAGTTTTTTCTGATATATGATAATAGTGATGTAAATATATAACCGCTGCATTACTATTGTTACTGTTGACTCAGGATTGATAACTTCTCATCTGCTACTTATTTTAGCTTGGTTAATTTAATGAGTTTTATGATTAGCTATCCCATGTGAAGATTCTTGCTTGCTGCAAAAAATTGCTATTATTAAACATGATTTTGTCATTCCCAACCACATTTAACATTTTTATTGCCCTTGCTCTTGTCAATTACATATTCAGAAAGTACTAAAGGGTTGCTGTTAATCTGTCCATGTTTTTTTTTGTATAATTGTTATACATTAAGACTGTTTGCAAAATTTACTTCTTGCCCACTGTCATTATTAAAATATGCTTTTTTTCTTGACACATTTTTTTGCCCAGAAATGTGACTAGTTTTCATTATGCTGACTGATTTCCCACACCAATTTGGTAGATAATTCACTTTTCTTCTAAGTACCCTTGAATGCAGTGAGAAAAGAAAGAAAAATTGAAGCCCACTTGCTACTTAAATTTGGTTTTTAGCAATAATTTATCATCCAATTAAGTAAACTGTCACCTAAATTTTCCTCTTTCTCCTGTGTCCATAATTTATCTGAAGTTGCTGCATAAGCACAAATTTTCAATTTTCCTTCTTATTTCTGAAGCCTTCTGTGTAGTGAAATTGAAAATGACGATTGCCTATGGCTTGTTAAATTAGTGGGTTGCTTTTGGTGTTCTGTTTTGTGAACCAAAGTGAAGAAGTGAAGTGAAGCTGTATCATTCTGGAATTATTTTACTGATAATATTTGGTCTCTGCAGGGTCCGTACTCTTTGAAGATGAGGATGGTTGACGAGAACGGCCATGAGCTAACATGCATTACCTTTGACTTCAGCATTGGATTTGTATCTTCTGTGGCTGACAGTTAAGTGCTCTGAAGATTGTTTATCCAGTTAATCTCAATGCCATATAAAAGGCATGTAAAAGATACTCTTTACAGTTAGCTCCTTGTATCTTCGTCAGTGTTGCTGGTATATTATGTGATGTGTGTAACTAGCACTGACTTAATCTTTCGTGGTAATATGTGATGTGTCGCATGTGATTGTTCTAGCTTCTTGTTGCTGGAATTTATGAATCGAAAGTGCTTAAGTGAATAATAACTTTCATCTCTCCACCTATGCTATAATGAACCTTTCAGGATGATGATTTTGTCTGGACAATTTTAGTTTTGGGATAAGACGTATGTTATTTCGGCAATAGATTGCTAATTGTAGGGAAAAGGAGAATATGTTTATTTATGAATTACAAAACTTGAAAATCTTCTAGTCGAATAACACCATTTTGACATTGTTGCAATGCATGACAAGATGGTTGTGCGTGCCTACCAAAAACAACTTTATCACTTGGAACCGGCGGAAGTATATATATGTGTTTGTATAAACCTTGATGTAAGTGGGAATATTCTACACAAGAAAAAGCTTAGTTAGCTAATTTCTACAGCAATGGGACAACATCAAAGCATACTAGTTTACAGGGATTTCAAAGAGGGATACGGGTGGGTTTTCCCATCCCCACCCAAAGTCCCAGTGGGAGGAAATGGGGAGTGGGGTGTTTGGGAATGTGCTTCCCTAGCCCCACCCTTGATCCTTCCTTTCTTCTGTTTCCTCCATTTTTTCATATCTCATTTCAACTTGTTTGATTCAAAATAAAAACAATAATAGTAATAATTAAAAATGTAATTTTCAAAATAATTTCATAGAATTTTAGTGTACTAAATTCATAACATTTCAATATACAAAAATCTTTAATATTATATTACAATTACAATCTTTTGACGTAAATCATAATACATTAAAAAGTTCAAACAATATAAAATTAATACATATAATAAAATTATAAAGTGAGGAAATGAGAGAAATTATTAGAATTAATCTAATTATTAAATAGAAAAATTTTATATTTATGTTTTATAAATGGGAGGAATAGGAGAAATAGGGATGGGGTGGCTTCTCTCATTCCCATCCTCATTTGGGCTTAGGCATTGATTTTCATCTCCTTCCTAATCCCAAAATTTTCAGAATCTTTTCCCAAATAGAGATAAGAAATTAAAGATTTGGGATCCCGTTGACAATTCTAAGTTAACTTTCCATGTCCTCCCTTGCATTATATACGTATGTATTGTTAATGCACTGTTGGTACTTACGTTTTCTAAACTGTTCGAAGGGCGGTAGCCGATCCTGCTTCTGTGCTTTGTAAGTAAATGAAAATGACTGGATCAATTGGTAGATACTTATAGGAAAAATAGATTTGGAAGAGGTCTAAATGTTTAATGATAAATTGACGTTATTACCGTTTATTTGCTTGACAAGACTATTTTTTTTTTTCACAGAAACACCTAGAACCTTTCTCTATGCAAAAAGACCTCACACACATATTATTAACGTTATATATATATATATATATATATTTATTACAAATACATTGTTATAACTATTGGGATCTCCAAATAGTAACACTGAGGTACAGCCTGAAACGTAACACTATTTATACTCTACTCTCGTATTAATTGGGAGAGAAAGATACATATTGAAGTAGAAAAACTGTCCCCTTCAAGGAGAGATTTTTATGTAATTTGCCCACACTTATTGATGGATCAAATTGAAATTGTGTACTGTATATGGACAGCTACACTCAAACCTAGTACCGTTTTGATGAGAAAACACCAAACATGCTTGACCACCTGTCAAGTAACTTCGTGTTATTAACAATTCATTAACTATTGCAAATGCTCATCGTTATGGCTTCTCTATAGATTTTCTATTTCAATTTTTTTTTTTTTATTGTTTGACATAAACTTGAGAAGAACACCTTTTAATATTAGAGAAGTTATTTTATATCTATTGAAAGAAGTTTAAATTATGGGCTTCTTCAATGAGCTCATTTTGAGTACTTTTAAAAGAGATGAATTGTCTGTGGTGTCCTTATTTTATTTAATGATATTTTAAGTTATTCTTTTAAATCTAAAATTCTACTTTATTTTTACTTCTTAATGCAATTTCTTATATATTTATTGTTTAAAAATGTACAACTAAATCACATTAAACTTTTATAAAAGCTCTACTCCAAAATATAAATGGTAAAAGCTCTGACTAGAAAGATTAACCAAACACCATTATTGATAATGCAAGCTTTATCTGAAAGCACTTTTAGAACAATCTTTATAATATGAGCACATACGACATGATAATCCTAATAATATTGTCTAACTGTAAGCTGACTACTTCTTCACATACTACAACTCAAGAGAATATCAAATGACAAAAGCTCTGGGTTTGGTGGTCAAAATCTGTACCGCTGCTCATCTGCCTGTATGCTCTTTTTCTCTCAACTTTCTTTACCTACTTAAACGTCAAAGATTGTTGGTGGTATCTTCCAAGTTGTGTGGGGTGTAGTCCATCAACCGAGTTAATTCATTTTTAAACTCTTTCTGCAGCTCAACTTCTTCTCTCGATGCCTCTGCCTCACTGCATTCATCTTCTCTGCATCTACTTTTCTGATCTGTTAGTCTTCCGTATTTAATCCAACAATTTACTGTATTATTATCAACGGTTCTTTTGAATTAATATTTACAATTATACTCATAATCTTCCAATGTATTTAAATTATTTTTGTTACACCGAAGTATAATTAATGTTATTTTATATCCTTAAAAGATTCAAATAAGTTATTATCCACATGTTATGCGCAGATGGATGTACAAATTGTTATGACACGGCACACAGGGACACTTTTGGTATTTGTGCAATGAGTATCTATTAAATATTAATTGTGTGGCACATAGTTGATACTATAGTTAATGAAATGTGAATTGTGACAAGGCAATGTTGAATAATGAAGATCACTGGCATGATGATTTAAATTTATTGTGTGCCTATATATCTTTATATATACAATGTTTTGATGTTGGCCTTGTGCCAATTTCAGAAATGAAATGAAATAAAATGGTCAGGTCACCAGGAGAATATAAGTGACACTACTTGACATTAGCCTTTTCATTTCCTTTGAATGGAAATGTTTTTTTTTTTTTTTTTTTTGAGATATTGAATGGATGGAAATGTTGTTCTATGGATTTTAACTTATATTTTTGTTAAATGAGTACTTATGGAGTATCACATTCTAGAATTGTTATCGGGAAATTTCCATTTTGAATCCATGTATGCATTTAAATTATAAAAAATGTACATAATTATGATGTTTTGGTTACCGCCCTGATAAATTATAATAACACTATTTACTGAATTGACTGTTCACCTTTCATCTCAACCACATATTTGAACTTTATAGTTTAAACAGTAATACAGATCATCACACAAAGAGGAGATTCTTGATAATGTGATTATAGTCATGATGTAGCATTATGTAAAGTTATATGCTCCTTCCTTTTTTTTTTTTTTCTTTTCCTAAAGTTTGTAGCAGAATGTTGATTTATGATTACATAGATAATTGTAGGTTTTAGTATTTCTTAGCTTATGATTGGAAGGTATTTATGAATCTATCAATACTATATATTGGAGTTGGAACTGGGTATATCATCATCACCATTTAATTTAGTTATTTTCTTTCTTAGGGAGCTTAATTAGTAGTTAGTTTTTATTAATTTATTCTCTATCTGATGGATTAATAGGTTGGATATGTTTAATAACATTTGAACTCAAGATACACTGATTATGTATTAGGACTACGTAAGGGTGCATTAGAAATTTACAACTTAGAAGCCAAACCTCAAAAAGGTTTGTCCATTAGGCATCTAATTAGAAGAATCCAATACAATCCAAAAGTTCTAGTTTCTTTTTCACCCTTCGCTACTCAATTATGACCATTCCCACACCTTGTCTCCTGTTTATACTATGCTCTTTAATGTCAATAGGTTTACACCAGACCGATTCCCAAATGAATTGTGTTAACTTAAGATAATACAAAAATTTACGTACATATAAATATATTATGTATCTTTAATTTAATTCGCCACTTATGAAACGAGAATTAATATGATTAGCTATCCAAATAACATTGGCATAATTAAAAAAAAAATAAAAGATTTATGGGACAGTAGATGTAATTTGTTAAAGAAACTTATACATTAACAAATATTACACACTCATAAGTGAGGTGATGTAGTAGTTAACCACTTTTACCTGCTTTTGCCTTACTAAGTTGTGGATTCGAGTGTCAATAAGTCTCACCCTTTGTGTTAAAGGTGTGGGTAGCTCCCTCCCAATAATTGGAAACATTCGTCCGAGCTGTGCTATTAAAATCTTATCTAGACTAATCTCTTTAGTTCTTGAACCTTGGTAAGATGTCAGAAAATAAAATAAAATAAAACAAATGCTGCAGATTTTTTATTCAAATCACTTGTAATATATATTTCACAAAAAAATAAAATAAAAATAAAAATAAAAATTCACGTATAGTGTACAATACTAATGCATCAATCATGAAAAGGGCATCTCGGTTATTTAATAGTTTCTCTTTCACGGAAATATGACAGGCAAACCCCTTGATAATCATACATTTTTCTTTCCTTTTCTTTCTATGGGTTTTGTAGGGCTGGAGTGAGTGTTCCTGTCCCCATTACATGATGATCAGGCACTAAATTGTTGGTTATGGGGTACTGAGTAATGGTCTCTAATACAGGGGGACGCAAACCTTCAAAAGTTCAAAAAGCACTTCCTCAGCTTTTTCAGTTTTCACTTTCAATCCATTGCAGACCAAAAAAAGGAGACGAAAAAACTCATCACCCTACTGTCCTGTAATCCTGTCTTGTCTTTCTCGCTGAAGTTTTCTTTCTTTTGTTTTTGTGATCCTTCTCAACACTTCAGCTGCTTGAAATCACATGCCATCAGTTTTTGGGATCAGACTTCTCCAGCGAAAAAAGAAGGTTGGTGATCATCAGATCAGGATACTAAAGAAATGAAAGGAGTGAAGGGAAGACTTCTGAAAAAGCTGAATTTCATTCCAACAATCAACCCTTTGAAACCCCTGCACCTGAATTCCTCACAAAAGCTGCCCAACTACAAGTGTCAGTCCCTGCCAATCTACAGAGATGAAGATCACGATAGCAGAGACTATATCCGGGAAGTTGTAGTTGGAAATACTCAAGTTTCTGAAAAGGATAAAGATTTTAAAGATGAAGAAATGGAATTGGAATTCAATGTTGACGACGACAAGGAAAAGGTTAAATCAGAGGCTCCGGTTTCAATCGTTATGGAACTGAAGAGCGTTTGTGTAGTCGAAGAGGAAGATGAAGAATACCCAATATGTCTCACAGATTTTGGAGACAAATGTCCTCCAGGAGGAGAGAACTCGGTCATTTTCTACACAACAAGCTTGAGAGGTATAAGAAAAACTTTTGAGGATTGCAGCAGCGTGAGGTTCTTGTTACAGAGTTTTAAGATAGCGTTCGACGAGAGAGACATATCGTTGCACTTGGAATACAGGGATGAATTGTGGAGAATACTTGGCGGCAGGGTGATCCCTCCAAAGCTATTCATCAAGGGAAGGTGCATCGGAGGAGCCGATGAAGTTGTGGGATTGCATGAGCAAGGAAAGCTGAAGAAACTCTTGCAAGGAATCCCATTAAGACTCTCAAATTGTCCCTGCAATGCATGTGGAAACATTCGGTTTGTGGTTTGCTCGAATTGCAATGGAAGCTGCAAGGTCTTCAGGGATGATGAATTGTGTGTTCGATGTCCTGAATGTAATGAAAATGGACTCGTTAAGTGCCCCGTTTGTTGCTGAAATCTCTACCTACCTTCCTGCATAATTATATATATATATATATATATATATATATCTATCTTTATAACCTATCTTCAATCTTCATGTTGTATAGTCTATGACTAACTGTTGCCTCCAAGATAGAAGCCTTAATGGCTGCTGGAAAATCTGATTGTTAATATTATTTTTCTTGTTCTCTTGATATTGGAACAGAATTTTCCTGTTGCATTTTGTTGGCTTTCATGGTAAAGATTTTATCTGTTACATTTTGTTGGCTTTCACGTTGAAGATTTTCCAAAATGACAAATGTGTGTATTTATGGACTTTTGTCGCATTATATTGTTTAGATGGTAAACTACAAATCTATTGTAGGATCCCCACAAAAGAACTAGCTTCTTTCATTAATTGTAATTTCATCTAGACATTGATTTGATAAGTGGATTCTTACCCTCGTGATTGTCCTAGATGATATCTTTACTGGTTGTGTTAGCATATGGCTT
Source organism: Nephelium lappaceum (assembly GCA_021234005.1). Lineage (NCBI taxonomy): Eukaryota > Viridiplantae > Streptophyta > Magnoliopsida > Sapindales > Sapindaceae > Nephelium > Nephelium lappaceum. The sequence goes on from CM038011.1 coordinate 8,278,352, forward strand.
AGACCACACATTAATTAAGGATACTCATAGGGTAAAAATTTGATAAATATTTGATTTTGAGGACTTATTAATAATTTTTTATCAATTATAGTTTCTTTTTAAGGTATAGAATATATATTAACCAAATCCTATCTTAAATGTGATTTAGTTACACCGAAATTGGGGAATTCATTTCTTCGCTAATTCCTCCACCTAGCAGGGAAGGATGATATATTTGTTAAAAGTACTTTTCAAAATATATGAAGGTTGATAAGTTTCAACTTGCATCATTGTCATGATAAGCATAGAATAATTTGTAGGGAAGAACATGCACAATAGCACATGGCTCTTTCCTAGCAAAAAGTCACCGGTTGGTACTAAAAGTGATCACAAATCAAAAGAAGATGTGTGACCTTATGATGATGCATTTACACAAACACCTTTAACAAAGAGTAGTCATAACAGCTTTCTTTTCGATGCCTGGTCAATTACTTCCCATCAAGTCATACATGATCTTATTTTATCTTCATCTCCTTTCAGTCAAGGAAAACAAATTTACTCAAGTGCATAAGATTAATAGTGCATTGGAATTGCTTTCTACTTTAATCTATTCAACTAAAAATAAATAAAAGGATTTTAACTACCAAGCAAGTATTTTGTTACCATATCAGTTATTTCTGTACATATCACACCGTTATTGTGACATCTTTATTTTTCATATATAAAATATATGATTTTAGTTGTCCTCTATAGAATATTCAGTTGCTTACTTTATTTTCCTCTTTGACCTATAGATAGGTTCTATTTTGTATATTGTAAACACATAGTAAAATACATAATTTGTTCATAGTTTATCACATTTAATTTTCAAAGAATACCTAATGGGGTGTATTCAATGTAAAATTTATTGGAATTTAAAATATTTTAAAAGGTTGGGTTTAATTTTCAAAGAACACATGAAGGGGTGTATTTAATGTGAAATTCATTAAAATTTAAAATGTTTCAAAAGTTTGGATGTATTCAATTTAGATTTATATAAATTTTGGAATTTAGAGATATTCAAGTTAAAAATCTAGTTGCATGTAATCGGAATAACCTGCAAACGGAATTACCTAGAATCAGATTAGTTTGCAATCGGAATGATGTATCACAATAAAAATAAGTTGTTTATTGCAGTAATCGTAATCAAAATTAAGTATTCTCATTGAGATGTTTGCTTTGATTTTGAATCTAAATAGATTAATTACAGGTTATAAAAATGTCCTTAATTAAAATTATGTACTTCATGAGTATTTAAAAAAATTTATGTAACTTTTTTTTATCTTCAATAAATGTGTAGTTTTATTATAATAATATTATGCTCATTAAAATATTTTAAAAAAAACTAAAATTATTATTTATTATTATATCATATCATGAATTATTTTAATATATTGTTATACTCAAATATATTTTAATTCTAAAAATTAAATAATATAAAATAATTAAGTCATCTTAAAAGAGTCTTTGTCAAAAGCAATTTATGATTGTGAACGAATTACTGCATGTGAATGAACTACTACATGTTCACTTCTAGTTTGAAAACCAGGTTTTTTTTTTTTTTTTCGTTCTACAGTTTTATTTTAGATTTTTATTTTGTTTATTGTTTTTATTTTTGGATAAGGATAAAATAGTTTTTTAAATATTTAATAGGTAATGAGATTGAGAATCCTATTAGGGGGAAGGAGGGGGGAGAGGTGGAGGAGCAAATGTCATTCCCATTCAACATTTAAAGTAAGTAAACACTTGCAATAATTCTCATTCATCATTCTCATTTTTTAATCCTACAAATAAACACATATAGGTGCACTCAATTTTGATTTATACATAGTTGTAAAAATCGGTCCAAGCGGCCGCCTTGACACTTGGCAACCTTTAGCCAATCTGATTTCCATCATTTCGATAGTGGAAATCAACTAGCCACCTAGGTGACCCAAATCAGGCTACTTGACTTGGTGCCATGTAACCCTTTTTTAAAAACACACATGCACACGCACACACACACGCAACATGAGACACAATAGAAGACGTTGTTTTCAAGTCATCACACCACCAATGTATCACTTAACCACCAAAGCACTCTATTTTCAAGTCCTCGTCGTTGCCGTCAAAGCCCAACCCTTTCAACTTGCTATTGATCATCAATCATCGATCATCGCTCATCCTTTTCTGGTTAGGTTACTTTTTAGTTTTTACTTACTATTTTGACAACCCCAAATATGTGTGGGGCACACATTTTTCATTTTCATTACATATTTATTTAAAGTAAGTAAACACTTACAATAATTCTCATAATTCTCATTCATTATTCTCATTTTCTAATCCTATAAATAAACACACCTAGGTGTATTCAATTTTGATTTATACATATTGTAAAAATCGGTCCAAGCGGCCGTCTTGGCACCTGGCAACCTCTAGCCAATCGGATTTCCACCATTTCGATATTGGAAATCAACTAGGCACCTAGGCGACCTTAATCAGGCTAGCTAGCTTGGTGCCATGTAACCCTTTTTTCTATACACACACACATACACTAGGGTCCAAAACGACGTCATTTTAGGCCACTGGTATTTATTAAAAAAAAAAAAAATGAAGCTTCTTAAAACTTTATCTATAGATCGCAACAATAGATGTTGTTTTCAAGTCATCACACCACCAATGTATTACTTAACCACCAAAGCACACTATTTTCAAGTCCTCGTCGTCACCGTTGAAGCCCAACCCTTGCAACTCGCCGTCGATCGTCAATCATCGCTCATCCTTTTCTGATTAGGTTACTTTTTAGTTTTTACTTATTATTTCAACGTCGTTTCCAAACCTTAACTCATCATTATTGTTTTCAATCCAACCCTTTCAACTCATTGTCAAACGCCACTCGTCGTTTCTTGTTAAGATTTTTAGTTCTTACTAATTATTTCTATTTTACTTTTTTTTATTATTTTTAATTATTAATTGAAAATAATTTATGGGATTGTTGAAGTTATTTTGTGTGATTGTTAAAGACTTGAAGTTATTTTCTAGTTAACCCTATAGATTTTTGTTTTTTTCTAACTTTGATCAGGTTTGATCCGCAGTTTATAGGTTGACCATTGACCAACGGTCAAATCACCTAGGTGGCGCCTAGCGCTTTGTGCAACCATGTACTTATATGAAATCTATTGAAATCTATATATATTTAAAAAATCATTCACTTTATACTTCTGTTTAGATTTATATGAAATCCATCGAAATCTAAATATATTCAAAAAGTCATTCACTTTACAAATAAGTGATGGAATTAGTTGGATTTTAATACGAAATTTATGTATAAAAAAGTGTATTAAAAATTTTGCCCTTCTCTCAAAGATTTTATTAGATAAGTAATTTTAAATAAATTTTGTATGGAGCCTATAAAATTCATGAATTACATCAAAATCTAACATTTAAAAGAAGAAGAAGAAGAAGAAGAAGAAGAAAGTCCATCAAACACCTTCTGTCCTTTTTTTTTTTTTTTTGGCTCATGGTTGCTTAATTTGCATAAAGATACTCCATCACCATAAAGCAAACATCTGCTTCTGGTTGAGCCACCAGAACAGGGAAACAAATGTAGAAATGTTTATAAAAGATGATTAAATTTAAAAGCATGTGTCAAGGGACTGTCACTGTCTAGCTTTTACAAACTAGTCCTAGAATGCATCAAGAAACGATGGTTTTTCCTTTCTTTTTTTTTTTTTTTTTTTTGGTCTTTCTGTTTTGGTGAAGGGTGCTGCTGAATGCTGAAATTGTCATTAAAAAAAAAATCATAAGCTCATTAAAAAAAAAAAAAAAATTACGCCTGGAATATTGTAAGGACAAAGTAGTTTGTTTGTTTTAAAATATTAAAATATTCTTTACATTTTGAAACCCTAATTTTACTTTTTAGGGTCATTTACTCGAACAAATTAAAGTAAGTGATGATTGCATGACAAAGTAGAAGAGGAGAAAAGTATCAAGTGGAATGATTTTGATCATTAATCTATTATTAATTAAATATTTTAATCCGAATTTTGATGGACATTTGTTGGATAAAGCTAAACCAAGTATCATGATTGTCATTAACGTTTTATTGTTATCAAGTTATCATATAGATTAGTTTTACCAGTTAGAGACTAAACTTATGCTAGAAGTTTATCATTTTAGTATTTGATTGTTATCAGAATAGTTTTTCCAATCTATAATTACGGCTATATTATTTCAATTTATTCATGGATTGATAGCACCGCATTTTCATGTGCGAACGTGTTCGTGTTGGTGTGATTAGTCTTTTACTATTTTTAGATCCTTACCTATAATTGCAATATGTTTTCCAGAATTCCTCCATATATGATTACATGTGTCGCTATTTTTAGTATGTGGGGGTTGTAAACATGCTATCTCCTTAGTACATTTGCATCTCGAAACTTCACCATCATTAGTCATCACATATCGACAAAGCCACCAAACAAAGTTCAAATGGAGCAGCACAAATCCAATCACAACAACTGGCTACAAGATGTTTGGTTTCTGATAATTGAAGAACATGAAGGAAAAGAATGCAAAATTAAAAGGAGAAGGAAATTTCAATTTCTGCTTCTAGAAACAAGCGTGAGCATACAAACTATAATTTGTATTCATATAAAAAATAAATTTATTTTCGTATGTTATTCTTAACATACTACTGTTATTTATAATAAAATTATTACTAAAATGTTATCTATCTTTCACGAATCTAAACTGTAGATAGTATTTTAAAAAAAAAAATTAATATTAAACAATGAATAGTAAAATTATTACTAAAATATCATCGATCTTTTATGAATCTAAATAGTAGATGGTATTAAAAAAAAATAATATTAAACTTTTCAAAAGTTTATCTAAATATTTTAGAAAAGAAAAAAGTAATGTGTTTTCAATAATAACTATTTAACCACAATGAATTTTTACTTATATTTTTTTAGCAATCTTGAATTTATCCCTAAAGAAAATTAAAATTTTAAAGTAAACAAAAGAAAATTATTAAAAACAAAATCAGGTTATATTTTTATAACAGTAAAGTAACAACTGACAACCGTAGGTCCTAAAATGTTGAAAGGCTGTCTAGAGTCTAGACTAGAGAGCATGATACACAATTTAAAGAGAAAAAGCCTTCCACTTTGCTCGTAAATGACTTCGCTCATTAGCGACTTTAAAGCTTGACCAACTCCCAAGCTAGTGCACTTAAAAAAGCAAAAAATGAAGAACAAAGGCCCAATACCTATGTGAAAAGACAAATCATCTTGATATACTAATATACCAAGATCGACTCACTATGGCTAGTCTCATATTAGTCAATTTTTTCCTTAATGTGTGAGATCTTCTTCCTTCTTTTGGAATCCATTCTCCTGTTTTAGGAGTCTTCGTTTTAGGTTTTGACTCAGTGGATCTATCTAAAGTGTCCGATTGTATATCTATTAACGTAATAGTATATATAAAAAATAAAAAAATAAAAAAAAAAAGGTGAGAATGTTAGTCCCCCACGCCTACCTTATAGAAGGCCATTGGGCTTGTACACAACATTTTATCACTCGCCCAAGTAACATCCTGCACAATCCACAAGGCAAGCCTGTTATAACCGTGCTGGGTTTCATTCAGCACTTCTTTTTAATTTGGATAATGCTAGAGTTCAACATCAATTCGGCTGTATGGTTTTTTTTTTTTTTTTTTATTATTATTATAACATTAATTTAGAATTTGGAGGAGGGGAAGATGACTCAAATCCATCATCTTTTGGGTGTAAATGTAATCTCATCTTGTCAAAATTGTGAAGTTCTTGACTCCATGTCTTGTACAATATTGAATTGCAGATTTATATTTTATTTTTTAGCTTTGCTTTTATAAATAAATATATGTCGAAGTTGAAACTTCAAATATTAATTGTGTCTATCATATTATATTCAATAATTATGCATGGTAGCAACTCTCTTTTAAATTAATTTAATAGTTTAAAGGAATCAAAGTTTGTGAAGGAAAAAGATGAAAAAGTTATAAATAATTGATAAAATTATAACAAACATTTGAATTTATGAAATTCACTTTCTATTAGTTAGAAAATTGAAAGTACAGGGTCCATGTATGTGAACGTTGCCAATTTATAGAGTTGTGCCCGAAGATACATAAACAATTGTTGGCCTAAATCTTCAATGAGTCCAATCAAAATTAAAGAGCTTCCCAAATCCCAGTTAAGTTCGCTTTATGTTGCCAATCAACAATGAGTCAATGATCACATCCTTGTGCACATGACCACCACTTGATAAATAAATTCCATCATGGTTTACAAATTGGTTTCAACTTTATTATCTTGTAATCACTCTCCTCATAAAATCTTTTAAAAGGCTTGTAAATGCTTTAACACGTTTTTTTTTTTTTAAAGCTAGCACAAACAATCATATATCTATTCCTATAAATGAAAATATATATATATATATATACACATATCCCAACTATAAGAGAAAAAAAACTACCAACATAAACTTTAAATTATGAATAAAAAAGCAATCAACCATCTATGTAAGAGGTGACTTATGCTACCTTAGCACATGTTGATACTAGCCTCAATCAAACAATATATTTTGGATTCAAAACTTTGATGGCAATTTTGTTAAGAAATCGGCCATATAAGTTTGACTTAAAAAAAATAAAGTTATTTATCTTTGGAGTTGAGATTCTCTCGTAATCTTGTTTTTTAGTTATAGTTTAAATGATATATGAAAGAAAAATATAATAGTTTTGACTATCTATTATTTTATATGTTAATATGTTACTGGACCATGAAAAATCTAGAAATAAAAAATGTTAGAAAATAATCCTGACTCTTATTTTAGATGCAGATAGCACTTCAGCAAAAGGAATTGAAGGTAAAATCAAGCAAAGAAATCCGCCGCCCTGATTTTATTAAAATCTAGAGTGAGATAAGCGAAGTGCACCAACCCCATTCACAGAAGGTTGTATGGAATTTATATAAGGATAGAACGAATGTGTTGTAAGATTGTATCCGTAAATGTTAATTACAGGCCCGCCCAAATTTTGTCTTTCATATAGAAGAATAGAGCAAGCAATAAAATAATAAAACTATAAAAGCATGAAAGGAAAGCAACTTGTGCCCGAAAACTTTTGATGTAGATAAGATAATCCACAAGAAGCATAGGAAGGGCACATCCCGAACGTGCACTGCTGGACTGGAATTTCCTTTCAATGCCCTCAAACCCATTCTTGGGGAATCAAATGGGAAACTTTAGAATGACAGGTTTTTTATCGAAAAGAGGACGCACATTAAACAACCTTTTTGTCATGTGAAAAGTTGCACTTTACAGCTTATAGCATTGGGGAATGAGGAAAAGGAATATCTTGTTTCAATCTGGTAAAGCTAAATTGTTTAATAATAAAATTAGAAAAAATACTAATAAAAATAAAAATAAAAATAAAAACCCCACACACACACACGCACACCAGAATCCTAGGCCAGATTCTCACTGTTAAAAACTTAAAATAGCCAGCTTATCCTACAAAATTTTGGAATCAGACACTCTCACTCCAGTTCAAAAGTAATGAATAGGATAATAATTGGGATTTTTTTTTTTTTTTGGAACAATAATTGGGAATTTTTTGGGAAAACTTCATTTAGTTCCTAAGGTTTTACGAAATATCAAAATTTTAAATATCTATTGGAAACGGCTCTTTTAATTCCTTACTTTTCCAAAACTCTTCAAAAAGGTTCAAATCGTTAGTCAATTAACGGTCAACGTGACAGATTATTTAGATGGAAAGGGTAAAATAGTCTTTTTATAGAGAGCAAATTAATTTAAATAATTTATTAAAATTAATTTTATAAAACAAATGAAAAAAAATAAAGATAAATAAAAAGTGGAGATCCACCAGATTGGATCTCCACCATCTTCAACCACACCAAGATTGTTTATCAACAACCCACTTTGGTGGAGATCCAATCTGGTGGATCTCCACCATCTTCAATACACCAAACAACCCAACAACAACAACAACAACAATATTAAGAAAAAAATCAAAATTGCTTAAAAAAAAAAATTGAACGTCTGGGCATGTCGAACCCAGATGAAGAAGCTAGGTTCGTCGAACCCAGACGAAGAGCTACTCTTCGTCTGGGTTCGACAAACCCAGACGACCCCCAGACGAACCCACGCTTCGTCTGGGTTCGATCGAACCCCGACAAAGGGCTTTGTCGAGGTTCGATCGAACCTAGGCAAAGAAAGCCTTCGTCGGGGTTCGGTCTGGGTTAGATCAAACCCAGACGAAGAGAGGCTTCGTTTGGGTTCAGTCGTCTTCGTCTGAGTTCGAGGCTTCATTCGGGTTCGATGGAGAAGGGAGAGTGAATCTGGGCAGAAGAGACTGAAGAAGAAAGAGAAGGGACAGAGGAGACGGAGACGGAGGAGACAGAGGAGACGGAGAAGAACAAAGGAGATGAGAGATAGGTTTGATCTGGATTCCAGATCAAAGAAGAAAAAGAAAAAATTAAGAAATTTTTTTTTTTAATTTGTTTTATTTTTTAATTTAATATTTTTAAAATTGAATTTTTTTTTTTTGAAATCTATTTTTGTATTAATTTATTGCTTAATTTAAACAAAAAAGAGTAATAATATTTTTTTAAAAAATATATAATTACGTGTATATGTGTCAACTTTTCATTGGTTAGATAGTATATAATATTTTAATTTTATTAAGGGTAAAACAGTCATTTTAAGTTATAAGGGGTAATTGAATCTTTTTTAAATTTTTGATCAGTTTGACTGTTAGTTAACAAAGGGTTTGGACCATTTTGAAGCGTTTTGAAAAAGTTTGAGATTAAAAGAGCTGTTTTCAATAGATACTTAAAATTTTGATATTTCACGAAACCTTAAGAACTAAAATGAAGTTTTCCCAAATTTTTTTGCCGGATACTTTTAAAATTTAGTTTAAATTCAAGAGCTGATAGACATCTGGGTTTAAACTTATTTTCTAATTACCCTACCACATGGACGACAGGGTTGCATAGACAGAACAAAAGCAATCTCCAGATTTGAAAGAACAGTAAACATCGAAACCTTTCAACGATGCTTGAAAGAAAAACCTCTTTACTATGTTAATCGCGTTCACATCATAAGATAAACGAAAGCTCAAAAGGGTTCCTTCCTCTTTGTTAAACTCATTCACACCATACTATAAGACAATCAAGAAAGAAATTAAAAAACATAAAAATAATAATAAAAAAGAAGTTAGAGTAATCACACTTCCTACAATTTACACTTAAAAAGTCTCTACGCAGCATCAGCTGTTATTGGAGCTTCAACTGGTTGTGGTGCGGCTATTGTCACTTCTGCTGCAGCAGTTTCAGATATCGGTTGCAATATCTGGGTGTAGTGGAACTCAATCTGTAACCTGTGATGAAGAGGTGTTGATGCCATTAAACCTTTTTTGATGTCAGCCTGCAGTTCCCTAATTGGTATTGCAGCCAAGAAGCTCTTGATATACTCCTTGCAAGACTCCTTCCCACGGCACACAACCTCCTCAACCTCCTCACCATTTGTTGGTTCTTCAGGCTTGGTTATCAATTCCCCTGAGGCTGAACTCTCCTCCTTCACATTGACTTGTTGCACCGGCAGGCTTTTGGGTTCTGCTGTTGCCACCACAATCTGCTGATCACCAGTTGATTTTTCATCAGTTGATTGAGGAACATTAGGTAGTTTGTGAATCACACTATTGCTGTCAAATTTCAAAATGTAAGCCTGATTGCATCCCTCATAAAGTCTCTCCCCTAACGTGTCGATTATGTAGTATGCTTCTGGTTCAACCTTGAGTACAAAGAAATGATCATTCCAACTGACGATATAAACCTGAGGTTCACCATTGTTTGATATTTCTGATCCGGCAGAGGTAATCTCATCCCAGATGCTATCAAACGACATGGCATCATGCAAAAAGTCAAATCTTCCCTCGTCCATTCCCTCTGGATGAAAAAACCCAATAAATGACTTTACAGGTTCAACACCAAGATCACGTATTTTGGCTTGGAGGACTGTGTCAAGATCAAAGTGCTTGTCAGGAAACTTTTCACGATAAGTTTCATTCTCACACAGGTTCCTCCATTCTAACGAGCCTTCTCTGATTAAACTATCAAATTGAGACTTGATAGGCATGAGACCACGGTTGTTCTGGAACCAATCAGCAATTACTGCAACAAGGGCAGTACAAGCACTCTCACCAGCTGCTCGCTCACTTCGCTGATCAATGGAAGCAAAGAAGACCTCACCTTGAAGCTTCATCTGGCCATCACGGCTTATTACTTCTTTGTTCTCCCAACATCCGATGGCAAAGTTGTCATCCCCAAATTCAGAAACTGATGTTCGATTTGCAGACGAATCATCATCAGTCTTATTCCACTGCCAAAATAATTGCCCTTATTAGTGTTTAGAATGTATACTATGTAGTTGCAGACAATAGTGACATCATCATTGTCGTATACCTCACCTATCCTAGCATCTAAAAATTATCATTAGTACTAAGAGCTTCAAGCAGCAATGCGCATAAAAGAGTAAGCATAATAGATCACTCGCTGCAGAAACTAAGGATTTTTGATAATTAAGGCCAAGGAATAAAGGTCAAAAAATAAATTCTCACAGGTGAACTATCTTAAAACTAATGAAGAATGTTGATGATCAAGAAAACACAATCTTCTTTAACAAAAATCCATAAACTTTCTAATCTCATATAATTTTCTTTTCTACTTGACAGAAGTACAACAAAACACATATACATACACTATGAAGAGAAAGAAACCAAGAGTTAATGCTTACCCCAAGAGAAAGAGATTCATCAGAGCTAAGCTGCCGGCGATCAAAATCAATGTCATCCCCACCTTCTTCACCATAGGCCTTTTTTAACAAAGGTTCCCCTTTGGCTTTAGGAGATCTGAAGCTTAGCTTTCTCTTCCTCCAAGACAGTAAGCTGCGCTTTGAACTTTGCAATAGAGATGGCTCAGATGCTGATGCTGTTGAATCCTCCAGACAAGAGCAACCCACATCAGACTTGCGATTGCTGTAATAAACCCAATCCTCATCTTCACCGTTTATCCGCATACTGGAGTAAAATGATCCTCCAGCGCAATTTGCATAAGCCAGTGTTCCATAACTGAATGACTTCCTAACACTAGAATCTTCCTTGCCCCCATCTGATTCTCCTTCCTCAAACTCTTCGAGTGAGTCAGAGTCAAAAGGGTAGTTATCTTCACCATCCTCACTCCTGGCAGAGCACCTTCCCTCGCTACCCTCTTCTTCCCGGCAAGCCTTTTTTGCTCTCCTGGTGGACACATACTCTGTAAAAATCTTTACTTTTCTAAGACCAGCTTTAATAGCGGAAAGCTCATCCTTTTCCGTTGCGGCAATCTCTCCCATCTGGGGAGGCGATGCAATAGGCACTATTGCTCTCTGAACAGACTCTGCATGTTCTTGAGCAGTTCTCAGTTCCAGCAAGCTAAGTGATATCTGCACCATTGGACAAAGGCTCAGGATCAATGGGTGGAAAGCAGAAAGCTTAATAAAATATAACAAAATTGATCAGATCTCTTTGATGTTTTCCATGAGAGGTCAACAAACTAAACTCAGCTGGTTGTTGCTAATAAAACCAATGGTGGAAATTGGTGTTCAATGCAAACAAATAACAAAGCCAAGGCACATACACAAAGGGAAGGACGAGGCTCAGCGGCACCATTAGAGAGTGTTAGAGGGATGCTCAATTCAAACTCCTTCTGCTCAACTGAAGAAGCAAACTCAGCAAGGTTCAAAGATGCAGTTCCAACAACAGGCACCTTGTTCTTAGGCCCCTGTTTTAAGCCCTGGATTAACAAACATGCCCTCATCAATTGCTTTCAAATATAAGGTACTAAATACTGAAGTAAAAAATAAAACTGTGACAAAAATGACAAAACGCTGGCACACACCAGTCCAATTGTATATGCTAGTAGTCCTAACATGGTGAGATGACAAAGGACTGGCAAGTCTTCCCATCCCCCGGCCCCCCCCCCCCCCCAAAAAAAACAAAAAAAAAAAAAAATCCCCCGTTAGCAGCATATTGATGTTTAAAAATAGCTCGAATATCCCTTCAAAAGATTTTTCTGTTGAAAAAATGTAGCTTTCATTAAGACCTTAGCAAAATTGCAAAGGTCAACTCTTCCAAGCAACAGAAACCAACCAAAAAACAAACCACAGTGCCAACTTTAAAACCAAAAAACAATCTCTGGTTCCATAAAAATCCCTTCACAGAATAATAAACAGAAAACAAAGCCTAGAAAAATATAAAATAACTAACACATGTTCTGTAATCACAACTCTCTACCCACAAATGGATCTTCTTTTCAATAGTAGTGGGACGATTGCATAGATTTTAGATACAATTATCCAAAAATTAATATACAACATCATTGATAAAATAAAATCACATAAAAATAGACTGAAAATCTAAGCAATTCTAACACACAAATACAAAAAATGAAATAATTTACAGAAAAATGAACCTCCAAAACTAGAAACCTAAAAAAAAATTAAATCCAGTGATTCTATAAATAATCCAAGCAATTTATAATTAAATATAATAATCTAAACATAAATCGGAAAGGATCAAAGATCCGAAAAAGAAAATGAGAAAAGAAGACTGACATTGATGAGAGCGAAAGTGATCTCCCAGGGATGAAAGACATTGTCCTTGTAAGCAGAGAAAGTGCAAAGAGAGGTGAACTCCTCGTCCCACAAAACGACACCGTTGTTGTGGTTGTTGTTGTTGTTGTGGTCGTTGTGGTGGTTAGGTTGAGCAGCCTCGACCTCCACTTCTCTGGTGAAGTTCCTCTTGACAGTCCTCCTCAAAGTGGTCAAGGCCAGTTTAGGACCCTTCCACCGAATCTCAACCGTCAATCTCTCCTCCCCTACACCCTCCCGCACCAGATCCCACCCCTCCATCCTCCGCACAACCAGTCTCACCTCGTACTTTTTCGTCGTCAGAGGTGGCCACGGCCGCCACCTCATCATCTTCACCACCATTTTTCCAAACCAGAACCAAAATATGTATATATGATTTTTAAAAAATAATAATAAAAACAAAAACAACCTCGAAATCGCCGATTCCTTGAAGACTTCAAAATTTCAAAATGGGTTGGTTACCTTGCCATGTGTTACACCCAGTAAAAAAACAAAAAAAAAAAAAAAACAATAAATAAAACGTTAGAACGCTCTAATTCTCAACACGAGAGAGAGAAAAAAATACAGTTGTCATGCTTCCAAAGAAAAAGAGAATGATTAGAAAATCGTGGAGAGCAACAGTAAGAGAAGGGATTGAAGAGGAAACCCAGCGAAATTGCAGAAAAACAAATCCAATAGAGAGAGAGAGAGAGGGAATATGCCGTGGCTTCTTAGAGAGAGAGAGAGAGACAAGGAAAGGAAGGTCTATATCAAGGAGTAGAGAGAGAGAGAGAGAGTGTGTGTGTGTGTGTGTTGTGAACGTTGTGTTTGGGTTGGGGGTGGTGATTATAGTGGGTTAACCATGGTTAAAACGTAGTTGAGGTTAGGGTTAAAAAGCAAGGGAAGAAAACGAAAATCACTCCCAACATCATGATAGTCATAAAAGAGAAAGAGTTATCCCGGCAGTAACGCCGTCTTAACGCCATGACTAGGTAGTTGACTTCAGATTTTATCCCTTTCTCATTTCCCCATACTTTCGGTATTTCACCCTGCCCTTTTTTTTCCCAACATACCAGTTACCATTAACAAAATTGGATTCCGAATTTTACCCGCTGTCTATTTTAAACATTAAGAGTATACAATATTACACACGTATATATATATATATATATATATATTTTGGCAGCAAACTTATATATATTATTTATTTATTGTTTCACTTTTTCTATATTCTAAAAATGTTAAATTATTCTTTTTTTTTTTTAAGAAACTTTTAAATTATTTTAATACATCGTTTTCCGACAAGGGATTTCTTTTTTTCTTTTTTTTAGGGTGAGAAAAAAAAACATTAAGTTCATAAAAAAAAAAACCTACTCACACCTTATATTTTAGAATAAAGATGAGACTTTTATATCTTAACTTTTAAGATAAGAATGAAAGTTTACATCTTATGTTTTAGAATAATGATAAGATTTTTTTTTTTTTTTTTTTTTATGATGGGAGGAGAAAGACACTAAATTCATAAAAAATAGCTCATATTTTTTTATAAATGAGATTTAAATTCTTGACCTCTAAAAATCAAGAGAAGTATTTCACCATTCCTACCAAGAGTGGTATGCCAACAAGGGATTTCTTATATTAAGGTTTATGACTATTAATTTGGTATATTAAATGTAGGGTTAATTGGGATTTAAAACTTTTTAAAACATTTATTAAGTACATTAACTACTAATTTGATAGATTTATGTGGATTTCATTGAAATCTAGATTTATTCAATATAAATTTACATGAAATATATTAAAATTTAGGTATATTCAATTTGGATTTGTATGAAATTTAATAAATCTAGATGTATTAAAAAGAATTATTAACTTTACAAATTTTACTTAAAAGGATGAAGGGTGGATTTTAAAGAGAAAATTATGAAGGAAAAAGTTTATGACAAATTTTATCATTATACTTAAATCTCATTGAATTTTATAAAGAATTTTAACATAACAATACAAATTTTATAAAATTCATAAATTCCACAAAAATCTATCATTAAAACAAATTCTTTAAAGTCCAATAAATTCTAGATTAAATACACCTCTACAACCTCTTCAAGGATATATTCAATCTAAAATTTGTTGGAATTTAAACATTTTTAAAGTTTTGATATATTTAACCCATATTTATATGGATTCTAATTAAATCTAGATGTATTCAATTTACTCATTGCACCCAATGTCAACATTTAAAATTAATTTTTTTTTCTTGTCTATCCTTTAAAATATCGAAAATAACCCTAAACCAATTTATATAGTAAGTTACTTAACTCATATTTATAAATACTTTTTCCTTTTACTGAATTATTTTTTTCTTCCCTTATATATTTCTTTCTTTCATTCTTCCCCAGTCCATTATGTTCTATCATTCTTTTCTTTCTTTCTTTCTTTTTTTTGGTTCAATCTCCTCTTTCATTATTTTTCTTTCTTTCTTTCTCATCAATGGCTTGGGCATTTTGCCCCGTTCTTCTATCCAAAAAAAAAAAATGTTAACCAAAAAAAAAAAGAAAAAAAAAAGTGTACTTCACATATGCTTGTGCATATATATAGAATTTTTTTTGTCTAAAAATAATTTGTAAGACTTAGATCTGAGTTATCTTTTTATTGGATCAAAATATGTTTATTTATATAAGATAAAGATATGTTTCTTCCAAAAATACAATTTATCTAACCAAATATCAAACACAAAATAAAGCAAGAAAAAATATAGAAAAAACACGTACAAAATTTTATCAGTCAAATTTATTTAAGTCACACATATTTAGATTTTAATTAATATATTATGAATTTAGATTGATTGAAAGTATTTGATTACCTACAAAGATGTTAAACAATGAGATAAGTTATTTATGGAGAACAAAATTTGTAAAACTTAAAAGTAATTTTAAGTATGGATATTTTTGTAATTAAAATATTTATTTAAAAATTGGGTGTGAGAAGCATTTTCTTAGGTAACGATAGCCTAACCTTATAAACTCTAGGGAAGATAAGTTCATATTTGAATTCACGTTAAAAAGTTCATAAATCCACAAAACATAGGGACTTCAATGTTTGCCCTATTTTTAAATTCACAAAATATTTAGAGACACCTTCTATTATTACGAAACTATCATGTGATCTTTCAGTCTCATTTTCTCAAATATTTTATTTTAAAACAAATGATTTTGTGAATTTCTTACTACACTTAAATGCAAACGATGATAATCATATAAGTAAGTATCTTCTTTATTTCTTCTTTTTGATGCAAAAACTGATCACACCAATTTCACCAACAATGAATATTAGGATAACAATTGTGTTACAAATTTGAAAGGTAAAAAAACTAATAAAACCCTCTTGAGTGCTTAGATCCTTTCTTGTGAAGGTTACGTTTCTCCCTTTAGGAAAGTAGCTCCTCCCCTTGACTACTTACAAAACATAAAGAATGGAGGTCAGGGGTCACTGATGCTTCATTGGCGAAAACCCTCTAACACTAAAGTCAATCGGATTTTCGAATGAAAGCTCCCTTGGCAATTTGACCAAGGGGAAAGAAGATGATGGAAAAGAAAGGAGTCTAGGCTACTTAGTGAATGAGACTCAAGAACAGCACCAAATGCTTGTAAAGGAACCTCATTAAGAAGTGTCCTCAAACATTCGAGTGTTCTAAGGTCCTTCGTGTAGGTTAGAGTTGCTTACCTTTCTTTGAATGTCTTTATATAATCCTTTCTTTCTTTTAGGACTCATCTTTCCCACATTTTCTCCTAGTCAACTCTCCTTTTGCACCTCCTTTGTTAATACCTCTGCATCTTATGGCTCGGTCTTCCTCTTGTCCAGTCACTTCCATCCTTTCTATGTCTTTTGCTTATTGTTTGACTAACTTAGGTACAGAGGACATATAACCCGTCCTCCTTCGTCGAATCCATCGTTATGCCATATGGTGTGCTTATCACCCTTCCTTTTTCTCATACCGCTTGGTGCCTGTTGCTCCTACTACACTTCAGTCATAGGTATGACCCTAGGCCTGTTTCCTTTGTTTTTTTATCATGGGAGGAAATCCACTAATGTAAAAGGGGATTTGTTTTGATTTTTAGACCCGATTTCCCTCCAACCTTTTTTCTCGCCTCTTGGTAAGGGCAGCACCATCTTTTCCCTATCTCTCTCATTTATAAATTGGGGTTGTATCGTGGTTTTCAAGGGATCTGGCCTGTGGGGCCTAATTTTGGACCTTAATTGAATTTATTGTCAATCTATTCAATATTAGATCCAATTAAATTGGTAAAGGGCCAATTTTCCCCCAACACTTCTTATTTAACTTCCACAAATTAAGTAATTTATTTGAAGACTTGCTTTTTGAATCATATATTATAAAACTAAATATTAATAATTACAAGAAGATCAGAGATATGATTAAAATGCAAATATATATAGATACAATTCATTTCCTTCATGGATTCTATTATCAAACTCTCATCCCATTTTCCTTGCAACTTTTTTTCAATTTCAATTTCATTTTAACAATTAAAGCTTAACCATTGTCACATAATTACAAAATAATAATAATAATAATAATAATAATAATGTAAAACAAAGCCACTAGACATTTTCCTAAGTGGTTGTTGGACCAGTGGGAAGGGCTGGGCCACTTGATTTTCTGCCTATCACTAAGAATGAAATTTAACAAAAATGTAAATGAAAGGGACCCTCTTCTCAACCAAGAAAATATTGCTAATCCTACTTGAAGACATCTCTTGTATACATTAGTGGAGGGTGTTAAATTAAAGCTCACAGGTCATTGCTTGCAACCAAATTTCAATACAAGACTATATTCTAAATTGTAAGACAAAATGTTATTTCAATATATTAATAATTCTATCATTAGTGTTTCCCAACTTTAAAAAGTTAGAACGAACCAATCAAATTTATTCATTACATTCTCTCTTCTAAAACAAATTCTTTCTCCTATTTAATTCAAATGCAATTGATAAATTTGATTGGTTCGTTCTAACTTTGTAAAATTAGGAGACACTGATAATAAAATTACTCTTCCATATATATATATATATATATATATATGTGTGTGTGTGTGTGTGTGTGTGTATGTGTGATATGTCATTATGGTAGAATAACCATTCTGTTAGATATATATCTACTTATCATTCAAGCGATTAGTAGATTTTCGTTTGCAATCATAATAGGAGTTTGCATCCTATCATAAGTATTTATTAATATGTGTGGGGAGGGTTTTTTTTTTTTTTTTTTCCCACTTATTATGGAAGTAGATATCTTTTCGTATGAACGTAAATTTTAAATCAATAAATTTAATTTTGATAAATCTCGACAACCATTATAGATATTCATAGCGGACTTTTTGTTAATACCTTGTAAGTATTAAAATAAAAATGAAAGCCAATGTTTAAGGTGATTCAACCAAACATGCTGTCTTTCTTAAAAATCAAGCGATGAGCATTTGATGATAGAGATTAAAGATTTGAGTTGCATGTTTAGGACATGTGCATGAGGATTTTTACTTGAAAGTTTAGGTTAGGGATCATGAGGAGGAATACCATTAAGCAATGTAGAAGCATACAAGTTAACATTTTCCCTTGCTTTATTTGTGGGTTCGACAGTTGGTAGCTTTACAGCTTGGCTTTTCAAGTGTTTTGAACAATTAGAGTCTTAGAAGGTGGGCATATGATTTGATTGTTGCCTTGCAACTTGAAACAAATCCTAACCTCACGTTACAAATTGATTCTCATCACCATCATCATCATCATCATCATCATCAACATCATTCTTCATCTTTAGCTTAATATGTGGGCACTCCTTTTTAGTTACAACTTGCAACTAAACACATTCACAGTCAGTTGACTGGCTTTAGCCAATCTAATAGTTTTAATTTGGATAGGTATGAACCGTATTTAATATGAATGGATATTGAATTACATATGACTGGTAACTATAGTCTCACATAATTTAGTATGAGCAGCGAACACACCATATAAAAAATATGGAAGCATTTTTCTTAAATCAATATACTCATTAAAATATGATAGATTTTATTAAATCAACCTATAGGATAGTATTTAATTAAATAAAATATAAGTTTAATCAATTCCAATTTAAAAAATGTAAAATTGTTAAAAGAAAATAATACCTAGTAACCGTCAAAAAAGAACCATTAACATCTCATTTTGTAATGGATTTCTCCGGTTGTCAACTATTACTGTTGGCTTGGTTTAATTTGTTACTTATTTTTCTTTTTTTTACAAATACATATTGTAAATGCAAATATTATAACCGGTACCTCCTGATATATACTTTAAGACACGGTTCGGAATAAGTTTCTATAAGTTAGGAAGAAAAGCCCGCACATAAGTGAGAGGATGCCTAAAACACAACCCACACTAGACGCTGTTCGGAATAAGCTTTCATAAACTGGGAGGAAAAGCCCACACATAAGTGGAATGATGCTTCAAACACAACTTACATACAAATAGAATCACTGCTCGAACCTTGCTCTCTTAGTAGAGACAAGGGGAGTGATGCCAACTGCAGCTCTCACAAGCAAGCGATATAATTTGTTATTAATTATTTGATAGTTGGATATTGACATGATATGGACAATCACTAGAAATGGGAGAAGGGGTAAAGGCGAAGAAGGCGATGGAATATATTCGTATAAATTTTGTGATGCTACGGACCACGTCGTTGTTGACCAATTCCGCCGTGTGATTCATCATATTCACAATTCATGCGTCAATTGTAATTTATAACCAGGAATTGGTCACGGGCTTGGACACACCTACTTTTTGATATTTACGTGATGGGCTGTGATCACAACTCTTTGGTTTTTTGTATAACACAGTTTTAGTTGTAGCTTATTAATTATTGTCTTCATTTATATGATTTAAATAATTGAACTTAGACTTCACATGTGTTACATTTTATGTGCATATAATATCTATTGCCAATTTAATATCAATCTTTCAAGATGCGTTTATCTAATAGTTTAAAAGTTTGTTAGAATTTTTATATTAAAATGACAGAATATGATTTGGATCCCACCTCTTAGGAGTTTGGAAATGTATAATTTTATATGTGTTTTTTTTAGAGTTATATTGCACAGAACTTAATGTAATTTAATGGTTTTGATATTCACCGCAGGATAGTTCCAATAAAATTATCATACCACATATGTAGCAAGTCCCTAAAGAAATGTTTTCAAATGTTTATTTTGAAAATAAAAGTAATATATAATTTTATAGGGAGTAGATAGACTTACAAATAACATTATCTATACGTGTATTTGTGTCTATTCTTTGATTTTTATTTTTTTTTATGCAAATAGGAATTGATCTTTAAAGTAATTTCTTTTATTATTATTATTAGCTATCAAATAAAAATCTTATTTGTGATGGCATAGCGTGGCGATAACTATATCTTTCAGCACAGCCCCTCTCTTATGTCAAAACAGAAATCTTATTTTTATTTTATTTTATTTTTTTAATTATCTTTTTTACAATAGATCAGATAATTATCGGAACTTAACTGACATAATTCTTTTAATGTACGGTCCGGAATGTTGTTCCCAGGATCAGAAGAAGTCGACCTATATTTAAGTGAGAAAATTATCACATTTTATGATCCTTGGAGCTTGAACTTTGCCCATGATTGTTAAGAAGTGGAGCAAGCGGGGTTGAATCAAAATCATATTTTTATTTAGTTTAACTGAGGGAGCAAAAAAATCTGTCTCACATGTAAATAACCTTACCTTTAAGAATAAAATTGACGGATAAGTTTGACAAAGACAGCACGTGTGAACATGTAACCGCCATACATTTGATAAAACTGGCTAGTGTAAAACAGACCATTAACTCAAAGTCAATGCTTTTATGACTTCTTATCTTCATACAAATTGATTACAGATGTAATCTTTCACTCTCAAAATTTATTTCCCATCTTTGCGAAAAGCGTGAATGGATGTGGACATTATTCAAGGTCCATCATCAAATTTCTGAAATTAAATAGCCTTGAATTGTTGTTATGATTTTTATGGTCTGCCTATTCAATGTATTCTCCATGACTTTAGGTACCAAATAATAGCAAATGTTTAGACCACATTACCAATAATTAATTAATGAATTCGCATATAAGATTTAAAATTAGTTTGACCTAAAAATATATATTATTGTGATGCTTTCGTCTCGATGAAACAACTTGTGGTTGTGGAGGCAAATGCGGCTATTATCAAGTGCGGTCCACCAATAAGATCCAATTATAATGTCAAACCAATGTAGTATATTTGTCCATGCTAGTAAAATCATTCTTTTTATTTTTACTAGATTTCCTGTTTTAAATTTAAATTTCAAATATACTATGGTATTTTTTAAGAAAATAAATTATAAAGTCAAAAGTGTTATTTTTCATGCTTTTATATATTTTTTAGCAGTGGTACGTGTATATTAGTAGATAACCTTAGAAGTTGCAACCCAAAGGCTAGCCTATTGAGAGGTAACATCCATTTTTTTAAAAAGAAATATGAACTTAAAGTGTTTTTTATTAAATAAATAAATAGAACTTCAACTGTAAAGTAGAAAAAAATACGTGCTAGAAATTCTCTCTCACGGAAGAAAAAGCTAAAGGGGCTAACCTATGTTTATTAAATTTTATGTTTTTATTTACTAATTACCCTGGTATATTAATAGATTACTTAACTTCTCAAGTGGCAAACTTAACGGTAGAGGGTATTTTATCTAATGGTTTACAGAATCTTGATAACTCATATATTATATCATTTGAGTATGAATTTAGATAAAATATTTAAAAAGCGTGACATTACTCTTTATGAAACTAGATGAGAGATTTTAGGTATTTAATCAAATTACAGGTGATTTTTGGCTATTTATGAAATGAGAGCGAGATTTGATGAATAAATCAAACTACAGGAGGGAATTGGGAATAACCCTTGCTTGAAATGTTTAAGTGCAATACCAAAAGAGTTATCCAAGCCAAAAAATTATGGAAAGAGACATCAGGAAATGTAAGCACAAATCCAACAAAGGGGCATGGTAGGTTTGTGGAAATCAGTCAAATGACAATTACATTTCCATATAAGACAAACTTGTCTTCAACTAACCAATGAACCTATGCCACCTGTCAAACAGAGCAACTTGTTACTGGACAAAGATAGTGACTGCTCCGAGATCGCACTGTCAGGAGAAAGTAGCCGTTGCTTGTGACCATCGATATTAAAGCTCTAACATTTGGAAATTACGTAAAATGACCCAATAAAAATGCCAAAATTTCTTTTTGTTTAAAAAATAAAAATTTTTCATTTTAGTCATAATTATTATTTTTTTGTCATTTTAAGCTTATTTTTAGTCATATCCACGTTAAATATTTTAATAAAATATTTCATGTAGAATTTTTTTACGTAAAAATTATTTATGAAAATAATTAACATAGTGAATAATTAAAAGTAATTAAATTTTTCGATTTTATTGGATCATTTTCAATTTCCCACCTCTCATATTATTAATTTGTCATTATTTTTTATTCTCATAAATTAATTATTATATATTCATTATAAAATATATGAATAAAAATTTCTTTTCCTTTTTTTAAAAAAATTTAAGAAAGTAATATAAAGAAGAAGAAAAAAAATGTTACATCTACGGTGCTTAGAAAATTTTATTTTATTAATGCTTGGTTAAAGTCAAGGTCTCATTGCTCTTAAAATTCATCAATTTCTTGATTTATATATATATAAATTATCACTAATTTATTCTAACAAATCAATTTTTCCCCATGCATAATTTATGCAAAACTCTTTCTTACAAGTGGTATAATGGTCTGCTAAAATTCAGAGATCTTAATGAAATATTTAATTAATTAATAAGGTATTGTAATTTGTATCGTCGTTGTCTTTTTTTTTTTTTTTTTATCTCCTAAGACTAGGTCAGACAACAGTTGAGACTTAATTGAGATAACACTCTGTCGTTCGACTTGGAATGCTGCTCACAGAGATGGACATTAAGTAAGAAAATTGTACATGTTTTTTTGTGAACTGACGCTCGGACCGTTCCTCTTATTTTGTCAGAAAGCTAGACATGTGGATTGATGTCACTACACCAAATAGACTTTGAAAGGAAATTTGTAGTGTTACTACTCGTAATTTAATGACTAAAAGCGGCCAATCGATTTACGAGCTGTGTTGTTTTTCGTTAAAAACATCAAACAACAGCTGGAATTGTTTCGGGCTCATCGAATTGTCCGTTCAACTTCAAACTTTGCTGCCTGATTCTTTCATTAATTAATACAATAGTGTCTTGTTTAGTGTTATTCGTTAAGGTGTTATTCTATTTGTCCGTGTGCATTCGATACAACAAGAAAAGAGCCACTCTGCGGAAATTCTTTTGCAACTTTTTTGTCAAGATAGTGAAAGCAAGATTCTAATAAAGTTTTATTTGTATATACTACTATTTTGCATAAAGTAAATCAACGACCATGTCATAAAGATTGACTCTTATTTTAAAGCTTTTCTAGCTTTTGAATTTGTACGTGTTTGGCTCTTACCGTTGTCCATCGGTGGTGTGGTATACGGCTGCCCATAACTAAAGCATACCTGGAGTTTGAAAAAGGGTATCAACATGGAGTAACTTATTTACATAATTATACGTGATAGGAGTGTTTATATATATTTATATATGTGAAAACAGTTTGAATCTTACTTTATGTATTTATTATTTCATGTGAGGAGGAGCATGTAGAATAGTAGAAAAAAAAAGAAAAGAAAGAACGTAAGTAGGCTTGGCAAAATGGACAGGGTCTGCAGACCCTACCCTTACCCTCAATGATACGGTTCGGGTGTAGACCCGAACCGCATTCTAAAAGACCCTTAAAAGAACCGGATCTGAAAATACCCGTATAATTGCGGGTAGGATATGGGTCTACTGCGGGTCTCTATCGTACCCGCAAAAAACCCGTTCTGTAAATACCCCCTACCCGACCCCTTTCTTTTTTGAAAAAAAACCTAACTCTCTCAACCTTCTCCACTCTCTCTCTCTCTCTTTCCAATCTCCATCGCCGCTGTTGCTGCTCGACTGCGCCTCTCTGTCTCCATCGCCGCCGTGTTGTCGCCGACCACCAGAACATCTTCGTTTCTCTATCTCCATCGTCGACCAACAAAACCCAGGTCTCTCTCCAATCTCCATCGCCGCCATTCCTCATCGAGCGCGATCCATCGCCGCCGCGTTATCGCCGGCCACCAGAACATCCCCGTCTCTCTCTCTGTCCATCGCCGACCAATAAAACCCAGATCTCTGTTTCTCTCTCTCCATCGTCGACCAACAAAACCAGGTCTCTCTCCAATCTCCATCGCCGCCATTCCTCATCAAGCGCGATCCATCGCCGGCGTGTTATCGCCGGCCACCAGAACATCCCCGTCTCTCTCTCTCTCTCCATCGCCGCCGTTCCTCTGCTCTAAGGTGCTCTCTCTTCCCTTCCCTTTCCCTCTCTCTCTCTTTCTCTGCCTGTGGTTGAACGGTTCTTTGCAGGCACATGTATTGGCTGACGTTCATCACTTGAGGTTCGAGACGGCTGAGAGGCTTGACGGGCTCGAGCAGCGTCTTGTGTCGATGAAGAATAGAGGTGGTGGGTGGATGGAGGAGGCGGTGGAGGAGGTGAGAATGGAGAAAGAGAAGCGGGTGGAGGGTAGTTTTGGGAATTTTGATTTTTGGGATTAAATTTTATTTGTTGTTTAATTTTGATTTATGGGATTTGGGTGTTGTTGCGGGTCTGAGGAGGGTCTGAAGAGACCCGCAAAATATGAGGGTAGGGTCTGGAACCATACCCTCAAATTAATTTGAGGGTATGGGCAGGGTCTAGACCCTCAAAAAAATGAGAGGATCCAATGCGGGTCTGGGCCTGGTGCGGGTCCGGGCCCGCATTTTGCCAACCTTAAACGTAAGTCATAGTAGTTTTTATGCTTAAGTTTTTTTAATTTAGCTTTATACATTAGAGAGTTAGGAATTTGTATTCCCCCTAGAAAAAAAGAAAGTTGCTAAATTAATATCATGTAAACCTTTGTTGGCTTCAGAAGCCATCCAACCAAAAATGACTCACCCATCCTCTAAAGAGACCAATTTGTGAGCAACATTTGTATGTATTAATTAAGTAATCAAGACATTGTCTTGGTGGAGAAACTTGGATATAGGCTACATTGTCTTGGTAATTTATTTACATATAATTACGTGATACGAGTATTTATATATGTGATAAAAGTTTGAATCTCACGTTACATATTTATTAATTCATGCGAGGAGTAACATGTATAATCATAGAAAAAAAATAGGAAAGAAAGTAAGTTGTAGTTGTTTTTATACTCAAGTTATTCAAATTTAGTTTTATCTTTATATGCCTGAGACATTAGAGATCGAGTTTGGAATTTCCCCATAGAAAAAAAGTTGCTAAATTAATATCATGTAAACCTTTGTTGGCTTCAGAAACCATCCGACCAAAAATGACTCATCCATTCTTTAAAGAGACCAATTTGTAAGCAACATTTGTATGTATTAATTAAGTACTCGAGACATTGTCTTGGTAGAGAAACTTGGATACACGCTAAATGCGCCTCACTCACTAATTTTTTTTTTTTTTTTAAAAATAATTATAATGTAATGAGATATCTACTATCAATATATCGCCAATGGTCAACAATTTATCGAAATCTACTGAGATTAAACATTATATACGATTCAAAATCTACTTCCACAAAGATTGAAAATTTTCACACAGAGTAGTAAATACATATTGTGGAATCCGAACTCTTATCATAAATATGAAGAACAAGTGTACTAACTACTTAAATTATGAGTCCTTGTATGCGCCTCACTTACCTAATTCTTAATTTATCTTGTGTGATATAAAATATATGGGATTGATTATTCGTATCGATGAACAATAAATAAATAGTTGGGGCATACAAGACAATCTCATTGAGGATTTTTCTTTTTTTTTTTTTTTTTTTTTTTTTTTTTTTTTTCCATTTTAAAGAATCTCACTCCAGTTAATATATGTATATTTGTTACTTACAAGTTATAGAATAGTACGTAAATTTATTTTTTTTTAAAAAAAATGGAGACAAGTAAACAAAACATTAATTTTAATTTGAAGTTATTCATTACTAGGAAAAATATTTAAACTGTTTTGAAATATTTTTTATTACAATTTTTAAAATTAATAAAAAATTTTAATTCATTAGCATTAATTGTTCTGCATATTATTTAAGCACAAATCTAATTTATATCTTAAAGTTTTTACTCCTACTTTGGCTTTAAACTTTGTGTACATGTAAATGAAACATTCCATTTAATAAAAAGGACACTGTTAAAATTCATAGAATTTGCCGATAAATCACTATTTATTTATTGATTAAGTGGTTTGCACATTCTTTTTATTATCTATGTGGAGAGATCTCGACATATTGTGTAAATAAATATATGTGACAAATATTCGGTTTTAACTAACCTTTAATCTTTTCTTATGTTGTGAAGATGTATTTAATCTCAATAAAAATGCGTTTGAATGACCGCATTAATGGCAGTATTGGATTCAACATTGAATTTGTTTAACAAATTAACGTTTGTGCAATCATAAGTTTGGTTAGTCCATCCTATCGATCACTGTATAACCTACAATGATGAGTTATATGAAAGTCACTTTGTATTGCATTTAACACACAATTTGTTAAACCCATAATGGTAGGTTACATACGACCCATTTGGACAAATTTAGTGTTTGGTGCGACTGTAAAAAATCTGTCTCAGCAGTCACCAAACCTGTAATGGTGGGTTACATGAAATTGATCGTGATAAGATGCTGAAGTTCTTCCTAACTAACCTCTATGGCTGACTCCTTTTTTTCAATTTTTGTAATTTTAATTATTTAAGAATAAAAATAATAATAATATAGTAATTTTTTAAAACTGAATATAAAAAATGTTAGTAATTTTATTTCTTAACAAATTTTAAAAGTAAATATAATTATTTTAAAATATATTTTTAATAATTTTATTTTATAAAAATGTTATTTAATTCATAAATAATTTAATTCATACTTATCAATTTTATTTTCGGATCAACTTCACGATGCACCAAATAAAAAGATAACGATATATCCAATTTAATTCTGATTAATGCAATTCAGTCTAGTCAAGGCAAGCCAAGTCAGTCCGGTATATTGAACTCTGCTAAACGGTGGTAGAAAGTATATGGTGTGTCATAGTTTTGTTGTTCATTCCTAAGTAGAGAGAAGAGTTTATGTCCCGTTGACATCGAAGCTGTATAGGTTTGATATTTGTATCACAATTGCACCTCTTGTAAAACCAAAGAGACAGGCATTTGTCTTTGGCTGCTGGCGCCATTGGTTTGGATGCCAGCAGCCCCATGCCACCGTGGCATTGGTTCAACATCCACCCATAAAATCCAAAAAATAATAATATTAATAAATAAAAGTTATCCCCAATCTCATGTGCATATCTCTCCTCCACCTTCATACAGTGGATCCCTCACATGTGAGAGTATCTTCCTAGACCGGGTCATAAAGTAATATTTTTATAGGTTTCAGTTATTTCATAGATTAGTCCCAGTTTTCAAAAAAAAAAATAAAAATGAAAGGCCTTTATTCTATTAATATATTGGATGTAGGTATCAATCTACTTTTTATTATTATTATTATTATTAGAGAAATAGTTATTCGAA
Source organism: Nephelium lappaceum (assembly GCA_021234005.1). Lineage (NCBI taxonomy): Eukaryota > Viridiplantae > Streptophyta > Magnoliopsida > Sapindales > Sapindaceae > Nephelium > Nephelium lappaceum. Next base: position 8,305,866 of record CM038011.1, read on the forward strand.
TAGTACTATTAGTGATTTATTTATATATATAGAGATAGGATCGAAGAACATAAATTTTAATATAAATTTAAACATAATTTATTGACTATTGAATGATAAAGATTTTAATGATTTGATCCACTCATACTTTTACATACAACTTAATTTTACCTTTTACATAAGTGTGTCGTTCTCTTTTATCTTTGTTTATCATTATATTATGTTTTTTCTCTTCAATTAATATTAAAAACTCATCTATTAACAGTAATCCATACTTTTATTTTTATTTATTTTTTATTTAATATTAAAATCTCAACCATTAAAAACCTACCGATTCATTTAAGTATTTTCTAAAATTCTATTATTACCCTTCTCTCTCTCATTTTTATTTTGTAAAGTTGGGAGTGGAAAATTAGGTTATATATATATATATATATATATATATATAAAGTGTTTTTTCCGCTAACAAATTATAACTTTAAAAAATTACGACGAATCAATTAAATTCATTTATTATATTTTTTCTTCTAAAATAAATTCTTTCTTCTATTTAATTAAAATGTAATAGATGAATTTAATTGATTTCTCTTAATATTTTAAATATAGAAGGCGTTGATGATAAAATTATTATATATATATATATATATAAAAGACGAGAAATACCACAAAATCAAACAGACCTCTTAGAAACCGACAAACTCAAAGGGCAGCTACGAAACAAACGACTGACGTTGATATTTTAATCTTATTCAATTACAGATTGCCACCTAGCTGATCACAATTTTCTAATTGGTGCAAGACGGTGAAGAGAGAACATTCATAATCTACGTCATCATATATATATTTTCATTTTAATTTACTTTGGGTCTTGTGATTGCATCTGATTTATAGATTTTTTATGTTGGGCATACGTCAATTGATAAATAAGAATGAGTCTTTATTATTTTGATAATTGAACAATCTAGAATGACTCATAGGTTGCTTGCCCGTGTGCTAAAGCAAGCAAGCTTTGTGCCTTAAACAGCCTGAGCAGATTTCGAGTAGCATCCACAAAACATATATATTTTCAGATTAACACTTATGTAAACGGATAAAATTCGTTTAAATCTCTTAAATTGAAACAGCAATTTTTTCATTAATATAGATTTCTCTCTCTCAATTATTTGGGAGTAGAGTTAAATTTTGTGATCAAACCATATTTTAGAGTTATTATTAAAAAGATCCCAGTAAATATAATATATATTTGTAATATTAAAAAAAAAAATCTAAAATTAATATATCATGGTTCTAATTTGCTTATCAATAACTTTTCAAAAATGTTCTCTTCATCAATACATAGGTTTTTCTAGATAAGACATGTGAAGGATACAATTCAAACTTGAGTTATTGTCAAGAACGCTGATTACATAAAAAAATTGGTAGGTAGTTAACCATTTACGTTTATATTAATAAAATTATAAAATTGAGTTATATCCTTCAATTTAATTTCTAAATTTATATTCTAAAAGGAATTTAATCTTTTACTTTATTACAAAAGATTAGCAATTAAGCTATCCTTAAAATAACAAATTGAAACTTAAAAGGAATAAATTTAACTTAAAACAACTTAAACATCTAAATCATTCTATAACAAGTAAGTTATAAAATAACTTAGGAAGTTAGGATCGTGGGGCTATGTGTGTAATGCGAATATATATTTACTCATCAAACATCTTTAAAAAAATTCTCTCTCCCAAGTCCCACTCCCATCCCATGCATCAAGAAAAGTTAAATACTAACAAGCAGTTCATATCCGTATATAATAATGTTGAATTATTCGTCGCAACCCAAATCAACTAATAAACATAAGCTGTCAATTTAATTTCTTATTGGGGCTTGCATGGATATATAAAATACAATAGACTTCATGTTGTGCTATTTGATCTCAATATGATTCAGCAGCGCCTTGAGATAAAGATGAAAGGTTCCGTTCACGAACATTATTGCACCATCAAATATTTCACAAGAAATTTTAATTAAAAGGCTTATAATTAATTAAAAGATATAAGGACCTAGTGTTGCACATTAATCAAAACCTAAGCCTAGTCGATTTAACGAATCTGATTTTTATCATTATTTTTCTTTAAGACAAATCTGAAATTGTCAAGTACAAAATCTTGGAAGAAAATAATGGATTGGTCCCAACCACTTTCCAACACTGAACGCAACCTCGCAACATGCATCATTATTTTGACCTGCAGACTATTTTGTATTCAAAGGGAGAGGCTCACACGATACATTAGTGCTAACTAAACAACAAAAACAAACATCGCTGGACAACTCGCCAAACTCTCCCTATAACAGAAAAAGAGAATCAAGAAAAAAAGGGAAATGAAAGGCTAGAAAATGTTTGATTAGAGATCAAAAATCGAAAGAAATCGACAAGCGTTGCCTAAATTTCTGGTGGGTATTGTGTGTGTAGTAGTCAAAATGCATGTAATCGATGATCATCTGGCTGAGAGAAAAGCACTACATGTGGTATTGGGTGGGATTTTTGACCTTTGAATTGGAGGACATGATTATAAGATATTAGTGGGATGCTACGAGGGAGTGAGCCAGGGCCACTCTCCACTTCAAATTTTATTTTTCATTCTAAGGTGGATGATGATGTTCATGGTAGAATCTCAGGAATGGTGCCGTCACATCCCACGACAACCTTCCTTTTTGCTACATTACATGTCAACCGCATGGCCACCATTTGTCTCTCCGAATCTCCATAACCATGTACATATAGAGTGATTAAAGTATTAAGAGCCAGGATCCATGGTGGGCTGGTGCAATCTATTAAGCCATTCTCTGTTTCACCTAGTGGACAAGTACAAATATGTGACATTGCTAGACTTCAATATATGAGACACATATTATGGTGATGATGACCAGGCCCAGCAATTTCCCTCTGTTGGGTGATTATCAATTAGGATCCTTTGCTGATTCAAGAGATTGTGCTAGGGTGATATTTGACAGTAAATATAACTTGTTGGTCTTGGGTGCACTAGATTATGCTTTGAAAAAGGTCAAAAGAGAAGTGATGATCGAACAAAGCGTGAACCATGCAGCGGGGCCCCGGCCCCCTTCCCTGTTGTGTTTTCAAACTGAATTGGGATCATGAAGGAGACATGCTCATTGAGTTTTAGACTAGTGTTTAGTCATAAAAGATGCGAATCCCACTTAAACGGTTGAAATTTGGACATGCTCTAATATCACCTTTTACATACAAAATTCGTGTAAAAACTAAATGCATTAGATTGTTAGATGATGCCGTTTACCCTCCCTATCTAATAGATTCAGGAGCAGTCATATGGTCAAGTGCACTGACATCATAACAAGTAGTTTTTCAAAGTTGGACCAGTAATTCTCAAGGCATGCCCTAGATACAAGTGACAAGATATAAATGAACTGTTTGAAACGATAATTGTCAACTAATCTTCAATTATCCGAATTTTCTGCACCAGTTGACTTTCTGTTGCAGATACAGTAGGCTGGTTCGTTTCAACAGCATTAATTTGTAGCTGTTTTAATATATTTTTCAATCAAAATCAACAATGTTTCAGTATATATGTTTCAATCAAAATCAACAATGTTTCATTATCTTTCTTCGATGATTCAAGATCGAGGATTCGTACTTCTAGAGGATAACATAATTCAAATCATGAAGGAAATTGTCAGATGCCTTGCTCTATCCAAAAGATTGAGCTAGCTTTGCATTTTCCAGCATATAATAACTGCTCCAAAAGGGGGCCCAAATTACTTGAATTGGCTCTTCAAGGAGTAATCAAGGCTTCATTTTAAATTATTTGAAATGATGATGGACTTTTTTTTTTTTTTTTTATTTTGTAATACGAAATGATGATGGACTCGTCCTTGCACTTTAATTGGGCCTAGCGATTTCATCTCAGAGTAATGATATTTACACCCCCAAAAATGTATGCACAGCCCAATATGATCTATTTCTAAAAATCCAATATCATCCTTAAAGAAAATTACTAAAAGGGGTAAATAATTTATAACTACACCCATAAATATTAATCACTTCCTCATGTATATGATTAGACTTTTTATTTTCTTAAAACCTTAACTTTTCTTTTGAATACTGATTTCAAATATCAAACAATTTTTAAGAAAATAACTTAAGTGTAGAATATTGAGAATGATTTCAAAATACTAATTTGAAATATCATGCAATTTTTAAAGAATAAATTAATTTCAGAATATTGAACATGAATCAAAATCATGATGAAATAAAAAAAAAATTAAAAAGGAAAACATGTTTGAAAAAAAATATATTTCAAGAAGTTTGTTTTATTTCAAAAACTCTATAAGAAATCACCGATTATGTAAGACCCTAATCCAAATAGACCGAGAAAATAAATTGAGTAAAAAATGAAATCTATTGATTGACTTAATTTAAGTACAAACTCAAGAAATAATTTTATTGAATGTATTTAAGAACCTAAATTGGAAATTAATGTAGGCCATTTTTCTACTAAATGCACTCATATGTTTTCAAGGACAAAAGATATATATACAAAGAGGTTTAAAAGAAAAAAGATCATAGCAAAATGTGGGGTGTAAAATGAAAATTTACAAAACAAATGTTGTGATAAAAGGATGATGACTAATCAAAGCAATTGGTAGTGGGTTGAGATATTTTTATTTTATTGGAAAATTAGACATCTGTCATTAAAGAAAATTGAAAGAAAAAGAATGATAAGTACGAGACAATAATGAAATAAAGAGAGAGGCATATGACATGTGTGTGTGTATGTCGGCCAGACAATGGTTTATATGCATATTGATGTTCAATTAAAAAAAAAACACACACACACACACACAAAACACTCACACAATCGAGTAGTATAAGGAAAACCCTCAAAAGAGAAGAGAAAAGAAAAAGAAGAAGAAAAGAAAAAGAAGAGGCAAAAAAAAAAAAGGGAGAAAAATCCAGGATGCTTGAATAAAATATTTAAATACCAAATTGATCTAGATTTGGAATATAGGAAATTAATTAATTTTTCTATAAGTTCTAAATTCATGAGTTTTATGTAATTTTAGGGTGGATCCAGGATTATGAGGGATCAGATGAGAATCTGTTTTAGATCCAGATTTAAGCAAAAGAATTATTTAAGTTGATAGTTTTATTTTAATTAAACTGAATGAGTTATGTTTATTTATATTTCAAATTTTATTATTTATTTCAAGTAAATAATTTGTTTAGTTAATTAATTTTATAGATTTTAAATTATGTTTTACGATTGGGAAGAAAATTTATTATAAATTCGTATATATGTATACTTATAAGAAATTCCAGTAAGAACATTATGTTTTTAGCTTGAGTTATTATTAAAAAATTTTCAAAATGTTTCAAATAATATGATTTTATATTTTAAGAAAAAATATTGAGTTTTGTTTAGAGAAAAAAAAATAGTTATCCAGAATCATATAGATATTCATAAAAGGTTTGAGAAAGGAAAACTAAAAATGTTTTCAGAACATCAAGATTATATCATCCCTTCTAACGGTCAGATAGACTACACATGTGTCAGTCTCAGATTCACCCAATACATGTATGGCAGATGTCAGTAGAGTCATTGAGCTGTTGGGAGAGTTATTGAATCGCTCAGCACGTGTATGACAGATGTTATCTCTTGCTCTACGTGTGTATTGGGTATCTCCATCACGTATGACGGATTTCCCTAGATACTGGTTGGTGTAGATTTTTATATTACAAATATTACATTTTGAGTTTGATCCGTGCAGAAAGAGATTTATAGAAAACCAAATTTATAGAAAGAGATTTGCAAAAAAAATCTACAACTTATAGATTTTCATACTTTATATTATTAAAGTTATAAAGATAATTTATATAGAAGTTTACAATTTTACAATGATATAAGATTTATATTTAGTTTTCTTTCCCGATATGATTGTATATAAATAATTGAGAATTGTTTATTTTTATTTTTATTTTATTTTTTTACCAATGATATTATATGTTTTATTTAGAAATATTTTTATAAAAGTTATATCCATTCACTGGATCTTAGCGCTCACTCTTTTATAAAACTCATTTTTCTAGGTATCCACTGTAGATTTGTACAGATTATTACAGATCGTGAGAAGAGCCACATGATGATGACAAATGCATTAATAATATTTTTAAGTAGAAACATTTTTATATCTGTATATATTATTTTTAATTAACCAGATTTCCTAAATGTGTTTTCAGAATAATTTTATAGATGAAATATCGTTTTCAGATATTTCGTGAATATTCTATTTATTCAATACATGGGTCCAACATAATAAACGTATAGATTTTTGAATTGTTCAATTTTTAGTTGGATCAAATTGACCATCGGATTTAAGATGATTATTTTAAAAGATTTTCAATGAATCTAGATTTCAATAAAAAAAATACCATAGTTTTCACAGGATCTTCCTGGATTCAAGAGAGGAGTCGCAATGGGTCCTGTCAAATTAATTCAAACTTTTTTTCTTCATAATACAATAGATCTGTTGAACTGATTACATTTTGATCAAATAACATGAAACTTGTTTGAATGATATCATATTATTTCAAAAATTAAACCCAATCAAAAATTAAATCAAGATAAAACTTTCTATATATTTTTAAATTCTATCTCTAAATTGACTATATTTTTTTTCAAATATATATATATTTTTTTTAAAAAATACAAATTAATTGCAAAGTGTGGAGAATAATTTAAAATTCTCTTTGGAAATTGATTATAAAATGATAAGTTTTAAATTAATTATTATTAGAAGAAATCATAATCTATTTGTCTTGTTTCTTGGAAAAAAAAATCTCAAAATTTTTGCAAAATTAATTAGATAATAAAAGAAGGATTATGGATTGTCCTTACAAATATATGGCACAAAAACAATAAAAGAAAAACAATATTGGTATTAATTGAGCTTTATTTGCAAACTATAGATTTTTTTATAGTTTTGATGAGGTGTATTTATAATAGGGGTGTACACACAACTTATGATGGGTGGAAATATCGCCACTCTTTCTTCTCTTCGGATCTTGCAGGATTAAAACTTATCTTTATCTTTCTCAAATGAGTTTTTCACCCCTCTAAAACTATTTATACATCCTTTAGCAAGTGCACCACTGCACCCCATTTCATTAATGAATCATAATTATCCAGACAAACTACATAAACATTCCCTCAAGTTTAGATATAGTTGTAGTTAGATGAAAATTTTGATTATAATTACACAAATATTCTACGATAAGTTGACTTTAATAAACTCAAGTTGTTGACTACCATTTCAATATAAAATGACTATAATACTTTTATTATTATTTTATATTTTATTTATTATTTAAAAATAATAATTTATATTAAAATGGTTAATTACACAAAAATATCCTAATGTTTATCACAAATCCACACATAATGTTAGTTTATCACTTATTGCATGTGAATACTTTTGACTGAGTTTAACTAACAGAAACTTGACAAAAATATTAATACTTTTAGGGTACAATAGTCTTTTTATGTATTAAAATTACTTTGTCACATCACACTTAAATTTATAAATATTTTAAATAAGTAATTATCTCAAAAAAAAAAATTCTAATAAAATATTTTTTTAAAAAATCATATACAAAACAAACAAAACTTTTTTGTTCTTCAACTTTATATATTAACTTAAGAATTTTAGCGTTATCATGTTAGCCCATCAGGTTTATTTTGAGTTTGATATTCTTATGCATTCAATTTAGTTTATTGGAATTTCAAAAAAAAAAAAAAAGATTGTTTCTAAAAGTTTAAGATTTTCATTAAAATTAGGTGTATTGAATCCAAATTTTTAAGAATTTTATCAAAATGAGATGTATTCAATTAAAACTTCTAAAAATTTTATTAAAGATTAGGTGTATTCGATCGAGATTTCTAAAATTTTTATTAAAATCTAAGTATATCCAATTTAGATTTTTAAAAGATACAAATAAATTTATGTGTATTAAAAAACCATTGATTTGTTAAAAGGATAATTCTAATTTCTCCTTTATAGTTTGATATAATAGCCAAAATACCCTCTTAATTTTAGAAATCGTTAAGGACCTCATACTAATTTATAAAATAGATAAAATACCCCTTATAGTATATAAAAATAGTAAAAAAAAACTTCTACCGTTAAAGTTGATGATAAAAATTATGGTTTGACTGTTAGGGTGAAAGGTTAAAATCATCATAGCAAAATAAAATATTAAAAAAAACATTAATATTTAATAAAAGAAAAATTTAATATTTAAAAATTTTGGAAAAAGATCTCCACCATTCATTTCTTATATGGACGACGGAGATCAAAAATAAAATTTAATAAAAGTAAATTAAAAATTTAATTAAAAAAATACAAAAATATATTAATAATTTTTTAAAAAATTATTGTGAGATTTTCATTGTCCATCATGTCGATGAACGGTGGATGTCATTTTTATTAAACCAAAAAAATAAAAAATAAAAACTAAAAATACTAAAAAACCAAACTTTCTCTCTTCCAAAATCATCCAACCATCCACTACCAGACGAGCCTTTCTCCCCCCCCCCCCCTCTCTCTCTCTCTCTTTCTCTTTGTGAAAAACCACACCTATCATCATCGTCATCCACCTTCTCTCTGTTCTTCTTGCCATCCAACCAGAATTAAGCGATTATTCATTAACCCAGATTCAAGCAAACCTAAACGAACCCAGACCTCTGTCATTCCTCCTCTCTCTTGTCTCTCTAAAACCCAAAATCAGGCGAACCTAGACCTCTGTCCTTCTTCTCTCTTTCTCTCTTTTATTCTCTTCTCTTCCTTAAAAATCAAACGAACCCAGGCGACCTGGGTTGAATGCCTGGTTTCATTCATGTTTGGGTTCGTTTAAAGACGTTTGATATGGTTTTCAAAACCCAAATCTAGTTCTCTAGGTTTTGAAAACTAGAAATGATCTTCATCTTCATCTGGTTGAAGATGAAGATCTGATTATCTTTAATCAGATGAAGATATACATTTTTTTTTTTCATTTTTCTTTCTTTTTTTTTTTTAAACAAAAACCTTGTTTAAAGAAGAAAATATATTGATGTTGTTGATCTGTTGATGGTGGAAGAAAGAGGAGAGATTGTTTTGGAGATTTAGTTTTGCGTGTGATGATGGTTGAAGATAACTAGGTTTAGCTTAGGCATTTGATGATGGTTGAAGAAGATAATTTTCTAGGTTTTTTCAAACCTAGAAATGTGTGCTCCAATTTTTATGATTTTCAGAATTTTTTTTAAAAAGAATTATTTTAAAATTAATTTTTACTATTCATAGTAGAGATAGACGGTAGAGATTAAAAAATTATTTTAATTTATTTCTTTTGATTTGTTATTTTATCTTATTTAATGATTTTTAATATTATTATATTAAAGATTTGAGGGTAAATCTGTCTTTTGGTCAACTACTAATGTTTTCTAGTAAAATCAAACAGAAAGGGGTATTTTTGGACTTATGGGAATCAATAAGGGGTAATTAGCGATTATGTCAAATAACAAGGGAAAAATTAGAATTATTCCTTAAAAATACAAATAAATTTATGTGTATTAAAAAACTATTGAATTGTTAAATAATGAATTTTAAAATGAAATTTATGAATAAAAAAACAAAACAAAACTCTTAACAAATCTTACCCTACTCTTATACATTTTATAGAGAATTTCGGTAAAATATATATATAATCTATAAAATTCATGGATTTCACTTAAATCTATCATTTAAAAACATCCACCAAATTCTAATGAATTATGAACTGAATACACCTTTTGGTTTAGATATCAATTTAGGGATCAGTTTAACAATTTTACTCATACATGTTAATCTATCAACTATGCACATCCGTTCATAACTCAAATGGTTCGCTTTCATAAAATGGTCAAGATCACCATACATATTTATTGGTAGGTGTTTTATCCCCTTATTAAAAAATATTAGTCCGTCAACTACCATAAACTGAGTTATGAGGATAGATTTTTTAGTCTAAAAAACCTCTCAATGATCTATTCACTACTCTAAATTGATGTTATGAAAGTAGATTTTTGGGTGTCATGGGTTCGTGATCATTAATTTTAGATTACCATTTAATAGATAAAAAAAAAAAAAAGTTAGCCCATCAACTACAATAAATTATTGCTTTCAATTCATTATTTTACCCAGGTTGAATTATCCTTTTATGAGTGGGTTTTCTCCTCGTCTTACCTCATTTTCCAATAGATGAAAATGCACATCATTTTCATGTACAAAATGATTATGATTCATGACTATCTTCAATGTGTAAATCTTCAATGCAATGAATGCAATATAAAAGATGATGAATGGTAAAGATTTTTTAGTTTACAACGGGGGCAATACTCTCCTTGAAACACTTTCATACAATACATTTTTTTTTTCCTTAAATTCAAGATTAATTTGTTTTAATCTCCACCAATGGTAGAGATTCAACTTGTTTTTTCATTTAAAAAACAATTTAATTTCTGTTTTAAAAGAACAATAAAAAAAGATTTAAAGACAAAAATGCCTTTATAACTTTCAAGTTTTGATTAGGTTTGACTGATGCTAAGCATGTTAATGTCAAATATTCAAGAAATTCTATCCTTATGGGAATAGGCAAACCTATTTCCGGTAATTTTAGTCAATCGTTTGACAAAAGAAAGGGTGGTGGTTCATTAATTTTTTAAGCATAAATGGTGGATGCCGTCTTCTCTAGTAATTAGAAAGCTTTCACTAAGTTGAAATTAGACATCTTTCTTTAAATCTCTTATACCTTTTTTTTGTCCTATATATCAATTATGATGGAGGCGACTCGAATCTGGATAATTATCATATTAAATGAATAATTTATACTATTAAGTCATATTGGATAATGATGCTCTAATGCCTTTCTGGACATGCTTTTTATATTACAAGAATATCAACTCTGGAAGTCGGTAATTTAAAGATTGTTTACTTCACTTGGCGTGGTTTTCAGAGATCTAACATTATCCTTTGTTCTCTTTGCTGCTGCAGTTTCGCATTATTGTGTCATTGTGTGGTTTGGTCACATCGGCTTCTCAATTTGGATTTTGATAATAAATATTTTTTAAGTGATGATTTAAATTTGTTGACTTTTTGAGTCCAATGCAACTCGAAAAATTCCAATTTATATTGGGTTGGATTAATCCAACCCAATCCAAAGACAACTACCTTATGTTTTAGTCTTCCAAAAGATATATGGGCCAGAATAATTGGCCCAACATATACTTCCACCTTAAACTAAGGTAAGAAAAGTCAGTTCGAGTCTTCTTACGTGGGATTTGTTGTTAGCATCTACCATGGCGTAACATGGTTTGATGGAACTAAGTGTTTATCCAATTTATAATATTTAAGATTGAAACACCTCACCACAAGTGATACCTAACGATTGATATCTAATAACATTGTTAAAAAGTAAGACAAGACAATAAGGATCATTCCTTGTCAACCCGACAAAAAACTAATGATTGTTTTATTTTATAGACTTTGCATATTTTTTTTTTTATAGATAACAACCCAATTTATGTATGGTTTTTCAATTAATGGGCTACATCAACTCATCTACGACACATGGATCTATCCATTTAGGATAGTAATTTTCTACCATTTCTTTCTCATATTTTTTAAATTATGTAATCAGTTATTGCTAAACTAATATTGTTAAAAAATAATAATACATTGATGGTGCTTTCATCACATTTGAAATAAAATTAGGATAGGAAGCGAATATATAGTTAAAAAAGGAAGAGAATACAAAATCATCAATTATCTTCAGTAAATTAGGAATTAATAGATAAATAAATATTAAAATCACGTATTCAGCTATGGTGTAAAACAATATCTTTGCAATAAAGATGAAATGTGATTTAATGTTGAATAGTTGTCATGGATAGAGGAGAGAATTTGAGCATCTACAACAAATATAAATAAAAATTTGAAATCATATTTATCATAAATGTAAATAAAAAGTGCCTCCATTTTTTTATTTTCAAGAATAAAAGTGCATTTGCCTGTGGCTGCACAAAATAAAACAACTTTTTAATTTTTTTTTTTTTAATTTCTACTTTAATTCACACGTATGTTAGTTACTTACTGCAAGGCACTAATCCAGTGCAACATGTTTTAATTACCCTCTATGGATAATATTACTGGATTTGTGCAGTCAAAAGACAATAAAAATGTGAAATGTGACTTCCAGTTGCTGTCTGAACTAATTACAATCATAAAAAAATAAAATAAAAAAGTGAAATCCCAGCGGTCCCACCACTAGTAAAGAGTGGGGTCATCTAATGTTTTGCCACGTAGCATTCACTGTCTCGCTGAATGAGCAGCTAGAAGCGTCTACGCCGAATGTCTTGCAGCCGACTCTCATCTGAAGCGCGTGTGCGGCCACCACACCACACTGTATCCAACATAGAAAGTTATATAATTTTAACCTCCAATCCAATTAAATTATTTAAAAAAAACAGGAAGCGATTATTATTACAAACAAAGCAAGGGTTGGTGTGTGTTATTTCAAATTTCATGACCCGAATAGCAGAGAAGCTCCGATTGTCGCTGCTGCTCACCCGAACCACAACGCGCTTTCTCTCGCGTCTCTCCACGTCCACTCTCCGCCTCTGCAAATCTCTACTCTCGAAGACGTTGGGCGGCCTCTTCTCTTCCATGGACAACGACCGTCTCTTCTCTTCTGACGACGACGATCACCTCTTCAATTTAGAATTACACCCTAACAACTCCCGCCAAAACATTTTCAATTCTCGCTCCAACAACCATGCCTTCTTCGACGACAACCTTTACCTTCTTCCCTACAGGTCCCCTTCCTCCTCTTCCTCTCCACTAACACTCAACAAACGAAACTTTTCTGGATAATTACGTCAATTACTTTTTCATGCTGCTTTTTTTTTAATTGATCTTTTGAATGAGAGGATTTTTGTGAATTTGGGCCTTTGAGTGAAAGAGTGTAATCAAGGGGGATTTTGTGTTTCAGGTGGTGGAAGGAGGCACAAAGCGTTCCTCCTCAACGAATAGGAGGCGTTTTATATTCCGTTTCAACTGAGTACGAGAATGCTGACGCAGAGATTTTGTTGGATTTGAGGAAGAAAGAGGGGTTTCATGAAGGAGATTATGCTTTGGTTTCTGAAGGGATGTGGCTGCGGGCACTTAAATGGTGAGGCTTGGATTCTCTTTACTCTTCTTTGTAATGCAAAATAGGTTAGCCCGACTGAAGAGTGATGACTGTTCCTTTTCTGCTCCTACTATGTTGTGGTTTCTACTACTTTTTAATAGAAAATTATATTGGGTCTGCAGTAGTTTTGCATAATTTGGTAACTATGTGGTTTACTGATCAGTTTTTTGACCGTATTAGAGTATGTACTTTTCTTTTTTGTGGGGAGGGTTAGTGGCCCTCCCTTGAGCAAACTTGGCTTCAACACTATAGCTAAAGTTAATGAAATCTGTGGACAAAGAAATCTCAGACTAAGAGTTATGAAGAGGAACTCTAGAGCCATGTCACATTAAATAGGAGTGAACAAATTACATGACTAAAGTTGAGTTAAAAACTTTGTTTAAGAGATACCAGGAAATTATGACTTGTTTTCTTGGATGGAATTCAAATTAAAATGTGAGAATTGTGAGGACATTACAGGTATATAAAGTTAGAATGTACTGGATTCATGTTTTTATAGTGTTGTTATTGAACTTGTATTGTATGTGTTACGTTGAAGAAAGTTGTTGTAATCCCGATGATATTTGTTGAAATCTTAATTCACACGTTTGATGGTATGGCCTCATTATAAATTTAGCTGAAATAAGGGTGTTGTACTGGTAAAAAGGCTATACGATGAAAGAAGGAAGAGTAAATGCTTAAGGGGAGATGGCAGATGGTACTGATTGAATGTGAGATAATGTGGGATGACTCAAGTAAGATGAATGCAGAATGAAGGGTTGACTTATAGAAGTAGGGCATGCGAATGTTTGATCAACTATACTTTTTTTTAAATAATATTAAAGAGTAATAAATGAGGAAGAGAAGAAAAGCCAACAAAAGGGGAAAAAAAACTGAAGAAGGAAGAGAATAATTAAGAAACATTCTATTGGTTTCCAACCAAGAGGCCAGGGAATCAAATCTCCTTGGGGCTATCTTACTTGTATATTATATCCCATCGGTTTTTTGAGTACTAAGGTTGTTGGGTTCAATGAATAAAAGAAAAGTTGAGGGACTTCTGACTGTAAAGACCGGAAAGAAAACACTCTATCCTTTTGCACTTATGGCATTTTATAGGATGCATTAGAGGAGGACTAGAAAGATGTTAATAGATTTAGCAGGAACTACAATTTTCCAGTGCAAAGGGGTTATCTAGTGTGGATAACATTGGAAAAAAGTGTAGTTCTGACCCCAGTATTTGGAGTAAAGTTAATGAAACTAAAACTCTACAATTCTTTGCTTAGGAGAAACAAGAAAGAAAGATATTCTACACCAAAATAGGAAAAGAAAAATCCAGTTTAAAAAATAAATATCATATATGAATTTTTAACAGTTGAGAAATTGGGCTGCTCACACCTGACTTTTCAAGTTATTTTTCCGCTCTTCAGAAGTTTTTGTACTAATTTCTGTCTTGAATCGCAAATTGATCGGCTTTATAATTACTAATGAATCCTTTTCAATCAAATGGAGTTGGCAGCAAGAAATCCCGTTCTGGCATTTGCTTAATCATGCACATTCCTTGTTGACGTTATATTGATGCGAGCCACCATTTTTGAGGGAATGAAATGAGCTACAAAACTAGAGCATGTGCTGTTTGTAATTTATGCTTCACTAGGTCAAAAATTGGAGTGATACTTTGGTATCTCTGGCTGCCTAGGGTAGTGTATTTTGGGAATACAGTCAGTTTAGATTTAATAAAGTAATCATTCTCCTCTCTCTCACTCTCAACATGTTCTTTTGTGTTAACATCATCATAATTGGAACCTTTAAATAGAAGCTGCTCACTTCGTATTGTGTTGGGCATTCATTTGTTCTGATCTTTCCACAGGCATGATTCTAAAACAGCTGCAAAGGATGTTGGAAGCTCTTCAATTGTGGTAGATTATGTGCAGGACATGTTTCCTTTACAGATTTGGCTTTCGGTTTCATGGGAAACAAATTCATTGGTAGTAAAAATTAGCTTAAAGGTCAGCTTGTGTTCTAGCCCTGTTATATTGTTTGATTTCATGTTGGTCTTGTAATAGCTGAAATATGGAATTTAGTATGGGAATGGCCTTGTCTAGGTCAATTACACTGATCAAGAGCACATTTTCCTTCCTTCCTTCATATTTCCTTTTTTTTTTTTTTAAAAAATAAAAATAAAAATAAATTAAATTAAATTAAATTAAGAACATTGTCATCTGCTATTACACTCTTTTTTACCATATTTTTAAGTGCATCTATTGAAGAATTATATATTTTTGTACTGTATTTGAACTTTTAGCTCAATGGAGTATGAAAGGTTCTGGAGACATTGATTTTAGATATAGTTGTGTTTGAACTTTTTTTTAACAGTAACAGAAAATTTATTGAAATAATTGAGAATATACAAGGGAAGAAAACAGAAATCATGCAGTCAAGTTTCATTATTATTATTATTATTTTAAGTGAAGGGAAGAAAATAGGAAAAAATAAAAAATTTTCCAATGTATTTGTCAGAAATAGCACTTGGTGTAGGATCTATCGAATTAAATCTGTAAAATCAACAGGAATTTCCACCATCAGTACTTATCCTAAATTAACTTTAACCAAATCAAAGAACTAAAATGCTAACAACACATTATAGTCCCAGTGAATTGCATGCATGGTCCATTCCTGCAAATTAGTCACCAAAATAGGCTTAAGACTAACAATTGAAAAAACTACAAAATAAAATTTACGTTGAATAAGGTATTTACCTAAGGCACTTAATTATACTTGAAAAGGGCGTTTTGTTATGGTGCAGGGCACTAGTCTATGTCTTGGCTTCCAGTCTAATGAAGCTCTTAATGTGGCATCACCCATCCTTAAAATTAGTAATTGTTGGAGACAGTGATGAACTATATATTGATCCTCAGGTTCATCTTAGGGATTACTGTGTGGAGTTTGGTATTGCTTGATATAGCTCACATGTTAGCTATGTAGAATACCTGATTGTCTTTATCGTTTGATATTGCTCATATATTAATATCTATCCAGAATAGCTATTGAATAGATCGTTCTTCCCATTTCTAAAATACATTATTTTTCTGTAAGATTCCATTCTGCATATGTTTTACTAATTGATGGCATTTTCAGGACAATAAGGTAGATCTGTACAAGAGAGCCTGTGATTTATTCATTTCCAATTCTGAGGAGGTAAGTTTGGCAACAACTAATTTGTAGCTTATTTAGTAATGGTTTTGTATGTTGGGCAACTTTATTTATCCAATTCTTCTGTTGTACAGCTCCACATTTGGGACTTGTCAGGCCAGACAATTCAGTTTTTCATAAATGATGAAGTAAATATGTACAATGATTCCTCCAGACCACCAAATAAAGAGGTTTGACTAGTTGACTTATTTTAATGTTATAGGTCCTTTGGGAACATCAAGTGTGTAAAAGAATTTTTATGTTCAAAGAAACGTCGTTGGACTAGCTTATGCTTGGTCAATATAATTTGGAATTGGAGGCCCCTAATCTTTGTCAGCCTGTATTCGAACCTTCCTGGGTTTGGGAGCTCATACGGTCATACCTTTTTTAACTGTCCTTCCTGATGTTTTTCCTGTATCCAATTTATGAAAAGAAGAGAAGCTTCTGCTTCCAATCTTGAAAGGGGGACACACAAAAGATGGAAGGTTTATTTTTTGGGGAAAATGTAGATGTTTTGTGTGGATAAGTTTATACAATTTTGTTATAGAATTCTGGTAGTGACCTAGTTTCTTTATTATGAAATAAAGTCTTTGTTTGCTATCCACCCCAAAAAAAAAAGAATTCTGGTTGTGAGGAAAATTTTTGGAGATCAATCTTTTAAGTGGTCTGGGCATGATTGCAAGTTTCATATCAATATCTTGTAGCTTAAGTTGTGAGTCCCCAAAGGATGATCCTCCTAAAGTCATGGATTGTTTTTAGCATATTCCATCTTTGTGCCTCCACTGTCCCTGTCATATTTCTTCTAGCTGAAAATCTTTACTTTTCCTTTTCAGTTTAAATATTTTAAATACAAAATGGGAACATTTTCATTTTTAATGTATATTGATTTTTTCTTTTCTGTAGAAGCAAAGATTCAGAGAAACCCTTATATAGCTAGATTATATTAGCTACTAGTTGTACTTCAGTATCATACTGCAATGCTCTGATCTATTGAAATTAAGATGGCTGGATTGAGTTTGCTGATGATATTCCAAGAGTTGTGTGTATGTTTGATATCGAAATCTGAATTTGATTTGAATTCTTGTATCTTGTGTGCTTTGCTATTTTTCAAGAGATTGTATTGAAGGTTTCAGCTTTTTAGGGCTAAGTGTAGAACTTGATGACATTTACTGATTTTCCTGATTGCAACTTTGCAAGTCAAAGTGTGGCAATTTCCTTATCTGCATCGGAGTTGGACTTAATGTTGGCAACTTTTCTGCTTTATTAAACTGAAAAGAACTATGAGACCTATTTTCATTTAGAGTTATAGAAACCCATATGAATGAAAGGTTATCATCGTTAACAGTTTTCGAATTGTAAGCTTGACTCTGGTTTTAATTAGTTTACTTGATCTTTTTTAAAAGAACAAGAAAGCAAATGACTATAAAACAAATTGTTAAGGTACTTTTCTTTTCCTTCTTTGTCTTGTACTAAAACTAAAAGAGGAATTTTCAATTGGTTTCCATAAGCAACTGTTGAATCCTGCAGTTCTGTGATATACCATGGTTCTGGAGAATTATCCAATGGGCTAAACCTATTAGGCAATGGACTCTTGAAAATATCTGTCATCCTGGATGAGTTAGGTTTTGCAGTTTAATTTTATCTGGTGCACTGTGAAATTGGTTTTTGATTGATTCTCCTTTTATTTTTTTTGCTTGATGTTATTGTTGTAATGTTCAGCCGTGAGTAGGATTATCTTTAGGTTCATTGCCGCATTTGATCATTGCTGAGCTGACTGCATGGCAACTTAAACTCATTATTTTAGTACTATCTTCTATCAAATCTTGTATCATATACTCATCTATGAGATTACTTGGATTGCGTTGAAATACATGGCTGAAGAATGTTAGCCTTCGAATATGTTGAACTCCATTTGGACTTACTGGTGCAAATGGTGGGTGCTTTTACAATTATTACTGTGTCCCTGGGGCTAAAGGCTAAAGCCTGCCTGCATTGTGGCTGTTGAACTTAATTTTTATAAAACTTAAACATTTTCGCTAGATATTGTTTATGGTTGAATGATCTTTAATTGTTTTTAAAAGTTTGATTGTAGTGATGAATGTATGAAGGTTTCTAAATTAAGTCCTGCAGCTTGTCAAATCAACCAATGCCTATACAGATACTTTGCATATCTGTTTTTGTTTTCCTTAATAGCATTCATTTCTTGCAATTTGTAAATGATTTTCCATTCTTGGGATTTATTCATTTTGTGTATTTATATGCCTTTTGTTGTATTTGTTGTTGCAGGTTCTGCTTGAACTGCAGGTCTATGGATTTTCAAATTATGAGGAACATGCCAAGATAAAAGATTCCTTTTGCAATGGTTCATTTACAATGAATGGGAGCAATGATAATCTTAACTCTTACATAATGCCTTCCAACTCTTCAAGACGAGGCAGTTGCAATAGAATTGTCAGTTTTTTGGGCTTGACAGGATTGCAGAATCTTGGAAATACTTGCTTTATGAATAGTGCAATCCAGTGCTTGGCGCATACCCCAGAACTTGTTGATTTCTTCCTAGGGGACTATTGGAAAGAGATAAACTATGAAAATCCATTGGGGCTGAAAGTATGTCGTACATGTGTCTGTATTAGATCAAATAGCTTTGATTGATATATCATTCTGATCATTGCTTCTTAGTACTTCTTAGCCATCAACATTAGTTTTCTGCCACATTTTTCAGGGTGAACTTGCTTTAGCATTTGGGGACTTAATAAGAAAGCTATGGGCTCCGGGAACAATGCCAGTGGCACCAAGAATGTTCAAGTTAAAAGTCGCAAACTTCGCTCCTCAATTCAGTGGCTATAACCAACATGATTCCCAAGTGAGTATAGATTTTTTCTTATAGAATGGCAGTTTTATCTTACCCTTAGGCTCCGTTTGGCACGCGGAATTTGAAAGAAATAGATTGGATTGGAAAATCACCATCTCATATTTGGTAGAACTTGGAATTGAATTAAAAATTATACCATATCATGTTTGGTATAGTTTGAGATTGGATTGGAATAAAATTAATTTAAATTTTTTATTATATAAAATTATTTTTATAAAAAATCTAAAAACAAAAAAAAAAACCAAACATCATATCTCATAATTCATCAATATCAAAAACCACACTTCATCAATATCATCATTTCCCACAATTCAAAATCATCAATCCAATTATCAATATCATCATCTCCCATAACAACAACATTATCAACAACATCAAATCATCATAACATTAACAAAAAAAAAAAAAAAAAAAACTCAGAACAGAACCTAGAACTAGATGGTTCTGGGTTTATCGTCAAACCTAGAACCATCTGGTTCTCGGTTTAACGACCTAGAACCCATTTGTCCCAACTCAGAAGAAGAAGAAGAAAAAGAAGAGAGGGCAGAGAGGTTCCATGGATGTGTGATGAGAGAAGGAAGGTGAGAGAGAGAGAGGTGAATGAAGAGAAGAGAAAGAAAATGGGAAATGAAATCCTATCCCACCCAATGACATGGTTGTGATTTGGATTGAAGAATCCCAAAAGAATGAGAAATGAGTGGAGGCTGAGAATCTCAACCCCATTCATTTTAATTAGTTTCCAAACATAGCATTTAAGTAGTTTGGGATTTTTGAATCCCAATCCTATCCTAAATCTCATATACCAAACACAGCCTTATATCCTTGTTATAGCATTAAGATTGCCAAAGTACTATAATATCAGGAGTTGCAACTGCCTCCTGCTTCCTCTTATACAGTACAAATCTCAAAAGGAAAGAAAGGAAACCTAATTAAAGTACTTAAAGGAATTTCATTTTCTAGTTTTTGGAGCGTGTCAACTTCTTTTTTGTTTTTGACCTAGGAAGCATTCAATTTTGAAAATCCTTGTGAAATACAAAGTTGTAGTCAAATGACCTTTCCAACAAAGTAAGTACTGTGCCAATCGGATAAGTACTGAAATTGTGTTAGATAAGGAAAAACAACAAAATTCATTCTTGCACCAATTTTTACTTATTTAAAATGCCAAGTTATTTGTTAAATGAGAAGAAACATAAAATAACTCTTTTAACTTGAATAAACAGTAAGTGCACATTTATATGCATTAAATTATTATTCTAATTTCTAAGATTATGCATTATTCCATAACAATAGGAAAAATCACATGTATGCTTAAATGCTAAAATAAACTTAAATGGAGCGCGAGAAACACTATTAATCCTAAGATAATGCAGCAATTTTCATCTATTATTAATTGTCACCGTAATGTTTTTCTATTGCTGATGCCATGGATATGTACGTAAATTTTTTAAAGGAAGCAAAACAAGTTATTCGAACATAAAGTATGTAGGTTCAAGAGTGAACCAATATTCCACAATAACAAATTAAATAAAAGTCGAATATACAAGAAATTAGATCAATTAAGTACAACCTTCTAATCAAGTATGATAAGAAATAGTGAGTTGTCTTTGAATTCTTTAGAAGTAGATGCCTAGCATAAAATTGAATAATAAGCCTTAGCTTTATAAAAAAATTCATCTATAACTATTAAACGACAAAAATGTCCAAAAAGAAAGAAACCACAAATGAAGGAGCAACGTGCATCAAACCCACCGTTGAAAGCAACTTACTTTATTACTTCACAACCATAGAACAATGGAGATAAATATGATTTAAATATTCTTGAAATTTCTTGCACGTGACACACCAAGAGGGAAGATGACAAGAATTATGATGTCTCTTTTGAATGATATCACAAATATTTATTTTGCCATAAGTTATGAACCATAGTAGGACTTTGATTTCTTAGGGCCTTTCACTTCTAAATTACACAAGCAATTTTAATAATTAATAATGGATAGGACCTATCATTCGCAAACCCTGCAAAGGACTTGCAGGAGAATTTTTGTTTAATCTTAGATTAGCCCCTCTCATTTGCACTTCTCAAATGAAAGAAACACCATCTAACAAATCTCTATCGTTCAAGTTTCTTCCTTTAATCAAAAGACCATTCTCTATATGAAAAAAGACCCTTTCAATAATCTTTGAATTGAAACACTTTGCAAGAATCAAAGCTTATAGAATCTTGGAAACCTCCAGCTTAGGAGTGTAGCATCAATTGAACTATCTACACAAAAACGAATCCACCCAACCACAAACATCAAATTTCAAGTTACATTATTGAATCCTTGGATTATAATTAAAGCCTCTAACAACTACTTTAGAGTCCCTATTATTTTCTTTTCTTTTCTTTTTTTGTTTTTTTTTTTATAGGAAACAAAAACTTTATTTCTTAATAATGAAATTAGATACCAACTAGATATAAACGTGAACCAGAAGTCCACCAAAACAACCATAAAACAAAAAACAATACGCTAGAACTGAAGAATTAATCAATGAACAATAAACTTCCAATCAAGTAAAATGAAAAATAAAGAAGAGTCTTTAAAATTTTTGCTAGTAGATGCTTAAAGAGAAGCCAAATAACAAGTTTTATCTCATAAAAAATTCTCTTCCTCTTCAACATCTTCAAAATTCTTTTGTTTCTTTTTTCCCAAATAACTTATAAAATGGCAAAGATTTCTCAATTCTAAAGAATACTCGTTTTCTTTTCTCCTCTAAGGACTCTAAAATCTTCCAAAAAGAAAGAATATAAAGATTCTCGAGCAACCCACTTCATCCCAACCAAAGAAAACAGATTACTCCAAATTTTATCACCCAAGGGACAATGAAGAAAAAGATGATCCAAGTTTTTTCCATAACTCTTGCACATGACACACCAATTAGGAGAAAGACAATAACTAGGAAATCTTTTCTGGAGAATGTCACGTATTTAATTTTCCATAAGTAATTAACCAAACTAAAAACTTGATCTTATTCAAAGCCTTTGACTTCCAAATAAAGTTAGCAAGATCAAACCTTGGATCAGAATCATCTTGAATCAACCATTCAGAAAAAGACATGCAAGAAAAATTTCCGTTGGAATTGAATCTCTAATCCTTTCTATCTTCCGATTCTGAATTGAAGGAAACACCTTCAAAAGAGATAAGGGAAGAAAATATGTGTGAGTTAGGTCCCTATTATTTTCTTAAGGACCATACTACTTGAAACTTTATGCCACAATGAGTTAGGTTCCAAAAGAAAATCTCCAAAGCCATTTCCCTAGCAATGCCAAGTTTTCTTAATAATATTCTCAATCCCTAAACCACTTTTATCTTGAGATTGAGAAATAATTTCCTACTTAATCAAATGAGCCTTATTGTCTTTGCCAATGCCACAAATTTTTTTTTCTCTTACTAGCTTTTCAAATCTTTTTGCCATAACCTACAAGAAATTTAAACAAAAAAAGATAGTATGTGGGTATAGTATTCAACACTGCTCAAATCATAGTCAATCTTTCACCCCCAGAAATTAAAGCATTTCTCCGCCCTTAATCTTCTTTAAATTTTCTCAACAACCAAAGCACAAAATTTTAAAGATCTTGAATTACCCTGCCAGTGCAAACCTTAATATTTCAAAGGCCAAAAACCTGCACCACGCCTAATAAAATTGGACAAATTAATCAACCCTCCTTCACCAAAATTAATATTAGCCAATATATTCTTGGCTAGATTGATCTCAAGCCCCAACACAGATAAAAACACACAAATGAATTTTGATGCATGTGGAGGAATTATTTTTTAATCTGTTCAATTGTCTATTTGCAGGAAGTTCTTGCCTTTTTGTTGGATGGACTCCATGAAGATTTGAACCGTGTGAAATGCAAGCCATACATAGAAGCTAAAGATGCAGAAGGCCGCTCACAAGAAGAATTAGCAGAAGAATATTGGTGGAATCACCGAGCCCGTAATGATTCCATCATAGTTGATCTGTGCCAAGTAATTTTCTATTATAGATTTATGAAAGTGTTCATTTAGTAAATGAGGTCATCATGTCTATTTAATTCATATCTAGTCCAATTCATATCTAGTCCTGCGCAAATTATCATGGTTACCTTGATAGTTTGTATTTTGAATGCTGTTTTCTTATTTATTTGCTAAGGACTGCTTGCCTTTTCTTTTAAATCTATTTGTTCAATAAAATCGTTTTTGTTCCTAGCATATAAGTATAGGTTCTTTGAATGGGCATTCATGTTGCCGATGGAAATGGTGTAAGTGAATTCATTGTAAACATCACCAGCGCTTCATGTGATTTTGTAATTTCAAAATTGTTTAATGTAAATTTATTTGTTTGATCCTTCAATTTTCCAGAAGCGTAAATTTTGCTCAGTTCTGACTGGTAACATTGTTTCTTTTTTTTTTTTTTTTTTTTTTTTTTTTTTTCCATTGTAGGGCCAGTACCGCTCAATGTTGGTTTGCCCAGTTTGCAAGAAGGTGTCTGTCACATTTGATCCCCTTATGTACTTGTCACTACCATTACCTTCAACAACAATGCGGACTATGACCGTGACAGTTTTTAGCACTGATGGAAGTACTTTGCCATCTCCATTTACCATAACTGTGCCGAAGTATGGAAGATTAAAGGATCTTAGTGAGGCATTGAGTGCCTTATGTTCTTTAAGGAATGACGAAACCTTATTGGTGGCTGAGGTATGTTCTAGAGCTATTGTTTTAATATTGGTTTTTATTATAAAGAGCATGTTGCATGTGAGCCGTAGACCAAAGCATGGGCTCCAAGCACCTTCATTGGCCTTAGGGCACAGGCGCTTGTACTGCAGTGCTCCTGCTTTGTTAGCATACTAGACATGATGTTACTGTTAATGGGCATGATCCAGGAATTATGCTGGCACACTCATCTCTAGTAATTAGTTCTCTTAAATATTTGAGGGGAGTAATGTGATCCAGACACAGGTGCTCGAGCATCATGACAATTTCTATAGCATTTTTATATTGGTGCAGAATCTATTATTTTTGCAGATCTTTTTTCTTTTTCTTTTTTTTTTATTTTTTTGTCTTTTAATGTTCTTACGATTTGGGATTTGGGAGAGGAGGATATGACTCAAACCACCACCTCATTGTTGTGGATAGGAGGGGCTTACTGCTGGGCTGACTTAATTCTGTGTTTCATTTACGGTTTACCGAATGCAGAATTAAAACCAAGATGAAATTATTATTTTCTATCATTTCAAACACGTTTTTGTCTCCAATTTATTGAAGTATTTTTAAACCTAGCTTGCAAAAATTGAGATGATCCATTATTGTCAAATGGTATATCTTCACTTCTCATGGTTTTATGATTTCTGTACTTTATTGAAATTTGAATGGCCCTGCCGAGGCCGAGAAATTTGTGGAGGTTTATATCCATATTTAATCTGTGCATGTGCACTAGCACAATTTGTGAAAATTTGGGCTTGATCATGTATACCGTTTGAGCTTTTAATATTTTTGCTGACATGTAGATATACAAGAATAAAATTTTTCGCTTGTTGGAGGAGCCATCTGATTCATTGGAGTTAATTAGAGATGATGACAAACTTGTTGCGTATCGATTACCAAAAGATAGTGAGACATACCCCTTGGTTGTGTTTATGCATCGAAGGGAAGAAAAGTAAGTTTGCTTAGATTTTCATATATGATTATTATTGCAGATTTATTTAATTGATCAAAATGATTTCACATTTATTATGTGCATCACTCTTTTAGTACCCTCTTTCTTTTCTGTGTAAAAGAATGTTAGGATAGTGGATGAATAATACAGATATGGCATTTATAACTTGTTACAGGAAAAGAGTATATTGTATTTATATTTCTAAAAGCCACCTCAGTGAACTTACTTGTCCAAAGAGGACTTAGCAAATGTTCAGTTTCTGCCATGGGTAGGGTAGTTTCTTATAAAAAAAAAAAGAAAAAAAAAAGAAAGGAATTAAAAAATTAATAAGGTATCCTGTGCATGGTTATCAAATATGTATTTAATACATTTAAAGCAGTGTTCTAAAATTTGGCCTAGGCTGCCGCTTGCCTAGCCATTGCGAAAACACCCTATGTGCCGCGTAAGTGGCACACCGACTAATTGGCACTTGGCAACATCTAGGCATTGCTAGGCAGTCTGTGTTGCCACAAAGATATGTTTATTTTTTTTTTTTCCAACGCCCAAAACGATGCGTTTTGGGTGTTGAAAAAACGGTGCCTTCACCAGTTTGGGTGTTGAAAAAACGGCGCCTTTTTTGAAACACCCGAAACTGTCCCATTTTGGGTGTGTGTTTTAGAAAAATAAATAAATAAAATCAGAGCACCCGATGCCTTTTTTAAAACACCCTAAACGGTACCGTTTTGGGTGTTTGTTTTAGAAAAATAAATAAAAAAAAGCAGAGCACCCTCCCCTCCCCTCCTCCAATTGCTAAAACCCTATGGCATCCTTCAACTCTGGTGGCGTTCCTTGACCGCTGAGCAAATTCCCTATGCGCTAGGCGCTGGGCCACCACCTGACTAGCACCCAGTGCCATTTAGATCACTGATTGGGAGTATGATAAAATTAAATACAAATGAAAGTGGCCATAGTTTTGATATAAATCCCATGCAGCTGTATCAAATCGCGTTCACCTTTTCATTTCCTGCAAAGACTCTTCAATTGTTTAGTTTATATTTTTTCAGAACTTGATAATTATGGTTGTTTCCACTTTACTATTATTTTTGTTTAATCATATTAGGGTCAGGTCTTATGGTTCTGGGAGGGTAACGTCGGAGTGGAATATGTTTGGCACTCCTGTTGTTGCAAGGTTGTCTGATCTTTCTAATGGATATGACATTCGTAAAGTTTTTTTAAAATTGCTTGATCCGTTTCTAATGCCTGTTGAAGATATATTAAATGACTATGATGATGCGGGGACTATGGCTAATGAAGATTCTGCAGTGGAGGATGTTATTAGCCCAACAGTCTCAGATAATGATGTGGGCTCGGACAGTGAAATTGGGAATGAGCAACATATGGGTTCTGACTTCCAATTCTACAATATGGATACAGCATCTGCCGAGATAAAAATGAATGAATCTGTATTGATCTCAAAGTTAACTAAGCGGTTGAATATACTCGTTAACTGGCCCGATAAGATGATTGAAAAGTATGATACATGTCTTCTCAGCTCATTGATGGAAGTTTTCAAGCCCCAGTTATTCATGATGAAGCCTCAAGAATCTGTTTCTCTATACAAATGCCTCGAAGCCTTCTTGAAGGAGGAACCTTTGGGACCAGAAGACATGTGGTTAGTGTGTTTTGTAATCTGTGTTTTCCATACAAACCATATATATTTGTCTCGCTATATCGTGCTCAGTTCGGATTTAGTCCTAATACCATTACCCAAGCACATTTATCTTTGTGTACACATAAAATTTATATTTTCTATTATACGATCTACTGCCAAGTAATGAGGTCATACTCTTGTTGCTCCTCTAGTGCCTGATGTTGCTGTTCTGTCTAAGTACAGGTACTGTCCCAGCTGCAAGAAGCATCGACAGGCCAGCAAAAAGTTAGATCTTTGGCGATTGCCTGAGATTTTGGTAATTCATTTAAAGAGGTTCTCATACAGCCGATATCTGAAAAACAAGCTTGAAACGTATGTTGACTTTCCAATTGATGAACTTGATCTCTCAACTTACATTTCACATAAGAATAGTCAGTTGTCCAATCGTTATGTGTTATATGCAATAAGTAATCACTATGGAGTCATGGGAGGCGGTCACTATACGGCATTTGTTGATGTAAGTGATACTGATCCCTCTTTCAGAACTCTTCCTCTGATTTCCTGTCCTCAGTTACCTCAATCAAGCTCTTTTATGTTGATGAAATTACACATGGAATCTGTATAATGAAATTTGCTGTTTTTATGTTGTAAATAAGCTGACTCAAAAATTTGGTTTTCTAATATGAATTTTCCCTCTATTAGCGGGTGGGCATGTCCTGTACATGCCTAAGTAAATAGATGATTGTGTATGGTTTATGAATGATAACTTCATATCATGGGTAGTGGTGCTGTAAGGTTGAAGGACTTAGAATTTATTAGCGCTTCATTAGGTTTTGGAGCAAATATGATTTCATAGTATGTTTTCATAGTTTTTTAAACCATTGTTTTGAGGGTTAAGCTACTATACAGATACTATACAGGAGTTATCTAGATACATTAGATTACAATCCAATGGTTCAAATAAATCAGCATTTTGATCATTTCGAATGTTACTGAATGGCTCGAGTGGTGAGTATTTATGTTGATCTCGTACCTATCTTTAAGCTCATTTAAATTGATGGTTAAATTTAATTGTTTGAAGATGATATTTTGAGAAATTAGAGATTGATAGGTCTGTAAATTGCTTCCATATAACACGGATACCGTGACATTTTCTATTTAATATAATTGTTCTAACACTTGCTGCTTCTACACAGCTTGGGCACGGGAGGTGGTATGAGTTTGATGATGACAAGGTTTATCCTGTTGGTGAAGACAAGATTAAGACATCTGCTGCTTATGTCCTTTTTTATAGAAGAATCCCAAGTGTCTGATTTAGCATACTTGTATAGTTATACACCCCAAGCCAGAATCAGGGTTGACACCAGCAATGCCTTTTTTACAAGCCTTATGTGGATCTTCCTTTTTTTCCTGAAATTTGAAACAGAGGAAAGAAATAGAATGTTGATATTGTACAGTATTGAAAATGTGCCAGCAAAAGTCAAGGTATGGGCATGCATTTCTCTTACATGTGTATATATACGTGTATACTTAAGTAGGTTAATTTTTTCTGTAGGGGCAACATCCCCTTGAGTAAATATTACTTTAGCGATAAAATAACTCAAAGCATTTTGGTCTCTTAAAACGTCCAATTTTGTTGTGGTCTACGTCAACTGATTATTGCAATGAATTGAACCTGAGAAACTGTCGAGGAAAAGATGCACAATAATTATAAAAAATTATTTTGCTGTAACAGTGCATAGGATATTTTTCTTGCCAAGTTCGAACAAAAATGCAATTTAAGGCCTGAAGTTTGTTATTTTCTAAAACTTAAATTATCAATAACGGTGAAAATAAGGCTGCCAACCACCAAAAGGTGAAAAATTGGGGTTTATTAATCAGTAGAGCAAGGTTTCTGCCGATCGAGAATAATTTTCTCAATCTTGGATTACTAAAGTGTGTGGAACAGTTTAAATTTAGAATATATATATATATATATAATATAATGGTAAATAAAACATAAGGGTATTTTTAAATAAAATAAATAACTTTTAAAATTTTATTATTATATATAAATAGATCGTTTGTTTTTTCGTCTGAAGATTGAACGGTGATGTTGAAGATTGAAGACTGAATAGTAACTAAATTTTGAAATTTAAATAATATTTTTGTTTTTATTTTTATTTTTATTTGTATTATCTCTAAATATATTATAAATATATTTATTTTTTAATATTAAAATATTTAAAAATTAATAATTTGGTATTTATACCATTTTAACTATTTGTTGTTATGTAATTTTAATTAAGTTAATAAAAAATCTGAAAATAAATAATTTAATAAAATTTTAAAATATTTTTATGTACATATTAATAATATTTTATTCATAATTAAAATATGACTAAAAAATACAGTAGTTTTAATCATATATATATATATATTTAAATATATTAATATATTTAAGAAAACAACTAGAAAATGAATGTTTAAATTGTAAATTAAAATACATTGGTTTAATTCTAAAACCATTTGATATGAAATGTATTTAATTTTTTTTTTTCAAATATATGTTTTGTAAGTATCAAGAAAAAAGAAAA
The DNA here is from genome assembly GCA_021234005.1 of Nephelium lappaceum. Lineage (NCBI taxonomy): Eukaryota > Viridiplantae > Streptophyta > Magnoliopsida > Sapindales > Sapindaceae > Nephelium > Nephelium lappaceum. The sequence goes on from CM038011.1 coordinate 8,335,058, forward strand.
GAGAAGGAAATTTAAGTAATATAAAATTAGGATAAATTTAAAATTATGTTATTTTTGGAAGAATGAATTTGGAATAAAAATTTTTAAATGTCATTAAATGATTTATAATTAAGTGAAAAGTTAAAATTTTTACTTAATTTTTTTAACTGTTTTTGGATAGTTTTAAATAATTTAACCATTGAAAAAACAAACAAAAACAACTTAAGGAGTGTAATTCAACACTTTTAAATTTTAAGTGAAAAAAAAAAGGACGACTTTAAAATGTCATTAAAAGAAAAGTGTGAAAATTTTAAAAAAAAAATGTTTATAAGAAGAAAATCTCATATATATATATTTTAATACTCTTATACTTTGACCACTATTTTGCATTTTATTACAATAATGCCTGAGTTGGGACGGACGGCAGCAAAAGGAAATGGATAGTGGCACAGAGCCACTGAGCTAAGCAGGCTCATCTGATTTGAATTTGCATACATACAAAATACACTCTTCTTGCGAGGTAACCCTTAAGTTTTCAATGTTGTGTTTTGTTGTATGTTACTGGGTAGCTTTGATTTTCTTTTGAATAGTTATAATTAATTTGGGATTTGAGGGCGGACATACATACTATATGCTGATTCACATTTTATGTGTTTTAATTAGTGTAAAAATTTGGTGTGTGCTAATCGTTCGATTAAATGCCTCAGACAACTGTTCACATGCTTTCTGATGATTTTTTAACATATTATTATTCAGAAAAATTTCCTTAATGACAAATATGTTAAGATGTGTATAAACAACAAACAAGTGATGTCATTAAACCAAGAGAAATGATCAAAACATGAATGTGTCGCATTCAACTGTGATTCTATACATAGCGGTTGTTTGGGGTGTGCAGCTAATGATATCGATTCATCAGGAGGTTTAATTATGGAAGAAGTTGAGATGGTGAGGGGAGACAAACTCATATTAAGAGGGTTGAAGTTTCATGGTTTCCATGGGGTGAAGCCTGAAGAAAGGTCTCTTGGTCAAAAGTTTTTGATAGACATAGATGCCTGGATGGATCTTCGGGCTGCTGGTATAAGTGATCACCTCTCTGATACTGTTAGTTATACAGATATTTACCGGTGAGCAAAAACTTGATGCCGTCCCTTGTGGTTCCTGAAATTGGCTATATAGTCATTTCATAGTAATGATTTGGTTTTGCTATATTTGCATTTGATTGCAAAACAGTTCAGCTTTGCTGTTTTACTGATGCCTGAAAATTGTTTAACTAAGATTATCTTTGACAGGTTTTGGGTTTATAGTGTGTGTTTTATAAGATATGAGGTTCCCTTCTGATGATTTCAACTGCTACATTAACAGCATTGCGAAGGAAGTTGTGGAAGGACCACCGCAGAATCTTCTTGAGTCAGTGGCTCATCTCGTTGCGTCCACCACCTTGGTAAGATACCCTCAAATATCTGCTGTAAGGGTGAAAGTTGGGAAGCCTCATGTTGCAGTTCATGGTCCTCTTGACTACTTGGGGGTTGAGATCACCAGATACAAAAGCATTGATGGACCAAAAGGCTGAGGATTTATAAATTACATCCCAGCTGATGGCTGTTTTTATCTCCTTTGTACTGTTACAGTTTGATTTCTTTTGTAGTTTTTCTTGTGACAGTCATTATCTTTGGTTTAAGATTAAACTTTCTTTTTGTTGAATCGATGAGGGCATTACTTAACGAGTTCTCCTCTTTTATGTCTTTATCCTTTTGCTAGTTTTCATTTCATGAATTTATAATTGTTTAATAACCCTACAATTCTTTTATAGATCTTCGGCTGTTGTTAAACCTAGCTGATTGTTTAGTCGTTTGAACAACCAGAAAGTGGTCTTTGTTCATATGCAGAGGCGCATACTTGAAAATTGAAATAGAGTTTGTTTAGAATTCAGGGGGATGTCATCAATGTGTTCTGTGCATTTGATTTCCTTGGATGAACTTTGCCCTTTTATGTAGTGGAAAAGCAATTGCTGGAATATAGATATATTTAGTGAAAGAGGAAAGATACATTGGCCTTGGCTTTTATGAACAGAATGAGCCACAGCCATCCTCCAAGGGTTTAAAAGCTTTGGTGTGACGAGTTTAAGGTTACATGAATAGTCCAAAGTGCAGTCATGTAGCAGAGACAATTTTATGTAAAGCAATCGTACAGGATCTGAATATGTCATAACCCCTCGGTTCAGACTTCAGATCAAAGGGTGTCTATTAATTGGTAATATCCCATAATGTGTACATCACATAAACTGAAGAGTTACTAGTATGTAACTCCAAATCAAGCAACATAACAATTTTTTATTTCAATGGGACGATTAAAACGGAAATGTCTCCATGAAATTCTACATTGTAATCAAAGTTGCATACTGGCAGCCAATTGAAAATACATTCTGTGCATCATCCATAACCGAATCAAAACTATCCATTTCTCATTCTAGCATATCATAGCATGTTCCTACGTTGCCACTCCGACTACCATGCAGAAAAATGGGAGGTCTCCAACGCTTCTACAGAAACTACTAACAAAATGTGATTACAGCAAAATTTCAGCTCAAGCTGCCATATTTGGTTTTTGCCTGCTGGCTTTGCCTTTGCGGTTCCAAACTGGAGTTGTCTCAATAAGTGTATGAGGTACAAGCCGCCTTTCCCGCTTAGTAAGCTTGCGGAAGTTGTGGACTCTCAGCCTGGCTATTTTTGCCTCCTCTTCAGAAGTCATTTCCCTCACCACCACTGTCAAACGGCATTCTGGTCTTACTTTGATTCCGGCCTTTCCCTTGGCATGGTATGAAATTCTTTTTTTAAAAAATCCCTTTCCAACAAAGGCCTCAGCTGTAAAGAATCAGACACACATAATACGAAAAATAAATGGAATTTACAAGAACAAATTAATATCACGAACCAACAGGGAGAACAATTTATATCACTTACCAACAAGGAGACGATCTGCATCCAACCCATGATTATGAGTGGCATTAGCTCGAGCAGAGTGAATAACCTACATAGCACAGATTTCAACATTGTGTTAAAACTAAAATCTTACTGTTCTTAGTAAATAAAAATGTTCTCCTTTCTCCTAGAAATTCTAAATCCACATTTATCCACTAACACCACAACTTGTCCTACGCCTACGTGATTTTGGACAATTATTTAAACAGTACCCAACCAAATGAATTCTAATTAAAGAAAGACACTTCAGATCCTGTTTCCAGAAAATGCATATCGTTATTTGTGTTAATGTTTCCTAAATAGTAATAACTTCCCTTTTTATCCCTTTTTTCCTTTCCTTTAAATAGTAGGAACACTTGAATAAAAGTATTTCTGAGAAGAACAAAGTCTCAGACTGAGACTTGCCAACACTGCCACATGCTTTTGTTTTAGTAAGAATAACACTGCTAGTTTCCATGCCGGTTCCACCAGCAGAAAGCTAAATTTAACCCTTCCTAGTAGATGAAACACAAAAACTTAAATAGCGGAATCACCTGATAGACAGTTTTTGCAGCTCGCTTTATGGTCACTTGTAACTGCAAAAGTGCATCTTCCACACGCATGCCACGTACTAATGCAGCCACCAAGTTGACTTTTTTAGGACTCTGAAACAAGCAAGTGAACTAAAATTAATCAAATGATGCACAACAAAACTAAGATGGCAATATCATGCACACGGCGCAGCTTAAAAATTTAAGCGCATCAGCATCTCTAATGGCCCTAAATTAAAGATCCATTAAAGTGTAACTTGTTTTGAAACAAACCACCCAATGTTTCATCTTTTTTCCAAAAATTAAAATTGGAAATCTAATAGATGATAAAAATTAAAATGCCTAGAACCGCTCGCAGCAAGGTTAGGGTTCTAAAACCACAGGAATCCCTAGCACTCCTCTCGCTATCAGTTTACTTATTCATATTTGATCTGGGACAAAATGTTGGAACTGCTTCTCCTTAAATACAGCAAGCTTCAGCCAGTACACTAAGGGATCACCAATGATAATATAAGATCAAGAAATTAAACAATGGAAGAAAATAATGAATGTATAACAGACAGGTTCTCAAGTTTCAAATTTCATGCTCAGATGGGATTGCCTTCTAGACACAAACAAGAAGAAAATATAAAAACGAATATTAATAACTTTAAAACTACTAATACCTGCTTTATACCCTTCAGTACTGCTTGAACTGTTGCAGGCTTAGAGACCGCCTTCTTGTCTTCAGCTTTTCCACTATCAATTGCCAAACGAGGAGTCAATGGAGATGAAATAGGTGTTTCATCTGACAAATTGGCAAGTAAGTTCCTTGAACTGGAAATGCCCTATAGACCGAAAAAAAAAAAGACATATCATGACAGAGAACCCAAAATAAACATGCATGCAGTAAAAAAAAATATGAAACCTGTAATTTCAACCAAATTCTGCAGTTTAGATTGGTCCAGTGAAGGATTACAGTTATAAGAAGCCAACTTGAAAACCCTAATTCATGCAGCTATCAGTACTACACCAAATTTTCCTTATGGAAGCATGACTCAGAAAAAAAATTTGAAAATAAAATTGACAATGGAAGCATCTGCTTCATCATGTTCTTATAGGAACTAGCAATAGGTAAAACAAACAGCAAAACTGATTAAAGATTATTGTCAATGTATTAATCAGCATATTTTATACTTAAAGATGGGTTGGTTCCATGGTTAATAAACTATGTTACAAGGCCATGCAGCATAAATTTAGTACAGCATATTAAATCAAGGCCATCCTAGACAGAGGTATAAATACATAAATTTCATAAGTAAAAATCATAATGTAAGTTACTAACATAGTAACATGTCTTTAAAACATGCGAGTAGATAATCAAATGCATCCCACATCATATGACCCTTCAATCTTTAATACACACAATACTTTTCAAAATTTGATCAAAAACATGCCCCAGTGTGCAAGTCCATGTCAGTCATGCATAAAGTGTCATCAAATTTACTTCAGAATCATTTTTGTAGAAATATACTTCAAGATCATTCTCATCATACTTTATTTATATAATATAAGAGAAAAATATAAATAAAAACTTTAGCACTCATGGATCATATACAGTAAATGCGCCATTGCTAAAATAGTCCCTAGTAAACCTCTCAAAGTAATAACAGGGTATCTTATACAATGGAAATTATATGCTCGTATTACCGACTGTTGCAAATACTGATATAGAGGCCTTGATATATTAGCGGAAGGTGATCTCCAGAGACTTTGTATATGTTGTAATCCACCTGCAAATTTATTAAATCAACCCTTCAATTAGAGTTACAACTGGAACTAGGACCTTGAATAGTATAAAGATGATGACAGAATAGAAGTAATAAGTGATAACGAAAACGAAAAGGTCAATTTTTATAGTTTCAACTTAAGTTTATTCATGTCTCTATGTTAACCCTGCCCCACGTATGATCATAGATTCTATGACAGTCAATAGAGTTAACATTAACAATATGCTATCACAGAAGACTAAAATATAAACTAACCCGGCAAACGAGACGGCTCATAGTGGGAACAAGAAAACCTGGAAGATGCAGTGTAATTATGTTCCACCCTCTTTCCAACTTGCCGAAGCACGGACTGTAAATGCCTCTGCCAGCCAACCATGACTTGGAAATCTAACTTAACAAACTAACAACAACCTCCAGCAGATTATATTCAATTATCTACAAAGTGAAAGTAACAGTGTTAGACTGCAAAATCAAAACCAAATATATACAAAAATTTTGAAAATTAACAAAAAAAAAAAGAATAAATAATCAGATAGAGAGCTAAGGTAAGGATCCCCTCAAAGATTCACAATCATACAAGATTTCAAGTCAAAATTATAGCAAACAGGTGCAAATTTTTCATTTATTTTGGTACATTACCAACCCTATAGTCGTTTACGGAAGCAGAATTTATAAACGAAAGCTCATTGAAGAATATCAAATGAATTTTCGATAAAAGGAAACAAAAACACAATTCTCTTAGGCATTTGATCGAACACTTACCATACACCACCACATTTATAAATGCAGTACATGTAATTGGACCATTGAATTGTATATATTACATTATAAGTTGTTGAGACCCCAAAGAGAACACCATTTGATAAATGCAAATGCAAATATGATACAAAATCCAAACGCATAACATAAACTTCACCCAAAAAAATAAAAAAGAGAAAGCTGTTGCGGGTAATGCTTACCTGTGAAAGTGTGTTATGCTACAAAGTCTCTTGTAAACGCTTGATTTTGGAGCGCAAGTTTGAGAGGAAACATGGAAATGAGAGGATCAGTCAAGTATTGTGTGAAGATGTGATTCGAGACTCAAGTAAAAAGAGGAAATAGGGTTCTGGGTTTTGCGCTAGTTTTTTAGAGGGTAATTATGTCTCTTTAGTTTTTTAGAGAGTAATTATCTCTTGGTTCAAATGATTGGTTATTTTGTTGTCGTGGTTGTTTTTTGTTTTTGTTTTTTTTTTTTATTTTTTTAACATAAATCTTCTCATACTAGATTAGACGACTATCTAGACTTATATCAATGAACCGTCTGAAAATCTATTCCCAAGACAAAGAGAAGTCTACCTACAATGCAACATTACCATATTTTTGTGGCTACATGAATTTGAATCTTGCCCTTGACAATATGGACAAGTGGGTATAAGCATTGTGGCAAGTATTCCAGTTGGTTGTTGAGATTACTCTTACTAATTTTACCATTCAATTTTCTCTCCTGGTATGGAAAACAAGAAAAGAAAAACAAAATGACTTTCTATTGTCAAATGAAATTATGCTCTATGTTATTCAAATAACTTTTTTACTTTTTAGTCTAATTTATATAGTTATCTCGATGGCGGTATAAATTTATAAAGGATTACTTTGATTAAAATAAATTGATGTCAACTCGATAGTTTATCTCAATGGGTAAAAAAAAATATAGTTTATCTCAATATTTGAATAAATTATGTATGCTATCCCTGTTCACCGTTTGAAAACTTTTAAAATACAATTAGAATGTACATGTAACAGTGAGAAGTTAGGATAGACCTAACTATGGAATGGACAATTTTCGTTGTACGTTTTTTTTTTTTCAAATACTTTCGTTGTACTCTTGATGAATGTAATTTGTGTGATTTCCGTTTTGTCGGGCGTACTTTCACATGGTGCAATGGGCGTAACGACTATGCTTTTGTGCAAGAAAGGTTGGACCCTTTCCACGTTCGTTTGCTTAACTCCATCGGATGGAGAAGATGAAGTAGCCTCTCCTTTTTTTCCCAAACATTTTTATTCTTTGTTTAATACTTAGAGGGTTAAATCATAATTCTATTGGTTCAATTAAAGTCCAAACTTTTACTTATTTTGTGATGATTGACTATTAAAAAATTGGTCGAAAATCTAATTTAGTCATTTAGAAATTCAATGAGATAAAACACAATAAAAAAAATGAAATTTTTAAAAATGAAGCCACCAAAATGAAGTTTTTCAAATGATACTTCTTTTTTTTTTTTTCTTTAATTTTAATTTTTCAAATGATAATTGCTAAAGATGAATTAAAATAAAGAGGAAAAGTCAGGAAGTTGAAAAAAACCAAAAAACTTCATTTTAGTTTTTAAGAGTTTTTTTTAAAAAAAAAAAATCAGATTTTTAAAGTTTTTTTAAAAGTAATTATTTCATTTTTAACCTTTTCAAAACTTTTCAAAAAAACTCGAACTGTCAATCAACTAACGGTCAACATTAATAAAAAACGTAAGAAAACATTTTTGCCTTCGATGGTTATTAATGGCACGTAAATTATCGGATTACCCTTATAAAATAATGAATTTATAACTTAAATTATCTCAATTGTCTCTGAATTTAAATTATTGAATTATAATTTAAATTATTTAAAATCATCATTGATCGTCGATTAATTGATCATTTAAACTTTTTTGAACAAGTTGAAAAAGTTAGAGATAAAAAAAGTTATTTTTAAAATAAGTTTAAAAACTTAATATTTTTCGAAATATTAGGAATTAAAATAAAGGTTTTTTAAAAAAAATTCTTTTCCAATGTAATAAATTTATTTATCAATTATATCCAAAGATTTTTTTTTTTAACAAAAATACCACCTTATCTTTTATTTTTATTTCCCTCTCATGGACTTCGCCGAGTCCATGCGACTATATCTCAGTTTTCTTATTCTTTTTTTTTTTTTTTACTTTTTTATTCTTTTTCTCCATTCTTCGATAAGGAGCGGACCATATCCTCATTTTAGGTTATTTCAATATTTTCCCCACAATAAAAGTCAAGAGTTGATGATTCCATTAAATGAGTGGTTGGGATTTTGTGGAAGCACGTACTTGTTGGCCCACGTAAGTATTTCAACATTATACTAAAACTTTCCTGCAATTAATATATGACAGCTGTCGGGTTGGCGACCCACTTCACATATTACCTTGCCGTTAACTCATCGAACCCAAAAAAGAAAAAGGCTCTGTTTTTTAATCTTCTTAACCAAACTAAGAAAAAATACTTTCGTACAAATATTTTTACTAATCCAATGAATGTTATAGTTACAAAAGAGTTCAACAATTTAATTTCTAATTTCTTGTATCAGCTTATTTTCAAATTATTAGATTTAAATTCAACTAGTAACAATAGGATGATTTTAAAATTTGATTCTAAAATCCAAAAAATTAAATGAGAAAAACGTTATGTTTGCATTGGGGTGGGCACAAGCGTGTAGTCCAAGAAAGAGAGTGGCGCGTTGACGGAAGAGAACCAACAAGCATGGTTCATCCTTGGCTTGGGAACAACGCGACACCGGCAGCAATCACTGCTACGTAAACTACTGTGTACTTGTAAGAAGACTCTCCACGTGTCATGTTTCCTCCTCTCTCTTTTTATTTTTAAACAGTAATATTTTTTGATAGATTTTCTAGATTTTTTTTGTGAACTGGAAAATAAAAATCGTTTACCTTAAATTGATTGGACCGTTAGCTCTCTCACCATCGACCATAACTATGTCACTCCGGGGCCGTTGAACTTGGATTTCAATATGTGGACTGGAGATCAACTGCTTGCTGCTCTGGTCCCACACCATCGCTGTCCTTAAAACTGCTCAGACCATAACAAGGCTAAATCTTTCTACATATATATTTTTCCAATTCTGTTTCTATTATTTATATATATTGTAAGGAATGTGAGGTATTGGCGATTCACTGATTCTGTTTGGTGTCTGTGGTTCGTCAAGTCCAAGAACCATTCCATGTTCTTTGTCCGTCTAGGTGGGTGAGCTCCTACGATCTGACTATAACTATATCTCTCTTTGCGTGATTTTGTCTAGTTTATTTTATTATAAAGCATCTCTCTATTGAGATCTGCATTTGGCTTGTGAGAGTTTCCAGTGTTTTGGTTCTCTGTTGTCTTCAGAATTTAAGATACAGCCTAACTGGGTTAGTTTTTTTCAATACCTTCATGTGAGTATTCGTTATTTTTGTTAATTTGATAGAAAATGAATCAGAATTTGGTGTGTTTTGATGGTATGCTTATATGGGAATTTGGATAATTTAGTTTTATCTATTATGCTTTATGTTTCTTGATTGTTTTGTAAACTAGTGTTGGTTTTATGAGTTTAGCATGTTAGTTTATCTATGGGGATGGTAAATTATGGTATGGTATGTGTCAATTCTTTTATCAGTTCTGGTTGAGAATTAGAATATGATTGGGTGATATCATGTATAGAGAGTATTGTGATCTCTGTGAAACATCTTTAATGTTTTGCTTTGGAGAAGAATCATTTTTCTTCGAGTACCTATTATGAAGGGTTAATATTTATTTATTGCATCGTGTTGACAAGTATAATTGGATTGAAATTTCAGGGAATAGCAAAACGAATTTATCCCAAAGATTATAAACTTTCCATGAGAGTGTTTTAAGAAGGACCTCTTTGCTGTTTTTCGGGAGATGTTAAGATGGAGAGGAAGCGAAAAATTTCTCAGTATAGAGAGAGGCTCGACAAGACACTGGCATCCCCTGAATTGACAAATGAGGAGACGCTTAAAGCCCTGGTCAAAAGACAACTTCTACAATCTTCACAATATGGAATTGGAGGTTAGCGTATTCACAATAGTTCCCATCGATCCTCATATGTACTCCTAGTGTATTACTTCTGGTAATCCAATAATGTAATATCTGGAATGCTTTTTTAATTTCTCAACTCTGTATCGTGCAGGAATTAGTGAGAATGTAATTGGAAGGAAGACTGTAGAAGTCTCTAACTTTCTTGACATGTTAAGAAGTGCTTCCGTAAATGAAACTGAAGTGTCAAAAACTAGCGAAGCATCCCATGGTGAATGGAAAGTATGGACTCCTCAACCGAACATTTTACTCTTGATTTTAGTTTTTATAGTGAATGTTCTCTATATTTTTCCTATCCAGACAAATTCCTCCTTTCCTTTAAGAAAAGGGCAAAAACTTGGCCTGTGAGCAATATTTATTATACATCATCAACCAAGTAGTTTGTCTTCCTCTGGTCATAACTGGGGCTTACACATCTGGGTGTCATTTCATTAACTTTTCTTTTTCAAGGTTTTAAATTTAAAGCATTTTAAACACGTATTTCATCTGTTTTCAGCTTTTGTAATGATCTTTAGTTCTTAAATCTTGAAAATATTTTTACTGATTAAACTTGATTTTTTTTTGTTCTTGATCATGAATTTCTGTCCTAAAAATGGACTGATTCACCACAATGGTTTCTAGTAGCTGACACTATTGAACCACCCACCCTGCTTCTTTGGACAGTTAAAACAGGATAATGAAGAGTTCCGTGTCATGTATCGTGAAGGACCTGAGGGCACTCCCTTCCATTCATTGCTTGTTGAAGGCTATGTGGAGGGGGCCGTGGATACTTGTAAGTTTTGCTGATATATTAGGAATGTTTTGGTCTTCATCGAAAATATGACGAGGAAAAATATGGGCAATCATTCTTATATTAGATATCGTTTCTGATCAGTATTGGGAGCATTTAAAATCTTTTATACAAGTTCCATATCTCTTCACAGGTTTATGTGTCTCTTGGGAGTCGATGCTCTATAAAAAATGGTAAGAATTTTTCCATCATCACACATATATTTGCACTTGATGATCTATCTATCATATAGGGTGTGTAATATTCTGAGTTCATTGATGTATACAATACTGGCTCTCTTCTTAATCTGCTGCTTTCTTTTTTCCCCTTGTTAGAATTGTTTGCCAATTTTATCTATTCTTTTTTCTGTTTTCAAGTAACACGAGGTTAAATGGCTGATTTTGTTTGATAGTAACTGACAACGGCAATGGTATAGGTGGGTGTAGAGCATAGAATGAGAAAAAATTCATGTGCCTAAACCCTACATGTTTAATTGCTTATATCTTTTAGTACTTTCAAATTCCAATTTATTTGCTCATGCCTGCTATCAAGAAATATCAAGAGATCATCTAGTTTAAGTCAATACCTCAGAATCTTTAATATGAAGTAAGCAACTATAACTTGGATAATAATTTATTTTTCTTTTTCTTGACCCCAGGTGGCCTCAGTATAGTTTTCCACCATTCAAAATTATGTCTTGCAAATGCTTGCAAAAGGTCCGAATTGGCGAACAGATATCTCTAGTGAGGTTTGTCTGCCGTAAAACTATAGTAGTTTTTTGGTGCTTTCCTGAATTCTGCGACTTTAAATGCTGATTTTTTATTTAAGTTTTTGGAAGAAAGGGTGAAGGTTCCATGGCCACTGTCAGCAAGGGAGGCTATTGTGCACTATTTTCTATTTGAGTATACTCAAGATGATCTCATTGTTGTTCTTGTGAACACTGTACGTATTAAATTGGGGAATTATATTTTACATCTGTGTGGCAATACCTGTATGTCCATAGATCCACTTTTAGACCGATACTTAACAAAATGAATTTCATGATAATTTTGCTTTCAGATCTCTGATTTGAAGAGCATTGATGAAAGTAGTCATGGTTTCACCAGCGATGGAATCCCTGAAGCAAATGAGGTGGTTAGAATTGATTTAGTGGGAGGGTTTGCTTTACAAAAGGTGACACCGGAAAGAAGTTACTTCAGGTGAGTTGTGGTTAATAGGATAGGTTATTTGAGTTGCTAATGAAGATGATTTGAACTACGTCATGTATATACTCAAGGAAGGAAAGGACCAAGGCCATGGTCAAAGTCAGAAAAAACCCAAAAATCAGTGTTGCTTAATGTAGACATGCATAAGGAGCATGGAGGAATAAGAAGAAAATATATGGAGTGAAATTTCCATAAATATTGAGATTACAGAACTCTGAAACATTTAATTCCACGCCAAACTCCCTTTCTTGTTGATCATGCTTATTGTTATAAATTTCAAGTAACTCAATCATTTTAACGAAGAAAAGACTTCGAATTAAAGATCAATCATACAGTTTTCTATGTGCATAGAACTACAAAGTTATGCAGTTAAATTGCTTGTAATTGCTAATGAGAAGTGGACAACAATGTTCTTTTTCCTATGAAATGACGTCTTGGATGTTGTCTCATTTTATAGGACAATAGCAAATATGGATATAAAGCTGGACTTTGTCCCTCCAACCCTCATAAACTTTATTTCGAGGCAGCTCATTGGCAGTGGTTTCAGACTGTATCAAAAGGTACACTTTCCTTTGTGATGTGTTTTCTCTCAACGAATGGTTTACTATATTCTGATTGTTAATTATCTGCATTGCTACCCATTTGGCCTATTCAATTGGCTCTTCATTGTTATTTCAGGCAGTGGCTTCTGTGTCTAATTGTGATGAAGATTACAGCAAGGCCTTGAAGGACCCACTATACACTCACGTACGTAAATGTCTTCATACCACCAATATATCCAGCAAGCTTCTGACAGCAAACGAGTTGACATACGATCCATCTAATTCCCCCAAAGAACAATTCATTGAAATTATACCGGATGGACTGAACAATATGGAACCAGAAATTCATAGCGTTGACCATACCTGTGAATCTTTGCCGAAAAATGCACAAGTTCCACAGAGAAAAATTGTCAGTGAAATTGAGGAAGAAAAGAGTGAGGAAAGCTCATATTTGGATAGTGACACCCATGAAGAAGAGAATAAGAAAAGCACTCACGTAGAGGAGGGTGGCGATGGCATAGATCAATCTGTAACCAATAACATTCCAGAGAAGTGTCGAGTGAATGGTAAAAGAAATGTTTTTATCAGTCCTGAGGTTGAACAGGCTCTAAAAACACTAGATAAGGCCATTCATATGGTTCGTGAATATGGATATAATAGCAAGACCAAGTTTTCCTCTGGCCTTACCAATGGAGAGCTTCTAAATACCGACATAGTGACCATGAAAGACTCAAATTCTTCAGAAGAGGCAGCGTGTTCAAATGTTGAAGTAACCAAAGAGGACGCAGAGAAGGCTCATAATGAATCCAGGAATGACAGTGGCATTCAAGATCTCAGGTACTTAGTGTTTATCCGGTTTTGCAAATGTCCTTCTATATACTTTAGTATTAGTTTAACAAGTAGATGTGAATGGATTAATGACCTTGTGTTAACACCAGTTTGATCCTGTTCACCAGGCGCTCTGAATCAAATCGATACACTAGAGAAGTGAACCATAACAAAATAGCTCCAGCATCACCAGAGCAGCACATTTCAAATCCCGGTGAGACCAACCAGATTGCTTTGAATTCCTCGCGGAATACAGGAAGACCAAATTTGGACCAAAACTTGCATGATGATGAACAAACAGGTACTACTGGGACAAACGGTATCCATGAAAGTAGTGTACACGGAGGGAAGAAGTTGAACAGGCAGAAAAGGCTCAGATACTGCTGCTTTTCTTCAGTTCTGCTTAATTTAACGCGTAAATGAAAGGGGATTTTTGGTTAGTCCCAGTTTTTTTCTGGTCTCAATGGATGACAATGACAATGAAACTGGAGAGTGAATAAATTTGTAACAATTTTTATACAAAAGAAAGGAAATAACAATAAAGGAAAACAACTTTAAGGACTGCACAGAATTTGTTTTTCCAATTATGTCAACCCAATTAAGCAAGGGATTTATTACTTTGCCAAAGATGTACTCTAATAAGGTGGAACAGATGATATGAAATGAGCAAAGAAAGAAGCTCAAGGTTGCAATTTCTTTTTGATTTTGTGCCAAGATGTTTTAATGATATGGTATATCTAAGCGTGGTCATTCCAAATTTCAGTGCAGTTTCAATCAAATGATGCGAAGATGCCAATATAAATCTCTCTCCCAGAAGAACAATATGTATTGACATAGTTTTGGGGTCTATTAAGATTTAGCCTCTAGTTCATATTTTGTTAATCAATGCTTCAGTCCTTTCTAATTTACATCTGTGGTGTAAAACTTATACTTTAGGGATTAAAATAAAAATCAGATCTCCGACTACACAAGCAAATTATTGATAAAACCTCCAGATTGCATTTTCTTGTCAACTGAATTGCAATGACTACATCAATATTTATTATAAAGTGAAAATTCCAGAAAATTCGGACTTCATTTATTTTCATAAAAAGAAAAAAAAAAAAATCTTTGAAGGTGGAATCTGGAGCTGAAATCTCACTGAAATAATGAAATCGAAGGCTATATAAATAGGCTGGCTTAGTTTTCCTGTTTCAGTTAAAGCCAAATAAAATAATAAATTTAACAAACAATGAAGAAGCTCTGGAAACCTCTGAGCGATGTTGTGGGCAGCAGAAGAACCCTCCCTTCAACAAGCCGTTATGAAAGCTTCAATTATAATTCAAATTCCAACTCCTCACAAACTCATTTTGTGAATTCCATCTCCTCTCACCTTCGAAATCATAATCTACGCCTACGATACCGTTTCTCCCAAAACCTAACGTTTTCCGGCTACTCGGAATCGGCGAAGAAACTAAACAAGATAACATGCTGGAACTGTAATGGTGTGGCCAAAGCGGGGCCGTTTCTGTTCTGTGAGTGTTGTCGGAGTGTTCAGCCAGTTGATCACTCTGTCGACTTCTTTCAAATCTATGGATTGTAAGTTGTCCAATTTTCAATGTTACCTGCTGATGCTGCATCCTATTATGCTTTGGTTGCTTGTTGAGGGCTTTTGATTGTTTGATAACAGGGACAAGAATTATGAAATGGAGGAGGAGAATCTGGAAGGAAAATACAAAGGTTGGCAGAAAAAGCTGCATCCTGACCTTGTTCACTCCAAGTCTCAGGTTTTTTTTAACACCTCTTATTGCTTTATTATATTGCTTGATGTCAAATCACTTTGAATCAGTATTTCATCTTTTGTCTTGGTTAGGAAGAGAGAGAGTATGCTGCCGAACAGTCTGCTAGAGTGATCGAAGCATATCGCACTCTTACCAATCCATTATCAAGGGCAATTTACATTGTAAGCTTAGTTTAAACATTTATTATGATTTCTAAAATTTTTGCTGCCTAGGTTATATACCTTATGCGCATATTGAACCACTTGTAAGACATTTGTATATTATGTTTCCTGCTTTACGTATATCTGTTATATTGAAAGTGATTTTATAAATAATGTGTAGTTTGTTTTATATCAATTTTTCAAGTATCTTTTTTGTACACAAGATGTAGAGTAGCTAGTATCAGTATGATTTGAAGAGGAATTGAGATGAAGTGTGGATTGAGAATATATAAATGCGCTGCTCACAGGATATTGCTGATTTAAATTGTCAAAGTCTGCTTTGCTTTTCTTTTGTCTTCAACATATATATATATATATATATATATCTCCTTGTAATAGTTTTTCTCTTTCTTATTATCTGAGAAGTTAAAGGGTCCATTTTCTTTGCAGATGAAGCTTGAAGGGATAGATGTTAATGAAGAAGAGACAGTGTCTGACCCAGAGTTGCTCACTGAGGTAATTTATAGTATCCTTAGTGGTGATGTGGTGCACCAAGGAGAGGTTATTAATTATTATACTTGCTCATAGACAAGCAGCAATTGCTTTTCCATCTTATTGTCATATGTTTGATGCATTTATTCATGTCTCTGGCATGCTGGACTGGAGTCGCTATTTTTGGTTGCCAAACCTTTATGTTCAGTGGATATTATGTTTTGGTTTGAGCCAAGTTAAAAAGAAATTTAATGTACTTTTTACTTTCTTGTGAAATTGAAACATAGATTATGGAAATCAGGGAAGCTGTGGAGGATGCTGCTGATTCAAAGGCTTTAAATGAGATCCTGTCTCCGGTATGTAGAGCTCTTGGTCCAGATTTGTGTCTAGCTTGTTCAGCATAATAAGATTTAAATGGTCCAGTCTAGCTGTAATATGTATATATGGAATGCTGAGTGTGGTCTGACCACTGGTGGCACCTAGCTGGACAACCCATCTAGTCCCTGGTCTAATTTTTGAAACCATAAGATATTTTAGACTGCTGGAAAGGATTCAAGATGATGGCTAGATCAAAGATCTTCAATCTGAGAGTTGATTAGCCTACCTGATTACATTTGGGCCATACGGACTCTGAGTACGAAAGCTGCCTACCATTTCTAAGCCCATGCACTTTGCAGCTCTCCCTGTGCTCAGTTGTTATAAGAAAGCCCTGCTTTTTTGTGATCCTATTTGCCGTGCTACTTCTGTGGAATTGTGTTTAATGAATCATTTGATGCAACTTTTCTTTCTCTCCATTCTCTTTTGTTTATTCAGGTGCAAGAGAAATTGATACATTGGTCTAAGTCCTTTGCAAATGCATTTCGATACCAGAAATTTGATGAAGCTCTGACTTGCATCCGCAGAATGACTTACTATGATCGTGTAAACAAAGAAATTATGAAAAAGCTTTAATGCAGGTACTCCATACCATTGTTCTTCTTAAGTTGAATGTTTAATATAGGCAGGATTCAGCGAAGTGCAGAATTTTTGTTTAGGGGATAAAAAGGATAACCATTATTTCTACAAGCAAAGGGCTCTTGTGACTCACCTGAATGTCAAAAATGGGGCCATGAGCATGCATATTGATGACTTGGCATGGGTAATTGATGGGGAATAGGAAATAATAAAAGATTTTAATGAATAGCGAAACAAATGTCATAGGTTTAAGTTGCTGTACTGTAGATTTTTTTTTTTTTAATTATTTTTAATGATCAATATCCTTTAATTTATGATTTGATTACGTCCTTAATTTAATGTTGATTGATTGATTTGCATTTATTTTCATTGATTGATTGGTATCTTTAATTTCCATTACGATCTTTTTCAAATTGATGTAGGACAAACACTAAAGAAATAGATAGAATTAGGGTTTGGAAGATAGAAATTAGGGATTTAGGGTTAGGATAGGTTAGAAATTAGGGAAAAGGGGGGAAAACTATAGAAGAAATAGGAGTAACTTAAAGAAATAACGTATGGGAGAGAATTATTTTTAAACACTTCATTTATCAAATCATAGTTTGAAAAACGAAAGAAATTTAAGCCTCTATTTATAGTAGCCAAAAGACAACCAAAGGAGGCAATACTCTACCTTCCAAAACTAAAAAGGTCCTAATGGAAATCAAAGATGCCGATCAATCAAAATGGAACATCAAATTAAAGATTCTAATCAAATCATAAAATGGACATTGCTATTACAAACTTATCATCACCTATTTTCCATCAGTAATAGTTCGGGGGGGGACAAATGATCAGTTTACTTACTACTGCTCTTAATCTAATAATCCAGACTGCATGACTTTCTGTCTAATCTATATGAGTGTTTTGTTTCTAGGAACACCTGGAGATATAAATTTTAGAGTTGAGCAGACTTATTTCCCTGCTTGTTTTAAATGGAAGATTGGGAAGTGCGGATCTTATCATGTCATTATTAAAATGATTGGTATAACAATTATTCAGTAATTAAAGTTAATTTGACTAATTTCTAATCAAATCTTTATCCGACTATTAACAGGGCATTGGTGATTTAGCAGTCATTTTTGCTACCATGAGCATATCCTGATGGAGCCAACGAACACTCAACTTTAAGATTCAGAGGCTGATGACTTCACAGTGGATGTTGGTATTCATATTTCATCTTAATAGTTAGGCAGAACTTGGTTTGGAAATTTTCAAAGCTAGGCTTTTAGCTCTGGCTGTGTCCTTCATATTAACATACTGCTTCTTGTCAAGGAGTTTAACATTTAGCTTGCGTTAGTACTCATCATACACAAGTTACTCTTTTTGTCACGACAAATATGAAAATAAATAGTTTAGATATAAATAAGACAAACTGTAGTCATATCTCGTTTCTATTGGTTAAATAAAGTGGTAGTTCGATCAACCTGTATGTTTTGTTTTTGTTTTTTTTTTTTTTTTCACAGGTAGAATTTGATTTAAGTCCCAGTTAAAACTGCTAGCTATCATGTAGGCTAAACCTCAATGAAGAGAATCTGGAATTAGAAAACCGAAGAACCGAAGAACCCTGGCAATTGGGTCAGGGCTGCTTTTTAAATTTTAGCATGTGCGACATTACATGAGGTCCAAGGTTTAATGACTGGTTAGGGCGACTGCCAAATAGCAGGGATTTCTTTATAAAAATCTACCATTTATTATCTTAGTTGATCGTATAGATGGTGCAGTTGAATTCAATTTTTTTTTCTTTTTTTGGACAGTAATAGTTAAATTATTAAACAATAAACAGTCCGTCGAGCTAGACTATTCAAAGCTAATGAAAAGCTTACGCTTTCATTATTATTTGTTTCCTGTTGCAAATCATTCAACATAACTTCAAAATTTGTATTTGATTACCATCGCTTTGAATTAAAACAAAACTTAAGAATATCAAAAAGTAAAGTAAAATATATTTTAAGGTATTTGAAACACACAAGAGGAAAATAAATAACCATAGATTCTAAACAATTATTTTATCGTCATTTTAGAATTCTTTGTCTCGCTTTCAAAAAATTAAAATTAAAAAATTAAAAAAGAATTCTTCATCCTCTTTGATAATTTAATTAAAGTTGAAATTGTCTTTTAACAAACAATAATTAAAATTGAGTGTCAACAGATATTTAGTGGATAGTGAATAACATCATTGAAAAAAATAAAAATAAAAAGAAATTCAATCTAGATTTCCATTATACGGATGAGGGATCTACTGATGAATACCTTAGAGGTCCTTAATAGATCTCCAAAGGCATGCTTATTGCCATCGAGGAAGGCATGAGCCTACCCTATCATTGTTTTAGTGAGACTCTCTCACTAAAGATGGGAGGCTTAAGCTTTACTATTGTAGTTGAAGGAAGCCTCGTGCCTCCTCGTTGAAAGGGGGAGGACTTTGAGCCTTTTTATTGACAAGGGGATGCTCATGCTTTCCCTATTGCTGTTCAAGGAAATATGATCCTCCTCTATTTGGCGAGGTTGATCTCACCAAATAAGAAAGGCTTCAGCCTACCCCGACTATAATGGGTTAGGCTTGTGCGTCAAGAAGGGGGCTTGATAGATGGACCTCTCTCGTCTAATGACAAGCAGTGAATATTTAATGTGGATCTCCACTTATATTTATTTATTTTTAATTTTTTAAAAAATAAATCTCTATTATTCATTTTGGTGATAAACAGTGGAGACACTCAATTTTTTTTTTTATTTTTATTTTCATAAAAAACTTAAAAAATGTTAAAATGACTAACAATGGTCAACAGTTAAATTTAACGGTCAAATATAATAACAGGGGGGATAAGTATTGATATTTTGGAAAGTTGATATTAAGTGCAAAAGAGCAAACCTGAAGTGAGTGGAGTGTAATTCGCTCTTTAATTTATTATTTTTAATTGTTATTATAATAATTTATTAAATAGACGACTGTACCACCCTCACGGTGGTTAAACATCCTACGGGATATCAATGCAATTAAGTCAATAATTTAGGGTGAAGTGCAATTAGTGATGAAGTTAGGGGAGTTAGTGCAATTTATTTTTAGTCAAACCCCATATTTTACCATTTAAAGTATGAAATTAATTTTTAGTTCAATCTCATATTTCACCGAACAAAATATAATTTTAAGTTAGTCTAATCCAATTAATATCATCTAATCTTAGTCTCATCTCAATCAAATATAGTGTCATAGAATAATTCAATCTAATCTTGCACACAAAACATATTCTAAAGGTGCATTTGAAGCACACATTAGGAGTCGTATTATGTGTAAGTGTACAATTGATGTTGGATTAGATATAACTATTCCCAATAATTATAGCATAACCCAAAATTGAAGATGGGTTTGAGAACAACTCATGGTTATGTCCATGTATTTTTAAATTTTTTTAAGTAATTTTATATTCTTCCATATCAAGGCAAATTCATTTTTTACCATAATTAAAAACATTGTTTTTGGCTCAAAACATAATCATTTTTAATCTCGAATGCAACTTTAATAAGTTTTTATTCATTTAAATTCATGAAATGAATATAAAATATTGCGGTTCTGATTGAGGTAAAAAGGTGATTAACCCTTTTTTCTTGGCTAAATACAAATTTCCATTAATTTTTGGGATATTTTTAATACCTAAATATTATTTATTTTGAAAAAGTAAAAATATATCAAAGCATATTTATTTTATTTTATTTAAAATTTTGATATTTTATTTTATTGGAATTATTTTTTTCTAATTTAAAATAATATGAAATTCATATCTAATCTAATCTTATTTATATTGAATATATGACAATATTAATCCAATCCATTTAATTTAATAATAATACTAAATATCTAACTTCTTGTATACCAATAAAGAATGTAGTAATTGGTGAGTATTGAGAGTAGACACATTTTATATATAAAATCATCGTTATCATCCATTTACTAGCTAACTATAAAATCATTTTTTGAGATTTTTTTTTCTAGGATTGGGACTAACTCAAAGGACAACCGAGATCTATTGAAATAAAAATACTGATAATACGGTCTGAGGTGCTGATTTCCTATGAGAGGGATTCATCCATACGGAGGTGGGGAAGAAAAAAAAAATCATTTTTAAGGATATGAGTAACATGTAATCCTTACATTATTTCCATAACGCAGGTCACTGCCATATGTCTAACTGGAAGGGTGGTTTTGTCATTTCGGATAATACACATTTATATAGCATCCCCAAACAATTTAGCAGCTTAATTAGAAGCGAATAGACGACGCGAGAGAATCATCTGGATTGTGCTGATCAACTAAAAAAAATGGGGTGGGTATGGAAAGACGACGAACCGGACGACTATAACAACACGACGGCCGGTGACGTTACCAGTTTTCAAAACCCTAATTTATCAGAGCGTTGCTCCACCAGGAAGGTTGTCAGATCCCAGTGCAAGACCGAGCAAGTTGAGTCCGGAAGGTTCATTAGAAAGTGCGAGAAGACCGAAGAGATTCTCAGGGACTGCATTGGAAAGTATGTTCTCTCTCTCTCTCTCTCTCTCTCTCTCTCTCTCTCTTTTCTGTTTGGTTGCTTGATGGTTTGTCTGAATTGGTTATTTGCTTGTGAATTTATATGATTATTTATTGCTTTTAGTTTTGAACGAGAGGGTGTTTATTGCTTATATGTTTATCACAATTATATCCAATTTTTCAAATGTTTATGCTTCACTTTAAATCCTGCCATAGCACCCTTTTAATTAAAATTCTTATAATATATGTGGGGATAAAAGAAAAGGAGAAAGAATTGGTTGATACTAGCTGGTGGTTATAATGATGACATGATGACATGTTCTATTGATATGGTTGAATGCAAAGAAATTCTTGAAGGACTATAAGTTTTGGGCTAACGAGCTATGTAGTGTCACAGCTTTGATGGAAACGTTAGTGTCAAGAGTGCAGTGCTGATACTCATAAGGGATCGAAGAATTTATGGTTGTCCATTGTGTTTGTCCTGAAAATTTTTTCTGCAAGAAGGTCTGAAGATGAAAATTATTAGAGCTGTGAGGGAACTAGTCGTATGGCTTTAAAATGATTGGTCTTGGAATAGATTAATTCTATAAGGTGCTTTTAGATTAGATGATTTATATTACATAATGGCTTTGACTTCACTGATGTCTTGTGGCTAGTACATCATGCGGACTATGGTTAACTAGTTGAATTTAGAATCTATTGAGAAGGATAGTGGCTTGAGAGAAGGGAAAATTTATTGTACGTACCATTAAGGTGTTGTGTTTGGAACCGTGGCTTGACTACTGTTAAGTGGAAGTGGTTGTGTTAAATTTTGTACGTGCAAAAATTGAAGTTGAAATTTTGGGAAGGATGAAGGATAATGAATGCTCAATTTTGAATGCAATTTAGGGTGCAATTTACATGCACTATTATAATAAGTAAAGTATCTCATATGGTGCATTTTCGTGATTGTAATATAAGTTGTTTGATGTTAGTGCCTACTAGCACTACTAAAGTCAGGTATGCCTTGTTAACACCTATCTTATGGTACCAAGCATTCACGTCGTTTCAAACACAATAAACATATTAACACATTTAAAAAATTATATAAATATACTTATTGTGATTCTGGTTTTAAATCAGTTTTGTATGTGTACCTCTTAGCTGTCCAAATCAAAGCAAATCCTCTAATCCTTAGTCTAATATCACAAAGTTATACATATATTATACTCAAATTGACATCTTAGGACCAAAGATAAGGCTATCAGAACATTCCCAAACTGAGAAACGGAAACTGGAGCTAACCAATACTGATTTGACTGAGCAATGTTTGCTGTAGGATTTATAATAAATTATTAACATGCTGTCAAATTCTTTAACTTTTTACCAACAAAAAAAAGAAGAAGTCTTATTTAATCAGTCTGGGTTAAACAAATTTTTTGTGGAAACTACTTGAAAGTCTATATTATTGTGTTTGAGGTCAAACTACCAAGAATCTAACACATATAAAAAGAAAAATAAGCACTGGTCTAATCACCTAATATTAGAAATTTGGAAACTAAATTTTTCTTCTAGTATGCCTCTTAAGGATTCTACTTAAATCAACTCCTAATTTTGGTTTCACTTAGCATTTAAGTAAGAAAACAAAGAAGATGAAGAAGAATAACACCTTGAAATTGTTCAGTGTCTTGATTTAAAATTGCTTTTACCTTGAAACCAGTGAAATGTGCTAGGAAAGATGGGATTTTTTTTTTCTTCTCTTCTTTCTGTCATTCACAGGAATTTAGAAAAATGGAATTTATGAGTTTTTGGTTTCTTTGTCATGAATGAAAGAAATAAAAATACCATTTATTATGAAAATAACAATGTGTACATTTAAATTATAGGAATGTGGGAGAACTTTTCATGTCCTTCTCAATGTGCAAGTGATTTTTTCTTTTTGAGAAGGAAGAAAATACTTCAATTTAATTGATCACTTGTCTAATTAACAATTATTTCTGTTCTTTTCTGTTTTTAGAAGTAATTTGTATTTTTTTAAAAAAAATTAAGAGGTGTTAACAAATTTAAATGCTTAGTGAAACATGTAACGTTAAATCAAAATGTGAAATGGGCATAACTAGCACCATTTGAGCCTTGTTTTTTGCCCTTGGCACTAAATAACTAGAGTTATTTTTGCCCCAAATTAAATGAATTGACCAGATTGCCCTTTATAATGAGAATAATAACTATAATTATTTTATTTCTTCTCATATCGATTTTCAAATTTATTTTATCTCTCTTCTGGTTTAATTTTTTAGATCTACTCTCTCTTTCTTGCTTTCTGTTTCCTTTGGATTGAAAAATGTTTCTCTTGGGAAGGGAATTAGAGAAGTAAGCATGGGTCGTTCAAAATCCATTTTGAGTGTTACAAAAACTCAAATCATTAAGTTGGTGACAATCACAAAATTCAAGCACCAATAGGTGCTAATAAAAAAATGAACCCGATCAAAATTATTGCAGCGAACCCACCCCACTGTGGAGGTATAGTTTTATACATGCAGTATCTCATTCTTCATGGTTGATGATTGCATTCTGCATTATGAGAGATGATGTCAAAACTGATATAGGTAGAGAAATGCAGAACTTGCTGGTGACAATTGAATTTAGTTTCCTTCACTTAAAAAGTAAGGAGTCGCCCTTCTACTTTCTAGGGCCTTTTGTTGATATATGTTGCCCAAAGATGGTTTACTTAATAAAGTGCTTTTTTCAAATTCAATCAACTTGCCTCGTACATATTGGTTCTAAGTTTTTTTTTTCAGGAGATCCTCTGTTTGTGGACAAGCTATTTCTCGTCGTAATTAATTAATGAAACATTTTCTTCTACTTCAAAATCAAGAAGGATTGTTGACTTAAACAAACTAATGGTTAAGGCTTAGTCCTATTATGTTGAGATCTGTATTACTAAAGACTGGTCTGGCTGGAATGGTCATCAGTGCTTTCATTTGGGCAATTGCCTATTCTCTTATTGTCAAAACAGTTAGACATGTTTTCCTAATTACCAAGGTTGCAAGGTTCGAAAGTAGGTGTCTAGATTACTAGAGTTTGGTGAATAAATAGAGGTCAGGAGATAGAAAACGAAAAACAATTTGCACATTTATATTCAATTAAGCTAAACTTTTGGGCATGTGTGTTTAAGAACTGATTTTTCCCTCTCTACATAATTTTTTTTTTTTTTTTTTTAAACACCTCTTCGTGCTATTTTAATTGAATTTTGTTGGGTGTTTCAATCAGGCCTGTGGAAGTGCTGAAATCAAATACCGAGTACGCTGAAGATGATGTCACAGACCAAGTGATTAAAGGATCTAACTCCGCACGATCCTTTGATGTACCATTTGATTTCCCTGGGCTACGCGGTGATATTGAATCAATTGAGCGTCACTTCTTAGGTGGCATGAACCGATTCCTTGAAGCAGCTGAAGAGATGAGGAATAGCTTCTTTGATGCCTTTGGGCATGATGGGCAATCTTCATCTTGGCCATCGAAGAGGCAAGGGGTACCCATTGAAGGCGAAGGGCAATCTTCATGCTCACCATCGATGAGACAAGGGGTGCCTATTGAAGGCAAACCTCAGATGGAAGCCTCTCCAAAAGCAGAAGGGCCTCAGATTGATCTTTCTAGTTTAGTGAAAGATGTATGAAGTCTCTTAAGATTGATCTTTCTGGTTTAGTGAAAGATGTATGAAGTGTCTCTTAAGTGATTGTCATGAATTTTACATGATATCTTTCTTTTGTATTTCTTTGAATATAGGGTATGGAAAAGAATAAATAAATAAACTGAGATGGTATCTATGCGATTTTGGTGCATGTGTACCCGACCATGGTCATGTAATGGGATTGGGAGCTTGATGTAAACTTTTGTCAACTTTTTAGATTGATTTTTTATGTAGCTTAGGTAAATTAGATGTTAAATGCTGAAAATGCAGAGAATATATTACGATTACTTCGATGGCTAGGGATGATACCATAATACTTAGCTGTCAATTGATGAATCTCGTCAACAACCACACCCACCTTACCCCCCACCTCGTTACATGATGCAAACAAAATTACCATCAAAGCCTGCACGTTTCACTTTAATTCGGAACTCGCTCAAAGTAAAACGTGAAATTAGTGGTATGCCTTTAAAGCCAAGATTTTAGCAGATGAGCTTTATGGCAATGCCACTTAGCCTTGACTTGACTTGACCCAACCGATTAAAGGTTCTCACGAGAAGCCAGCGGGCCAGCCCCTCTGGAGATTGGAGATCATGGTCATTGTCAATCACACAAATGATTAAGTCGGGTCCAAAGAATTGCACTTGAAATCCACGTGGATAACTCTATAACATTTGTGGAAAACGCAATTTCATTAAAATAAGAATCTTAACTTTTTTTTTTTTTTTTTTTTTTGTCATAAGAATCTTAACTTTAGTCTAACAAAATAAGATGTATATTTATATTACAGCACCATAACAAGAATCACTGGATCATTTGGGAAATTTATAATCATATTACTAATTATGAAAAGAAATATGGAATAGATGTAATAACTTATAAACACACACTAGCTATTCCTATTAATTTTCTCTTATGATATAACTATAAAATAATTGAAGAATTACAAATATCAATGATCAGAGTCTATTAGGATCAACTAAAATTTAATACTATGTGTATACTCGAAAATTTACTCTTATTAACACTAAGAGGAATTCACACTTCAGACGATTACACATACTAATAAATATGTATCGTGTAAATCGAACCTCTATCATAAGAAAAAATCTTTTATGAGATTATTTTACAGCTGATATAGTGAGACGGACTAATAAAATAGTCAAAAGAGAAAGAAAATATCAATGGGAAAGATAAGAGAAAATGAAATGATATTATTTCATTGATCGTCTCACCACATCAACAGTAAAATAGTTTTATGAAAGATTTTCTACTATAAAAAATATAAAGAGGAAGTACACTAATTATTTGAGTTATTAGTTGATACATTTATAAAATTTTTAAAATGGTAACATTTATTAATTTTCAGTCACGTAATTCTTGAAACTTGAAAGTTAAAATTGAGTTTTTGAAATTTTGATGTGTGATTTTAAATTCTATGACCAAAATTAACATCCATAGGAAACAAATCTATGGTCAAACAAACATTAAAAAAACTATTATGAATCGTGTTGACAACTTTTATGGTGAGTAAGGAGTCATGAGAAACCGAGGAAAGTATGTGATAGTAATTGAGCTGGTGAAGGTGGCTGATTAAAAAAAGGCAACTAATTCTCTTTTCAACATCTTAATAATAAACACCTTAGCCAAGACATACTACAGGCCTGGTCAACCACTAAACCTCCATCATTTACGTCAATTTTATATGACCAGTTAATGCCAACAAGCGAATGGTGACCTAATGTGATGTGAATGAATCATGCGCACGTACTAGAAACATTGATATTCAAAAGGGTGTATACACACCGTCATTTTGCATAGAATATGTATTGTTTATTTGGATAACCCGAGACTAGAAAAACATTGAGAAATCCTTGCCAGCAAGAAACACAATTTCACTTAGATTTTCTTATTGTGAATATTGTGTTTGAAGGGGCCAACGCCGGCAGCCGGCGAAGCCAAGTCTTGGGGGGCCTAACATGATCCAAACAGCGCCGCTCATATGAAACAAAAACAAACAAACACAATACAACTTCTGGTGGGCCAGGCGCATGCTATGACAGGTGTAGTCAATTAATATATACATATACATAATACACGAATGAAGAAAAAAGTAACACATTGGCATTGGTGTGGCATTAACTTAGGGCGTCGTTAAATTAATTTAATAGAGATTTGAAACGTTCCAACAGAAACACCGGTCTTTTTTCTTCCTTGCCCTTTTCGTGTGTGAAATATGAAAATATGAACACATCAAACGAAATGGGCAAGAAATTCCAAAGCCACCCATCCGAAATCGGAACCCCACTTTCGTTTAAACATTCAAAGCCCCATTATATATGTGTGTATATATATATTAATCATTTGTGTAGAAATCGCCATTCATTTCTCATACAAATGACCTGGTAGACCCATGATCACCACCTTCTTCAAATAACAGAGACTTTTCCTTTGTTTGTTTTTCTACTTCAACCTCTGTTTCTTTTGTCATTACTTCCCATTCTTTGTTTTTGCCTTTTCATTGCATTATCTCTAACATTTGTTTTTTAATATTTTGACGTAGAACTTTTCAATTTTGGCCTTATTTTGTGTCTGGGGTTGGTCCAAGTTTCTATATTACATTTTTTTTTTTTAATTTTGTGTGTGAGTAATGCGGTTCAATGATTTAAGGAGAGTCGTGGGAGGCTTCTAGTCATAATATATATAAATATACGAATTTATTCTGCTGAGTATCATCCGTTATGCTTGTTTTGATGTTGTTGTAATTGAATGATCATTTTTGCATGATTTGTTTACATCCAAGAATAGAATTATAGTGCACTAGTAGTCTTTTAGCTTGGTGAAGTGCATGTTGTTGCACTTTTTAGGGAGATGAGAAAGGGGGTTGTTGCATTTGTAATGTGTTAGAGAAAAAAAGAGAAAGAAAGTGTGCATAGAGTGTATAGAGTAGTAGTTTTAGATGGGAAATAATTGTGTATCAAGGACTTCAAAAGATGGTTTTTTCCAATCCATATCAAATTCGTTGTGGTGGTCTAGATCAACGCCTCATATATTTACTCATGCTAACAGAGAAATAGCAAATGGAACACAATCTGTGAGTAAAGAAGCAGAAGTTTCTATTGTTATGGTTCAAAACAAGCCCCCGGAAGAAATGAAGATTGATAAGGATGAGAGAAAACCACCACAACCCTCAAAAGTCAAGGAAGAGACGAAGCAACCTCAGGTTTCACATCCTACAAGACTTAAGGAGAAGCCTAAACCACCACCACCATCACCACCACCACAGCAGAATAGACATGAAGAGAGTAAGCCAAAAGAAAAGCCTGAAAAACCGAAGAAACTTCATAATATGAAGAGGCTATCAAGTGCAGGGCTTGAGGCACACTCGGTGTTGCAGACCAAAACTGGTCACTTGAAGGAGTACTATAACTTGGGCCGCAAGCTAGGACACGGGCAGTTTGGAACTACTTTTCTTTGTGTGGAGAAAGGGAGTGGAAAAGAGTATGCTTGCAAATCGATTGCAAAGAGAAAATTGCTCACAAACGATGATGTGGAAGATGTGAGGAGGGAAATTCAGATATTGCATCATCTATCAGGACATTCCAATGTGATTTCAATCAAAGGGGCTTATGAGGATTCTGTGGCTGTTCATGTTGTGATGGAGTTGTGTGCAGGTGGGGAGCTATTCGATAGGATTGTTAAGAAGGGGCATTATACAGAAAGAAAAGCAGCTCAATTAGCTAGGACCATTGTTGGTTTTGTAGAAACATTTCACTCTTTGGGAGTCATGCATCGGGATCTTAAGCCTGAGAATTTTCTTTTTGTCAATGAGGGGGAGGATTCGCCTCTTAAGGCTATAGACTTTGGATTGTCAGTATTCTTCAAGCCTGGTATGTATTAATTACATTTATCTTTTGGTACTCTTCTTATTTGCTCCTTACTTTGTTGCTTTAAATCATCACATTTGTTTTTCTTGCTTTATTTCACTGACTATGCATAGCTTCTTTTAAGTAGTTGAAGGAAGGGAAGTGTAATTGAAGATATGCGGCTCATAATCCTAAATTACTTTTAAAAGTATTATAGGCTGGTTAGACTTTCCATAGAATGGATGTAGAGCATTGGTGCTTCTAGGATATTGTATAATTGGCATGTATGCATTATAGTTGCAGCTAAACTTAAACAGTTGTAGACTGTTAAGCGAATTATTCTGTTCTTGATTTTATTGCAATGGTATGGCTTGATGTTCATTATATGATAATGATCAGCTTATCAGAAAATTGAAAAGTAAAATTTTAAACTCATCTACTCTTCTCTCACAAATTATTGTTTGCGCATTGTAGATTGTGAATCCTGTGCCCCCCATTTTCTCTCATAAATTATAATATACGCCGCTTCATTTATCTTTGGTATGTATTTCATTACTGACAGTCCTAAATTTCAGGGGATACATTTTCTGATGTGGTTGGAAGCCCATATTATGTGGCACCTGAAGTTCTGCTCAAGCATTATGGTCCAGAAGCAGATGTTTGGAGTGCTGGAGTGATCATTTACATTCTCTTGTCTGGAGTACCTCCATTTTGGGCTGGTAAGAGTCTTGGGATGTTCCAGTTCTGTAGTTTTCTTCCCATGTGGTTATGCTTCTGTTATGATTAACCGTTGTTGTGGTTCCTACCCATCTTTTTCAGAATCCGAGGATGAGATATTTCAAGAGGTTTTACACGGCACTCTTGACTTTTCATCAGATCCCTGGCCTAATATCTCTGAAAGTGCAAAAGATTTAGTTAGGAAGATGCTTGTTAGAGACCCCAAAAAGCGGTTGACGGCACATGAAGTTCTGTGTAAGTTACAGTATTCTTTCTTTTTAATTTATTGAGATATGAGGACGAAGGAAAAACTGTAATGCGTAGCGCGATTGTACATTATCTTGGCAGCTGCAGATGTTCCTTCAGAAATAATGGCTCTCTGTCAGATTCAACCATATATATTTTTAAAAGATTATGGTTATCTGTAGTTCATATGCTTGAGATAGATAAAGCAGTTCAGTTACTTTGTGGGCATAGTATTTTTCTTAAGAAGAATTAAAGTAACGTGATTACCTAGCACAGACCACTTGACCTTCACTTGATTTGTTACTGTTTTTCGGTCGACCATTGCTCAATTGAATAAAATGTTTTCTGGTTGATTCCATACGTACTACTTGTAACTTATTTTTTGCATTGGTATCATGACTTCTGTTGGTTATTTGGTCCATTTAAGTTAATTACGGAAGTTATGTACCTTGCTTTGGTTTTTTTTCTGGCTATGCAAACTGGTTTTTTATTCATTTGTATTCCCTTGAAGTCTTTTTCCACCATTTCAGCAGAAAAATTTTCATCTGAAATCATGTGCCACAATATATATGAATGTCGGTGTTTAGAGAACGATTTGCATCATCATAGTTTTTGCTTTGATGTGAATCTTTGGTTCTATATTAATGCAAGATAAATGGTATTCTAAGTAGGTTCTATATCGATGCAAGAAAAATGGTATTCTAAGTACTTTATGATAAGAAGCAGTGTCCCTCTATGTTCACTTAAGGTTTAGATTCTTGTTATTACATTAGATGTGCTAGCCCCCGACAATGTTTGGTTCCTTGCAGGCCATCCTTGGGTTCAGGCTGATGGAGTGGCTCCAGACAAGCCACTGGATTCTGCAGTCTTAAGTCGCTTGAAGCAGTTTTCTGCTATGGACAAGCTGAAGAAAATCGCTCTAAGAGTAAGCTTCTGTATTTGTATCAGAAATTAATCACATGAGTTTTGGCCCCCAAGAAGTCATGAATTTTAAAGCTAATTCTTCTCAGTTCACAAATATATATACAATGACAATACTTGGTTTTCTTTTTTATAAGAAATTCCATAATGTGATTTATTGTAATTTTCTTCTTAATTTGTTTGCATGGCTTGTAGGTTATTGCATTGAGCCTCTCTGATGAGGAAATTGCAGGACTGAAAGAAATGTTCAAAATGATAGACACCGACGATAGCGGACAAATCACTTTTGAAGAACTCAAAGTTGGACTAAAACGATTTGGTGCCAATCTCGATGAGTCAGAAATCTTTGATTTAATGAAGGCCGTAAGTATTCTTGTTATTTAATGTTTTAACATAATGTTTTTCAGTATATTCGGTTTATGAATTTTGAGGCCTTTAATATAGTTTTAGTTGCTTTAAGCTGATGGATGAATATGATTGGTCAAGATTCTCAAACCATATGGTTCTAGCAATGCTAATGTCATTATTAAAGCAATGCAATCTTTACATAAGTTTCTATATTCTTAACACTATGTAAAGTTGTTTTAATGGTGTTGGAGTTGAGAAATACTGCTATGCAGTGGCCAGTGGTTGAAATATTTGACTTTGTTCCATGTATACTGATTTGCAGGCAGATGTTGATAATAGTGGCACAATTGATTACGGGGAATTCGTAGCTGCAACATTGCATTTAAATAAGATTGAAAGGGAAGATCAACTGTTTGCAGCATTCTCATATTTCGACAAAGATGGCAGTGGCTATATCACTGCAGATGAAATTCAACAAGCCTGTGAGGAGTTTGGCATTGGGGATGTTCGCTTGGAAGATATGATCCGTGAGGTTGATCAAGATAATGTAAGTATTTGTGCCCTATTCAACTAATCAATCTATATCTTTATTGAAGTCACAAAGATCTACCAAATGTGGCTGTCAGAGGACTTATCCATTAAGCGTATGCTGGGATCTCCTAATCAAATGACTTTGTGCAAAATAATTACAAATGTTTAGAAATAAGTTTTTTATAAGAAAATGAAATGGGGTGGACTTGGTCTACCACCTTGGACCATAATATATTAATGCATTTGAATCAACCAGATAATCTAATCATTTCGCTTCTAGCAACCAATTCAATGTTACATAAGGCCTTGTGGCTTGGATCAATTATACTTGCAGGAAAAGTTAGTGACTTCTATATGTTGGAAGCAATTTAAGGAGTCCACTGATTTTGAGTTGTGTTTGGTTTTGGTTTTCAGGACGGTCGGATAGATTATAATGAATTTGTGGCCATGATGCAAAAAGGCAACGGCGAATTGGGTAAGAAGGGTCAACAGAATAGAAGTTTTAGCATTGGATTCAGGGAGGCATTACCAGTTTTCTGACATGATGGTGAGGCATCATATTTCGGTTAATCTTTCCAGGATTTCTACAAAAAAAAAGTCTGTTATGTGTGAAAAACAGTAGTTGCAAGTGACTAATGATGCTTACTTCTTTAGTCACTTTTTGTTGAATCTACTCCATTTTTTCACTTCTAGGATTGCTTCTTGACCAGTTCAATGTAATGTTGTGTATGTATATAAATTATAGTATGATCATGTGAAGAAAATTTCCATTGCTTGTATATCTTCTACTTTTTCTTTCATTATGTCTCATTTAATTCAAATGTAATGTACGTGTATATTAATGATTGATGAAAAAGTTGTGATGACAAATTGATTTGGCAAGCAATTTTTTATTTGATTTTATTCCATTCTTTTGTGAACTATACATGAATATTAGTGCCAATACAGATTAAAGAAGTGACTTAATTGGTGCTGAAACAGCAAAAGCAACAGAAGTGCATGGAAAAAAGGAGGTAATGGGGAAGCAGAATGTTAAAATCAGCGGTTGGGGATAGATGCAAATCAAAGTGGGGATTCGCTTGCCAAGTAAAGCAATTTGACAAATTAAACACACCATAGAATTGAGCATCTTTATTATTCTTTTGATTGACTCTTAAACTAACTCATTTTCATCATAATTTTAAGGATAACTAAATATGATAGCTGTCAACGCATCAATCTTTCCCCTAATTCAGAGTTTGGCCCATTAATTATTATTCTCGATTTTTTACCATCTTCCTTGCTAAAAATATTTTTATCGCGTAAGAACACCACCTAATATGGTTTGATGGCAAAAAATGTTCATTCAACTTGATAATGACTTATATTCAAATCAGTCGATTGTATTTAATACAATACGGTTTGATGGTAAAAAACATTCATTCAACTTAAAAATGACTGATATTCAAGTTAGCAGATAATATTTAATATATATATATATATATGCAAACTATTCAATAAACTTTATATAAAATCATTATTTTAAAACCTTAATCAATGATTCCTTTTAACGTAGCATATTTGGTGTTAGGATATTATCAAACTAAATAAACGGTATCAATCATTGATTGACGTTAAACAATAATACATTAATTAATAGTTAGTCTAATAAGAAGTTACCATTAAAATGGCACACAAGAGATAGAAGTTTTCTTCATTCTTTTTTAATGAACAAAAGCAAAATTTGTAAATACCTTCGATGATTGAGATAGGTTATACAGTTTGACAATATCAAGTAATTACACGGTACAGTCGGTGTTAAAAGAACAAAAGTGAAAATTGAATAACAAATACAAGTGAATTACGATCGGAAGGGTTTTAAACAGTTTTAACTTAATGGAAGAGAAAAAAAAACGATAGGCGCGTGGAGAGAAAACATGGAAGTCACGTTGAAGGGGACAGGGACGATGCTGAATGCAACGTACCACCCACAAAATCCCCAGCGATTCTTCAAAAACGGAACGTGTAAAATGATTGGACTGCCAATCCAACGGCTCCCGATCAAAGGCCATAGGATACCACAGTTATGACAGCTCACGCGGGGTTGGTGAGGGGGGGGCCCCATGAAGATGAACGTGAGGGCCAATCATGTTACGTGGTCGTGACACGTCAGAGGACACACCCACCTGTGGGCTGAATCTTGCCATTTCAGATTATTTAGACATACTCCTTCAACCCACGTTCTCCTACAGTGCCTCCTGTTTCTCCTCAATCATTAGTTTCTCCCTCATTTACCATTTTGCCCTTTCCTTTTATTATCTCCTTTGCGACTCATTATTATTACTAATTTCCAAAAACAAAAAAACACCTCATTGTTTTTACTTTTTTTATAATTTGCCTGTCCCATCCAATTTCATCGTAAATTGTGTGGAATTTAAATTTGAATATTTCATATTACCTTTTTTTCTTCAAATTTTGTATATTGATGTTGCATTTCTTTATTGTTTTTTTTTTTTTTAACATGGTAGTATAGTTTTAATGTAAGTGAGATGGATGGTAATTTTTTTTTCTAATATATGTATATATAATTATAAAATAATTTATTGTCAATAATTAGAAAATTACTAAATCAATCGAAATTAAATATTACATATAAATTTAACCTCAATATATATATATATATATTACATAAAAATTTACTTTTACAATATCATTTGATATATATTTTCATAATAAGAATAAAAAATTCTTTAACTATAGTCACTTCAAATTATAGATTAATGTATTAAAAAGAATGTATTCAATCTAATCTTCGTTGAAGTTTGATGGATGTTTTTTATAATAGATTTTAGTGAAATTCACTAATTTCATGGAATCTATATAAATTTTGTTAAAATTCTTTAAAAAATCCAATAAAATCTTATGAAGAATGGTCAGATTTATTATAAATGTTTTTCTTTATAAAAATCATTTTAAAAGTCATTTAAATCCATCAAATTTTATTATTTAAATTAAATTTGTGTAGTCAACAATTTTTTTAATAACCTAAATTTTATTGGATTTTAATGAAATCTATTCAAATATGGATTAAATATACTTTTAAATAATGCAGTTAGTGGTAATTAACCACCTATAAGTATATCATATGATTGTGGCCAACAATGTTCTCTGTACAATGGTGAAGTCAAATCGTAAACAAACAAAGAATAATAAAAAGAAAACAAAACGGAGCGAAGCAATAATGGAAGTGGCAGTTTAGTAAATTAAGGAATAGTTTAGAAATGTATGTACATCCACTTCATTGAAAACCACTCCAGAACCAGCTGGTTAGTTGTGTGTCAGCGTGTCTCATTGGCAGCGGAGACAGAGCGTGAGTGTCACTCAGCGCAGTAACAGTAAGACCCTCCCTTTTCCGGTTCCCCATTTGAATTATCTTCACTTGTCTTTTCATTTCTCAGTTTCAGCCTCTGTCTCATTCTCCGTTCCACTGCATTGGTACTCAGTTTCCAAGGTGTGTTCCATTACTGGAGGCCTTGCATTTGTTCAAGTTCATATTTATTGAATAAAACTGAAGTTTACATTGTTTTATTGTTTTTTTTATTCGGATCTGTACTTGTTCATGTTTAAATTGCTTTTATTACCTCCTTTTCTTATCCTGTTGTTGTGGTTTTCGCTTTTACGCAATCTAAAGCGTTTGGTTTATGGACCATTAGAGTTTTAAGTCACTTTGAATGGCCAAGACTTTATCGGCCAATTTGGTCTAATGGGGCATTAATTATGCTCGTCAAATGTAATCTCGACCATGAATATATGACTTGTGTAGTACCGTAAGTTGTGTCAAAAAGAGATGCAGTTGACTTTGCACCTAGGTATAAATTCCCATTCTATTGTGAGGACCGGGACATATCAAATTTGAAATCCTGATTTCAGATTTCTAAACTCTCTAACTGGCAACTATGATTAATGTGGTTTTCCTGATTGGGGTTGAACCATTAGACCTTTTGGCAAGCAACCTCTAAGACGATATTGCAACTGCGAATTTGTAGGGACTTTGTTCTGTTTTGCTCTAAGATTCTTTTATAGTTATGGAGTCTGAAAACGGAGTCACAGTGGAGGACGAGAGTATTGTCATTACTAAAACTCCAGTGGAAGGATCTGCGCTGGAAGTAAAGAAAGTAGAACAGAGAACTGGAAATGCTAAAGAGGCTTCAAATGTAAATGAGATTTCCCAGCATGATGGTGCAAAAGGTGAAGGTCTTAGTTCTTCTGGCACCACCACAACTGAAGCCACTGTGACTGTTTCAGAAAGTAAAATCTCAAAACCCTTAAAGGTACCATGTACTGTTTATCCAAGTTTCATCACTTTTTTGTGTAAATTGGGATTGATTATTTACGTTACATAACTAAATAAATATATATATATATATGTTTTTTAATTTTATGTATGCATCCATATGTGCCTACGTGTTCAGGAACCGGGAACTCCTAATGGTGGCAATTTAAAGAGTACTAAAATGGCCAAGGATAAAACAAGTCTAAAAGGGCTGGCTCCGTTTACTCGTAGCCAGAAGCCAGTCCTTTCTCAGAGTCTTTCCTTTCCAGCAAGGGGAGCTCGTGCTGATGGTCTGAAGGAGAGCATAGATGGATACGCTGTGAAGAGCGACCCCAAAAATGCCCGAGCAAATGCAGCAAAACCTCAGGGCACTTTTTCCAGTGGAACTGTCAGCTCAGCTGCCCATTTAAATCATCCCAACAGGCGTGCATCCGCTGGAGTGGCCGCTAAGGAAGTGAAAGCAAATAGTGGAGTTTCTGCTAGGCGAAATACTCTAGCATCCGTTTCGACCATTCGAAGAGCTGCGGTATGTTTTCTACTGTCATCTTCCTTCATTTTTATTCTAACAAATTTAAGAACCTCGCTTCATGCAGTCTTTGTCTTTGGTCATTAGACTGTGAAATCCAATTCTGTGAATGCTGCTGCTAACGGCTCTCCATCTGAAGTTTCATCGTAAGTAGAAAACTTCATCTACATCGATAGTCAATTGTTTTTATCAATTGCTGAAATTATGCTAAATAATTTTTTTAAGACATGTTCAAAACCAAGTACTCAAAATGGGCCTTTCTTTATCTACTAAATTTTCTATGGTTGTGTCGTATCTTATGTAACTGCAGATCAGCTGAGCAAAATTCAAAATCTTTGGCAACTGCACAGCCAAGCAAAGAGGACGATGACACCCATTCTACTACTTCGTATTGTTCTCATCTTGAACCACCACTGCTTGTGTTAACTTTTTCTTTTCTTTTGTTTTTTTTTTTTTGTAGTGTTCAGAAAATTGATATGTTGTGACATTCTGCCTTATAAACAGAAGTGTTACTCCTCGTGGACGGAGAAACAGTGGATCTGGATTCAACTTCAGGCTGGATGAGCGTGCTGAAAAAAGGAAGGAGGTTGTCCATGTGTATTTAGTTCTTCTGCCACTTTGTTGATTGCTTTATACTGAATGTGACAATAACAGTTCTGTGTTGTTCTTTGATCACTAGTTCTTTTCAAAGCTAGAAGAGAAGATCCATGCCAAGGAAATAGAGAAAAGCAACTTGCAGGCGAAGTCAAAGGTGTTGGGACTAACTTTCTACAGATCAAAGAACACTTGTGTTGTTTTTCTCAGTTGTTTATGTTTCAAATTCCATGTTCTAAATCTAAGTGTTCATACTAACTGGACGGTATTATGCAGGAGAGCCAGGAGGCAGAGATCAAGCAACTGAGAAAGAGCTTGACTTTTAAAGCTACACCAATGCCGAGCTTTTATAAGGAACCTCCTCCAAAAGTTGAACTAAAGAAGGTAACACATTCTTTCTACCAATGTGGTTCTGGTAAATAATTTCATACAGGATTTCTGCATTACAAGAAGTTTACAGTTTTGCATTTGGAATCACAGCTGAAGTGAACTCTTTGTCACCTAAAAATCCTAAAAGGAATTCTCTGATAGTTACTGTTTACTTCTTACAATCTCTTTTTTTTTTTAAATGCTGGAGAGTTCAGATGTAGTCTGATGGATAAATAACCAGAAACTCTTATACCAATTTTTTTAATGCATGTGAGTAAACGTCACAGTTGAAAGAATAACCAATCACTTTTATAAGTGGGATTCAATCCAAACACATCTTAACATAACTATCCATCAATTAGGCCAACTAATATCCTCGACAACTTTGTATAACAATTGTCAAGGCTTAAGAGAGAAAGATAAAATGTGTGTTTAAAGTTGGATTGTTCGTTCCCCTGTGTCAGGGGCCTAAAAGTTGCAATTTGTCCTTAGGAAAACATTGATTTTATTCTCTGTAAGTGTGTTTAGAAAAGTTTCATTTCAATGTCCATTTATTATCCTTATTGTGGCTTTTTTCCTGTGTATCAACATATCTTATTTAGATACCAACAACACGCGCAAAATCCCCCAAGCTTGGAAGGAACAAGGGCTCTGTTGCTGCAACAGAAAGCTCTTTGGAATATGGCGGATCTTGTCTTAGCCCACATGTGAACCAGGAATCAAGCAACTCACCGAAGGAAATTCAGACACATTTAAAAGACTCTGCTACTTCAAAGACTCCCATTAAAAAGTCACAACCTAAACTTCAGTCTCAGAATTCCATGCACAGAAAAACTGAAGCAAAGCCTATAAAGTCGAAACCAAAGACCACTGGTGCAGGGAGCCAAAACCTGGAAACGTGCACTGAAAAATCTGAAGCAAACCAAAACCAGTCCTTGGCCCGTCCTGAATGTGAGGATGCAAAAAATCTGGAATCCAAAATGAATCCTGGTCAGAGTGATGGACCTGTGTTGAGTATGGCCAACCCTGATATTATGCCCCGTGAAGTCGCAGTTGGAGGTTAAACACATGATTCCTAGCTCATATATTCATGTCTTCATGTTCGAAATTCCATTTGTTAATAGTGTCATTATAAGTTGCTTGTGACATTGTTTTATTCTTCTTTTTTATTTGTTTATTTTTTTCCTTTTGGAGTTACTATACTTATCATAAGTTTATATGTAGTTTCTACAGGATAAAGTAATTATGCATTCCTTTATTGATTGGGGAAACTTTATTGGAGTCCCTGAGGTTTCGAAAAATATCAAAATTTTAAATATTTTTTGGAAACAGCTCTTTTAGTCCTTAATTTTTTCAAAATTCTTTAAAATAGTCCAAACTGTTAGTCAACTAACGGTCAACGGTGATAGAAAGCTTGGATAAAAAGGGTAAGATGGTCGTTTCATATAAGATATTAAGATTGTGACACGTGGATGGTTGAGATTTTAATCCTATAAAAAATTTAAAATAATTTAAAAAATAAAAAATTACTTATGAAAAAAATTCAAAAAAATGAAAAAAAAAAAAAGGTAAATATTTTTCAAAAATATCTGGATTCAAACACATGGTTTGAACCCATAATATGTAAATCCAAATCCTCAAAACAATTTACCAAAAAAAACAAAAACAAAACACTCAGCAGATTCATCAAACTACAAACCATAACAAACACTCAACAAATTCATCAAACCATAATTATCAACCTCAAACACCAACCACAACCTTAGAAACTAACCACAAATGCCAGAGATCAACCCAGAACCAGAGACATTGGTTCTGGGATCGTACCCAGAACTAGAGTCTGGTTCTGGGTCAAACCCAAAACCAGAGTCTCTGATTCTGGGTTCGATCCTAGAACCAAAAATCTGGTTCTGGATTTCATCGAACCTAGAACCGTCACTGGTTCTGGGTTCGATCTGGTTTTGAATTCGAACCCAGAACCAACGAAAAAGATGATGATTATAAAAGAGAGGAAAGGGAGACGAAGAAGAAGAAAAAAAGAGGAGAGAATGGAGGAAATTGAAGAAGACAAGATAGAAAAAGATGATGTTGAGAAAAAATGAGAGAAAGAGGTGGTGCTGATTTATTATTATTATTATTAACTATTTTTCTTTTTTTAATTAAATAAAAAAGTTTTGATTATATTTTTAATATTTTTATTTAATTAGGGGTAAAACGATAATTTAGATATTACAACCAAACCTAGGGGCAAATGAGTCATTTTGCTTTTTTTCGTCTTTTTCAACTGACGGTTTGGACTATTTTGAAGAGTTTTGAAAAAGTTAGGAACAAAAAAAACTGTTTCCAAAATATGTTTAAAATTTTGATATTTCTCGAAATCTCAGGGACTCAAATGAAGTTTCCCCTTATTGATTTTATATTCAGAGTGTTTGACAAAACTATGAGGTCAATCACGTACCGGAATGCAGTGTTTTAATAAAGATCATGATAAAGCATTAAGCACTTCAATATTTTAGCAGGCCATGAAAGGAGAAACTTTTCTTTTGCTTGGCAAGCAAGTTCTGTTGCTGTTCATTAAAGCCAAACCTTCCATTAAAGCCAAACCTTCCTGAAATCTTTATACCTACCACACTAGTATCTTTCTGATGAGGACATGTTTATAATGAAGTCTAGACTTGAAGAGTTGCCTGCTTGCTACTTCAATTTGAAAGAAACTTTCTATTTGAAATATTTCAAGCTGGGTAGCCAGTAGTCAAAAACGTAACACATCATTGTGATGGCAATGTTGTAGGCTTGCTATTTTTTAGAAAAATATTACTCTATTGTGATGGGAATGATTGCACAGACTTGAATGCATTTGCAAGTAATTTTATTTTTGTAGAAAGAAAAATAACCCTTTCAAGTTAAAAGTGTGATTTGTTAAAAAGCATTTGTATCAAAAAAACACTTTATTTTTATTTTTATTTTTGTCTTATCTAACACTTGAAATATATTTTGGTATATTTTTAATCTAGAATCTACTCGTAGAATATTGAGTAATTAAAAAGCTCTGGGATGATGACATGTATTGGTTGGCAGGGCCAACTCGAAAGCTTGTACATTAGCAATTTTGCATCAAAACAGTGTCAAAAGAAGTGAGCTAATGCTCCTCATATCAAATTTTCACAACTTCATATTTAGTAAAATGTTGTACAAAGTAACCCAATATGAACCAGACTAGACAGACACAGACAGTGCGAGACTATTAAAGTTTTGGTACTGGCACAACTCCACTCTTGCAACTTCTTCAATGGTAGAGGAGGTTTTGAAGTTGAAATTAGTTCGGTAATACCTTAAATGTTCTTCATCCATATCTGCAACTGCGGCCTGCTTCCAATGAAAATGAAGTTAATTAATTAAATTAGTGTTGCCCCTGTTGTTAAAGGGTACTCTTCTTTTTGGCAGTATTGTTAAAGCTGTGAATTTTAATGTTCCCAGCTAAATTTCATTTGCTATAATTAAGAATTTCGCCAATTTTATTGTTAAGCTTGAGTCATAAATTTTGATGTTTCCCATTAAACCACCTTTGGATGTCACAACCTTAACAAACCTTTGTTCTCTTACCCAACACCTAATTTCTGACTGCTGATAAGATTTATAAAATAGTGTTTTGGTCTGCTCCTAATGAAAATAAAAATAACATTTAAACTGCAGCACCTTGTCCAACCAAAGGGCAAGGTGTAAGGCACCACGTCCACAAAAATTGTGGGTGATTTTCTCACTAAAAATGTGGGTAAACTTTTCTTGATTTATGAGAGCAACGTTCCGAGTAATGCGATAGAGTCATATTTTAATTAGATCTTGATAGTTGTCTAATTTAATATTAGGAGGTAAAAAAAATGAATAAATAAACTAGTGTTACCCCAATGTTATTAGAGTTGTGAATTTTAATATGGGAGTGACATTTTGAATACTATGATTGATGAATTCATAATTACGTGAATTTCGTTTTTTAAGAATAAAATTACGAAATTTCACTGTTATGAATTAGATAAATAATCCTTTCCTCAAAGTCACCCTGGCAATGAGACGTCACAACCTAAACAAATTCCATTCTCTACCTAACACCTAATTTCAGACTGTTGATAAGATAAATAAAAGGTAATGACATTTTAACATCTCATATGTTTACTCTGCACCTTTAATTAAAATTAAGAGGAGTTGTTAAAGGTCATTTTTAACATGTATATCGTTTTTCAATCTCACACTCTCGTTAATTTCTACAAATTTTTTGAGAATTGTCAAATGCTAAGCAGGTGCCATCCTGTACCAAAAGGATGCTTGCTATTCACGAGTGAGGACAATTGGTACCGCTTAATTCATTCAACGTCAGTAATCTTGTTTCTATAATTCTGACATGCCAAATCTTGGAAACACAAATTCTAACCATTCGCTTGTATTTTTCTATATGTATCCAACTAGTTACTTTAAAGAAGTTTTTATATGGAATATTAGTGACTTAATTCTAAAATATTATTCAATTAAAAAAAAAAAAACGTAATAAATTGTTACCAGAATATTCTATTTATGATTAGAGAAATATTAAGGGGAAACTTCATTTTAGTCCCTAAGGTTTCGCGAAATATCAAAATTTTAAGCATCTATTGAAAACAGCTCTTTTAATCCCTAACTTTTCCAAAACTCTTCAAAATAGTCCAAACCGTCAGTCAACTAATGGTCAAACCAAACAAAAAAATTCAAAAGACTTAATTACCCTCATCACTTAAAATAACCGTTTTGCCCCCAATAAAACCAAAATATTATATATTTTTCATCCAATAAAAAGTCGACACGTGTATATATAATTATTATTTTTTTAAATATGATTATTTTTTTAATTAAATAAGAATTAAAAAAAAAAAAACAAATGGCAAAAAAATGATAGTTTCTTTTCATTCTGTCTTCCTTGCTATTGCAAGAAAATAAAAAAAGAAAACAATGACAGTGGCAAACGATCTGGTGCGATGAACCAGATCGTCGCACCTGGTGCGAACCAGGTCGATGCACCAGATCGTCGATCCGGTGCGTTGGCCTGGTTCGCACGAGATCGTCGATCTGGTTGGCACCGATCTGGTGATGATCGTCGCACCAGATCGGTGCCAACCAGATCGACGATCTGGTTCGAACCAGATCGACGAACCAGATTATTTGGATTTTTGGTATCTCGATGAATCAGATGGCTGTTGTTTTCTTTGGTTTTTTTTGTGATGAAGATGAGTTTTTGTTTGTATTGATAATGATGATTCAAGACTGGATTTGTGTTGATGATGAAGGTTGATGATGAATGGTGATTTTGTTAGTGAAGAAAATGAATTATTTTTGTTTTATTTTTTGAAATTAAGTTATTTATTAAAATTTTCTTATTTATCAATTTTTTTAAATATTTTAAAATCATAACCGTCCATGTGGCACGCCCTGAACATGTCATACGAAAAGACCATCTTACCCTTCTTATCTAAACTATTTGTCACTGTTGACCGTTAGTTGACTGACGGTTTGAACTATTTTGAAGAGTTTTGAAAAAGTTAGGGATTAAAAGAGCTATTTCCAATATATGCTTAAAATTTTGATATTTTACAAAACCTTATGGACTAAAATAAAGTTTCCCCAAATATTAAACGTATTTCTTAATATATATTTTTTTAAGATAATCTTTATTTAATATAAAATATGTATATTAAGTTCACTTTTGTAATACAAATTTTTTATCAAAAAGTAAAATTGATGATAAAGTTTATACCCAAAAGATAAAATTTATATAAGTGTATTTAATATTCTACGAATAAACTTTATGTGTCAGTGTGAAATCAGAATTTGGAATTTTACAGCACAGTCTGCCTCAGCATCCGCACAAATATTAATTCGAGAACCTGCTAGCTGTATCCAGCGTTAACACTGGTCCATTTTTGCTCCACCACCAAAATTAATTTGTAATAATTGAAGCCAAAGTCAATGTACATTCTCATTTTGATTATTAGATTTCAAAGATGCGAAAAAATGACTGCTAAGCTAAGCAGAGCCGTAATTGCCCCAATCTTAACTAACCTAACATGATTATTATGCAGAGTAATGTTAGGTTTTCAAAATTTTTATTCCAAATCAATGCCCAAACAATATAACATATAAGTTGTCAATATCCTACAAATCATAAAATGATGTAATAATTAATATAATATTGATAATTCATATATCATATCATGTAACATAAATTTAAGCAAAAATAATTGGAAAACTTAATATTACATTATGATATAATTTGATAAAGTACATACATTTCCTTAAATCTATAGTGATAGAGTATCTCCAAACATACTTGCTATCTATTGTTTTTGTCTAAATTACTTGATAATGTAATATTTTATTAACTTCAACCATTCTATATTGTTAGTTATTTTAAAAAAGTTGAACCACTCTAACTAAATATAAAAAGTAAAAAATTCCAACCAAATTCTTTCTTTTATTATTTTAATATTTAATATGTGATAAAAGTAAATAATTTTTATGCTCGTTTGGTCAAAATAGAAAAAAAAAATAGATTAAATGACTCAATAAAATATTACTAGTTAAAATGATTTTTTTTTATTATTTTAACTAAAACAATAAGATGCTCTAAAAGAGACATATGTGTAGTTTCATTTTCTAAGGGCGACAAGTAGCACCCAGCCTTAACAAAAACGATAGACCACCATCTACTCACGGGTCATGAGTTGTGATGTCTCAATCACAAACCATTATTTAATCATACAACCACCAACTCACCTCCCCTTCCCCTCCCTTCCCTGTGGTTGTCGCCGACAATTTACATGCACTCCCAAACCAAATTCAATCTCCACCTTCTCACACTAGCAACATTAATTAACAAAAAGAATTCAAAAAGTTTTCTCATTTCCCATTGACAAGAAGCAGACCCAAAAAAAAAAAAAACCACAGCCAGTTTCCCCAAGATTTTTCATGCATATAGTGGCAGTGATTCGTACATAATAAAAAATATATTTAAAAAATGATATGTAATTACAGTATTCATGACAAAATAACAAACAAGCTCTCTCTTTTTGTGGGGATTGATTATTTGGAGACTATGCAGCAACCTGGTTGATCCCTTGTTTTTCTGTTTACAATCTTCCTACAACTGCATAGCATAAAACCTTATTAGTCCAATTGGCATGTTAAAAATGAGATTTATAAGGATAGATCATAAAATTAGACGGATATTTACTTACCAGTTTTCGATTGTTTACACGGTTCAGTTTTATCTTGTTTTGAAATGTAAATTATGTGGTTTATTGACAAGTAGAGAAATATGAATGCTGTCCAACAGCTCCAAGCATCCTACACGCGACTTCCATTAATTTCCCTGCAATTTG
Source organism: Nephelium lappaceum (assembly GCA_021234005.1). Classification (NCBI taxonomy): domain Eukaryota; kingdom Viridiplantae; phylum Streptophyta; class Magnoliopsida; order Sapindales; family Sapindaceae; genus Nephelium; species Nephelium lappaceum. The sequence continues at coordinate 8,379,958 of CM038011.1, forward strand.
CAAATATCGTAAGCATAAATTATGCAAAGTCAACCCGTAAATTATTTCCAACACCACATGCCTAATTTTAATTAGAACACTGTAACGAAACCAGCTAACAGCAAGGTGTATAAATCAAACCAATCAATTCCGGATCCCTGGCCCAGCACAATATAAAAATTAAAAAAAACAATGACAACACAAATCCTGCCAGCTGATTTCACAAATGCTTTCCTAAAAGGCAAATGCAATTATAAGATGTAAAAATTAATTAAAAGGCAAAGAATACGATGGTGTTTTGGCATCGAAGCTATGGTGGGGTATCCACAATGTGGCTCACAACTTTGCAATCCTACAATTTCTGGTATATTTCTATTCGGGTGACCACTGCATCACATTCACATGCACTTGATAGCTAATTGTTACCCATCCGTTAAGAAACCTTCCTCGACTAACAAGTCCTTTACAACTATCAAATCATCTTCGTTTTCACTCCACCGATCTCAAAAGGTTTCAATACCATTTGCTTCTCATTCACGTAATTCCAACACAAACTTAGTCGTAGGTTTGTAAAATTGAAATCTAAATTGGAAGCTATTAACTTATGAACTATATACTAATAAAAGAATCACAAGCAACTAATTATCAAAAAAAAAAGGTAGGAAAAAAAAGAAATCAGACCTCTTCTGGGCTTGGAGACCTTCTTGACAAAAGACGTGGGTTTGGTGACAGCTGGAGTGTCTTCCTGAGGGAAGAGAACCCCATCAATGCCCTGGACCGAAATGCGACCATCCGTGTAAATATCCGGGTCGAACAAGTAAGCAGACCCGTCACCCGCTCCGAATTTGACCGACCCATCAGCCTCTTGAGCCGTGACTTTATGGGGCAACCTGAGAGTGTCGTAGTTGACTTTTCCGAATCTGCGAACGGCATTGTACATGCTCTCTTCCGTCTGGTACTCAGGAATGATGTGATAGTAGACAATCTGTTCAGGAGCACCAGGCTCACTCAACTGGTCGGTGGTCAGCTTCGCCATGGCCTCGTCGTTTGGAGCCAGCACTGTCAGCACATACCCTTCCGATACCAATCGGCCCATTTCGGTGGCCAGAGAAGTCAAGTTGACTAGAATATCAGCCATTTCGTTGTATCCACCGTAGTGTAACAATGTGTGGATGAAGTCCTTCACCTGCCTCTCCCCGTCGAAGTGGTGTCGAGGGCCCCCCGGACCCGGTGCCGGAGCCGGAGCCAGTGATGGACCCGGAGCCATTGCGTCGTATATTGGAAGAACCGGTGGCGCCCCGGCTGGAACCGGCGCTGCTGGTTTCTTCAAGCGGTGGGTCCTCGGGTCGACCTCCGGTGCTCCCTGAGGAAGCACGGCCGATATGGAGCGGAGGTTTCGACGACGGTTGAAGTCTTCTTGAACCGAGCGGGGGAATGAGGAGGCGTTCGATTCCGTGGATGAGACCGTCAGGGTCGGATGACGTCATCGGGTCTGGTAATATCGGCAGAGTCGATGGTTAATTTACCGGAAGGGTTGGTGGTCAAATGGACGAAATCGTTGCTCAAAGTGTTGTGTTTGGCGGAGGTGGATTTGTCAAGCGGCCAGTGATGGGAGTGGATTCTTCTGGGGAGAATGTGAAACATCAGGAGGGTTTGGAGGGACTTGAGGTTTCCGGGTTCTAGCAAGAACCGTTTGAAATCAGGATCAAGGTCGCGTTCCAAGGCTTCATTTCTAGGAGCGAAAATGGTGATGTTGTGTTTGCCGACAGCTTGCTCGAGGGTTTGTAAAAGAAGAGCTTTCTCGACGAGTTCAGCTAACTCAGTGTAATGCGAGTCGAGAAGGGCAACAAGAACCGAGTTGGAATTGATTTGACCAGATGTCGAAGAAGAGGAGGAGGAAAGTGGCTTCTGAGACAATGTAGCGGCGGCAATGGAGGTGGAAATGAAGAAGAGAGTGAAGATAAGTCTAGGAGACACCACAGATGGGAGGATCCATGGCGCTCAAAGAGAGGGGAGAGACAGAGAGAGAGAGAGAGACAGAGAGAGAGAGAGAGAGAGAGAGAGATGGCAATTGGGTTGGGGTTTGGTTGTGATAAGTTAAAGAGGGTAGTGGTGTTGGGTGCTGGCTTTTGCTTAGAGAAGAAAAAGGTAAGACACGCACAGTGGAAGTTTCGGCAAGCAATTGGAAATATCGAATGGAAGCGCGCTAAAGCAGTGGCAGGCTATATTGGATTACTTTGATGAGATTCATTAAATTACTTAAAAGATTGAAGTGGGTAACCTAATTATATAATAGGTTTAGAACTGAATTTTTATTTTTATTATATTACATTACTGAAACTCACTCAGATAATAATCGGAATCAAATGACATTAAACACTTATGGTATGGCCTTGAAGAATAACTCCTATACGAAAGGAAATGATCCCACACATAAGCGAGGGAACTGTTCAAAGAACAATCGGGTATTCAAACAAGATCAAACATTTATGGCACAGTCCACAGACAACTCTCGTACAAGAGGAAACAATCCATGTATAGATAAAAGAATAGCCCAAATAAAGATGTGAGTATTGCCAACACATAGGAGGGAAAAATAACCTTACTGTCCATAGGTGTCGAACCCACAACTTCAAACAAAAATAGATGTACAGCAAAATGCCGCTACAACTTTGATATATTTAGAATTGACTTAAAGATAATACTATTCATTATCGGATATATTATATGATTGGATAAAAAATAATTATATATTATATTATTTTAATTAATTAAAAATATTAATTGAATTATTTTTTAAAAAATAAATCAAATGATTTAAATTTAATGTTTAAAATCATATTTATTTTATAACTTTTATTGACATATATTTTTTATAAGAATATATATAACAGTAACTTTAAAAATAAATTAATTGTTCTAATAAATAACATAACAAATTAAAGAAAATAAAAAAGTTTAAAAACAAATCCCAAACTGATGGAATAAATTTTAGAGATAATCTCAAAAAACTCATTATAGTTTGTAAAAATATTCATTTTATCACTATAGTTTTATTTATATCCAAAATCTCCTCTGATATTAAAAAAATTAATAAAAAATAATCGTTTTTTCCTTTATGATTTTATCATTAATTTGTGACTATTATGAGTATTGTTGTCATTTTACAATTCTTTAACGAGTGTTTTGAGTATTTCTATTAATGTTAAGGAAAATTTTAAATAAAAATAAAATTATAAAATAGATATTTTTATAAACTATAATAAATTTTTTAAGATTATTTTTATATTTTAATTTAATGTGTGAAATTTATTCTACTAAAATAGAACAAAGTTGATTGCATTCTTCAATGCTATGTGACTAGCAAACAATGCACTGGATTTGAAACGTGGACTGGGAAAGGGTGCTGTACTTGAAGTTAGGACAGCCTGGTGGTGGGAACCACAAGTGTATTGGGTTCTTCTGTCGCCTACTCACTTGTTGTGACTTATGGCTTTCCAGCTCTTCTTAGCTTAAGCCACCCTCCTGAGTCCTGCCTTCTGCTTCACTTTTCACTGTTCTTTGTTTTGTTTTGTGTTTTTTTTTAAATCATTTTTCAACTACTAGTAACTAGTACCACTCTACCATTTCTTATATTTGACTTCTGACTCATGGTTTAACTCCATGTTTTATACCTAATCACAGTTACTTCCATCTTTCTTGCTCCTAACGTATAGGGCTATGGTAGATTTCTTCTTCCCATCGTGGGCATTTGATATCTCTTAATCATCAGTTGTAAGATGAATACTTAAACATGATGTTAACAAAATTTTCATCCAAATGCTATCATATCAAATTCAACATAACATTAATTAAATTTCAATTATAAATTAAAATTATAATAATATTTCTTATATATAAAAATTTAATGATAAGTAAATTGTCAATATTAGATTACTTGAACAATTTACTATGAGATTTATTATGATTACATATTAAAATTACAAATTTATATAAATAAATAGTTAAGAAATCATCTAAGTCATTTAAATACTAAATATATAGTTAATTAACACATAATGTTAAATCAAAGTAAACTCTAGTTAGCTTAATACAAAATTATGAGTCTCTCACAATTACATTAAAAAAAAAAAAGATAATCTAAGGAGAAAGTTTTTAGATGCCAAGTAGGTAAGAACAAGAAGGAGCATGTGACTCCAAGTTGTTGAGTACATTTGTGCCCAACATTGAGTGCATGGATTCGAATATCATCCGTAGAAATACGGATAATTATCATTTAGTTTTTTAGGTGTATATAAATAAATTATGTTTAAGTCTTTTCAAAATGGTAAGAGTAGTTTTTTATATGATGGGAGAAAGAAACATGATGGGAGTTTTTATAGAAATACTATGTTTCAAATGGCATTATAATGTTTATTATAATAATCTTCGTAGCTGTAAAAAAACAGGAAAAAAAAAAAGACTCATGTGAGTGGGCTCAAAGAAGGAAGCCGCGACTTGCCTCGGCTATCTCTCGCATGTGTGGCTTGGTGTCGGTGTCTGACTGTCTTGTGAATTAATCAAATAATACTGTCGGTGGCGCCAAGACTTAACACACGACGTCGCTTTAAAGCGCGCGTGGGAATGCGTGAATTTAGTGCTCTGAAGGGGTTTTCAGGAGCGACCCTTTGCCCACCGTTAGATTGTTTGTCACCATCAGCTGACGGCATAGATTGCTTGGCTGCTCTTTTTTGATTCCTGCCTAACAAAAAACGTGACTCTTCGCTCCTCTTTTTAGCCAACTGTTCCAGAATCAAACATTTTTATTCCGATCAAGATTGAAGACGTCTCTATTTTTGTTTCAATTATTAAAGTCATGTTAAAATTGGTGTCACCGCTACCATTCAAAAACATGCAAATTGACTTGCTTTCCCCTTTTTTTTTAAAAAAAAAAAAAAAATTACACGAATCTTATGTCTCATTTGATACGTCTGACCAATTTCTATCAAACTAGAATTGATTTCTTTCTTTTAATATAGATATATTGTCATTTTAAACTACCTAATTCGATTGTAAATTCTTGAATGTGGAATTCCAAATTGCCGAAATTTTCTCTTTTATAATTCGTTTCAATGAGACTATTGGATTTTTCATTAAAAAAAATGACAAAATCCTTATAATACTTAAGTAGTAAAGGATGAAAAGATAAGATCTTGAAAATTTATATTCAACTTATGAAAAAGACTAATGAACTACGCCTCCAAATGACTCATAAATTATATTGTATTATATTAAATAAATTTGTCTAATTTATGATATGAATGTGTGTCAAAATCAAATTTATTAATTAATATTCTCATCATCTATTTATTTTTCTAATATCAAGATCTGTTATCTGATTTTGTAGGCTTTTCTTCTTCTTTTTTTTTTTTTAATTTTGGGTGGGGTGGGGAGGAATATTTTGAAGAAGGAACTGTCGGTGTAATGAGCACTTTGAACTCCTGAGGGTTCCATCCGAATCACACTTTGGGGGAAATGATTGTAGAAAATTTCTTTTAGCTTAAGAAAGAAACAAAAGAAGTCACACTCACAGCTCAACCTATTTTTATATAAAAGTAAGAGGAGACAAAACAAAAAAAATACTCATCTTTCCAAATTCTATTAATTGTTAAAGAGGACTGCCACTATGCCTGATGATAAGGTTGCAGTTTGAGAGAATAAATTCACATTTCATCCAAATACCAATTAATATCAATTTGACTATGTGTTAGTTATTTATTTAAAATTCCTCTTAAAAAAACTTATTTATTTAAAATTAAATTTTAATTAGTTACCATGTAGTTTCATATTTTATGTATTAGTATTTAGTGATATATATATTATATTATATATAACTGTATTTTCTCAAATATATATACACTATATCTGTATATAATGTTTGCTTGAAAAAAAAAAACTGTATATAATTTTTATTTATAAACAATTAAAACTACAAAATTTCTAAGATGAATTAAAATAGTTTTCATTATCAAATCCTTTATCTACTTTAAACACTAATTTGAACGTAAAGCAAATATATGTTGCATTGCATATTGTCATTGATACATTGCATGTCATCATTATAGTATAAGATTAAATATACCATGTTTCGATCTTTTTTTTTTTTTAACAAAATTCGTACATATTCTTTTGAAAGGGAAAAATTACTACACATGGGGTTAATAACTTTTACTTAATTTTATAATTACATAAAATTAGTCAAATCCTATATATTATATGTTAATATTTTTTTAATATGACCAAATTTTGATATCTGAATTTTAACTTATTGCACTTTAAATTCTCAAATAGAACTTGAGAATGTCTTTTGTTTTATCAAATAACTACAGGTTAATTAGAATTCATTAGAATAGTCAAGGTCTATTGAGACTTGTAAAAGATCTAATACAATTAACTATCCAAAAATCTATTTCACAGTGAGAGATAAGTACCCTCACAATAAATCACGAGATTAAATATTATACATGATTTAAAAATCTACAGTATACATAGATACTGTCACAATAAATGAACAAGGGTTTGCTGAAATCTATTCCAAATTAAATATTATGTGCAATCCAAAGATATATACTCACAATAATTGATCAAAAGTTCGTTGGTATCTACCAAGACTAAATACTATGCAATGAGGGAAAAACTCTATATATGCTGATAATAAGTATGATAGAACTTAAACCCCTATTATAAATGTGAAAAAAAAAAAATGCCCTAACTAATTGACCTATGAATGAATATGCAATGAAAATGTTATTTATTATTAAAGTAGTGCAATCTTATGTACAACTGTATATCAAGCACCAGTTTCATAACAATTTCTCTATTATTTTGAATAGGAAGTTAAAAATACATAAAAACGCTTATACAAATGGTTGAATATTTTCAGATGTTTGGTGAAGTATTGAGATGTAACGAAAATGGAGACATCTATTTTTGTGAAGTATGGAGACATTTATTTTATGCACATTTTTGTTTTATTATTGTATGAATTTGAAAGGTTTTTTTTCTTTTTTCTTTTTTTTTTTTGAGAGAGTATTAATATGGAAGGTTGGTATCAAAAGACAACCACAGAAAGTTGGAGGGGCCACGTCGTGGGATTCCAATCCTTGTGTTGCAGACAATATAACCAGCAGATTTGTGTCATCCACTATTATATAATTACACTGCCAATCAATATGTACATAGTTTATTTCTGTGTTCAATTTCTAGTTGTGAGATTTTAAATTAAACATACTAAATTGGTTAATATTCGAATCGATACAAATTAAATAGGAATGCTAGGCGATTTAGCACAATAATAGTGAGCAAATAAAACAACAGAGAGGTAAGAACAAAAGGCAAAGAGGCAATAGAGTTTTCAACGTGGTTCGATGTGGTTTGATCTTTTTAATATTATTTACATCCACGATTATGTTATTATTAAAAAGGAAGACTATGTTTTAACATTGTTTTCACTGATGGGGTAGTAATCAAGCTGTAGTGTTTGTTCATTTACATAGGAAAAACCCTTTTATATAATGTTAGAGTTCTTTGTTTACACACTTTCGTTACTAAAATATAGGAAAAATTGGTATCATCCTTGTTATTTTACATAAACCTACAATTAATATTTCTATATTTAAATCAAAATATACTCCTGACAACTTCCTATTTTTTAAAAAAAAATCTTTTGTACATAATAGAAATCTTCTACTTTAGTGGAATTCTATTTCTTTTTTTCAAAGATTTATTGAAGTAAAGAAATATATCAATTTCAGTTGACTATAAAAAGTCTTCCGTTTATGAAAACCTACACTGTTTAGGCAATTGTGAGTTGATAGCACAGTCGTGCGCTATTATACCGACACGCCATTGAGCTGCCTTCTATGCGAGCTGGTCAATTCAGGTCATCTCATTGCTTTGATATAATTAAACCCGTTAAGCGTCCTACTGATGTGTCATTTGCTAACGTGTTTTGCGATTGATGGGCTTTAAACCGCATCGCTGCTTATTTGACCTTTTGGACGTGTCGATTTGTTGGCTCTTAATAGGCTTCCAACCTAGATATTATTTTTGGTGATAGTGATGATGCAGATGTTTGGTGATGGTTGTGAGTTGGAGATAATGGTGAGGTTTGATGAAGATGAGGGTTTCTATGGTTTGGTGATATGCAGTGAGATTTGGTGATGATTTTTTTTAATCCTTTTCCCCTTTCTTTTTGTTCTTGTTCAATGGTTAAAACCGACAAAATTGATCCAACCCTAACCAACCTAATCATGTTCAGTTGAGGTCGGGTTTCCATGTGAAATTGGGTCAATTTGGCTTGAGTTTTCCAACACCGACCCTAGTCGATTTCGGTTTTGTCTAAAATCGACCCAACATGCCCACCCGTGTGTGTTTGTATATATATGCCCACCCGTGTGTGTTTGTATATATATATATATATATTAATCTTACAAATCCAATGCTTCAAACATACTAGCAGGGTTTAATCTTTTGTTAGATCAATCTTTTAGTATCAGATTATATTATAATTATATATAATATGTTGAGTCTATCAATCAAAAGAATTGTTTTGATGCCAAAAAGTCATTTAATTAGTTCATGAAAGTTGTATACATTGTGGGCTTAGACTAAGGCCGTGTCGATGGAGTGGTATTTCACTACAAAGACCCCAAACCATTAATTTAATCACACAATCACCAGTTGACCACCTCACCACCCCTTCGCTTGTGCTCGCAACCGCCAACTTACATGTTTTAACAATAAATATACACACTCCCAAACCAAATTCAAAAATTCAATGTTCACCTTCTCACACTAGTAATACTAATTAACAAAAGGAATTCAAAAGTTTTCTCATTTCTAATTCACAAGAAGCAGGCCGAAAAAAAAAAACAAGAAAGAAAGAAACAACATAACCAGTTGCCCCAAGATTTTCCTTGCATGTAGTGGCAGTGATTCGTACATAAAAAATTAAATAAAAAAATGTAATTACAGTATTTATGACAAAATAACAAACAAGCTCTCACTTCGGGATTATTTGGAGACTATGCAGCAACCTGATTGACCCCTTCTCTTTCTGTTTACAGTCTTCCTACTACTGCATAACATAAACCTTATTAGTCCAATTGGCATGTTAAAAATGAGACTAAGGATCATAAAACTAGAAGGATATTTCTTTACTTACTAGTTTTCCATTGTTTACATGGTTGAGTTTTATCTTGTTTTGGAATGTAATTATGTTGTTTATTGACATGTAGAGAAATATGACTGCTGTCCAACAGCTCCAAGCATTCGACATGCTACTTCCATTAATTTCCCTGCAATTTGCAAATATTGTAAGCATAAATTATGCAAGTCAACCCGTGAAATTTTCAACACCACATGCCTAATTTTAATTAGTACAATGTAATTAAACCAGCTAACAACAAGGTGTACAAATCAAACTAATCAATTCCAAAACCCTGACCCAGCACAATATCAAGAAAACAATGACAATCCAAATTCTGCAAGCTGATTTCACAAATGCCTTTACAGAAAAGCAAATGCAATTATAAAATGCGAAAATTAATTATAAGGCAAAAGACTAAAATGGTGTTTTGGCTTCAAGGCTGTTAGCCCAAAGGTTTCAATGCTTGATTTTGATGATAACAGACATTGAGGAAGTTATAATAAAGTTTGATATGAATGTGTTTTAGTAAAGTTTCAATCTTTATAGAGATGCACAAAACATCATGCAGGGCTTTAACCTTTGAAGAAATCAACAGAAGTGCATAAAGAACTAAAGAAGCAATGATTATCAAGTAGCGTAATCAAATGGAAAAGCTTCTCTGATTAGGATTTTTATTTTGTATGTAATTGATGTGCAATAGAGCTTAGACTAGATCAAAAGGTTAATCATCCTTTCCTAAGCTAAACCATCATGAACTTCGACTCTTAAACTCATTCGGAGACTCTAGGTCAGTCATAACTTCCTTAAGTTTATCATGCTTGTTGGAATTTAGTTTAAATTTCAAAAACTAAAGTACGGTTTCAATGTGGTTTCAAGCTGGTTTTAGGGTGGTTTCAAGGTGGCTTCAATATGGCTTGAGTATTTATACTTTGCTTTCTCAATAAGGTTTCATACCCCATTCTGATGGTCGCACCAATGTGAAACTGGCCTACGACCGCATCTTACAATGCAAAGCAGCAGCTAGTTTGTGCGACCACACTCTAATCTCCATGAAACCAATGTTTGTCCACTCACTCTGACAACTTTTCTAATGGGCAAAAAGGGATAGTTTCTCAAATATCTTATATATACAAGCCTTAAACCCACAAAATGATGGGGAAAACAATTCATACTCATAGTCCTTAACGTTCTTAAGATCATTTCATGAGTTTTCATCATTACTCTTAGTTTGAACCAAAATCTTCAAATCACTTGACCTAAGTTTGAGCATCATTGTTATATCTATTCTTGTGAGAGTATTTCCTTGTAACCTTCTATAATTGCTCTTGTATTTTTAATCCAAGTGTGAGATATTACTTGGTTGAGATTTGAGTTTGTGGAGAGAAAACCACATGGTTGTAAAGGTTTGACTAGCACCTTGAAGTCCAATTGAAGATAGTGGAGAATCCACTAGCTTGGTGGCTTGGAGGCATGGATGTTGACGAGTTGACCAAACCATGTAAAAATCATTGTGTTTGATCTTTCTATCCCTTATCATTATAGTTGTGCAATTTACTTATTCATATTTACACTTGCACAAACATATTAGAATCGCACTTCGGGGCTAGAGAACGATTAGAAGATTGTTCTAAATTTTTAGAAACCCAATTCACTTCCTCTCGGGTTGCCTTTCGATCCAACAGAAGCTTTGGTGGGGTATCCACAATGTGCCTCAAAACTTTGCAATCCTACAATTTCTGGTATATTCCTACTTGGGGGACAACTATTGACCACATGCACTTGAGAACTAATTGTTACCCATTTGTTAAGAAACCTCCCTCGCCTTAAAGTCCTTTACAACTACCAAATCATCTTCATTTTCACTCCACCAATCTCAAAAGGTTTCAATGCCACCTGCTTCTTATTCACGCAATTCCAACACAAACCTAGTCTTAGGTTTGTAAATCGAAATCTAAACTGGAAACTATTAACTGATGAACTAGATACTAATAGTAGAATAACAAGCACTTAATTAACGAGAAAAAGTAGAAAAAGAAATCACACCTCTTCTGGGCTTGGACACCTTCTTGACAAAAGAAGTGTGTTTGGTGACAGCTGGAGTGTCTTCCTGAGGGAAGAGAACCCCATCAATGCCTTGGACCGAAATGCGACCGTCCGTGTAAATATCCGGATCGAACAAATAAGCAGACCCGTCACCCGCTCCGAATTTGACCGACCCATCAGCCTCTTGAGCCGTGACTTTATGGGGCAACCTGAGAGTGTCGTAGTTGACTTTTCCAAATCTGCGAACGGCATTGTACATGCTCTCTTCCGTCTGGTACTCAGGAATGATGTGATAGTAGACAATCTGTTCAGGAGCACCAGGCTCACTCAACTGGTCGGTGGTCAGCTTCGCCATGGCCTCGTCGTTTGGAGCCAGCACTGTCAGCACATACCCTTCCGATACCAATCGGCCCATTTCGGTGGCCAGAGAAGTCAAGTTGACTAGAATATCAGCCATTTCGTTGTATCCACCGTAGTGTAACAATGTGTGGATGAAGTCCTTCACCTGCCTCTCCCCGTCGAAGTGGTGTCGAGGACCCCCCGGACCCGGTGCCGGAGCCGGAGCCAGTGATGGACCCGGAGCCATTGCGTCGTATATTGGAAGAACCGGTGGTGCCCCGGCTGGAACTGGCGCTGCTGGTTTCTTCAAGCGGTGGGTCCTCGGGTCGACCTCCGGTGCTCCCTGAGGAAGCACGGCCGATATGGAGCGGAGGTTTCGACGACGGTTGAAGTCTTCTTGAACGGAGCGGGGGATGAGGAGGCGTTCGATTCCGTGGATGAGACCGTCGGGTCGGATGAGGTCATCGGGTCGGGTAATATCGGCAGAGTCGATGGTTAATTTACCGGAAGGGTTGGTGGTCAAATGGACGAAATCGTTGCTCAAAGTGTTGTGTTTGGCGGAGGTGGATTTGTCAAGCGGCCAGTGATGGGAGTGGATTCTTCTGGGGAGAATGTGAAACATCAGGAGGGTTTGGAGGGACTTGAGGTTTCCGGGTTCTAGCAAGAACCGTTTGAAATAAGGATCAAGGTCGCGTTCCAGGGCTTCATTTCTAGGAGCGAAAATGGTGATGTTGTGTTTGCCGACAGCTTGCTCGAGGGTTTGTAAAAGAAGAGCTTTCTCGACGAGTTCAGCTAACTCAGTGTAATGCGAGTCGAGAAGGGCAACAAGAACCGAGTTGGAATTGATTTGACCCGATGTCGAAGAAGAGGAGGAGGAAAGTGGCTTCTGAGGCAATGTAGCGGCGGCAATGGAAGTGGAGATGAAGAAGAAAGTGAAGAAAAGCTTGGAGACACCACGGGTGGGAGGATCCATGGCGCTCAAAGAGAGAGATGGGAATGGGATCGGAGGTGGTGGTGGGTGTTCGTTTTTGCTTAGCGAAGAGAAAGGTCAGACACGCGGAGTGTGACTTCGGGCAACCAATCGGAAATACGGAATGGAAAACACACTAAAAAGTGTACAGACAGAGGGCGTTGTACTTGTAGTTAAGACAGCCTGGCTCTGGGGACCACACGTCTATTGGGTTCTTCTGTAGCCTACTCACTTGTGGCTTTCCGGCTCTTCTTAGCTTTAGCTGCTTAAGCCACCCTCCTGCCTTCTGCTTCAGTCACTTTCACTCCTTTGTTTTTTTTATCATTCTTCGGTCATGAGTGACACCAACCTTACCATTGCTTCTGTTTTACTTCTAACTCATGGTTGAACTCCTTGTTTTATGCCTAATTACTGCTCTGTCCTGCTACTAACTCAGGTTTTTTTTTTTTTAACTGAACTTATAGAGTTATTACGGTAGATTTCTTCTTGACATTGTGGGATTTAACATCTCTGGCTCGTGACAGTAAATATGCACATGATCTCAGTAAATTTTTCACTCAAATGGATAGCAAATTTTAAAAACGTAATATATGATTTTCATTTATAAATTAAAATTACATTAATACTTCTTAAAAGATGTAAATTTAATGATAAATAAGCTGTCAATTTTAGACTATTCAAAGATAATGAGTTGTGATCTAATAGTAAAGACAATAATGTCGCTCGTTGCCTTTACACTCATTGCCTTTAAGAAGTAAAGAGTTTTACACCCAAGTTCTATAAAGTTGTAGACATTTTCCCCTTATGCTGTGAGTTGCCTCTTCTTCTATCACTTGATGAGGGTTGTCCTCTCCTCTTTTTAGAGAGGTCTTCCCTAAGCTACGCTACCAGAATCATATCTCAACTGATTGAGATTGCTACCCTAATAAATATTAGTATAAAAAAAATTGACTATTCAAGTACCAATATCCAAAAAAAAAAAAAAACAATAGACTATTCAAACTATATATATAGGTGTTTCCCAAGTCACGCTATCAGAGTCATATCTCAACTGATCTAGACTGTTACCCTAGTTAGTACTAGTATCCAAAAAAAAAACAATAGACTATTCAAGTTCTAGTATCAAAAAAAAAAAAAACAATAGACTATTCAAACTATTATATACATTTATATATATATTTATATATAGTCTGGGTTATTTGGTTTAATAAAACACAAAAAACCAACTCAAATCATTTGGGTTTCTTTTAACCAATCCAATGAGTTAATTTCATTTTATGAACTCAAACCATCCCATTTTAATCTGTTTACTTTGGTTGGGTTGATTGGTTTAATAGTTTGATTGTCCACCCTTAGTTCAAACAATTTGCTATAAGATTCCTTCTTATTACATATTTGTTTGAGGGACACTACCTCCGAAAAATTAAAATGGATTCAGGCCTTAAAGTGTACTAGCTAACAAGGCCAACCTATAGGAGAAATCAAAAGTCAAAGCTGACCTAATATGTAGCTTGCCCTAAAGGGGAATCGTAAAGGAAACCATAACCATCAGCCTAACCACTTTGAGTGGAGATGGGAGAAAGTCCAAAATGCCTTTAATGAGTGGCAGGAAATGACTCGTGGGGAGGTTTCATTTTGAAATTTAAGTTGGGATGACCAACCCTTCAAATCATCAAACAGGCCTCTGCATCATCAAGGTGGCAAACAACTAAGGTTTGACAGAATACCTAAGCAAGATAAGGAGCTAGGTACCAAGTTGTAGAGGAAAAAAAAAAAAGACTAGGTCCAGTCATATGGTCATACGCCATAACAGACAAACAAGGAATAAGGAAAGAGAAGAAGTAAGAAAGGGATAGGACGGGACGGGACGGGACGAATGAGGAACAAGTAAAGAAGCGAAGGAACAACAAGGGAAATTAACCGCCAACTAAGGAGGACATAAAAAAGCGAGAGCTAATCGAGGGGATATATATATATGTGTGTGTGTGTGTGTGTGTGTGTGTGTGTGTGTGTGTGTGTGTGTGTGTGTGTGTGTATGCACGCACATTATTCAATAAAGTGGGGTAAGTTATTTCTTCAACTTAAGAGCATCCTTACGTGCGAAGAGACTTCTCTAAAGAACCCTTCAAAAATAGTAGGTACTAAACTAAGATTTTAGGAGAGTTCTGTTCCATTAGACTCTCGTTTTATGTTTCTTACCTTTATTTTTATGGAAAAAACTTCATTTTAGTACTTGAGGTTTCGAAAAATATCAAAATTTTAAACATATTTTGAAAACAGCTCTTTTCATTCCTAACTTTTTCAAAATTCTTCAAAATAGTCCAAACCGTCAATCAACTGACCGTTAACATAACAAAATACATAAAAAGATATTTTTGCTCTTAATGGTCAATGGGCGACAGTGCATAATTTATTAAGATGGTTTATTGACCAAATTCCCCTTTATATGAGTGAATTTTTAATTAAAAAATTGGTGTAACTATTTAATTAAAAATTTGAGATGATTATTTAATTTTTTTAAAAAAAAAACTTTTGATCATTAGCATTTATTTTGAGAATTCAAATTAAAATAAATTTAATAAAAAATTAAACAAAAATTAAAAATATATATATGTGTGTGTTATTGTTCTTCAACAAAACTCAGATGGAGAGTGTTTAAAAAAAAAAAAAAAAACCAGATGGAGAGGATGCAAACAAGGGAGTAAGAGTAGCAGACGAGGGAGAGAATGAGGGGGTAAGCGAGTCGACAACAATGGAGAGGACGAGACGGAGAGCTGACGATGAGGACGGAGATGAAGCCGTGCGAGCTCCATCTCAAATGGAGGTAGAGTAGATCACTCTATCTCTATTTGAGATAGAGCCCAAGTGAATCCATCTTAGATGGAAATGGAGTGAGCTACTGATCGTTCCATCTCCTTCACTGTTTCTTCAATTTTTTTTTCAATTTATCTTTTTTCTTTTCTTGCATGTTGCTCATCTACCTGCTGCTCTAAGAAATGAAAGATGTTGGTCTTGTTGCCGGTGGTGAGGACAATGTTGGAGTGAGCGGTGGTGGCTAGATCGAAGCAAAGTTTCTGGGTTTGTTTTGTTTTAAAGGGAGGAGTTGTAGAGAGACAGAGATTGATTAGTTTTAGGGTGTCGACAAATGACGTTAGATGGGGCGATGTCGCTTTGTCGGTGGCATTGACAGCGGCGTTGCAACCACCTCCATCATTATCAGCGCCACTCTACGACGCCTTTCAGATCTTTTTTTCATTGGGTTACTTTTTGGCGACTCCGTCTCCCTTTTTGAGACAGCAACAGATTAGGCATGTTTTGATCTTCCAGATTCTTTGCTTGTCCATGTTTTGATCACAACAAATCAGACATGTGTTTAGATCTATCAAGTTTGGTTTGATTTTGTTGTTGTGTTTGGCTCGTTTTTTATTAGATTTTTTGTGTGTGAATTGGTTTGATTTTATTGTCGTTTGGTTGTTTTTTATTAGATTTTTGGTGTGTGAAATTGGTTGATTCTGTTGCTGCCATGAATAGACCTTCTGTTGCACAATGGATGGTGATTGAAGATGAAACAGTTGTTGGTTGAAGATGAAAGGGATTGAAGATGAAGTTGGTGTTTTTGTTTTTGTTTTGTTTTGTGGTGTTTTTTAATTTTAAATTTTAAATTTGTTTTTTTAGTTTTTAAGTTAGGGTTAATTATTGATTTTATGAATTAATGGGAGATGAAGATTGATACAATGATAGTCAGATTTTTTTTTTTAAAAAAAAATGGTTTTGTTTTCTTATTTTTTTTTAATAATTATATATTTTTTAATTTTTGTTTTTTTAGTGATTATATATAAATGAAAATCCTAACCATTCATATGTCAAGATCTAAGTCTTTCACACGAAAAGAACATCTTACCTTTTCCGCCCAAACTATTTGTCATTGTTGACCGTCAATTGACTGACAGTTTGGACTATTTTAAAGAGTTTTGGAAAAAGTTTGGACTATTTTGAAGAGTTTTGAAAAAGTCAGGGAAAAAAAAGAACTGTTTTCAAAACATATTTAAAAATTTAATATTTTTCGAAACCTTAAGGACTAAAATGAAGTTTTTCCTATTTTTATAGGCTCTCATTCGAACTACCCACTGATTTAAGCGTCAGAGGATTTTCACCGATGAACCACTAAAGATCACTCTAACCTTCTTTTCTTTGTTAGTAGGTAGACAGAGGTGACGAGCTACTCATGAGCTAGTTTCTCATACTAAAGAGGATCGACATACTTGACTTCTAATCTTTTTGGTATTTTTTTTAATTATTGTTTACTCATCGGTGTAAAAACTAATTTTTGCATCAACAATAGTAAATTTAGAGTAAATTAAAATTTAGCTATTCAATTAAAACTCTAATTTAGGTAGAGCAACTGTTTCGATATTATTGTAATTTATCCCTCTCCCATTAGCAAGATTCCGTTACATTTTATAATGAATACTGTCAAAGTGGAGAAAATACGAAATTACCCTTAGTGATTAAAGTTAACTCAGTTGATCAAATAATAAATTAAAAATTAAATACAAAAATTGAATAATAAATTTTTATTTAACTTTTGCCTTTCCCCTCTTCTTCATCATCTTCTTCTCATCTCCTGTCACAATCTCTCTCTCATTCTACTTCTTCTTCTTCTTTTCTTCTTCTTCTTCTTTTCTTCTTCTTCTTCAAACCTAGATCTCTTGTCACAGTCTCTCTTTCATTATACTTCTTCTTCTTCTTCTTCTTCATAATGAAGAACTGTTGGTCAACTGGTGAAGAACTGTTAGTGATTATTTGAACAAATAAAGAAGATAATGATGATGGGTTCAAGATGAAAGAGATCGAAAAGTTGAAGAAGATAATGATGGGTTCAAGTTGGATTTTTGGTTAATATTTAATTTTTTATTTTATTTTTATTTAATTTTTTAATTTTTTTTAAAAAATTTTTATTCAATTTATTTTAAAGTTGTTAAAATTTATTTTTAAAAAATAAAATGTAAGATCAAAAAATAATTTTACCCCTTACTTAATTAATTTTAATAGAGAAATGTTAACGGAAGGGAGGTAAATTATAATAATATTAAAACAGTTGTTCCGCCTGAATTAAAGTTTCAACTTGATAGTTAAATTGTAATTTACTCTTAAATTTATAAATTTATAGAAATAAATAATTAAGAAATCACACGAGTCATTTAAATACTAAATATATATTAAATCAAAATAAACTCTGAATAAAGTGAATTCAAAATTGTGAGTCTCTCACGATACATTAAAAAAAAAAAAATGATATTCCCAGGATGAATTATTTAGAAAGCCAAGTAGGTAAGAAGGCGCATGTGAGTGGGCTCAAAGAAACAAGCCGCGACTTGCCTCGTCTATCACTCACGTGTGGCTTCAAGCCTTCGACCGAGGTGGTGTTGTCGGTGCCTCACTGTCTTGTTAATTAAATAATCAAACAATATAAATGCCCTTGTTTCTACGCTAAGACTCAACACACGACGTCGCTTTAAAGCGCGCGTGGGAATGCGTGAATTTACCCCTTTGAAGGGTTTTGGGTAGCGACGCTTTGCCCACCGTTAGATTGTTTGTCACCATCAGCTGACGGCATAGATTGCTCGGCTGCTCCTTTTTGATTATTGCCCAACAAAAACCGCGACGCTTCTCTCTTCTTTTTAGCCCACCGTTCTCTATAAACATTTTTGTTCTGATGAAGATTGAATTCAGATGTTTCTATTTTTATTTAAATTATTAAAGTTACGTTAAAACTAGTGCCACTAGTCCACCATTAAAAACATGCAAATTGAGTCTTGACTTGCTTTTTTTGACAGGAGTGTTATGCCTCATTTGATACGACTGATTAACTTCATCATATTGATTCCTTCTTTCTGTATTATAAATATATTGTCATTTTAAACTACCCTAATTTGATTATAAATTATATAATTTTTGTTGAAACCTTGTCTTTTAAATTCGTTTTTGAGAGAATTGGATTTTTCATAAATAAATGCCAAATTCTTTACCAAAAGAATAGTTTATTATTAGATAAAGTATTAAAAAATAAAATTTGAAAATGCATATTCAATGTATGAAAATGACTAATGAACTACACCTCAAAACCACTTAAAGATTATATTGTATTATATTAAATAAATTTGTCTAATTTATGATGCGATATTGAATGGGTTTCAAAATCAAATATAATAACTAATATTTTTATTATCTATTTATTTTTCTAATATGTATCGAGATCTACTGTCTCGATTTTTTTGGTTTTATTATTTATTTATTTTTTATTTTTTTTGATATTTTCGAAGAAGTTACCCGTAACGCAGCGCCGGCACTTTCCGAATCGGAATCATACCTCGGAGGAAATTATTGTTTAAATATATATACATTTTTTTTTTAACTTGAAAAGGAAACAAAAGAAGTCACATCACAACTTAACTTTTTTTTTATAATAAAAATAAAAGAAAATCTATTTTTTTTTTCAAAGGATATAATCATCTTACCAAATCAGGAATCTTTTTCATCGATTACAATCCTTGTATTCCTTTTTTTGAATAATATCTTTCCAAATTCTATTAATTAGAAAAGAGGACCTGCACTATGCCAAACAAGGCAGTAGGTTAGAGAATAATTTCACATTTCATTTCACACCAATTGATGTCAATTCGAATGTGATAATTATATGATTAAAAATTAATTTTAAACATGTGGTTTCAATACTTTAAAACACTAATTTTAACAAAATGCAAATACAGATATATGTTGTTTTGCATATTTTCATAGTTGCATTGCATCTCATCATTTTCGTATAAGGTTGTATATACCATGTTTGCATCCATTCTTTTAACAAAATTAGTACTTTCTTTTTTTTAAAAAAAAAAGGGAAAAATTAGTACATATTGAATTTAAATCTTTTATTTAATTTTAAAATTATATAAAATTAGTTAAATCTCATCTTATATTTTGGTATCTTGTTTCATAGGACCAAATTTTGATACCAAATATTAATTTATTACATCTTTGTTGCAGCATGAAATGTTGTATGAATGTCCCTAGAAACTTCGAACGATCTTAATCTTCGTACAAATACTTAACTGAATTGTCCGCTGTAACTCCACCTACAAAACAAGTGAAACCTTCGTTAAGATGATCCAAAAGTACCATTCAATACTTAAGTTAGAGTTTCTCTCTCTAAAATCAGTTTATCTCACTAAAAGTCTTGTAATTCACTCTAAATTAACTAATGAATAGCAAAATCGTCTTTTATGAAGGGATAGGAACTTACTTTCCAGGTGTCATAATGTATGCGATGGTGCTTGACATTTGTCGCTTAAATCATCTTTGTGCTGATAAATGTTCGTTGTATATTGAACATTTGTCACTGACTTATTGGAACAGTTCATTCGAAGGTCAATATTTCCTCTAAAGGTCAATATTTCTTGACTTTGAACTCCTTCAGTTGACTTGCCAGATTGGGAATTTTCTTGATCATCAAAGGTGAGTTTCCTGCCTTCGACGATTCACTATGCTAATCATAAAATTTAGCTTACCTAGCTCCACCTTCACTTGAAGTCTATGTCATATGTCATGTGTCACATTCATGTCATGCTAACATGTTCGCTCTCTATTGGACTTATCTTGCACCTATACAATCTTAGATTCTCAAATATAAATTGATTTTTTTTCCCTAAATAATTAGAAGATGAGTAATGTTTGGCTTTTTAAATTTTTTCCCAAATAACATGACATATAAGTTGTTATCATTATATTAATTATCATATAATCTCATTATTTATAAGATGTTGACAAGTAACATATCACATCATTTAGACATAGATTTGGCCAAAAACTTTAGGAAGCCTATCACTACTTTTACAAGATAATTGAAATTCTATTCACATTCACAATCAACATATCTTTGGACCAATCAATATTAAATACCATGTGCTATCTAAAAATCTACTTTCATATTGAGATATATCTACTCTCATAATAAATGGTCAAAGTTTATTCGCATCTTCAGAGATTAAATATTATGCACAGTTCAAAAATATATACACTCATAATAAGTGGTCATGGAGTTTATTAATACTTGTCAAGAGTAATATTGTGTAATAAGGAGAGAAAACTCTTCACACTTATTAATAATGTACAAGATAAGATTCAAAACCTTCCAACACATGCCTATAATGTGCATGGTGGGATGTAAAATCCTATCACAAATGTAAAGGTTAAATGCACTAACCACCTGAGTATGAATGGATTACATTGATAATGTTATTAATTGTTCAAATAGTACAATCTTATGTATAACAGTATAGTGAACTTCGCTTCAATAACAATTTACCTTTTTTTTCTTTTTGAATATTAAGCTAAAAATACATAAAAATGCTTGTACAAATAGTTGAATATTTTCGTATTCATATAATTTTTTTTATAAAAAAAAAATCGAATATTTTCAGATGTTTGGTGAAGCATGGAAGTGTAATGAAACTGGTAACATTTATATTTTATGCACATTTTTGTTTTATTATTTTATTTATGTGGAAGGTCGGTATCAAAAGACAACCAATGAAAGTTGAAGGGCCCATATCATGGGATTCCAATCCGTCTGTTGCAGACAATGTGACCCACAGATGTCTGTGAAGTCCTATTATATAATTACACCACCAATCAATATGTACAGACGTCGTTTCTGCGTTTAATTTCCAGTTGTGAGACTTCAAATTGAACATACTAATTATAACATTAAAATAAAGTCAAAATTTTGGCTTTAGTGTTCTATAGTTTATTATTAAAAGATCTTGACATCTTTCAGTAACCACCACCGTCCTTATTGTCTACATTATTATCATTATTAATTAAAATTAATTCTATGTATGTTACAAATAATGAAATCCAATTTAATTGTGAGTGAATTCTATAATTATACGATGTTGCAACAAATTTTTGTAAAATAATGTTGTATTATGATTATATCGTGTAGTTGTGGCATTTATGAAAATCACAGCTACCTCTCATAAATTATCCTCTCCATCGCTTTCACTATCATGTTCATTTCTTCTATTTAATGGACTAAGATCCGACGGAGAGAGAGAGTCTGAGGCCAACACAGTACAGGTGAGAGATGTAGTGAAGATGATATAGGATCACCCGATTAGTGACAATCAGAGTCATAAATTTATGTTAGATTGTTAATAAACATCGACTATTGGAACAAAACTAACCAAATATATAGAGGCCTGTCACCATTTTAACATTTTACATTTATCAAGTTTTAGAAGCTAAATTAGACTATTAAAACTTCAAAATTTGACTAGATTATACGTTAGTGTCTAAAAGATTACAATATGTTTTTTAAATTAAAATGTCGAAAAATTACAATACATTTCATTCAAAAAAAAAAATTACAATACATATTAATTCTATTAATCAAAAAGCACATCCTCTAATAATTTGATTGGATTCATCCATTTTCCCTTTCACATTTGTGATTTGGGTTTGAATATTATCATATGTATCCATCAACATATGTAAGAAGTTTTCTTTTATTGTGAAAGTATATACTGCTTTGTTTCGACAACCATATTAGATTGGAATGTACAAAATTGTATACTATAATATTGTTGATTCAAAAGTTGGTCACATTTACAATCTATACAATGAATTGAAAAGAGAATACAATCTAGGGAATTGATGACTTCAATGTTGATCCCGTTTGAAGTTAGGGTCCCCTTAGGTAAGGGGATTCTTACTCTTGGGTGATCTGTCCTCCCTTTAGTTACCTATCAAATAGAGAAAGAAAAGTTAGGGGGTTACTAGTGGTTCATTGGTGAAAACCCTCTGACACTCAAGTCAATAGAATTTTTGTAAGGAAATCCCTTTGCAGTGAAGCTAAAAGGCAAAAAAATTGATGAAACTCAGGTTACTCTAGCTAATAAGACCCAAGAGTAGCATTAGTACTTGTGAGGGCTTCTCCTTATGGAGTTCCCTTGCATACTAGTTTGTTCTCGAGCTAGAGAGAATAACTTACATTTCTTTGAACATTAAACCTTCTTATATACTTATTTATACATTCTAAGGTTTCCTCCTGTCTCCTTTGCTAATGGTAAACTCTTCTTTTACTTCTGTTTGCTTTCACACCTACCTCATATCATTTAACTCCGTTTCATCTCATTGCTTTCACTTTTTTCTTATCTCTCTCTCTTTGTCCAGCCAATTCGCGTTCGGGGGACATATGGCACATTCTCATTCATCCTTCCTATCGTAGGACTATATGGCAAGCTACTGGCCCATCATTTTCCCCTAAAATCTAGCATTTGTGGCCTTTGGTTGCTTGTCTACCCTAGCTCTGATATCTCTGTCCTTTTAAGGAGATAACGGACCTTGCAGACATAATGAGACTTATTTTGAAATTTCGAGTTGGGTTCCCTTTTGGTTTGTTTTTTGGCACTTGGTAAGAACATCCTTATCCTTTACATGTCCTATTTGCTGGGCAATTAAGCTTAGACCATAGTTTTTTTTTAGGTTGGACGTGCTATTTGGGATTTAATTTTGGACCCTATTCCTTAGGTTGATTTCCAATTAACAATTTTAGAGTTCAATTAGATGTTTAGGCACAAACCCTAACACATGCTTCCTTCATTGGCCTTGAGCTATTGTTATCTTTCCTATGATTTCAAACAATGTTTTTCATATTGTAGTATATTTCCAAAGGGTCATGTTTTTGAAAAGGAGAAACTGATTTTATTATGGAAGACAGAAGGTTTTCTACCATCAAGAAGTTACAAAACTATGGAGAAGTAGGTTATGATTTTTTCGAAGATTACTGTCAAAGTCGTTCTTCCAATTAGTTCGTCATGATGACAAATCATGTTTCATGATGCGTGATCTTGTTAATGAATTAGCTCAATTTGTTTCGAGTGAGTGTTATTGTTGTAAGTTCATAACAGGCAAGACACATGACATTTCCATGAGAGGTCGTTGGTTTTCTTATCATAAGGATTTTTTTTTATAATGATTTCGATTGTTTTAATGTATTGTTTGAGGCTAAGTGTTTAAGAAAATTTTTCCCCTTTAGCTTTTCAACATGTGCTTCTGGTTATGACATCAATGGTGAGATAGTTAAACACTTATTAGAAGAAAGTAGGTAATTACCTATGATCTTTATTCGAATATGAGATCCATTAATTACCTAATCATTTTAGCAAATTAATACTTTTAAAGTACTTGGATTTTTCTTATAATCCACTTAAAACACTGCCCAACTCTATAGCAGATTTATATTATTTGGAGACATTGATTTTGTAATACTATAACGAACTTACTGAGTTGCCTACAAATATAGGAAACCTAATTAATTTAGATTATCTTGATTTGATGGGAACCTAATCACCGAGGAGGATGCCTCCTGAATTTGGTAAGTTAGAAAAGCTTCTGATACTTATAAATTTTGTTATGGGCAATTGTACCTAAGGGACAAAGATAGATAAGTTGAGTAAACTTCTATGAATTCAAGATAAACTTTCCATTTCACAATTGCAAAATGTAACGAATCCTATAGATACTAAGAATGCCAACTTGAAGGGTAAGAAAGATTTAAAAGAGTTAGTATTAAGCTACAACAAAAATGTTTATCATGATGAGAAGAAAGACACAATCGTTTTTGAAAAGTTACAGCCTCATAAAAATATTAATAAATTGTCAATTGAAGGATACCATGATACAAAATTCCTAGATTGGATGTGGGATTCATCATTTATGATGGAGTTGTTGTATCTCAGTGATTGTAAAAATTGTTCACTAATGTCATCATTAGGACAATTGTCATCACTTCAAAAACTCCATATTGAAGGAGTTGAGAGCTCACGACGTATTGATCTGAATTCTATAACAAAGGTTCATCTTTTGTTACTCCATTTATACTCTTGCATATCTTGAAATTTGTCAATATGCCAAATTGGCAGTTTTAGGCTTCTTCATCAGTTACAAATAAGCAATTTCCTTCACTCAAAGAGCTTCATTCCCAAAACTATAGAACTTCATTAGTAGACTACCAGACATTCTTAGTTTGTTGGAAAAGCTATATATCAAGGGATGTCCAAACTTAAAGTTTGAAGTAAACTATACAACAAGTTATTCAAATCTTTAAATTTTGGATAACAGAAACAATTGTGATTCTCTCATGAAGTTGAAATTAAATTCCTTCAAGAAGTTGATATCTCTTACTAACAAGGGTGCAAGAATCTACAAGCATTAGAAGTTCCAGATGCTATTGATTGGTAGCTTGAATTTATTAAACGATTGGAAATTTATGATTGCAATAATTTGAAAATAACTTTTGAAGATGGGTTGCCAACTCCCAATATAAGTGTTTTTTTGGTCTCAAATTGCAACAACCTTCAATCAATGCCAAAACATATGCACAATCTCCTCCCTTCTCTTCAAGGATTGATTATATAGTATTGTCCAAAGGTTTAATCAATTTCAGAGAATGTCTTGCCCAGTAACTTAAAATCATTGTTGATTAAAGGTGGTTGAAATGATCTAAAGTCATTTCCAATGGAGGGTCTACTTGGTGAACTTTCAAAGCTTGAGATTTTTAATCTAAAAGGGTTTCAATTCCTCAACTCTCTTGAAACATTACAAATCAACAATTGTGTTTGCCTTTCTTTCATGTCAGAAGATAAGGAACTACCAAATCTCTTTCTTCTCTAACAATTACTGGATGTCCTTCGTTGGCTGACTGATGTAGACTTAGAGGCAAAGATTAGCCAAAGATTTCTCACATCTCTGATAAAGTTATAATGGTAAGGCATTGGGTAAAGATGTTCTTATCTTTTTCGTAACTTTTTGTGGGGAAGGGATCTTTTAAAGAAAAGTCTTAGATGGCAAGTGGGTGATAGGCAGAAGATTAAGGTATTTTAGGATCCGTGGCTTCCAAGGCCTGCCTCTTTTTGAGTAATCTCTCCATGTGACAAGGAGCTGAAGGTTTCAGATCTCATCAATGAAACCTATCATTGCTAGGATTTTCAAAAACTGTAGCATTTTTTTACTTCCAGTTGATAGGGAAATTATTGTCTCAATACATCTTAGCACAAGGAAGATTGAAAACCATTGGAGATGACATTTTAATGAGCAAGGAGTTTACTTGGTGAAGAGTGGTTATTGGCTAGCTAGTAGACAAAAAATTTCATCCTCATCGTCCTCAAAATCTGTAACTAGCAACTGGTGGACTTTGGAGCCTCTCTATTCCCCCTAAGGTAAAAAGATGTTATTTAGAGAGCATGTCTTGATGCTTTTCTTGCAAAACAAAAATTGTTGCATAGAAAGGTGGTGGACTATGGGGTTTATCCAGGATTTGGATTGAGTAATGAAAATGTTAATCATGCTCTCCTGTGGTGTCCTAAAGTTATAGGGGTGTGGGATTTTGTTGACTTTGGTTATTTGATTTTCAGGTTTGCAATCATGGCAACGATAGATAATCTGCAAGGAGTCTTAAGTAGTTCTTTAAGAAACGTTTTGGCTCGTTTTTGCATGGTTCTTTGGTCTATTTGGCGAAAGAGGAACATTGGCCCTTTTTCAAACAATAAAGAGCTATCTTAGGGACATGGTTAGAAGAGCTCTTGATCTACTTGGTGACTTCCAGCAAGTTGTGCATACTACCAGTCCAGAAATGGGTGGGACACGACAGTAGACCGATGCTAGTTGGAAGCCTCCTGCAAATGGGAAGTTAAAGCTTGCTATCAGGGCATCGAGGGATTGTATTGGCATCAATGTTGCAATTAGAGATCTCACATGTTGGGTTCGAGCTGGTCTCTCTAAACCGATGACTAGTAATTTTTTGCCTGAGATTGGTGAATGGCTTGCTCTTAGAGAAGGCCTACTCGTAGCTCATCGTTTACATCTGCAAATAGAGGAATTAGAGGTTGATGTTGTAACGTTTGAATCCAACTAGATCTAGTAGATATATATATTTTTTAAAATAAAGTATAAATGAGACTTATATGAATAAGTCAAAGGGCTTAATTAGAGATTTTAAATTAAATAGCTCAATTGATGTGATCAAAATAATTTAATTAATCATTTATGGAGTCCAAAAATTTAAGTGAGTTAAATCAAAGAAGTAGGATAGCTCATTTTTTTACTAAATACACTCATTTATTTGTTTTAAAACAAAAAAGATATATGTACAAAGGAGTATAAATTCGGTGAAGTAGAAAAAGAGAAGTAAAAGAAATTGAGATGACGGAGTAGTGAGACCAATCTACTAACACCAAAAAGCAAAAAACCATAAAACAAAGACAAAATGATTTCCAGGAGAAAGTGTCGGCCGGTCAAACAAGCAAACAGCCAAAATGGAATGAAACGAGAGAGAGTGAGCCACTCAAACATAAAACCAAAGCAATTTTGAGAGTTAGAGATAAGAACATCGTGTAGATTTAAAAAAAAAAAAAAAAAAAAACTTAGACAGTTGTTGGCATGGTCAATGGATAAGCTTGAAAAAAATAATGGTAATATATATAAAACAAACCATGACAAACAAACACAAAACTAAAATCAGAAGCAGAAGAAACAAACACAAAGCTGACACTGCAGTAGAAGGATGAAAAATATATAATACAAGACAGAAGGCGTTCACGGGTAGACAAGGAACGAAAACAAGTAAAGATAAATTGGGGCTGCTAGTGGGATTGAATTGGTGTGCAATAATTTTAGTTTGGATTCAATTTTTGGTTGGATTTTATAAGTTCTAAATAGGTTTATTTGTGTTTTTTTTAGGTGGAAAAGAACCCAAGGAGAACAAATGTGCTAGTAGTTCTAAATAAAGCTTAAAATCAATGTTGTGGGTGGATAGTTTTATTTTACATTCAATTGATTAAGTATGTTTATTTTAAATTTCAGATTTTAATATATATTTCAAATAAATTATTTGTTTAGTTAATTGATTCCTTGAATTATAAAGCTTGCTATATGTTTGAAATGAGAATTTAATTGTATATGTATGTATTTTTATGTATTCGAAATTTCTATAAGAAATTATTGTTTTCTGGTTGAGTTACTATATGAAAAGTTTCAAGCATTATTTAAGTATTGTTTACATGTTTGAAAAGAATATTATATTATGTTTATATTTATATTTAGAAAAAGAATTTGTAATTCATATATGAAAGTTATATTGAAATTTAAAAACGATTGAAATGAGATTTTTATAACACCAAAATTGTATTATTCCCTCTAACGGGTAGTAGGCTTTACTGTATGTAAGATCTAAAGAGTCAGTCCAGCACGTGTATGACAGATATCTAGAGTCATTAAGTTGCCTCGCATGTGCATGATAGATGTTATTCTTCGTTCTACGTGTGTGTCGAGTATCTCTACCACGTATGATAGATTTCTTTGGATACTAGATTGGTGTTGGATTACACAATTTATAATTATGCAGAAATGAACCATATAGATGTTTTCAGTTTATTATAATATGAAATGATACAGATGTAAATTCAGTTTTGATTTCAAATATGACTGAATGTGGATTGTTGAGATATCATGTTCTTACTAGACTTTATGTTTCGTTAATTATGATCGCCAAAGATTTATTTAGTTTTCGAAAATTTTATCCACTCACTGGGCGTTAACGCTTCACCTTTTTTATGTTTTTAAAACCATTTCCTAGGTAAGCATCGGTCTCAAAGAAGTCTCCGAACAGGAGGCAGGTGGGTCACTTGATCAAATGATGAAAAAAAAATCATATTTTGGTATTGTATAAGTATTTTGTATATTTTATGACATCTAAGTATGTAAGTACTTATTTACACTTTAACATTGTAAAATATTTACTTTTCCGTTAGTTTTACTCTTGTTTTTATTGTTTAGTTTACAAATGATATAAATATGTTTATAGTTATATCTGTTATATGAAAGCAAGTTTATTTTTACATGTTTTACATGATATTGCCTATAATATTTGAGACACGAATTGGGAAAGGGACCGAAGGTCTTAAGTAGATGAGATTTGAAATATTTTAGAAGTGCATATTTCGTTATATTATAGGGTGGAGTTATTGAATATATAGTTTATATTGTCGAAATTTTTATTAAACCACCCTATGTATTATTAGGTTTAAAAATGATTTCAATTAGAAAATTTTAGAACCATATATAGCTTTATCACATATCACATGATTCTTCTAGATTTGAGATAGGGATTTGGGAGGGTCTTGCCAGATGTTGTGAATGTGGCTAGGAAATTTATTTCTTGCAACTCAAACCTAGACCTGTCAGTTTGCTTGCAAAGAATGTTAGATCACTTTGGAAGGAAGTGGGAAATGATGGACCTAGAAAATTTGCTCAGGTAGAACACATGAAAAATGTTCAAGATTTGGGTTGTTCTCATTATAGGTGTTAAAAAAAAAAAAATTGTGCAACTCTTTCATATACATTTCATCAATTAAAATAATCTAATTTAAAATTACAAACTTGTTTAATAAGAAAGTCATAATTTTTTTTAATTTTATTCTGTTATACTTTAGTAAATTGAACTATTTTGGGGGTAATATATCTCTTTTATAATTATGATAGTAGTTCAAGTCTCATCATAAGTATTTAATTGTATGTGTGAAAATTTTTCTCCTTGTATTGTAAGAATTTAATCTTAGTAAATCTGATTGAACATGATTATGGTTGTCAAATTATGTTATGACTAAATGTAAAATAAATAAATAAATTGGGCAAATTGCATAAACGACCACTTAGATATGGCGAAATTATACAAAAAATGACAATATTTGGAAAAACTGGTACTCTCACTACTTGAAGTTCCAAAAACTCAATACAAACCTTTCTTATCGTCAGTCAACCATGGTTAAATCCTCACAGTCAACGGTTAAAGATATAAAAAGATAAAAATACTCTTCAAGTCAAATTTAAAGTTAATATTTTATTTTTTTATAAATTTAAATTAATAAAAATATGTTTTAATTTAATTAAAAGAAAAAGAAAAAAATAATGAAAATGAACTGATCTCCATAGGAGACTCGATCCTAGTCTCCAGCGCTAGAGATCACTATGCACTGGAGACTAGGAAAAATGGTGGTCTCCAATGCTAGAGACCATTTTGTTTGGTCGCCAATGGTTTCCGGTTTCTAGTCTCCAGCTAGAGACCAGACAACCGATCTCCATGGGAGACCTAGGATCAGGTCTCCCATGGAGACTAGTTCTTTTTTACTTTTTTTTTTAATTAAATATTAAAATATATTTTATTATTTTCTCTAGCATAAGTGATTCTCATTTTTTTATTTTCATGCTTCTTTTTTAATGTTTTGGGTAATATTTGAATTATTTTAGATGCTTTGATGCACGAAGGTTATGAACTTTGCTTTTTTTTTTTTTTTATTAAATTTTCATGAACATTGAATAGTTTGTTTTTGTTTGATTTAGATGTGATATTTGGTTTGATGATGATGATTGATTTTGGTGATAGTAGTTTAATAAAAATGAGGGAGATGATGATTTTGATGAAAACAATGAATGAATGATGAAGATGATGAAATGGAGGTAAGGATGATGAAGATGACGCAGGTAGAAGATGAATATTATTTTTTGTTGGACAAAAATATTATATTATTATATTATTAATTTTAAATTTATAAAAAAATAAAATATTAACTTTAAATTTGACCCAAAGGGTATTTTCATCTTTTTATAACTTTGACCGTTGATCATGAGGATTTAACAATGGTTGACTAATGGTAAGGAATGTTTGTACTGAGTTTTTAGAATCTTAAATAGTTTGAGTGCGAGTTACCCAAACATCGTTATATTTATGTAATTTCGTCAAACCTCAGAGAAGGTTTGTACAATTTGCCCAAATAAATTTGAATCTTTTAAAAAAAAAAAAATTAATGGGTGTAGTTAATAAATGGGTTCATTTACCAAATACTGGATGTAACTAAATTAATAGTTGTCAAAATAACATTAGTGAGTACCTACCAACGGGCCTTTCAAACTAGGTAAAGGTCTGTGGATTATCGTAATTGGGATAGCAAATGTGGGCTCAGATAGCTATCATTTAAATGGTGGATGATGCTAAATATACACCATAAGTTTCAAAAGACATCCCATTTTTGGTCACTGCAGAACTACTCAATTTGTTTTTTAAATTTCAGTAGGGGCACGAGACCCACCTGACTCTATAGTGGGTCCACCCCCGGAAGTGGGTGTTATGAGCTGCCAAGGCCATTTTCAGTGACCGGAAATCTCTTGGCACATCAGATAACTGGTCTTGTTGTTTCTTCCTTAGTAGAGTTGATGTGGTTTGAAGTAAATGTTAATTGCATCTACCCTGACTCTGGTGGTTTTTATTGAATGGTTAGTTTACTTCTTAGAAAAAGAAATGTCATATAGGCTAATTTATAATTTGGTCCTGTTTATATTATGTTGTATATATGCATCCCAAAATTTCATTGTTTGTTTGTCTTTACAAGTGTTTTCTAAATTTCTTATTTCCATAACAACATGTACGTAACTCCTATTTCAAAAGAAAAACAAAAACACAACTACATTAGATTCAATTATTATTTCAAAGTACACACTACTTCTTGATAGTAATGGTTGAGTACACTTTATTCACCCTAAGAAGTCAAAGGATTTTAGTTTCATGCTTGTTTTATTAAAACACTAGGTGTGAGAAGTATTCTCATTTCTCCTCTTGGTAGCAGTTATTATCTTAATTATGTGAATAGTCATTTGGGTTGCTATCAGTGACCTATTCGCCTCAATTCGAACAAAAAAAGATTAAAAAAAAAACAAACAAACAAACAAACAAACATAGAAATTCATCTATAATATTGTATAAAATGGTGATAACCAATGTCAGGTATATAACTATTAAACCAAATAGAACAAAACCAACATAAGTATCACCCTAATGATCACTATTTATCCAATAAACTATCAACAAAAATATTACCCTATGACCACTATATATTGAATAAACAATCATTTGTGTCTAGTGGTCTTAACAAAAATATTACCCCTAATGACCACTATACATCAAATTAATTATCAGTTGTGCCTAGTGGCCTAATATGGATTCAAGGTTTCATCACCACCATCATCATATGTAATATCATCTGCTTACAAGTCTTCATTATGTTTGATTTTTCTATCATCCTCCTCATCGCTAGTGTTGTCCTCCCACTCTAGTCCGTTATCCTCTTGTTATATATCCTTTCCTTGTCTAACAAATAGCATATAAATAAATAATGAATCTTGGTGAAGGATGAGAAGTGTTGAATGATGGAGAGATTTTGAATGAAGGAGAATTATAGGGTTTCTAAGATTTTATTGGAGAAGACTGAAAAAGAGAAGAGAGAAAAGAGGGAAGTCAACCTTTCTATATTAGAAGGGATCGACTGCCCTTTTTAGTTACATAATTATAGGTTCGAAAAAATAAAAGATTTTTTGGTGAGACGAACATGGTAGCCGCCCCAGCCCAAGTCAACTCGTCTCGGGCTTGAGATGATAGCCTCAAGCAAGTGAGGTGGCCACATCTCTAGTGCGGAGTGAGGCGCTCACCTCAAGGTGCCTTCGACTCTGAGGTGGCGCCTCAATTCGAATTTTAAAAGTATGCTTGCTCCAACCGTGTAAATATAATTCAATAAGTTCAAATTCCATTCAACCTCTAAACTTTTCATACATTACGACATTAACATCAGATCACGCCAAAATCTAACCATCCGAAGATACATTACATAAATATGCTGTGCATGATTGGGTCATACATAAACAAATTTACAGATGAACCCATTATAAGTCTCTGTCAAGATGGAGGTACTTTCCTCTCTTTTATTTTAATTCAGACCACCGTGACTCTTTGTAAATGAAAATCCTCACCCACCTGGCCTGCCATGCAAAAGCATCTTCTCCTCAGCATGTCATTTCTGGAGAAACACAATTAATAACCTGAAAATGCTAGTTAAAGTTACAATATCACCTTAAAATATACTACAAAAATCAAACTGAATTATGACAAGTTCCCCTGATCTTAAAAGCTCCACATGTTTTTACCGATCCAAGTTCCTCGATAAATTCGTTTTAACCACTCAGTTTAGAATATGATGGCAATGGAAACAATAAGGGAGTGAAGCATCATTGTGCAGACACCAAATGGTACATGCAGGCATTTTCAGTACACCAACGCTTAAATTATAACTACAGGAGGCACCTAGTTCCAGTTAAAATTGGTGAAAGAAAATTATTAAATGGAAAATTTAGAGCAGAGCTATATGTTCAAATGGAGTATTTACATAGCTAAACTAATCATTTGAAAGAAAATAAGACACGAGACAGAGCAACATCATGACTCACCTTCAGAGATGAAATGCTGAGGATAGATGCAATTGCTGAAATAATGTTTAACAACTTAACTTGAAACCTGAACTTCCAGCACAAGCTGGTCCGTTGCTATTATTTAAAGGGCTGTCTCCACGTGACTCTGAATTATCCTGGTTGTTCTGATCTGCAATTAGGCAATCAGCAGAATGATTTGATACAGAAGCTTGGCTAATTCTATTATTATCCCTAGTATCAAGTTGTTCCATCATCCGAGAAACGCTAGCAATGCCTGCATTGACTTCTGCACGAATTTCAGAACCAAGACTAGACATGGAAGTGTTACGGGAGAAAAGCCTCTCCTTCCACCCTCTTGTACTCTTGGAAATTGATTCTTTGTATCTTCAATTCAGCAAGTGTCGGAATATGAATTAGTGATACACAGGGGGCGGGGGATGTGCATAACTAATTTAATGCACCCATATAAAATTACGGGGAAAAAAGGGTTTGGCCTTTCATATATAATAATACCTCATAGATACTGCATTGAATCTAGATTTAAGCGACTCTGAGAATGACTGAAGATCAGAAGGTCCAGCTCTATCTTGATTTGGCAGTGAGGAAGGACTAGAAGCGCTTCTATAAACATAAAATTAAAAACAAGTAGTCAGATAAATACACTTATGTGCTGTATAATAGCTGTTGATCGCAAACTAATAAACGCATAGAAAAAGAGAAAAGGACTTCATAACTACCGATCATTTAAGGTAAATCCACGTCTATTTGTTGGAATTACAGTACACCTAGATGTTGAAGAATCATGTTCAGCTTGTACAGAAGGAAACTGCTGGATAGGCTGTGATGATTCATGCCCACCAGATGCAAGTGGGTTGGATGGACTAGCTATAGCAATAGCAGCTGGCTCAGTTTCTCCCTCACTCTGAGAGGAAGACACAGAAGGAGGTGCACCAGAATGTGAGGAAAATACTAAGAAGTGTGGACGACCATGAGCAGATGACCGGCTTCGATGGCCTTCCCTCCTACCAAATTGGTGGGCCCTTCCCATAGCAGCAGCAGCAGTCAAATGCTGTATTATGCGTTCTTCAAGCTCAGTATCATTTACACCAACAGGTAACTGCATTTCAAATTCGCCGAGGGTTGGATGGTGAAATATAGTGGCATTTCTTGGTGGATTAGCCCTAATGTTCCTCTCCTGTTCTACCGCTTCAAACAATTCTTGACTGCCACCACATGCAAGTTAGATAACTCCATAAAAATTACATTGAATACATATGATAATTCAAAGATAAAAGACAACAGTAAGCTAACCTGGTGGCATCCTTTAGGCTAATGGCCTGCCAGCACATGGGACACTGAGAGCTTCTCTGGCACCTATGAATCATAAGTGAGAATTAAATTTAAAGTTTTTTCTTCCATCTCAAGCAATATGAGGCTATAGTTTAAGTCAATTAACCACACACAACTACTTTAAAAGAGATATTAAAAAAACAAAACGGAAAAGAATAAAAAGATGACTATAATACATTTAGCAATAAAATTCAAAGATCCTAATACATTAAAATTAAATCCGAAGTTCAGTTTACATAGAGCAATACTAATATGTAAAGAAGTCTAGTTAAAAGGCTATAGGAATTGAAGCTAAGGAAAATTATAAACCACATACAAGAAACCAGTAGATGAGCATAACAGCTATTATTGCAACAATACGATAAACATCAAATTAAAACACTACAATCATATCAAGATTAATTCACATAATGGATTATATATGACTCCAAATCTATATTCAACCATCCACATAAGAGGAGCAAAGAAGGAAATGTATGAAAAGAAAAAGGAAAGCCAGGCTTTTAAATTTGAAAAATATAGTATAAATCAAAGCACAAAATAGAAAATCAACTAGAAACAAGCATACTAGAGTATGCGATAGCAATATACACGGTTGTAGAATAAAGTAATTATATGAGGATCATACATGTCAAAAAGGGATAAAAATTATGTAAGTTAAGATAAACGAATTACACAAAGTAATTATATGAGGATCATACACGTCAACAAGGGGATTAAAATGATGTAACTTAAGATAAACAAATTATACCACTCAAGAATGCATTGGAGGTGAAATTCATGCTTGCAATTAGTCAGCTGCAAGGCAAGAGACATTTAAAAAGAATATGAATGTCTAAGTGATAAAGAATAATTACATAAAAAGAAAAAGGAAAGAAAAATGTTATTAGAATGCCGTTTTCGGTGCGTAATTCAGATGGGGGAGGTACAATGGACATAATAAATCTACAAATCTTACAGTTGAAGGATCACTGTCACAAAAATTCTCAAGGCATATACTGCAAGCATCATCACAGGCATCTTGTATCCCTCCTTCTACGAAAGCTGCAGCTGAACTCATGTGAGTTTCAGGCTGCTTGCCCCCCTCCATCTCTAGAACCTACATAACGCAAAACAAAATATTTCACTTCCCAATTTGATAATCAATTTCAACCCAACTATATAAATACTGATTAGGTCTATTAGAATCTTATTTCTAGTTCAAAAGCTTCAACTAACTTCGTTTTTTATATGAAAACAATCAAAGTTTAACAAAACGAAATCTTTTTCTTTAAAAAAATAAAAGAAGTGTTTCTCTTAAAACTTGCAATTCAATTGAAGTAACTAATTTTTTAGTTCATGGACTTTCCCATGTGTCTCCAAAAAGAAACAAACATCTCCATACAGCTTTAATTGATTGAAAAATTCACCATCTTTGAATTCAATCATTCGTAGCTCAATCAAATCTGATTCACAGGCCCTAAAAACTATTCTACGTGTATAAATGAATATTTTGACCTTAAAAACATTTACTTGATTTCTCTCCAACTCCCAAAAAGCATAACATGAAATTAAACCCAGATGAAAACAGACAGACCTCAATTATTTATTTAAATTGAATTAAAATAGTTGAAAAATAATGAAATAGAGATTACTACCTCCATGAAGAAAATGAAAACGTTCCAGAAACGGAAGAAGAAGCAGAGAAAACGCCCATGAAACACGATGACGGATCCTCTCAACAGTTATTACAAAAAAGAAAAACAGAAGAGGAAAACTAGAGATCCATAACGAGAAACTGAAGAAAACCCTAGAATTCAGAGGAGAAGATTAAGGTAGGTAAATGATAAAAAGGAGACACGGTCTCCTTTACCTTTAATTATGGGTTGGTTGGGTTGGCCTGGCCTTCTGTTTGTTTTTAGTTTTTCTTTTTTTTTTTTTTTTAAATGTTTTCATTGTTCGTGCGTTGGACAAACAAAACAAACCCACCCCACATCACACAACAATCCCCACCCCTTCCAACTCCATTTTCTTCCGACTTGTCACCAACGACACCTTCAAATCTATCAAAATAAAATTTGATTTTTTTTTTTCGTTGTAGTGGATGAAAATAAAATAAAAATTAAAAAGTCTCTTGTTTCACGCACTGTGCTTGATTATTATTGAGTCTTATCTCAAAATATAATAAATAATAAGAAAGTCTGTTGTTTCACACACTATACTTGATTGATTATTATTGAATCTTATCTCATAAAAGTCAGTATATTCTTTCATTTTCTTGTATGCCCCACAGCTTGCGTCCCTTGTGGGTGGTTCTTTTTGTTTTACTTTTTATTTTTATTCTAACATATTCACTATCTTCTATTCTTGCCTTTGTCATATATGTTACTGCTTTGTTTTTTCAGTGGGTGTTAAATTTTTGTTTATTTGATTTGTATTATCATGACCGTAATGATGAATTGATGATGATATCCTTTTTATTCTTGAACTATTATATTGTATCTGATCGTAATGTGTAATATTTGAAGTCAATCTATTGATGCCAACTCAAGAAAAAAAAAAATTATTTATATATATTTGATAAAAAAATAGTCTTTTAAAATAAACTAATATGGTTCAATTTTTATTTCAAATAATATGATGGCTAATTTGTATTTAATAACGATATACTATGGTAATTATATGTTTGTATTGGATCATTAATTGAATCATGTTCAATTAAAATTTAAATTGTAGCTCGAAGTAATTATTAATTTATTATTGTTTCATGAGATATTTTGAATTCTAAGTCCTAAATATTTTAATTTTATGTTTGTGAAAAAAAAAAAAAAAATCTACAACATTACATGGACAAAGTCAATAAAGAAGTACATAAGATGGTGAGATCATTTGTTTTCACTTCAAGAATGTTGAAATTGAAGAGAGCTACGGGTTTTCAAAGTCACATTAAAAAGGATGGTTGGTTTTTGAAGAAAATAATTGAGACTTGCATGTCGGCATCTTCTATCATCAATTTAATATATATATATGTATATATATATTGATAAAATCAATATTTCATTAACGAGTGATGAAAGAGAATTGATAAGTGATGGTTTGGTCAACAAATGCGGGAGCTTCATGGGCCTTCCTTTTCGTGGACAAGTCTTTTGACACTAATTAGTTCATTATTGCAGGCCCAGGGGTGTCGGAAATTGAAATTTAACTTTTATTTTGATTTATCCTTCATTTAGACCCCTTTTTTTATTAAGAAACAAGTTCTAACGTGTATTTAATTTAACATTTAATTGAAATTTAAAATATTTTAAAAGTTTAAGTATCTTCAATCTAAATTTGAATAGATATCATTGAAATAAAAATGTATTCAATACAGATTTGTATGAAATTCATTAAAATCTAGATGTATTGAATTTAAATTTATATAAAATTCAATAAAATTTAAAAGTTATATTCAATTTAAAATTTAATTGGAATTTAAAAGATTTTAAAATTTTAAGTATATTCAATTCAAATTTGAATGAATTTTATTGAAATCTAGTTATATTTTGTATGAAATCCATTAAAGTCTAGGTGTATTAAATTCATATTTATATAAAATTCAATAAAATTTAGGAGGTATATTCAATTTAAAATTCCATTAGAATTTAATTTTCAAAGTTTAGGTATATTCAGTCTATATTTAAATGGATGTCATTGTAATCTAGATGTATTTAATTCAGATTTTTATAAAATCTATTAAAGTCTAGGTATATTGAATTCATATTTATATGGAATCAATAAAATTTAGGTGGTGTATTCAATTTAAGATTTTGTTGGAATTTAAAATATTTTAAAAGTTTAGATGTATTTAATCCAAATTTGAATAGATTTCATTAAAATCTAAATGTATTCAATTCAGATTTGTAAAAAATCCAATCAAATCTAAGTATATTAAATTTAAATTTGTATTAAATCTAATTAAATTTAGGTATATTTAATTCAGATTTGTATAAAATTTAATAAAATGTGAGTATATTGAAAAAGTTAGTGACTTTATATATTTTATTTAAGTGATGGATTTAAATGAATTTTAATATGATTTTACAAGAGCAAGTCAAAGATAAGCAAGTCTCAACTAGAATTTCCAAAAAAAATAAAGGGGATGGTTAGTTTTGATGCAGGTAACCTATCCAATTGTAAAGAGACTATTCTCTAATCGAAGAAGAAAATTCATGGTATTAATTGGAAATAGAATACTGCTATTGTAACTTGTGAGTCTTCTACTTTGAACTAATTTGTATTTTCAAACAAACGATTAGAATAGGCTTCATGGGCCTTCCTTTTCATGGACAAGTCTTTTGACACTAATTAGTTCATTATTTGCAGGCCCAGGGGTGTCGGAAATTGACATTTAACTTTTATTTTGATTTATCCTTCATTTAGACCCCCTTTTTTTTTATTAAGAAACAAGTTCTAACGTGTATTTAATTTAACATTTAATTGAAATTTAAAATACTTTAAAAGTTTAAGTATATTCAATCTAAATTTAAATAGATATCATTGAAATATAGATGTATTCAATACAAATTTGTATGAAATT
The DNA here is from genome assembly GCA_021234005.1 of Nephelium lappaceum. Taxonomy (NCBI): domain Eukaryota; kingdom Viridiplantae; phylum Streptophyta; class Magnoliopsida; order Sapindales; family Sapindaceae; genus Nephelium; species Nephelium lappaceum. The sequence continues at coordinate 8,418,754 of CM038011.1, forward strand.
CATTAAAATCTAGATGTATTGAATTTAAATTATATGGAATCCAATAAAATTTAGAAGTTATATTCAATTTAAAATTTAATTGGAATTTAAAAGATTTTAAAATTTTAAGTATATTCAATTCAAATTTGAATGGATTTTATTGAAATCTAGATATATTTTATGTGAAATCGATTAAAGTCTAGGTGCATTGAATTCATATTTATATGAAATTCAATAAAATTTAGAAGGTATATTTAATTTAAATTTTCATTGGAATTTAATTTTCAAAGTTTAAGTGTATTCAATCTATATTTGAATGGATTTCATTATAATCTAAATGTATTTAATTTAGATTTATATAAAATCTATTAAAGTCTAGGTATATTGAATTCATATTTATATGGAATCAATAAAATTTAGGTGGTGTATTCAATTTAAGATTTTATTGGAATTTAAAATATTTTAAAAGTTTAGGTATATTTAATCCAGATTTGAATAGATTTCATTAAAATCTAGATGTATTCAATCTAGATTTATAAAAAATCCAATTAAGTGTATTAAATTTAAATTTGTATTAAATCTAATTAAATTTAGGTATATTTAATTCAGATTTGTATAAAATTTAATAAAATGTGAGTATATTGAAAAAGTTGTTGACTTTACATATTTTATTTAAGTAATGAATTTAAATGAATTTTAATATGATTTTGCAAGAGCAAGTCAAAGATAAGCAAGTCTCAACTAGAATTTCCCAAAAAAAAAAAAGTGGGGTTAGTTTTGATGCAGATAACCTATCCAATTGTAAAGAGACCATTCTCTATTCAAAGAAGAAAATTCATGGTATTAATTGGAAATAGAATACTGCTATTGTGACTTGTGAGTCTTCTACTTTGAACTTTTTTGTATTTTCAAACAAACGATTAGAATAGGTCAAACGTCTATAATGAATATAATTAGGACGCTTGTAACACCATATCACCACAAATTTTGCTTACATGCTAGAACTAATAATAATATTAATAATAATAACAATAATAACAATAATATCAAAATCAAGGTTAATAAAATAAGCCAACATATAACATTTACAGAGACAAAATAAATTTTATATAAAACTGGAATTTATATACTTTCCCTTAAAAAAAAATAAAAAATACATGGTGTAATGACCCTTACCAACCCCCGAAGCCCCACTTTTGGTAATAATAATACTTGCAACAAGCTAGGGCAGGGTCCAATAATTGGCATGAGACCTCGACTAAAAGTGGTGATATTTGAACCTCTAACAATCTATGGGTACATCCCATAATTAATATTTTGTTCGAATTTCCAACATTATCCTTAATATCATTATTAAAAGAAATAAAATGATTAGAAACAAAATTCATTTGTAGTCCAAATAAAAAGTTTACTTTTGACTTAAAAAATAAAAGTATCCGTTTATAGTCCTAAATGAAACTTCAATAATGGTTAGTGTTTTTTTAGTTCCTTAAAACATTTTATGTACAGCACTGTGCATAAAATACTTTTTCATTGCACATGAAATATGATTGAAATATGAGTTGTATCCATATTGAAAAGTTTTTATGCATCACGTTAGGTTAATACGATGCACATGTATTTGGTCAACTTGACTTGATGTATAAAAATTTTAAAAAAAATATTTTCCTAACTTTGTCTAACAAGGATAACAATGTTTTTTCTCATCCAAAATTTGATTTTTTCAAAAAAAGTATCAACTCATGCAATTCAATCTATTTTATGCCAAATTAACTTATTTTGCAATTTCATATATTTTTCTCCAATACATTGGTTGTGTATTGATTAGGGGTATTTTAGAAAATTTAGGACAAATTTACAACCTATTTCAAAGAGGAGTAATTTTACTACTGGCCGTGTTAGATAGCGCATTTTCATTTACATCCCTACTTTTAATTAGATTTTATTTTAATTAATTTAGAATTTATTATTTTACAATATTTAATAACATATATTCTTAATATGTGGGTGTGCTTATGAAATAAACTTTTTTAATAATTAATGGGGTGTACATAAAAAAGCCTCTACATTTAACATTTTGAGAGGTGAAAATCCGGGTTTTAAACAGTATCAGGTTGTCAAAATTTGGGTTTTCGAAGTAGAAATGGGCTTTCTTAAACAATTGAACTGCTCAAAACCATGTAACAAGCTTTACAGACTTGTCCCTGCTCACATGGGCCCAGTAAACGGGCTTCATGGATAGCTCAAAGTAATTCAAAGCCTTGGACAAGAATTTAGGATCAGACCTTCAAAATTTAATGTATAAAATATTAAATTTATTGTTTTAATATATATAATTTATTGTTAAAATTTTTTTTTATTAATTTTATTCTTCTAGTTTTTTTATATGAATAGATATTAAATAGCATTATTTATATATATTCTAGTTGTTCTAAAATGGTTTTTTATAGATAGTATACTATTTTTTAATTTTTTTGTGATATAATTAATTCTTTAATTGCTAAAATTTTATTTAAGTCTAACATCCTTATTTAAGTCAATATCAAGAATGCTATTTTGTTATTAAGTTAATTTTTTAGCATTGTGCATCTTGATTTATATTTTCTAACTTGAGTGACATACCTGCTATCAGCACTAATAGAAAATAAACAAATAAGTTTGTATAAGATATAAACACTAATAGGGTTTGTATGTGTAATCAAATATAGAAGTTGAATATTTTGTCATATTCACAAAAATCAAGGTTAGTTAATGTAATTCCCTTTTGGTTACAAAATAATTTGACTGATTTAAATTTTATTTTTTGCCTTTTATATGGATTGTATCGAAATTAATTTTGAAAACTGAAAATCATGACCATTTTTAAGAACTCATATTGAATCATAAATCAAATGCTCTGATGAATATTATTGTGAGCAGATAATAATCAATCATGGGAAAAAAAAATAAAAAAATTAAAGCACAATTGAAAGTGCATTTTATTATTCTCTTTATTCGAAGGTTGTGCTTATCAAATTAACCAACTAAATTAATTCTAATCCAATGTCCTATGCAGAAAATTAAATAGTATTTGAAATAATATTTACTAATTTTAAGGGGCAAAAAAAAACAAAAAAAAGAAACCATTTATTGCAACAAATGCTTTAAGAACATAATAAATTCTGTAAAATCTAACGTATTCGACCCGATGCACACAGCAGTCAGCACACCCCTAAGAGCATTGTATATTCGTTATGTACTGCCAAAATTTTCAGTCACATTAGGTCAAGATTGGTGGGAGAGAAGAAAACTCAAAACACACGGGAGAAATACAAGGACTAATGGTGTTGACTGGGAATAAAAGTGAAAAGTGGACGGCTATTGGTATCAAACACACAGCTGAGGATTAATAAAAAAATTACATTTAGAATTAATTATCATAAAAGGTTGTCAAAGTGATTCATGCTCTCTTGTTTGTAGATCACCTTTTGCTTTCAAATAATATCTAAAGAGCATTTTGAGTTCACATCATAAGCCAAAGGCAATGCCGAAAGAGCTACAAAAGTTAATGGGGGCTGAAAAAAATGGGACAAAGTGAAATTAGTATTTGTATGTAGATAGATATTAAATAAATAAGGGGTCCCAAAGAAGACTGTCGAAAGTTGGCCCGGAAAGGAGTATTAAAAGTTTGGACAAAGACTTCGGCAAAATAGGAGCCGCTCCATTACATTGCAAAAGAGAAGTTTGATATCTTATTTTAAACTTTAAAGCATCACCTTTTAAGTCTGGATGCCCCTTTGTTTAACTTTAGCTTTGTCCTTAATTACTGAATTTATAAACATATATATGGAGTTGGTTTAGGTTTACGCTCACTGCTTAAAAATGCATTTTTCTTGCTTATTAGTCTTCCAATAAGTATCTATCATTTCATGTTGCCCTTTAGATTCGCACGAGCATGAAAAACTGAGAATCTCCCATGCGGTAAAGGTACCTACAAGCCTACAACCCACCACCAGCGCACAGACCGGATTCTGATCGGTGAAGATGGTTGGCCTTTATAAGCAGGACAAAAGTGATTTAATGTTGGTGGGGCAACAAAATACTTGAGTTTAAGATACAAGCCCGCAGGTTCTACAATGATTGTGCGGTGGAGATGATACAAAGGCCAACATTGGTGCAACTTTACACGACAGGTTAAGAATGGGTCCCCATCCAACGGGCACCAACAAGGACATTTTACACGCCCCGCTCTCTTTTTACTTGCCTCGGAACCTGATCCCACCTGAAGTTTGACTTGGATAGTGACTTGTTCTAGCCACTATAGCCCTTTAATTAAAGTATCATCCTAGACCATAAAAATACTATAAGGACAATACTACTATTCAAACAACGTAGAAAAACCGGAAGTTATTGTTAAATGTCAGTGTAGTAGTAGTAGTAGTAAAGGGACCCCGTGATTCGTGATTTGATTCCTATCTACTGGAGAAGTTACATTGATAATGGTTCTTACAAGTCACAATTAATTTCACTTCAACAATTACTCTACTCAATAGATCTGTTGTGATTCAAACAGAAATAGTTTTTTGTTGGTGAGAAAGACATTATGCTTCAGTTTTTTTTTTTTTTTTTGTGATAGTTGAGACAAACCCAGGGATCAAACGAGGTTTGATTCTATAGCACAGTTGAAGAAACGACTCCCAAACGGAAGTGAACAACCCACACATAGATGGGGAGAACAACCCACACATTTTTATATGGTGGGAGAAAGGATGCTTTTATTTGGTAAGAGTCGAATGTGGGCTTTCGAAGGCACAAAAGCTAGTGGTAGACCAACGACGCTACTAACCGACTCTCTACATTTCAGTCATTACCCCTTAGTTCTTACAGATATTTAACACTTCTAACTTTTTTTTTTGGAAAGTTTGATTTCTTTTAACTTTTAGCGCATTTTCAATTTTGCATTAGGTACACTCTTAAAAATATTCCCACACCACAATGGATATTCATGCGAGATTGATAAATCTCGAAGGAGGTAGTTCCATTATTTCTCTTTTTTGTTTATTCATTTTTCATTTTTTTATTTGGTTTTCAATTGGATATATTCTAGTGTTAATCCTGTTATCAACTTTTCATTTAAGCAATTTTACTAATTCAAACTCAAAATAAATCTAAAAATAACTTTTAAGAAACATCTATGGATTCAAACAATAAAATAAATCACATTTTTCACTATAAACAACAATCAGATCATGATAAAAAACTTGATCAAGTTTTTTTTTTTTTTCCATTAAAAAGAACATTGTAGAGAGAACGTGAGAATCAGTTTGAGAAATGATGAGAAAAAAAAGAAAATAAAAGTAGGAAGAAAGAGAAAAGATAAAAGAAATATAAAAGATACAACTTTTATTTTATTAATAGCATTTTGTCAGTACAGAAATTTTAGTGCCAATGAAACTTAAATTATTAAGTAGTTACTATTCTTACAAGAAACAAATCGAATGTTGCCGTCTCCTGCCATTTTGATCACATCTAACATTTCAGTTTTTACTGGATATATATATTTAGAATCAAAAGATGCACATCCACCCATAACTGAATCGTAGGAATGGAACAATTATTCATGGACACGGATATTAACAAAAATCTGCTCCATTTAAAATATATATGGATACTCTTATGTCAGGGTCTGAGCAAGGTTGATGTAATTCTAATTTCTTTTTTATTTTTGGGATGGGGATGGATATAGTCTGTGGATATCCATCCCCATCCATATCTATTAATAATGTTAGTATTTTATAAATATAACAAATATAATTTTTATTATGTAATTACTAAAAATAATTATATAGATTATTTATTATTGTTTTTTTCTCGTCTAAAGTCTAAAAACTACTTTTTCAGAGTACTAAGCCACCGAACTACCAAGTTTAATTTTTAATGGTTGTAGTTTTCGAAAAAAAAAAATTAATGGTTGTATTTGTATCTTAATTAAACATCAACGTTAAGTTTTACGAGACAATATTTTGTAGATGTATTTGGTTTTTGAATAATTGATGTCGATAATTACCTTCGTGATTAGCTGAATATAAAGTATGAGTCATGTTAATTCACAGTATTCAATTGTGTGGATGTTAGCTATATTTTTATATCTAGATGTTAGTATTATTTTTTTATGTATAAAGTATAATAATTTAACATTTTTTTATTGAAAACATACTTCGAAGCGGGAAAAGATATCCCTATTTCAATCACGATATTCTTTCATATTTACTCTTTTTATAGCACAGAGGATAAAAATGGGGATGGAGATATATATCTCAAATGGATATGTCATATGGTGATGGAGATTGGAATATTTATCCCCATTTGCTCCAATGCCAATCCTACTCAACTAGTTAGTGTATTTTGTGGTAACAGTATGTGTTGTTTGAGTAAAAGGTTAATTTTAGTTTAATTTAATTTAAAATTCAGTTTTTAAAATTTGAGTTTAAATTAAAAAGATATCTGTTTACAAAAAAGTATTTGTCTATTAGATATAGTTGTGTCTGTTCATAGGTATCTATTATGTAGAGTTGTATCTGTTCATAGGTATTTATTCAATATTTATAAATAGCAGTCGCAAATCAACTTTTATCATTTATAAAAAATTTTATATTTCATATTCATTACAAAATCGAAATACACATACCAAAATTCAGCAGAATTGAGAATATCTCGTGCTTGGTTTTTGAATTTAATAGAAGATCCTTAAAGGCAGTTACTCAAACTTTTATAAGCACCAGAGTAGAGGGCAATTACTATCTTAAAGTCGTTGCAATTTTGCAAGACTCTATTATTTCGTATTTTCATTTCATCATTCTAATACACTTTTTCTTTCCTATGTTATTATTATTATTATTATTATTTAAGAGTGATTATACTGTTTACAATTGTTGAATTATATTATAAATCATTTCTACAATAATAACATTCTGCCTTAGTGTTTATTTCAGTCTCTATTTGTCATTTTTCTGATTGTTGATTCTTTAACATATCTTCCCTTTACATTGGTGATGGGAATTTGAGTACTACCAAACACATTTATCCACATATATGAAAAGTTTTCTCCTCTTAGAAGTAGATATCTCTAGTATTATAAGAGTAGACTTTTGAATTGCATATATAATGTTTAATTTCAATGAATTTTGGTATGACTATAATTATTAGTAGATTTTCAATTACTTTGTAATTATATATTAAAAATAAAATAAAATACGTCTAATGACTGAAAGATATTTTTATCTTTTTATCTTCTTTTTTTTTCTTGAAGCAGATTAATTTTTGTTGAATTTTGAAACTCTTACATTTGAGAATAACAATAAACAGAAATGCTGTTTTACCAAATTTGCTGTACATGTTTTGTCAATGCTGAAATTTCACAGCTAGATAATGAGATTTGGAGGGAAACTAAAGATGCTTTTTTAATCTTACCTCCATTGATCTTACATGATCATCTCTCCTATATTTGCTACATCCCAGTCTGTCATATTTTATTGAACTATATTACTTTTATACAATTCTTTGTTTGGTAATAATTTGTACTGGATTACATTAATTAAATTATGTTGGATTATATTGTTTTTATATACTCTTATATCTGATAGTATATTGTATTAGACTATATTAGACCATTTATATTGAATTTGATATTTGTTTGTGAATGTTTTGTTAAATAATAAATTAATATAATTTTACAATAAAAGTACATATTATAAATATAACACAAGAAATATATGCACACGCATGTGCATATATATATTTTGTTGTATTATATTTTCTTAAATAACAGTTAATAAAATAATTTAATATTTTAATTAAATGAATAATTATTCATGTAATAAAATTTTAAAAATATTTGATAATGTGTTTCTGATTTAACTTACTTAATTTTATTTCAAAAATAATATTATTGTTCTTTATTTTTATTTAATTAAATGTATATAATAATATAATAATTATGAAATTATTCATAATCTACTGCAAATTCAAATTTTTTTAATATTTTTTCTTATGTCAAGCTACTTAATTAATTGAAATTTTTATTAAAAATAATAATTTTGTAGAAAGTACGTAATTTTTCCAGTCAAACAAGTTTATAACTCAATATTTATTATTTTTTAAATTTATATTTTTATATTCATTATTAAAATTATATTGTTTTTATTATATTTAAATTTGTTATTTTTGTTTAAGTAAAAATTTGAAATTTGAGGAGTCATATATAATATAATCTGATAACCATAATATTAGATTTAAGAAACTTACTAGTAAGTTACCTCAACTTTTGTCTTTTTTTTTTTTTTTGAAATAAATTATTATCATGTTAATTTAATTTAATTCAACCTATACCCACCTCTCCTCTACGACTCTTTGTATTAGTTAATACAATCTTTACTATCGCTCTCTTCCCCTCCTTTTAGATTAGATACAATATCTAATTTATCAAACCAATTAATATGTACTTGCATTCTCTCTTAATTCAAGTTATCAGTGCATCTCCTCAAATGTGCTCTTGGATACAATGTCTAATCTATCAAACCAATTAATTAGTATTTGTTGCACATGTTCTTTTACTTCAAGTTGTGAGTTAATCTTTTCATATGTGGAGCATATATGAGAAAACTGTTCTTTCATGTTTGTTAAAACAGATATCTCGTGATCATAGTAGTAAACATCTCTTTATTATAAAGTTAAATATCTCATAAAAAGCCCTAGCCATATGCAAAAGACAAACAGAACCTGTGCCGTGCATTGTTTTTGCATCATAGCTCTATATTTTCTTTTATCAATCGCCAATTATAAGTGTTTTTTTGATCAATCGCCAATTATAAGTGTTTGAAATCTCTTCACTATAATATCTTCAAGATTTTTCCTTTTATATAGATATTATTGAGTTTGACTATCTTATTTAGTTAAGGTTACTCAATAATTTTTAATAACCATATTTATAATTAATCAAGGGTTATTTTACAATCAATCAATTATTATTGATAAATAACTTTATCAAGTCATTAAGAAATCAAATCCCTATTTTTAAATAAAAAATTATAGCTGCCAAAATCGCAGATAATTACGGATCACGAAAGCTAATAAAAAAACAACTGATAGTGCTGTTTTTCCTCATCACAGGGTTACTTTCTGTGGTGATTCTGATTTTTTTTTTTTTTTAAATAATAGATAATAATAGAGTCGCTTTCAATTCTTTTACCGTGACAAGGGACTGCTTTTTATCAAATTAAATCCTGTTTCCTTCCATTATCCGATAGAGGTGTTCCAAATTCCAAATACTAACACAATATTGCAATTTATCAGACTCTTTTTCTATGATAATGTAGGTGTAAATGCAATTATCTTTAATATTTACGGTTTAATAGTCTCCCTAAAATTACCGTATCAATAACTTAGAAAAACCCTCCAACCGGCTACCAATGACACAAATGATTAAAGAATTTGAGATGAGACTTTGAGTTTGGGATACATAGAATTTTACCCATTCACACTAAACAAACAAGGCATATGCATGCCAAGAAGAGACTAACAAACACATTAAACATGTCTATCACTTCTATGATACCAATCAATTCTAAACTGGAACACAAGGGTCCCAATGTTGTTGCATAAGGTCCTATCTTTTTATCCTTGCTGCTGGAAAAGTCCCAACTCCCTAGTCCCTCCTAACCAAAAAATTTGGTCATGCAAAATTCTAAGCCTAATAGAATTTTGTTTTACATATATATAGATTCACCAAATCCAAGAGCTCACTATTAGATTTCCCAACCCAATGAAACCCACAAAGTCACAAAACCAAACTGTTTAAGCATTTCAAACGAATTTCATGTTACACACAAATGGAAATTCCTGATCTAGCAATAATCAATAAAATACCAGGAAAAAAAAAGGAGGGGAAAGACAATGGAAAGAAGAATCAGATTAAAAACAAACGTGTAGGCTAATATAAAGAGGAAATAAATTGAGATGGAGAGTGAAGTGTTGTAGTTTTACAAGATAGAATGAAAAAAAAAAAGATCAGGATTAAGGAGAATCTCTCTGGGAAGGACTTCTCCAAAAGCCGGTCCCATAAAACTTGTCCCACATCTCCTTCTCCAATTCCATCACCGCCTTCTCTGATTCCTCCGTATTTACATCAACACTTGACAAGACCTGGTGCAATTCCAGCTCCAAGTCATCGCACCCACATCGGCACTTCCTGCTCCGCTTCACCGGTAGCAACCCCTGTTTTATCAGCTTCTGACGCCGTTTCTTCCGCAGAGCTCGCCGGCAAAGCCCCGCCGGCACCTTGTATATTGCCAGAACCAGTAGGTTCACCAGCCCGCATGGGCAGCAGCAGCAAACGGCCGCGCACTCCGCCGTCGTGCCACCCGCCAACTCCGCGAAGCTGCTGCTGTGCGACGACTGACTTTGCAAGAGAGGTTGCCTCCTCTTCGTCGCAGCCGACCGCAGAACTATCTGCCGAGACATTGGCTTGGAGTTTGAGCAAAACGCAGTTTATGGAAACGATATTTGAATTGGGTATTCTTGGTTTTTTATTTTTTTGCCAGTTGTGTTGTCGTGTCTCTGGTCTTGTTTTCTTGGCATTCGAACAAGAGACCGGTCCGATGTTAAGAAATCGAAACGACAAACTCCAATAACCTTATAATTCTCGAATGTCAAAAAAGATTAATTTTTTGAGACACGATAGAATCTGAAGAATTGAGGGTCTTCAATGAATAGATCTCGATCGAAAAGAAGACCCCCTACCCTGATAATGGTTAAAGGAGACGAAAAAACAAAGGTGGCTCCATGGAAGGTGGTGGTGATGTGGCTCGTCCCCGGCTGCAAAAGAACAAAAAGCAGCGTGAGGAGTGGGTGAGTTGAATGCGGACGGGTTTTTAATATATGGTGGGCGTTTTGACGGTTTCTCGCCTTATTTGGAGTCCCCTACAAAAGAGGGAGAATGCAATTGATATTCAAGAGGAAAGAGCTGTTTTCCGTTGTGTTTTTTGGTAATTCTATTCGATAGAGTAGACTTTGACTCAATTCTATCTATTATATTCACGGTTTCCGTGGGAAACTCCCACTTGAAGACAACGACACGTGAGAATCAATCTGAATATATAGCGAGAGAGAGAGAGAGAGAGAAATTTATACAATTTTGGATGAATTGTAATATTCTCCAAATAAACTATACTACTATGTCCATGGGATTGGCCTCTGTCCCCTTGCTGTTGGCTCATTTAACCTTCCCCTATTGAAGAACATTAATAGTAATTCATTACGTCTCTATCTATGTGTTTTTTCAAAAAAAGCTACCTACACATAACATAGAGTCATAGACTAATTAGACAAATGTACGTAAATATAATAACACGGGGTATTTGGTTTTTTAAAAAAAAAAAAAAAACACAGGGTGTAGCTACAGAGAACATTAATACTGAGAGAAAATTATGAGTGTGAGTGATGTTTTTAGATTTTTAAATTTTTAATAATTTGTTTTAAATATTTGATTTTTGTGGACCTTTGGATTTGAATTGAATGATTAATTTTCGTTTCACAAAATTGTTGGGTCTAACCAGTAGAATGACCCTATAATAATAAATTAATAATTGCTGATCCACTCATGGGTTAAATTGTTTACACACTTTCTTTTGTCATTCATTGTCTATAAAATCATAAAGCGTGGGAAGATTCTCCTTTTTCAGCGAGAGTTATTTTTTATATTGTATCAATGACGATTGCTCTTTTGAAGTTTTAATAGAACTAGGGCTAAGGTCCAAGAATTTGAACGTTTGAATATGGAGCTATGTAATAGTATTTCAAACACTCAAACATAGTCTCATGTGCGAAACTTACTATTTAAATTCATATACCCAATTCAATATGAATTCTCCAGACTCAGAGAAATTATATGTCGGATGAAGTAAATCACATCATAGCATTTAGTTGTGTCACAAATAAGCGCAAACATTATAAAATCTGACAGAAGCAAGCAACCATAATGCTATCACAAGAGAGTAATACTTTTTCGTAAGGCAAGCATATGACAAAGCTTCTGAGATTAAATCAGAGAGACTCAGAGGTCGTTCCCAGTTTACTAATTTGAAAGCGGTGAAAATGTTAGGGACCAAATCACATGCCGATATATGTACAAATGTTTTCCTTTTCCTCTCAGAATATCTAAAGGTCTTCTCTTTATAATTTATGATGCAATTTCCAGGGTCTGTTGCTGATGGCTCCATGCCTGAGTAAGGTAGACACCCCTTGGTGGGTTCCGGTTATCTTTTTCAAACAAGACGTGCCTTCACAATCTTTTGTTTTCATATCATCGTGATTCGATTTTCCCCAACCATATCACCAGGCCGCCCGCTCTTTGTTTGCTCGAAAGAATAACTTGTTAACAAACTTTTTGTGACAGGTTTCTACTACACCGTGGAATATCTGTATTATTAATGGGACAATTAGTGACAACTAAATTTAGAATGAATGGTCCATAAAATTTATAATTTAATAATTAAAAAAGTTTAAAATCAAAAGAAAATAAATCATTACGCGAATGATTTGTTATTATTATTTTTTTAATTTTTTAACCATAAATTTGTATACACCATTAAATTTAATTAATTTGATGATAATAATAATTTAACAAAAATTTAAAATTAAAATAAAATAAATCAATACATGAGTTATACGAATCATATATATATATGAGTCAGTGGTCTCAGACAAGATCTTACACAAATTTATAACCTCTAAATTGAAGCAATTTCAATGGCTAAGATGAATTTGTAGTAATATAAATTCATTTTAACCATTGAAATTGCTTCATTCTAAATATTATAAATCTGTGTCAAATTTTGTGTCAAATTTTGAGGCCAATCTTTTACACACACACATATATATATATATATATATCTCACATTTTCATCAGATAAATTGTGCTCTAATTACTCTCTAAAACTAAATATATTATCATGACCTTATGCAACTAGTTCCATTATGATTCAACCGATATTCAAGATAAAATTGGATCCTCATATATGTCCAAGCCTAGCTAGTAACATCACACATAGGATTCCAAGAGGAAAAATCTTCAAAAATAAAAATTGAAGAAGGGAATTTGAAAAACTTTGATGGCTCATCTATGGCAATCATACTACTCAAGCATTGTAGTCTCAAGCATGGTAAGAAAGTACTTTTAAGAGTATTGTAAATTTGAAATAGGAAAAAAATACCTTTAGGAGTGTGTTTGGTAATAGACAATAAAAATGAAAGAGAACATGAAGCACTTATGAGATTCAATTATAGTACATATTAACCGTTAAGAATTGTAATTTGAAACAAGTTATTTTTTGAGATATCATAATTATTTGAAACAAGTTACTTTTTAAGATATCCCGATTTGTATAATATGCGGAATCATTAAAGGAGAGTATTTTAGAGATTTATGGTTTATCGTTTAAATAAAGACAACTTTATTTATTTATTTTAAATGAGAAGAAGGGTATTCATGCAGGATTTTCTTTTCTTTTTTTTTTTAGAATATATATATATATATATATATATGTACACTAACTCTAAAGAATTGCCACCGTCGCTGAATTTGGTTCGGAGATAGAGAATTCTCATTCAATCTGTTAATGATTCAAATTCAAGGTTAAATGACTACACCGTATGCTCTTAAGAATTATAAGCAGGAAAAAGTTACATTGTATGCTTTAATTGATATCTATAGAAGTATCTGTAGCATGCTTTAGTTGATGCATGCCATACAGGTTATACTAACACTGTATTATTGAACAAGTTTACCAAGGAATATCCATTTTTTTTCTTAAGACATCTTGCTTTGTATGGAAATTTATATATATTAAGAAGATAATATAATCTATATTTTTATTTATAATTTGGATTTAATTCGATTTGATATTTAATTATAAACAGATTGCTGATGTGTGAAGAAATATTTGTTGCACAACAAGATCCTAAATGTATGTCTTTATTAACGAATATTGAATGCTAATAATCTAAGGTGGTGTTTGACACTGTTTTTTGAAACCACTTTTCATTTTTAAAAATAAAAAACGCTTGAAAATGCGTTTGACAATTGTTTTCAAAAGCATATTTTTGGAAATGAAAAATATGTTTTTAAAACTGTTAAGGCAAAAGTAAAAAATGATTTTTTTTTTGTTTTCTATTATTTTTAAAAACCATTTTCATTTGTACAGTAAAACTAAAAAAAAAAAAAAACAAAAACACTTATCTCTATCAGTCATATCGTCATTTTCAAAAATAATTTTTATCAAAACACATTTTTAGTTTTTAACTATTTTTAAAATGGATATCAAATAGCATTTATCATTTTTTGTTTTCCAAATGTATTTTCAAAAATGCTACCGAACGCATTATTATTTTTGAAAATGCCATTTTTAAAATATATTTTTCATTTTTAAAAATACTTTTAAAAAAATACTATTTTTAAAACGTATCCAAATACACTCTAAATGAAAGTAAGTTTTTATTTCTCCAGATTTGTCCGTATCAATAAATTTATTTTTACTAAAAAAATTTAATATAAAAGAACCAACTCATTATTTGTGTGAACCTTTTTTTTTTTCCAACTGATGCCCCAACCAAATCAAAGATAATGTTAGAATATGTCTAAAACAATAATTATGTCCATGATTTAAACATTCATTCTTATATTGAAAGATGAATATTACTTATGCAGTTTGAATACTTCTTATTCTTATGATGAATAACAATTACTTTTCTAATAAGAGATGAAATTATCGATATAAAATTTATAAAATATATTTAAAAAGATTTAAACTCCATCACTGGATGAAAAATTACACAAATCATCCTTATCTAAAAACTATGAGCATCATCCCTGCTTTTGATAAATCGTAACCTAGTCTTGTGTAACATGTGAGACACGATTAAGAAAGTAAAATTCTAATAAAAGATTATCAATTATTCTTTAGAAATATTCATAAAAAGAAAAGGTCATGGGTTACTGAGTTCCATTAAGAAGACCTCCAATTTTTAGCAGAATCCAGAAAATATATCCACTAAATTATTAAAAAATTCCAAACGCGTATTCTTGTCTTTTAACTCGCGTTACTGCGTTAAATTCGCAGGACAATGAGACGAGAAGTCTATATTCTTCTGGGTAGACAACAGGCAGAGAGAATGTGGACCCCGTGCTGACGTGTAATAAAACGCTCTTTCACGCGCTCTTTAAAGCGAGTTGGATTTGATAAAGTACGGAATCTGAAGTGACGCACATAGGACTTTGGGCAGAAAGATGCCCATCATATTTACTGTGCCACCACGTGTCAAGAACTGAACTCTTTTGGATTCTTTTAAAGACTTTGACCGAGCTGAAGTGAGTTTTGAAACAACCTGATTCTGACACGTCATAAAGTTGAAGAATTAATTGCGAGGGGCTGTATTGATTGTGATGGACATCAGTTGTAGAGGCCAGCTTTTGTGAGTGGGGCACAAGGTGCCTAGAAGATGAAAGCCCCACAACCCACATGTGAATGTTTTTTGCGACTGAACTAGTTCTGAGCAATGTCATACACCGGTCCGAGTTCCACCTCGTATTTATCATCCGATCAGGTGAATTTTGACCATGTTCAGTTACGATCTTCATGGTAAGTTTTACTCAATTATGATTCGCCAGAGAAAGTGACGAGAAAATTATACATCATATTTCTATTCCAAAATGATTACAACTCAACGCAATATAAATCTATTTCCCCTTTTAGGATCATGACAATGAATTAAATATGAAAATGATACTTAATTTATTCACGATATGTATATTTTTACTTGTCAACAGTAATAATGTTAATGCATAAATTAAATTTAAACTTGATAAAATTTAATCGGATATAAACTTTAGGTAATTACTTAATTAGATTAAGGCTTTTAACTAAAGAGATTTAATTAACTTCGTAAATATTTAATAGGTATCCTCAAAACACTAATACAGTGATTTTTTTTTTTTTAAATACACCAATACCGTGATTTAAACTTTGTAAACATACCATTGTACCAGTAAAAATGATTCAAGCTGGGCTAAAATGACTTGTTTTATAATCTATTGAGTATAATTAAAAGAAATAAATTGTACTATGCATAATCTAATTTTAGCTTATTCAATTTCATGTTATAGTTATTCAATCCTATCTAATTCCGGAATTAGATTCACCTTATTATAGTAAAAAGAAATTTCTATTTTAAGAAAAGACATCAAAGAAGCAAAAAGCAAGTTTGCATACCATTCAGCTAAAGACAAGGCTTTATCCTTAATTGGATAAAGCTTAATTGTTATAAATTTTGGATGTAAGTAGATTCTCTTCGGTTGGAAGCCAAAATCAATTTATGAATTGACCGGTGAATCCCTCGTTTCTCTTCCACTTTCAAGGACAGTGGTTTTTAGTGATGAGAAATAATAATAATTCTTATATTATTAATAATATTAATTTTTGAACTTTGTAAAACAAAAAATTTTTTGATCTAGTAATGACAAATTATTATATTCTATTTAAGCGAATTATACGAGATCCCCCTTCAATTAAGACTTAAAACAAACGAAAACGAAGTTTCATTGTTGTAACACGAAACCTCCACACTATCAATGAACGTTAGTCACCATTAGTCAAGTGAAAGATATTTTCATCAATTCGTTGGATGCTATTAACTTCAATTTATTTGACTAATTTACTCATGAAGAAGACAAAATAAAATATTAAAATATTAAAAAGGGCATTTTAGTCTTTTAATATTTTACATTTATTTATCTTTCAAATGAAAAATTAATATTATAAAAATAAAAATTGGAGACCATCCATCAAAAAATGATAGACAGTGGAAATCCAATCTAGAGATTGGGTCTCCATTATTAGGTGTTCTTCTTCGATAAAGAACATTGAATAACAAGGGTCTCATTTTTCAACAACAATATTAACTCAACAAGACAGTAATTCTTCACCATTAAATCAACAACAACAAACAAACAAACACCAATTCTTCAATGTTTTTCATTCTTCCATATGTCACTTTCGTTCTTCCATGGAGACTAGAATCGGTCTCTATCATATGGGGACTAGAACCGGTCTCTATCAGATAGGGGACCAGTTTTGTTCTTCATTGTTGACAAGGTTGGGTCGATGATGTAGGTTAGGTTGAGAGATGGAGGTAAGGTTGGGGAGAATGGCAATGATGGTTATCCTGCTATTGGAGACTTAGAGTTTTCATTGGCAGTTGAAGAGGTTGAAAAGTGATTTGAAGATTAACTAGGGATATAAACTAGGGAAGAGTGATTTGAAAATAGGGTTTTGATGGGGGAAATATGAACTAAGTGATTTGAGAGGTTAGGAAAGATGTCGAAGATTAACTGGGTGGAGATCCAATCTAGGTTGGATATCTATTTTTTTTTTTTTTTAATTTTTTCCAATTGATTTGGTATTTTAAATTTTTGACGAGATCCATCTATTTTTATAGTTTTTAAGTTTTTAAAATTAGTTTTCATAGAAATACAAAATATTATTATTTTTTATTTTTTAATCAAACCCCATTATCCATCATGTGATGGACAGTAAAGATTTCTTTTCTAATTTTTCATTAATTTTTAACAACTAAAGACACTTTCATCTTTAGACTGGAAACTGAGTCAGCTATCAGATTTAACACCCTTTGACCATTGAAATGAAGGTATCTTGTTACAAAAATGAAACTTTGTTTTGATGTGTTTAAAGCCTTACTTTATAGAGGTCTCGTGTAATTCGCTCTATATAAAAATTACATAATAGACCCAACTAGAGATGATAATGGGTCGGATCTGCATCAGATTGACTAGCCTTAAACTTGAATAGATATTTTGGTAGGGTGCCACAATAGGTCGCCACTTTACGCCTCAAACTCATACTCATTTGGGATGGTTTCGTCCCAAATCCGATCCATTTTGACTTGATTCAATTTTAACAAGTCACAAAATTTATATTAAAAATAAATATAAAAACAATATATAAATATTAAAATTTAAAATAACTTAATCTTTATTTCAGTTTAATGTTACATCTAAATACTATCAGTATAAAGTTCATGAAAATATAAATTCATTAAGTACAAATACCAAACTAATAACTATCACACAATAAAGTCTCATTACATACACTAAAATAATAAATAGTACATAATAAAATTTCATAACAAAATAATAATATACAATACTTATTAAACTAAATAATAATAACAATGATAATGTGTAATAAAACTATTATAAAACGGGTTAACAAGGTCGGATTGGATAAAAATGTTTAACTTAAACTTAACTCAAAATATAATCAGGTAAAATTTATTTATCCAAACTAGATCCTAAATCCGATTTCAATGCCCCAACCTATCCCAAACAGATGAGAGTCACTCCGACTTGAGTCAGATCGATGAATTTTGTCATCCCTAGACCTAGCTAACATAAAACTAAAAAAATAAATTTAAAAAATGCAAATAGTAATAGAGAAACTGATGATGATGTTTGCTTAAGTTTGTGGAGAAGGTACGTCCACAAACTAGAGGAGATCATAAATCGCAATCTCTAATTTTTGTAGGAGATTGTAATTTGCAATCTTCTCCGATAGGAGCAGATCCAGACGTGTCTCCTTTTGTTCGTGAGAGGAGTTTCCTCTCGTGGTAAATAATTTAATAGTCCGAGGCGGTTCTTCCCTTTTATTTTTAATTATTCAATTATATTTTATTATTTTAGAATAATATTAAATTTTGAAATAACTCAGCGGTAAATTTGATATTTCATTCCATTGAGCTAGTCAAAAGTTAATGGTAAAGACGGTCAACGGAGTCAAGGGTACTTGTGCAATTAAAGCATTTGTTGCTGGACGGTGCAATTTCACATCCATCCCGGAATTCATACCCCAAAATGATAAAACGAATGTTTTTCGCAAAATGATGACACGAATTCACACCCCATACAAGTTTACTACCCGCTCTATAAAAGTTTGAATAATACTAAAGTTTTAAAAAATTTGTACAAAAATTATATATAAATAATATAACAAACTAATTTATAATTATTATATTAATTTTAAGATAATATATTAATAATATAATAATTACATTAATTTTTGGATGATAAATAATCAATATAAAAGCTTCAATCAATAATGGTCCCGACACCCTGGTTGAATGAGCTAGAGTTAAATGATAGTATTCCTTTGTTTTTTTTTTTTTTTGGAACCATAGTTAAGTGATAGCATTCTTTTTTCATAAACTACTCAATTCGAATCTCTATTATATATATAATGCGTAGACCTAATGTCTTATTCAAGGGTTACTTGCTTCCAAATATATACTACCTACATGTTCAATATATAATTATTTGTAATCGATCCTATCATGTACTAACAAAATTGCGTCAGGTTTATTATATTTCAATGCTTTATCATTTGATTGATGACAATTGCACCGAACATGATGTAAACTAGAGCCGTCAATTCATTTATTTAATAGATTCCAAAATTTTTTCTTTTTATTATAAGAGTTTTAACCAATTCAGTTATCCCTACACTACCATTTTGAAAAAATAAAAAAAGAATCGATTTGACAAAATAACTATTTCTTCTAATATCTAAAAAATAATAATTTTATTTTTTCATAACATATCTTTAACTGCTTGTCTGTAAAATAAATATAATGAAGACCTAATTCATTGTATCAAACTAGAATAATCCTTGGCCACAATCCACGACGTAAATGATGGGACTGGCCCCTTTCAATACAAGATGACTAATTTCACTTGTAGAGTTGTAGTGGAGAACTAGAGATGGCTCTGGTGCAACCCACAAAAAAATGTCAAGATTCATTTAGATTTTATGTAGTTATTGTTCTAGAGTGATGCTGAGTTAATGATTAAACTTTTGAACCTTCAATCTAACCTTGACAATCAATTTTATGTTTTATCTTTCTACCAATATCTTTCAAGCTTGTAAGTCGACAAATTACTTGATCAATATTATTAAGCATCACAATTTATATTTTAGTTTGTGGGGCACACTTCAGTCAAATAATGTGGCAACTAAAATAATGTTTATCATTCATATTAGCTTAGTCTCGATAGGACTCATAAAAAAAATTCCATATCCTTCAACAATATAATAATCCCACACAAATTCGGATTGTAAGATGCCTAGTATCATGTCATTAATCACTTGATGTACCTATACTATGCAAATTTAGTAGACTTCACTCATAATCTTTGATTATGACACACTTTAAAAAAAAAATAAAAAAAAAAATCATCACCTGTAATTGTCAATGTCATCATACATTATAATCACTATTTTAGATGGAAAAAAATTATCTTCACTTCCTTCTCAAATTGTGGGTGGTGCAGATAGCACCACTCCTCTTCTCTCTTACCTTAGAGAGACATGGTTCAACTACTGCTTACCGAGTCTATATTTATGATATTTCATTTGTATGTGGGTCTCTTTTCTTAATTTATGAGAGATTATTTTTAATCATATCTTAGAAGTATACATTACGAGGTCTTGATTAATAATTGTAATTGTAATATGTATTATATATAAATATATATATTTTTAAAAACACTTTCAAATGATAAAAATCACCATTGGCAACCGAGGAGGGTTGAAACAAGGACATATTGGTTTTTTTATCATTTAAAACAATGTGCTGCATGAAAATTAAAAGATTTATTTAAAAAAAAAAAAAGGATTTCTTCCTTTTTATAGTAGTTGATTTTCAATTTGGTGCTTGCGAGCAAAATATTGATTGATAGTCTGTGGTCGATAAAAAGCCAACCAGGTTATATTTAAAAACTTAATAATGCCTTCAGAAAATTAAAGATGGCTTGACACGAGCCGAAGACTTTTGGATTCAATTTGAAGCTTATGTTATAATTGCATTATGGAAACTATACTTTTTTTCCAATGTGTAACAAAGAAAAATTTCTATGTTTTTTCTCTCGCATGTTTCACATTGATTTTAACTATTTTATTAACAGTAAGATATTTAAAAGAAGGTCAAAGCGCAAAAGCTAAAACATTTAAAGATGATTTTGTAATTTTATATTAAAAACCTTTTTTTTTTCTTTTCTGTGTTTATGAACATCAGTCTATGTACAATAATGTTAAACAGAGTTTTACATCGATGCAAATTAACAAGCATAAAAGAGAGTATTATCCCTCTCTCTATACGTATAAGATAATTACGTTTTCTTTTTCTATTTTTTTATTTTTTTTCCTGAATAATATAATATTTGAATGATAGAAAAGGATAGATACAAGAGTTGGGGCACTGGTGAAGTTTTGACGATTAAAAATCATCAACCTGACGGCAAACTGGGTCATTGTAAAGCCCTGAACGGAATCATAATTTGTAGCACAAAGATCTGTTCATATTTTTAACTCCACCAACAATTTTGGTTTATATTTAATGAAATAAAATGTTTTTTTAAAAAAATAAAATAAAATCTTGTCATTGTTTTTATTATTTTTAACAGAGATAATGAGCCGTGGTGTAATCTGGTTATGCCTGAAAAGCTAGGATCCACACACACACACATGCATATACATATATATTTAAACTTTTCATAATCCAATAACATATTGGTATAAAACATAATAGATGACTTTATCATATTTTTTTTGCTCTTATTTATCATTCAAACTCCGATTCTCTCATAAAATATGAAGGTTGTAGTGGTAAAAAATTCCAAAGTCCAATAGGACAACTCAAATCTTGTTGTGATAAATTGGTCCAGTACGCTAATCGATCCAAACTAATGGTTCAATGCATGCTACAAAGGATAACTCAACAATTTGGTTGATCCAGATTAAACAATGTCTGTTTCCTTAAATGAGGATTGATTGCTCTTAATGAATGAAGTTTAAATCAATTGCAATAGAAATTATATTAACTCTGTAACCGACATATTATTAATCATAACATTTATTCTGTAATCCGATATATCAATAACCATAACATTTATTCTATAACCAACATATCATTAACTATAACATTTATTCTGTAACTGACATATCATTAACCATGACATTTATTTTGTAACAGGATATTGTATTTATTCCACAATAAGCGCCTATGACACATTTTTCACCTATAAATAGAGGCTTCATTTGAAGCCTATAGTCATCCCATCTCTTTTGCTCATCTCTTATAAGTCACTTGAGGTTTCTCTGTTTCCTCTCTTGTGTTTTCATTTTTCTATTTTAGATTTATTATTCTTCTGTGATAGATCCAGTTTGGTGGTATGAAAGTACATGTCTAGGAAGAGTTCTAGTTAGGAAAAACTTGATATTTAACTGTGTCCATTGTGATCAACCTCTCTTTCCTTGGGAACTTTCCTGATGTACTATTCATAATCTACTTGCACTGTTCTATTATACGGGGTTTTGTCCACTAATACTCAATGTATCTTAGTGTTTCTACTCTGTCCAGTCTTCAGGTCAACACTTCGATAGTCTTCGGTCTTTCTCCTTCTCCGGCACACTCCCTCCAGTCTGACGACGCTTTACAATTACTGCATTCTCGTATATTATGATCAATTTACTGACTTGAGCGTTAGAGTGTCTTTACCGGTATTCCACCGGTGTCAAGATCACTCGTGTTCTCTTTATTTGATTTGTGCAGAACACAGATTGCTAGATTCCAATAAAGTTGATCGATGAGGCTTGCTCAAAGTCAACATGTCGTATAATTCACCCTACTATAAAGGTAAAAAACTAAGGTTGATGAGAATCTAACTCATATTTGAAACTGACATCTAGTTTGGTTGAATCACATTGCCCATACCTAATAACTCGAAATTGGAAAATAATGGGCTTAATGGTTGCCAAGGGAACCCTCGATCCATAGTACATACCTGATTGCATCAGAATGCCTTGGACTAAACCAACACTATCAGGATAAAATCTAAATCATTGAATTTAAACCCAAGAGTATTTAAAAAACCTAAAAATTTAAAATTTAAAATTTAAAAATACAACTCATTCTCAAAACTGTGATTGAATGGTTCACCAAATTCTTTTTTTTTTTTTTTTTTTTTTTGCCATCTTTTAATATCATCTCTTGTTGGAGCAACTAGAATACATGATACTGTTAATTTAAATAAATATCTTTTACTATCAAATACATTGACGCTGCGGTAAAATGCAATATTTCATTTTTTTAAAAATAAAAATTCAACATTTAGAATAAATAAAAAATATAAATGCATTTTCACAAAGCCTAAGTGGGCTTTTATTATTAGAGGGTGTATTCAATATAAGATTTCATTGGAATTTATAGTATTTTAAAAGGTTAAGTGTATTTAATTCAGATTTAAAGAGATTCCATTAAAATTTAGATGTATTCAATTCAGAATTATATAAATTCATTAAAATCTATATGTACTCAATTTAGATTTGTATAAAATCTAATAAATTTAGGTGTAATGCTACATTTGGCATGTCGGCTTAGAATGAAATGAATTGGATTGGATTGAAATGAAATTGAATTGAATTGCATTGAAAAAATTATTGTCTCATGCTTGGTATAACTTGATATTAGATTAAAATTATATCATATTGTGTTTGATGTAGGTTGAGATTGGATTGTAATAAAATTAATTTAAATACTTTATTTAATACTTGATCATAAAAAACCTGAAAAAAAAATATTTTATTAATTTAAATACGAGATTAATTTTAAATACTAAATAGGTTGAGATTTGATTAGAATAAAATTAATTTAAATATTTTATTATATAACCTAACTTATATTATACATAAAGTTAATAATGTTTTAAATAAAATAAATCCTATAAATCATTTTTCTAAAAAGTTATATTGATTTTTTTAAAATTAATTATTTTAAAATATGAGTAAATAAAGATTAATTATTGAATAACTTTCATTTAAATAATAACAATGAGGTTGGTAGAAGAAAGAGAAAGAAAATCAGTATACAGTTAATGAGAATAGAGAGAAAGAAAGCAATGCAATTAATGAGCTCTTGAATCTCATCAGTCATCCCATTAAATCTAATGGTGGAGCTTGAGAATAGGTATTCCCATGACAAAAGGATTGGAATGTAGATGAGATTGGCTTTTGATTTCCAAGTAGGCCTTTCCAAACATGGGTTAACACAGGATGAGATACTTTTGTAATCCAATCTCATCATCAAATCTTATGTACCAATGTAGCCTAGTTGTATTAAAAAAGTTCATTGACTTTATATATTTTATTTAAGTGATGAATTTGAATGAAGTTTAAAGTGATTTTTACTAGGAAAAATGTTTATAACAAATCTTATCATTCTATTCGAGATTTCATTAGACTTCTTAAGAAATTTGATATAATCAATATAGAGTACATAAGATATGTGAAGTTCACTAAAATTTATCATTAAAAAAAAAAAAAATAAACTCTAATAAACTTTTGATTGAATACACCTGCTTAGTCAATTGGAATTAGGTAGTTGTCTTTTGGAAAGTTAAAAGGGATATACATAAGCTGAGACCTCAAAAATGTCATAAATCATGTTATCCATTAATTATATGTATTTTTCAAAGTTGATCTGATTATTATTATTTTTTTTCAAAGTACTTATACGAATAAATAATTTAAATATGAGATATTATTATATTGAATAAGAACACTCTACCATTAAGTCACATTGAACAGTTGTATTCTCAAAACATAACTTTACATTTTACTATTAAAACACATTGAGCGGTTGTATACTCAAAACATAACTTATATAATCATATATAATAATATAACACTATTTATATGTTATTTGATAGTTAGTCCATGGTTTCACACTAATATAAACTGACTTTTTTATTGATTCAATTATATATATTTATATATATTGACAATCTATATAGTTAGGGGTGGTTGTTAGAGTTTCTTTCATTATTAAGGTGAGAAGGGGCCTTCCTCGTATAAAACCTGTTTTAATATCTTTTACCAAGTCAATCAAATAAAATTGGGATTGACAACTAATAAAAAGAAATATAATAAAAACACGTTTATATTAAAACCAAAAAAAAAAAAAACCCATGTTTAGACCATACATTTATCATAACAATTAGATGTCATAAAAATTTTTAAAAATCAATTCAAATTAAAGTAGCAAAAATCAAAGTCACTGCTCTTGACTAATGTTGTTATTCATGAGATTGTCAATGGCAACAGTCCATAGTATAATTTAATGATCATTTCCCACTTGACCTTTACAATATATAATTTATGCTTTTTAAATCTTATGGCACTATTTTCTCAATATGAAAAGCATCCATTAAAGTAAAAATGAACAATATGAAAAGCATCTCCATTCTCAACGCGAGGACACATAACAGTACAAGCAGATATCAACTTTTCCAGCTTCTTGCCTCCGAATCAATCAGTAATGTAATAAGAAAATCGTGATTCTCAGAATTGAATCATCAAATGGGCAACGGTACAATTCTACCAATTAGCAATCTCATCTTTTCATTATCCAAAAAGGAACCCAAATCAACATCTTCTAATGTACAAATTAGATATGTACGTTGCACATACATATGCCAAACTTGATCAGCACATACAGATTAAAAAGGACACACGAAATTTATCTTTCCTCACAAACAACTAATTATTGAACAAAAGACCAACCCAACCCACCCGCCCTCATAAAAACTCACACGACATGCATGAATCAAACGCAATTCATACTTTTGAGTGTTTTATATTCAATGATCCCTCTGTACAACATTTGTCTGTTCAAGGGCATGTTTTCTACACCGATCTTCAACAAATTCTGACCTCTCACCGCCTTCATCGACTGCTTCTTCCTATACTCTTTGTTGTTGGAAGAGGGCTCCATCACATCCTCCGCGAACCGGACTCTTTTCTTCGCTTCAATACATTTCTCCGATCCTATAATCAATCAAAGCACACATATATACACAAAAACTCATAAGTACTACTTATTAAGTTGTTTTTTTTTTCCGGGGGGGTGGCGGGGGGGAGGAGGGGGTTGTGTGGTGTTAAAAAAGTAAAAAATCAAAAATCAAAAGAAAAGAAAACGTACCACAGAGTTCGCATTCAATCTTGTTCATGAAATCAGAGAGGAGACGTTTGTGGACTTGACGAGCAAGAAGAACTACGCTTCCAGAAACAGCAAAGACTGCCATGAATCCCATTCCCATTGAAGACTCCATTTTTTAAAAAGAAATTTGTGGAAGTTTTTGTTAAATATATATATCTATTTTACGATCAAAATATGTCATCAACAAAAACTATAAAAACGTATTATATTCACACACTAGATCATGATAAAACCCAGAAAAAGAGAGAAGAAACATTTCTTGAAGATGATGATGTTTAGTCTCCGAAATAAAACTGACAAGAAGGTTATATTTATGAAGGACGGTTTTACTAGGAAAAATTGAACAAGACTTTCTTTTAGTCGTCTCCAAAAAATACAATCATTCCCACTTGTCTTGTTTTTCTATTATGGCTCACCTTACACTTAGCCAACTATTCCATAATTGGTTTCTTGGTAATAGTAATTAATTATCTACCATTCTTTTTATTTTTAATCAAAAAGTTAAATCAACATAATCTTCGCCTGCTAAAAAAGAAAAAAAAAACAGAAGATAAATCTGGTGGTTTATTATTATTATTAGTATTATTATTATTATTATAATATCGGCCAACCGTTAATTTTGCCTTTCTATAAAAATATATCAACCACACTTCGTGATCCATACATGGATATTTTTATTTTTGGTTTTTTTTTTTTCAAACTTATTTTTGGTTTTTTAATGTTAGGACTGGATCATAATTCATGCTCATTGTCTTTGCAATATATATATATATATAGAGAGAGAGAGAGAGAGAGAGGAACCATTCTATATTAATATATAAAAATATGAAGGAAACATACAGATTTGTAACTAAATGTACAACTTAAGTCGTGGAATAAACAAACATAATCCAAATTTTAGTCAAAAAAAAAACAAAAACAAAAACAAAATTAGTTATGGAATAAACAGGCTAGCATTGCCAAACGTTTTTGCATGTTTGGCCAACCAAACGGAATGAAGCACTTGTTTGACCAATTTTGTTGTTCTTTATCATGTAACCTCGGTGAAACTTCTCAAATTCTTTGAAGTAGAAATTGAAGTTTGGAGAAAAAGATACCATATTGGAACTTATGACCTCAGTGTATTGGTGTGAGGAACTTACTAAGAAAGCACTTCAATTTTTGTCCAAAACTACCGATTTTCTCCCATCATAAATCAAATCAAACCATTGCCAAAAGGATTCTACATATACATAATTTCTATAGTTGCTGCGATGATCGTTGATTACTCTATTATATTCAAATAAAGTTTTATAAAAATTTATATAAAAAAAAAAGTAAATTCTTCTTTTGACTATTTTATTTTATTTTATTTTTTGATGGTTTCTTTTGATTATTTTATTATCTGTATAATGCCTGTATATCAGTTGAATAATCTATGTCCTTAAAATATTTTTTTAATGAATACCAAGTTGATGTTGAAATTTATTTCACCAAGATTAATCAGAAAATACTGACGTGGCAGTCTAAGACAAGATACACGTGGTGGTAAAAAAAAATGACTAAGTCCAAATGTCACGCCCAAGCCCAAAGGCCGTTTGAAAAAGACCATTTGTTGCATACCTCTGTAGTCCAGCCCGGCGCCAGCAGTACTGTTGTCTGATCGAACGACCCTGCCCGCTTGACTCAATTGGAGTCAAATGCTGAGGATCCCTGGGAAGGAGGATCCTCCCTCAGGCATCCTCCAACGGCTAGTTGCTTGAGTATATATATATACTCGAGCTCTAGTGGAAGCTCTCTCTCTCTCTCTCTCTCTCTCTCTCTCTCATTTTCTACTCTCTTAACTAGAAGCTCTCATTTTAATCCAAAATCGTTCACCAGAGCATAATACTACTTTCTGGTCAAACTCCTCCAGCTTTGACGAGCTCCGACCAGGCAATGTCCTTGTAGAGCCTTACTGATGTTTTATTTCAAGATTAACTAGCTTGAACATCAGAGTATCTTTGATCAGCACGATCCGAATGTCTAAGCAATCTACCTCAAACTTTGTTTTTTTGGCTATTTTACTGGTTGTCAATGACTCAGAAAGCTTATCAGTAGAGTTAATGATCTATATCAATAACTATAAAAATTAGCATCTATATATGTTAACCTACAAAACAAGTAAACAAGTCAGAGGGCGTCCGTGAGGTTGCTGATATGTCTACTCCGACACTCAAGTTAATTTGTATCGTATTTGTATAGAATAAAAAGATCCCCTAAGTACATGCTCATAACTTATATTTATAGCCAACTAATTGATTCTTGATGAGCTTATCTCATCAAGGTTATTATTTCATATATATATATACATATATATATATATTTGAATTAAGAATGATACTATGATTTTTAAAAATTTATTTAAAAATTTTATCCAAATAATATGATAAATTGATTTATAGTTATCATATTAATTTTAAGATGATATATTAATAATGTAATAATTGTATATAAATTTATCACATCATTTAAACGATAAATTTGGATAAATTTTTTTAATTTTGTAGCATTACTTTTAAATTAAATATATATCTATAACGGTACTTATCTAAATTTGGTGTAAAATATGAAGAAAATTAGAAAACATCTTCAATAGGACTTGATTACTTCGTTTGCTTAGTGGGTCCACATTTCTGATGTGATCTTCTAAACATGGAATCCCCATTTTTGCCTGTTATCCTGATGTGACCGGTTGATTTATATGGGCCACAATTTAGTTGTAACTATTTAGGTACATCTCGTAGTTGTAATTAAGATTCTGGTGTGCCCAAATCAAGTTGTAGGGTCTAGAATGCCCATTTGGGCACATCTCGAATTATAGAAGTTAATATGCCTATTTAGGTACACCTCATCATTGTAGATAATATATCTTTGACATACCTTACATCACACCCATAACTTAGTATATCACATTGAAATATTAACAAAAGTTTTAAAGATGATATGGAAGAAAAAGTTTAATCCAGTTTTTTAAATTTATTTACACCGTCCATCAACATGATGTAGTGGAGATCTCACTCTTTTTTTTTTTTTTTTTTTTTTTTTTTTTCATGTTTTCATTTTTTCAAGTTTATTTTTTTAAAATTTGATATTCACAAACCATCTTATCCATCCTTTTTTAATTGATTTTTTAAAATAAAAAATGGTCAAATAAATTTCCTTTGAACCGTTTAATTTAATTGTGGTTGACCAATAGAATGAGAGTAATATGTATTAAAAATATAAACTTGAATATGCTTGTAGAAAAGCAAACCTTCGGGGGAATTTTTTGTGCAATTTCTTTTGAAAATAAATAAAATAATCAAATATGATATGTGTTTTGCCCTAAAAAAACTTGTTCATTTTCAACAACCAATGTAACTCTTTTCTCAGCCATTGAAATACTTCAGGTTTAATATTCTAGATGAAACGTTTCACCTATAAAAATATTTCGAAGGTTGAAAAATGAGCTGAATAAAATTATGTTTTCATTTGGAGTTAAGAACAAATAACTCTTTTTTGGACTAAAAATGAATCTTTGTTTTTATTGTGGCCCCTTTTGAATTTGTCCCAATTTTTTTTGTTTAATTAAAATCGAGATTTTGTTTTAATTTTTCAAAACATAAAAGTTAAACGAAACTAGAATTGCTTTCTTGCATATAATAATGAAATTTGTTGGATTGAAGTAATATTAACCTCTGGTTGAGAAGTGAAAGATGATGATAGCAAATTTATATGGAGTAAGAGGTTTACACAAATTTATATGATCGATATGTTTAGCTAGGCATACTTTAATCATGTTTGGTTCGTGAATTGAAATTAAATAAATTGTATTGGGTCATACTTCAAAAACAAAAAAATATTGGGTCTTGCTTAACTCCATAATCAGACTTTGGAGCTTACATCCATGATGTGGATAGGCTAAGCTCTAAAATCCTTTTGGCTGTGACATGAACACTGCTGCTTTCTTGAGATCCCCATTGAGGAAACCATTGTTTATGTCCAGATGTTAAATGTCTCAATTGTTAAAAAAAAAAAAAATTGCATCGTTATTATTTGATGTTTAGCCTTTTTTTTTCTTATTTAAGTTTGCTAAATTTTCTTATTGTTAACGTCTAATTTAAATTTAATTTTTTTGATTTCTTAACCTTTTCTCTTGTTTTTTATTTATTTAAAAAATAATTGAGAAATTAGTAATTTGGCCATTTTAAATTGTTTCAAAATTATTTATCTCTAATTTGACCAAAAAAAAAATCATTCAATTTGCAATTGGATCTAAAATCCGACATTTAATTACAATATGCCCTTATTTTCTTCGAGTGCAAGTGACTAATTTATTTTTCTTTTATTTTTAGAATAAGTGACTAATTATTAAATTGCAGCAATTCAAAAAAAAAAAAGAAAAAAGCCATAATTCACATTCCTTCCCTAGACCGCCCACTCGCCTAGCATAAAGAAAAAGGAGAAGGCAAAGGCACTATCTCTTGAATTTTCTTCTTGGTTCTGCTTTCTTTTTCATGGTCCTGCTTTCCGTTTCTTAGAAGAAAAAGAAAGCTTGAGGAGTCACGCAATTAGCATTTGAAGACTTGAGTTATCGTTAAGTCGTTATTCTTCTATTCTCAAAGAAAATAACAGGTCACTCACAAACAAGCATCAGCACTCAAGAAAAAGAATTTACATATATTTCATTTTGAACCATAACATTTTATAACGAAACAAATAAGATGGTGTGGCTGGGGTGCGTGAAGCTTCAGCAAAAATGTTTCCAGTAATTATCTACTTTTGGTAACACCCTTTTTAATTTAAATAGACCTAATGACTATGTACAATTTTGCACTCTACCTCTTAGCAGGAGCATGATTCTAAAAATCACTACTCGTTAATTGATCGGTGAGGTAGCAGTTAACGTTTTATTGATTACTCGAAGAGTAATTAACGATTAATCAGTGAGTACTGTTTTGAAAGAAAAATATTATTTTTTGAAATTTGAGGGTGTAAAATGATATTTTTTTAAACATTAAAGATCAAAACTCAAATATGGTTGTAATCTTATCAAACCTCAGGGACGTTTGTATAATTTTTCTTAATATATAAGCAAACATAAGCACAAAACCCTCATTTGTTTTTTCACCTGCCACTCTTGCCCTCCACCCCTTCTCTCTCTCTTTATAAAATTGTCGGAAATGAAGCATGTTCCAGGTGATTCTTCTTCTTCTCGTCCGAAAGTGACATCCTGGAGATTCTTCTTTTTCTCATCGTATGTGCTTGCGGTCGTACTCTAGGAGCCACGATAGGTGTCATCGTTAGATCCAGTAAAGGTGTCGTAGCCTTCCATCTAACCTTATTTACCGACGTAGTAATGCCGCGGTGGTCCCCTCTTCTCTCCCCTTTACTGCTATCTCTCCTGTATGTTTCTTCGTGGTGGTTGTTGGATGTTGTCGATTTGTTGGTGGTGTTTGGAGTGTTTTCTAGCTATTTTGTGGTCGGTATTGTGTCAAGTTAGACCGATTACTCCACCAACTCAGCCAATTTATTCGCAAACCGATTTTGGCTAGCTATTTGGTCCTTATCGACTGTCGATTAGTGACAAGACGTTGGAAAATCACCGATGTCCGATGATTTTTAGAACACTAAGTAGGAGTGATTAAATATTTATCTTAATCCTAAGAGGATCACAGATTCAAGTTTCATCTTTGTGCTAAAACACAATATGTGGGTGCTGTTATGCATTTTTTTTTGAGTTTCTATTAGTGATATATCAATATTATTTTTTAAGATAAATCCACTTTGACAAGAAAAATATAAAAATTCATATTTTTATCTCTAATACAATTATCAAAAACATAATATTATAAAATGGGTAATGACTAATGAGTAACTATTACATTATTAATGCAGTTTTGGAAAGTATAATAGTATTCTTATAAAATATGTATCACACCCTCTTACCTTCTATATTTTACACTCAAAATTGAGAATGAAATCTATTTAAATCTAGTTATATCCAATTCATTTATGACATGTTTACTAATCAGGAATCCAAATAACGAAAGCAAATTTATTTTCTGATTTGTGAATTCTTATGTTTACTAAAATTTGTGGGAATTAAATCAAATTCACCCTACACCTAAATTGAGAGTTAAGTTCATGTTGATAAGAAAAAAAAAAAAAATCCTTGATTCATCTCTCTTACCTAAGGATCAAGTTCTATTTCCTAATAAAAAAAGGAATTATATAGTTTTACTAAAATATCCTCTACAATCTTAATAAAAATAATTGCAAATATATGTTTCTTTTTATATCGTTCACTCATTGTCCCTCCATCTATAATGAATTCAATAATATAACTTATAAAAATAAAATTATGCATGCTTGATTTTATTCTTTATTTTCTTTTTCAATATTAGTATATGAATATATATATATATATATATTTGCTTTTAAATTTGATTCTCTTCAATTTTCTATGAATTATTTTATATTTGAAATGACAAATTAATTTTGATAAAAAATGACAAATAATACACACATATATATAATAAATGATAATAAATTGATCTAGTAATTTTATTGATTTAGATTTAAGGTATGTTTTGGATTTTTCTAGTGTGGTAAATGATTTTGGAGGGTTGAATTTCGTTTGAGTTGATGAATTCTCATACTTTCTTTTCTTGAAAATAGAACTTCCAAAAAAATTATTTAAATTAACACAAAATAAAATTACCAAGAGAAAAATTCAAGATTTATGTGAATTTTAGTTATTTTAAAATTAATAAATTATATGAAACTTGAAAACTAATTTCCATTTTAATTTATTGAAATCTTATTTTATTCCTATTCCTTAATTTAATAACACAAGAAAAGAAATTAATTTAATTCCTATCTCCAATGGCTAAACATTAGTAAACACTCGAATGAAAACTAATAGCTTCATTCCAATTATCCTTCATTCTTTTTAGAATTGAAGTTGAATAAAATACATTTATATAATTAAGATTTGTACGTGATGAAATTTATAGATTTTACTGGAATTTAAAATTTGGATGAATTTTAAAATGAAAGTCATATATAAAAAAGTCCATAACAAAAGTGGTCTTTACGCATAAATTTCATTGGATGATGCAACCCCAGCATGGTGGAATGTATAGCTTTATCTACATCTGAAAGAGAAAATTTCAACCGCACGGGAAAGCTCTATAATTTAATTTTTCATACAATTATTTATAGAATAAACTTTGCAGTAAGCATGTTTATGGAAAATATTCCATTAGTAAGCATCAACTTCTCCAAATGGAATTGTGAGAACAGAATTTTCTAATCCATCACTTCCCCGTTCAATATGAAGTGAAAATTACATTCGGTTTGCTTCAATATAACTTGTTAACCATTCTATGTAAGTCTAAACTCATGATAGTGATGCACTGTTGCTCTTTTAATAAAATATCAATATTTAATTATGGAATATTATCTCTACACAATTAATTAAAATTTTGAGAGAATGTAAACCTCTATTCATCGACTTGATATCATTGAAAAGGCAAGTACGAACAATCAAAGGATCCACATTAAAAAATCAAACCAGATTCAAATGGTTTTATATACCATTGAGCAACATGATTACATGATAAAATCCACATATAGAATAGTATATAAGATAATAGTAATTAACAACAATAACACACAAAACAAGTTGAAGGATATATCATTATATCAATACAATATCGTGGTTCTCTGGTATGATAAAATATGGATACATACATCAATCAAGAGAAAAAGAAGAAGGAACCATTGGAGCTGGTGGTTAGGAGGTGAGATAGAAGATGGGGTGGAGAGCGAGGTGGAGAAGCTTGAAGCAGGCGCAGGACAATGAGAGGAAAACAACGCCGTACACGAGCCTCAGAGCCATTCTATTTGTTTGCAATGTTCTAGGTATGGTGTGGAGAGTTATAAATAGTGGGAATTGGGAGGATTTTTTTATTTATTTAAATGGGAAAAAAAAAAAAAAAACGTGGATAAGAGGCGTTGCGTTTGGATAACATTTTTATTTCAATTTAAAAACTATTGTTTAGATGTGTTTGTTGGTTACGAGGGTTCTGTCTCGACACGTGGCAGATCTGATAGGAATGTCACGTGGCTTTTCTTGCTTCACTACACCTCTGTGCTTTTATCGTATTAATTTGATTTTTTTTTTTAATTTAATTTGAATTTAGTATTCAATAATAAATATGTTCACACTAATCACACCAATGTTGACTGCGAGAGGCTGATAGTATACTCCAGTTCAAAAAAATGTTTATATATGTACTCATAAAGAAATATCAATAATAATAAAATTGTTCAACTTTGTGCCCAATATGGGTTGATAGCTCTGTAGTAGAGCATTTGACTGCAGATCAAGAGGTCATCGATTACAACTCGGTTGGGCTCTAATTGTTGTAATTTGATTTTCAGTTTTTATTAATTTATTTTGGAATTTTGAGGACACAATTTAATTTTTAATCTTTATTACACTCTATTATGTCAATAAAATTTCCTTTTAGAGTGAGTTAAAGTTTCACAAGATCAAACACTACGAATCAATCCTAGATAAAACCATAAGATCAAACACTACAAATTAGTCCTCAATAATAACTCTCCTATAAACTATACCATATAATAACTCACTATTTTTTTTTTTTTAACAATGACATCATACGGATTAAAAATTATTGAGATCGATTGAGATGAATCACTGAATCATACAGATTAAAGGATTATTAAGATAAATTACTGATAGTGCGACTCTGGATAACTACTCCCACAAACGAAAGATGACAACTAGCAACTTTTATTAAAAAATACTCACACTCATACTTTATATTTTAAAGAATAAGAATAATATTTAAATACTTGATTCAAAGTCAAGGAAGATATTTAACTACTGTTTTTAAAAGATGGTATATTAATAATTCACAAACTTACGAGAGAGATCTCTTTCCATTTAGTGTCAATTGCCAATAATAAGTAGAATTTAAATTCAAATCACAATTATGGCAGTGAAGGTGCACACCGCCTATGGGTAATGGGCTATTGACGCTGATGAGTTTCAGCCTCATATTACTTTTAATTTTACCAGACTTTACAATGCTACTGAGCTTCTTCTACAATAAATATCATAATTTTGATATACAGCATATAATGTGGTTTAGTGGTAAAGAGTACTCATTTAATATGGTAATATTTCATGTTTAAATCTATTGAAATGAGTTGTATTTTAAGAAACAAAAACCATCAATTTGGATCATGGATGAGACAATTCACTCGCTTACTAAATTGCTAGGACCAATAAATTTATTGAAATGAAAATTAATTATTGGATTCTAAACCAATGATCTGTAAAAATTAAAAATTTAAAAGTTAAGGAGCTGATCCCCTTATTATAACGACCCATTAACATTAAGTTTCTAAAACTTTATCCTTTAATTGAACTTATTTTATTGTTGTTTTCGGAAAGATAACTCGACACAAAAATTAGTATGTTTTGCCGTACAGGACCTTTAGGTCCTGAAGAACGTGTTTTCCCTAAGGTACTCCAGGAGTAGCTTCGACGGCAAACATCCTTTGATTAAACAACAACAGCCACTTCACAAAAAGTACAGGTAGAAAATGGTGTCACATGTGATCATTTCTTTGGCACGAACGAGGATTGACAAAATAATGCAAATAACAATCCGTGAAAATTGCAGATGGCTGGTGGTGCCAATGGCACCCAGCCATGAAGACTATGGTCTATTTGGAGCATAAGTCCATGATTCGATTTTATCTAGGATCATTAAGTTAAGAGTAATTTTTTCACACAATGTGAGTTATTTCTTCAGTTTTTGAGAGCTTCAATACTAGACCACGTCTTAGAGATTTCTGATAAAAAATATCCGGCAAACTATACGATAAGTAAATTACTCATGATAGATGTAATTATAAAAATAAAATATATATATATATATAAATTACCTCAAAAAAAATTCTGCAAAAATGATTTTATAAAAAAATAAAAACAGAGAAAGAAGAAAAATCTTTAAACAAATTGCATTCTTTGTCAAGCTGACTTGTCCTTAGATAAACAGTCTTGTTTTCATATTAAACTAAAATTACCGTAAATATTAAAATTAATATCATAATGAAACTATAAAAATTAGTTTTGTTAACATTTTTTTTTAATTGAAATGTGTTTTGTTAACACTTACTAATTAGATTTTCAAAAAAAAAAAACACTTATTAATTAGTGATAGCACTGAAAATAAATTACCCTTAGAGGTCGTTTGTTTTTTTGTCTGAAGACTGAATAGTGTCTGCTGAAGACTGGAGACTGAATAATGACTGAAACCTGAAATCTGAATGACATGTTTGTTTTTTTTTTCCTTTACATCTGAATGTATAGTAATCTTGTTTGTTTTTTAACGTTAAAATTGTCTGAAAACTAGTAATTTGACATTTATATACTTTACTATTAGTTGTTATGTAACTTTATTTAATATAATACAAATAATTATAATAAATTATTTAGCAAAAGCTAAAACACTTTTATGCATATATTAATAATATTTTTATTCATAATTAAAATATGATTAATTATTATAGTAAAGTATTTTTTTTAAAAAAACTATATATACATAAATAAATTATTATAGTAAAGTAAATTAAATAAAAATAAATAAAACGTTATTAAGTTGAATTACTATTGTTATATATTTAAATAAAAATAATATTGAAAGAAATATAATTAAAATGAATATGTATAATGTAAAATTAGGTCAAATTTGGAAATATGTTTGTTGAAGTATTAAAAGAAATTTTTATAATGTAAAACTAGAACAAACTAGGAAATTTATTATTTTGGGAATGATAAAATTGGAATAATAAATTTATAAAATCATCAAGTGATTTGGTATTAAGTGAAAAGTAAAAAAATGTAGCTTTTTATTTTCAGTGATTTTGGGGTGGTTTTAAGTGGTTTAACCACTTAAAAAAACAAACAGAAATCACTTAATTGGTCTAATTCAACACCATTAAGTGTTAAGTGTAAAAAACAAACGACCCCTTACTTTTCAATTTTACAAATCAGTACTGATTTTAAAATTCACATTAATTTCAATGCCATTAAATAGGATTTTCACCGAAACAAACCGTACAATACTACAGAAATCAAAGTGTTCAATGAAAAAAATAAGAAATATAAACCATGGGCACTATAATAATTTTTAAGTCAATACATTATTCAACAAAATCATCTTAATAGTTGATGATCATACAAGAATTATCAAGATATGAAAACTCAAGATTTAACAATCATGAGTTACGCTTATTCTATTCTATTTTTGATGGTTAACCGTGACTTGCAGGACTTCAGAGCCAAATTGAATCAGGATGATCTTTTGCTCCCAATCCTTCCAACCATGTATGGTGCACGTGCATCCAAGTGAACCCCTTAGAAACGTCATCGGCCTGAAAACCACAAATCAGTCATCTATATAAGCACTGAGCACAACTTCAACAGTAAACTCTATTGAACTCAGTATTACCTTAGAACTCAATATTGCGGAGCTCATGGTACTTTGCTTCTCCTCACCTACAGAGTAAACCAAGGCAAATGTCACCGAGAATGAGTAAAAGTACTACTTTATGAAAGCATAAAAAATATTGAATAGTTTTCCTACTTTTTGTTTTGTTTTGTTTTTTTTTTTTCTTTTATAATTGGAGACCAACCTTAGGGTACAACTAGGACCAACAACAATAGACGTCGGGACACTGGCCTAGAGTATCAGTTTTCAGGAATAGGGAGGGAGCAATCCACACCTGAGTGGGGGGACAACCCACTATGCATGCGAGAGAAACCCACATTAAGTGGGGAAGGGTGTCCAACCACGCACCTCACTAGAGAGGAGGTGGAGGGGCAGCATGTAAACCACTGTGCCACTGCCCCTTCTTGAAAAGTTTTCCTACTTGTACTAGTATCAGTAACATAATTGACAACTGGATGTGTATCTAATTAATGGGCAAATAAATCGCCAAGGAAAATGCACATATAAAAATTCAAAAAATGAGAGAAAGTTAAGCACTTAGATTAGATGGCAAGTAAAAATATGAAGGCTGTGAGCCCGGTTTGGTTAAGGTAACCCCAAATCTTTGATAGACAGGATATTAATTAACAATGTAAAGAGCTCATTTCCTAGAAGCAGTTTTGACAACCAAAGTAAATCAGTTTAACTACAACAGGAAAAATAACTACGAATTGATTCAGTTTCCTATTGGCTAAGTGGACGATTGCGTATTCGCCTCAACCAAAACTCCAATTATTTGTGAAGTGTAATGTGCAATAGCAACAAAAGATTTCAAGACCTCCCAAATTGAGCCATCATGATTCTATATATTCTTTCGCTTCTTTTCCTAGATGAGAGAAGATTAAAAACTAAATATTTTAAACCATTTTACAGTAAATAAATTCATAAAACCATAGGAAAACCAATCACTTGGCTAATTCCACTAAGGCTATGTAGTCATTTCTAAGTTTAGCACAATGAAAATGATGGTCCAACAGATAGACACCAGGAAGTCCACAGAGAAGAAGGTTCTATTCTGCAATAACCATGAAGTTTAGATCATATGCACAATTGATAATGAACTTCTAAAACCATTTAAAATCATTAATGATTATACACAGTTCTGTTTCAAAAATCCTTTTTTTCCGTCTGCAAGTGAAAGTGAGGGCAAAGGCAAATATATAGGGTGGTTAGATGCATCGATGCACTTGCTTTAAATGGTAATAATATACTAAAACATGATAAAAGAATCACAAGAACCAAATTAGGCAAACCACATTACACCAGACTAGAAAATTCTAGAGAGTCCCAAATATGACATTGCTACACATAATCAGCTTTCTACCATTGATAGTGCATCAAAAGAGTTCTAACCACATGGCGGTCAATGTTCGAAATCCATATATGACCTATGGATGGCCCTGAAAATCAAATGCAAAAGGCCTCAACCCTAGTTTATAAATGAGGTACCATATTTGCAGCATCTTAATGTTAATGCATCCATCTCTCTGTGTGTATATACCATCAAAAAGGATAAGAAATTCAAGATATAAATCTGAATCAAATTCTGTCTCCAATCAAACTTAAAAAACTTTCAACTCTGAAAATGATTAGTGCATTAATCCTTTTTTTAACCTACTCACTGGATAACTAATGAACAGCTACATTAAGGTCTGTCATGTTCCAACAGTCAGGCATTGATATTTTCACTCTCATTCAAGAGCTTATTTAAAGGCTATAACATTTCCAGTTAAAAACCTTTCAAGGCCTCGGCAAATCAATACATAATAAAAGATAAAACAAACATAAACTAAGTATACAGAGAAAATAAATTTGATCTAATGATGTACTTTGACAGGCATAGAACTGTGAAAAAGAATGAGAAAATAGGGGAAAGAAAGGAGTAATGAAAAGCATAGAGAAAGGCCATGTCATTCAGAAAGGAAATAGAGTCTTACCAAATGACTCCCATTTAACAAACTTCACTAGCCATGTGCCTGGACCAATCTGTGTCGACAGTACTCTGTCCACCCAGACCCGAAACTGTTTTCCATTTTTGTCTCCATAGAGTTTCCTCAATTCACTTAAGCCATTGATAAGAGACAGCTCAACACCAGATGGGAGCACAAAAACACCAGCAGGATCCTGACAGAAGAGAAGGTGGGTAACTAACCAGAACAGTAAATTAGGAAATTCAAAGGCACATAGATAAGCATCGATAAAAAACGAAAAGAAAAAGAAAAAATAGCGCTAACTTGGTGACAAGCTTCAATTCAACTAGAGCTGAACCCCTTAGTTTTGGTATTTAAAACTTTGTCACAAAAATAGTTCTTCTATTGAATCATTTTCCCAAAAAAAACATTGAAGTCAGAAGGTGCAATGCGCAGAGAGACAGGCTGCCTGATTGCACGTATGCCCCATTCATCGAGGCAAGCATAGAGAACATATTTTTCTTAAAAGCAATATATATACGTATTAGTGTAAACATAAACACGGAGGAGTGCTACAATTGCGTTTGAGTTTTTACCGAGAGCCTCATGTATCAATTTAGCTACCATATGAATAAAAAGCAAGCATTAATGCAATCCAAGTTTTGTTTTGTTACAAATCCAGTAAACAGAGTCAACAGACCTTACTTGTCTTGAAACTTCTAAGATAAATTTTCTGCTGAAACATAGCTTAGAGAATAATGGGTGAAAATTGGGGGCAGATTTTTGTCTTTCCAGTCCAAAACAGGAAAAAAAAAAACAAAACAAAACAAAAAAAAAAGACAAACAAAAAGAAAGAAGAGAAAAGTGGTCGGAAGAGGAAAGAAAGAGAGAGAAATCTAACACTTCATTAAGTACTCAATTGACCTTCATGAATGAAATAAATAATCTATAACTCCAGAAAGCCCTAAAGAAATAAGAAATTTATCTCACTTTTTCCATATCAAAGTTTGCCACACGAAATCATGTAGGGAGTTTGGACATAAAGGATCCTGAATGTTGCACAAAAGTGTCATATTTTAACATTTAAGAACACACAAGACAGAGGGCATCTCTCCTTTACAGGAAGATGCAGAACTGCTTCACTCTGGATAAACATAACATGCTAAAATCATGGGTGAAGAAAAAATAAAAAAGATCACTTACACAAGAAGCTCTCAGACTTGCAATATAGGTCTCACAATTCTCAATCTCTGCACGCCTCCATCTCTCATAGAACAAGTAAAACCTCACCACTCCATGGCCAGGATTGTCCTTTTTTAACTCAATGTTTGACAAGTCTGTAAAATCTCTTGGAGAAGTACTTGGACCTAGATTAAAATGACCAATGGCTTGTATGATACCGGCCTGCACACCTTTCAGTAGCATGGATTATTTTAGGGTTATCTTTTGCATTTTCATGCATGCCACTGCAACAACTCTTCTTGGGCATTGCTAACCTACATTAAAAAACAGGCAACAAATTACAATGCCAGGTAGCCAACAGAGTTATTAACAAGGCTAAATTATAATGAAGAATTAGTCAGACTACATACCATTACTCCATATACGTCAGAAATGCTGAATAGTTCGGCATCATTTCCAGAATCACCACAGACAAGAGTATTATTTGGTAGTTTCCCCTCACTCTTAAACTTCTTGAGTAAATATGCAAGGGCTTGTCCTTTGCCAGCACCTTGTGGTAATATATCCAAATCCATTCCTCCACTGTAGATTATTTTTACAGCCAACTGGCCACAAATAAAGCACAAGTTGATAATTAATAATGATAATAACAGTACTTCATGAACCTGAAAACAATTTGAAAAATACACTCCTACTTTGGGAACAAATACACAATTCGCTGCAACATCATTAGAAAGTTGAAACTTCTATCTTACCCCACGTTTTTCAAAGATCTCTGAAAGTGATTTTGTGACTGTATAAGCCCTGTCTTTGTCAACATAAAAGCTAACCTTGTGTGGTCGTTGCTCCGTCTCAGACTGCAATAACCCATATATTTCAATCATCAGACTGTAAAAACCAAATGACATCTCCATTTTCAATTCAAAACTCATAAATCAGTTTCAAATTATTTTGTAGAGTTTATCTAAACACACAAAACTAACATAGACTACTACAAACGAAACGCCATTATCGATTAACCATACCTGAAGTTTGAGTTCAGAAAACTTGCTTGCTTCTTCTCTAACTATGTTTCGATCCCATTTCTGATTAAGAACTTCAACCCAACCATCATCCGGCACCATTGAGTTACCATATGTTATCTCGGTTCCCACAGACATTATGGTTATGTCTGGAGTTAACATGGGTTTCTCTTTCCTCAATTGTTTGTACAAAGTGGGTGACCTTCCAGTTGAGAAAACTAGAAGCGAATCACGTCGATAACTATGTTCCCATAATGCATTAAACCTAAGCAGGGACAGGTTCTCAGCATCATGATGATCAACCTGCAGCAACAAGAGCACCTCATCGAAAGCACAGTCACGATGCGTAAAGAACAAATAACACACTAATAGGAAAGAAACAAGAATCGAATAGAACTAACTCACCATAGTATGATCAAGGTCCGAAACTATCATGAGACGTGCAGGAGAACTGAGTCGATCCATGATGACATCAACCCCCTTTTAATCCCTTAAGAGAATCAGTGATAGCTATAACCAAAAGCATCCATACACACAGCATACACATTCAGTTTACAACAATGCATAGTCAATTGTTCATGTAACAGATTGCAGAATGAAACTCAAGAGAACAAAACGAGCAACACCAAACCAATTTAATTCATTTGATAACTATAAGAAACAATTATAATTACATTAGATTGATTATCATCTGCTGAGAATGGATTAAATTAAATGAATTGGAAATAAACAAAAAAGCAAAGTACCCGGAATCAATGGATGAGAAACTGCAAAATCAAGAATGGATCAAATTAGGCATATAAATTGGGAATTTAGGTATAAGGAAGAGATAAAAGTGAAATGATAATGGAAA
Source organism: Nephelium lappaceum (assembly GCA_021234005.1). Taxonomy (NCBI): domain Eukaryota; kingdom Viridiplantae; phylum Streptophyta; class Magnoliopsida; order Sapindales; family Sapindaceae; genus Nephelium; species Nephelium lappaceum. The sequence continues at coordinate 8,461,451 of CM038011.1, forward strand.
TTAAATGAAAGGAGATACATACCTAACAGAATTTCCAAATAGCGTGGCCTTGCAGAAAGAAGATGAGAGAAGTGGATCCAAAATAGTTGGCGCTTGTTTTGTTAATGGTGAGTGACAAAAGGCGTCTAATACCGGTTTTGGACACTTGTACCAAATCTTTGAAGGCCACATGTGGTGTGGCCCCTTCACCTTCCATGATCTCTGTATATTTATTTCGCAGAAAAAAAAAATAATAATAATAAAACGCATAAATTTGTTTAGTGGAATGGAAGCACGTATCGCTTATATACGTTGGCATATTCTTTAGGCGGTAGCTTTTGTGTTGTTCATAAAATATGTTCTCTTAGTATCATTTTTATTATTGGTTGGAATGGCTGAACATTCTGTGAAAGAAGGGCCTTCACCAGATCGAGAGGTCGGTTTTCAATGAAGCCAAAAATATATCATTTATAAGAATGAATTGCACTAAACTCCTAAAGATATAAGTTTTGATTTCATTATGGGTGTTTGACTTGGTGAGCCTAACGGTGCTAAAACTTTCTGGGCCCACCAGGAGTAGTGTTTTGGGCATGACGAATAAGAGTGAGTGTATCGTATTATGTTTAATCTCGATAGATTTTTGATAAATTTTTAGTTAGTAATGTTAATGGATTAACACATTATGTTAGGAGATTAACACACCACTTCTTAATATGAGTAGTTAAGTATTTCCTTTTATTTTAAGAAGTTAAAGGTTTAAGTTTCACTGTTATCCTAAAATATAATATGTGGATATACTTTTTTTTTATAAATTTAATCTCTTCTTTTCCATCATAAAAAAAAAAATTGATAATAAATGCTAGTAGATTATATATACATATATATATGTATAACTTTAAGTTTAATGTTGTTTTGTCACCATCATGGACACCATGACTTAGTGGTAAGAAGGGTTTATTTAATTTAATAATGATTTATAGGTTCGAGTCACCTTCATCGCATGCAATATCTAAAACAGAAAAATGTTATTTTGCCACTTTCTCTATAAACATTATCAGAGTTTGAGTTTTATTATGCACACTTATAAATATATGTAAAAAGTTTTCTTTCTTTATTTCAACGGTGTATATCTTTCATTTTATAAGAGTTCTAAGCTTTAACTTGTGCATTTATCAGTGTATATAAGAAGGTTTTTTTTCCCTTTTTGTGTTTTCTTTATTGTGATGATATATATATATATATATATTCATTACAATTGTAAATTTTCAAACTACACATATAAGATATGTTTGGTTGAATGTTTATATTGATGTATTGGATATAATGGGGGGATTCAATTTTATTGCTGATGTCCGATGACCTTCTTGGATTGGAAATGGTAGTCTACAATAGTACTCTCATGTCCAACAATTAGCAGTCGTGTGAAACCCATCTGGATCATAACTACTATAGTTGCTTTTTTTAAAATAATAAGGAGTAACTCCTAAATGGAGTGGGGCAATGGTGTTACACACACTCAACTTTGCTTCTTTCGAGCTGAAGGTTGGGTTCGAGTGTTATAGTCCACAAATATGAGTAATTTTCTAAAAAGTCTTACTAATACGTGGACAGTTTTTCTATTTTGAGTTAATATCTCTCTATCCCGTCTTTTCGAAATCAAAGATTCAAACTATATCTTAAAGGTCTATATTATTAATTGTAAAATGTGCTTATAATGTCCAAAAAAAAAAAAAATTGCTGATGAGTGATGATAGTGGCAAGTGAAAGGAGAGAGAGATCTAAAAAGAAATAATCAAGCCCTTAAAAAAAAAAAAAAAAAAAAACTAGAAGTCTTTTACTTACTATCAAGCAATTTTTTTTAGGAAAAAAAGGTATCAAGCATTTTTTACATGTAATGAGATTTAGTTATTTTTTCAATGATTTTATGTATAAATATTAAAATAATGTAAAATAATTACATTTTATTAAAAGCTATATATAATTAGATTTTTATTATTAATTTTTTAATATTTTATAACTACATAATTTTAAAATATTTCTATTTGATTTAAATATAATATATAAGTAATTTTTTAAATTCTAATCCAATGATAGCTCAAATAAGAGATGGTATTCAATTCAATTCAATAAACTTGTCTGTACATATCTTTTATAAATATTATATTTCAATTTTATTATATTGTACATTTATAAAGAAATTTCATCCATGCTTAAAAATACAAATTTTATTATATTATATAGTTATAAACAAACACCATCAAGCTTTTTCTTTCTTTTTTTTTTTTTTTTTTTTTTGTTTCAGAATAATAGAAATTTTCATTAACCAACACCACAAGAAGTGGTGGAATAGAATACAAACTGTACATTTACATCAGTAGCAGCTAGTTTAAACCACCAGTCAGAAAAAGAAGATTTTCAAATTGTAGAGCTATTGTGTCCAGACAGCCCGCCTTGCTACAACAAGAGGCGTGCGGCTTTACTTCAGCAGTCCTCGTTGAAAAGTACTTTTCCACTACGAAGCAAGGAATTGCGGATGGACCAAACATACCAGGCTATCACCAGAAATTGCTCTACAAAAGCTCTTCCCATCAAGCTATTTTTTTCGTCATCTATCTCAATTCTTATGAACTCAGGTAAGTATAGCGGTAGCCAGCCTCAAAAAAAAAAAAAAAAAAAAAAAGGGTCTGTCGTGGCTAATGGGCGTGTCACTTCCCTTCACTTCTCTTTTTCAGGTTATAAAAGTGGGGTCCAACTAAGGAGTAGTCTGCAGACACCCTATCCAGTGATAAAAGCATTAGACCAAACAATACTATTCGTTGATTTAACAAAACAATATCATTTAAAAATTTCAAGTTCCACTCAATTTGTCCGCATCTCACCCCATGCGTGCTCGGTACCATGGCCTGGAATCATCAACCACTCACTCTACCATGAACTATTTCATTTCCATATCTCCACATCCCAATTTCAGTCACTTCAATTCAACAACATGTCCCTCTCTTCCTCTGCCTCCCTCTCCAGTTCCACTCTTGCCTTTGCTGATTACAAGCTCAGTGGCTCCAATTTTACGATCAGAAATGGAAAAAAAAACCAGTCTTTTATCTAGACACTTGAATTTTGGTGGTAGATTGAGTGATGAGGCATATAAGAGGAAAAGGAAGAGGGAGTTTGTTGTGATGTCAAAATCAGTGTTGACTGCAGATAAGATGGGGGAGACAGGTAAAGAGAAGAAGAGTTACTATGATGCAATTGTTATAGGGTCAGGTATTGGGGGGTTGGTAGCAGCCACACAGCTGGCAGTTAAGGGAGCTAGGGTCTTGGTGTTGGAGAAGTATGTGATTCCTGGTGGAAGCTCTGGCTATTACCAGAGACATGGCTATACTTTTGATGTTGGATCTTCTGTTATGTTCGGTTTCAGCGACAAGGTCTCTGCTTGGTTTGATCAATTGAATTCCTTTTGTTTGTTCTCTATGTTGCATATTGTTTTATTGATTAACTAATAAACATAGTATCATTTAGTTATGAATAGATTATCGTTTATTAGGCAATGCTACATTGGCTAGAAAATCATTGTTTTAGGCCACAAGTGTCACTCTTTTTCGTTATAATGTTCTTTTTTTTTCTGAGTTGTTAGTCTTTGCAAGGTCTTTACAATTGATAAGTGCGTCAACTTTGGTCAGGGCAATCTAAATTTGATAACCCAAGCGCTGGCAGCAGTTGGTTGTGAGATGGAGGTGATACCTGATCCAACTACTGTCCATTTCCATCTACCCAATGGACTTTCTGTTCGAGTGCATAGAGAATACGATGAATTTGTTGCAGAACTTACTAGTAAATTTCCCCATGAAAAGGAAGGAATCCTTGCATTCTACGGTGAATGTTGGAAGGTTTGTTCTGATTGAGGTGATTGTGACTTCTTATGGGTGTGTTTTTGGCCTTTACTTGTGATTGTTAACGCGAATTTGTTTCTGTATTGGGTAGATCTTCAATGCATTGAATTCATTGGAACTGAAGTCACTTGAGGAGCCAATCTATCTTTTTGGACAGTTCTTTCAAAAGCCTCTTGAATGCTTAACACTTGGTGATTGTTTTTCGTCTTAAAAATTTAAATTACTTGTGTAAAATTTATGGTCCTTCTTCAAGTCGCCATATGTTAACCAAAACTCAAAGATACCTTGATCTTCAACCTATATGACCTGATGTTCTATCCTCTGTAGCCTATTATCTGCCCCAAAATGCTGGAGACATAGCACGGAAGTACATAAAGGATCCCCAGTTATTGTCCTTCATTGATGCAGAGGTGTGCCAAAGTCATCCCACTTATCATATTAAACATTCTTATTCAGTTTCCAGTTTCCACCTAAAATCCTGTCCCACAATCTCAGAGAGGATTTTACCTGTGTTTTTTCTGCAGTGTTTCATAGTGAGCACAGTTAATGCTTTGCAGACGCCAATGATCAATGCTAGCATGGTAGGTGTCTGATAAGTTTCTAAGTCTTTTTGTCTTTAGTTAAAATATTGTTCCTGACATAAAGTTTGCACCAGGTTCTATGTGACAGGCATTTTGGAGGGATAAACTATCCTGTTGGTGGTGTTGGTGAGATTGCGAAGTCCTTAGCAAAGGGCCTGGTTGATCAAGGCAGTGAGATACTCTACAAGGCAAATGTGACTAACATTATACTTGAGGTTGGAAAGGCTGTAAGTTAGACCATACTTTTGGATAATTGACCATGAAATGAATACCGTTATGTATAATTGTTTATTATAGTCGCTTACATTAGGTTAGTCTGAATTTTGAAGGTAGGAGTGAGGCTATCAGATGGAAGGGAGTTTTTTGCCAAGACCATAATATCAAATGCTACTAGATGGGATACTTTTGGTGGGTCGCAGCATGGAGCTTATGGCTTTAATTGACTGCAATCTTCCTGTTCTTTTAACAGTTTTCCTCAGTTTCCTTATACTATAGTTAACTAATAATACATGGCTTGTAGGAAAGTTATTGAAAGGAGAAAAACTTCCAAAAGAAGAAGAAAATTTTCAGAAAGCTTATGTCAAGGCTCCTTCTTTTCTTTCCATTCACATGGGTGTTAAAGCTGAGGTGCTGCCACCAGATACAGATTGCCATCATTTCATGCTTGAGGTATTTTCTCTTCTTATTTAGTTTTATTTGCTTGGCAGTTGTGAGGGCCCCTAATTTGAGATTTCTTAGGATGGCTGGACAAGATTAGAGGAGCCTTACGGAAGTATATTTTTAAGTATTCCTACTGTTCTTGATTCATCCTTGGCTCCAGAAGGACACCATATTCTTCACATATTTACAACATCTTCCATAGAAGACTGGGAGGTAATTTCAGTACCAGGAGCAAATCGTTAAATTACTTCTGATCCCTTTTATTCCTCAATGTCCAGTCCTTAACATTGGATGTGGTAACTTTATGTTGTGTAATATTAAAATTAACGGAGTTGCTTCTAATAGGGACTGCCTCGAAAGGACTATGATGCAAAGAAGGAGCGTGTGGCTGATGAGATAATTGGCAGATTGGAGAAGAAACTATTTCCAGGGCTTAAAGAAGCCATTGTTTTAAAGAGGTATAGTTCGTAACCTCCTATTATTCAATGAACTAGGGCAGCATCTTATGTTGACGTTAAATTTAACTGCAGTTGCAACAGAATCTCAACATATATTTTGATATTAAATATTTCAAGTTAGACGCCTTTCAAATTCACTTGTTCATAAATTTTAAATCTTTTAGTCACTCAGTAAATTCAGCTTCCAGAGTTGGTGAAGCCTACAGATGATATGATCAGTTATAACATCTAAGTTATCATTGTTCTGGTGGCCAAATTTCTCATGTGAAATTTTACCATATTATAGTTGTAAATGGTGCAGCCTTCTTGAAATTACATGGCATATGCAGATTCACTTCTCTATCTATGGATGGAAACGAGGAAGAGTTGGGTTGGGGTGACCCAAAGCTCGACCCTAGCTCATCTCTCTAAATGATCACCCCGTCACACCCTTAGATAATCTGTGCAGATAAAATTTTATTATCTTTTATTTTCTTTGTTTTTTTTATTCAAGTTTCTTGGTACTTTTCATTACTTTTGAGGATGTTTTAAGTAGGCGAACCTATTCAATTATTTTTATACCTACAACAGGTAAACTGATTATATGTTGAAGATGCTTTCGTGGGAAAGAAATATAGCAGAAAGAATGGAAAGTCACAGGGCAAGCAAACATAGACTACTGCATTTTTAGTATTCCTTTTATTTTAGTATAAATCAGCTAGAATAAGTCATAGCCGTAATTGGCCATTTGTTTCCTTATATGTTGGAGTCTTGTTTTGGTAGTTTCTTTAATTCTTGGATGTTTTAATTGGCAGCAAATCATTTGTATTTTTGTTAAGATTCATCCTCTTCTTATAAAGAAGAGGAAACGTTGAGAAATAAAGGTATTGAGATTTGTGCAAGAATAGACTAAGGAGAGTTTGGGTGGTCTCTTAAGAACAAACACCCACTATTAGCTTCTTTTCAAAAATAGGTTCCTCTAAGAAAGGTCGGAATGCGAACAAAGGAAATCAAGAAGATTTGATTTCCCCGTTAATTGGCCCGTGACGAGGTCCTATTCGAGGGAACATAACATTATATTGATATTAAAAAAAATGTACTATCTACTGGTTTTCCTTTTGGGTTGCATAAAATAAAAATTGAGTGATAATATTGTAGAAATTTGAAATTGTGAGACTCATTGAAATTGATGTAAGATCTATTACAAGTAGCACATTGCATGATCGAACTGTTGGTAGCTACACATGGTAAATGCAACCATACTGGTTTGCCTTCATACACAATGAAGAGATCATGCATGATAAAATCAATCAAGCACTCATTGCAATCCCTTGCCTACATTTTGCTGTTGTCAATGAATTGGTTGATTTATCCAAGAAAATAAAAATAGAAAACAAGAGAGTTGTAAAAAAAGTGGTTGCCCCCTGATATGTGAGATACAGAAGAGAGGTAGAGTAGGAGAAGGAAAACCCTAAGACTACTAAAATGCATGGGGTGTAAGAAGAATAAAGGAATCTATATTGCAGCATTTTGTATGTATGGACCTGCTCCTGGTCCGACAGGAGTTTGGATGAGTTTCCAATACCTTAACTACACTAATCCTAGTATAAATTACCTTCCTTGCCTGTATCTTTACCTGAGTTCTACATATTTTCTTTCCGTTTTCAATTTTCTAAATTTTTCGTTTTCTCACTTAGAAGTTTTTCAACTCATGGCAGATTGGGACACCCAAGACACATAGGCGGTACCTGGCTCGGGATGATGGTACCTATGGACCAATGCCTCGCAAAACTCCTAAGGGCTTGTTGGGAATGCCATTTAATACAACAGTGAGTTAAATAATAACTATGTTCTGATATTTTGGTGTATTCTAACATTTTAAGTTATCAAATGGACCTGGTCTTACAATAGTGATATTTACAGGCCATAGATGGTCTTTACTGCGTTGGAGACAGTTGCTTTCCAGGACAAGGTGTTATAGCTGTTGCTTTTTCAGGAGTAATGTGTGGTCATCGAGTAGCTGCTGATATCGGTATAGAGTCTTCTTGCTATGTTGTTAGTACTTGTTATGGCTCAACATTGAGTGGAAATAATTATTTACTTCTCAATATTCTTTTCTTATTAACAAGTAGTAGAAATGTGTTGCTAGTTGTAAGAATTGGATAATGTTAAACTCCTCCACCAATTTTCTGATTTAATGTCATTAAACGCCCACCCTAGAGATGCAGTGACAACAAGGATGCCAATTTCGCCTATTAGTTGATCATCAACTGCTCATCTGTTCTGATTCAAATGGATTCTTCTCTTTTTTGTTGGCAGGGTTAGAGAAGAAGTCCCCTATATTGGATACTGCCCTGCTTAGACTGCTTGGTTGGTTAAGGACATTGGCATAATACATCTTATAGAAAGTAAATAAGGCAGCCTAGCTGTTTGGCTGGAGAATCGTTGCTTGCTTCCTATACAGAGCTTTTACCTACAGCTGGTTGAGGTTGAGAATAATCCTCCCACTTAGGAGGGGGCCAGCCAGTCATTGATGCTATCAGGTATTTCACAACACAGGATATTAAGAAATTTTGGCTCATTTAATTGTGTTCTGCACTTATTTCTAAAGCTGTAATTTAAGTGTAGGGAAACATTAAGTGGTCTTCTTAATATTTTTGTTTTGATTTCCTTAATTTGGATGTTGATACTCAAAAGAAAAAATTTAAATTATCAATGAATTGTCTAATTATATGTTTGTATAGTTTTCTCCGACCTCTATATCACCAAACTTAAATTCCCAAAACCCCTAGTCATTCACATCTCCTTGTTGGCTATAGTTGAAAGAGATGATAAATCCAAAAGATAATCATGTGAAGTGGAATAATGATCATCCAATGCTAGACCTACATTTTTGATGTAATATTCTGTGAATCAAAACAGTAAGACTTGTGAAGTCCCTGCAATTTGTCACATCATAGTAAGTGAAGAATGTAAAAAAGAAAAGAAAATGTCTAAGCATCAAAAGTTGGTCAAGACAATCACATATTATGAGATTTGCATATTACTGAAAATTATTATTAAGTTATTAGAAATCTTAAATTGATGGTAATTGCGCTACAATCTATTCATCCTTCTTCTAAGTTCTCTAGAATCAATCAGTTGATCTTAGAACACTACATAATTTATATGTTTGATGTTGGGACATTTCCAAAGAAATATCTCCTTGTAGTAAAATCCTTGGACATGTCTAAGATCAGATTTGATGTTCTTCTTGATGCCAATGCCGTACATACAATGCATGGAGAAATTCTTAGATGTGAAAAACCCAAAAGTCTAAATCTCTTATCATCGCTAATTTGCGTTATTTAGTGTAAAAACTCAACTCTTCCCAACATAGCTCTTGGAGCAGTACAGTGAGGAAGCCATGGCTTCTAGATGTTCCCTTGAAAATTGTAATGTGTCTAAGCTCCTGATTGGAGCTTCATCTTCCGTAAAGAAAGGTAGGCTAGAAAACGATAGCCAAAAACCATAGCTACAAGGGCAATGACTTCTGTTAAACTGCTGTCTGTTCTCATCTCATTCATGGTGGGAATGATGTGTTCATACTGCACCCTGAGGAGAAGCTTATAAGTATGATAGTTGAATGACAAATAGCGGATCCAAGATATGAAAACTGGAACTCTCTGCAAGAATGAATACCATAGTGTTATCATTTTCGTCTTTAGATGGTGGGCAGCTCTTGAAAGTAAATTTTTGTGATTGTAATGTACTGGTGCTAAAGGATTGTAAATGAAATAACGGTTGCACCTCATGGTGAGAGATTAATGGTCCATTCTCTGTCTAGCTGATATATGAAATCAATCAAGAAGTTAGGCAACTTCTAACGTTAGTCAGGCTTACCTTAACAAAGTAACCACCAGCTAGCATGAAAGTCATCACGGTTACTGAAGCCAGAGTTGTGGCTTTTTTCAAGTCCATTAGTGTAGCCCCAATAGCTAATCCAAGTCCCTGTAACAGTAGCCAGCTTTTGTTGATCATGTCGGGTAATGATGTTCTTATATTCTTATAAGTTACTAGTTACAGAGGAGCATACCTGAGCCGCTACAATGCTGAGAAAAACTATAAGCATGCTTAGAAAAAAGGGACCAGCACTCAGTCTCAAGCCTGCCATGAAATAGACTACAACAAGGAAAAGTACTGGCAGTATCAGGTCAAGTGGAAGGTCACTTGTAGTCCTAGCCAGGAAATATGCACTTAATCTATACATGTCAGCTGCTCGTTCCTTACTCAGCATGGCTCTTTCTTGAGGAAATGCGAAGATCGCAGTGAACACGGGAAAGAATCCCCAGAAAACAGCAATGAAGAAAAGCAGCCCTGCCTGCAATGTAGGAAAGTCAGTTTCTCGCTAGGTACATCTACGCTAACTATGCAATCCTCTAAGTTAACCTTCTATGAGAAGTATTAAAAATTAAAATGTGAAAACAAAATAAAAAATTCTTGGTTATTCCAACCATATGTTTAGAATTCAAATCAGAGATGAAGAAATCCTAAGAGATACCTTAAGAGAAAGAAAACTGATATAGCTAACTCACAGTGAAACAATAGCCTTTAAGGGCCCTAGATAGTATTGTTAGTAACAGGCAAAATCTTAAGCATAATGGATTTTAGTAAAAGGTGTGAATCTTTAATGCTTTTAGAGCTCCTGTAGTAGTAGTAAATTGGTGGAGCCCGAACTAGAAAAAATGGTGAAGTAAATGTGCAAAGTTATTTGCTCTTCTATTCATGTATTGTGATGTGGTCAAATTGTGGTGTTTTAGTAACAAGTTGAGAATGATTGCATACAAGTGGTGAGGCAAATTTTATGCTTTGAAAAAACTTGTACCTGATCTTGCAGTCCTTTGGGACTTTTACCATCTGACTGCCACCAGAGTAATCCCAAGATTATTGCAGTAGCGAGAACTTGAGTGATCCTCAACCAACTAAAATAGTCATGCCGCCGTTCTTTGATTCCTCTGCAGAACAATATGGTATACTGTTCCCACCAGCTTGCCCCCCATTGTCGCTTTGGACATGACACTTTTGACTTAATTTCTTCATCAAGGGGAATGGGAACCATGAGTTTCTTCTTCTCCTTTTCTGCAACTCTTGTTTCGTAGGTGGCCACAAGATACTGCTTTTAGATTTAACGTCAGTTGCAGATAATAGATTTAGGTGTTAATCAAAAGTGCATTTAGGTGTTGAATTTGTACAATTTATTTCTCCTTGACCTTTCTGCGGGCCAATGTTGTTTTGAGCACTAAAAAACTGTGACACTCTGTTAAAGGATAGTTGCAGCTTTCTAAAGGAGCCTGTGAGGAGTGCAGGGGCTTTTGGCAGTGTTGAGGATATCTTAAAGAATTTGATATGAAGCTAATTATGGTTAGCCTTGCAACGTCTGACTCTCTAATTGTAGTTTTGGTGCATTTCTGTTATTTAAATGTTTTTGACTCTTGACACCTAGCTTTTCTATTAGTAGGAAGAATGACTCATATTTGAAGCATGAAAACTATAATTGATATTACCTCGTGCACATCTTCTGGAGATGGTTTCCCATTTCTTGGTTCATTTTCTGAGTTCTCCATTTGCACCTTATCTTGTAGTTCTGATGGTACAGAAACATCATGTATGTTACCATTTGCAAGGTCTAGCAAGAATTCTGCTGGATTCATGGCAATTAGAGGAGAACACCCTATCGATTGAAAGTAGACCATTGCTTCAGAAGCTTTTCCAAAGTAGAGCAAACTCCCTTTCCCAAGGAGGATCAACTTGTTGAATCTGTGGAACAGTCTGCTTGATGGCTGGTGGATTGTTGTTACCACAGTTTTTCCACCCTGCCATGAATTGCAACTAGTTAGTAACACAATGAATCTCTGCTTCATTTTCCCTTTTCTCCTTTTTTTTTTTTTTTTTTTTTTTTTTTTTTCTGGGGTGTGAATATAGCTCCATTTATTTTTTGCTGACAAACTTATGCATTGTTTTCCAAAGTACATTTTGGATTACTTGGGTCAGCTCAAGACATTTAAATAAGATGGTAGATAAATATTAATTAAAACTTAATGGAAAAAATGAAGGAAAAACCAGGATGCAAACCTCTGCAATGTCTTGTAACATTTGTACAATCCTTAAGGCAGTTGTAGAATCCAAGCCAGAAGTTGGCTCATCAAGAAACAGAAGGGAAGGGTTGATTATAATCTCATTACCGATACAAACTCTCTTCCTCTCTCCACCTGACACTCCACGAACAAAGGAACCACCAATCATAGTGTCTTGGCACCTGTGCACATCAATATTTTTCACTGATTAGCTGTTGGTAACGAGCATGATTTTTTGCTTTGTGTCAGATACTTACTGCTGCCATTCATAACCAAATGCTTACAAGTAAATAAAAACTTAAATATATATATATATATATATATATATACAGATTCTACCTTTCCAGGCCTAGCTCATAGATTACATCAATGGCTCTTTTTTCCTTCTGCAGTCTTGTCAAGGTCTTAGGCAGTCGTAGGCGGGCTGCATATGTCAATGTTTCTTTCACAGTGAGGTGAGGGAACAGGACATCGTCTTGGGTCACAAATCCTATCCTGCCATACATTTCATGTTAGTCTGTTGTTGTGGAATACCCGTTCTAGTTAATACTTGTAAATTTATTGTGGCGTTTATCCAAACATATAAAATAGAACTCCTATGTCATCTGTACAAAGATGTAGGGGAAAGAAATCATAATAGCAAAGCTCAACCATTTCCCCCTAGGTCCAGAATCTGTCAAGTGGTAATTTGTTGCGATTCTAATGGTGATGAATGCTCCTTTTATTGTTCCATTTTTCTAATATTAGTGTTATTAATATATTGTGCTTTATATATGTAGCTCACATATTACTCTATTCCTGCAGAAAATTGGCATGACATCTACAAAGAAATCAGGCAGAGAACAGACATCCCATTTGAATAACGAAATAATCGAGAAAGAGGAAGCAGCAGAAGCAATTAATTCATAAAATCTTTACCAAATGTATTATGTAGATTTCTCCAAATTCCTTTGTTGAACTGTGCTTCTTAGTATAAGAGAGCAAACAGAGAACTAGAAAAACCAGATTTAAAATACAAATATGAAACCAAGGTTTGACAAATAAAAGAGAAAACAAAAGTCCTAGCGAAAATTTAAAAACCCCTTAAATGATGTCTTAGGGTTGAATAACACCTAGTTATTAGTTGCTATTCCTTTTTACTTTCCTTTTTTTTTTTATATTACATTTCTTAACACTAGATCATATGTCTATCGGGATTTACTGATAAAATCTGCTAAGTAATCAACTTAAAAATCTACTCCTAGAATCAGAAGAGAATACTTATAAATAAATGAGAAAATTGCCACGTATTGTGATCCCGAGTGAGATTCGAACCCTGCCTACAAAGACAGGTGGGGCATGCCTTTTCCACTAAGGCATCCCACTGTCCTCTACTTTCCATTCTGTGATTCAGTTGAGATTTCTATATTCTTTAGCAAATAAACTTGGCCAAGCACCATGGTAGAATGTAGATTCTTACTTGCTTTTCAGGTACTTTGAATATGGCCGGTCATTATAAGTAATTGAACCACCTACGGTGGGCTGCATTAACCGGCCACCTAACAGGTTCAGGAGAGTAGTCTTTCCACTTCCCGACGGTCCCATCAGTGCCAGAACTTCTCCAGGATTAACTGAACCAGTTATCCCATTCAGGATATCCTTCTCCTCAGTACTTGTCATTGCTTTGAGAATCACCTTGTATGACACATCTGTGAACTGCATATTAACAAAAATGAAAAATATTTGGTAAACTGGAAACAAATTCCATGCAACACTTACAAACAATTTTTCCATGTCGTAAGACAACAATTGTTTTGGACATCGTCATAAAAAATGTTCACACCCTTCTTTCCTCAGTAGAGCTGCTAGTGTTTGTTAATTTTTTAGCCTGACACAAGACTAAATGGAGACTCATGACTTAAATGTACTCAGAAACTAAGATCCCAGTAATAGTTTTATAGAAGTTATAAATTTCTAATATTGGAAAGAAGGGAAAGTCTTGTACAATAATGTCATATAAGATGAAATTTCTGTACAAGACTGAACCTGACCATGCTACATTGCTAGGATAGCCATGTCCTATGAACTGCGGGGATCACAAGAAAAATCGCCATCCTTGCCTGTCCAAATACATGTATAATAGTATCATCAAAATCAATGTCTCTGCTCCATCAACCAATGCAGTGTTTGACGCCTCAAGAATCAAGATGCCTTTGAAATGGAACAACTGTGCATGAAACCCTGCAAATGAAAAACAAAATTCTGGAATACCTTGAGATAAATTGGCAAGGTGGGCTCCGTTTGAAACTTTGGTTTAGGTGTGCCTGCCTCAATATCCTCCGCTGCAAAAATCATGCATAATTCTTTTAAACTATGAAGGGAAATTTTAGCAAAATAAACGAACATGTGGAAAACAATAATAATCAAACTCCAAGTTCTCATTTTGTCAAGTAGTCAAATAACTTTCGTTACTGTATCTCAAAAATTTATTTTGTTTCTTTGAATCATTTCATTGATTTAGAGGATATTTAAGGTTACTAAAGGGGTATGACACAATTTTTGTTAACAGGAATTTGTTATGATTTTGTGGATAAATATATGAAAATAGTTATATACGATGTAAATTATAATAAATTATTTATTTATATTAAATAGACCTAGAGTATTTTCGGCATGACTTCTCTACAACTTTTTTAATATTAAAAGCTCTTTTAATTTTTTTTTTTTATATTGTTTAGCATCAACTTGATAAGAGCTTTTATAATAACTATTAAGACATCCTTATTCCTTTTCAAATACTATTTTAATTTTTAAACATCTTTTTATAGTTTATCAAGCCACTTATTAGTTTTATAATACACAAAAAAAAAATGTATAATCTCAAAAAACTCATTATAGTTTATTAAAATGTTCATTTTATCACTATAGTTATATTTTTATTTAAAATCTCCTATGATGTTAAAAATTAATAAAAAAATGATCATTTTATCTCATATAACTTCATCATCAATTTGTAATTATGGGAGATATTATCGTCATTTCACACACCTTCAGGAAGTATTTTGAGTATTTTTATTAATGTCAAGAGATTTTAGATAAAAACGAAATCATAAATGATAAAATAAATATTTTTACAAACTATAATAAATTTTTTGAGATTATTTCAAAAAAATATTAAACTTTGGTTTTAGAAATTTTATTTTATCAGAACTCTATTCCAAAAAAATCTAATCTTAGACGCTCTGCTGGAAAAATCATACAAATGCACCCCATATGTAAATCAGGTACGGATAGTCAGAAGTACACCCATCACATTTCTGCTATAAAGTTCAAATTTGAACAATATGTATATTTTTTAAAATATCGAATCAATGGTCATATTTTTTGAAAAAGAGGTGTACTGTTCCCTACCATTAATCGGAAGTTGTAGCAATCTTAGTGAATCGTTTTTTTTTTCCGTACTCAGTAGCAGTTTGACTCATGCAATGAAATCGTTTTCAAATAAAGACGAAAGGTGACTGAGGCGAGCAGATGAGCGAAAATAACAATCCACGTTGAAATTCGTTGGCCAATCCAAAGACTTGATTGGGCTGGCCGTGAGTGAGTCACTGGATAGCATGACTTGTCCTTTGCTATCCAGAATGATGTCCTCAACAATATTTGGGACCCACGTGTCAGTACATTTGTTTCATATCACAGTTGTCGGGAGGGATGTAAAAAGTCCTCAACGGCAGGCGCCCCATGGGGGCTAAATTTTTTTTTTTCTTTAAAACTGATCTTCAGGATTATCAGGGCCGAAAAGATAAGATATTAGTGAAATGATTAGAAGAACTACTTTCATGCGAAAGGAGTCGGCTCACACAAAGATTAAAAAAAGACTCATATATAGATGAAAAAAGTACCCATATAAATTGATAGAAGAATGTTACTATACGGTATAAAACTCATACCAAGAGATATGAGACTATGACTTTTAACCAAAGACACCAACAATCAAGGGGACTCACATTGTTTGATACAGGTTTGATATACGATAATTGGGATATAGGAGGACAAAATTGAAGGTTAAAACCCATTTTGTGTATATATGAAAAATACTTAATTATAATATTATTATAAGAAAATACGATAGAATGGGATGGGTGGGGTGATGATAGGGAGCTCTCTCCTAATTATAGATTTCCTATCCCCGCCTCAATAGGGGAATGAGATGAGGATAAGTAGGGGTGGGTACAGTTTGGTTTGATTCGATTTTGGAAAAAATCGAACCGAACTGAAAATTTTCGATTTTGTTTTTATTTTTTTAATCGAACCGAACCGAATAAACCACATTAACCAAACCGAATCGAATCGATTTCATTCGGTTCGGTTCATTCGGTTTTGGGCTTGTGTTTTGGACCTTCCAGTTGGTTTTAGCCCCAAGTATGTTATATAAATTGCAATTCAAACAATTATAAAGTAACAGCTCTTAATTTAAAAGTAATAGCCCTGAACATAAAAAACAATTGACAAAACTAAAAACAATTCAAAACGATACCTAAAACATTTTCAAAACAGCAACTAATTAAACAATAGAATAGAATAGGTCAAAAGGGAGCCTAAAACATTTTCAAAATAAAACATAAACCATTCTTTCACCTTCAAGTTAAAACAATAACAAAACAAAAACTATTAGTTCATAATCAAGAAATGTAATATTTTTTTTTTGTTCGGTTTTCGATTCGATTCGGTATTTTTAGTCAAAACCAAACCAAACCGAGAATTTTTGGATTTTTTTAAATTATAACCGAACCGAACTGAAAAACCATAAAAAAAAAACCGATTTTTCATTTCGATTCGGTTTGGACCGGACCGGTCTGGTTTAGTCCGATTTTTTTGCCCAGCCCTAAGGATGAGAATTAAAATTAATTTTGGGTTTGGAAAACGGGAGTGGTATCCCTAGTGATGTCTCAAATTATCCACATCATCCACAGAGCTTCCGAGGCTACAGCACACTAGAATACACAATAAAATATATAAAACTGTTAACTAGATTTATGCTTGTGTCTTAAAATGGTCACGATCTACTTTTTAACAGATAGAGGGCTTCTTGGTTCATGTAGGGTTCCCACATTTTCACTTCAATGCTATTGGCAAAATCTGCCAAACAATTAGATAACGGATAATGTTGTGACACCTAACAAAATGAACTCGGAACACATTACAATTAGAAATAGAATATTATGGTTTTTACTTTCAACGGGCTTTCTATACAATTAATCTTTAGAAACATAGAGTAAGATTTTATTTACATTAACTTAATATTAAATAATATGATCGATAATTTATTTATTACAACTTACTTGCCATATTACTTACAAATTTTAAAAATATGTAGATCCTATAATTATAGGTTTTTAAACATCAAGCCTCCAAAATCAATTTATTTTTTGCTCACGATCATTGATATAAATTTTTTGTAAATCTTTTCAGCAATTATTAATAAAAAAAAAAATTATCTTTAATAAAAATAATCACATTAATTCAAAATCTTTGATTGGTTAGTAATTAAATTGAGCATCTAACTGCTTGGCATATACATAATGGACACTCAGACAGTCCACTACTGAAAGAGAATGGAAATCAATCAATTATTGGTTTGAAATAGTGAAAGGTAGCTAAAGGCTTTTTGGCTTTTGGCAAGTGATAAGGCCCCACTTATCACCGGCTTCTCATTATTTTATAAATCATATGCTCCACTTATCAGGTAAAAAAAACATATCACATGCTTCACTTTTTCTAATGTCTCGTGTCTCTCTCTTTTCTCTTCCATTTTTGGTGGTTTAATTTTATCAAACTTTGGTGGCTCGTCTGCCTAACTTTTTTTTTCTCACACCCTAATCTTCTATCATTTTGCTCCTTTCTCAGCACTCATAGCTCTCCTCTTCAAGAAGAGCTTCGCTTTAGTGGTTGACAGAGAATATATCTTAGTTCCTTATTGCTAGCAAGATCGAACTGATAAGTCTGATATTATGAATGTAATAACAAGCACAAGGATCACGCAACTATACATATTTAGTACCATTACAGAAAATGATGTATATTAAAATATTTATACTTCTCAATTTTAGTTAACTTATCTTTAAATTAGGAATCAATTATATAATAAAATGTACACACATTTGTTGTAATCATAAAAAATTATACACAATTAGGTGGATTTGAACAAAAATTACCTCGTATCACTATTTACTAGCTCACGTCCACATGAAAGACTTTGAATGAAAAAAAAAAGTTAGAAAATAACTATCACAATTCACATGCAAGACATAACAAACCACAAAAAAATGAAACATAGACTTTGCATTAAAAAAAAAAAAAAAAAAAAGACTTACGTATATCATCATCGCTGAAGGGCTTGGAATCGGCGATTTCATCCTGGGGGACGTTGAAGCCGGTGAAGGAAAATGAGAGGCCCAAGCTGGCACTAGAGGCTCTGCTAAGGGCGGCACCGCTGCTCACTTCGTCCAAGTCCAGCCTAAACTGGGCACTTCGCGATTTCCTTATGTGTGTGTTCCTTCCACTGCGCCCTGGTGAGGCTGCCATCATCGACCGTCTACTTGGCTTCCTTGAGAGGGTCCCAACTCCATCTGACGCCCCCGTTGCCTCGCTTGATGACACCGGTGACTTGAACGCCGCCGCCAGTGTTTCCACTAACTGGTCCGATTTTGTTCTTGCCAGCCCCGTCGAACTCGTTTTCTCCATTTTAGTTGTTAACCACCACCACTATTACTGTCCTCAAAAAAATGTCATAAAGAGAAACATAAAATAAATACAAGAAGCATGTGCGTCTGGCCAGAAAGTTGCCACATCTTGAGTGAATTGTTATTAAAAATAATTGTTTAAGTAATTAATGATGTTTTTAACACATTAAAAATTGTAATAACGTGATTTGCACATTAATTATTACACTTCACTCCATATTTTATGAACTTAGAAGCAAAAGCTTAACAGTTTTCAGTGATATATAGCAGTGAGAGAGTTAAGATGAAGCTCCATTAATGATCCTATGCATCTCTCCCTCTAAGCAATATGAGATATTTTATTGCCTTAATGGCTTTACTCACATAATGTCTCATGAGTATTAAATCATATGGTAAATTGGTAATACTCCATCACTGTGCCCAAATGAGAGAGAGAGTGCTCGGGTTAATTATAGACAATAATTTCATCAACAATATCTTGCATATAAATGATGGAAAGTGGAGAAGAGAGAGAGATGCATGGAAATTGAAAGACTTCCTTGAAAAACATTTTACGATAATATTGAACAGTAATTGAGGTAAAAGCAGCTAGGTGGAGATCAAGCTTAATGAAAATACAGATTAAGTAGAGAGATGATCATAGTTGCACCAGAATCGATCATCGAGAGATAATACACATATGTATTATTAGTAATATAGTACAAGTAAATAAATAATAATTGGGGATCAACATATATATATATAACACACCTTTGTCTCCTTGAAATGGAATAGTATTAAAAGATGAAAACTTGGGAGGAAATCTGTTTTTGGTGCAATTTTGTGAACAAATTGAGACAACCCTTCGGATCATCTTCCCTCCTTATAAGCTACAATTATGAGGAAGACCCAACTTACCAAATTACCCTCAGACTTGTCAATCAATTCCGATTTGCTCATACAATCCCTATAACTGTGATAATAACGTGACTCAATAACCTAAAGTTAAAAAATGAGTTTCAATGGATGTAGCATCATCAATCGCATTCACCTGGTCCTATCATCCTTGCCGTACACGTGTTCGGACAGTTCGTAATTCTATTTTTGTGTGGAATTTTATTAACTAATAATGGACACATCTAATCATGGAGTCAAGTATGGGAGGGATGATTTTCAGTTATTGAGTCAAATAAGAAAGCTTTTAGAATTGAGTGTACTGAAAACTTATATGGGATAGTTGTTGATGTGCCGCCTAATCAAAGTAGTAGCCCTAATACGACGAGCGGGACGCCCATGACCATGAGTTTCGTATATATGCCTTCATGTCCCTGACATGAGGTCCTGCTTCAATCTCACATTACCTGCTCAAGAGGCAACCCTAGCCTTTTTGGAATTTGTTTTAATGTCTCTTTCTTTCTTGTGGAATTGAAATTTCCAAGCACAAAACCAATAGGTGGTGTTTGGTTCCATTTTTAAAAATGATTTTTTTATTTTTTAAAATAAAAAAGGATGAAAATGTGTTTGATGGCTTGTTTTCAAAAACATATTTTGGAAATAAAAATATGTTTTCAAAAATATGTTTAGATTCATTTTGTAAAATATTTTTTTATTAAGAAAAAAAGATAAAAAATGTTTGGTAGATCATTTTGTAAAACATGCTTTTGAAAATAAAAAACATATTTTTGAAAATAGAAACTAAAACGTAAAAAAACAATTTTTTATGTTTTTCGCAATTTTCAAAACATGTTCCAAAAAATAATCATTATTTTCCTTCTAAATAACTACTTTACTCATTTTAAAAAACAATATCAAACATATTAACATCATTTTCTAGTTTTTAAAATAATTTTTAAAAAATCCTATCAAACACATTATATTTTCAAAAATATTATTTTTAAATATGTTTTTTTTTAATTTTTTAAAATAATTTTTGAAAACACTATTTTAAAAACGATTCCAAACACGTGAAGTAGAAGATGATGTTTTTTTTTTTTTGTTTTTGAAATATATTTTCAAAAATATTACTAAACGTATTATTATTTTTAAATTTTTTTAAAATATATTTTTTATTTTTAAAAATATCTTTTAAAAACATTATTTTAAAAATGTTTATTACGAATACGAGAATCATTAGCTGTCTTTACACGACTCTATTGACATTACAATTATTTATTTGTGGGGATATTGTTATTATTATTATTTTATGTGTGAATATCCACTTATTATAATGATTTATTAATTGGTAGTCACTCGACACTGCAGCGTCTTTAAATGGTTTTTGACAAAGCCAAAAAGTGTTTTTAAAGAGATAAAAAATAATATATAATCGAGCTTTTTAAGTTTTTAATAATCGATAAACCCGCTATCCCCCCAGCTTTCAAAACTAGCAGAAACCTCTAGCGCGACAGCCGAAGCATCTACCATCAGCCACGCGAACTTGCAGACCCATACTTTTAGCTAGTAGCAGACCAGACCTCAAAGCTATCAACTCACCAATGGCTGGCGAACACAGCCCGGTTGGGTGTGGGGTTGGCGATCAGAGACCATGTCGGTGCTGTGATTGTGGAAAAAAATTGCTTTTTATTTCAAGTAAAAGACTCAAATATTATTAAAGAGAGTGTTAAAAAAATTTAAAAACCTAGGACCAATATAGTAAATTATAGTTCCACTTGCAAACGAATTATTGTTTTTTTTTTTTGAGAAAAATCAATTTAGTCCCTAACTTGTATAAAATAATCAAAATTTTAATTATATTTTAAAAAATAACAAATGGATACGATATTTTGAAAATATCAAATTAATCTCTCTCATCAGTTAACTAACGGTTAAATCTAAAGAATGACATGGTGTGCAAGGGTAATTTTGTCACTTCAAATTGTAATTCAAAATTTTGACACGTATATGAACTTAATAATTTTAAAAAAAATTAAAAATAAACAATTAAGAAAAATTTAAAAATAATAATAAATGAAAAAATAGATATTTATAAATATAAAAAAATATTAAAAAATAAATTAAAAAAATAAAAATGATATTTACCATTAAAAGAATTGAAAATTTTTAACATTAATAAAAAATAATAAAAATTTAAATGATTTTTATTAAAAAAAAAAATCATCTTTGCATTGCTTCAACTCCATCGAACCTAAAAATCTCATCTGTCTCTGTCTTACTATCAACTGCAATATCGTCTCTCTAACTGTAACAGATAGAACTGTATCTCTCTCTGCTCTCATTTCTCTTTTGCTACAACGTAGTGATTTTTTTATTATTTAATGATTTTATATTTAATTATTTTTTAAAATTTGTACTAAGAAAAATTAAGTCTAAGGGAAAAACTATAATTTCATAACATTTATATATCAAACTAATAAAGGGTAATTTTTTAATTAAATGATATTATGATATTTAACTATAGATGGGGGTATGATGGTCCTTTTGTCCATTTTAATTAAGTTCAAAGATAAATGAATCTTTTTACTTTTTCTATTAGGTTTGACTGTCAGTTAACTAACTAGAGGATCAATTTGATGTTTTTTCGAAATATTAGGGTCTATTTTATTATTTTTTAAAATATTGTTATAAATTTAATAATTTCTTAAACGATAGGGACCAAAATGATTTTTTTATTTTTATTTTTTTCCGATTGAGTGGTGTATACGGTCGCAGTCATTTGTGAACAAAATCATAACCTCATTGCCTAATACTGACAAGCCGGTTTTTATAAATTTATATAACTAAAATGCCACATGATGCTATTAGCTAGGTTGGAAGCGAAACAATTAATCTTGATTTTTGTTGTCATGCATATCATTTGACCTTATATGCAGTCATGTAATGTATATGTCATGATCAAGTCCATTGAATAATTTACTTCATCTTTTTGTTTTTTGAATACATATATTATAAATATATTATATATCGTATAATATTTTTGGACACTCATGATCAAAGTCTTTAAAATATAATCTGAAATTTGAGTTTCTAAAACCGGGAGAGAATTTTCATATCGTATGAAAAAATTACTTTTTAATGCAAACATTTTAAAAATAAATCGAATCATAGATATCTTTATCTATATCAGTTAAAGTCTTCCTGGGTTGGCTGTACTGATGCACCACCAGCTATCTGCAACTAATTATTTATCGTAAACTTACGGAAAATTGAGGGAAATAAAATACATGGAAAAGCTAGCTATTTCAACACTGCCATTTTGATGCCATCACATTCTTAATTAATGGCGGCATGGCGCCTGCTTATTGATTTGTCCGTAACATTAAAGCCAAACTTGACCGCAAACAATAATAGACTGGACTTTTGCAGAGCAGCACCTCCTTTAATTTTCTGATGAAACATCCTCATCATGGAGTAGAAAAATTACAGATCCACTTGTTCAAAAACGAGTTTAAAACCTTATACAAGCGCATCCATTCACATTCCTGTAAAACACGCACAGCAAAGGGTGTTTCACGATGTTATATTTCAAAAAGTTTTACAAGCAAAGAGGTTTCATTTAATCTGTCAAATATTTTGAAAAACTCGATTTCAAAACAATATATATTTTTTGAAAAACTCAATTTTTTTTTCATCAAAAATTAGAATCTTCTTTAATGTGTATTCATTCAAGCAGGGCCTTAACTAGGCTTGGCTGGACTTCAAAAAAATGAGAAAAAAAATACCTTTTTTAAAAAAAAAAAATTCCCTTCTTACTGAAAAAAAAAAGGT
The DNA here is from genome assembly GCA_021234005.1 of Nephelium lappaceum. Taxonomy (NCBI): domain Eukaryota; kingdom Viridiplantae; phylum Streptophyta; class Magnoliopsida; order Sapindales; family Sapindaceae; genus Nephelium; species Nephelium lappaceum. The sequence continues at coordinate 8,484,537 of CM038011.1, forward strand.
TATTAAAAAAAAATTTCATTAATTTCAAAATAAAAAAGTTAGTACCATTAAACTGTTTATATTTGGCTATTTTTCTTATAAAAAGACTATCAACTATTAAGGGTGCATGTTAATATAAGAAGATATGTATATTACGATTGTAAGTTTAAATTATATATTTTAATGTTTAGTTAATATAATTTTGAATTTATTGAGATTAATATTTCGTTAGGTTCGAGCCACATGGTGATTACCAGCTACTTGACACTCATTCGTTTCATTAAATTAAAAAAAAAAATAAAAAGAAGAAGAATTTAATTGGTGTCTTGATAGAAAAGAAAATACTTCAACTCGCCTTAAATAAGTTTTTGGTTGCGTATACGTATTTAAATACTATTAACAAAACCAAAAAATAAAATAAAACCATTGAATATATTGGTGGACATATCATTTGGGCAAAGGGAGACCTAAGTAGCCGGTTATAGAGTTATTTTTTTCTCGCGAACAATAAATGACAGAATTGAAAGAGTGACGTCAGCCGTCGGTGAAAAGAGTGAAGGGTAGAATAGTAAAAGAGAAGTGAAGACGATGAGCGGATGACGGTAGTGGTGAAACGGGTGCGGACAAAAAGTGGCCCCAAAAGGACATTTTTGGTGAATCCTGATAAGGACTTGTCTCTCTCTGCTTTGCTGTAGGATGCTTTGTCTTTATCACCCCTACCTCCACGGCAACTTGCCACGTGTTCTCTTTCATGGTAATCTCTTTTTTGTCAAATTCCTTATTATTTAAAATAAATTCCAAAATGACATAATTGTCCCCTCTTCGAGCAGCACGAAAGTGGCGCACCCACCTTATTTTACACGATGATCGTCACTTGTCGACTGTTACACATCACTAATTGCAAGTGGGGGAGACAAATAATGAGAGAGTTGCATTCCACTCCAAATTAACATATGGAAAATTTGGAGAACCAAGAAAATTGGATCATAAATGATAAAAACTGTCCTTGTGCATAAAAAATTTCATCACAAGCAGACTGGCTCAGTGGAGGCGCCTCACCCAACTTATTTATCCTTTGACAATAGAGGGTTGGATTCGAGCGAAAGGTTTATTAGATGGACAATTTTGAATTAGTCTCTGAGGATGGATAATCTACTAAAGTTCCACTAGATTAAAACAATTTTCCTACTATATGTAGATAATAGTAGTTGGCGTTGTAATCCGAACTATTCCTCAAAATTCTAGTTATTAAGGTCACAAAAATTGTAGTGAGTATTTGTACCATTAAAAATGAAAGATATTTAATCAAGAAATTGCTTCTCAAGATGAATCAAACTTTATACGATATTTCAAATCCTCCCTAACCTTTGACAACAATAATAAATTATTATGATTTTATATAGTATTGAAACGAATTGAATCATTTGAGGATGGTGTTGTCAAATGTTAAGTCACTCCCAGATACAGGAACAGTCTGACTCACAAACTGACCTCTCTAGCTTTATCTTTGAATGAGGCCCTTAGGTGGTTGAATATCATTAAACATTGTATCTTTCCTAGTTTGGTTTAATAAAATAGTACATTCTCTTTAAAAAAAAAAAAAAGAAGAAAGAAATGAATTGAATCATAAAATAAGGTAAATAAACTTAATTGATAAAAATTTAGATTAATTACAGGTGTTTCATGCGTGCCAAGTAGTACTAAACATGTTTAATTAATTTTTGAGCTGGTAAGTCCAAATAAGTGGGACTTATGACAAAGAAATGCACCAGAATAGGAGGAAAAAAGAGGAAGTAGAAGGGTATTTGTGTCAATAAAACTAGAAGATGAAGTGATAAACTATAAAAGGAAATATATCTGTCTCTTTGGCATATTAATAATAAAAATAAAATCTACAAATAATCAAAACATCAAATGTAAGGTAGGGATTAGAATAAAATTTAAAAACTAAATAAGCCAAAAACCCCACCTGACTGAAAATTGGAGAGGAGGGCGGTGCCGCCTTGCGGACGGCAAGCCACGTGACAAAGACGTGACTTAGAGGAACCGACGGTCACCCATTTAGCTGGGCCCAGTCCCAAAAATTGAATTTAAAATATTTTTTTAATAAAAGGTTCGCTTGACCGTCAATGTTTTGCCACCTGTACACTCCAGAATCCACTAGAGGACACCTCAGCATGAACTGGTGGCCCTGAGAGATTTGCGCCACTTGCATCGACACGTGGACCTCATGTCGTGGCTTTTGGGTTCTGGCTTCCTCCACGTGGACTTAGGATCATGGCGACGGCAGATGTGGCTTTCTTTCTTTTTCTGTGTCTGTTACTAGGGCAAGCTAGCTCGAGTAAGAAGAGAAACAAATTAAATGAATTTCAAATTTGGGTAACACACCCCATGTCGAAAAAGTAGATATATGTCCCTTACGAGAAGCTAAAATAGGTCAAAACCCTAGGTGGAATCTATTATTTTCAATGTTTCTCAATCAAACGACAATATACAATATCATATAATCCAATAAATTAGAATTTCATATTTTTTCTAAAAAAAAAATTAAAATATAAAGTCTATTAGATGCACCACGCCTTTCCCATTCATGCAGCAAAGAAGTTCCTCTCACAATTTAAATGAAAAGAAAAGGTCCTTTGGTAGCATAAGAAATTTGTCCACTATTATTTGTACTCATAAAGTTTATATATTCCCCGTGTCATTGTCATATATTGATATATACCCAATTTCGTCTTTCGATTGTTTTTAGGAAAATGCCTTATTATGTATGATTGATAGATTATTTTATCACCTATATATAAGAAACAAAAATTTAATAAAAAGTTGTATCCCTTTTTTTAATATATTCAAATACAAAACTTTTTATTATATTTTAATAAAATAAATATATATTTTTTATGACTATTTCAATAGACTTAACCTTTTAAGTTTAAGCATACACTCAGAGAATTCATGAATGATTTTCTTTATATAATAATTCATATATTAAATTAAAATTGATCATTATGTGTTGAAGTATGAGTAAAAGTGGAGTTTATGACTCGATAGCATTGAATTTTGTAAAAAAATCAATTTATAAATTAATATATAAACTAACACATGAATTAAACAAGATGGATTAGAAATATTGAAAAGTATTGATATGTATGTTTCTTTTTATGCTCGTTTTACATTATATATATTTTTGTCTATTACATTACATTACTGGAATTAACCTATAAAACAATCTGAACCAAACGAGATTAAATAGTAATGATACGATCCGAAAAACGACTCTCAAATAGGAGGAGACAATCTATACATAAATAAGGTGACTGCTCTCCTCATAAAGGAAGGAGAAAGCAACAAAGATAACCATGGGGGTCGAACCCACCTCTTATGGAAGAGGTGAGTGTGTAGACTGGTGCTCATATGGAAGAGGTGAGTCTGTAGACCGGGGCTCAACCACTGTGCCCAAACAACTTTTGACTTCTACATTGCGCTTTTATGGGATAAGTAATTAAACTTGTTTTTTCTTATTCTGCATTTATGTTTCACTGGAGTAACCGAATCAGAGGGGACAAATAATGGTTGTGAATTAATTACACAATATACGTAAGAGAGAGAGATGGATCATGGATAAAGATTGAAGAGTAGCTAACAACTTTAGCAAGTTGAGAGAGTGATTGACTTGTCAGAATTAAAAAAAAAAAAAAACAAACAAACTGCACGCACAAGTAGGCATTATCTGCATGGTGTCTTCAAGCAATGATAATGACATATGAAGAAAGAGTAATCAAGAAAAAGGTGAAATACATCGTCATCCACCACCGCCTCCTCCACCTCTGTTTTCGTTTCCATGTTTAAAATTGAAAGTGCAAAACCAAACCCAAAATCAAAATGGTCCATGGGTTGGACATATCAGAGCAGAAATGGACTTGAGAGAGGCAGTGATGGGGACTCACTAACCTTTTTTCTTCTGGCGTTTACTTTCCCTTCCGAAACAAAAGGATTGACAATGAAGGATGCAGTTAAAGTTTGGTGTGATGGGTTTTTGCAAAAGTTTCAAAAGCTATACAATGTAATGACAAAGATGGTGTTTGTTAGGTCAAGTCAAGTATCATGTGCATACTTTCCACCTTGGGTGGGTGAAAAATGCTAAAGCTATACTAGGTTGTACAACAGATGTTAGAGTGAAAAATGATAGAGCTATACTAGGTCGTACAACAGATGTTAGAGTAAGATTATTTATTAATTATAATTTTTTTGGATATTCTTTGATAACTAATCTTATAATCAATTATTATTAATAAATAATCTTATTTAATTAATAAAATAGTCAAATTATATGATTAATGTTATAAAATATAAATCATATAATGAAGCAGAAACCATCCAAATAAAAGTAAATAAATTATTTATTTCTTTCTGACAAATTAAAGTTTCTACAATCATAGACTAAAAACTAACTGATTATATTATGAAACAGAAATTGATTATATTATGAACAACATACTGCTTCTCAGAAACAAAAACAAAAATTATAAACTAATCTGATTTGATATAATCAACAGAAAATTGAAAAGGTAATACAAGAGAACACTAGAAAAATGAAGAGGACAATCTCGCTCCTTCTCTGTAGCCTGGCTGATCTTTACAACACTATGCAATTGAAACACTGTTGTTTCCAGAGGGCAAAGGCAAACTTGTTAAGTACATACAAGATAACCCACCGACGTATTGTGGATTTTCGGCTTTGACATTGCTTTGATTGTGTATCAACAGTTTGAAGACTCCCCGGATTCAATACTTGGTCTCACTTTTAGTACCATTTATGCCCAATTAAACCAGTGTTTTGTATCATAGTTTGAATGCCTTACCAAAACCCGTGTCTTGCATCATATCCACAAACTCACTATAATCAATGCGGCCCGTCCTGAAAAAATAAATGGTCATGAGAACAGTTTAGACTAGAAATAGAAAAAAGCAGAGCAAACTGGAAGGTTAAGTCATTTACATTATCCTGGTCAACTTCACGAATTAGCTCTTCTAAATGAGTATCGTCAAAGCCGAACTGAAGACAGGCCTGTTGGAGCTCATCTTGAGTGATGTAACCACTTCCATCTTTGTCAAAGTATGAGAAGGCGGCAAACAAGTGATCCTCCTGCTGGATCTTGTTGATATGAAGCATGGCAGCTATGAATTCACCATAGTCTATTGTACCACTGTTGTCAACATCCGCCTGAAATTTTCAAAATAAAGATTATATATAAGAGACAGAAGATGAAATCAATAATATGCCTCCATACCTAGGTACTACGTACTTGCAAGCAACATCTGAATACCTACAACTCAAAAATAGCCATAACTTTCATAGTTCTTCATACAAGCTTAATTGTTTCTTATTGTTAAAATTTAATTTGTAAAAAATCTGTGAATATGCTAGAAGTGACATAAACTGTATAAAATTCTATATTCATGTGTACGAGTATTTCAACCACTTAAAGATTCACCAAGCTATTCATTTAAGCTAACTTGAGTCATTTTAGTGATATGGGAAGTCAATTTTACTGAGCAAGGAAATCCTACCAACTTCCTCTAACACAGGGATGATTGATTCCAACTGTTTATATAGATCACACTAGGTGCTTGCACAAAGAGATAAATTTCGGGAGTAAGATTCTTTGACATCCTTTTTAGTGTTAAGCTTTTGATAATTTAATAGCACATTAACATTAAAAAAAATAGATGATTAATTCCTCAAGAAAAAAAAAATAGATGGTCAAAATTGTTAGATTTTTTTTCTCTTATACATAATTCAAACTTAAACTTCTTTTAGAAAAAACTTAGCAATAAACAAAAAATTAACAAAGAATCCTTATTCGGATTTTAGACACTTACTGCTTGCATTAATCCATTAATTTCGGAATCCTTGAGATTAGCACCAACTCTTTCCAAACCTTTCTTCAGTTCTCAAGAGTGATTTGTCCACTACCATCTGCATCTATCATCTTGAACATTTCTTTCATTCCTGCGATTTCATCTTCAGACAAGCTCTCCGCAATAACCTGCAAGAATATACAAGTTTACTATTTAACACTAAATGGCAAAGTCATATCTCAAAGAAACTGAATGAAGAAATGTCAAGCAATTGATCATGAGAACTCTATAAAGGGGCATCCTTCAAAGAGCCATATATTAAGCAACCACTTTTTTACAATTAAAAGAAGGGGAAAAATAAATGGAATTCAGGACTTCTAAGTTTAAACTTTTGAATCTAATAGTAACTTAACATAGTATTAAGACTAGTTTTAATAGGACATCCTAGATTTGGATCCCCTCATGAAATTATGTGTATTTGTTGTATGAATTTGTTCTGTATTTATTTATAATCGTTATATGAGTTTTGTCCGTGTGACAAGATCAGTTTGACAGGACGAACAGAGAGCTTCATACTACACTTTGCACCTTTAACTGTCAGCTTATGTTTTGGGTCTAACAGTAATATATACATGAACAACTATTTGAAAGAAAGGAAATAACCTTTTTAAGTAGCAATTCAATTGATTTCCACAGCTAATAATTTATAGCCATAATGCTGTCTTAACTCTAAAGCATGTAATGTGTTTGCAATATTGATATCAGGTATACAGAATGAAGTGTGCTTGAAATAATATCTAATCCATGATTTTAAAGTTTCACATACAGCATGGTCGAATTCAAAAGTAAGAGTCAGGGGTACTTACTCTAACGGCTATTTTCTTGAGCTTGTTCATGGCAGAAAATTGCTTCAAGCGACTTAGAACAGCAGAATCAAGTGGTTTATCAGGGGCGGCACCATCCTGAACCCAAGGGTGGCCTGCGCAATGATGAAAACACCGTTAATTCATTGCTATGTTATAGGTAGAAGAAATACAGAAAACAAAACCTGAGTTCCTGACTCAAACCAGTTTAATAAAACGACCTACATTCAGCAATTAAAATTCCCTACTAAAAGTTATTCCTTACAATAAAGAAATCTTTTCTATTATTTGATGATGAAATTATAAGGTTAATAGACAAGCTGACACATTAGAATCATCAAATTTCATCCTCGGAAACAAAAAATTAAAATGGTCATGGGACACTTATACAACGTTATTTACAAGTCAATGTAACTTTCTAAAAGTCTAAAAGTCTCTATACAGCTGCTAAGAGCTTAGGTTTTGTACCACCAAGCAGAAAGTTTGGGCTTCTAATAGGATTTTGAGACCATATATTTATTGATGAAGTTTCTGTGATCCAGTAAAAGCATACCAGAAATTATTATCCATTAAAAAAATGTAGGCTATATGTTTCTTGGCATCCTGTGAAGCAGTCCAGTAACACATAGTTACTTAATTTGGTTCAACAATAAACTTGCACATTCATTGCATTCTGGCTTAACTAATTAGAAACAGAACTACTAACTATTACCAAAGGATAGTGTTCCACTTATAATATTGTAGCGTATATGTAAAGTGTAATGTTATATAACAAGGAGAGATCTCCAATATAATAACATCAAAACTGATAGTTTATTTCACTTACATAATAAGATCAGAACACAAAGACTCACAAAGAACTTCATGGGCTGTCAACCGCTTCTTGGGGTCCCTTACTAGCATTTTCCGAACTAGATCTTTTGCATTTTCAGATATGCTAGGCCATGGTTCCGATACGAAGTCAAGTTCACCTTTCAAAACTTGCTCAAATATTCCTTGCTCCGTTTCTGATCCAGAAAATAACATAGCAAACGAAAAAGATATTACATGTAACTGATGCGTGCCTGGAATCAATAAACAAGTCTTGGTTTTGAATCAAGAGAGATTCTCACCGTCCCAAAATGGAGGGACCCCACTCAGTAAAATATATATTATCACCCCGGCACTCCAAACATCACACGCTTGACCATAATGCTTCCGTAACACTTCTGGGGCCACATAATAAGGGCTCCCAACCACATCAGCAAACGTTTCACCTGCAGGAATGATATACTAGCTCTCACTCAGATACAAGACCAACTCAATGAATTTATTAATTTATATAGCCACGTGAAATAATAACTGAAGATAATTATATTCTTATATACAGATCAAAAGTTTCCAAAACATGAGATGATTATGCGACATGGGACATATCAAGTGATCTGCCTCACATAATTCCAACAATTACTCAAAAAGTTTTGAGACCTACTCTAGTTTATCGTGAAGTTTACCAGTTGTTTTAACTAGGGACAACGGATAGCTAGTATGTTTGGAGATGCTTTAAGGGGTATAACATTCGATGCACTAGTTCTACTTATAATCACACACTAAGTAATAGGCAAGAACCCATAATTGATTTTTCCCATTTATGTCAAATTCTCTAAGACCTTGCTTTGGTTTTCAATATTCAGTTTAGGCTATATATATATATATATATATATATTCAGCTTAGGTTATGTAGCTTAAAATAAAAGGTGTGAAATGGACCTGGCTTGAAGAAAACAGAGAGGCCAAAATCGATAGTCTTGAGAGGAGAGTCCTCATCATGGCTGACAAATAGAAAATTCTCAGGCTTCAAATCTCTATGCATGACACCCAAAGAATGACAAGCCTGAACAACACCAACTATAAGCCTGGTAAGCTCAGCGGCCTTCCTCTCCGTATAATGTCCTCTCTGTATAATCCTATCGAAAAGCTCCCCTCCTGCGCAGAGCTCCATTATAACATGAACAGCCACGGCGTCCTCGTAAGCATCGATTATTTGTATGACGTTAGGGTGGCCTGCCAGGTGGTGCATTATCCTAATCTCCCTCCTGACGTCCTCCACGTCCTCCGCCGTAGTCAGCTTCCTCTTGGCTATCGATTTGCAGGCGAATTCCTTCCCCGTCGCCTTCTCCACGCACAGAAACGTCGTCCCGAATTGCCCTTGCCCTAGCTTCCTCCCCAAGCTATAAATCTCCTTCATGTTGCCCGTTTTCCTTCCCAGCACTGACTCCAATTGCAGCCCCACACTCGACACTCTCTTTATGTGAGTTGGTTTCTTCGACATGCCCGGATCCTCCGCCGCCGGTTGTGGCTCTGGCGGACGCGGCTTCGGAGGAGGGGTGTCGTTAACGTTGTTGATTTTGACCGGTGGAGGAGGCGTGCTCTGAATGGGAATGGAATCGGACGATGGAGGTGGGGGATCGGGTTTTGTAGAGGAGGCGTCGTTCTTGTTCTTGGATGGAGGAGGAAGGCGGTCCTCTGGAGGACGTGTCCGCCAAACCGCCGCCGTAACAGATTGGAGGAATCCATTACCGTTGAGATTGGGTCCTACACATGTGTTTCCCATCAAATCTCTTTCTCTACCTTCTCTTTATTTAATAATTTGGATATATCTATCTCTTTTGAATTCCATCATATATATGAAACAACAACAACAACAACAACCAAATGATAATAATGATCAAAGCAAGAAAAGAAAAAAATATGGTTGGATTCAAACAAAGAGAGGAGAGGAAGTGGAAGGAAGTAGGCAAAGAGTGTTACTGAAGGAGGAGATGTTGACGAAATACAAATGATTCTTCAAAATTGGAGATGACGCCATGTCCAACTCCAGGTTTGTTCAGGAGGAAGAAATAGCAACATTTTCTGGGTTCATTTTCTTTTCTTTTCTTTCTTTTTTTTTAAACAATAATAATAATTAGATATGAGTGTAATTTGTTTTTTTTTTTCTTTTTCTTTTTTTTTTTTGGATAATTGGAACGGATGTTGTTTATGTTTATGGTTTTATGGTTGCTACGTACATTAAGACTGTAATTTTAATGCATGCATGGGATTACTATATATTTGGATAAAATAATAACAGGTTGTTCATGTCATCACATACATTCATTATTGGATGTCTCCGAAGAGACCATGCATTCATTATAATTCTGTTTGACGATGTTATATTATAAATTATAATGTTATGATAATACGGATCGATCGGGTGGTGATTAGTCGATAGGCTTTCGGGTCATTCCCTTGGGGCGGCATACTAGAGGAGCTCAAATTCTCAATAGAGCCCAGGGCCCTGCTTGTGTTATTGGGCTTGCCGTGCTTCGTCAACGAATGAGTGGTGCCTACAGCCTAGTGCGATTTGGAAGTTGCTTTTGTTGATCTGATGGACAAGCAAAAATGGTCAGAGATGAGACCATTTGGTTTATTTTCGGTGAGTCTTACTTCACAGTTTTTAAAATTTATTAACACCCAATTTTATTAACACCAAAATATATGCATAGACCATTTCGATATATATATATATATATATATGCATAGATAAAAAAGCAATTAATGACATGAAAAGCTCTCTTACATTACTCTTTTCTTTCTTTCATTTATTTTTCTTATTTTTCTCACCATTCTTTTTAGAAAAAATTTCTAAAAACCTTTCATCGTTTGAAAAAATCACTTTTTTCCCACTATAGTTTCATTTTTAACTCAAATCCCCCCTATCATCAAATTTCTAACGAAAATATTAGTGTGTCATCGAAATCTCAAATTTGCCCTTAATATTAAATAATATTAAAAAATAAAAAAAAAATATTAATTTTTTTAAAATATATTTTCTAAAATATAAAAATGGATGGATCTTTACCGTTTATCTTATGATAGACAATGAAGATCAAAGAAATTTAAAAACCCAAAAAAAAAAAAAATTGAAACAAAAAAACAAAGACCTCAATCATCTTTAACCTCTTATCCCTCATCCTGAACTTATCATCATCAATCATCGACTCAAAATCATCATCATCAATCAACAAAAAGGAACAAAAAAAAAAGAAGTGAATCATCATAAAAGAAGGCCTAAAAACTAGAAATTATCATTGTTATTAATGGTTGAAAAACTAGAAACCAATGGGTTTCCATCATTGAAACCATCGGGATTCCAACAATGGAAACCTAGAAACCCAAAACTCAACAGTTACGTATTTTCAAAGTGAAAAAATATATATACATGAAGGAAAAAAGTCTTTTCAACAAATAATGCAAAGTAATAAGACTTGAGAAAAGGGAGAGAGAAACGATTTTTCATTGAGGGAGAATTTAATTTTCATTGACATATACTACAAGAAAACATGCCAGTCATACTGGACTATCCATACCAAACATTCAAGACCCGGTATGGATAGCAATTTTTTTTTTTTTTAAATACATTTTAGTATCCATACCAGGTCATAATTGCCCGGTACGGATAGCAACATATATATATATATATTTAAATATCATTTTAGTATCCATACTGGACTCATAATGGACCTGATATGGATAGGAATATTAAAAAAAAAACCCTAGCCGTCCCTCAATTTTCTATTCACTTTTTTTTTTTTTTTTTTTCACTTCATCACTTTCTCTCATATCCTCTCTCTCACACATCAACTCAAGTGCCATCCAAACCCTAACCGCCATGCCATCGCGTTCTTGCATGCTGCCCGACCTTCCGTCTTCGCTCGTCGTTCTTCTTTTTCCCTTCTTCTACTCCTTTTCTTCTTTTTTCTGTCGTGCATCCACTCCTTTTCGTCGATACGGAACCTTCAGCCGTCACACCGTTCATCCATGGCGTCGCCATTCACTCCTTTTTGCTGGTCACCGATCTTCTTTTTCCTTTCTTCTTCCCATTTTCTTCTTATTTCTGTTACGCATCTACACCTCTTCGTCGATGTAGTTGATATATATATATATATATATATATATAGAAAGAGAGAGAGAGAGAGAGAGAGAGAGAGAGAGAGAGAGAGATTCATTATTAGAAGATTTTACTTTATTATTATTATTATTATTATCTTTATTTTGTTGTTTATTTTGATTGTGTGAATTATTTTGATGTGATTTGAGAACTGAATGATGTTGAGATTGTTTTGCAGCTTCAATGTATCATGGTTCTGCTTTGTCACTTACACTGCTTAGCCCTCTCATTGTTAAGAGATGTTATTTATTTAGCTTATTTAATTGATTGCTTTCTTTGCTTCAAATTTTGGTTTGATTTCATTCATGAACTATTTGTTTACATCTGTGTAATGTGGGATAAAAGGCTAACCCTAATCGTCTTATTTGCATGTATCCATTATTTATTAACTGTTTGAATATTTTTTTATGTCATAGTTTGAGACTAAGGCTTCGTTTGATATAGCTCTTCAACTAGATCTTTTGGAATTAGATTTTTTGGAAATAGATCTTTTAGAAGATAATTGTTGGTTGTTTGGTTGTTAATTTAAAAAATTCTTTTAAATCTTTTAAATTATAGACTGTTTGGTTCAATTATTTTTAAAGCACTTTTAGATTATTAATTTACCAAAACGAATATGAGAGAGATCAGGACTAGTATATTAATTATAGGAATGTGATTGCTTCAACCTTAACCATAAAAAATTAATTAATCATAGTAATAATAAAGATTTTATTGCTCGCTTCTGGTTTAATTAGCCTCAAGAAATACTACTACAGTATAAATAAATAAATATATATATATTAATGAACTAATAACAAAATCAATTACATTTTAGCATTCTATTACTTATATTATATATATATATGGCATATAATAGTCATGACAAACAAAACCAAAAACTATAAAGATATATATGTATGTCTATCTATATAGTGTATATATACAGAATCAACATAAGATAAATATATATATATACAATATATATACACACACATATATATGTGTATATATAAATATATTAGCCAAAACCAAATGAAAAATAAAAAAATATAAAACTTACTGGTTAAAAAGGAGTTCTTGTATGTTTTTATGAAATAAAAAGTGAATGAAAGTGGAGGCTATGTATTTATATTTGTAAAGAAAATGTAATAGGGTTATAATTGGGTATTGAAATATTAACAAAATAAAATAGAAGGTAGATTAAACATTTTAATCTTTAAAAAAAAAAAAACTAAAAAATGTCTACTTGAAAAAGCTCAAAATTTAAGCTTCTTCAAGTAGACATTTTTCAGTTTTTTTAATTCACCAAGAGCTTTACTAGAATGTTAACCAAACGACATAAAAAAAATTAAGAAGACCTTTTAACATTAACAAAAGTACTTTTAGTCAGTAGATAAGTTGTACCAAATGTATACTAAAATTGTGTTGATACATAAGTGCTTCTAAGTTAATGGAAATAGGAGAATTATTTGCATTCTTTGTTTGTCTACCACTTTCGTGGTTACATGTGTGATAAAGGATAATTGCTAAAACTATTATGTATTGATTTTGTTTTTTAAAGACTTCATAAATTATGTATAACTCAATAGCTCCTCCACTGCCATGAGCAGTGAATAAGGAATTTGAAATGTGCAATACTTTAATTCCAAACCCTTTGATTGTGTTGTGTAGTGCTAAGCTTGTGTTTTGGTTACACATAAGGTGTTTGAGAAATTGATTGTTAGGAGATTTTTATTTTTTTTATTATTATCTTCTTATCTATCAATGTTTACTGTTGTTAGTTTGCAATATAAGTTTATTGTAGAAAAATCAAGCTTATTGTTTATTATGCTATTTGTTTTCTAATGGACAGGTTGTGCTTTTTTGAAGTATGAGACAGAAGACCTTGATACATTGGAAGCCATCAATGGAAGGTACATTTTATATTTCTTTTTTCCTTGTCTTTTGTAATTGTTTTGTGTAATTTACAAATCTTACTCTGAATGAAAATCAGGTCTGGCTGATCATGATAATTACCATTAGTATTGTCACATTCTTTGACGTTTTAGAGTGAATTATTTGGTAAGTGTTGTATGAACTTCTGATATTAGTTCTCTATTTTTAGATGTTATCTATACATTGAAATTTAAGTTAAGCATGTATAATTTATTTGATTTTAGTATATAGATTTGTTTAACTACTATAAATATTTGTATGACTTTATATGTTCGGGGAACCGTGTGTGTGCATGCATGTATTGTAATTAGTTCTACCCTTTAAGTTTGTCCTATGCTATTAAAACTAATACTTTTAGTTTCAATACATACCCAACTCAATTTGATTCTTACATCTCAATATTCTATCTCATGCGGTTAGCAATTTGATTAAAATTGTTATGATTCTTGCATATCAATATTCTATCTCATGTGGTTAGCAGTTAGATTAAAAAAGTAACCTCATTTTCTTTGTATGACTGGGCTATGTCGATGATGAAGGATTTTATGAAAATTTGAGGTAGTTGACATGTTAGTTTTGAGGAATTACGTTGGATTTGATTGTTTCAAATTATTTTAGGTTGACTATGTTTTTAATTATTTGATTGTTTCTTTTAGTTGGCTTGATTGATTAGTTAAAGAATATAATATTTATTTATCAATGGAAGCTTCATAACATTTTCAGATATCAGGCGAAGGTATATTTAGTGGTTTGTTTTTAAGTGGATCGAGTAATGAGAAGAAAATAAAAAATTGGGTCCTAAGTGATTATATTTATATTGTTAACAATATTTTCCAGTGATTATATATAAATAGATTTTTTATGTATGTTGTAGTATTATTTTTTATTTTAATTAATAGATATATGTTTTGGAAAAATTTTATTTTTTTAAATACGAATCAATTTATGACTCACTTGATCCTTCATGTTAGTCCCTATCGATCAAACGTTGGTTTTAATCTTAACAGAGGGAGAATTATTGTTGTTTAAATAATTACAAGGGTTATTATCAATTTACCCCCTCAAAATGAAAATAATATCAAACCACCACTGGTTTTAAAAATATTAGCTAAAAAGGTCCGACCGTTAATTGAAACGGTAAAAAAGTTAAGAAAGTGACGGATCTGTTAATATTGAGGGTATAATCGTCATTGTATTTGTTAAAACAATTGGATGGAATTAAAAAGTTAAATAAAATAAAAAAAACTCATTAAAAAAATTTTAAAACTAAATTAAAATAAAAAACTTCACACTTTCTCTCTCTCCTTCTCCCTCTCCCTCTCTCGCTTCTTCTTCTTCTGTCACACACACTCTCTCTCTCCTTCCTCTCTTCTTCTTTTTTTGTCACTCACACCATCATCAGATCGTGCCGCCATTGAAGCGGTTTTGGAAAGTCGCCGCCGTCGTTGAAGCGATGCGATAGACTGTGTTGTTGTGTCGAGCGGTGCGACGGTGTGGAAATGGATCAGATCGTGCGGATGCTGTTTCCGACGTGGTTCGTGGAAAAGATAGTAAGGAACGGTGGGCTGTGTGCTGTCGTCGTGGAGCGGCACGACGGTGCGGTGGTGGATCTGCTGGTGTTGTTGATTCGAGGTTGTTGTGGATCTGCAGGTGTTGTTGATTCGGCGCGGCGGTGCGCTTGTTATGGATCTGCAGGTGTTGGTGATTCGGCGCGGCGGTGCGGTGGTGGTGGATCTGCAGGTGTTGATTCGGCGCGGCGGTGCGCTTGTTGTGGATCTGCAGGTGTTGTGGATCTACAGGTGGTGTTGATTCGAGATGGACGGTGTGGAAATGGGTTGTGGTTTTTTGTTTTCAGTTTCTTTGTTTTCTTCGAAATCTTCTGGGTGGATGGAGATCTAATATTCAGATTGGATCTCCACCGTCCATCAAGGTTGATGGACGGTGGAGATCCAATCTGGATATTAGATCTCCATTTCAAAGAAAAAAATCTCTGTTTTTAGTTTTTTTTTTTAATTATTCACCAAATTAATTTTTTTTAAAAAAGTGAAGATATGATCTCCACCATTCATCTACCTTGATGGACGGTGGAGATCACTGCTGGCATTTATATCTCTATTTTTTTTTTCAAATTTTAATTGTTTTTATTATTAATTAATTTTAAATTTTAAATTTATTATATTTATTTGATATAGTTATTATTCATTTTTATTTTTTATTTATTTTGTAATTTTTATCATGTTTAATTTTTTTATATTTATATTTATTTTATTTTTTAATATAGTAAGGGTATTTTGGTCTTTTACTATTTTTATTACAAAACCACTAAAAACCTGGATGAAAACCGCTTTTGGGAGACGGTAGGGGGTTTTTTTGGCTAATATTTTCAAAAAGTGGGGTGAATTGATATTATTTTAGTTTTCAGGGGTTTTTGGATTTTTCCCATAATTACAATAAAAAAAGAATTTTCTCTTTCCATCTCAAAAGAATGGGCAAAGCTACGTAATTTTATAAAGATTTGAAAGGCTCACTCTCTAGAATATCCATTTACGGAGGGAAGACAAATACAAAAGATTGAAATTGTTGTGATAGGGTAGCATAGAATGACAGAAGAAGAAAAGGCAACAGCACTTACTTTGACCAGACTGATTCTTCAATTTTTGACCTAGAGAGCAACCGCCGGCTACCTACACTTCTATTTCACACGACCAGGTCAAAGTCCAAACCATGACTCAAACTTCTGGCCTTTTCCAATTGCAACTAGTCATTTTTACTCACTCCTCGTACTGATCTTCTCTTCATATATATACATGTGGGATCTCTCTAACTTTCATTTCAAACAAAACCCCCAGTTTCGTATACTTGTAGTTTTGTTTGCAATTCAAGTTTCTCAGCGCATTCTAAATTGGACACTGTTAAGTTTAAGGGGAGAGAATGACGAGGAGCTATCTGAGTGAGGAACCAAGGAAGTTGAAGGGTCCAAGACCTACGCCTCTGAAGATGATGAAAAGCGGCTCCTCAAAAATGAAGAAAGCACTTCCAATACAAAAGACTTCTCCTGTAGTAGTATATCTAGTATCTCCCAAGATCATCCATGTGAGGCCTGATCAATTCATGGGGCTGGTGCAACGCCTTACTGGACGAGAAGCGCCTACAGAATCTTGGGTATCATTACCATCTTCTTCTTCTTGTGTGATGGAAAATAACAAGTCCATGACGATCAATCATGATTATGGAGCGGCCAGTTATGCTGACCAAACTGTCTGTGTTTCTTCACCACCGCCAAGTAATAGCTTGGCTGCGTTTCCTAGTTTGTACATGGACATCTATGACTGGGATGAGTTTTAGCATATCCATATTTGTTGACCAAACAAAGTTAAGTTGTCAACTATCATAATTAATATTGATATTAGGAAATTAAATTATGTTTGAGTTACCTATGGTGTTATTTGTTTTCCGAATTTTTATTTTATTTTTTGAAAATATTTGTTTTCCCAAATTTTTATTTTATGTGATTATATGGTAATTCTAGATCAAAGGTCAAATCCAAGTTGACATACTATAGTATACCAGAAGATTATCATTTTATTAAAAAAAAATTATTATAATTAATTTTTAACTTAGAAAATAAAACATGAATCGGGCTCACAACTGGATAGTGTAAATGTTGCAAAATGTTTTAATTTGAAGTGTTCTTGTTAACTTTAAGTTTATATATATATTAGTTGTCGTTGATATAAATTAACTTCCAACATAAGTTACTTTTCAAAAAAAAAAAAAAAAAAACTTCCAACATAACCGTTCCTTGAAGTTCAGTTGTATTATATATATAACTCATACAAGCATTTATTCCTTCGGTTTTATAATTTTAACAATATTGTTCACTTATATATATAACTCACACAACAAGTATTATTTAATCCATTGGTTTTATAATTTTAATTACATTATTTGTTGTGATAGTAGATGTAATCTGGTTAATGAACATACATACTATTCAGCAAAGTTGAATTCCCTAATTCAAATTTCCCTTTTTAAGTAAATAAAAAAAAACTACATTGTTTGCTATTCATTTGACCCTATACATAGATATTGCCATAAGAAAAATAGGATTTACACACCCAAATTATAAGCACACCCATCATTAAAAATTTTAAATCAACTTTACTATAAGCATACAATCTTATACCAAAACTAACTGTATGAAAGTAAATTCATTTATTTACCCAGAGTACCTAATTAAACTATTAATACATATAAATCTAAGTTTATATTAACTCTTTACTCATTTTTTTTTAAAATCTTCTCATATTTTTTTATTTGTTTTATAGAAAACCTTAATTCTAACTAATCATGTTTCTCAATATCAATTTTCAAGTCTTAAATCACCAAGTTTACCGTTGTTTTAATTCACAAGATTTATATATACTAATTAGTCAAAATCGATTAACCAATGTAAATGTAAGTATAATATTTTTTTATATTATTGAAAACATCAATTCTAAATTAAATTATAAAGTAAAAAATTAAATATTTTTTAGAACTAGAATATTTATCAACTGACTAAATTATTTTTGTTATTTGCTATGATGATTAATTCTTTTCGAACCAATTCAATAAGAAGACAACAAGTTCTTACAACTTTAGTCTCCAATTTGTTTTTGTTTTTTAAACTGTTTTAGAAAAAATTATAACAATCATATACTTTTATTGTAGTAAAATTTTAAATTAGGATTTAATATATTAGGCCAAATTGATGAGTAAACAAAGTATTTTAATTCAATTATTTAAATCTTAAATTAGAGTTTAAACATATTAAGAAAGATTATTGCACATCACCTCTTACTAATAGTAGTTAAACAGTTCCCTTGATTTTAAAAGATTGAGATTTAAATCCGATCCTTATCCTAAAATATGCTTTGAAAGTAATTCTTATCCTTCGTCATAAAAAAAAGTTTAATAAATTTAAAAAGTATTTCTATTAATTTAATTTTTTCATTTTATGTTATTTTTACAATAAAATTTGGATATATAAATCATAATTTTAGATGATAATATATCCACCTATAGACGTACTAGATAAGCAATTCACCGAAGAAACGCAATTGCTTTGGATACTGGTGAGAAATTCTCTTGGTAATTCGACACGTTTTTGTTTTTTTTGAAAGAAGTAATTCGACACGTTGACCAATCCAAAATGTTTATACACAGACACATGTTAGTCGTACAACAAGCACATTAAAAAAAAAAAAAAACATAATAGTTAACGGTCGTTTGTCCCTGGCACGAACAGGCGGTGACGGCGTGAATCAGAGGAGGGAAATCAATTTGTTCAAAGCAAACAACTCAAAAAACTCAAATCCATTTCAACTTTGCCGCACTCTCTGGCTCTCTCGCTCTCACGCTCTCATTTCGTCAGTTTTGCCCTAACCTTATTAACTTAGGGCAAAATCGATCTGAATCTGAATCATCCCTACGATTCCACATCAGATTCTAACTCGGCTCCTGTCGCGTTGATTGTCTCGGCAAAGTTTTCTTCATAGAGGCAAGGAAGGCCTTCTCTGTCCTCCTCTTCTATTACTCGATTTTGATTATTGATTACTCTGATTTCGATTCGTCTTTTAAAGTTCACATTTTACAATGAATCTGGATATCTTGGTAATGTAACTGGTGGAGCTCTCTTGCTTTGGTTGATAGTGAAACTTTGATTTGATTTGTTTGTGTTATTATTACTTTTTAGGATGGATTAGGGTTTGACCGTGTCCAAATCGAATACGTTTGTTGCTTTGAGCCTAAAAGTGCATGTGTTGTGTTTGATGTTTTGCCTTATTAATGGTTGGTGGATTACACTTCAGTGGCTTTTTTAGTGGAATGACAACTTTTTATTGTTTTCTGGCTATTATATGTATATATATTTGTTTTGGAGTGCTGGATGTGAACCACTATGAGTAGTAGTTTATTAAATTTTGAGAGGTTGAATAAGCTTCGGTTTGTATTCACACTACATGAAATGAAATTCATGTAGTCGTAGTGGGACCTTTAGTTGTGTCTTTCTGGTTGGTGTCAACCTGAGTTCGTGGGAAAATGGAATGATTTTAAGGGAAATGAAGAGGTGTTTGCACTGCTTGAATGTGCTATGGGTTTTACTCAGTGGAGAGCTCAGGTTATAGCCATTTGGTCTTAAATTCGAAGCTCAAATGAATCTTCCTTTACTTTTAAATACCTGCTTCTTCTTAAGTGTATTCATTTTTGGTTACTTGAAAATAAGATGAGTGATGAGTCGATGTATAATTACCTTTTCGATTGCAGGAGATAAAGATGCAATAATCGGTAATAAATTTGTTTTGAAGTGGACGGAGGCCTTACGTCAATTATAGCGGCTGAACTGATTGGTAAAGAGTTTCCACTGTGGCCCTAGAGATTACAGCATGGCAAAGGTTGCTGCAAGCTGGTACTTTACCTTCTAATTCTCTTCAAATTGGTGGAGGTTCTCTTAAGGTTGGCCCAACAGTCAAAAGGAAGACTCCATCAGAGCTTAGAGTAAGTTGCTGAAGTCTTCGTCCATTCCATGCCCCGGTTTCTACTTAATAAAAATTGCTTGCTCTACATATGACGAAGGCTCCCTATTTATCTATATGCTTGCTTCGCATTCTCTCTAATCAAATTAGAAAATATGGAATAATGTGAATCAATAGTCATTTGAAACTTTTGGTTCCTTCTTCTTAAGTTATGGATAATTAATTTGGGGCATAATATTGAGTTTATACTGTAATGCTCCTCTCTACTTTCATTAGCACTTGTAATTGTGGTGTCATTTAAATCTAACCTTGTTGGTGAGTCATTGTCGTACGTAGGGCAGGTTGTGTTCTTACTTACATTTTCTGGACAAGTTGATGTAAACAAGAAATTTTAATTTCTATTCACTTTTCTTTCTAAGCATTTATATTGATGATTTCTTGTTGAGTGTTTTTATTGGTAAATTCTTCAGTTTTATTGTTAGTAAAAAAGCATTGGTTTCTTCTTCTTCTTCAAAAAAAAGCATTGGTTTCTTATATGCATTTCCCAGGATGCTGTTACAAACTATATTTTACAGCACCCGTATTTGTGCTGTTAATTTTTTTTTTTTTTTTTTTTTTTCACATGTTTGCTCGTGTGTTAAAGTGTTAAACTCTTTTTCACTTTGTCAATTTTGTCTGCATGTTAAATGTGCTGGAAGTTTGTGGGTGGTTTCTAGTTGGGTTGAATTGTGAATAAATTTTGTGGAATCTGTAGGTATCCATTGCTGGATTTTAGATATTTTTGAAAGAGTTGAGGAAATTAAGTCTTGAATGCATTTCTTCTGTAGGGTGATAATGTCTACTTAAGATGCAATCTTGCATGGAACTATGAAATATTTATTGTGCTTTATTATTGAATTGAGCCCTGGAATGGACAAAAGATGTTAATAATGGACAATCTATTACAACTACAGCTGTGAAATCGACGTTTAAACTGAGGCACAAGTCAGATACATACTCAATATTGACCCAGTCGATTTGATTTGTTCCACTTGTAAGGCATAACCACGATGTAGTTGCTTTTATTTACTTAACTTATCAATTATCTTTTAAGAACCTATAGTCAAAGTTTAAATTCTTGCATTGTCCCAATGTGCCTATGCTGTAATGTTGCATATTCAGTTATGCTTTATTTTAAGTCCTTTTGGTATTTACGTTCACTGTTCTTTTCTTGTAGAGAGGTTGTGATACATTATTTTGCGTCGTAGGCAGGAAAACCCAGAGTTTGGAGCATTTGTGTAGTATTTTGATCCAAGGCACCGGTCTAGTTCAGAAGATCTGTTGTTAAGCCATTTATTCAGGAGGGTAGCTAGTTATGAGGATAGTATAGTGTGTGTGTTTTTCGGTTTTTTTCTTTCTTCCCTTTTTTTTGTTGTGATTTATAGCCTTTGGGGTAACCTTAGATTATTAAGTTGGATGCCTGCCTTATTTGTTGTTGCAGCATCAGTGTGTACGGTTTAGTAAACATCACGTTTTCCTTTTATTCAACAATAATTTCATGTACCATAGCCACTTTCTTGGTATTTCTTAAGTGAAACAGGCAAATACTGCTGAAGTTGAGTGCAAAAATCTTAGTTGTATTTAATTGCAGCTCTCAAAGAGCCTTCCGGAAAAAAATAATAAAATTCAGAAATTCTACGTCGTAGAGGTTCTTATAGATTTGTAATTCGCGTTTGCATGACAGGGAGAGCAGTTGAAGCGGAACAATGTTATAGAGCTTGTAGATGAATCCCCAGTGCCTTTGCTTGGTTCTACATGGTAAGACTTTTACCACTACACTCTCTCTCTCTCTCTCTCTCTCTCTCTCTTTCTTTTATCCCCTAAAAGTTGATCTTGGTTGTTATTGCCCAGTAATACTATCGAAGTGGGCAATGGGCTCAAGAAACTAGAATTATCACGAAACCCGAGATACATTGACACCCGTATGGATGAAGTATTTCCTGCAAAAAAATCCAGGTTTAGGATGCTTTCTGGAAAAGAAAATGCTAAGGTTAATATGCTTTTTCCATATAAATATGACTTCCTAGTTTTGTAGGATATCTTTTGCATATGTTTTACATCTATGACAGTAGATGTGGTTAATCTGTGTAAGATTATTTTATCAATTTGTTTAATTTTATATACAAGTAGGAAAATAGTTCAATGCAGCAGCCTACTAGCCTGAAGACTCTCTCTATGCTTTCAAATATGGGTACAAAAAGAAGAGAAGAAGTTTCATGGTACACTTTCCAGCAAAGTGCAACTATTTTTGTGTTATCTTTTTTAAGTTTCTATTGATTCCTTATAAATATAATTATGATTTTACAGTCCAGGTAATTCTGTATCTTCTGACGAAGCCTCGAGAGGTGGTGTAGTGCAACCACATCAAACAATTAGAAAAGTGCAGCCAAAGTACATTTCGTAGTGTTACTGAGCTTTCATCAGGTGGTGAAAGACCATCTGGCTTGGCCACAGTTGACTTGGTATTCCTTTTCTTAGCAGCTTTCCTTCCTAACTGTTTGAATGTATCAGTTTTTAACTGATAGTTATTTACTTTTATAGGATAAAGCTTTAAAAGGACTGGTTGCTCGAGAACCTGTTTCCAATTTACCTGCTGATCCTTCATCGACTCTTTCAGGAAGTTTCCGCTCTGAATTCCATGTTCCAGGGCAAAAAGCTCCTCTGGATTTTACCTTGAAAACTTATATGCGAGTGGTTTCCTCTCTGTCCGCAAATTTGTAAGCAGACTTACATACTTGAGGCTTTTGTTTCTCCTTATAGTTTATTATGCAGCCATTACTTTAAGTGCCGTTTTATTATGGATGCCTTTGGGTCCAACTCATGGCCACGAAGGAAAAGTTCTTTTGACAACCATATTAATGCTTGTTGTTGGAGAATTTTTATCCAACACTTGAAGCTTTAAAGTGCTTATCAGATTTACAAAAGTAAGCTTGTGGGTCTATTGGTAACAAAGCATTTGTAGATTTATCAGGTTTTGACAAGACTATGCATTGACACTTGATGTCTATCTCCTATATTATATGGTTTTTATGGATAACGAATTTGATAATTATTTCTTAAAGCTACTTCTATGGATTGCAACTTGTTACTTGTGCATGGTTGTATATGCCTGGTACAAGAGGTTTATGAGATGGAGAGTCATAAATACCATCCAACTGGTATAATTGGTCTGTTCAGATGTGCTCTTGATTATCTTCTCAACATGTGGTGGGTTTATCGATTTCATATGTACATATCACTTGTTCATTGAAACTGCTTTTAGTTGGAAATTGATTAATTTTGTATGGTCTTGCATAGGATTTTCTTTTCTCTGATTTACAGGATTCTTTGGTCCATATTTTAGTTTGCAAGAGTGATATGGGAAGAAGGCCTGTTGAGTTGAGTATAATTTTATCATCTCTCATAGAATTATGACCTCTTTTTTCGAAATTTTCCGAAAGGCTATTGACTACTCTTACCTAAACAAGTATCTCACTTAATACAAAGTACTAGCTCAATGTGGATTATGCTCACCTTTTTTTCGATGATTATTCAATAATCCATTTTTCAGGTTCCTACTGATGAAATGAGTAAGTTGACTTATCAATATGCCAGAGGATAACTGACTAGTTTCTACTCCTATAACTAAAAGATATTCTGAAATTAACATAGGGAACTTATTGTTAAATTCTGCTTATATTCCATCTTTATAAACTGTGATGCTAAAAAATAATTCCAAGATGCCAGTGTCATGTTATATTGAGTATACTGAAGAATTAATACCTGCAAGTTATTATCGCATTGCATGAGATGTGGATCCTGCATTCATTTGGATTTTTCTTTCCTTTTTTTCATATTTGTTCAAATGTTGGTTCCTTATCATTGGGGATGTCTTTTGGTTAACCTGTACTTTATTTTGCATTCTTAGGATCCATAGGTCAATCATGTCCTAGTGTCTACAATGGTTTGCCACAGTTCACCCGTGCTGGTTATTCTGAAGATAGCAGCAGCTCAGGGATTACATCGGCTATCCAAATATTGAGTTCCCAAGCACTGCATTCATGGGTTTACCCACAGTCTACCCTACCACCTTCTCTCATATCTGTATTGACTTCATCAGCGGCGGATGGAGGTTTGTTTATTGAAATCTTTACTCAAGCATGATCCTCAAGCGCTTCCTTTTCTTTTCTGCAGTTCTTTAATCAACTTCTTCCTGTATTATTCAGTGGAGATGGATTTCTTGAGTAAACGGCAAGTGGCATGGGAAGACTCATTTCGAAGTCTGTACTTCATGCTTCGGAAGAATGTTTGCAATATCTTTTATGGTAAATGAAGGATTCATGTGTGGAATCTTATGTGCTTTTCAGCTTCCGTAGTTGAATATTAAATACATATTAATTAGCTGTGTTTTTGAAATTTTCTAGCGTGTACTTCACATTTTGTGGTGATGTTCATGGGTTCTGATGGCATGGGGACAAACAAGCACTCGTGCAATGCATATATCTCCCAGTCAACCAGAGGCTTGAGGTCATTGTTGAGAGAGCATGTAAGATGCAAGCTAATATTGCTTTTGATAGACCTCGTTGTTTATCAAATCCAAGATCAAAGTGATTGCTGTGGAACATACATTCATATATCATAATCCTGATTCTAGTTTAACTGAAATATATGTTAAGATGCCAACACTAAATATACATAGGTAATTGTCTGGGGTTAACGTCTTTGCTCATTCAAAATTTACTTTAGAGACTATGTCAAGGTCAATTTATTTATCAACATATGTAAGATTTAGCAACCTGAAGATAGACTAATATAATCTGGTTTCTGGAATTTGGTGTACATTGTTGATAGCCTAGTTCATGCCGTTGAACACGCTATATGATTAGATCATGAGCATGATTCGTGTTACCTGCTGGTCTTCTTTCTAGGAAGTTATGGATAATTGATTCTCATTGCAAAGAACATTTTTTGCTGGCGTGTATATATCTACTGTCGGGAACAATTTTCATTAATTCGTTTATTAATATTATTTTTATTATTAATATCAAATGATGTTTTGACACCGTTTCTGTGGTTGTAATAATATTGATTAGGATGTGTGTTTCTCCTTGCCTCTTTGCCGGTCTAAAGTCGAGCAAGTTACTACTGAAGATCTGGTCGAGCTCTCAGAAATCGAGAAACAGAATTTAGGCCAGGTTTTTGTTATATTTCTTATAGTTGTATCCTGTTTCCATCAGTTGGCAAGAGCTTTCTGTATTGTGATTTATGTTGTTTAAGGGCATCGGTCTACTTCTATTGAAGCTCTCATGCTTAATAATTCATTGGGACTTTCCTTTGAAAATAATGCAGACTAGACGGCTGACTTCTTTGTCTGACATTGATAATACCCCTCAATCGTTGCTGGCTTTTGACAATAAAAATGTACATGCTTTATATGAATTTCTATTAAATTATCGGTAAGTACTTGTTTAGAGAAAATTCCATTAGTAACCTGATCTATATTAATGCTAGATACATTGCAATCCAACTAAATTGATTGAATACATTTTTTCTGATCTCCATCACCTTGCCTAATGGATCTTACTTCCTTTCCTGTGGCTGTTTTCAGATCTTACTTGACTTTTTTGACTGCCGTGGATGTTCCCGTACTGTATTCACCTGTGCCGTTCCAGAATGCTTCTCTTTCTGCTCCACAGGTAGGTGCTATATACTTTCTCCACTTTTAAGTGGCTGCGAGACTCCTTAATCCACAGATTATATATTATATTGGTATCATGAAATTTGCATATATACTGAAAAACAACTGTTGCTGTTACTATTTTATTTTCCTATGCTATTTTGTTCTTCCTAGATTTACGATAGCCTTCATTTCTGTTAAAAATCTTTTTGCTTATCTCAGTTTCCAGTGTCTGAGTTCACACCCTTATTATCTATGGCCATGGTCCAAGGATAGTGTGAATCATTATCTCTACAGTCTTTTGTGGAGGAGATAATTTGTTTTTTAGCATGATTGTTGCAGTTTCTTAGTCTTTAAAAGTAAGCATCATATTGTTGAAAACTTGATCCAGCAAATGATTCTTTCTCTTGCTTCTGCCGTGAAAAACATTGGACTATACTTTATATCTGTATTTATCTTGTTTTGCAGGTTAGTTGCGTGGAGATGAAAAAATCTGATAATATTCCTGCTCCCCGTAAAGGATCCATCTCAAAAGATGGTGAAACTACTCAAGGTTCATCTTCTGGTTTCTGCTGTAGCATTGAAATTAAGGATGCCTATCTTCCACCATGGATAATCTGCAATGTATGTTCACTTATTGGCACTGAAGGGGGCAGCTTTGAGGCCAGGTACAATAAATTGTTATGACGCTAAGTGTTCTGGCACTGTTAACGTTGTCCTGAAAAAGAGCTTAGAATTTGAACTCCATCGTAGAGCATATCATGAGGAGTCGATTCAAAAAAAATTAATTATTCACGCATTTTAATTTTCGGTATAGGTAATTATTTCCTCATAGTATCAACTCAATGAAGGAGCAATACAGTATGACTCTTTTAATCAGATATCACTTTTCTCAGGCCAAGATTGTAAATAAAAAAACACTTCTCATTCAGTAGTGCCAAAGGAGAGAGAATTTAAGCGCCTTTTTGTGATTTCAGAATATAAAAATTCTGGGTATAATGTGGATATTAGAAAGGGTACCATAATTAATACAATGTCTTGACCAATTCCTTCTAGTCAAGCCTCCTCTTGGTTTATCAGTTTATGAGAACTGGTACTACTTGACAGTTACCTAAATTTCGTTTTATTTGTGTGTTAGCTTTATGACAGAGCGTACATCAGTTGGCTTCAATGTTGCAATTGGTGCAGTTGCCGAAAAATCTGATACTCAAGCCACAGTGGGTGAAGGCTTGCGGCCTTCCTGCCCTCCTTTTGGTATTTCAGAAGCTATCATCACTCCCTTCTTGCAATCAGCATTTTTAAAAGGCTTGACATGCTGCAATGGTTCTTATACAGCTATTCTTTCTCCTGTATGATCAGCTTTCCTGTCTCTAGCAGATAGATGCGCAACCATGAAAAGTTGTGTTAATTGTAAGTTGGGAACTGATTTGATCATGTTATCCTCTATATTCCTCAAATGTCTTGTATTGTCTCATTCAACAGTGAATTAATGATAATGCCATGGCAATATTAGATTTTGTTTCTTGTTTTGAGAGTTGGTTATTTGAGATATTTTAATGAAGTCTGAAACTGTTTCTGATTGTCTCCATATTTAGCATGCCGTCCAAAGGCACTAATCAAGCTATCGGCAATTGATGAGAAGAGAACATAACAATGCAAGCAAAGCTTACAAGGATGGTCCGTAAAGTTAACAGACATTCTTACCAGTAATCCATACAAGAACACCCACCTTCCCTAAAATGATGGAATCGGTTCCGATCTCTTACAATCAACTCTCGCTCAGTAAACTTTAGAAATAAACTTCGTCGCTGTGTGGCAATCCTCACACACCCTCAAGTTCTTCACTATTCGAATTGGTGTTTGAGGTTTGGTCTTCATAATACCAAATGCAATGGCAAGCTTCTCACTATGCCTGTAAATAGCAGTTCTCTTTCTCTTCTTCATCTATGTCAAACAACTGCATCTGCAGTATTGCTGCTGTAACCTGCTAATCTAATCTTCCTAAGAATCTCTTCCCACATTATCTCGATCTTCTCTATTTCTGGGTGTGCTTTGTCTCCCAAGGTGAAACTATGAACTTTTCCTTCCATTTCAATTAGACTGTAACCAGGTGGCTTATTAACTCCTTTTAACTTCATCATACTCCTCATACGTTCAGCACTTTCCCACTTGTTGGTGCGTGCATAAATGTTTGAGAGTAGCACATAGTAGCCACTATGTTCAGGCTGCAACCGGATCAGTACCTCTCCCACTCTCTCTGCGACGTCTGCATTTTTGTGAATCCTGCAAGCTCCAAGCACTGCTCCCCATATCGGAGCATTAGGCTTAATGGGCATCTCGAGAACAAACTTCTCAGCTTTTGCTAACTTTCCTGCTCGGCCAAGCAAGTCAACCACACATCCATAGTGTTCCAACCTAGGTTCAATTCCATAATCTCTCTTTATGCTTTCAAATATCTCCAACCCTTTCTCCACCAATCCTCCATGGCTGCAGGCCGATAAAATTGCAGTAAATGTTATGTCTCTTGGGGCTAAACCTGTCTTCACCATTTCTTCAAAGTACCCAAGTGCCCGTCTCTGCATAGCCATGCAAAGCAAGTCCTGCAATTACAGCAGTCCAACTCAGTGTGTCCCTCTCCGGCAACTCCTCGAAAACCAGAATGGCTTTCTCTATACAACCGCATCTTGCATACATGTCAACAAGTGCAGTTCCAAGTATCAAATTCACATCCAAATCGTTTCTCACTACATACTCATGAGCTCTTTCTCCCAGTTGGAGAGCACCCAAATGAGCACATGAAGATATCACACTAACCATAATCGTCTCATTTGCTCTTACACCTTCTGATTCCAAAACCTGAAACAACTCAACAGCTTTATCGAAACGACTGTTTCTCGCATACCCACTTATCATTATACTCCAAGTAAACAGGTTCTTCTCTGGCATTCTATCAAACAATTTACGCGCTGATTCAACATTCCCGCATTTGCTATAACCAGCGATCATTGAAGTCCAAGAAACCACATCCAAACGATGCATTCTTCTAAATACATTACTAGCCGCCTTTATATCACCAAAAGTGGCATACATGTGGACAAGAGTGTTCTGCACATAGACATCATTTACAAATCCATGTTTGATAATGTGACCATGGACTTGGATCCCCATATAAACAGAACCCAGTGTAGTACACGCCTTGACCAAAAATGGGAAGGTTAAGTTGTCAGGAAACAGACCCTGCAATTGCAACTGGGTATACAAATACAAAGACTGAAGTGGGTATTCAGTAGCTGAAAAACCTTGAATCAAAGTGTTGTAGATGAAGAGATTGGGATTTCGAAGTTGGGAGAAGATGGTGAAGGCATAATGTAGCAAGTTGGCATGAAATGTTGGGTTGATGCACAAGGCAATTAAGCGACTGGCTGAGAAAACATCAGTGATTGTGTGGGTTCTGATCATATGACCATGGATGATCTTCAAGTGGGAGACACAAGTGCACGATTCTAGCAACACAAGTTTTGGACTCTTCTGTCTTAGTGTTCTCAATATTGCGCTGCCACTCATTGTCCGCAACTTACATGCTTTCCCTCACTTGAGTCAACTTGTATATGGGCTATGCAACTGATTGGATCCCATTTTGATTATGGGACTAGTGTCCATGTACAAACTACAAACTATTTCGATTGATTTTAAAGTTAATTTTACCTAATAAATTCGTCGTCTTACAAATTAAAATTTAAATTTTATCTAATAAATTTGTATTATTATGTTTTTTCACAATTGAAAATAAATTTGTCACCTTCTCATCACAGATTGATTTTTAAAGATGAATTTTACCTGATAAATTCGTCCTAAAAGGTGACTTTTAAAGAAGAATTTTATTCATGTATATGAAATTGCAAACAAATTAGGCGTCTCTTAATATCATTGCTGCCTCTAGAATAGTTTCACAGGTCATCTTTAGTTACGATGAGTGTTTCAGTTAGCTTCAGTAGTAAGAGATCTGATAATTATTAACAAAACCCGCTTATCAACGTTTTAAATTGACAAAGAATCTTAGCGTAGGCTTAAATTAAAGGTTCTAGGTTAAAACTTGCTCACACGGAAACTTGCAGTAGTTAATATTTTTCATTTGTACGAGTACGAAATAGGGCTAACCTAAACAAAATATTACTAACAGTCTCACAAGCACAACTATTCTTTAAAAAAGAATTGAAGCCAGATTTTTTTACTTTTTATTTTACATTTCAATTCAGAAACTTTCATTATTACACATTTTTTTTTTTTTTATAAATAATTTTAAATTTTCTTTAGTACTAGTCCAAGTCCTAATATGAATGGAATTGGACTCTTAACACCTTTTGTCTAACTAACCAAGTTAACTAGTATAATCTAGATGCTCCAAGGTGCTGTGCCACATCTGCACCCATATGAGTTCGAGCGTTCTCCATGATAATATGAATAATTTCCGTTAGACCACTCCTATATGAATGAACAAATTATGGAGAAACCTCTTCAGGGTAATAAGGACAATTTTCCCCTTGAATAGGGATATATGATCCAGATCATACCATAATGTCCATCATAATGGTTGATAGATGTAATTAAGCTCAAGGAAAAAAAAAAAACTAGTATAATCCTAGATGCTATCAGCACAAATAAATTGATAAAGTCACATGAAAAATTATATTAAAAATTAAAAAGAAATGAAAAACGTTAAAATCTAAAAGGGCCGTATATATGACTGTTGTTGTGTCCGGCGCTCCCTCCGTACAATGGACACTCAAATGGAGGTACGGTAGGTAAAATTGATGAATCAAAATGTCAAAATTGTTGCTAAATTATAACTTTATGGAAGTCAGGAGCAACAACAGAGACTGTTTTCATGATGTTTCTTTAAAAAGAGAACTTGAAAGCCCCCACCTTCGAATCTGTTACCGAATCCCAGAAGGAAACCTTCTTCTCTTGAGCCTTCTTTTCCTCTGCTTTCTGCATCAACTGATCAACAGTTCCAGGGAAAGAGGTTTCAATAGCAATCTTGAACTTGTCATGCAAATTCACCCGGTCTCTTGTTCCAGATACAAGTGTGCTCGCATTTGGCCTCTTTAGAAAATCTAACACATTCAACAAATTTCTCCTGCAACACACAAAATCAAATATCTGTAAATCCTTTCTGCCACCCTTAAACCAGAGATATTGCAGAGGTGTAATGGCTATTCTGCTTACATGAAGTTACTCCTTAAAAATAATAAGATAAATACGAGTTCTTTCATCATCAATCTAAACAAGAAAAGTGTTGAAGTCAGGCATTAAGCGACAAACATCTATAATGCTGATATACAAAGACCTCCAGACAAAAATTTTTCTCATCCGCATACTTTTGTTATACACATGTGACTTTGTAACCTTAACTCTTTTAAGTACGCAATCCAATATCATTAAAAAACTATGCAATGCTATTTGAAAAACAGTTACCACTTAAGAGAAGACGGATCTATTTTACAGTGAAAACAAGATGAAAAACGAAATAAGGAAAGAAGTTCGACCATAGCACTATGTGTATTTGGCTATCAAAAACTGAATGATCTGCTAGGTCTCGCTACTAATGTCATTCAACTGATATATCTGAAGATTTATCAATCCCTTCAATAAGCAAAACATTACATTATAACTTTGATTGGCATCGGGTCCACTAATTCTCCAGTATATGATATCAGTGACTCAAATTATGAGCGCTTACATAAAATAGGATGATTGCATGCACCAAAAAGAAAAAGCAGACAGTGCTATATGCTTGATTAGTTTTGAAAGAACCAAAATCGACCAATTATTTCAGTTCAGATTTAAATGAATATCACCATCAAGATGAATTCTTAAAGCAGACATATATTATGCAATTAAAAAGAAGCTTAAAATAAATAAGAATTTTACCTGCTGACATAATTCTGTGTGATGGCGATAGATTCCTCCAGGTTGATCACCAAATGCCACCATCCATTAGGCACAAAGATCACCTCTCCGGCCTTACAAACACATTCAATCGGTCTCTTTTTCAAATTCTTTGTGGCACCATAGAAGTTCATGAACCACTCGATTATCGAAACAGGGCATGCAACCTCTGCACCATCTGGGCTCGGGTGCACCCCTGGTGGAACTACATCCGGCGGAAACAAAACCCATTTCTTAGAACCCTTTATAACAGCATTCCAAGCTGATGTTGAATTAGGATCAATGTGAAATGACGAACCAGACCCAGCTGGTCCGATTATAACCCACCTATAATCCGGCCTCTCATTGCCCAAAACACTAAACAAATCCTCTCTAAAATACACCGGAGCCTCGTACTCCGAACCCAAAACGGGAACCTTCTCAGCAAATTTTGGGTCAAACAAATACAATGGCCTTTCTTCCTTCACTAAATCTGAATACCTAAAATAGTCCTCAAGCCTCATCTCTACTGGTCCAACCGAAAACCAAACATTACCACACACCTTAACCAAATAGTCTCTATCCCATTTCTTCAATGCCACCCAACTATCTAAACACCCTTCTAGCAACACTGGCTTATTCGGTTCCTCAAAGTTCAACACAAATTCTTCAACAGAAATACCCTTCTTTCTAACAACATTATCTCTCTCAAGCCATTCAGGTTTCATTTCAAGATTAGCACATAACCAGCTTTGAAACAAATAATCAGAATAGAAATCTCTAATTCTCAAACTACCGAGAAACACCAACAGTTTGAACATTAAATGAAGGATAACAAGTAGCAATGTAAGTAGATTTCCATGAGCCATTAAACAAAAACTGACCATTTAGATTATCCAAGACAAGATTCCTCCAAAGGGGATTCATGGTTGGAGAAAACATAGAAAGATTTGCTAACAGTGGCTAGAATTCCCAAGTGGGTGGGATCCAAAAACCCCAGAACATCAAGCACTAGCTCATCACTTAGAAGTTGGAGACTACCCAGACCGCTGTTTCTGGAGTTGACTGAGCCGGGATTGAAGAAAAGATTACCCAGTGGTTGCACTCCATGAGAGTCTGATCGAGCAGAGGATCTGAGGCTGAACCCTTCTTCCGTGTCTTCTTCTTCTTCTTCTTCTATGTCTTGTAGTTGATCAGGAGGAGAGTCATGTTTTCGGGAAGCCCATTTTTCTTTTCTGGTCCTGTTTTTGTTTCTGTTTTTGGATTTTTTATTCTTTTTTATCACTTGAGAGAGCAAGCTTCTGCAGCCGAGCATTGTAGCTGCAGAGAGTTTTTCAAGGTTGAGGAGACGGGAGAGTCGAGGGTTTTAGCCTCTTCTCTGTTATAGAAACGCGTTTCATTTTCGTAAGCCGTTTCATTTGTTACTAGTAAATGATTTCTCGTTAAGGAAACGTTTCAGACGTGTTCTTCGAATTTCAGGGATTGACCAACGTTAAAAATATCGATACTGCAATTTACTAAAATATTGATGAAAATATCGATAGAAATTAACGTACAATTAACGGAAAGTACGAAATTTAAGTTAAAAACATAATATTTTTTAATGAAAGTTTAAAAAACGTTAGAATAATAAATTGTATAACCAAAAAAAAAAAAAAAAACACATTTTGTTTTAAAAATCATATAATATCTAACAACTTAAAGGTATAAATATAGATGTAATATACAGAGGAGCTATGTAAAAAACAAAAAAGCTTCCATTAAAACTTTATTTTCATACAACTCATATAAATTTTAATACCAAAATGAAGTCCTAGATGGTTAATATAAAATGTAACTTTTTATAAAGAAAAAGTTCAACCCTCAAAATATCTCAAAGAAGATTTTGCGTTTGGTTGTAAACTAAGCTAAAAAACAAAATCCTCAAATTACCTTAAAAACTGAACGAAGAGAGAATAATAATTTAAAATGGAGAAAGATGCGGTTGAAGTGAGAAAAATAAAGTAAGATTGGGGTTTTGAAACAGCCATTCCAAGTGAAATAATACGAAGAAAACACATATATGATATATTTAACGATAAAATTTTTGGATAATAAAAATGCAAAACAATAATGATTATATTTTTCTTACAAAACAACAAAAGCAAATCAAAGCTGCCATTTTTTTTTTTTTTTTTAAATATGACAAAGACTACTAAGATTTCTTCATATATGACTACAAAATGTAATAGTTAGATTCAATTAGATAAAAATGAAAACCAATTTTCACATTCTTAGTTTAAAATATGAGAAAAAGGTGCTGATTTCTTATTTGAGAAAAAAAAAATTGAATCATTTGTTTTATACATTTTATATTAATATATAGTTTGTTCAACATCCATTATTTTCAAAAATTTCCATGATATTTTTATGGACATAATGTTACATCCTCTATTGATGTTGGTAACCTTATTTATGGATATATCGGTGGAGATATCATAGATATTATTAATATTTTAATCTATGGGATAGACAATATTACCATTCCATCCTCATTTTTGAGTATCCGTTCAATTTAAAGCAAGTTTGGAGCATTCAAATCCGATGTCAAATGAGGTAGATTAAAATTTTTGACCTAAGTAATCAGTTTTCGAAATGGGTCAAACATTCTTTACATGCACTAGCCCAATTAGAGGTGTTGAATGGGTCGGTTTGCGTCGCTTGGTCCATCTAAAAATTGGCCACAAGGATTTAAGGACCGAGTAAAGCCCAACCATTAGGTAATTAAATTTAAAATCATATCTGGCCATGGCTTAAAACCCATCTGATATTTGACCCAACATGGGATTTGAGTTTTATAACAGTTTTAATAATAAAAGGAACAAATTCACTTTTATCCAAAAACAATTAAAAAAATTCTTTTTTGTCTACTTTTTTATGAAAATTCATTTTAACCCTTCAAGCAGACTATTTTCATCCTATACTTAAGGCTAAGTTTAAGAAAACTACTCTCAATTCAACCAAAAAAAAAAAAGCGCTGTTTAGACTTGATATTGGGTTTTAATGTACAATAAAACCTGGTACTGGGTTTTATTAACTGGAGTTTTAAGTCTCGTTAAAACTCTGTATTGAGTTTTAATGAAACTTAAATCCATATTTAATGGATGTTGGAGATTTAAATTTTTTTCTTTATTAATTCCAAATAGTTATAGGAACAAAAGACTAAAATGTCATTTCAATCGTTGAGTTTGACTGACAATCAACAGATGAAAGAAAGAATTAGATTTATGAATTTCTTAAACATTAGAATGACGTAAATTAAAAATGCATTAGCAAGTAAAAAAGAATATTGCATCAAAATTAGGAACTAAAGTAAAATTTTTCTTTTTAAAAATTACGAAGTCTTAGTGTGAAGGAGCAACTGGCCCTAATCCTTCATACATTAAAACGAAGACCTCTAACTTTAGTGAATTTTCTTTTAACATAATTGCACATCTCTATCATCCAATGTTTTTTTTTTTTTTTTTGGACAAATATTATATATACCATGTTGATATAGCTTACTGGACACTCTTAATCATAGCCTTTGAGATGTGGTCTGAAACTGAGCTCCTAAAATCAGGAAAAAATGTCCATATCTGATGAAAAAATTGCTCTCATCTTCAGGGTTTTGAGTATAAATCGAACTATAGATGTTTGACTAATGGGTCAAACTCCATGAGCTGGGATGCTACTATAGCCACCAACCATCTACTTTATCATCCAATGTTAAAATGCAAAAGATAAATAAAAAATGCCACTCTTCCCAAAGCAAATAAAAAAGGGGTAAATGTCACTTTTCCTAGAGTAGATAAATGTAATATTACTTTTCCCAAATAGATAAACTAACCCTTATAGAGTAGCCAGTTGTTGGCGCCTTTGGTTAAAAGTCATAGCCTCTATGCCTCTTGGTATGGATTCTACATTCCATAATAACATCCCCCCACTAATTTGTGTGGATAGCCTCTCCACTCATGTGTGGGCCACTTTCCCACCTCCATATAGGCCAATCTCTCTCGTATGGGAGCAGTTCTCTAGGTCACGCTACTAATGTCTCATCCCGGTTGGTCTCAATAATCTCCTGAGCTAATATCCGAAATAAATAATAATAATAATAATAATAAAAACTAGCCCTTATATAAGTTTTCAAACTAGAGTTAATTTATTGAATTTTAATGGATTTTTTTTTTAATAATATACTTGGATAAAATTCAGAGATTTTTTAGACTCGATATTTATTTTGTTACAATTTTTAAGAAATTCAATGAAATCTTGAGAATAATGATAAGATTTGTTACAAATTTTTTTCTTCATAAAAATCACTTTAAAATTCATCTAAATTAATCACTTAAATAAAATATGTGAAGTCAATAACTTTTAAATACAACTAGATTTTATTGGATTTCATACAAATCCAAATTAAATATACCTAAATTTTATTATATTCCATATAAATCTAAATCCTAGATTTTAATAAATTCCATACAAAATTGGATTGAACATAATTAGAGTTCAATGAAATCCATTCATATCTGGATTGAATACACCTAAACTTTTAAAATCTTTTAAATTCCAATTAAATCTTAAATTGAAAACACTCCCCTCAATATAAGTGGACCTTGACCTTATTATTTGACCAGACTACTTTTCTCCGTATTATTTTAATTATACTTTTAATTTCTGTTCCACCCCCCTCCCCCCCCCCTCCCAGTATTCAAATTTGGATTGAATACACTTAAACTTTTAAAATATTTTAAATTCCAATTAAATCTTAAATTGAAAACACTCCCTTCAGTATGAGTAGACCTTGACCTTACCATTTGACCAGACTGCTTTTTTCCGTATTATTTTAATTATATTTTTAAATAAAGATAAACAGTAAGTGTACCCATGGCAGAATTTTTGATAATAGTTAGTTAGATTAGGCTGCAGAAGCCTCCAAAACGTAACAACAAATGAAAGACCGCTTGCGTAAACACGAGCAGGATGTAAATACATAGTAGCTTGAAGATAACGTGTAGTTATCCTAAGGGCCGTACTTGATTCCAGACAAAGGCAAGTCATATTCAGCATGAGACATACGTCCAAATTGAAAAGGTTAGGATTGGATGAAGTTAACATCAGTCATTTTCAATTTCACTTAAACTTTACTCTTTAACTGAAATTTCCTAACCCCTTCATAACTTGGCGGATTGGGGAAAGCCACCTGCACATCTTCAAACAAAACTTATAGCAAATACGGCATACGAGACGTTGACAGCTGAATTCTTCTCAGCTATGTTTCTTAAACATGCAACAAATTCTGAAACCAGCTTTTCACCAACATATACAGCACAAATCTGCTATCCTTGAGTTCCATCATAGTTATGGGATTGCCCCACTACAATGCCTAATGGCCGTGATTCATTAACCACACCACAGATTAGCAGGCCAGCAAAAGCTTCCCTGCAATAAACTTGGGTAACAACTAAACTGATAGTAGTTTCAAAAACAGAAAACTAAAAATTCATACATTGGCAGACAAAATATACAAATGAAGGAACATAAAGGAAGAACTTTGAACCAAATTTACATTGGTTAAAGACAACTTAATTGCCGTGTGAGAGAAGAATAGGCACTGGATATTTGCTTGAAACTTTTACAAGAATCTGTAATGTACACAAAAGGAATGTCAGGAGACATTTACCTTCAGCTCAATTATACAACAAACTAACAGAACAAGCATGACCTATCCTGTATCCATTTTAAGCTGATCAACCAGCAGACTGTATTAAGTACCAAGATAATGAAACAAAAAGAACACTGCCACAACGCACCCAATGCCGCATCAATCAGGAATCCAAAATAAAGAATGCAAAATCTAAAGATAACAAGAATGTCCACAAATCCACATCGCATTCACAATTATAAGCGTAGCTTCTAATGGATACAGAACTTTGATAATCAATTTCACACTTGTGTACTTGTAAGACATCTCCACTGTCTCATGTGTGGGCCCTTTTCCAGAAGCAATAACAAGCCTACGTTGTCGGCTGTCAGCCCACACATATACCTGCAATAACATCATAATAATGAAAAAGATGAGATCGAGAATTTGTGTCTTAATAGTTACAAGTGTGCTAGCAGGAGATCCTAAATAAAGTTCAATCGACAAAGACGTTTTAGAAGATCCTAAATATTTCACTGACATCACAAAACTTTCGACATGAAATCAGATGTGCTTTGTTACTTCCAACAGGTACTCCTTTCACCACCAATCATCACTTGTCCGAGTTGCCAACTCATATAAGCTTTTCTCGTCTCATTATTGTAAACAGTGTAACAGACTTTCCAAATGAACATTTAATCTTGATAAATCACAAGCCAACAGAACTTATCGAATTTCCCTCCCTAATATAAACACCACCACCAAGTGCCTTACAGATCTTTTCTTTACTACCCTGTATCACTATCAAACTGCTCCCTTTTGTAATTTTTTATTAATTTTGGAAGAAAGGAAATATTTCAAGACACGGAAGTGTTAAATAGCATAGCAGAATACAGAAACAAAAGTATTTCTGATACTCTGAGGGCTCTTCCTCACAGTTACTTCTTAGGATGATGGAATGTGTACAAACCACACATAGCAGGTTTCCTACTA
This sequence comes from Nephelium lappaceum, assembly GCA_021234005.1. Classification (NCBI taxonomy): domain Eukaryota; kingdom Viridiplantae; phylum Streptophyta; class Magnoliopsida; order Sapindales; family Sapindaceae; genus Nephelium; species Nephelium lappaceum. The sequence goes on from CM038011.1 coordinate 8,522,923, forward strand.
ATTTTGCAACATTAAGATTCACCACATTATTACTTTATTGACAAAACAAAATAAGAAAACAGTTACACTTCTCAATTTATTTGTTTTCTTCAGATAAACTATCAGTTCTAGCGAAATGTTAATTCACACAACTATGTTAACAATTTTTACTTACTTGCTTCGACAAGCTTTCTTTCTCCAGAACACAAAGGACACGATCCACTGAACAGAAAACATAGAACAGATAAAAGTATTCAGAAAAGTATGCTCAAGTAATTGAAATTTATTAAATTGGCAGACCAAGGAAGGAAAGTTCTATAGCTGTAAAATTAAAGCAAGTGCGGTAGCTGAATTAGATAATGAGGATACCATTTATTATTTGTAATTTTCTAAGAAATCATGATACTCAAAAAAATTCCATTAAGTTACAGCTTCATTTAAGTTCATCAGGAAGTAATTGATATTTACATTACTCTTCAACATGATAGATTGGAAAAAGCTAAAAATCTACGGTCACTATATCATAATATGACGATAGAAACATAACAATGCAGGGATCAGCACAATGAATCATCAAAAATAAGAATTGAAATGGCACTGTTTTCCTTAATAAAAGGGGAAAAAAAAAAAGTATCATTTGCATATATGACAAACTTAAATTTACCTTGAAAACTGACATGAAGGAAAAGCTTCCAAGAACAGAAGGTTTCTTCACAGGCAGTCTTCTTTCAGGTGTCATTTCCTTGCACAGATGTTGAGCAATTTCTTTCAATAGTACCATTTGTGCTTTATCAGTCCGCATAGAAATGATTGCCTGCCTCATTGATTCCCTGTCTGCCTCAAGTGCCTGAAGCCTCATGTAGAGCTTCTTGATATCTGGATCATTAAAATCAGGCTGATTCATAAAATCTCTAGGACTTGCGACATAATCATCAGAAACCCCTAATACAGCTTTAGAATCTGTAAGACCGTCATATCGTACCCCATTATGGACAGAATCAATGGTATAAACTCTGTCACTCATGTCATCTCCAATTTCTGATGCGTTATCCATTTTTCTCAAATTGGAATACTCCTCCACTTGTTCCACCTTCTTGAAGCTGCTATTAAATCTCGGTGATTCTGTCATCACATCAGGACCTGTTTCTTTAACCATTCCCCAATATGAACTCGAACTATCCTGTCGAAAACATCCTGTTGTGTCTTGGCCGCCTAGGTGAGTGACCGACAATCACCTTCTCCAGTATATTCTTCCCGCTGGCAAAATCCCCATCTAGCTGGTTTTGGCTGGGATTTCTCTCCATTTGATGAATCCTAATTCCAAATTCTTCAAATTTTGACTCCGAGGGGAAGCAAACGAGCGAGGGCTTTCCCCAAATGCATAAGGGTTCTCACCGAATGCATATTTCTCAACATCCGCAACATCATAGTCACCTTCCAACGCACCTGAGTTCTCATACATGTTGCATTTTAAAGGTGGGTAATCATATGCAGGGAGATCATACTGGGAATCACAGTTATCAACCATGCTTTGATTGCGGCTAAGCCTGCCTTTCTCACCCTCAGCCTCCAACTCCTGTGAACCCGTAACTCAACATCCTATGCTTATGAGCCTGCACTTCACAAGTAAGGGCTTGAATAGTCTGGTCTCTCTTATATAACACATCCTCCAATGCCAAAAGTTCCTGCTGATCATGTGCCATTTTCTCCTCCTGCAAAGCGCTTGAATTGACGGGCCTCCATCTGGACTTCCGCCTTCTCCCTCTGCAATCTCAATATCATGGACATGGCTTCATTTGCAGCCGAAGACGAGGCATTCCTCTCCTCTTCCAACTCCGAATACAGATCCTGAATGGCTTGCTGTTGGCTAGAAACCGTTTCACGTAACGCAACACACTCATTCTCAATCTCAACACGGGGATTCATATACAAATCAAATCCGGGTATGAAGAAGCGATTCCCTTCCTCAAACTCATCATATTTCCGTTTCACAGATCGAAACCAATTCCCAGTGTAACCAGTTATCACCGAACAACTACACCCACAATCACAACATTTCACCACATCCGTCGATGGTGAAATCACTTGTAAATCCATTTACCAATTCTTCACATAAAAACCCAAGCAAAATTCATAAGAATCAGAGCATAGCAACGAATCCACTAATCTTCAAAACACAAGTCCCTAAAATTGAGGGCTCTTAAATCCTCTCTCTTCAATTTGTAAGATCCTTCAATGATAAATTCCCTCCTTCCTCAGCACCAACTGACACCTATTATCTCTCGCAGATCAACAATTTTGCATCGAATCCCTATACAAACATTATGTTGTAAATAACAGCTTGTATCACAAATTATATAATATTATATATATACAATAAAAGAATGACCTTTTCCCGGGAAATTTTTACAACATATCAACCATAAAATATATATTTCCAAAACGAGCGTAAGATATAAATGACAAATTAAAAGAAGAAGAAGAAGAAGAAGAAGAAGAAGAAGAATTGAACCATCAAATAAAAATCTTTCCCACAAGCAATTTCCAAGAAAATGAAGCAAAAGATGAGAGAGAGAGGATGTGTTAGTTACCTCGAAAGAAGCAGAAGCAGAGAGAGGAGAAGCTGAAGAGAGCTGGAAACCGAAGTCAAAGTTGGATTTTCCAGGGAAGAAAACGGATTTTTTCACACCCCTCCCCCCCCAAAAAAAAAAAAAAAAAAAAAAAAACGAATCTTTCAAGTACCAAAAAACAAACACACCTGGTGAATTCTCCTCAGTTTCATGAAAAAAAAAAAAAAAGAAAGAAGGAAAGAAAAAACGAAAAGGATGTTTGGAAGGAGGAAAATGGAGAGACCAAAAGAGAGAGAGAGAGGGAACCGGATTTCGAAACCCTAGTTTCTTTTTTTTTTTTTTCTGCGAATGGGGCTTTTGGTTGGTTTTGTTTTATTCGTTGCAGGCTTTCTCCAATGGAGAGAGCGAAAATGAGGTAAGTATTTTTGGGGAACTAAAAATCAAATTTTCAAGAGAAAATTTCGGATTATGATTCAGCCAATCAATTGCCCTCAGCTGACCTGACTCTCTAAACAACCTTTTTCCACAATTTTACCCATTAGTTGGTGCTTTCGTCTTTTAACGGAGTTTACAACTCAATTACTCTCTTTTTTAACTGTTTAATCCTCGTCATTTTTTGTTTTTGTCTTTTTTATTCTCAATTTTTTTGTAACTAACAACGTTGTCGTGACTTGTAACTGTTTGTTGTTTCTTGACTTGGCAAAACATTATCTGACGACGGAGGAGTCAATTTGTGTTTATCGAATCATTTACTCATAATGATCGCACCTGATTTTATTTCCAATTTAGGTTCTCTCAATATTAAATTGTATTAATATAGTAATAGATGTTATGTTGCTGGTTTTCTGGTAGTTTGTTTGACTGTCGCTTGCTGTGATGAAGATTATATTTCGGTTATGGTGATTGATGATGATTCTGGCTCAACGTGCGAAAGACTAATTTTAGAAGAGGGAGAGGGGTCCTGATAGTGGGCTCGCTCACTTATTATATTTATCCAATTCTCTTCCAAAGATATATGTGTGCATGTAGTTTCAATTTTAATTTCTCTTTAATTGTTGTGGTATGGCATAATTAGAAGATCATGATCACAACCCTCTCGCGTCCTAGTAAAATGGCATTTAAATGTATTAATTTGTATCTCACCTTATTATTTAATGAGAAAATTGTGACAATAACCATTTTTTGAAGTTGAAGTTAAAAAATAACATTTTTTTGAGATTCTATATTTTTACTAAGTGTATTTTTATAATAAAAAAATTATTATTTTTGCAAAGATTTTGAAAAAAGAGTTGGTGTTCAACTTGGATATAAAAAAATGTCCATTTAAAAAAAAAAAACCCCTTATTTAATTTGATCGATTGTTACGTTAATTCAATTAATATACACATGTTGCACAAGTTAAAATGTAATGGAAGCTGCAAGTTAGGATATGTTGGACTGCCATCTTAATATGGCTATTTTATTAAGATTATGATGTATTTAGTATAATTCTCAGAATCCTAAATGTGACTCTTTTGAGTAAATAATATAGATAGATTGTTATAATTAATGTTAGAATCCAAATTTAGTATTGTAATCCTTAAAGTTTTATTGTCGGTATAATTATCATAATCTAAAATATATTGTCGGTATAATTATCATACTTAGACGTTGTCTAGCATTACTTTTGAAGAGTTGAAGTTTAAACACTCAATATAAGGGATAATCCCAATTCCTCTTATTGTTTGACGTAATCACTAATTATCCCGTATATAGTTTGTAGAAATCTCATTTTATCCATTCCATGATTTTGACGTGTATGTTGATGATAAAGATCAAGGGCAGTTTTAGATATTTTCTTAAACTACAATGAGTTTTTTTGGATATTTCCTTAAATTATAAAGGATATTTAGTCTATTTAATCTAATGATAGGAAGATTTTTAGTGATTTCTCAAAGTAGTGGTAGATTTTGGTTACTACACCAAACTACAAAAATGAAAATAGAATGATCCCCTCGATATAATACCAAACGACGCCTTGAAAACAAAATGAGTAATACTAGGCTTCCCAAATATTTTGTCCAAATCTATATCTAAATAATATAACATATAAGTTGTTAAAATTATAAATCATGAAATGTTGTAATAATTAATATGACCTTAACAATTCATATATCACATCATCTAAACATGAATTTGGATAAAATATTTGGAAAGTCTAACATTACTCATACAAAATACATAAATTTTATTCTTAGACTTAGGTTATTTAATTAACTTAAAACTCTAACCCTAAATGCTTGTTTAAATTTTTATTATGAGGCATAGTGTTGAGTACTTTAACATTGTCAAATGGTTTATTTTCAGTGTAGATGAAGCTGCCTTCTCAACAATCATTAGCCATTCTGCTTTCAACGCTTTGGTTTTTATATTAACTATTTGTCATTCATTGCTAGGGAAGAAATAGCAATAGATGAAGCAACCAAATTCAGTCTTTTTTTCTTTGAAGATAGAATAAGAACCATCATCAATCAGAAACCATCGGATTTTTTATATCCACATTCCAAATGCAATACGTCACAAGTACACTATCATGTATCTAAAGGCAATACCAACGACATCAACGATGTCAACACCACAGCCACGAACCAAACAGAACCTATCATTCACCATGGTATAGAGAATTAAGATAATATAGATTTCCAAAAGTCCAAAACATCAATAGGCAAACTAGGTTTCTCCTTATTGATCCATTTTATTGAATTTATTTGTTAAAAGTATCTCCAATACTTTTATAGATTGTAAAAAAAATTATATATCACATAGGATGAATAAACATTGAGTTAAAATAAATCTTTTCAATGTAATTATCATTCATCGATATCAAGTTAAGGTGACACAAAAATAAAATAAATAAATAAAAATTATCAACAAAACTATATATTTTCAAAGAGTGAGTTAGACAATCATGTTAACAAATTAATAATTATTTAATTCTAATTTTCAAATATAATTAAAAGTAAAAAAAAAAATGGAAGCATTAAATGAAAATACATGAAGATATTAAATAGAAATATATATGAGCATTGAAAAATAATTTTTTAATTTAATTGTTCATCAAATGATATATATGTTGTGTAGGAAGCAAATCCTTTAATATTGATGACATTGTACTTTTTTTCAAAATATAATTCAATGAGAACATTGGAGATGCTCTAAATATGTAGTTTTTTTTTTTTTTTTTTGGGTTGAGAAAACTAAATATGTAGTTCTATGCTATCTTATTAGCTTTATTCTTGTTTTGCATCTAATATTATGTAATTCACGTCTAATGTTTGGTTTATTGAATGACCAATCCAAAACCTTCAAAAGAGATAAAGTTAGTAGTTGGAAAATGTAATTAAACCCTTTTAAATTTGTCTTAATGAGTAACTTATATCGAGGTCTGGTTGTAAATTAAAATATTAATTTGTTGATGTGGAAATTGGGAATGTCTGCATCCAACTTTTAATCATGAATGATTAAAAAGAAAAACACACACAAACACAATCTCAACAAACAATTAAGAAATCCTAAGTAGTTAATAGAAACGAAGCTTAAATTTAAAACTTTGCCTTTGATTATTACTACATGCACTCGTGTGCCCCCATAAAAATATATAGCTAATAGATAATTAAGATTAAGCTGTCAGACGTACAACTTTTTTTAAAAAAAATGTGAGTGTATTGTCCAATTTTTGTTTCAAACTTCATAAGAGCCGAACTCCTGGAATAAAATTCTCATTCTTTTTTTTTTTTTTTTTTTTAAAAAAAGAAAGATTTAGCTGTCAGAGTCAGACCTATACAATCTATGATTGTCTTTACTTTTTGGCCTAATCAAGAGAAATTAATCCCTAAACCCATCATAGGAACCAAGAACCCACTTTAAGGAACCATCTAGGATGGTTTTTCCAGTTGTCGTTTATTATATGAATTTCTAAGAAAATTGAAAACAAAATGGACCAAAATCTTTAATGGTGACAATCGTTATCATGTATCTTTCTAAGAGCTGTCAGGGTCATAATAACTTTAAAACAAAGTGGAAAAATAATGCAATTCATTGATGGGTCCGTCTCATGAAACGCAGCAAGTTTTGTGGTTGGGAATATCATCGGCTCAGAAATTAAAAACATTTGTTTTCCTTTGCAATCTTTTTGTTTATTCTTTTTTATTATGTTAAGATAATAATTTATATTTTAAAAAATAAATACAAATTGGTTATTTATTTTTATTGTTATTATTATTATTATTATTATTATTTTTAGATGACAGTCTAAGCAACTAAAAAATCTTAAAATAAAACTTCTCTTTGATAGCAAATTCAGGAGTCGTTTATTTTTTGCACTTTAATATTTAATGGTGCTGAATTAGGTCAATTAAGTGATTCTTTTTTTTTTTTTTTTAAAGTGGTCAAACCACTTAAAACCATCCAAAAATCACTGAAATAAAAAGCTACATTTTTTTTTACTTTTCACTGAATATCAAATCACTTGATGATTTTATTAATCTATTATTCTAATTTTATCCTCCCCAAAATAACAAATTTTCAAATTTGTTCTAATTTTACATTATAAAATTTCTTTTAATACTTTAATAAACATATTTCCATATTTGACCTAATTTTACATTATACATATTCATTTTAATAATATTTCTTTCAATATTATTTTTATTTAAATATATAACAATAATCATTCAACTTAATACCATTTTATTTATTTTTATTTAATTTACTTTAGTATAATAATTTATTTATGTATGTATAATTTTTTTTAAAAAAATACTTTACTATAATAATTAATCATATTTTAATTATGAATAAAAATATTATTAATATATACATAAAAGTGTTTTAGTATTTGCTAAATAACTTATTATAATTGTTTGTATTATATTAAATAAAGTTATATAACAACTAATATTAAAAGGATATAAATATCAAATTACTAGTTTTTAGACAATTTTAATTTTAAAAAACAAACAATATTACCATACATTCAGATGTAAGGGAAAAAAAAATAAACATGTTATTTAGATTTTAGGTTTCAATCATTATTCAGTCTTCAGTCTTCAGCAGTAGTTTTCAATCTTCAAATAAAAAAATAAACAATCCCTTAGCAATAATAGTTGGCATCCTTAATTCGTGAAACAAATGTGAGGGAAATTTTATCAAATGCCAGGCTAGCAGGCTTGGGCTGGGCTTGATCTTAAATTTTCATGCTCCTACATCTGCTTGAGTAGCGTTATTTGCACCCCTCATAAATTGTGTATACACCCCTTCATAAGTACACCTTATCAAAACTATAAAAAGTCTTTAGTTTATAAATGAACCCCAGTTAATATCAATATTGCCCTTCTTTTATTGTTGTAAGTACAATTTACAATTTTTATTTTATTATCTAATTAATTTTGTTAAAATTTTGAGATTTTCTCCCATGACATTTGATACTATCACACTCATATAAAACATTTACTTTTAGAGTTACTATTATTTTCCTTCTTGAAATTTGAGGAATAGTCATTTTCCCTCTTGATGTTTGAGAAAATATCAAAATACTCCATATTGTTACATTGATGTTAAAAAAAAATGGTATTTTGACACCATCAGTCCTTCAAAAGACAAATTTAATATTTATTTAGATTTTAATGTTATTTTAATTAATTTAATATTGATGAAAGTAAAAGTTAAATTTATCTTTTAAAGGGCTGATGGTGTAGAACACTATTTTTTTTTTTTTTTAAATCAATGTAATAACAGAAAGTATTTTGATGTTTCCTAAAATATCAAGAGGGAAAATGACGATTTCTCAAATGTCAAGAGCGAAAATGATAATATCTCTTACTTTTAATTGCACTAAATACCCTAGTGGTCAACGGTTAAAGTTAAAAATTGAAAATGGCTATAATTTAATGCCATGTTTTGATTACAAACGAAATTTGTATCCAAGGAATTGGGGAATGTATCTCCGGGGCTTGACAGGTTTAGACTGATAAGCAGAAGATGAAAAGAAGTACTTTGGAAATGGATCAACCACTGCAGCTGGTTTGTTATTGAAAACACTTATAACCTCTAGGATATAAGTGTAAAGAACACACTATTGACTAACCTCTTTCCTTGTATGTGTTTATTCTAGTTTTTCATCCCTAAATCATGGATTGAAACTAATTGGACCTAATTATGAGAAACTTTCAAGTTAAAGTGATAACTTTTTCTGATTTGGTGGCCTAGTCAAGATTTGGACTGGTAGAGGTGGTTGTGAATGTATGAAGTCAGAATTATAGTTTAATGAATTATAGTTATTTGTATATTTTTATCTGATGTGCTTTTTTTTTTTTTTTTTTTTAATGAAAATTCATGGCATTCTATGATTGGCAGTAAATTTGTGGGAGGTTGAAATGTTGGATTGAGGCAAGTTTCTTTGTAAATTTTGGTTGCTAATTGAGTTTTGGTTTTCTATCTTATTCTCTTGTTCCAACGTTTTGCGGTTGCTTTTGCAGTCTTCTGAGAGGACACTGGATGCCCCTGAGCTTCAGGATAACTTTTACATAAATTTGCTGGACTGGGGTAACACCAATGTGCTTACAATTGCGCTTGGTAACACAGTGTATCTCTGGAATGCTTCTACTGCTTCTACCTCAGAACTTGTCACCATTGATGATGAAGATGGCCCTGTTACAAGTGTTAGTTGGGCTCATGATGGACGGCATATAGCCATTGGTCTGAACAATTTCCATGTTCAGATATGGGATTCTACTGCCGTTCGACAGGTTTGTGATTCTTCTTCTCTTCCTGGTTGGTTTTTCATTATTTTCAAGCTTTTCGGGTTTGAATTAATTGTAATTAATATTTTTCTTAATTGGTTTTATTGATTTATATTATGTTTGTTATCTTCTCAGCTGAGAACATTGAGAGGCCGTCACCGATCACGAGTTGGTGCATTGGCTTGGAATGATCAAATACTTACCACTGGAGGCAGGGATGGTAAAATAATCAATAATGATGGAGGAAAACACATTGTTCACACTTATAGGGGACATCAGCAAGACATTTGCGGACTAAAATGGTCTACTTCAGGCCAACAATTGGCAAGCGGAGGAAATGATAACCTCCTCATTATATGGGATAGATCCATGGCCTCTTCCAGTTCAGCAACACGTTGGCTTCATAGACTAGAAGATCATACAGCTGCAGTAAAAGCGCTTGCCTGGTGTCCATTCCAGGGCAATTTGCCAGCCTCGGGTGGGGGTGAGGCTGACCGGTGCATCAAGTCAAGTTTTGGAACACTCATACAGGTGCTCGCTTGAATTCTGTGGATACAGGATCTCAGGTTTGTGCTCTTTTGTGGAACAAACATGAGCGTGAATTGCTTAGCTCTCATGGGCACACTCAAAACCAGCTCACACTTTGGAAATATCTGTCAATGGCGAAGATGACAGAGCTAAGGGGCCATACCTCTAGAGTTCTGTTTCTGTCTCAGGTATTTCATGATGACTTGATTAAATTGTTATTGTTATTATTATTATTTTTAATCTTTACCTTTTGTGGTATTTTTGTGCCTTTAAGAATTTCATAGATTCTATAGTTGAATGAATAATTGTTGTGTATATATATATATTTTCAGAGCCCAGATGGATACACAGTGGCAAGTGCAGCTGCAGATGAAACTCTTAGATTTTGGAAGGTGTTTGGGACCCCTGAAGTGGCTAATAAACCTGTCCCAAAAACCAAATCTGAGCCATTTGCTCATCTAAGCCTCACTCGTTAGGTTCCAGACAAGAACAGTAGTAGTAGAATCTTAATTCTTTTATTTTTTTAATTTTTTTGTTTAAATTTTTCATTTGTTAGGTTCCAGACAAGAACAATAGTAGTAGAACATTAATTCTTTTGTCTTTTAAATTTTTTTATTTAATATAAAAGTTCACATATCATGTTATAAATTTTGAAGTTGCAAATCTAGCTGGTTGTGCATCTCTGGGTGTGGTATTTTGCTGTGGGCGTGATCCGTAGATTACCTATGTGCTAAGGGTGAAGCGCAACTGCAGCTCAACATTAAGTGTTCACTGTAATGATGGTATGCCAGGTGAGATTTTTGTGTGGACTTGGAAATCTGAAATCATCTATTTTTCGTACCTTGTCTGATGAGCCGGATCAAATCCAAGTTTAATCGGTGATTTCAAAATTGAAACCAAAGCATCTGTCCCAAAAACAAGTGTCTATGGTTACTCCGTTCTAAAATTGTTTATACACCTCCTTATAAGTTCATTCTATTAAGTGGCCATAATTATAATTTATAACTTTTTAGCGTAAAAAATCCAAAACTGAACCAATTTTGACCCGTTTCAGTTGTTTGATAAAGAATATTTTAGTGCTTGAATATTAAGATAATATTTTTTGAGGTGGTTGGCATGGACGTGGGTGTCCAATACCTCACCCAAGTAAGCTTGGATAGGCCCATGAACTCCTGACAAACACTTGTGCAAGAAAGTTGCCCATTGGACCAGAAATGGTACATCCTAGCTTAGATTGGACTTGCTTAGCAACAAACTCCTAATCAAGCAGTATGTTTTTTTTTTTTTTTTTAAATCAATCTAGCTGTATGTTGAAAGTAACCATAATTAATCCTTCAGTTCAAAAAACTATCATTAATCCTTGAGTTGCCAAATGAAATGAATGCCAGTATGCCACATTACTAATGGAGAATCCTTAAGAAGATACGAAAACTTTATTTTTTATATGTTATTATAATATTTACCAAAATATATTGGAAATCAACTTATCAAACCCCACAACTAAATCGTGAATTAAACTTTTGTTAAAGTGATTTTTTCTTATCTTTGTACTTTTATTCTTAATAAATGCATTATGAAAAAAAAAAAAAACAGAAAAATGAGGGAGGAAATGTTTGACAAGAAAAGTTATAATCATGTAATCATGGAAGGCAATGACCGAATACACTCCAAAAAGGGAAGTGATTACAATATCTAATTCTGCTAGACCTTCCAGATTTATGGTCATTATTGGGAGTACAAATAATTTAATTAAACTGTAGATAATGATCATTATCATATCTGTATATAAATAGATCATGTAATTATTGAGATAAAAGTACAATCCAGTATAGTGTAGCTGTAATATGCACCGGAAAACTCTTGATAAGTTCAACTCACGTGGTGCATGCATCAGCCGATTCTGGACCCACGAAATCATTTCTAAAGGTATGACATAAGAAGGCATGGGATATTTTATCATAATTGGATTATATGCTCTGTAAAATAGTTGACCAGTGTTTGATCATAAGAAGGCATGGGATATTTTATCACTGAAGTGTGTACATTCGAAATATTGATTGTTGTTCAGTGACACAGGAAGTTGGCTGTTTTTAAGGGATTAAAAGAAGAAAAGCTATGATTGATGTAAAGAATCGTATATATTAATTAATATAGATTATGGTGTCTAATCTAGCATTATTGGGTTGATTTGCTTTCTTAATACATTGCATTCGGGTGAAAATGGACTTTCGAAGAAAGATGAATGAATGAAAATACTGTTTAATGTTGGCTTTGTGATGTCCTTCGTTCTGTCTGATAAAATTTTATGCTTGAGCCAAAATATAAAAATAATATATAAAAGTAAAAAAAATAAAAAATAAAAGCATCATATTGTATATGTAAACATTCTCATAGCTATGTTTTTTTTTTTTTGGTAACTTATATGAAAAAAGAAAAAAATAATAAATGAATGAATGTATTTATTAAATTAAAATATTCAGTGACTCAACAGGAGATTTAACAGGTAAAACAAAGGCTTTTAACAAAGAACAAATTACAATTTAGCTATTCAGTTCAAATTTTAATTCAAGCGGAGCAAGATTTTTAATATTATTGCAATTTACCCCCTTGCCGTTAGAAAGATTCCGTTACATTTGACAGTGAATAGTATTAAAGTGGCAAAAGATGAAATTATCCTTGGTGATTAAAATTGACCTAATTGACCAAATAAAAAATTAAAAATTTCTTCTCTCTTCCTCATCATCTCTCCTATCACAATCTCTCTCTCATTCTTCTTCTTCTTCTTCTTCTTCTCTCTTGTTCTTCTTCTTCTTCTTCTTCTTCTTCTTCTTCTATTCTTCTTCTTCTTCTTTTCTTCTCCTCTTCTTCTTCGAACCCAGAAATCTGGGTTTAATAGGTGCGAATGAACCCATAAAACTGGGTTCATTCGCAATGGACCCAGATTCTGCATTCATCTGGGTTCATTCGAATGAACCCAGATTTCTAGGTTTAGTCCAAATAATTTTTTTTTTCAATTTTTTTTTTCCTTCAAACACCCACCACACATCAAACACTCATATCAACCATTGCAAATCCACCCATTGCTTTCATTGGAAACCCACCTGCAATCATCAAACATCAAACACGCACCACACCCACCTGCAATCATCAAACATCAAGCACCCACCACGCATTAAACACCCACTAACATCAAGCACTGCAAACCCACCCATTGCATCCACTGGAAAGCCACCTGCAATCATCAAACATCAAACACACACCACATCCACCTACAATCATCAAACATCAAGCACCCATCGCACCTACTTACAATGATCAAAAACCCAGATGCTGGAAGAGGGAGGAAGAGGGAAGCACTGTTGGTTTTGGAATCGTCGGCATTGCGTTGACGACGGTGAAAAGAAACGAGAGATGAAGAAGATGAACGGTGATGGAGAGATGAAGAAGATGATGTTTGTGTTGATGTTTTCAAACGACGGCAGATAGGGAAGAAGACAAGAGTAGGTTGGCGATGGGGAAAAAGGTAAAGAAGTGGATGGGGAAAAATAACAAGAGTAGATCGACGATGGGGAAGAGGAAGAAATGGAGGTCGGCGATGAGGAAGAAGATGAAGAAATGGATGAGAAAGAAGAAGAAAAATCGCCCATGGAGAAGTAAAAGAAGAAGAAGTTGAGAGATATGTTGAAAATAATATTTGATTAAAAAAAATTATTTATTTTAAAGCTTTTAAAATTTATTTTAAAAGAAAAATAAAATCAAAATACAATTTTACCCCTCAATCAGTTAAGTTTAACAAAAATCCATCAACTGTGGGGGGTTAAATGTAATAAATGTGAAACAGTTGCTCCATCTGAACATAGGTTTCAACTGGATAACTAAATTGTAATTTGCTCTTAAAGAAATATTGTGATTGACATAACATTAGATTTATTCTGCTCAGCACAACGATATGCACTACATAGGAATTGATATACAACGATATGCCCATTAGATTATTCTTACAATTGAAAGATAACAACTCCTATCAAGAGGATATTGATACTCACACTTTATCCCTATTTAATTATTTGCACAACCGATAGATGACAACTCTTACTAAGATGTCACTTGATTATAAAAGTTTAGAAAAAACATGACTAGGAGAGAATTGTCATCTCCCACTTAAAAGCACACATGGGTTTGGTAATTCTTTTGTGATTCCTATGAATTTGTATAATATGTAAAATTAATAAAAAAATATATTTTAATTTTAATTCGATATTCAAACCAATCTAATAGTTACTACAAATATTTGAAGTTAAACAGAATAAAGTAATTTTACAGTTATATTTAGTATGAAAAAAAACTAAATTTAAAAAAAAATATATTGTATAAATTTTCGTTAGTCATGACAATCTAATTTTTGAATCAAATAACTAGTTATGACAATATTATGTCGTTAGTCATTATAATAGAAGCTATCATGATTGGTTAAACCATCGTTAAAAAAATCTTTATTTTGTTACTCATGACAACCACGATTGTCATGATTAGTGAAACTCTCATTCTTAAAGTGTTGTCAGTAAACATTGGTCGTTAGTCATGACAATCTTGTTTTTGAATCAAGTGACTAGTCATGATAATATTGTGTCATTAGTAATGACAATTTCTATTGTCAGGATTAATGAAACCATAACTAAAAAAACCTATTGCTAAACTAATTATGATTAATCATGACGACATTACAGCATTAGTTATGGCAACAACCGCCATAACTAGTGAAACACTCATAGTTAAAGGGCATTTTTGTCTCATCATGTGCTTGTATGACTCAAATATTAAAAATAATAGATGTGTAACTCAAATGTTAACTCTCTACATTTTTACATTATTTTTGTCCATATTCCTATTTCTATGTCAAAATTGTTAATTAAATACATTAATTTTAATTTTTTCAAAGGCAACGGAACTTGAAAGGTTTGAATGATTTTTGTTTTCCAAAATAAGACAAGGAGAAAGATAGTATTGGAAAAGGCATTATCTATTCTTATTATGGATTAGGCACTATGTTTAAATCGATAATGATTGGGATAATTAGCTTTACAAGTAATCATATCACTTGTGTCTTAGTACATGTTAAGAGTGATTTAAGAATAGAAGAAACGTGATGTCAGTCCACTAAATGTGGTTATATTTGTTTATTAATTTTGAACAAATTGCATTAAATTTATTTCAGAAGCTGTCCACCATACCTTGATGCTAATCACGCCATCTTCACCCCGATTCTTTCTTTTACTTTAAAGAGTTATATTATTCTTATCTTTGCCCATAATTGGGTTAGATATACCGATCAATAATATTAATGACAAAACTTAATATTAATTTTAAATTAGTTAAAAATCTTATGATTAGTTACGTTTATCAAATTTTATCAAGAAATATTTATGGTAAAATTTAGAATTTTTTTTTTTTTTATTGAAGTATTCAATTCAAATGACAAGTAAAATTTATCTTCTTAGGAGAAAAAGAATTAAGTTAGGAAGAAAAGTTTTAAAATCAAAATTAATTACAAAATTCAATTGTTAGATGTTACAAAATCATTAAAACATTTGAACATATGTGTTACCCAGAAATTTAAAATACATAATATTAGAGCATCTTCAATACTCTCATTAATTGTATTCTGAAAACAAAAAAAATGACATGTCATTAATATCAAGATATTTGTTTCCTATATGATATAAATATTATTTGATATCAATCAAATTAAAAAATTATTTTCCAATGTTTCCATACATTTCCATTTAATATCTCTATATATTTCTATTTAATGTTTTTATATTTTCTATTTAACGCTTCCATGTTCTTTTGACCTTTGATTAGATTTAAAAATTAAAATTAAAAATTATTGGTTAGATGACAAGACTATCTAAGCAATTACCAAATATTAAAATATTTTAGACGGAATTACAATTTAGCTACCCAGACGAAACTCTAATTCAAGCGGAGCACATGTTTGGATATTATTACAATTTACCTACCTCCCGTTATCAACTTTCCGTTAAAATTACCTGTGAACAGTAAAAAAAAGGAAAAAGACGAAAATACCCTTGATTGTTGAAGTTGACGTAGTTGACCGAATAAAAAATTGAAAAATCTTAAAAAAAATTAAATGTGGCGCGAGAAAGTTGCTGTTAACTGAAGTTGACCAGTTGGAAATTTTTTCTCTTCTTTTCAAAAGTGGATTTTTCATAATACCAAAATTGACCTTAAAAAAAAAATATATATATATATATATATTTATGTGGCCGTTGGAGCTGCCAAAGTGACCGTTGCATGTACAACGTTCACTTTGTGCCCATGCAGTATAAAAGGGCATGGAAGTTGCCCAAGTTATACACCCATATTTCCACCTTATGTTATGCACCCATACCATCTTATACAGCCATTTTCCTATATTACATACCCAAATATTGCTACTGATTTTGTTAGCCAAAAAAGAAACACATTACAAGAAGGAAAAAAAAAATCCATGGAAGGCTCTTGTAGCTCCTCAAGCAGTCAGATTAATGGAGGAATAATCAAGTTCAAAAATCGAAAATGCTACTGTGGAAAAAAGGCGGAGGTAAAGATTTCGGAATCAGAAAAAAATCCTAGCAAGCTCTTCTTTGCATGCCAAAATCGAAGATGTAAGTATTATGCATTCTGGAATCCTGATGATGATGAAATTCAACAAATGACGGAGACGCGTAATGATGGTGCTGAACAACGTCATGCAAGTTCGATGCAAGATGATTTACAAGCTATGATGCAAAATGAAATTCAAGTTGTGAAGTTTACATTAGAGAGCAAACTTAGGAATTTGGAAGCTGCACAAGAGGCAATGAAAATACTCAGCATCATCAACATAATTTTCAGTGGAGTGGCTATGTTTGTTACTATATTGACAAACCTCAAAAACTAAATATGCTTTGTAATGTTTATGTATGTATGCAGTGCAATTAAATGAATATGAAATGAATGAATGGTTGGTATTTGAAGATGACAAAGCTACACCAATTCAACAATATGACAGTGCCTATACATTGGTGCCAAGTATGATCATTCACTAAAATACACCGATAAGCATCAATAACAGTGGCTATACGACACCACAAACCAAAATACAACACCAGTTTGGTGCATTAATATTAGTCTGCATAAATAGTATCAAACCATTTGATGTTGCCAAAAACCATGAAAATAAGAGTGTGGTTATGTGATGCCAACATGCAACACAATAGCTACAAGTAACTAACTGTTGCTAGCACCTACATCAAAAACTGACATCACCAAACTGTTAGCATTCCATCTACAAATAACTAACCAACATCACCAAGTTCAGCAGCATCCAAAAGTAAGCAGCATCAGCTAGCATTTCGATCTATTACAACATCAAGAAAGTATAGTCAATAACAGGCAACCAAATTCATATTGTTTCAAACATTAGAGTCTAAAGCAAACACAAACTAACCTTGACTCTGGCTAACAGGTGCATTTTGGGAAAGCCTCTGGCTACTAACAGCAGCATCATGCACATGACTGCTAGTTATTGGCACATCATGCATATGAGTGCTTGTACTTGGCTGTCTATTAGGAAACCAAAGAACCTAAATATAAACAGAGTTCGTTATATCTATTAACACATAGAAGAACTTGAATTTAATATAACCATAAACAAATATAAGAACTTACCCTGGTGACAGTACCAGTTGTTGGAGTTGTACTGGATGTGCCCATATTGCTTTGCCTTGTCCCTTCAGTTGTGTTGCCAACCTGCACCAAATTGATTAATAACCTTTATCAAAGTATTAATAAACATAAACATTAAAAAAAAAAAACAAATTAATTAGTAACCTTTGTTTTAGTTCCACTTGCTGATGGGGTTCCTGCTGTTTTGTTCTTGCAGCTTCTTCTATTGTGTCCAACCTCTCTGCATATTGAACATCTAAGTCCCACTGCTTTTTCAGCCTTAGCTGGTTCCGTTGGCCCTCTGGTCCTGCTCTTCTTAGGTCTTCCAGGTCTTCTCTTTATCACAGGTGGCAACACAGTTTGAAATTGAACATCAGGCCATGCATGCTCATCTGGAAGTGGAGGTATGCGATGAGCATATGTCCTCAGGTATGCTTCCTTCTTCATGTATCTATGGACATAATCCTCAACAGCAACTCTTCTCTTTGTAATGCATGCCATAGCATGCTTACATGGCAGTCCCCTAACAAACCATAAACCACAGTCACATGATTGCTTATCCAGTTCAACCACAAACTGCCTACCCCCATCCGCAACCTCAAAAGACCATTCACCACTCTGGAGGGGGTCGAAAAATCTGGCCAGTTTTTGAGTTTTCTGCAGGGCCTTGTTCACACGTGGTGGGATGTCAGACTCCCAAGTCAAAGCTGTACAATACCTCGTATGTGCCCTGGTCATCAGCTTCTTCCTAACTGTCTCAAACATGGATAACATTGGCATGGCCCTAAATGGATTCATCCAAGAGTTGAATGTCTCCACAATATTGTTAGTAATGTGGTCAGATTTGGTCTCCCTATCAAAAGCATGGACACTCCAATGTGACAATGGAATTTTCATCAAGTAACTGTGTGCCTCAATACTAGTTTGCTTGATTTGTTCCATATTTTCCAAGAACTCCACATGGTTAGGACTTCTAGCTGCAGCCCAAAAATAATCCTTTAGGTAATCTATCTGA
Organism: Nephelium lappaceum; assembly: GCA_021234005.1. NCBI lineage: Eukaryota > Viridiplantae > Streptophyta > Magnoliopsida > Sapindales > Sapindaceae > Nephelium > Nephelium lappaceum. The sequence goes on from CM038011.1 coordinate 8,541,504, forward strand.
TACTTAGCCATCATGTTGGCCAAAATGTGCCTCCCACAAAATCTAGAATGAAACCTACATTGCCAAGTGTTACCAAGGGCTGAAGGAATTCCCTTTTGCCTATCTGTCATAAAACACACAACTCTACTGTCATACATGCCTATATGTTCATATAACAGATTCAAAAACCATCCCCATGTCTCGGTGCTCTCAATTTCACATACACCTAGTGCTAATGGAAAAGCCCCAAGATTTGCATCAATACCTACTGCACAAAGTAGAATACCTTGGTATGGACCCTTCAAATGGCATCCATCTAAGCCAATAAATGGCTTGCATCCCTCTATGAACCCCATTTTTTGTGCATGAAAACTATGAAATAACCTATTAAAGTGTGCGGGGACATTAGGATCAGGATCGTATCTAATGGTACTGATAAAAACACAGGAACCAGGGTCCCTTTCCCTAATCACATGCCCATACCTATGGAGCTTATTGTAACTCTCTTTATGAGCCTCATTTCCAGTCCCCAATGCATAAGTCTTAGCCCTATATAATGTGTAAAAGGGTACTTTCACACCAGTGTGATTCAACACAACAGTTTGCAACACCTTGACATTAATTGCAGGGTTCTCCTTAATCAGCTTCTGAAACTTATTCCCTACCCACCTATAGTTTACATCAGTATTCTTCGCCACAGCCAAGCAACTGTGGGTAGGTCTGATTGTTTTAAGCTGGTAACATAATCTATCCCGACTGCGACTCCCTATGAACTCTCCACCGACACCCATTTGCTTTACACCCGAATATTATCCTCCTACGCTCATTTTTAATTCGATTCAATTTAAACCCCTCTTGAATTGAATAGTCTACAATCACTTGTCTAAAATGTTGCATATCCCGAAATAGAAGCCCCTGTTCCAGTACAATCTGACCATCCTCCCTTAGTCGGAATGCCTTACCTTTCACTCGAACTCTAGTGTGATCATCACTATCACTACCAACCTCAACTACCCTCTCTTGACTTACACTATCCTCATTAATATCAGACAAACAGTCGAACTCATCTTCCTGATCCCTATCAACAGCCTCTTGATCTCTACCAGCACTACCCTCAGAATTATAACTTTCACTATCTACCCCACTAGGAACATCACTATCATCAGAATCATTGCCACTTCCATCTGGATGTGGACATGAATTTGACTCAATGGATATCACATCATCTTCGGTGGGCTGGGGTTGGCTGGGATGTGGTTGGTTGGGCTGGGGTTCCACGGGCTGGGGTTCCATGGGCTGGGGTTCGTTGGGCTTAGATGGATATACTGTTTGAAGTGGAAGATAGTCTACATTGAAGTGGATTTTCTCCTCTCCTCTCCTCTCAAACTCGTCAAGGACAACTAACAACTCTGTATCAGAATTGATAGCTCTCACCTCACCACTCCATGGCAGTACTACCTCTTGCCTAAATATCTCCCCAACCACACTGTCACAGCCTAGGCTAGTGTACATTATACTATCCCACAACATCTTCAAACATATATAGTCTCGCTCAAACCCACCCAGATCATAGGTTTTACCCATAAATGTTGCAGTACAATAGTAACCAGCCATCCTGTTAACAAAAACACACATCACACAAATCCTCATGCAATTTATCCCAACACAAACACAAAGTAATAACACAACTGTTAACAAAACAAACAATATTTATGCACATAAAAAAACTCAAATACTGATTTTATTCAGTTTACACGCAAAAATCATGAATTTTTTGCAAAACCATTTTCTTACAAACCAATATTTTACACACCCTTTGTACAAATAAAAATCCCATTTTTTTCCAAAAATCAACAGTTTCAAGCACCATCGCAACAAATATTTGTACATGCAATACAGAAACAAACTCAGGTTTTTTCACAACCAAGATGATACGCATCTTCTCAAGACTTTTCTTGCACCAAAGGCTTTTTTACAAACCCAGTATGTTACAAACACATTTGTACAAATAAAAATCTCATTTTTTTTCCAAACATAAACGTTTACCAAAAAATCAATAATTTTTTTTGACAAAATAAACCGTTTACGCACCTTGTCAAGCCTTCTCCTAAACCAAAGCACCAATTCCTTTGTTTATCTGCAAATACAGGAAAAAAAAAAAAAAAAAAAAGAGTAACCAACATCATACAACAAATAAAAAACTCATCTTTATGTAAAATCACACCCACTTCCTCCGTTTCAACCACAATCAGAAAACATCCAAGAAAGAAACCTAATTTTTTTTAAGACAAAAACTCGTACCTACCTTTTCCTCAACCTTTTCTTCTAAGAATCCACCACGCTATATCAAAAGAACAGGAAGAAAGTCTGCGTGAAAGAGGGTTTTTAGGGTCTTTTGGGTTTCATTTGCGCAGAGGCATGAGTGGTTGTTTTTGGCGCCCTTCCTACTGACGTAAGTGACAATGCTTCAGTTGCCTTTTATATTTTACTTTCTTTTTTCTTTTTTTTTTTTCCAACTTGTCATTTCACATTTAATTTTGCCGGCTTCCCCACGTGACAGACCACTCCCCATCGAAATGACGACTTTACCCTTGAATCAGTTCACGGTAACGGAAAGTTGATAACGGGAGGTAGGTAAATTGTAATAATATCCAAACATGTGCTCCGCTTGAATTAGAGTTTCGTCTGGGTAGCTAAATTGTAATTCCGTCAATATTTTAATTTGCCAAATTTCAAAAAAAAAAAAAAATACTTTTATTTGATTAATTGCTGGTTAAATTGCCGTTACTTTAAGCCACTATAAAAAGGTGGCTTTAGTTTAGACCAATAACTCTCACGAATATTTACAATTGCTGCGCACATTTTATCAATAGTTAAAATATTTCATACCCGCATATGGATGCAATCTACCAACTGCAACACACACATACATACAATCATCATACACAAATATATAATTAATCCATTCCTGGCAACGTCACATTTATAGACTTTCTTATTATCCTCCAGTAGTTATGTTTATCGAGAAGAACTATGAGCACTAAAGGTTGTACCATTGGAGACTATATATATATATATATATATATATATATTCTTCTCTCCTTAGTGCAAAATACACTAATATAATAATTTCAGTTTCTTTGTTATATTCAGCTGTTAGATTCAGTTATCTTCATTTATGGTTAATTAATGACTCATACATAATATACTAAATTAATTTTAATATGCATTGAGATGAAATTATATATACATTTATATATAGCTTTTATGGTCAGTATTGTGTCATAACTTTTAAATTGTTAGATCATCAATTAAATTCATCTATTTCATTTGAATTCAATAAGAGATAAAAGTTTTTTTAAGAGAGAAAATGTAATAAATGAATTTGATTATCCTAACAATTTAAAAATTAGGACGCATTGACCATAAAGGCTCTGATATAATTATGCATTACATATCTCAATGTACAAAGCTCTTGGCAACTTCAAATTTATAGACTTAGTATTATCTTCCAGTAGTAATCTTGTTTATCGAGAAACATAACTATGTGCATTAGAGATTGTATCTTGGGGACTATCTTGATCCAAACTCTCATTCTCTTGTTGAAATCTTATGTATTTTAATAACAATTTTTTTTTTTTTTTTTAACAAAAATGCTAACAAAGATAAAATAAATTTATGGATAAAATTTAATCAATTCATCTTGAGGAGACAAAAGAGTTATTATATATCTTCTTAGGACAAACTAATATTATTAGTTGAGTTCCAAAGTAAGCCCTTGGACGTATAATTTCACAATAAGCACAAATGATAAGACTTTTTTCATACCAATTTTCATATACATTTTTTCTTTCAATATCAACTAATAAGTAATAAGCACAAATGATATAATTCTAACAATAATATCAACCACAAAATAGAATTAAACTTAATAATCTAACCTAAAGTTAAGTTCCAACATCTAACATAACATATTCATTATAAAAGGCATAATTACATCTATCCCATAAATCCAGATAAAACATAAAACATTTCAAAGCGTTAGTCGAATAGATAACAAATTCTCCAAACAACATAACAAACAAATACAAAAGCTTTTATAAAAAGCATCCAATCATCCACCCTTCCATGCCAAAATGCCATCCCTAAATCTCTCCACAAAACTGTCACTTGTGATTTTAAACTATAATAGCTGATTCCTACAAAATCAAATTTAAAATTACATTAGTATACATTTAAGTATTTAACTAAGATCAGACAATTAGACTTAGTTTATATCTTCTCATCCTCATCAGCATTTTCTTCAATGAAGAAGATTTCTTTGCAACATTTGGAACTAATTAGAAGCAAAATATTTTTTGGGGAAGCAAAATATTGAATTCAAATAAAACTCCAAATCGAAAAAATAATATAAAAAATTCAATGAACAAAAATAATTATTTATATGTCATTAAATTCAGTCCACAATCAATCTTGAGCACACATCAATGCCTCCAATGTCTTTGGATGAAGCTTACTACGGTGAAAACTCACAAATATGCCATCGACACTGCAAGCTGACTCAAATGCAACCAGTAGAGACGGAAATGTCCAAAAATATATCTAACTATGCAATGCAAAGTAGGATATTTAGTAGCATTTACATTCCATCATCTCAATATATCAAAATCCGCGCTTCTTGGAATGACATGTTCCTCTCATGAGTATTAGTAGCAGAGGCCAAACCAACGTATTGATCATATCGACGCAAAGAACTTGATTTGATCTTGAAGGAGCCAAAGTTGATGGAGATGATGAAACATGTGAAAAATCACTAGATGAAGCACTTGGTTGACTTGCTTTAAATGTTGCAGCATACCCTCCAACAATTTTCAATAAAACCTCACGAACCCTTTCATTCTCATCAGAAGCTTTGTGCCTATAAAGTGTAGGAACATAAAATTAAATCATTTTGAACTTGAACTAAGGATCCAAAATGGTTGCCACAACCATAATACCATGAAATTCACTCCAATAACTATCCAACTTTTATGCCATAAATAAAGTCATTAGTTTTATTTGTTCAATTGTGTATGTGCTCCATTCCGTAACGGCAAACCTAATCTCATGCACAATTGGTAGATAATTGTTAGTTGTAGGAAAATTCGTTTGTTGTCAGATAAAACACTTCAAGCCTATCACTAATCTCTTTGGCTAAGAGCCAATCATCTTCAGTTGGCACGTTTTTGTACTTAGAATCCCTCTGTCTTAGACGAAAAAAAAACAAATTATATGTTACTTACCATTAGATTCAAAAGCTTAAATAAATAGAAAATGACTCAATTATAATATTTAAAACTTAAGATTAACACGTAACATGTCCTCTCACGTGTAACGTGTAATGTGGATAGATGATAGATGTCGGACATATGTTAAACATCTTCTACTGTATAATATGTATAACGAGAAGATTTTCAAATAAAAATGAGAGAGATAGTTTAAACCAGAGATCTCTAAGCTTTGATATCATATTAGTTACTATCAGATCTAAAATTTTAAGTTGACAAGAAATTACCTAACTATAGTATTTAAAACTTAAGGTTAATATGTGACATTATAAATCAAAGCAATGTGGATCATCAAGTAGGTGGAGTTCCACCTCATTTTGCAATCAAGGGCCAACTTGTTAGTGTCTCAATGTTCAATTGGCAAACAATTTTAAGTAATTTTTCCTCTCTTTTAGTTGTTGTTTTCCAATGAGGAACGCTATCTCGAATACTCTCAACAATGATCACTAATCACATTTAATCTCTGCTTCATTATCAAATTCAAAATATGTGATTATCATGATGTTTAATGAAATACATCAATCTAATGTTATTATAATGAGATCAATTCAAAAAATCAAATAGTTAGACGTAATGAAAGTGATGGTAGACTCTTACCTAATTCAAATACAATAGGATAAGGCTAATTTTATAATTATAAAACATCAGTTTTTTTTTTTTTTTTGAGAGAATTATAAAACATCATTTTGAACTAATGAAATTGATGTATCATATATTAATAATGATTTGTTAGGATGAGATCAATTCAAGGATCAAATTGCTAGATGTAAATGAGGATATGGTTGATTTCTCACAAGAGGCGGCTAATTTTTTTTTTTTTTAATAGCTAGACATCGAATACTACTCAATAAAAAGAGAAAATTATCGACGTAATCTATAATTGAACCCCCAACCTCTCCTATACTAAGAGATGATATGCAGGAGGTAGCTAATTATACGACTACAAAATAACCATAATCAATGAAGTAATTCTTTAATTATGTCAATTATCAACAAATTAAAAATATTTTTTTTTCAAACTATTAAAATTTTTAAATTGAGAGATAATGACATAACTAAAAACTACAATCTTATTATTAGTGTAAAAAAGAAAAAAAAATTATTGTACAAGCTTCACAAGTCATAAAAAAATATAAAGATAAATTTCATTTTCATCCCTATGTATCGATAATAAAATATGTTTGGGTAAAATGATTATTTTTTAAATATTAATTCACTTCTAGAGATATCCTCTCTAACTTTTGCAAAAACTCAACAATTTGAATTTTCTTATTAGATTTTTAATTGTCAACTGTAATAGAGAAGATAAAAAAAGTCTTCATTTAGCTCTCTAACGATTTACTCATCTCTTCTAAGCCAATAGGAATCTAACATGTGTCACATAAAATTTAAAATTAAAAAAATAAATTATAACCAATTAAAAAATTAACACATATCATCAATTTATAAATTAAATATATAATATTTAAATTAAGTTAAAAAAAATAATTGAAACAAATTAAAAATGTCTACAAAATAAAAATGAAATTTGCACAAAAATTTGAAATAAAAAAGTAATTTAAAACACTAAAAAAAAATTAAAAAAAAAAAAAAAAAACTCTAGTGGATCTCTACAAGTTGATGGACCTCCATTAGGGATGACAAAATAGCTTGTGGGGACTCATATTTTTGGGGTACAGATAGGTTTCAATATGATAGAGGTAAGTGGGGACAGGGACAAATGGTAAAACCAAGTGTGGCTAGGGACAGGCTTTATACTCCTTACCTCGCACCCGCTCCTTTTAAAATATAACATAAATTTTATTATTTTGTTTCTTTAAACATTAATTAAAGATAAAACTAGATTGTTATATGTATGTATACACCCTAAAACTGTTAGATTTATATATATATATATATATATTTTAATGTCAATGAGATAATTTTCAATACTTTTATGAAATGACTTATATCTTATATGAATTTATATGTTACACCTACTCAGTTGATTAATAATTTATAAATAGGCAAATGAGGGCGGGATGGGAAAAGCACTCTCCATTCTACTCAGTCTCACCCCATCCGACTATGGGGATTTAACAAGTATGAATTTTCAAAAAAATAAATGAAGAGGGTACGAGAAGGACCACCTATCTCCAACTCGTCCCATAACAATCCCTAATTTTCATTGATCGTGGAGGATTTTTTTGAAATAAAAAATAAATTTCAAAAACTTAAAGAACAAGAAAGAACTATAGGTGGATCTCTACTGTTGATAGATATTCGACAATAGAGGAGTTTAGTTTAATTTTAGGAAAATTGACTAACCCTGAAGTTTAAGTTTTGGGTAAAGGAAAAACTGAATTTTGGTTAAAGAAGAAGTTGAATTTTGGTGGAAGTTGAGGTTGAAAAATTTTTGTTTTGCCTTTGATTTGATTCTGCGTTATGTAAACTGAAATATGGCTTTTATTTTATTCGTTTTTTTTTTTTTTGGAATGATTTTAATTATCATTTTATAAAATGGAAGACAATTTTTAATACTGTATAATATTATTTTAAGGAATATATAAGTATAGAATAGGTATTTCAGTTGATGTTATGGATAAAATGGACTTTTCACCCTCAGATCATGATGCCTCCTCTAGTTCTTTACCCAAACTTAAACTTCAATCAAAACTCTTCTTTTCCTTCTTCAATCACATACCAAGAACAATGAAAATGCACAAAATCAATCCAATGAATAAACAATAAAATCAAAAACCAAAAATCAAAGTACTTAAAAAGCCAAATATTAAATTCATTTTCTAGTTTACATAAAGCAAAATCAAATCAAAGTCGAAACAAAAATTTTTCAACCTTATCTTCCACCAAAATTCAACTTTTTCTTTAATCAAAATCCAGATTTTTCTTTACCCAAAACTTAAACTTCAATCGAAAACTCTTTTTATCCTTCTTCAATCAAATACCAATAACAATGAAAATGCACAAAATCAATCCAAAGAATAAACAATAAAAACCCATACACCAAAAACCAAAAAACCAAAAATCAAAGATACCTAAAAACCAAATATTAAATTCATTTTTTATTTTTACTTTTTTTTTAATTTTATTTAAACTATTAAAATTTATTATTTTTAACATTATATTTTGTTAAAATATTCTAAAAATAGATTTTTATTAAATTACCTATTCACTCTTCAATTGTAAGGGTTTGTTAATGGAAAGGATAACCATAGGGGGGATTATATTACAATAATTTGTGATTTGAGGGAAGGAAATACAACTACTCAAATTACAATATAAGTGTGAGAGGGCATACATTATCATTATTAGACCAACTTCATGGTATCTTATATGGTAGGATTTTTTTTTTATTTTAATTTTAATTTTAATTTTATAAGAGTGAGGGGCATACATTATCATCATTAGACCAACTTCATGTTATCTTATATGGCAAGGTTTTTTTTTATTTTTTTATTATTTCTTATGGTGGGGGAAGGAATTAAATTCATATAGAATTATCCATACCTTATATTTTTGGATAAAGATGGGCTTTAACCTTCGACTTCTTAGGAGCAAAACAAATGTTAAACCACTTCTACTAAGGGTGGTAATATAATATATGAATGATGCATAAATGACAAGTTACATTCCACATTATTTAATAATAAAAAAAGAACAATCAAGCAATACCTCAAATGAAAAACTTTTGAAGTTCTATTTTCTTTCAAAAGAAAAAAAAAATATTAAGTACTAGATAATGAAAAGTACATAAATTTACAATAAGTGGGGAGATATTAACTTATAATTTTTGCTTGATTTAGAATAGTGTCATTTCTACCAATTTCACTCCCCAAAATTCATTAGTCTTCTGCTTAAATTCAGTGGCTAAAATCCTGTCATCATTTTGAAGTTCAATTATTAAAATGGAATGAAAATCCTTTTTGAAAATAATAATAATAATAAACAAAAATAAAAAATAGAACAAACATGGAATAGAGTGGCAATTTTTCTTCCCTTTAGATTTTTAAACCCATGGATTGTTGACGTTTTTATTTAAATTTAATAAAAAATTTATGTTAAAATATCCTACCACTTATAAAACAATGTTTTTATTCAACTATCTACCTTGGCTCGTAATGTGATATATAATATAGTAATCTAAATTTCACAAATTAAAGGACTTAACATATATATATTGCTTTTAAAATAAGGACTCCATTATTTTAAAAAATAAGGATCAACCAATCAAATTCATCAATTGCATTTCCTCTCCTAAAACAAATTCTCTTTTCTATTTAATTCAAATATAATTGATAAGTTTGATTAATTGGTCCTTATTTTTTAAAGTAAGAGAGTCCTTATTTTAAAAACACTATAATATGATACATTCTAATATACATTTCACGTATGCATACACTTGATAAAAAAAAAAATGGTTGCATTACAAAATGTGTAATTGTAATTTATTTTATATAATTACAACTAAACATGTATTATTACAATAATAAGCAAATATGATCACATTATTGATTTACTGATTGTAATAAAACATATTTAATTGTAATCACATATAACAAATTATAGTCATATATTTTAGAATGCAATTATTATTATTTTTTATCAAATGTATGTATATCTAAGTGTACCCAAGAAAACCCCTATATAAATATGTATAGACACACACACACAGACTTATAAGAGCAGTGTCCCAATAATTAGTTAAAGCGAATGCAAAAGATAAGATCTATCCCCTATCGATGGATAGATAGAGAGAGAGAGAGAGAGAAGCAAATAGCTTATTAAATTAGATATTCTACTATCAACAACCTTGATACATGATACAACTTCAAAGTTTTCTATCAAACAAAAAAGAGAGAAAAGAGAAAAAAAGGAAAAAAAAAAAAAAAAAAAACATTGCCCTTCGCAACTTAACATATCCCAATAATGACTAATTCCACTAAATATTCAAATAGAGTTATCAAATATGAACTTCTTGAATAGTTGAACAAACTCATCGGAAGTTTCAGAGTAGGGGTCATTGGTGAAAAAGCCATGTTCTTTTCCCTCAAACTCCTCATAATCTATTCTCTTTCCCATCCCTTTCAACTTCTTGGCATAATCTCGAGCTCTATCTTTCAACAACTCACATTCACCTGCGATGACCAATATCGGGTCAAGCCTAACCCCTTCCAGCCTTCGACTCTTTGGTCCAAATGGATTGGCCAATGAGTGGTCTCTTGTTTCTCCTACTGGCAGCGAAAGTCTCCAAAATCTGTCATGTATTAAACCAAAAATGAGTGAGCCATAAAACCAACGTTAATATACATCTTTTTTGTAATAAATTTAGAATTTGGATTTGAGTTTACATTCTCGATGGAATGATAAAAATTTACCATTAACTCACTTCAATTTTTAGGTATACTTGGTTTTCTAAATTTCTATCATAACTCAAACAGCTTGGACATTTGTGCTTTTCCATTTTTTTTTTTTTCATATAAGACAAAGGGAAGATAATATATTGGGTATGGCACTATCTCATATAGTCATAGATTATGCACCAGCATAAATATAATAATGATTGGAGTGAGCTTTTTAAAAAATCATATGATTGCCATCACGGTACACGTAAAGAGATATTTCACAATAGCAAATAAACGTGTTGTCGGGCCACTAAACGTGGCTATACCTTTTTTTATTTTGTTTTTAGTTTTTTTTTTTTTAAATTTATTTACACCTAACCAAAATAACGAGTTGAGATAAGATTTTAAAGTATAATCCGGATATCAACTTCTAGAAATGGCTATACTTATTTTACTAAATTTTTTATTGAGAAATTTAAATTAAATTTATTCTTTATATATATATTTTTTTACTTAAATATATTTTTGTAGGTAGTCAGCGGATAAAATCTAATGCCAATTGGACACTTCCCCACTGTATGAAAAGAAAGTTTGGCGATTTTTGAACTTATATGCATTGAATTAAAAAGCCAGTAAAAGTTCAATTATTGTCTCATTTTCAAGTAGTCTAAAAATGGATATATAAATTATATTTATGGATAATAATATCAACATCCAATCTTAATTAGCTTGTTTGATTGCGCTTTCTACTAGCTCAAAAACACTACCTACCTCTATTTAATTTTTATAGAAATATTTGGTTGGGCTTTTGAGATTATCTGTTTTAATTTTGGTAGAGGCTAGTGGCCTCTACTAGACAAAAGTTCATGGGCAAAAGCTTTTTCGTATGGTCACTTTTTTTTTTTTTAACGAGTACGGTCACTTTTTAAAAAAGATGTAATTCACCTAAATATCTCTAAATTTTAATGACTGACATTGAAGTACTCTTATTAAAACAAAATCCTTAAATTAATAATATTTTCTTTTAAGTTTGACTTGATCCAATTAAATAGCTATAAAATATTTTTCAAAAAATTCATTTCTAATAAGTAAACATTTTACAAATAGAGACTTTTTCGAAAGCTCAATCAAACAAGCAATTTAATCTTAAATTCAAGTAACGTGTGGTGTGACGAGTAATTTAAATTATTTTCAATGTATATCATTTTATTAATTGTGAAGAGAGAATCCTAATCTACGTTTAACACCATATATATATTTTTTCTAATACACACGTGCGGAGATCTCTATGGTTACTTTTTCTTTATACACACGCTCTCTATTACGTAACGGAGATTTTATTTAGATTTGGCTCTATTCATTGTGCTAAGATGACTGCGAGACAAACTGAGAATTTCATTCTATTTCTCACTCACATCACGTTTGAAATATTATTTGTTAGGACTGTTCGATGGTCATCATAGTAGAAGGTTCCAATCAATATAAGCTACGTGTTCCATAGACTACATGTGCAAGCTACCCACCATGAGCAATTTGTTTTTGGCCTTTCTGACCCTAATAAAATTGTTCATATTATGATGTTGATTTACATAATTGAACAGAAAATAGAATGGGACCAATTCAAAGGTCAAATTGGTAGAGGTAGAGGTAGACGCAAGACGATACATGGCTGTCTCTCTCATAACCTTTTTCTCACCAAAATGTGATAACAGGCCGCTAAATTCACGTGTCTTGTAGTTTCCACTACCGGACAGCCACCAATTGGTACACTCATTATGGATTCTATTTATATTCTAACTTGGTTGCTTAAATTTTCTCAATCACCATAAATATATTAATTTAAGAAATGAAAATTGTGTATATAATTATGTTTTTATTACATAAACATACGGATTGATATATAGGTTGACAAAATTGCCACGTTAAATATATTTTCTCTCTCTCTGTGAAGAGAAATCCTAGTTCCACTAGCCTTATTCTACAGTTATTTAGTAATTCGGACGTGACAAGCGATAGCTACCTACCTTGTTTGTTTGTGAGAAAGAGCAAGCCAACAATCAGGCAGCAATAGAAAAAGGTTTTCACTTTGAGTGGTATGCAACTTTTTATTGATAAGAGTCCGCACGCACTCTTCATTCTATTTATATATTCCTGCTGATACTCATATCATTTCCAATTATTATTATAATAATGATAACGACAATAAATTGGCAGTTATTATCGGTATATTAACCTCATCAAATTTTATTTGGTTTCTTAAATAATTTTAATTTTAAGGTTTTTTTTTTATATATAATTATAAGTTAATTTAACATCAATAATTATAAATATATCACCTCTTAATAAAAATGATTGAACACCTCTATTGATTCTAAAAAGTTAAGAATTCATACATTTATTCAAAGTGTTCCACCATTTAATTAAAAAAAAAAAACATCAATAATTATTAGTTTATCATATCCTGATGAAACTAAACATTATTCAATTGAACTACCCAAAAAATCCAAACCTACAATATTTGAGAAGTATCTATTATTATAATATAGATAGAAAATACCTCACACATATAAGTACCTATGATGAAATTTAAACCATATCACACGTGTGAAATAAAAATATATTAACCATTTAAACTATGAATAGATGTGCAAGTTCAATAGTTTGGTAATATATCTTTATGAATTTTAATATATTTTGAAATAAAGTCTTCAAAATAATATATATATATATATATATACATTTATTGGAGAGGAACTTAATTTTGGTACCTCGATATGACTACCAACCGCAGTAAGCCATATTTAATAAAAAATGAATAACTAAATATATGTTCTTATGTTATGCTAACGTAATTTTAGTGGTAGGGTATCCAAATAAACTTTTCTGATATTCGGTTGGTTGATCAAGAAAGAATATGGAAAAATGAAGAACGAAACACTTACTTGTCAAGTATTTCCAAACTCAACACGGACTCAGCTGGGTCCTTCCTCTGACTTTGTCCTCTCCACCCCACCGAAAAATGGCGCCAACAGCACGTACCCTCGAACCCGAACCGGACTCAATTCGGGACGAACCAGAGCCGAGTTGGACCGCCAAATGGTGGCCCATATTGCCCCCGGACGAGTCACCAAGGACAAACACTCGGTCAAAGTCAACCTCACTAGTGTTGAACCATGCATCATCATCAGCCTTTTCACTGTTCAAAGCTTGAGCTTGAAGCCATTTCATACACTGTATGCATCCTCCATGGCAGCTGGAAGGCGGTGTTCCGGGGCCAATCTGTAGTCAATAGCGACAACGAGAGCCCCGAGGCCGGAAGCTAAGCGGACGCAGCAGTTGTGGAAGTTTGGCCAGACGCGTGAGCCCACGCAGAAACCGCCGCCGTGAATGAATACAAGAATGGGAAGTTTGCGAGGCGAAGAAACGGTTTTGAAGAGGCGGAGATGGAGGTGGTGTGTTTTGTCGTATAGAAAATCTTTGAAGTGGACATCACTGTCATGAATCAATGGCATGGGGAAGTGTATGTTGTTGGACCGGAAAACAGTGCCATCACTGTAGAGTTGGACAACACCATTGCAATCTTCTACCATGTGAGCTAGAGAACCCATGATTTGTTTTTTTGATGTTGAGAGGTAGAGAGAGAGAGATGGTGGTTCTGTGGGTCGTGGAGGTGAGGTGGGTATGTATCATGTATGTGCATACATATATATAGAGGAGGGAAGGGGTAAAAATGGAAATCTCAATTAATTAATTGGGTTGTGTAAGCTTATCCAAGGAAGGTGGTGGCATGGCATGTGTATTGATGGTCATTGGTTTATTAATTGTTTTAGCTTTTATATATGGATAAGCTTAGTGGCCGTAGGGATGTTTTTTGGCAAGGTTGAAGATAGTGTGGCACTTGTATTCATTTTCATTCGTTTATCTTATGGTTTTAAATCCAGATAAAATCGTAGTGGCCATGCTGATTTTTATGTGCAAGGTTGTACCAATAGTATCTTATATGCATGAACATACAAAATCCATAGTTTTTTTTTTTTTTTTTCTTTTTTTAAGAAAGTAAATTTATCTTTATATGTTAGGTTCCTTTAATTTTTTTAGGACTAATCCTTGTTGGACTATGTTTAGTAAGTCTGAACTAACGATTCTCAAGGTTGCAATTGTTTAGTTAGTTAAAACAGAGGTGCTCAAGGTAGTTGTATAAATTACCTATTGTAAATCAAGTCCAGGTCAGCACTAATATAACTGCTTCACGTGGTCATCACATGACATGTATCTTTCTATCCAATCATTTTGCCATGTCACCGTTAAATCTGGGGATTCAGTGGGAATAATCTTCTTGAAGGTTGACTGCTATCTGTACGCTGGTTGATCAGCTTGTGTGCTCTTCAAGTTTCTACATAATAAAATTTCAACATTTTTCTTCATTGTTTTTCTCTCCAGAGAACTCCATGGATTCTCAAGCTTTCTTCAAAGCTTTCAATCCTGAAATTATTTGTAGTTACACGCTATAAAATGAGTTTTGTCTTAAATATTAATGCATATAATTGTACCTGAAAAAAATTTTATGATCAATCCTGAAATAGACTGTTTGCATATAACAAATGTTCAACCCACTTAGTATGATAAAAAGACAGCAAAGCACTCATAAATCATTAAAATAACTCCAGTTACTCTTGCAAATAGCTATGGCAGAGGCGCTCTGTCATCGTCTTAGATCATCAAAGGAATATGTCTCAGGAGGTCCCTCATTTCTCTCTCGTTCGGTCTTATCACTATTTGTAAATATCTTCTGAACATATAACATAATTTAAAGTTTTAGAATGTAATTTATACATGATATATAATAATTTTAAAAGGGTTGATTTTGAAGTTTATAACTAAACACTATGTTGGATGCGAGACAATTGTGTCACAATATCTACAAACTACAACCAAGAAAACTAGTTAACTTGTTAGTTGGCTGTGTTAGATTATTACGTATTCTCACATCCAATCACATGATGCTCATTGACATCATTTATAGTTTACTGTACAGTCACAATCAATTTTAAAAAATCAATCTATTCGGTAACGTTCACAGCTTTTTATGAAACTCAAATTTATTTCACATGAGATTTAAACAAAAAAAAAAATCATCTCATGTGAGATTGTGACATGATTGGTATATATATGGTGATAAATCAAGTTCATTGACATATTTCGATGTGCTACAAAACTTCATTCATAGACTTAATTGTGCAGTAAATGACTACATCAAGTAAGTTTGGAATGAGGTTATGATATTTGCAATGCAATTTTGGAGGCTCGGCCGAGGGCCGAGGCGATTGAAGTCAGACAAGGTACGGACGAAGGCACATTCTGAACATCATATTTTATTGGCCGAATGATTTAGGTTGTGTCGCAACAATTAAAGCAATGACAAAAAATTTAATGTGCTTTTCCTTAATTATACTAATTTTTATTTTAATACAACATTAAAAATTATGGCTTGTATATTAGTTAATTAATTATATGTTGCATGGACTGTGTATGTCAAGACCCAGTCTAACGTTTTAGTTCGTCTTGTCTTGCGGTTCAACGTCCTTGTCCAACTATGTTTGTAGCAGTTATCTCAAACCGTATATTTTTCTAAGGTTAGAATTCTAGTACTAGTCAAGAATCAAGATAAGCGAAGTGAAACCTCAAATTTTGTACCATTAATTGTAGGGATAAATCTAATATCCCCCCTGTAGTTTGATATAATGGTCAAAAAACCCCCTACCTTAAAAAAATCGCTACAGACCCCCTTCTAGTTTATAAAAATGATCAAAAAACCCCCCTCTTGTTTATTAAAATGGTCAAAATACCCCTTACCGTGAACTTGGACGTTAGGAATCAATGTTTGACCGTTAATTAGAAAGGGTAAAACTGTCAATTCAATATAAAATAGATTATATTTTTTTAAAATAATTAAAAATATAAAAATAAAAATAAAAAAATATAATTTTATTAATAATTTTTAAAAAAATTATGTCCACCGTCCATCATGTTGATGGACGGTGTACATAATTAAAAACAAAAAAAAAAAAACAAAAATAAAAATAAAAAAGAGCAGCTCTCTCATTCTCTCTCTCCCTCTCTCTATCTTTTTCTCTCTCTCTGATCTCCGACGCCGATCGCCCTCCCTCCTCCGCTCTTTGCCTGCCGTCATCCCCTCCGCTCTCCAGTCTTTTCTTCTTTTTCTTCTTCTCCTCCTCCTCTTCTTCTCCTTCTCAAACCCCCATCATCTGGGTTCGGAAATCGAACCCAGATGCGAGCGTCTGGGTTCGACTTCGAACCCAGACGCGAGCTTCTGGGTTCGATTTGGAACCCAGACGCTCGCGTCTGGGTTCGACTTGCGTCTGGGTTCCAAATCGAACCCAGAAGCTCGCGTCTGGGTTCGAAGTCGAACCCAGATGCGAGCTTCTGGGTTCGCAGTCGAACCCAGACGCTCGCATCTGGGTTCGACTGCGAACCCAGACGCTCGCATCTGGGTTCGACTTCGAACCCAGACGCGAGCATCTGGGTTCGAAATCAAACCCAAACGCGAGCGTCTGGGTTCGAAGTCGAACCCAGATGCAAGCGTCTGGGTTCGATTTCGAACCCAAACGCTCGCATCTGGGTTCGATTTCGAACCCAGACACGAGCGTCTGGGTTCTGGGTTCGAAGTCGAACCCAGAAGCTCGCATCTGGGTTCGACTTCGAACCCCTAAGCGAGCTTCTGGGGTTCGACTTCGAACCCGGAAGCTCGCGCCTGGGGTTCAACTTCGAACCCAGACGCGAACATCTGGGTTCGACTTCAAACCCAGACGCGAATTTCTGGGTTCGAAATCGAACCCATATGATGTTTGTGGTGATTAAATGTTTGGTGTAATTGTGCTTGGTGTATTGTTGATGATATTTGATGTTTGTGGTGATTAAATGTTTATGTTTCTGTGTTTGTCTGTTTGATGCTGCTGGTGAAGATTAGTTCCAAGCATATTCTAGCTGCTGGAAACCCAGAAAATGGGTATTCACTCACCGGAAAATGAATAGGAATTTTTTTTTTCAATTTTATTTTAGTTTTTTTGATAATTTGTTTTGTCTATAATATGAGGGGCAAGATAGTCTTTTTGTATACTGTCAATGTCAGGGTGTACTGTTCAGTAACAGATTTAACAGAAGGGGGAAAATGGGATTATGCCAAACTACAGGGGGGTCCATAGAGCTTATATCAAACTACAGGGGGGAAATTAGATTTATCCCTTAATTGTATGGTAGATAGATATGGAATTTGCAATGGGACTGTGAGGTATGTTAGTGACAAGGTTTTCAGGCTTTTATTTTTTCTTTTTTAGATGATAACAAACAATTGACTAAAGATTATACGTATTTATTCATTGTCATATATCATAAAATTATCAAAGTTAATCTTTTCCAGAAGCCAGCGAGGCCAGAATATATTCAATCATATAGAAATTAGTTTGAAGTGATGGAAAATGAGGTAAGCGTACGTTCTGTTGTAGTTTTAAACAAAAATAAAAATAAAAATTTGCTAATTTTTAACACCATATAGAGATGATGATATATAGCTATAAGATCAACACAGTCTATATGATAATATGAACAATGAAAGGACAATGCTACTCTTCATATTAAGAAGAGGTCTTTCTTTTTTAAAGCACTCTTTATTAAATGAGTTTTAGAATCGTTACCACACCAATAGTTTGAGTTTGTATGACACATATTTTATGTTTTGAACAAGGTTGCCATGTAAAAGGGAAACAAAAACTCAATAAGCAGTAAAGATCTCAGTAGGTTTCGATAGATATTTAATCCGTTCGATTTAGCTTCAAACAAAAAAAAGAACAAGTAGAAACGATTGAGAGAGAGAGAGAGAGTAAAAGAGGAGAAAAACAGAGAAGGAGAATATGACTAAGAAAACTCACAACTAGTTGACAATGACGATGGAAGATGATAATAAAAGGGTAATCGATGACGACGATCGAGAACCCATCTAAGTTTAGCATTGTGAAATAGATTGATTAATTTGATTGATGAAATTGGGATTATTATGTAAGGGTTTGTGAAATGGGAAAAAAGGGGGTATTAAAATAGGTAAGGTTCGGCATCAATGGCAAATGGTTTTGGACTTATATAATAGGTTATTTATATTAAACAAAACGAATATGTCATTCATGTTGAACCAAGTGAATATGTCATTCATGTTGAACTTAACAAACATGTCTCAAATTGTTTCAAATTTAAAGATTAAGTTCTTGAATACAAGAGTTTTTTTCTCGAATTTAGGATCTATTTTTTGCGAATTCGATGTCTATATTCTCTCTTGACATTCATTAAAGATAAAATGTGAAGTTTTTAATTTTATGCGCTATTAAAACTCAAATTATTAATCTAGAAATGATAAAAGAGGAAGGCAAATGAGTGTAATTTCCTTCTATTTGCACTATTAAAAGATAATCCTAAAATACAACGTGTGGTGTAGGTAGATTTCTCTTAATTTAATCCTCCTCTCTCACCACCAAAAAAAAAAAAAAAAAAAGCATAGCATATAAATTAACATTTCTAATATTCTATAATTAGTTCATTTAGTGAAATCATTTATTTAATCAATTATAAAAACTTAGGAGAATTTAGATTTTATTTAATTCTTAAATATAAAATTATAAAAATGACCCAAAATATTAACAATTTATTTTTGACCCCAAAAAAAGACATTCATTTTTAACCCCAAGTATAATTTTAATCAATTTTATTTATTTTACATGTAATGTTGTACGTAAATTTCACCTGCATGACAAAGTTTCTATGTGAAAACATTTCATATGCAATGTTACAAATGAAATGTTTTCACCCACATAACATATTTTCAAGTAAAACAGTTCACACACATAAATTTAATCATTTTTATTTATTTTACATGCAATGTTATATGTGAAATATTTAACCTACGTGGAAGGTTTCTAGATAAAAACATTTCGTGTGCAATGTTACAAATGAAATGTTTCACACTTGCATATAATATTTTCAAGTAAAAATAATTCACATGCAATATTCTATGTGAAATTTTTCAAGAGGTTGAATAATGTTAAAAGATGATTGGACTTTTGTTTGAGACTAAAAGTAGGATTTTTTTTTTCCTAGCACAATAAAAAATGCGAGTTTGAAAACATGACACTACAAAATTGAATTGAGTTCGTATAAATAGTTCACGGCAGTGCTATTTATTAAAATTTTCTCAAATAAATAATTTTCTTTTGGACCAAAAATAAATTTTACCTTTCGACATGGAAAAAAGAAGATAAATTTTACCTTTTTCAGGTAAAAATGGATGTTTAAAAAAATTTGAAATCGAAATTGTAGGTTGTATAATTGCATCCCTTATAAGTATAATATTTTTGGCTGCCATATATTATTGCCACATGTGTAAGTTGTTTATACACCAAATTTATTAATACACCCATTAGCAAAATTTTTAAATGACTTAATTACTCTAAGCACCTGCTTAAATACCAAAAATAACTTTATAATATTTTTTTTTTCAAAAAAAAAAAAAAAAAACTCCTCTTAAAACTACTCATCGCCTAAGGGAGTGGTTATTAACTTATTATTCAGGAAAAAGCAAGCTTGGATACAAGGGACTGCACTGTCATATTCAGATATTCTAACAGCAACAGCCGCCATCCATGGCATGTAGGAATTAGGTAATTATGCATGAATTAAAAAGAAAAATTGTTTTGGCATGTGAGATCGGTGATTAAATTGGAGAGAGTTTTGGACCCTTTTGTTTAGAGCAATTTTGCAATAACAACCCGTTGGGTTTCATCAAATTTGGTTTTAAAGAATTTAGATCTATAAATTCTTATTAAGTTTATTTCTTTCTTTAGAAGCTGAATTTTATCACTATAGTCACGAAGACAAATAAAAAAAATAAAAATGGAGGAAAAGATCAATGGTTTTATTAGTAATATCTTAAAGGGATGTATTTGTAATGTAATGGTTGTACAAGCAACTATTTTTGGTGGTAGTCTTTGCACGCTATGCTTTTTCGTTATTACTATAATTACCTAAGAATATATTAGCACAATTTGTTGCATGATCAAAATATAAGTGGACCAAACAAACCGTCTCTTTGAAACAAGAGTTTGATTTCTCACTTGTGCGGCTGTGCCAAACGCGAGAGAAAATGGATGTTCTGATAAAGAGTAATATATACCCTACAATGAGTCAAGTAAAATATAGCAGAAAGTCAACAAATCTTTGAAAATTGCCAAGCTTTAAAATTTATTTCTTTTGAAAATTCGAAGAAACCACTCTCAGGTAATATGAACTTGACAAATTCTATTGTACTTTATGACTTATCCTCCCATAGAAAATTGCTTCAGTGGATTTACAATTTACTTGGTGTGATATTAGTGATCAATTAAATAATTTTATATCATATGTTATTGTGTAATGTACTTAGATGTGATACTAGTGATCAAATTAGTAACTTTATATTATATCATATCATATGATACAAATGAAAGAAAAAAGGTGATAACTGAGGTAACTTGATTAATAAAGAAAAATAACACACCAAATCTTTGAAAATTGCCAAGCTTTAAAATTTATTTCTTTTGCAAATTCGAAGAAACCACTCTCAGGTAATATGAACTTGACAAATTCTATTGTACTTTATGACTTATCCTCCCATAGAAAATTGCTTCAGTGGATTTACAATTTACTTGGTGTGATATTAGTGATCAATTAAATAATTTTATATCATATGTTATTGTGTAATGTACTTAGATGTGATACTAGTGATCAAATTAGTAACTTTATATTATATCATATCATATGATACAAATGAAAGAAAAAAGGTGATAACTGAGGTAACTTGATTAATAAAGAAAAATAACACACCAAAACTTCTCTCTCAAATTATAAAACCATTGGCTTGACCGTAAACCTGACAAAGTCACAATCCATTGTTATTATTTAACACAAGCCAAATGATTGTGAAAGTATTGTATTCCTATCTAGGGATGATGATTATACTCGAGTACCCGCGGATTTATACCCATAATGAATCAGTATGAATTTGATTAACCGGATTCACGATGGATATGAATCCCATTTTCAAATTGTATGGGTTCGGGTTCAGAGTGGGTGCGGGTATGGCAAAAAATCCATATGTGAACCCCTAAACCAAAAATAGAAAAAATTTATGTTTTTTTTAATGTGCACTACTCAAAACCACGTCGTTTTGAGTAGTGTATATATATAGAAATCTTTATTTTCAAACCCTAAACCTCTGCCCTGGCCACTCTCCTCCTCCTGCTCCTCCTCTAGTCTGCCGGTCTGCTCAGCCGTCGTCATTCGTGTGATTCGTCCGTCATCCGTCCTCCGCCACTCTTTCTGGCCTCTGCTTCCAACTCCTCCTCCTCTTCCAAGAGTCCTTGACCCATTCAGGTTTCTATTTCGGTCTCTCTTTTTGTTCAATTCAGTCTGTTTTACTTTTCTGGGCTTTTCGATTCAATTCATTTTACAAGCATGATTATTGGTGATGGCAGATGTGGGGATTGTATTTAATTGGTGAATATGAGAAATGAAAATTAGGGATTATGTCTGTTAATTAGGTTTTAGTTTACTCAAAGTTTCTACATTTTAGCTGTACAGTTTGTTGGGGTAACTTGTTTAGACTGGTTTTATTATTTTTTGATGACGGTCCTGTAATGGTTGGAAACTTTGAAGGTCTGATTTTATCATTTTTATTATTTTGTAGGGTTTCCACACTACAATATTGTACATATGCATATAAATATATGTCAGTACAATTGTCCGCTTGAATGATATTGTTGCTCCTAAGAGTTTTTAATATTATCTCACTAAGAAGAAAATTCAAAACGAACTCTACTCTTTTGTTTTTGAAGTCTCTGTCGTCATTCTCTGAAGATAATAATTTGGTAGTGCATGAAAAAGGGGGACCAGCAATGGCGGCAGAAGATCTCAACGATTATACTATCATCAAAGAAGGAGAGGCTGAGATTCTCATGCACTCTAAAAATGAAGTCTTTTACAATAAAACGCAGGTGCCTAAATCCTCTCCTGTTAGCTTTTTAGTTGAGATAATTTTTTTAAATCATGTGTTTTGGTGGGTTGTGCTTATTTTGTTGATATATTGGTTTTGTAGAGTTCTGTTAATTTTTTTTTTTTTTTTTTTTTTTTAAATAAAGAAAAATTCATCTGAGAAGTCATTTATGGGTTTCCGATCGAATTATTGATGGGTTGGTACTTAATTATAATTGTTGGATTTGATTTTTAAGAGTAAGTTGAAGAGATAGGTTTACATGATTGATCCTTTATGAAATTGCTATGCGTATTTGTCTCGAACTTGTAGATATGTTTGGATTTGAAATATCTCCTCATCTAAGCTTTATAAGCATATGATTGGTTATTGATAGAGTAAGAGTGGAAAACAATCACATTCTACGCACCCATTGATTGTAATGTTTATGTGCTATGAGATTAGGTAAGGTGTGGAAAAGTTGGGAGAGAATCCAAGTCCAATATTTTTGTTGTAAATTAAGAGTTTTGCAAGTTTTGCTGGATGATTTTGTGTAGTAAGAAAGTGTTAGTTATTTTTATTTATTTATTTATTTTTCAGTGGAGACTTCACATATTTGATTTGTTTTTCAACCCAATTATAATTAGAGAATTGAAATAATGTAATCTTTCCATCTTCTAATATTTTTCTTGTGGCATAACAGAGCATATCGAAATAATTCCATTGGAAGAAAACATATAAACAGTTTTTTGTGTAAAAGTAAGAAGCTTTCTAAATTTGCGTTGAGTTAATTTAGTTGTGAATCGATCATTATAATTTATCCAAGGTCACAATGACATCACTTAATTCTCTTTCTTTAATTAGAGATATAGAATTACAATAAAGTAGAAGAGATATAGAAGTGCCTCGTCTGCACAAACTAGATCTATGTTGGCGTTTTATTACTTATTATGTCACTTCTAGTATTACATTACTAACCAATGACCTCTGCTAGTTAGAGTTGTCAATGGGGTCCAACATTTCCAAATCTTTGTCCCCATTTGGGAGGAGATTTGGGGATTTTTTGGGGATGGGGATGGATTCCATCCCCAAATCCAAACGAGAATAGGGATGGGTGAAGCCACCCCCATTGCCGTCTCCCCCATTTATAATGCAAAAATATAAAAATATTTATATTTAATAATTAAAATATTCTAATAGTTTCCCTCATTTCCCCCCTTTAAGACTTTATCATATGTAATAGTGTTATATTGTTTGAACTTTTGTCATATCTTATAACTTATGTAAGAGGAATGTAATTATATTACAATGTTGTGGATTATGTTTGTTGAAATGTTGTGGATTTAGTATGCTGAAATTCTATAAATTTTTTTTAATTATGTTCTCAATTATTATTTGTTTTTAATTTTTTTGATCAAATGGGGTGAAATGAGAATAGAGGAGGAAACGGGGGAACAGGGAATGGGGATGGGCAAACCCACCCCTAAACCCCCTTCCTATTTTCCCCAAATAGGGATTTGGGTGGGAATAAGGGAAGAATGGAGGAAAAGGAATGGGGATGGGGGAACCCCCCTCATCCCTAGTTGCTTCCATTGACATATCCGCTGCTAGTCATGCTGCAAATGACATAATAATTTAATTTGCAATAAGAACGATGATATTTTCTGAAAAATTTTATTAAAAATGCTATCATGGGGAGTTGGGAGTCTGTGTTACTTATGTCACATTAACATTTATCCAAGTTTTTGTGAAATAACAAGAATTCTCCTTGTTTAGTCCTGTATCAATCAACTCCTTTTTATTTTATATTATCACTTCAGTTTATTATTGTTTTTACTGTAAATTTCAGTTAAAAGTCTCTCTGCCAATGCAAACCATAACTGAAGATGATTTGCTGCACGGATATGGTTGTTGATTATGATACTCTTCTATGATCAGGTTAACAACAGGGACATATCCATTGCTGTCCTGAGGACATTTATATCCAAGCGCAAGGAGGAGCATGAAGCAGTATTGTCTAAGAGGGCAACATCAGCACCAAAGGTTTCAGAGAAAGATTCTTCCAGATCTGTTGTGGAAGATGCACCTAATGAATCTGTTATTATTAGTGAAAAATCAAATGGAGAAATTGAAGGGCCTGAAGAGATATCTCTGGGTGAATCATGTGATATAGCACAAGAACCAATCAAGACCACTGAGAGTAAAGTTAAAGGGCAATTGAAGCCGCCTAGAGTTCTTGAGGTTATTCTATGATGATTTTCACCATATACACTATTATTATTATTATTATTATTTGTTTATATGTTTGTGTATACATATTTCTTAGTGTTATTAACTTTTTCTCCTTTCTTAAAGTTTTACATTTTTTCCTTTATTTTTTATTTATTTTTTCTTGTGAGTTCACAGGCTCTGTCAGCTTCTGGATTAAGGGCTCTAAGATATGCTCGTGAGGTGGAAGGAATCGGTCAAGTTGTCGCCTTAGACAATGATAATGGTGATTTGTAATATAGCATATGATATATGATATATCAGATACTTTCTTTTTTTTTATTTCTTTGCATATATTTTTCTCCTTTATGCTGGGAGAACATATTTTTGCACCAAAAAAAACAAAAGAAGAAGAAACAAAATTAGATATATACTATATTTGTCCTTTTGCAGTGTCAGTTGAAGCTTGCAGAAGAAATATAAAGTTCAATGGTTCGGTGGCTTGTTCAAAAGTGGAGTCACATCTTGCTGATGCTCGTGTATATATGCTCACACACCCAAAAGAATTTGATGTGGTATGCATATTCGTTTTCATTTGCTCTAGACCCATGGCTTTTATGCATTTATTTTGTCATTTGTACTCTTAACTGAATTAAAGCAAATATTTGCATCATCAAAACATTAACCAATCAGACTTTCCTCTGACTTGTATCTGCCGTTCAACGAATTTTATACTTACTAAACGTTTTTCCTTATGCTTGAGCTTTGTAACTTTTTTCAGAATTGAGTCACACTCTCTTTTAATTCTGTTGCAGGTTGATCTTGATCCTTACGGTTCACCCTCTGTGTTTCTAGACTCTGCAATTCAATCTGTCGTTGATGGAGGCATGTTGATGTGTACAGCAACTGATATGGCAGTTCTCTGTGGGGGTAATGGAGAGGTTTGCTATGCCAAGTAAGATTATACTCCCTCATCTTTGCATTTAATATTTACTTTTTTGTGGACTTATGTTTTAACTCCTTGTGGAATTAGGTATGGTTCCTATCCTTTGAGAGGGAAATATTGCCATGAAATGGCTTTGAGGATCCTCCTAGCAAGCATTGAGGTACTTTTTATGTTATTTAAAAAGCAAATATATATCATATGCCCCAGTGGACAATTATTGGTTTCAGGCAAAATAAGTGCAAATATATGTAATGAGGAAACAGATTTATAGACTAAGGTAAATTGACTGATAATGTTTGTTTTCTACAAGAGTACCATGCAAATAGATGATCTCAGGAATGCTTATTATTAAGTAATGTATTCTTTGTTCTTTATTCGTTTTAATTTTAAGCAATTGTTGCCTTTCTACTTTTGAATGCAGAGCCATGCAAATCGGTACAAGCGGTATATTATTCCTGTATTGTCTGTTCAAATGGACTTTTACGTGCGAGTTTTTGTTCGCATATACACGTAGGTTCCCATTCTATATTGATATAGATAGTGTCTTCAAATATGAGATATTTACTAGGATGAATAGTGTTCATGTTTTGGTGACTGAAGCAAATATTTATCTGGTGCAGGTCCGCAAGTGCAATGAAGAACACTCCCCTTAAGCTTTCGTATGTATACCAGTGCACTGGTTGTGATTCTTTTCATCTTCAGCCTATTGGCCGTACTGCCTCCAACAAGGTATGCTGCCAACTTTGATCTGCTAATTGATGTGTCATTGACATGTTCATAGTTTGCAGCACGTGTGCTTAGTTGACAAGATTTTGCTTTGTATGCCACGAGCAAATTGGTATTTTGATGACAGATCAGTTTATCATTCTTTTGTGCACCATGGATCAAAGTCCTGGACCAATGGCCTTGTTTTTTTCGTTTAGTTGATAGTAATTTTTGCATCGTTTTGATTTTTCATTCAAGTGTGTTTTCTGTGTACAACTTCAGAATAACAGCGTAAGATATCTACCTGGGTTTGGTCCAGTTGTTCCACAAGTGTGCAGTGACTGTGAAAAGAAATTTGTTATGGGAGGGCCTATATGGTCTGCCCCTATTCATGATCAAGATTGGGTAACGTCCATTTTGGGAGATGTGAAATCTATGAAGGATCGGTATCCTGCTTATAATCGCATCTCTGCTGTATTGACAACAATTTCAGAGGTGTGTTTGTTTTAATATTCCTTTTCCTTTTCATCTATTGCCTGATTTCATATTTTATGCAATAGTACATCGGCAATCAATAAACCATCTAAGTCTCTCTCAATACAAAGTAGTCAACATTTGTCTAATTTTTTCCATTCCTCAGAACATTTCTTTATTGAAGAAATTGGTTTCTGGTTTTACATGCTACATTTACCACTTAGAGGTTCCTTGCTTAAGTAATATTATCATAATTATCTTTGTTCTTTGTTGGACTCTGTTTTCACGAATAATTGATAGGTGATACTCAGTCTCTAAAAAGTTAGGTCCGTAGTCCTTGTCACAAATTATCTTGTCTCAATAGTGTCAATGTTCTTGCAGTTTTTGGTTGATTTCTTTTTCCTAGAAGATTTTGGGTTTTATCTTAAGTTTTCTTTACAAAGGTAGCCTGCTCTACACTATTTATGAAGCTTTATGTCCCAGATAATACAACTTATTATATGCTGTGCCCTATTCTAGAGCCTTATGCATATCAGTCAGCTGTCTTTAAATCTTCTTGCCCCAAGAGACAATAAGTTGCCATATAAAGTTTATGAAATGTGACATGCTAATTTTGCTTGGAAAGATACTATCTGATGTTTGTTGGACATCTGAATTTGCTCGTTGGATGGTCTTATTTAACATAGTATTAAATGCTGGTTTTATCCTCATAAGCAAGACAATAAACTTTTCAAGTGGACCAGGCCTAAATAAAGAACCAAGGTGCAGAACATATGCAGATTTGTGGCTACGTAATTACTTAATACGATAGTAGAGCTAGTTTCAGTATGTATTGGATTCTGTATGCGTACATAATTTTACTTGTAAGCGTTGATGAAGTTATTCATTTGTATTTTGGAAACAATCCGCTTGACAAGCCCCCAGTCTTGTGCATGATGGTGTGTAGAGCTTAATATTATTGTTTCACATTCCTAGCAAGCTTAAGCTCTTTGTTGATAGAGACCGATGGCTGTCAGCAAAGAAAAACTTTAGATGTCCAGCTTATGGTGTCTAATGAGTCATAAATTTAAGGTCAAAGTAATTTAAGACTCTCATGTTGGTCAAAGTCTGTGTATAAGAGTCATTAGTGTTTTCTATTATTGGCAAGCCAAGCAAATATTTCCTGGAAGTTTGTTCTACTGAAATTGAGTCCTATCTATATGTATGCTGATCTTCTGGGTATCGAATGAGTGAATAAAAGTTTGATTTTTTTTTTTATTAGTTTGTGAGATGCTAACAAACCTAACTGTGATGTCTTGGTGCCAGGAGCAAGTCCTAGATAATATCTCAAGGTTTTGTGATGCAATCTGCCTTAGGTGTGATGCCTACTATCTTAATAATCTTCTGTCTTTCTACTCCTAAAGATTTTTTTTTAGCCTTTCAAACCAACCGACAGCTCATAAGGAACATATCCCAAATCTGTCCTGCATCACTTGCTTTTAGTAGTTACTCAAAGAGTTGCGTCATGAGCAATGTCTATACCTTGATTAACAGAATGAAATTTTTAATCGCTATGAAGATATTTTAACATATGGATGTTCATGTTCTCATTTATGAACTATTTGCAGGAATTGCCTGATGTTCCTCTGTTCTTGAGTCTGCACAATCTCTGCGCGACACTAAAATGCACCTCCCCTTCAGCAGTGGTTTTTCGTTCTGCTGTTATCAATGCAGGATATCGTATATCTGGAACTCATGTGAATCCGCTGGGGCTCAAGTCAGATGCTCCCATGGATGTTATATGGGACATAATGCGATGCTGGGTAAGGACTTCCTTTCAATACTCTTTTGTGCTGATGCACATTCAGAAGATTATTTAATCAATTAATCAAGTTAAAAGTTTACTGAGGTTCAAGCAGATCATTTGTATATATGGCTATTTGAAGAACTACCCATAGGAGCTTGTTTTCTTGAGATTTGGCCTCTCTAATATCTAATAATTCTACACCAGTGGTTTATGTGTGAGGTAATTACGGTGAAAGGTGTTATATGTATTATTGTGTTCATATTTATTTTTTTATGTAGGTGAAAAATCATCCAGTAAAAGCTCAACCGCCTGATCAGCCAGGAAGTGTAATCCTTGCCAAAGAACCAACTCTTCAAGTATGTTTGCCAAGTGGCCTTTTTTAAATCAATGTGCACTGGTTTTCAGTTTGGACTTCATGGATTAGAAATTTCTCACATGCCTTTGTATCCACTCAGGTGCACTCAGAAGTTGGCATATTGCTAGAAAATTATTTCCTTTTTTTTTTGTGTGTGAATAGGGGAATCAAGCTTGCATACATGCACGCAAGCACATGACTAAATATTATTTTCTCTTGGAGTTTTGTTCTTTTGGGCTAGCAAAATTCTCCCACATGCACTCGTAGAAACACATGCACACAAAAGTTAGCATGTTTTAAAAGTTCATTGCCTTATTTACTTATTCTTTTGGATAGGCAAATTTTGCCCGAGCTGTTGCATCACTTAGCAAGGCACAAGCCAAGAAGGTTGCTCGCTTCCTTCCAAATCCTGAAAGGCATTGGGGTCCAAAGCTCAGAGCCGGTCGTCAGATCACAACCAAGCACATCTCTCTTCTGGGCCAAGAGGTAGTAAATGGACATCTTAACCATGAAGAGGGTGAAGAGCCTGATGCCAAACGTCAGAAGACCGAGGATAGCACCTCAAATTTGTGAAATAAAAGCTTTTTAATTCACAATGCATGTCACTCAACCTTAGGTGGCTCAGTGGCTCACTTTAAATATCTTTTTTATGTATCGTTTAAAATTTTGTCATCGTGGAAATTGCTTTTGTTTGTGGGAGAGAGAGAAAGGTAGCGATGCTTAAGTTCATCAGGAGGTCTACTCTTCAGAAGACGATGTGGAGTCCCTCCCTTGACTCCCTTTCTGAAGTCACGTAACCGCAACTTTGTAGTTGAGTTTCGAGGCAAATTTTTGGTAGTTTTGAATTTTAGAATATGAAATATGTTTGAAATCAGGTGTTAGATAAAATGTTTTACTTTATTGAGAAGTCTTATTTATTACTATTAGATGAGTATTATTGTTTGGGTGATTGTTAGCTGTTGATTAGGTGATCGCTAGTGTTTGCATGAAAGCTGTCATTTATTGTCTAGGTGGTTGTCATTAGGTGGTTCTCATTTATTGTATAGATGACTGTTATTTATTAGACTTGTATATTTAAACCCTTTCTCTGCATTTTGAGAAAACAGTGGAAGATTAATAAAAAACCACATGATATCAAAGCAGTACTGTTTTTAATATCAATACGGTATGGTTTTATCCAGCTCTTTCTTAGAAATCTCTCCAAATCCAGAACCAAACTCTTCAAAAAATAGATGAGGTTATGGAGGAGGATCTAAAAATAACAATATTCCTTATCTACCCATTACGAGTCATAAACTCAATGGGAATAACTACCTTCAATGGTCCCAATTTATGAAAATGTTCGTGAAAGACAAAGGAAAAATAGAGTATCTGATTGGTGCACTACCAGCCCAAGTGAAGGAGGATTCAGAATTCAAGAAATGAGATATTGACAGTGGCATGCTCATGTCTGGGCTCACCAATCCAATGACTAATGATATAAATGAGAATTTTCTTTTTTATGAAACAGCACAAGAGATTTGGGAGGTTGCTAAGGAGACATTCTTACAGTGATAACAGGGCCTGAGATAGTTAGTGTAGAAAACATGATTCATGACTTGCGACTAGGGTGAGATGACAGTGACACAGTATTGCAATACCCTCACCAGGTTATGGCAGCAAGTGGACATGTATAAGCAACTTGAATGGAAGTACCCGGAAGATGGTGCGCTACATAGAGAAGTAGTCGAAGAAATGAGGATTTACAAGTTCTTGTTTGGATTAAACCAAAATCTAGATGAAGTTCGTGAAAGAATTTTGAGTTTTAAGCCACTGTCGAAAATCAGAGGTGTTTTTTCATAAGTTAAACGAGAAGAGAGCAGGAGGAGATTAATGTTGGGGATTCAAAGCAAGGCTGATAGTGGTGTGGAAGGATCAGCATTAGTGGTTCATGGAAATCAGCACACTACAAGTGATAATCGATCAAGAAAAAATAGACTATGGTGTGATCACTGCAGAAAACTAGGCCACGTCAAAGAAAAATGTTGGAAGATCAATGGAAAGTCGGCTAATTGGAAGTCGACTAGGTACCTAGAACAGCCAAGAATGCAGCAACAACCTTGTCTCAACTAAAGACAATCCAAACCAGGTTGTACGACATCCAACGAGTCAAAATTGATAGAGTTACTGCAAAAGTTTGTCGCATAACAGAATGCTACTGTTGGGACAGCGATGAGTACTGGAACAGTAGCCCAAAAAGGTAAATTTGCTTATGCTTTGACCTCTAAAACACATGGAAATAGATCGTGGATTGTAGATTCTGGTGCGTCCGACCATATGACAGGAGATGCTTCATTATTTCACTCATATAGTCCATGTAATGGATGTTATAATGTTAAGATTGCAGATGGTTCTTTATCGAGAATGGCTAGAATAGGAATAGTAAAAGTCACAGGGAATATAACTCTTAACTCCATTTTATTAGTGCCAAACTTGGATTGCAATCTGTTGTCTGTTAGTAAGCTTTCAAAAGAATTAAGACGTTTAACAAAATTTTCCTCTGATTATTGTGAATTTAGGACTTGGATACTGGGAGGACTGATTGGCAATGCTGAGATGTACTCAGGACTCTACACGTTAAAGAGTGATGTGTTTCTAGTAAGCAAGTCTCAACCAGCTAGTTGTTTAAGTTATCAGGATCAATTTGGTTGTCATATTAGATGAACAAATATGATTCTGTCATGTTGTGGCATTTTAGATTGGGTCACCCTAATTTCATGTACTTAAAAAAATTATTTCCTACTTTGTTTGCTAGTAAAAGTCCGAGTTTGTTTCAATGTGAAATGTGTGAATTGTCGAAACATTCTAGAAGTTCATATCAAATTAGCCTTACAAACCATCCAAATGGTTCACATTAATTCACAGTGACGTATGGGGACCCTCCAAGGTTAACAACGTCACTGGTTCAAGATGGTTTATCACATTTATTGATGATCACACAAGGTTAACTTGGGTTTTCTTGATGAAAGAGAAATCGGAAGTTGGGAACATTTTTAAAAATTTTAACAATCTGATTAAAACTCAGTTTCAAAAAAAAATTCAAATCCTGAAAACAGATAATGCAAAAGAATTTTTCAGTTCATCATTGAATGACTATCTGTTAGCTAAAGGAATTATCTATCACAGTTTATGTGTGGATACTCCTCAGCAAAATGGGGTCTCGGAAAGGAAGAATAAACATCTTTTAGAGATGGCAAGATCATTGATGTTTGCCACAAATGTTCCAAAATTGTTTTGAGGCGAAACTGTACTTACGGTAGCCTATTTGATCAATAGATTACCCTCCAAAGTTTTGAATTTTCAAACTCCATACCAAGTTTTTCAAAACTATTATACCACCAGCAGAATACTTTCACAAATTCCCTTTAGAGTCTTTGGTTGTACTGCTTTTGTTCATGTTTATTCTCAATTTAAAAGCAAGTTAGATCCTAGATCAATTAAATGCATTTTTTCGGGTTATTCTGCTACTCAAAAGGGTTATAAATGTTACTCTTCAGGTAACTAGACGATTCTATGTTACTATGGATGTAACATTATGGAGAATAAATCTTTCTACATCAAGCAAACCAATGGAGATAATTGTGAGGAATATAAAGTGTCTAAAAATCAAATTTTTGTCCCTTTAGAGAGAGATTATATGTCTAGTGATCAAAATAAAACTCAAGAATTCTTTTCTGATAAAGTTCCTAATATGTGTGAGACACCTATACCTAAGGAAAAAGAGTCATCTGACCAATCAACCTTACCAAAACATAATGATGTTCATCAAAACCAGACAAATTAGCCTACAAATATAGATCAAAGTCAACAGAATAGAGTTCAAACCAGAGTCGAACCTGAACCTAACACTGCCAAACCAAATTTGATTGTTTACACCAGAAAAAACAGAACTCAGAAGCAAGTAGAAGACAGAGTACATCTTGAGCCAGGCCAAGAATCTTCACCAGTGATTCAAGGACCTGATCAAGCTGATGCACAAGTGAATGAACTAGAAACCGAGCTTGTCAAAGATGTTGATTTACCTATTGCTTTGAGGAAAGGGACAAGGAATTTAGATCACGTCCTCTTTACCCAATAGGTAACTACATTTCCTATGAAATATTGTCACCTAACTTTAACTTTAGAACTTTCACTGCAAGTATTACAGATGTTCAAATTCCAAAAACAGTTTATGATGCTATGCAAATTCCAGAATGGAAAACTATCATTGAAGAGGAACTAAATGCTTTAGAGAAGAATGACACATAGGTGATAACTACACTGTCAAAAGGTAAAAGTATTGTGGGATGTAAATGGGTTTTCACCATTAAACTCAAACCAGATGACAATATCGAACGCTACAAAACTCGTTTAGTTGCACCCAATCCTATGGCATAGATTATCAGGAGACGTTTGCTCCGGTTGTTAAACTAAATTCAATTTGAATTCTTTTATCTTTGGCAACAAATTTGGACTGGTCTTTACATCAAGTGATGTAAAGAATGCCTTTTTAAATGGTGAATTAGAAGAGGAAGTTTACATGGAGGTTCCAGCAAGGTATGACTAGAAAACTGTGTGTAATGCTGTCTACAGGCTCAAGAAATAGCTCTATGGACTGAAACAGTCCTCTAGAGCATGGTTTGGTAGGTTTACACAAGCTGTGAAGAAATATGGGTACACACAATGCCATTCCGACCACACCCTTTTTGTGAAGCACTCTCCAAATAGTAAAATCACCATCCTCATAGTCTATGTTGATGATATAATCCCGACAGGTGACAATGAAGAAGAAATTCAAGTTTTGAAGAGCTACTTAGCTAAGGAGTTTTAGATTAAAAACCTCGGAGAACTGAGATATTTTTTGGGAATGGAGATTTCTCTCTCAAAATGAGGGATATCAGTTTGCCAAAGGAAATACACATTAGATTTATTAAAGGAGACAGGTATGCTTGACTGCAAACCCGCAGAAACACCCATGGATTACACCACCAAATTAGGCACTGTAAAGGATAGTACACCAGTGGATAAAGGGCAGTTTCAAAGGTTGATAGGGAAACTCATTTACCTTTCCCACACAAGACCTGACATTGGCTTCGCAATGAGCACTGTCAGCCAATTTATGAATGCTCCAACTGAGAAACATCTGAATGCAGTTCACAGAATCCTAAAGTACTTGAAGATGACACCAGGGAAAGGATTATTTTTCAAAAAATCAATTGATTGCAGCCTAGAAATACTCTCAGATGTTGATTGGGCAGGATCAACAGTGGACAGAAGATCCACCTCAAGGTATTGTACTTATGTTTGGGGCAATTTGGTTCCATAGAGGAGTAAAAAGCAAGTTGTGGTGTCTCATAGCAGAGCTGAGATCCATTGCTCACGGGTTGTATAAAGGTCTGTGGGTGAAAAGACTACTAGAAGATCTGAAAGTGTCAGTTCAAGGTCTATGGTGTTGAAATCAGGTGTCAGATGAAGTGTTTTTTACTTTATTGAGAAGTCTTATTTATTACTATTAGATGAGTATTATTGTTCAGGTGATTGTTAGCTGCTGATTAGGTGATGGCTAGTGTTTGCATGGTGGCTGTCATTTATTGTATAGATGGCTGTTATTTATTAGACTTGTATATTTAAGCTCTCTTTCTGCTTTTTGAGAAAACAGTGGAAGATTAATAAAAAACCATATAATATAAGATATTGATTTGAAATTAATATAAAATTTGTTTTAACATTTTAATTTTTATTTAGATTTATATTTGACCATGACATCTTATGAAACAATAGTAGTGAGTACAAGCTATTAGAATTGGCAAAGTTTTTGTAGTTATAGAAGTCAGATGAAATTTTATTCAATTTTAGGTTTGGACGCCCATTGCTTAATGTAAACTAGTATTGTTAAAAAGTCTAGAATGTGTCATTCTTTTTGACATATTACACATAAGTACATATAACATTATCAAACTTTTTTAATCAAGACTTTGAGGTTCAATCCGAAATTAGAGCTCATAAAATAAAGGTAACAACTCCTGGGGGTGGGGTGGAAATGTTGATGGGGCATTGCATATTTTGTAGCCCCATGAATCGAACTCGGATCTTGCATGACAAGTTAGGTTGTTGCTAAACGGGCTACACACCATACTCTAGAATCTGTCTTCTCATGTTAAAAAGTCTACGATACGGCTAGTAATTTGTCCTATTGTTGTTTTGTCTTTATTACTTTTGCCAATCTATATTCACATGTTGAATAGGTGTCTTTTGTTAAGTGACAGTCCCACGGTCACTCGGAGTTTTTTTCCTTTAATGTGAACGCTAGAATGTTTTCATTTTACCCATTTGAAAATGCTCCACTTTAGCCAATAAGTGAGGTGCCCAGCCAGGGACCACCTGAACAACCAAAACCACCCAAGCTGACCTTAGCTTGGGTTGATAATGGCACTTCTACCACCTTACAGTACTGAAATCATAACATCTATTTTATTGCATTTACAAGGGGCAAGAGCATCATCTCCTTAATTTTACATAATTTATGATCCGTTACTTAATCTTCGGATTATAATTAACTTACACTTAAATAACAATGTCAATAAATTCATCGAAACCCGGCGCTTTCTCTAATTTTCTCTCCATAGTATCTCTCTCTTCTATCACTTCTTTGGTAGAGCGGCAAGTTCAAAAGCATATATGTGGAGGAATGAGCTTTCCTGGATTCATGATATTGTTGGGGTCTAATGCTGCTTTGATTCTCTTCATCGTCTTCAAAGCCTCTATTCCGAGCTCCTTTTCCAGATACTGCTAACACAAAGCAAATAATGTCATCCCAGTCCAATGAATTTAAATAACGGTTTTAGTGAAAATATCGGGGTCTTAAATTTATGAAAATATAATGAAAATATCGAGAATATTCTCAAAATATCGAAAAAATTTAAGGATATTTTTAATATTGGTTACCTTAAAATTAAGAAAATATCGGGATATATCGAGTATTATTTTGATATTTAGTTCATTGCGTACCACTAATTACATTAATTATGTTCCCACAAAAAACCAACAAAAAACTAAACATCTAGTACTGAAAACCAATCTAATACTAAAAATATGTTGGGGTTGAGAAGAAAAAGAACCAACTGAAGCACAAAGTGTCCACAACAGTGTAATCTAATCAGTCATCAGGAATTATTTTATGCGTGTCCAGCTATACTTGCCAACTAAGAATTACTCGCATCACATGACATCGAAAAGTTATGGAACTGGCAACACTGGAGAATACAAGTCCATGGTGGTGGTGTTAGATTCCAAACCATAGTCATTCATGGTGGTGGTGTTAGATTCCTAACCATAGTCACAATATTATCTCAATCCAAGAATCTATACAAAACAGGGGGATATACAACAGAATAGGAGTGATATACCTTCATCTTCCCTGTGCCAACTCCATGTTCACCAGTACATGTTCCTGCTCATTAGCAAAAACACATAGACCAAAATTTAGCACCAAAACTGGCTCAGCTTAATTTTAGGGAGTATCTTGAGTAATCATATTTTTGTTATTGAGAACACAGCAGACAAACCTTAACCTTACAGCGTTTCCTGATAACTAAACCTACATCATAT
This sequence comes from Nephelium lappaceum, assembly GCA_021234005.1. Classification (NCBI taxonomy): domain Eukaryota; kingdom Viridiplantae; phylum Streptophyta; class Magnoliopsida; order Sapindales; family Sapindaceae; genus Nephelium; species Nephelium lappaceum. The sequence goes on from CM038011.1 coordinate 8,578,319, forward strand.
GTACAGAAACGTAGCACCACTATCTTAGCATCGATTTTCTAAAAATGGACAGATATTCCTTCAACTGTCCAGAAATAGAGTATTTACCTTCCATCGACAAGGCGGCATGGACCATGAGGTGGTTTAGCCTTTCTGCTTCCTGCCGCTGCTCCTCATCCTTAGGATCAAACAGAATCACCGTGTGAAAATTTCCATCTCCAGCATGAGCAATAACTGTGCTGTTATTAGAACCATAATAGGGCACATGCAAAACAAACATCAGCTCAAATGTTCATGCTGATAAAGAAACATAAATGTAATAACCTGCAAATTGAGTTAAACAAGAACAACTATTTTGACCATACCAAACCAGTGATGATCCATCAAGCTCTTTTTTGGACTTTGATATCAATTCTGCAAGGTGAGATAGAGGAACACAAACATCCTGAACACAAGTATAGTAAAGAAACCATTAAGCAATATAAGGAAGGGACTACTATCTGACATGCATGAAGTGATCCTTATAAGTGACTTTCCACTGGAATCATAAAAGTTTGTCAATATAGAACTCACTGTAGTCATGGCCTCGAAATCAGGTTGCATTGCAAAGCAAGCCCAGAGTGCTTCCTTTCTTATCTGAGTGGAACCAAAAGGAACATTCAAAATGCATATAGATTTACAAATCACAAAATTTTATTACACAAGTAACAATCAACCTGAACACAACATTTAAGTGGAGCTGCCAATTTGAGCCAAAAAACAAGACACAATACGACCAGAAATCTGGTTAGCATTGAGTTTTTCCAAGATAGTATCACTGAGTTGAGAACATGAAAACTGACCTGACACCTAAAAAACTAAAAGTCGAGGTTTCAGTTAAGGTCATTCCACTTAATAGCCAAATAGTAGACTCAACACTTTTAGGTTTCTTTCAACCAAGACAAGCATTTCAACATTCAGATGAAATTAAGTGCCTGAAAGCCCTACGAGAGAACAGCAAAAATTATAAATAAATGAAACTGCATGAATGGAACCCTTAGACAGTACTGATTAAATTGCATAAAAATTCAAGAAACACAAGTATAGATAGCCCATTTTACTTAAATTCGTTATAAATTTACAGCATAACTATCTGTTCTAATGTTTTTACAATTATGGACACTATGAGAAGGTAAGACCATCGTACAATCACTGGTACAGTGCGAACACACTAACTTTAAAATTGAAATATTATACAATCCCTATTATAAAATTAAACAAAAAGGGTGACAGCCCCTATAAAGGGGGAAAAAAACACATTCAGCAGAAAGCAGATGAAAGAGCCAACAATTAACAGGTCTAACAAGAAAGAACTCAGATGCAAACTGTTATACAGTAATCAAATTCCTATTACCCTCCAGAGTTCCTTTTTAGCTTCAGGATCTTCTGCAAAAACAAAATCTGATCCATTGTGCTCAGAAACAATCCTCCGAACGATGAGTGTCTGCTCATGTGCATATGCCTCTAACCAACAGTAAAGACAGTTTAATAAAAGTCCGCACAGGTAGAAATGAAGACAAAGTTCATGGAATGGCTCCTCATTGAACACCAGTGCATTCATCCAAGACGTAGCAAGCCAATGGGAAAAAAAAACAAAAAGAAAAAAGAAAAAAGAGAGAGAATAAAAGATCATATGGAGAGGAAACAAAAAGGATGATTTGTGCTGAGTCCCAACAACCACATAATTACTAATATTACATGTGAAAAGCAGTCAAAAGATGCATCAATTTCCATACCAGTGTTAGGTATGACCAATTACACAACATCGACAGTTATCAGAGAAGTGAAAATTTTCTGTTAGAATGGAGTCTTCTGCAACCACAGGAAAAGCATAACATCCTACAGAAGCATGGGACCCTTGGTGAAGAGTCCATTCAACAGAATTTACAATATATTCACCATTCAAATATGCTTTGCGCATCCTTTTTCATATTAAATATTACTTTAGAGAGCTTAAAAATACTATTATTCAGTTTCAAGTTTCTCCATCATGATTAAATTATTATTAGTTATCTATGTTTGATCTGAATATATTTGTGTTTGAACTTAGTTTTTAAGGCAAGGCCATCAGTCATGCACATAAATGTGTTTTATAGTGTTTGAACCTTTACCTACAAGTTTAAACTTTTAGATTTCACATTTTCACTTAAAAGTTACTAATCATTGAATCAGGTTGGTTTGAAATTTAAAGGGAAGCCTACTTGGTGTATTATTGGTCATCCTTGAACCCAAGAGAGTACCAGAATTACTGTTTGACTGATTGACAATGTGATTATATTCTTATTACTCTTGTCTTCTTCTTCCTTTATCAATTTATTCTCACAAAGCAACATACTGGTTACTCCGCTAATCAACATTCAAATGTTCCGAGAAGCTCCAGACCAGTAAAGTTAAAGAGTATAAATATAAAGTTCAAGAATTCAAATAACAAAGAATCAGTTCAACAATATTTTTTCTTTCATGATTAATAGAATCACCAGCTCAAGCAAAACTGAACTTGCAATCTCACTCTATTGTTTGGTAGGAGGAAAGGCCACTTAGGCAGTTAGGCTGAAGACCATTGGCATATGCCACCCAATTAAAAATTGAACACATAATATAAACACCGCAATGCATCTATACACTGCAACAGAGACTACATTCTGCTTGGTCTTGGAGAATAAAAAATCAGATTCCTTCCAGTTTGCCCCTAAGATGGCATAATGTAAACATACAAGATACCCTACATTTATAATATATCAAGGAAAAATGTATAACTGCAATGCACTATATATGTTTTCTTAAATGGCATGGTTAAAAATCAAATAAGTGAAATAATGAATCATATAAATTAGGGATCTCATCTCACCAGTGCCTATAAATTCAAACATCAAAGTTGGAACTTCAGGTAAATTCTTCCCATTTGCGATATTAACAGCCCTCACTTGAACTTCATCCAGTAGCTCCACTCTTGATACCTATTCATTTTTATCAAAGTTTTGAACAATCTGAGAAGGAATTGAATAAGCTGAACTAAATTTGCAGAGAAAGTCCTACCTGTATACCGGACATCATAGTGGCAATAGCAACATCTGCTGCATCCTTAATTGTAGGAAAGTTACACATTGCAACCTATAACATAATCACTTCAATAAAAAAATTCATCTTATAAACACATAAAAGGTAAATAATTAAATTTGAGAGTAGTATTTAATAAACAAAACTAATTTATAAGACAACTTCATATAAAAAGGAAATGCTTCACACCACAGAGAAAATCATTGTACCACTGAATGCTGAGGAATTTTCTGAAGCCGCAGAGTAACTTCTGTTATGACACCCAGGGTTCCCTCACTTCCAATTATCAGGCGGGTCAAATCATACCTAGCAAATCAAATCTCATAAGGTTTGCACCTTGCTGAAGTTCAAGAAACTAATTTTCTATGCATCATGAAACCACGAATTAGATAACAAACCAATATTTCTCCTTTCTCTTCCTCTCCCACTCATAACAAAAGGATATTCCAAATTAGCTGCACATAGGCCTTATTTGGAACACACACATATACAAGGGCTCATAACATGAATGTTAAAAGAGACTTGGTTGCATAGTTAACATTTTTGAGAGTTGCACTGACATAAGTATATCAAGGAATTTTTTTTTTTAAAAAAAAAGAGGGATTTATAGACCAAAGCCGTGGATGAGGTCAATTCATGGTTGAAACCGAGGATAGAAAAAAGCTCAAACACTGATTGTACACCTCTAGAGGTTGTTTTTGTATTCACAGACATATTGGTTAGAAATACTTCATTCTAGTTTCTAATTCTTATTAATTTACTTTCCCAACAAAAAACTGGCTTTCAGAAAGAAATTAGAAAACAAACCCTGCAGCACTTTTTCGAGCACGAGAAGCTGTCTTGACAACATCTCCGTTGGGAAGAACTACCTGAGATGCACAGATTATGAGGAACATATCACTAATGTAACCAAAGCATACATTAGAAGCGAATTTGACAAACCTTTAGATTGATGACATTATCACGCATAGTTCCATACCTACATGCAAAAAGCAAAATAATTAGCTCCAATAGCATTCAGACAATCTAAATGATCTCTTTTGTAATTGCTTTAAAAGATTTGGACAGTGAGGAAAGAGAATAACTCAAACCACTGCAATTTAATGGAAGCATTATAGAATTATTTATGAAAGAGAAAACAAAATAGTTGAATAATTGAAAATTTAGTTCCTAAGAATTTCGAATCTAGTGCTAAACTTGAAACGTTTCACATCCTTGATCATATCCAACTCTAAAAAGATAAATAAATAACTAAAGCAATCAACAACGCTTAAAACAGCAAAATTATCTCAGGAGAAACATGTTCTTACTAAAACCCACCATAATTGAGAGTAATATTACAACATCAGTCAATTAATAATTTGAAGTGCCTGATTTCAGTAATAAATCAGATTTTACAGCTAATGAAGCAGAGCAACTACCTCACAGCTAAAGAACCAGAGCAGCGTGTAGCACACATACCCCCAATGGTTGCACCAGGCCCTGTAAATTAAAACAAAGACGTTAATCTCAATTGCTAATGTGACAATGATAAAGAAGAAAATAAGAGCAGTTCTTAAGGAAGCTGTCTAGAATATCATAGTAAATTTTAAGCAAATGAAAATGTGACAACTTAAACTACACTGTTCCAAGGCAAACACATTTGATAAATTGGACTTTATTTTGATCTTAAATCATTTCATGGTTTTAGATACCAGTAAAATGAGGGTGATGGGGGTGTGAGGGGTTAACAAATGTGACAACAATAAAGACATTCATAAACATTTCCTCTTAATAATACAAAGTAAATTTGGAGAATGTAGTAAACTGACCAGGATCAAGGGGAAAGAATAGACCATATGGCTCCAAGTACTCATTGAGCTCCATCCATCCAATTCCAGGCTCAACTACCACATCCATGTCCTCAACATGTAATGCTTTAACACTCTAGAATGTGAACAATAATTCCAACATAAGCCTAACACAAACTAAAAATCAGAAAGAATCTACAGAATACATGTAGTTTTCCTTTGACACATGCATAAGGTACGCAATCAACTACTATCAGAATAATTTCATTTACTGAGATGCTTAGAGATTCAAGTACTTAGTTGTCCTTAATTTTGCAATGTAATGTTTCCAAGAATTTCTGAAATGAGAGATAAGATTAAGTTCTAAAGAAAAAACACATGTTGGGTACAGCCAATGAAAGAGCTTAGGAAAAACACGACCATTAATACTATGATCAAAATGCTTATTGAAATCGAAAAAGTAAGAGTAAAAGAAAAATAACCAACTGTAACTCAATAAAGCCCAAGTAAACCTGCCACAACTGTCAGGCTTTCTAAAAGCTCCACGGTACTGTGGGTAATAATAGCTCCTTAGATCAGCAACAACTTGATCTATGCATCCTAAGACTTTTAGGACAAGTTCGCACAATGTTTAGTATCAAATTTGGATATGTTGCTATATTTTTCATTTAAATATGGGACGTAAGAATTTAAAATAAAATGGTTGTAGTCAGAATAAATTTTGCTATATAATCCTAAAACCAGCATAAATTCTGAACAAAGAGAAAATGATTTTCAAGTGAAACTGTACCTAGAAACACAAGGAAGACTTTATCAGCTACTAATAACAAAAAATTATAATCCAGTCTTCAAATTTTACCCCTATTCAAAATACTAAGAACCCAGATTTTTTCAACTCGTATCCAAATCTCGGAAAACTTGTTTCAACTGGTAAAACCAAATACACCCTTATTTCAATAACACATGAAATTTCAAGAAACTTTTAAAATATATATTCATTTTCCAGAGAACATGAAGCATATCGTACAGATAGAACAGCTCTTAGGAAACTGAATTAATAATTTAGTAAAGCTAGCAAATTGAAGGTACAACTATAGGTAGTAGTAATAAAAAGAAGTTGCAAATAAAGCAAGACAAGCAGACACACAAGACTTCCTTAAGTCCCCCAAAGGAACTAAACATGGATTCGAACTTAAATAAAGCACACAAGAGCATCAAATTCAACCAAACAAATACTTTTCAAAATAATAGTTGTTAAAAGGCTTAAAATACTATTGTTGGGTCATTCCTTAACAACTTAAACTTTTCAGTCTAACAGTTGCTAATATGGTATCAAAAGCACCATAAGTGTCTGGGTTTGAGTCCTCACATTTGATAATATTTGAATTTGTTATCAATTATCTAAATTTGCTATGTGTTTGTTTTTGGGTTTGAGCCATATGGCAAGCCTGTTGGTCTTGCACATGAAAAGGAGTGTTAGGCAGCTTAAATATTATCGTTGCTCTTCTTAACAGCTTAATATTTGGGCTTAATGGTTACTAACAATAGCTAAGAATGGTATTAATTAGATTATTAAGAAAAGTGGCATTGATAATCATCACAAGACTGTTAAGCAACTAGGTCTTAGCAATAAACAATATTGGAAATTCCAATAACTTCAATCCATAGTCAGAATTACAAAATCTAATAAGTCACTTTTCCTCACAAATTAAAGCAAGAATCATTTGAACTGATGACATCACACAAGGACCAGCCTATTGAATTTCTATTATTGAATCTTCTCAAGAAAGTCTGTTGGTTTAATGAACCCTCCAAGGCCCCAGATATCAAACCTACAAAGACAAGGCATCGAGAGCTTTTCTTGGATCTGAACAGCATCCATATTACTTTATACTACCATAGAGTTAGGGTTAGGGACTTGTAACTACAAAAAAAAAAAAAAGAAAAGTGAGAAACAGATAGATTAATAAACTGAAAGACCTTATTTGCGTTAAAATATATCACAGAGCAACAAGGACATGTTTGTCGAACACCACTTTGTGTAGGACAAGTAAACAACTAACGAAAAACAACCAGGGTTCCAGGGGATACCAAATTCTCTGAATAGAAAATATAATTGAGTTCTCTGGCTGGTGTATATTCTTTGGCCCAAGCAGGTAGAGCCAGTAACCAGAAATTGAAGGAACTAGTTAATTACAATTACCATATGCACTATAACAGAACCAAAATACTCAATGACATCAGGGAGTGAAAAATTAAAGTCATAAAGTTCCAAATTTTAACGGCAGTAGATACATCTGATTAAAAGAAGCCCACAAGACTTGCTCATAATCTTTGTTCGCAAGGGAAGGTAAGTAACTGGCACGACTTGCAACAAAGGATGCGGTCCAATAAAGAAATTGCCAAAATTTTTACCAGATTGTATACTGAAGAAATGTTCAATTAGATGAATTAAAGTTCATGTCAAATAAAATATATACAATAAAATAAATCGATTACATACTTTCATGAAAGACATGTCAATGCAAACACCTCCATTAGGAGATAAGGTGTGACCCTCAACTGAGGTAGCTCCACCATAAGGCACAATGGGGACCTGATTACAATGTAAAAGAACCCAAATTATCCCCTGCTAAGAAGCACAGAATTTTATATATGATCAAGTAAAGCTAGAAAATGAACTATACAATCAGACAGGGTAGTCACACCTTGGATCCAGTTACAGCATCTTAGTCATTACATTGGATGATATCATCCCCAATACCAAATTTGAAATGCTTATACTAGCACTATCCTAGTTTGGAAAAAAGAAAGAACCAGACCTTATGTTTGTCACAACATTTGACAATCTTGGAAACTTCTTCTTCAGACCTGCATGCAGAAATGTTTAATTGAAGCATCTTGCAAAGAAAATTATGAATCATGAATACAAATGCAGTCAAAGTCAGAATAAAACTTTATGAGCTCTCTCTAGAAACTTACTTTGTTGGCTTTCTTCTAAATGCATGAGACTCCTATGCAATATGCAACCATCAATCTAAGCTTACAGGTTGTATAATGGAGACTTAAATTACAACAAACATTCACAGCTCAACCAAGATGGTTTCGAGGAACCGAGCAGTCAGGTCCGGATCAAACATGAATAACTATTGTAATAAATAAGGTTAACCAGGAAAACTTGCTGAATGATACACTGGTGTCAACATGAGACTCGAAACAATCATTTCATGTGCATTCCAAACGAAAGAGAAACATAACGATTTCAATTATTTTTTTTTCCCAAATTCCATCTTTTTAACACACAAGTTTATCAAGCAAATCAACTTTTGTCTTTAAACATTTCTCCGCATAGAGAATTGAAACTTATTGCAATCTTTTTGTTAATATAATCTACAAAGGAACTAAAAAGACAAAAACTTATAAAATTCGGGATCCTGCAAATCGAAATTTGATATAACAACAACAACAATGAAATGTGAACTTAATAAAAAAAAAAAATGTAAGGAGTGAAGAAGCAATTACCTTGGAAAAACGACGATATCAGGAATATTAACAGCTTTGTGAAAGCTGTGATGTGGTTTTCCATGGAAGTACCTCTCGTCATAATCCATTGTCATGTTATCCTACCAAATATTTTAAAATGAAGGTTGTACTCTAATCACTTCGTTCAAACTTACTTATCACAACCAAAAATAAATAATGCATTTGAAAAGAATGAAAGATCATATGCATACTTTACAAATGGCCTTCAGTTCATCAACAACCTCCTGTGGAACCTCCTTATGGGACCCCTTCACCACATACTCTGTGCTTCCTTTGCCACCAATGCTCACAACCCTGAACCCACAAATCAACATTATACATAAACGCACATATATATATATATATATATATGTATGTATGTATGCGTGACCAAATAAATAAGATTAGAGAGAGACCGAGAATCGTGAGAAGAAGAATCGCAGAGAGAAGGAGTGGTCTGGGATTGAATGGCGAGGGATCCAGCGGAGACGGCGAGAGCTAAGGGAAGCAGAGAGGCGAAGGGCTTCTCAGCTTTGGATGATAGCAGAAGAGTGGTGATGTTAGTGTTGTGAGTTGTTGTGAGTTTGGAAGCCACGGAGACCACTGAAGATGGATTTGGAGGAGGAGCGTAAGCGAGATAGCCAGATAGAGAACTGCCATCATCACTACTGCTTTTGCCTCTTGGAAAACTACTTTCAGGCAACACCTTTTTAGTATTTTCCACTTTTTCTTCTTTGCTTTCTTATTTTCCAAATAGAAAACAATCGGTTGAGTTACTTGACCTGACCTTGCAATCACATTACTAATTCCGTCCAATAACATCCCCCTCCTCTTGCCAATTTCAATTTTAGTTCAAGCTCATGAAAAATAGTTAAGCCCGAAATGTTTTCAGAGGAAAAATCATTACCGCATGAAATGAACCATAAGACTTTCTAAGGAAGTCCAAGAGCTTTTAAATAATTTGCAGTGAATTCACCCCGTAGTATTGTTAACTGCACCCCATTAGTTAAAACAATAAGAAGGGCCAATGTATACCAAATTGGATGGGAATTAAAAAAAAATTGGGCAACATGCGAAGAAAGCAAACATAAGAAAAGAGGAGAGAGAGAGAGAGAGAGAGAGAGAGGAAGAAGGAAAGAAAAAAAAAATTGAGAAATGTCTTTGGAATCTTTTTTAAAATGATGTTTTCGAAAATGTAATATGTTTGGTAAGGAATTTCTTAAAAGTTCTTTTTTTTTAATAAAAAATAATATAAATATGTTTGATATTATTTTTTGAAATAAGCAAAATAGTTGTCTAGAAGTAAAAGTATTAATTTGTTTTAAAAACATACTTTGAGAATAGTGAAAAACATAAAAAAAAAAATATTTTCACTTTTTAGTTATCATCTTTAAAAAGGTATTTTCCATTTTCAAAAACACATTTTTAAAAACATACTAACAAATAATTTTCTTTCATTTTTTCTTTTTGAAAAAAAAAAAAACCATTTTCAAAAATACATCCGAACAAGCAGTTTTTATAATTCTTTCTTTAGATTTGAAATTTACTTTCCTTGTGAGGATTCCGACCAGAAATAAGATTTTAAGGTTTGAGAGGATAATTTGAAAAAGGTTTGGCAACAAATAATTAATGAAAATTTTAGAGATGGAATTGGTGTACTAGAGAATTACTTTTAGTGGTTAAACTAATAATATCATTTTCATATTTAATTTAAGTTTGGGCAACAAGGAATTTATTAAATTAAATTTATTTAGTTTTTGGGATATAAATATTTATATGGAAATTAATATTTATAAATGATGAAATTATGGGAAGTTAGGAATGAGTGGAAGTTAATAATTTGGGTGTCATTAATATTGAATAAATATATTCCAAGTATTGAAAATGTTGGGAACGATTTAAAATGAGTTCACGAGAAGAATAATTCAAAAATATATCTATTAACCCTATGGGAGATGAGTTAAGGATCGTTCTAGAATCAATATTGATGGACGATGGTGTCCCATCTAGGACGTCCACCTATCTCTATCTCATCTCCATTGTCGACAAAGATCCTAATCGAAATCTCCATTAGTGTTCTCGGTCTCCATCACGTGATGGAGATCTAGATAAGTCTATATCCGTGTGATGGAGACCTAGAAAGTTGGGTCTCTATCACTAGCGACAGAAACCTAGATATCTAAGTCTCCAATGTCGGTGACAGAAACCCAAAAATTTAGGTCTTAATCACTATGGAGATCTAGAAAGTTGAGTTTTTATCGTCGATGATGGAGACTCAAATGTAAGAATCAGATATCTAATGGAGACTCAAACAGAAGAATCAGATATCTAAGTCTCTTCGCATGATGGAGACCCAGCAAGCAATGGAGATCATCACTTGGATCTCCATCACTTAGAGTTGCTAAATTGATGGAGATTTCATCTCTCTTCTTTTTTTTCTTTTTTTTTAATTTGTTAATATATTTAAAAAAAAATTAAAATTAATATTTGTTGTCTATCTAAGATGGATGGTGAAGATTAAAGTTTTTTTTTTTAATTTTCTTTTTCAAAATATATTTTTAAACGAATAGTTAATTTATAATTTACTCTTAAAATCATACATTTAAATTTATTTTTTAAAAAAAATCTAAATCACTAATCAAATGCTAAATTTCTCAAATATAAGGGGAATAATCTTTTCCCTATTTGTTTATATTCACGAGGATTCCATTAAAATCATGATTTAACCAAAATGATAGATTAACATTAGAAATCCTAAGACTTTCCCTTTATTATGTTTTAATTTCCAATTTTAGCTCTTATCAAAACTAATTCAATATGATGGTAAAATTAATTATAAAAATAAATGAATTTCAAAATAAATTTAGATTAAAAATTATTAATTTAATAATTAATTGAAATAACTATTTATTAATTATTTCTTAAAAAAAATGGTCTTTGTCAACAAGGGGGCTCATCCATTCCGGGTGAACAACTAAACCTCCTCCTTGGTCGATTTTTACTAGCTTAAAAATGGCATTATGGATAGGGATGACAATTTTACTCGCAAACTTATGTACCCATGGATACCCGTCAAGATGAGCGGATATGGTTTGACAAAATGCATTGGCAGGTGGACATAGGTTTTATTTTTGAACTTGTAAAGGTTTGGGTACAGGTATGAGTATAAAAATTCCATACCCAAACCCCTTTACCCGCATGTTCAAAAAAATAATTTTTTAATAACCTCCACTCTAAACGACATCAATTTGAGTGGTCATATTTAACGAAGAAGGAATTGCCCAACACCCGCCGAGGTTTGCCAAAAAACAGACAAAAACATATTTATCAGTTTATTACATCAAACCCCTACACCGTTAGTCAATTTCCATTAACTTCAACGGATGACCAAGATTTTTAATCAAATGACCATTTTACCCATAGATAAGAAAAAATACTTAAAAAAAAAATCATCATCACCAGATCATCTTCATCATCTTCGATCATTATCACCATCAGATCATCTTCATCATCATCACCATCAGATCATCTTCATCATCATCACCCTTAGAACATCATCATCACCATCATCACCATCAAACCATTTTACACAACCCAGATCATCTCCATCCAACACCGATCATCAACATCATCATCATCATCATCATCATCACCATCAAACACCATCATCATCATCTTCGAACATCATCATCACCATCAAAACAAACACATACACTATCAAAGCAACCCAGACCGGTCATCTGTCGCCGTCGTCGTTTCTGCACGGCTTGGCGTCTTCGTTTCCGCTCGATCTTGGTGAGGTTGCGACTGGATGAGCTGGTCGGCGACGGGTTTAGATGACCGGAGCAGCTCTTCTTCTTCTTCTTTTTCTTCTTCTCTCTTACCCTCTCCTTCTCGATCTGCCACAGTTCTGTCGTTGATCGGGTCTGGTTCAGGTGGCCTGCGGCTGGTCGCTCGTTTTCGCACGGCTTGGCGTCTTCGTTTCCGCTCGATCTTGGTGAGGTTGCGGCTGGATGAGCGGCACGTGAAGGCGCCACTGATGACATGAAAGATGGTGAGTGAGCGACGAGAGAAGAGAGAGGCAGGGGTGAAAGAATGAGAGAGAGAGAGAGAAAAGAAGAAGATGACTTAGGGGTGTAATGGACCAAAATGCTCTTCACTCTGTTAACATCGACAAAAGTCAACGTTAGGTGTGGGGGTTTTGTGTAATAAGATCATAAATATGTTTCCCTCTATTTTCAGGCAAACCTGAGGGAAGTTTTGTGCAATTCCTTCTATAATGAAATTTGTTTTCAAACCCTACCTCAACTCAAGTCAAAGCCCTTGCCTAATTGTCTCACTCTCTCCCTCTTGGCCAAATCAACGTCGCTAACTTGCCATGACTCCGTCCAAGCTTTATCGTGTGCCGTCTCCAATCTCTTGCACCATCACTGTCCCAATCTATCAAATCGTCAAGTGAGTCTCAAATGCTGCACAAACCAAATCCCGATCGTCTCTCTCCCTCTCCAACCAAATCAACTGATGCCGTGACTCTATCCAAACTTCAACTTGCCTGTCTCTTGCACTGTCATCATCGCCGTCTCAATCTACCCAACCATCATAGTGTCGGTTCTCACTCCTCAGCCACTGTGAGTAGCTTTGCTTTGTGTTCATTTGCTTTGTGACTTTGTGTTCTATTACCTTTCGCTTTGCTTCATTGCTTTATTTGCAATTTGATTTCACTATTTGTCTCATTTGCCTTAGTTTCATTTGGCGAGTATGGGCCGCGGGTATATACCTGCACCTGTATCCATAAGAACCTCGGCGGGTTCAGGTAGTGTATGGATTACAAAATTTTTGACGATTTAGGTATGGATTTTGGTAAATCCGTTCGAACCCTTCCTGTTACCATCCCTACTCATGAAATTCCTCAAATAGAAAAATGAAAATTAACAAGTGGCAGAACATAAAATACAAAATTTTAGCCTAACTTCAAACTGTTCATGTAGACTTCATGTTTATCGTATCACATATAATGTTAAGAAGATTAGTTACGCTTGATTTGCAATAAACAATAAGTATCACCACTAAAGTTTTCCATCTGAACAAACTATATCTTACAGACACAAACAGTGGAATCAAAATTCCTTTTTTTCTTAAAGAAAAAAACATTAAGTAAAAATTATTTAGCTATAATCTATGAAAAAATCTGCAAAACAGTATTAGGAAATGGGGGGGAGGATCTCTCATTTTCATCATTTGCTTTTTAGTTATGTTCATAATAAGCTTGTCTTCCTGAAATTTGAATTGAAACTTGCGAAGATCATTCACCAGGATGGTATGTACCATTGCCTTCAATCGAGGAGATAGTTGAATCATTTTATCTTCTTCTCCTTAAATAAGAGAGGACCGGATAGTCAAAATCCAACTTGCATATTTGGTTTGTAAATCCCAATATTCCTTGGATTGCTTTACCCTCTCAGCACGTTCCTCCATCGTCCTCTCCCTCCAATATTTTTTCAACCTGGAAAATAATTAATAATACTCAGAATGGTTTTTTTTTTTTTTGTGCAAAAGAATGATGTGAGTTTTCAGTTTTTATTATCTTTACTTGTTTTTCAGTAACAGATCAAGTTCATGCATGTGAACTGCATTTGCATATACCCCAGCCTGCATATCATAGGACAAAAAATCAAGATAAGTTAAATGGCCTAACAATAGATAACATTTGTGATCAAACAGTCAAGTTGAATCAGAAACATGCCAAGAAGAGCATCCCCGTGATCTTATTGCATTGCCGATGTAGAAAGAATAAACTTTAAAAGACAACACAGGAAAATATTCCACTAAATCTCTAGCTACAAAGGTGTTTCAGTGATATTAGTTTTAAGTGGCACAATGGAATCGCTACCTGAAACCTTACCCAGCAAGAAACAAAACTAGCAATGATAAAGAAAAAACTCTGTAAAATATATGCGGCAAAGCATCTTTATGAGCAGCAAGAGGTCAGGCATCATGTTATATATTAGACAAACAGTATTTTGTGAAACCTATGGCAGTGTTTGATTCCAAATTAACGTTGTGTTATTGGCAAAGAAAAATAATTATAGAATGGGGCTTTTTTAAATAGATAACTTTTTCTCATTTGTTCTAATGCTAAACACAAACCTCTCTGCATATCGGACACTTGGAATTTGGACTAGCAGCTCTAAGGCCTTCTAAAACCAGAACAGAAGCAGCGGAGCAAGCGCACAACTTACAAAAGAGATGACCACAACTCAAAGCATATGGATTATAAACAGTATCCTGTCAGAGCATGACCAAAAACAAGTTTAAACAGAATACCATCTTTTTCTATTCTAATTCACTTTATAAGTTGACTGATATAGATCTTACCAAGCAAACGGCACAAGTTAGATCATATTCTAACTTCAAAGAATTTGCAAGTGTCAGCGTCATCACAGATTGTGAAGCATTGAAATCACAGGAATAATGACCTGAAGACTCACAAAAACCCCCACCATTTAATCCATTAAAGTTCAAAAGAAATGCTCCCAATTCTATCACCCAAGGTGACTGCAAAAGCTCTATATGTTCAGCCTTCATCTTGGATGTGAAATTCTTCCCATTTACAGAACAATGTACCTACAATTAAAAAAAGTAAGAAACCTCGGCATTAAATAAGATAATGTCAACCAAGTCAGCACATCTATACTAGATATATGGAGTAAAGGTTGCATACTTTATCATATTTCTTGAGGATTTTACGAATAGCAATTGCATTCATCGTAATGTATTCAATTAACATGCCCCCTTCATCTTTCATAGCTTGTTCATTTTTGTAACATCGACGAACAAGTGATAAAAATCTTTGCTTTCCACTTGGAACATGAAGTTTTAGGAGCTTTCTAGTTTTAGAGCTAAAGCATGCAGCTATATCTGAAGCTTCCTTCATCAACTCAGAGAAGAACAACTGATCACGCACTGCAAAATCCTCAAAAAGTTAGCTGAATTTACAATACAAAACTTTAAATAATTTGTAACATCAGTTGTTTTGATAGTTAAAACAAATATTTAGCTCCTAATTGCTTTTTCTTTTAACTCAAACTAGACATAATGAGACTTCATAGCCAAGACACTGAACTTTCACATGTACAAATAACCAAAGTACACCTATAAGAGATCTTGACAGAGGAAGCCATTAGAACATATCACATTCTTTTTTCTTCTTTTTCCAATACTCAGACTTCCCGCGACCTTTCCATTTCTCCCCGCAAGTTTCAATGTACATACAAGAGAGCACTTGGGAAAAACATTAACAATTAATTTATATAAAATTGTTTAAATGAAATTACTAAGCAGAATGGCATAAAATATAGGCACTTAGACAAAGCAACTAAGTTAATCTAAAACCTAAAACAGTTTACCCAGTGGATTTTCAGACACTATCATCATTCGTATCAAATACTTGCAATATTCTACTACACTGGACATCATCGTCACAGCATCCATTGCAAGTTCTATCTTTGTCTAAGACCTAAAAATCTATGGGAACCTTTTTTTTTTTTTTTTTTTTTGTTCCTAGCACCAAAAATTGCGAACTATTTTCGTGCACTATCTGCACGACTACTAAAAAAATTTAATTCAGTGTTTTTGTCCTATTTTTTAAATTTGCGATTTTTTTTACGTTACTTGTTGAAATTTTCTCAAAATCTATTGACATACCAACATTTTTTTTTCTTTTCTAGAGGAAATATTCACATACCAATTTAAATTCGAACAATTAAATTATAATTATCATTCCATATAAATATTCAACTAGAGGGGCTCAACAAATTCAGTGTTCCCGTATCAGTATTTTATATATCTATATATATATATATATGCACACTTCATATATTATTTTACAATTCACGATCAATGAATAGCGAAATTAAAATTGAGTATTAAAATAAAAGTTACCTGAGCAAGACTGGCATGAACATAATTTGGAAGCGACGCGGTCCTCCACAATATTGTCTTCTTGCTCAGTTTCGCAAGAATCATGTAATGATTTACAAGACCTGCACTCCTTCAAAACCTTCTTGAGTCGCTTATACTCCACATGAGAGCATTTGACCAAAAACCTCTTCTGGTCTCCATGCAGATATTCCTTAAACGTTTCTCCAAACTTCATCTTTCCAAAATTAGTAATTTATTTCCAATCTAATTCTGTCGTTTCAGCCAAAACAAACAAACATATAAATAAACAAATATATATATATATATATATGTATACACACACACACAAATTTATATAAAACACCAATAAGCAATAATTAATGTTTTTTCAAAAAAAATAAATACAAGAATACAAGAAGGCGAACCAGAAAATAAAGATTCAAGAAATTCCTAGAACTAAGCGAAGGGAAGTAGGACAATGCTTCAATAGGCCTATATGTCATGTGGCTTGTCACATGTGACATGAACATTCAATCCCACTTGATTTCTTTACAATGACATTATTTTTTTACACTTTCAAGAACTCCAATGTTTCTGATATTTAGACAAGAAAACAAAAAATGAAAATAAGTGAAATTTACCGGTAAAGTTTTTACGATCTGAGCTGAGACCTTCGTCGTCGGAAAGAAAGACACAGGCGTTTGGGAAGTGAAAAAAAATAGGGAGGTGAGAAAGAGAGTTTGTGTCCTTGTGTTAACTTGTGTTAATTGTTTTATTGTTTTTTTTTTTTTTTTTTGATCACTAATTGTTTTATTGTTAATTTTGTAGTGTGTGAAGTCTTTTGAAACGATACGGGACCCCGAGCTTTTCTCGGCCAGACACAACAGCCAACGCAAGTTTGGCCACTGTATGTGTTACGCGTAGTTCAAACGCGATGCAGTGGCATGCGATCTACGTCGTACATTTGACTCTCTTTTTTTAGCTTCGTTACGTTGCCGTTTAGGGATTTTCGATTTTACTCAAATTAGAATGCCCCTTTATAAGTTATTAAAAAAATAGGGTAAAAGTTTTTTTAAAAAAAGGGGGTAAAAATCATTTAAATCCCTATATTTTCAGAAAGAGTTAAATTTTTAATTATATTTTAAAAATTGATAAAATCAACCCCAATATTTCGAAAAAAGTGTCAAATTAATTTATTCTGTTAATCAACTGACGATCAAACTTAATTATCAGCATAGTAGGTAAGGGTAAAATTGTCATTTATAATCATGATGAAGGATGATGACACTTATAAGGTGTAGATAAATTGAGAAAAAAAATTAAATACCGTTAATAATTTTATATTTTTAAATACATGTTAAAAAATTAAATGTTAATAAAAATGAAAATGATTGTGATCTCCACCATCATAACAATATGTGATGGATGACGGAGATCATTTAATAAAATATATTATTAAATATGTAAAAAATTTTAAAAAACCAAAATCAAAATTAAAAAATTAAAAAAAATGTCGAAATAAATTAAAAAAATTTGGATTGAAGAACACGGATCTTGTTTGAACAACCAAGATGTTCATCTGGGAACCTAGATCTACTGATCTTATAGATTAAAGATCTATGTTGAATTTAAATCTTCAATTTTCTAGATGTTCAAAAATAAGACTTGAACGGATTTTTTTGTTTTGATTTTTAAAAAGCAAAATATCAGTCTTTTTTAAAAAGTAGAATAAAATCAAATAAAATAAAAACCAGAACTTAGATCCAAATACAAGCTCACACATATCCAAACACAATCCTAGATCCAAGCACTTCTAAAGTCGCATCCAAATGCACAAACACAATCCAACAAAAATCAAAATCTCACACACAAACACACAAATGGTTTGACCGTTAGTTGACTGACGAAATGTATTAATTTGATATTTTTTCAAAATATTAGGGTTAATTTTGTTATATTTTTAAATATAATTAAAAATTTGATCATTTTTCAAAAATTATGGACTAAAATGATTTTTGCTCTTCAAAAATTAAAAAGATTCTCTTATAAAAAGAAAAAGAAAAAAAAAAGAAATTAAAAAGATTCTACTATGAAAGCAAGAGGCTTAAATAAAAGTAAAATGCTATAAGAAATGTTAAATGCTTGATAAAATTTAAGAAAATAAATTTATAATATTGGATCTGATGATGCATTGTGTAATAACAAATTCGTGTCTTGTGGTATTCATATTGTGTCGAAATTGGTCTCACCATAGTTCAACCCGTTAGCTAGCACTTGTTATTTTAATAAATAACTCGGATCTACCTATTTAATCCATTTTTAATTTGATTTCTTTTCTAAAATAACAAAAATTATATATATATATAATATGTTGACAGTAAATTGTTAAATAGTATAAATTTAATACTTTAACAATTATATTATAGCTCTTCAAAATAAGAAAAAAAAAAACAATTATAAAAAATCAATTGTATTATGATTCATATTTGTCTTCTTACTACTGTTTGATTTCAATAATAATAAATAGTGATGAAATGCTAATGAAGTTTGATTTTAATGTGATATAATAAAATTTTATGTAAATTGCAAATATAACAAATGTTATCATGCAAAGATCTAAAAGTATGAAAAAAATCATTGATAGGTCCCAATAAATTTTTAACACATTGGGTGACAACTTTCAAAAAACCAAATTAATAAAGAAAGAGTTTAGACAATGAACACCAAATTTAGAGGGATTTATAATTTAGCCTCTACTTTAGGAAATGTCAGTTTTTTCACTTGATATATATATATATATATATATTATAGCCATTGAATTCTACAGTTGTTGATGTAAATTATTTGCTCTACGATCGCCTTACATGCCCACTAACAACCTGTAAAAAAAAAAAAAATACAAGAATGAGTGTGGAACGCTTTGATATCGAAGTGATGTCGGCTAAAGGCATTTTAATTCTAAAGTCAGCTTGTATATCAATTAAACAGTAGGTCAAAATTGAAATTGTAGAGTTTGACACATACTTCACGTATTGATAATAAATAGAAATAGAGTTAATTAATTAGTAAATCACTTTTAAGATATTTTTTTGCCTTAACTTGATAACCTTAATTGGAAAATGGAGAAATAAAAATGAGGTTGAGAAAATTTGATTGTGAGAGTGACTGAGTGATCATGCAAATTGCTAGAAGTCCTTACTTTTTGGCCACCTATGAGTATTTATACTAATGGGAGCAACCATTAGAAGAGGTTGGTAGGATCCCCGATTTTAGGGGATCTTTCCATATCTGACTCTAACCAAGTCAGATAGTTTGACTTGGTCTAGCTAACTCAGTCAAATTGTTATAGGATGAGCCTTGGGCTTCTTGTTAAGTTTAGGCCACTTCCAACACTAAACAAAGGCCTTCAAATATTCGTTGGACTAGTTAAAATGAATTTGGTACCCCTACAATATCTCTACAACCTCTTTAGAGAGAAGATGCTTGGCAACCCACCAGGAGCCAAGGCTTGGGTCAAGGCTTGCCTTGGTTACCCCCATATCGCTAGATTGATGTGGAGGGTGTGTTGGCAATGGGTGTTCCCATCAATCCAATCATCACCAGATGGTCTGGTGGCCAACCGCCTGGGTGACTTGGTGCAAAACAAAATCGAAAAATGGGAAAAAAAAAATCTGGACTAAAACATGCCTTTAATATAACTTATTTTCGGTGTTCCAATGATGCTATTGAGAGGGAAAAACATCACATTTAGATTTACCGTCATTCTACCTACTGAAAAATTTAGCAATAACTTTGGTCGTGTGAGTCTAACGCTAATAAATGATCGGGTTAATAATGGATGAAGATGAATTGGGTGGATGAAGATGAACTGGACTAATATTTGACTTTTTTTTTTTTCAAATTTTTAATGTGTTCACTATTTAGGGAAACAAGTATGCCGCCGGTGTTTTGATTATTATAGTCTATGGATATTTTGATTGCATTGATGTTACACAGATGCAGGAAAAAATGTGACGAGACTTTATAGATATGGAGGAGCACATAACCATGATTAAAGAAACGTGTAACATTGGAGATGTTGATTTTAACATTTGTGGGTTGTCCATAGAAATGTTTCTGCTTCTTGTTGACTTGAAATGTTTCTTTATAAATATTTTTAAAGATTTTTTTAATTAATTTTATTTTAGATTATATAATAAAATATTTAAATTAATTTTATTCAAATCAATCTCAACCTACACCGAATATAATATGATATAATTTTAATTTAATTTTAAGTTTCATAAAAAATGAGATAGTAATATTTTTATCCATTCAAATCTAATCCAATCTCAATCCCTTTTAATCTCATTCTCATTTTCAATCGCATTCTCACGTGTCAAATATAGTCTAATATGAAATTTAAAAATTTATGTGTATTCAATAGATACTTTTAAAGATTTTATAAAAGTCATATGATATTCAAATAAACTTTTAATGACTTTTAAAAAGTCTATAAAAGTTACAAATGATTCAATCAAGACTTTTTAAAAGTTTATAAAAGTTATGAGATAGTATCTCATAACTTTTATGGAATTTAAAATTTCAATGATTTTGATAGACTTTTATGTTAAATTTATAATAATTAAACTTTACAAATTCTCTTTCACTTCCTTCAAAAACTTTTGTTATCTTTTGTTATTGATTATAAAAAATAAACCTCACAATCTCTTTTACATTTGAATCTGTTAAGTCATAAATAAAAATATATTACTTACTTTAGTTTGATTATTATGAATTATTATTATAAATTACACACACATACACACATACACTCCTATTTTATTATTATGAATTATAATGCTCAATATTTTTTTTCCTGTTTTCAAATTGTTAGTTTTTTGGTTTTTGAATCTTATTAGGCTCATTCTTTTTCAAATGACATCAATTTAGTATTTCATAGAAGATTTCAAGTTTGATTCAAAACTTGAGGAGTTAGATTTCGGTAAAATAAATTTAAGAAAGAGAAACATCTTATACTTTATATTTATATATATACTATACCAACCCCCTAAAAAAAAAAAAAAGTCTAGATGGTATTGATCAAAATCATCTCATTATTCCTATAATAAATATTATAACTATTATTAACGATTGTATTGTAAGCTAACGGTTTAACATTTCTTGTGTACAAAATAATGAATATAAAACTCACAAATGTACATTTAAAAAATCTTATTGTTTTAAAATCGATGAAATTTATCAATTGAATCTTTGTTTTTTATACTAAAAAGTAAAAGGAAAAACCTCTATTTCAAATAAAAAGGAAAAAAAATTTAATGTTTGGAGATTTTTTAGTTAGTGATTTATTAAAAAGAATTAAATTTTTAAATTGAATTGTTTAATTATATCTACACATGTTATATTTTTTTTCAACTTTTATTTTTATTACAAACTTGTTCGAGAATTTCTTGAGCCTTTACTTTTTATTAGTTAATTTGATTAGTACAATAATCAATTTTGATATTTGTAAAATATCATAAAATTAACTGACTTGAATTTTGTAAAACATTAATTTTGATAATTGTTTTTTACTGGTTTATTTACACTATGTCAAGAGAAAATATTTTCATTGAAATGAGAAATATAACTTACAAAGTGTAAAATATGCACAAGCTTGTCAAATAAATATATTTTTATTTTAGAAGTAAATGAAATCTATAAAAGTCTATTAATATTTACGAATTTAAATGAAATCTATAAAAGTCTATTAATATTTACAAATTTTCATCATCTTCACGTTATTAGTTAATAAATATGACAATTTTAATTCATTTTTTAAGATTTAAGAATAACAAAGAGAGTATGCTAATGAATGAAGGGTTGCTATAGTTGATAATATGTGAAGCGATGTTAGGATTATTAATAATAATAGATACTAAAAATTTTATTTTTCATAAAAAATATAAAATGAATAATAAAATACTTTATATTTTAGTTATTAATTTATGTAACTGAGGTGAATTTACTTTATTTAATATATCATGCTTTGATAAATATAGTTTTATCAATGTAATTTTATTAACTTCCTTCCATATATTTATATAAAATTTCACCAACTTTCTCTATTTTATAATATATCATACACTTCGTAAATTTATTAAAGTTTATAAAATTTTTAATAATTTCTTTTAAAATTCTATCAAAATTAATGAAATTTTTTTAACAAAAAGTTTATAAAAATCTGTGAAAATTTTTTTAAAAATCTATGAATTTTTTTTTTTAATATGTAAAGTCATCGAATGTATATAAAATTTTGCAAATTTATTAAAAAAAAATTATAAAAATCATTTAAAATCATGAATACACTCAAACAACATTTGATTACGCAACGACGCCGCAGTCGCAACTGACCAAAAGGTAAAACGCAATCCCGTCCGGGTTCAATGTATCGGACAATCCAAATTCAGTTTTGCATGTCTGCAATTCCATCCTCGACGCCTTCCCAACACACGCGCCAACACATCCGATAGATTTCAAACGTGCCGAACAAAACGACAAGCGTGTGGAAGCCCACTAACAAGATGTTGAAGGTGTCCCGTGTCAGGTACATGAGCAAAAGAACCACTATCAGATAAAATATACCTGCATTTTACTTTCCTGCTCACTGTAACCAACCATCCAACAAATATCTCATTTTAGTTCCATATTGAAATTCTCACTCTCTCAATATCTATCCCTTTCTTTGAACAAATATCTAGGGTTTTTACAAGGGCTCCGCCGCTTTTCATCCTCTCCACTAGGCGACGGTCCTCTCCAGTTGCGCGGTAACCCTTGCTTTTCACTTATCTACTCGATCTTTGGTTTGATTATGTGATAAAAAAGTTTTGGCTTTTTTATTTTGTTTCTGATTGTCTACTGGATTTTTGGTTTGTTATGTTTTGTTTTTATTGAGTTTTGTTTTTGATTATCTACTGGATTTTTGGTTTACAAATGTCTTGAGTTTTTATGTCTCTAGATGGGTTGTAATTTAATAATGTGAATGTGCTATTGTAGACAGTCGAACTGTTTTCATTTAAGGCTATGATTAATCTGCTAGATTGCTATCTTTTTTTTTTCCTTTTTTTTTTTCTCCCTCCTCACTTTTGTGTCTGATGCATATGTCATTTTAATTTCTGAAACCTTTCGCAAACCCTTTGACTGTTTATTTGAGCATCAATAATCTTTGTTAGATTTTAATAAGCGTCAATAATTGTTGTTAGAATTGAAGAAGCACCAACTTGAATGTTCCGTAGTTTAAAAAAAAAAAAGTTGAGGTATATAATTCTGTTGCTTAACTTGGACGCTAAAACGCCTACCCTTACCCATTATCAGATAAAAGATATGCGCATAGCTTTCCTGCTCTCATTTTAATTCAAGGTCTTACTCTCTCAATCTCCATCTTTTTTAAAACAGAGTACAAGTCTAGGGTTCCTATACGCCATTTCGACGACATGACGACGTTGTTTGGTGCTACCAGTTCTGTGATTCCGACTGATTCCATGTTTTCTTCAAACTCACTAGCTCTCACTCTCAATCGACGGCTTCCAGCCAAAACTTCAATTGTTCGAGCTGTGTCCACGGTCAGTTTCTCCTTTTTTTTTTTTTTGAAATATTTTTGTTATATAAATGATTATATGGAGGTGTGAAGAATGGTTTGGATTTTTATTTTTATTATTATTTTTTTAAATAGAAGAGAAGGATTTAAATTTATTTGACATGTTGAAATTTTAGATTAGTTGTTGGTTATGTTTTGCAGCCTGTGAAGCCACAAACTGAGACTAAGCGTAGTAAGGTAGAAATTATCAAAGAACAAAGTAATTACATAAGGTATCCTCTTAATGAGGAGTTGTTGACAGATGCGCCTAATATCAATGAGTCTGCTACCCAATTAATCAAGTTTCATGGGAGTTATCAGCAGTATAACAGAGAAGAACGCGGTGGGAGATCCTACTCCTTCATGCTTCGAACTAAGAATCCTTGTGGAAAGGTGTCAAATCAACTCTATTTGACCATGGATGATTTGGCTGATCAATTCGGAATCGGGACTCTTCGTTTGACCACTAGACAGACCTTTCAGCTTCATGGTGTTCTGAAGAAGGACCTCAAGACAGTGATGAGCAGCATTATTAAAAGTATGGGTTCTACCCTAGGTGCTTGCGGTGATCTTAATAGGAATGTTCTTGCTCCTGCTGCTCCTTTGGCCAGAAAGGACTATCTGTTTGCGCAGGAAACGGCGGAGAACATTGCTGCCCTCCTCACTCCTCAGTCGGGTTTCTACTATGATATGTGGGTGGATGGGGAGCAAGTCATGACTGCAGAGCCTCCTCAAGTGGTGAAGGCGCGCAATGACAATTCTCATGGAACGAATTTCCCTGATTCCCCGGAGCCCATCTATGGAACTCAGTTCTTGCCAAGGAAGTTCAAAATTGCTGTCACTGTACCTACAGATAACTCGGTGGATATTCTCACTAACGATATTGGTGTCGTCGTCGTTTCTAATGAAAATGGGGAGCCTCAGGGATTCAACATTTATGTAAGTTTTTAACTTAATTTGCACCTGGTTGGTTGGTTGTTGTTTGTTATCTGATGGTTTCTGTCACAGGTTGGTGGCGGTATGGGAAGAACTCATCGGTTGGAAACTACGTTTCCTCGTCTAGGAGAACCGTTGGGATATGTCCCAAAAGAGGACATTTTGTATGCTGTCAAAGCTATTGTTGTTACACAACGGGACAATGGGAGGAGGGATGATCGTAAGTACAGTAGAATGAAATATCTAGTTGACTTGTGGGGCATCGAAAAGTTTAGGAGTGTTGTTGAGCAATATTACGGCAAGAAATTTGAGCCTTTCCGTGAGCTGCCTGAATGGGAATTTAAAAGTCATCTGGGATGGCATGAACAGGTTTGTTCTATTGGCTTATATATTTTATATGTAGCATCATTTATCCAATTTGTCCCCTGTTGAGATACTAATTTTTTGATACCATTAGATGAGAATGTTCTGACTTCAATGCTGATGTGAAAGTCCTAAATTTTTGGGTAAATGTTCTATCGGCCTTTGTGCCTTAGGGTTTTTGACTGTTTAAAATTTATGAACAGGGTGATGGGAGTTTATTTTGTGGACTCCATGTTGACAGTGGTCGTGTTGCGGGTAAAATGAAGAAGACATTGAGGGAGATAATTGAGAAGTATAATTTAAGCGTGCGAATAACTCCAAACCAGAATATCATTTTGTGTGACATTCGCAAAGCGTGGAAGCGCCCCATCACCACAACTCTGGCACAGGCTGGTCTTCTGGTAGTTTCTTAATATGTTCAATTATTAGATTATTTTTTACCCTTTTTTTTGGCTTATTTTTAGAAACTTGCAGTTCTTGCTTAGCTTTGTTTAGTTGCTAGGAACGTACATATTTACCTGTGCAGTTAAGAGAGAATGTCAAGGTAGTTTAAGAGAATCCGATTTTTGAGCGAATGGTAGAATTTTTGCCCAAGTACTGTCACTTCATGTAACTTCTTGAAGGTTCTACATATTTAGCTCGTGTTCTTAACAAATTTTATTTTCAATTAGAATTGTGTTTGGAGAATTAAAAAAATAAAGAACAATAAAAATGTATTTGTGTGTGTTCCTGGATGAGGTTTAGGGGAGCTAACAGATTATTATTTATTAGTGCAATATTTTATGTCCATAGTGATCTCTAATGTTTCTTTAGTTGCTGTGACAGCTTGAGACTAGGAAGCAAAATTTTGAGGGTTACATTGCTACCATTGCTTTTGAATTAGAGGGAAAAAAACAAACAAACAAACAAACAAACTATGAGAGCTCAGTATTAGTAAAGCATGAATTATTTCCTTATGAAATATAAATATTCAGAGCTGATACTGCCATAGATTTATAGAATTAAGCTCTCCAGTAAGCACTTACGCGAATTTTTAATATTCCTTGTTCATGAATTTAACTTAGTTTGTGTGAAAACGTTATGGATTTAATTCTAAACCTTGGTTCCATGCCATATCCAAATATTATGATGATATAGGACATTTGTAAGTGATATCAGAGTCCAAACATGGGAGAAATTGTAGCTTCTGACAATTATTTAAATCTCTTTAAATGTTGTACTTTCTTGAAAATCTTCTATTTTATATTGTTATTATTTGCTGTGGCTTTCAATTATTTGTTTGATCCTTTCTTTTTCTTTCGAAGTTGTTACATGGTTTACAATTAAGCGTAGCTTGACCATGTATGGTTTTTATACAGCTTCCTAGATACGTAGATCCCCTTAATGTAACTGCAATGGCATGCCCTGCTTTGCCACTTTGTCCACTTGCTATAACTGAAGGCTGAACGGGGAATACCTGACGTCCTCAAGCGAGTTCGAGCTGTATTTGAGAAGGTATATAACCGATACAGAAGTTTTAAGTAGAATTGACCAAGTAGTTGATAAACATGGTATATCCATATTCTTTTTCCTGAAATGAGATGAACTAATAGTCACTAGTTTTGCAATATCAGGTTGGTCTCAAGTACAATGAATCGTTGGTAATAAGGGTAACTGGGTGCCCAAATGGTTGTGCTAGACCATACATGGCCGAACTTGGACTGGTTGGTGATGGTCCCAACAGCTATCAGGTATTTTAAGTGTTGACTTGACTCAATATTTTTTTTCCTTTTATCCAACTGACCAAATGCAAATAATAAGGGAACATGCTGTTGTTTTCGTGTTACAGATTTGGCTTGGAGGAACACCTAACCAAACCTCATTAGCTAGAACCTTCAAGGATAAGGTCAAGGTTCAAGATCTAGAAAAGGTTTTTGAACCTTTGTTCTATTACTGGAAGCACAAACGACTAACCAAGGCAGAATCATTTGGCGACTTCACAAACCGCATGGTGAGCACTAAAACAATGGCATTTGCAGTTTGTTATTTCTACAGCACCGATGCTGATGGCTAGGTTTTCATAGATTCAGTTACTGCATTTAGAACTTTTGACCCATTGGTATAAGTATAACTCTTCTCATGTTGACTGCAATTGATTAATAATGTCAGGGATTTGAAAAACTTCAAGAGTTAGTTGACAAATGGGAAGGTCCAGTAAGAGGATCGTCAAGGTACAACCTGAAACTTTTTGCTGATAAGGAGACATATGAAGCTGTGGAGGAACTTGCCAAGCTGCAGAACAAGACTGCTCACCAGTTAGCAATAGAAGTAATTCGCAATTTTGTTGCTGCCGAGCAAAATGGGAAAAGTGAATAAGTTAGCCTGGAAGTCAGTTGCTCTCCTGTAGATGCCTGGAGAAATGGCTAAGGTGAATGAGAAGTAAGCTTTATCTATTATTTCAGTCTCTTACTCCATGCAGTTATTACTCGGTAACTGCTGGAACGGACGGATAGCAGTCTCTGTTATCATTTTGTATCTGTAAGTTATGGAAGCGTGTTTTGGCTTTTTGTAAAGTACAAAACCTGTACCTGGAGCTTGTATTCTATTTCCTCGAGTCCTTAAAAATTTTCATTTTATTATATTCTGAAATGAAGATGCCTTTTTCAGGTATTTGATTATCAATCTGTTTTCAGTTTCCAGTCCAAGAAATTATGTAAAGTAGCTCTTTCAGATTCCGGAATGCAGAAGCTTCTTGGGATTTGCTTGCCAGGGTTTGTCTTGCATTTCTTGACCAGCAGATTTTCGGGGTCCTAGAATCGATTAGCTATTTTCATCACAAAATTGTGCTAATCATTTACAATTTCGCGTTGTTTCCTGGTTTGTTTTGTGTCCATTCAGGTTCAATGTAACTTGGTCTGAGTTGTTAAATAGTGCTTTGAAGCTGTTTGACATATTTAATTGGGAACTCCTAGGCTTTGAGCTAGATTTGGGAAGAAGAGTAGAAAGCTGTTTACTTTGATCATTCAATAACGAGATTTTGTGGTGTTGTTTAATGACAAAATTGCATTGCAGAAGTTGGAATTTCTTCTGTGTGCTCTGTTAGAAACTTTGTTCTGTACTCTGCTTGCTATGTTGTTTATTTGAGTTTGTTTATATATATATATATATATATATAAAAAGAAAAGGAATATGACACGTTCCTAAAAATGCTTTTGAGGAATTATTTTTATTGTAATTTTAGAAATTGATATGAAATTTGGAAATAAGAAAAAGCAATTTTTATATATCAACAAAAAAGTTTTAAAGGCCTTTACTTTCTTGCTTAGTCGCGCTATGATAACTAATTGGGTGAATCCAAAAAAAAACTTCCAACTTTTACGTAAAAGTAAAAAACAAAAAAATGTCTCGATCTTTTGAAAATAAAAATTTTGTGTCCTACCGTTAGAATTTTCGTTAGAAAATAAAAGTTTTCAGAAGAATGGTGGATGGTAAAGTAGATGGAAAGTGTGGTGGTAGGGTGTAAAACTTCTATTTTGAAAGGCAAGGGAATTGTTTTCGTCATTTTCATATAAAAATTAAGGGGCCTTTTAGAATTCATTCTAAGTAAAATTTTTAATGAGAGGACTTCATTTTGCTGCCAATATTTTTTTAAAAAGCTACTCGTTTTCAGCTATAAATCTGTTTATACATCTTGTGATCTTTTGTTGTTTTTATATACATAGTTTTTGTCCTTCTAATTAGAATTTAACCGGTCAAAGATAACAAAAAATATTTATTGACTGATTTATTTTTGAACTAAAATTACTAAATTATTTTTATAAAAATGAATTAAAAAAATTTAAATTTTCATCATCCATCAAGTTATGATAGATGGTGAATATTTTTCATGTATTTTCCCAATATCTCGAAATTTTTTTTTGATATTTTATGGAGAGGACATTACAACCCAAATCAATATTGACATCCTTCATTTGTGAAAATATCCACTGAGGAAATATTATCCATCATTCAATAATTGCTAGCAACTAAGCCTCTGTCTGGGTGACCAGTGTCTGAGTCTAGGCCCACTGGACACTGTAGTAATTATAACTTTTGCCGATGGTAAGACGGTGATCCGAAGAGATGTTATTAACAAGTTTAGGATAATTACTTTTCGAAATAAACTTTTTTTTTTTTTTTTAAAGGTTGAGACAGATTCAGACATCAATACAGGATCAACGAGATTTGACTATGTGGCATGGTTTTAAAAATAACTTCCGATCGAAAGAAAGCAATCCATATAAAATGAGAGGACAACTCATATATTTTAAATTATGAAAGAAAATTTACTTTCATTCGGATAAGAATTCGACTACGTGACGTGATTCGAAAAATAACTTTCTATCGAAAGAAAACAATCCATATAAAATGAGAGGACAACTCATATATTTTAAATGATGGGAGAAAATTTACCTTCATTCGGTGAGAATTCGAACTCTTGCCATGAAGCCACAAAGGCAGTTGCCCTACCACTTACACCACTTACCAAACTCTCAAAAGAAACAAATTTATTGTCATTATTATCTGTATTAAAATTATATTTCAAATATAATTGTACATTAATTTCCAATTAATGAAAAATAAGTTGTCTGTTTTTTTTTTTTTAAGGAAAGAAATAAGTTTTCTAGTTTCCAGTAAATACCATAGGTTGAGAAACTCAACAAGTGTACATAAATGAATCGCTAAACAAGGAAGCTTGACTTGCACTGAAACTCCGCTTCTTCTTTGGGGTGGTGGGTGGGAGTCTCGCAATTCCACGCCGACCCGGTTCTTCAATGTCGGATCCTCTTCTCTCAAACCATAAATTTCGGATTTCTTCAACATAATCTCAATCGCTACTCTGTTCTGGTAATTTTTTATTTAATCTTTGTATGTCCTTGTTGGATTAGAGTTTGGGCTTGCTCGTTTGTGGTCCTTGCATGACCATTTATACCAGGTATCAGTTTGACGCCTATTGATGCGTTTTAACCATCGAATACAATTTTATTTTCGTTGCCTTTGAGTCTTCACTTAGAAGTGCGTTTGTAGGTTTAAACATTATCTAAAAATAATCAGCCTTTTGCATTGCATCACCTTTTTGCTACACAAAATAAATTAGCGAATATTTTTATCGTTTACAGTAAAAAAACAAGCTAAATTACGGAAAAACAGTACTTCTTTCTTTTACTTTGACCCGCAGCTTATCAAAATTAGGTATACCCATTTAATTAGGGTTTTGAGATTATTTGAGATACTTTTCGAACCAATTTAATTAGATTTGTAATATAGTGTTCGTTTTAATTCGTTATACAATTTCGAATCAGTTTATCAAATTAATTTTTGCTTTAACTGGTATTTTATTATTTTTTTTTTCCTACAGAAACTGTGTTTATGCTAGCTGTTTTTTCAAGCTTGAGTGTGTCTGTTTTCAGAGGCTTCTTGTATATTCTGTGCTTTGTGATGTTTCAGTTTTGGGTCATAAACAAAGACTTGTTTGCATAGTTGAAAATTTTGTAACTAATTTTTAGTTTTGTCTTAACATTTATGCCACTAATTTCTTTATTTTTAGTTTTTCCTTTGTTTAATGAAGCTGTTGAGATTAGTTTATCATAGATACGTGTATGAAATTGATTATTTTGTTTTATGATATGGGTTTTGGACAGAGATTGGCTGGTTGGGTGGATTCTTGTATCTGTGCAATTGGTTTTCCATCATTTTGATTTTTATGTATTATTAATAACCATTTAAATTATGACCCAAAAACCTGTTTCAAGATATGGAATAATCAGACAAAGTTAGACCCTATTTTTGACCATTTTTTCCTGTCAATGACCTTTTACCTTTTTAAATGGAAACTTGAATT
Source organism: Nephelium lappaceum (assembly GCA_021234005.1). Lineage (NCBI taxonomy): Eukaryota > Viridiplantae > Streptophyta > Magnoliopsida > Sapindales > Sapindaceae > Nephelium > Nephelium lappaceum. The sequence goes on from CM038011.1 coordinate 8,609,400, forward strand.
ATGTTTGTCCATGAGTTTGAAAATTTTCTCTTCTTACGGGCAACCTCAATCATCTTTCGTGTATACAGTCATGAAATCTCTAATGATAGCATGGATATTTTGCAGGAAGCAAATCTTGAGATTTTCGTTAATTTTTTATAATTGTAGTTGGTATTGTGAATTACATGGATAGCCAAGCGGTGGTTTGTGTACAATTCAAGTAACAGAATGAAATGGTGTTTCAACAGAACTTTAATTGCTTAATGAATTAGTGGGTTTATGTGGTTATAAGCTAAAATATATGGTCAAGATATGTTAAAACAGTGATTTTATTTGGTAAGAGAAGCTTCTCTTTTCAACCTGTAGCTAAAGCACTATAAATGATTAAATGTATAGCTTTATTGGAGATAACCAAACTCCTCCTTGTTTTTCTTGAACCAGTTTGTAGGATTCATTGATCTATCTTGTCTTTATGTTGGAATTGAATGTTTAATTGTCAATGTCGTTATAGTATGCCTTACAATATGTATGTGAAAAAAACCCGTAGAAGTTTGTATTGTTCAAGTTGGCGGGGTAGGCTGGTGATTTTATAAAATGCAAAACTAATTTTGCTCCACGTTTTTGAAGTTGAAGTCTTGTCATACCTCAAGAAATGGACATCTGTTGTTTTTATTTTACTTGTAAATATACTACACAAAAAATTGCTATCACTTGTAATGTAAGATAGTTGGAAGTTCTGTTAATTGGACTGAAGGCTTCTTGTGTCAGTTATTACATTTTAGCTGCAGTAGTTGAGTTTGTCTCTGTCCGATTTGATATTTTTAATGAGGTGATTAGCTCTACATTTCTTTATATGCAGTAGTTGAGTTTGTCTCTATCCGATTTGATATTTTTAATGAGGTGATTAGTTCTACATTTCTTTATATAATCCCCGATGAACAAATAGTTGCTTTTTCATTAGAGATTTTGCAATCATTGTAGCGGCAGCCATCAATCAGTGACAACATATATTTAGTCATTTCACTTAAGATATTGGGATAATTTCCCCACTTCTTCCGGTTGTGACATACTAAGTGTATTCCTTTTGCTTCCTGATGCATACTTACCTAGTGTTTTCCTCTTGCTTTGTTCCTTTTTGAACAAAGTGTATTGCTTTTGCTGATAGCTAACTGATTACAGTTCTAGCTTTCTAATTGTAAAAGAGAAACACACATATGATATTGCTCGTAAAGATTTTCTTTTTGTTTAAATTTTCTTGTGATCTATTACTTATTTATTGAAATAATTTATGTTTTTGAGCTCATTGCTTTGTATGTAACTAGCAGGTCTGCACTAATGGTCAAACAGCGAAGACAGTTGATGGCAGTGCCTGAAGATAATGCTAATTCTGAGTTGTACTCGAATGCAGATGAAGACTGGATTATAGTTAAAAAGCAGAAAGTCACTATTCTGGTGCCTCCTCTACCTGTGGCTGATAATTCCACAACACCAAATGTAGGCCCAAATCAACTGCAAGCGATGCCCACGGAAACAATTAATATCCAATCTCAATGTTTGACTGAGCCACGTCTGAAGAAGCCTTTAGTTAATGAGCAAGAGAAGTTGACATCGTTGGCTCCTACCAGATGTGTTCAGATTACAAGAAAAGCTCCTCATCAGTACAATTCAACCTTATGCAAGCCAGCAATGTCAGATTATAAAAATTCGGAAAATCTAGATCAAGTTCGCGCATCAAAGTTACATAGTGTACTTGGGGTATCAGGTAGTGTGAAAACTATGAAGCCCCCTGGACTATTGCAAGGCATTGGCATCAATGCTTCCCTTGATAGGAGTGTGTTGTTGCATCAAAGGCTGAAGGCGCTAAATCTTGAAAGGAAACTACAAAAAGCTGGTGGTTTGAGTCAGTGGCTTGCATCATTGGGATTGGGACAGTTTGTTAAGCTATTTCAGGGAAAGAATGTGAATAAATTTCAGTTGGTGAATTTAACCATGAAGAAACTCAAGGATATGGGTGCAGATGCAGTTGGTCCACGCAGGAAGCTGATGCATGCTATCGAATGTGTCTGCCAGCCTTATTGTTTTGAGGCCCCATAAATATTCATAGGATCTAAATCAAACAAATTATAGATGAGACTTTAGGAGAAAGTAACAGAAACAACATTCAGTTTATTTTGTAAATTTTCCTATTTGTTCCGGTAGGGGCCAGGATCCACCTCCCAAGACTCTCAACTAGTGGATGTTTTATATCTTGTTAATTAGTCAGAAAAATGGTGGGAAAAAAACACACACCTCAGTGCCAGTATGTAGATGATGGTTGTATATACTCACCGGTCCTAATATTTTAGAGATCCATAATATTTTAGAGATCCAATGTGGAAAACTAAAATGAGGCTGTTATAATTTTCAAAAGTACAAAAAACTAAAATGTGGTCCTTCTGTATTTATTTTTCGAAATAAATTAAAACAATGAAAGGAACTAGCACATCTTGCACCGATCCGAGTTTGAACCTAGTGGTGGTGGCTAGGTTGGTGAGGAAGCTTTGGACATTTGATAATCAGTTATGCTTCTTACCTTTATTGCTTTAATGTAGTTCGAAAAATATTTTTTAACATGCGGAAGGTCTTATTTTCGGTTTTTGCATCGAGTCTCTAAAATGTCACTCTAATCCCTAGCAACCAATAAATGTATTTATTTGTTTATTTTTTGAGTGGGTTGGAAAAACTTAGTTTTTATTAATACCCTAAGTTTAAAGTTGTTACTTTAAATGTAACCTCTTTTCGTTCCCGTTCTCACGGGAATCATCATTCGGACTCCAACTGGTGGGTTCGGATCGGAATGGAATGACTCTCACTTTTCTCGTTCTCTCTCTTCTCATCCATCTATCTCTCTCCGTCAAACCCATCTCCATCAACCACTTTCGAGCCCAGCAGCAATCACATGTCGAGCCCATCTTCATCATTGTCTCTTTCTCCCACCACCACCACAAACCACCCTAAACAACCAAATCATATGGGTTCCCCAATCGACCACAACAATCAAGCCAAAAAAACCCACAACCGCAACAAATCCATCACACCAGCAATAGACCCATCAACATCCATCATCACCGGCAAGAAAGAAAGAGGGGGAGAGAAATAAGCGAGAGAGAATCGCAACAAACCTGGGTCGGCGATGAAGACGGCGGTGGCAGGTGATCGCTTCCAGAGAAAAGGAAAAAAAAACTAAAGATGAGAGAAAGAGAGAGAGTGAAAGAGAAGAAATGAGGAGAGAGAGAGAAAGAGACTCAGGTGTGAAAAGCCAATGAAACAAAATATTAACACTTTGCTTTTAATATTAATATATTAATATTAGAATTATATTTTAATATTTTAATTTTAATATTAATATAATTTTAATCCCACCTATAATTCTACCGTCCTTGAAGGAGTAATTTTTCAATTTTAGCAAATACAGGATAATAATTTTTTAATTTAATTCAACGTATTTTAATTTTACTTGTCAAATGTAATCTTAAAAACTTAAAATACTATTTTTTATAGCCTAAAATATAGTATTAAAAATGAAACTATCGGTAGCCATATATGGTAGATGATCGTTAGCTGATACCATTTATGTGAAACAAAAACCAGTAGGTTGTGCTGGCCGATATCCCGTTTGTTAGCAGATATTACTTCTAGAGAAAATATTAAGAGTGTCATTGTAATGAAACCTTTGTTTATTTAGAAGTTTGCAGATTGTCTCCGGCACATTCATATACCATCAGTTCCGCAACAACATCATGGAAGAAGCCAATTAATTATATGAATGGACCTTTTATTTTCCAGGTAAATACTTTCATCTTTCAATTATTTATTCTTCTTCATTTTCTTTATTTGCTTCATCGCCGAAAGGCTGATAACGGCCGAAAAATTGGCAACTGGTGCTTTGGTTTCTGCAGGAAATTGCATAATTCACTGGGTACAAATAATAAAAATTGTTAAATTAAAAAAAAAACAATAAAAATTGTTAGTTTAAAAAATAATAATAATAAAAATTGTTTCTTTCTTCTCGTTCTGCACTTTTAAGATTATTTTAATATATTTATTTAATTAAATATTCATATATATATATATAAAGAAAACTGCCAGTTATAACAATTTTTTAAGTGAGACAAACTCATATTATGGTAATGTATGCATCTTACACACAAATAAAGAATTATTTTACTTGAGGGAGTATCTTCAATTTAAAATTTATTAGATTTTGGTAGAATTTTCATTAGTGATTGATTTAGAAGAAATTGACTTTTATATTTATTTTGTTAGAATTTTTTTAAAAATTAAATAAAATTTTTAAAAAAATTATAAGATTTATTATAAATTTTATAACTTTAAAATTCATCAAAATTTATCAATTAAATGAAATTTATAAAGTTAATAATTCTTTGAATACATGTAAATTTTATTGAATTTTATAAAAATCTGAATTAAATACACTTAAATTTTAAATGATTGTATATAAATCTGAATTAAATACATTCAAACTTTTAACATATTTAAATTACAATAAAACTTAAATTGAATACAACCTTTTAATTCTTCCACCTCATTAAAGCATCATTGCTTCTTCTCAGGGAAAATAAGTTCACCACTTGTGGACCTTCTATTTCGATGCGGCATTGCTCTGTCAGGCTACCCATTGCGAAAATTCTCCACCGTTGCCGACCGTAGGAGCCTGAGTCATGTCACAGTCCCAGTGGAGATGACTATCTTCTCGGACTAGCTACTGATCAACGTTTTGGTAAGTTATTGCTTCACCAACTAACTAATCAGACATGAGCCCCCCGCACTCTTTATATTTGCATAAATAGATTTATTAGGCAGGGGCAAGAATGTTGCGATAACCCTCTCTCATCGAATTTATTCTCCCTCTCACGGGTTTTCATTTTTTTTTCATTGGGATTTTGTTTATTGGAACAATTGTTTCATCGGAATTTGACAGTTTGAACATTCCCACCTCTCCAAGTCTTAGAAGTCCTCATACAACACGTATCCAAGTTCCTCAATTCCAAAAGCTCCACAAAAATATTGCTAGATACTAACACAAAACCAAAACTAAGGTACTATCCTAACCATTCGAAATTCAATTTTATTTATTTATTATTTTTTTAAATATTTATTCTCTTAATATGATTTATATATTAATATTTTCAAAAAAAAAATATTTTACTTTTTATGGCAATTAATATTTTCAATTATAATAAAAGTTTTAATTAAATAATTTATAATTGCTCATTAATGGATTAATGTACAACTTTCTATATATGTATAGAGGGATTTTATAATCAGATATACCTGATTTTAAAATTTAAGAATCAATTAATCAAATTTATTTATTGCATTCTTTCTACTAAAACATTTTATATCTTATTTAATTCAAATAAAATGGATGAATTTGATTGATTGATTTTTACATTTTAAAATTAAGTATATTTAATTATAAAAATATATATATATTTTTACCATTTTTATACTGTGATATAGAATTGGTATTCAGCGAAAAAGGCAGACAGTCGGTAGAATCTCTCACTACATAAGATATCCAAGGGGTATATATGTTTCATCATATAGAAGTTGAAGTGACGTCAAAGTCTGTCTCCTCTGCTGACCAACAGATGTGATACGACGAAGAACAAAGAAGAGCAAACTCCAAAAGGATATCATATTTAAAGGGGCCTGGATTCTCAACCCTTTTACAGTCAGTGACGTGTGCGCGGAAGGGGCCCGTTCAATACAACAGAACTTTCGAGTTTCCGTCACTTCCATGTGCCACCGAACATACCAGTAGAATCACAGACCAACTCCAACAAAAAAACACAAAGCTAGATTCACTCAGATCACTCTGGTGTCTGGAATCAGGAAAATAAAATGGAAGGTGAGGGTGAGAAAAGCGGTGCAGTTCCTCTACTGCAGTCCTCATCGTCATCCGGTGCGTCGGGGGCTCAGACGCTGGGGAATATAATAGTGTCGATAGTGGGCACCGGCATCTTGGGACTGCCTTTCGCGTTTCGGGTTGCCGGTTGGTTTGGCGGAATTCTCGGACTTCTCATTGCTGGAATTGCCACCAACTACTGCATGTTGCTCCTTGTTAGTCCATTCTCTCTCTCTCTCTCTCTATATATATATAAAATTTGAATGAAGATAGTATTTTCGACAACCCTATGCTGTTTTGCTTTAATTTATTTATTTTTGGTTGATTAGCTTGATTCACAAATATAATATATAATATATAAAAGTAAGAACAGGATGAAATTGTTAAAGCAATTGTGTTTATATTAATCACGAGTTTGATTGTCTTACTGATTTGAATAAAGTTATCCAATACAGATCTTCAATAACTATGTTTAGATTGGTTAAATTTTTCAATAATCACTCTTTTCTATCAATTTAAGGATTGTCATTGAAAAAATTGGTTTGGATAAACTTATCCAAACTAGTAAGTTAGCAATATAACAATATAACACTAGAGTTATGGACATGGACATGGAGTTTAAGAGTTAAAACTCTGAACACAATTTTGTTACTGATACAGAAATCTTCATCATGTTGGCAAAAATCTGGTTTATGGTTTATTTCTTATAGCTCCAGGGTTTTTTTTTTTCCTAATTGTTTTATTAAAATGAGAGGTTAGTTTACATTTATCTTGGTCCATAGGTACAATGCAAGAACAAGATAGCATCAGAAGAAGAATCAGGAGAGACAAAGACATATGGGGACTTGGGTTACAAATGCATGGGGAAAACAGGGTCGATTTCTCACAGACTTCCTCATTCTCCTCTCCCAGTGTGGTGGATGCATTGCTTACTTAGTTTTCATCGGCCAGAACCTCTCATCTATATTCAAAACCATCAACGCTTCTTCATACATTTTCTTCGTAGTTCCAATTCCGATTGCTTTGTCATGGATCAATTCTTTATCATCACTCTCACCTTTTAGCATTTTTGCCGACATATGCAATTTTTTGGCAATGGCGCTGGTGGTCAAAGAGGATGTGGATAAGATGTTAGGGGGTGAGTTCTCATTCAAGGACAGAAAAGCAATCACTGGCATTGGAGGCCTGCCCTTTGCTGTAGGAATAGCTGTGTTTTGTTTTGAAGGGTTTGGGATGACACTGGCCTTGGAATCGTCCATGAAAGAGAGAGGTAGATATTCCAAGTTGCTGGCTCAGGCCTTCACTGCGATAACTCTTGTCTATGTTTTGTTTGGCTTCTTCGGTTACATGGCTTATGGTGACCAGACTATGGATATTGTCACTCTCAATCTGCCCCACAATTGGAGTTCCAGTGCAGTTCAGGTAATTAAATTTCTCATATCTTTGTATTATTTATTTAAAAGTGTAATTTGTATTATGCCATATATGTGATAAATATAATGCTTTTTTCTTAACCCCTTTCATTTTTTTTTTTTTTTAATTTAAGAACATATTACACGCATATAGTAGAAAATAGTTAGAAAAATATCTTTTCAAATATTTTTTATTTTTACTTAATAAATCTTTTCATTTATTTTAATAGTATAAGTTATTTAAATAATTTATCCCTTCCTTTTTTAAGTATGAGACAAAATCTCTCATTTTTTGTATGTAATTTTATACATTATTTTATTTGTTAATATTAAGAAAATTTTGATATTTATTATTTTCCTTTGCATTCTTAATATTAAGGTTGTTTTGCAAGTTGTGGTATCCTGACTTGCTTGACTTAATTTGATTTGAGTTTATAAATTAAAAATATTTTATTTTCTTAACTTGTGTTATTTATATTTTTTATAATGTTAGATTATTAATATGATTTGATAAATTTATTTTACTAGTTTTTAATTTAAATGTTTATTAATTTCAATTTGTTTCTAATTGTTATAAGTTAGTTTGGTTCGATATGAATAGTTTGGTTTGATATAAACTGCGATAAAATTAAATTATTAGGAAGCATGTAAGTACTTAAGATTTAAATATACTAACTGCTAATGGTATTTTACATAATTTTTAAAAATTGGCAAGTTCTATTTTGATTCATAAAGTTTGAGTTTACTTTAATTATTAGTTTATTTTGTTTAAAGAGTAAACGGCAATACAATATTTTACTTTTTAATAAGGATTTGATTATCTTATTAGTTAGGTAGTCTTATCTATCAATTATAAACATTAAATTGGTTTCAATAACTGCCCTTACAACCAATTTAATTAATGATGTAATTGATGGGTAAGTTACTCAATCAGTAAGGTAATCAAACCCTTTCATTAACTTAGTTTTCTAATACCATATTTATTGTGCCTCAACTCTAATATTTATGATTATTAATTTGGCTCCCCATAATAGTAGATCTGCATGTAATGAAGTAAGAAACTAATGCTATAGTTTTAAAACACGACCTAATTCAATGTATGTAAAGCCATTGTATATACAAATAATGAATGCCATGCCCTACTTTTTCAGTATTGAATAAAGGTTACTAATAATTGGGGTACTGCTGTCATTTGAACATTATCATCTTGTCCTAGAGCATATAAATATTTGTATGAAGACAGTATTCTTCGCTAAGTTGATGTTTTGTTGCAGATGGGCTTGTGCTTGGGGCTAGTATTTGCACTTCCAATCACGTTGCACCCGATTAATGAGATTGTAGAGGGGAAGTTGAAGAAGATCAAATGGTTTCAAAGGCTCCCCAGCAATGCTTGTGATAATTCAATAAGAAGTTTAGAAAAGTTTGTGATTTACATTAGTCGTGCAGTTTTGATAGTTGGAATAGCACTCTTAGCATCGTCTGTGCCAGGATTCGGCGTGTTCGTGTCGCTTGTGGGGAGCACTGTATGCGCACTAATCTCGTTCGTTTTGCCAGCCTCATTTCACCTAATACTGTTAGGATCGTCTTTGAATTTCTGGCAGAAAGCCTTGGATTTCTGCATATTATTTTGTGGATTGATTTTTGCAGCTTACGTTACCTATAATTCCATAGTAGGAGTTTGAAGGAGCATTGCTTGAAGTTTCTTGTGGCCCAGGTTGAGAAGCAGAGATCAGAGTTTTGTTTTGTTTTGTTTCTTTTCTTTTCTTTTTTTTTTTTTTGAAGGAAATCGTGGAGAAACAACAGTTACAAAGGAGGAGATTTGTCTCTGTGAATTATGTTATTTGCATTTTGAAATCGATCAAACAGGTTTAAGTTTTATGAGTGTGTTAATTGAATTTTCAAGTAGAGCTTTTCGAGTACGTAGAACTTATACTGAGTTGTTTGCATGTTGGTTGGTATTCATTAATCGTGTAAATGTCTTTATTTACACGTAATTGACATACTTTAGAATCGAAATAATCTAGAATCAGATTGATGTATTAAAATAAGAATAAATTGTTTATTTTAATTGCAGTAATCATAATCAGAATCAACGGTATTATCATTACTTGAATTGGAATCGGTACAAATTGTTTACAAGTTTACAAAAATACTCTAGATTAAAATTATATATTAACTAATTCTCAGTAACGAAACAAGATTGGGAGTTGAGAGAATTGGAATACCTTTGGAGACTTGGTGTGAAGGGATGGAGAGGAGGTGGCAGGAGTGAGAGTGGAGTAGTGAGCCATGGATGATCAACGACGATTGTAGAGAAAAAACGGTGATGCAGGTGTGAACAAAGGAAAACGAAGTTGGGGTTTTGCGAAGTCAGCGACAACTAAGGGTTTGACGACAGTGACGATGGCAACAAGTTTGAGAGCTGAAGGGATTGCGTGGGTCGGCTAAGATATGAGTCGATTGTGTATGAGTGTTTAGGTTTAGGGGGTTTATTTATTTTCTTTTTCTTTTTTTTTTTATAACTTTTTTAAAGTTAGTTTTCAAGTCAATTTTGGCTTTTCTGACCTAAAACCAACCCAAAATCAACTCTGGTTTTTAACAAATAAAACCGAATCGACCCAAACTTAAATTGAAAACAGACTTTTTTGATTTTTTTCAATTTGATGGGGTTTGATTGGGGTCAATCTCTGTTTTTTTGGCAACCACTACTTCAACCAAATGAAACTTTATATATTTTCAATGGATCTCATCACTGTGGTGGGGTTCACTATAAATGGATGGATATAATTTATGGTACTGAAAAAAAAAAAAAAAAAAAATCTAAGAACGTACACATACACATATAGATATAATTTTATACATTTTCAATGGATCTCATCACTATGGTGAGATTGCTGTAAATGAGTGGTTATAATTTATGATTTTGAGAAAAAAAAAACAATCAAGGACATCCTTACACAAACACTTAATGTTCAAATGATTCAATGAACTTTTTAGTGATGTGTTGATCTTGTAAATTCATTCATGTTGTCTTCATTTATTCTCATCTTGAAAGATCATGCCTATTCAGGGGACAGGCCCAGCCTAGGGCCAATTGGGGCATGTGCCCCTGTTGGAATTTTAAAAATATTTGTTTAAGTATTTTTATGTTAGAATGCTCACTAAACGTGGAAATGCGATGATGGTTTGGGCTGCTTGTACTCTTCCAATAGCCTCCACAGTTGGAATCCCTTTAACACATTTATGTTTTTATTTTTTTACATTTTGCTGTTCAACCCTCATTTGCTATTCAACTCCTCTTTTGTACATTTACTTTTTTAAATTTTATGCATATTTGGGTTTAACCCGTCCTTTATACATTTACTTTTTTACATTTTTTAGCACAGTTTACTTACCAACCCGATAAACCTTCAAACTCAACATGTATTGACTTTCATAAACTTTTATTTCTTATCATGCACCATGAAAAAAATCCTAAATTCTTAATATACATTCATCAATAAATTCTAGAATTTAAACTTTGACTTATTGTATTAAAATTGTTCTATGTATTGTTATGATTTAATTTTTTAATATTTTTTTCTTACTTTTATAATTTTACTTTATTTAGAATCAATAAAAATTAGAAGTTAAAAGAAATTAGAACATAGTTTATAATTCGTTATATAAATTTATTGTTATTCATTATATATATATTGTAAAATTAGACTGAAATTGTTTTCTAATAAATATATATAGTTTGTGTTTTATTTAAATAAATAATTTTTGAAGTAAATAATAAATTTACGTAGTTTATATTTTATATTTTTATTTATTTTAATGATTTCGTCAGGATTTTTAAGCGTAAGACTATTTACTTTACTTAAACATTATATATATTTCATTTTATTTAAACTATATTATGTTATCGAACTTATATATATATATATAAACAATATATATTTAGTATGAATATTAATGTTTTATTACTTTGTTATTTGTCTCCCCTAAACAAATTTTCTGGGTCCGTCACTATGTCTATCACTAGGTTATTACTGACTCAAGCACAATCTTAGTCGTTGGAATGTGCCAACACACTAAGGAAACAACACATTTACTTATATCGGCTTATGGCACCTTAGCTTATCATTTTATTAATATTTTAGGTTACATTCAATCATGTAAATACTAATGCACCAAGATAGTTTCCATATTTTTGAAGAATTAATACAAATATAGAGGAATATCTTATATTTTTATAAATATCGGTAAATATTCTGATATATTTATGAAATATTTTGATATTTGTTATATTTCTTGAATATCCTGATTGAGTTCAAAAGTGATGATACCACTTGGATTAGATTTAAATTATTCAAATCTGAAGTTTCTTGGATTTTGGATCCAGATTAGATTCAAACAGTATTTTTTTTTCTTTAAAAAAAAAAAAAAGTTCTTTCCAATTTCAATTTCGATCCAAATCAAAGTTAGTTTTTTTTTTTTTTTTAATACAAATTTATATTAACTTTGAACAAATTCAGAATGGATTCAAAATTTTCTTTTTGTTTTTCAAAAAAAAAAATTATTATAATTTTTTTTTTAAATATTGAGGTGCATTGTTAGGAAAAAAAATTATTTTGATTAGATTTCACAATATGAAATAATGTGTTAGTGTTCTTTTTATTTGAAATTAATGTTTCATTATCTTAGTTCATTTAGTATTTTTATGAATTTATTTACCAATAACTTATAATAAGTTTTTTGCTTCGAACAAAAAAAAAAAACTTGTAATAAGTTTTATTATATCCACTAAAACGAATGCACATTCGATCAGAAAATATTAACAAGTCTACAAATAACAAAATTCACAAATAATAAAAAATTTAGGATTCTCAACAAAAAAAAAAAAAAAAAAAATTAGGAATCACGCGCCAGGTAGGGGTCGAACCTACGACTTTCTGCTTAGGAAACAGACGCTCTATCCACTGAGCTACAGGCGCCCGGACAATAAAGGGAGCAGTTGTAACTATCTTAAACAAAATTTAGCCTTCGAAATTCAAATTAATATGCGGCAACGAAAATTTGAATTGAGACATGAAGGGGTTGAAACAGCAAGGGGTAGAGAGAGGAGAAATGGAGGAAAGTATATGGAATGTGTGTAGAAGCTTAGGGTGGTTGTGCAACCATCTCGATAGCAGTTGCCACGCTCTCAAGCAATCTCTCCACCGCCGCCCCATCCCTCTTGGTATCCCCTTTTTCACTTTCTTACTTTGATTTGATTGTCACTCTCTCTCTCTCTCTCTCTCTCTCTCTGTATCCCTTTTTTTCATTTTGCGTTTGTAATTTCAGACTCGGCTTCATCAACATTCATACAGTCGCTGAACCGGCGCGTAACAGCCGCCACCAATGATCTGAACATGCTGGACTCCATGTCCTTTGGCACCGTCTCGTTTGAAGAGTTATTGGGTCACTGTAATCATATTTACAACAACAATCATACCCATCTTCTTCACCTCCAGGATCACCTCAAGACCACCTTCCATTACAATCCAGGTCTCTCTCTTCTCTCTCTCTCTCTCTCTCTCTCTCTCTTACTTGTTTACCTGTTAAAGATAAGACATTGATTTTTTTATTTTTATTTTTTTCTGGGATGTGTTTAGAACTTGAGATTGATGATGATGATGAAGATGAGACTACCACTTTATCTACACCTCATGCCTTAGACTTGAAGAAGGATGGTTTGGACTTGCCATCACCAGTCTCTGTCACGCGTTCTGTCATCAAAAGCTTGGAAGATGACCCTCTGTATCCTCTGTTACATTAAGATTTTAAGATACCCAATTCATTCAAAATTGATTACCTTTTAGTTTTTCTTGATGTTGTTTAGACTTGACGAATCGTTGAGTTTGAAGAATCTTGGTCTATCAGATGTTTGTCTTGCCACTTTGGCTTCTGAAGGTCAGTCAGTGACTTCTAAAGCATTTATTAGTTTTTACTTTCCTGCGTTATGCTTACAACTATGCTATTTTTCTCTGATTGACGAACTAGATGGGAGCTTGCAAGAACCGATGAAGTAAGTTTTTAAGCTTTCAAAATTGTTGATGTCACACTTAGTAGTTATAACTATTTTCTTATATGTTCCGGGTTTGTTTGTTTGTTTGTTTTGTCTTTTGTTTCGACTTTTAGATGTTATGAGGACAAGCTACATGGTAGAAAGGCTCTTTCTCAACCTGCTGTCGAAAATGAAGGTAGAGGGAACCTATTCATTTAACAAGTTCTGTTATGGAGAAACACTGAGTTGTCTTCTATTGTGAAACATAGGTGAGTTGGAAGATGATGGAAATTTGATTGAAGCTTCTAGGCCAATAGTAAAGGTGTCAGAGGATGATTATGAAAAACTTCCTTCCTACATGAAAAGCTTAGCTCCATGGGAGGTATGAAATTTGTTATGTTTTTTAGATGAATTGAATTTTAAGTTCTTCTGCATCTTTAAAAGAAATTGATACTGCAAATATGTTATGGGTAGAAAAAGAGAAGGTTTTTTCCATTTACATTTGAGGACTTAAAGATGGTAAAACTTAAATTTGTCTTCAACTCTGAGGAATTTAAACCTCTGAAAACTTATCCTTGGGTGCAGAGAGAGAGTAGGTATATTTCTTTGCAGACACCATTGAAATTATGATGTGTTTGAAAGGATTTTCTAAACTTACAGAATACTTCAATTCCTATATATTGATGTGCAAGTTCTGGATGTAGTCTTGGATATGATCGAAGTATCAAACCCAACCAGAGTTTGAGAAAGCTTCTAAGGCTTATGCTATGAATTAATAGACTCAGGAAACCCTGAGGCTTAGGCTAATGATAGTGATATCTGAACCTCCTAGTCAGACATTCGTAAAACTCACATATTTTTGGATTAACAGTCTCAAAATTACATAACATATTTGTGGATCTATTCATATGCTTCTCTATGGTCTAAGGCTCTGCATTACTAAAACTTCATGTTAAGCTGTCAAAAATAATTTTTGAACTCAAATTACATGGAGACATGCTGTGCACTTAATCCATAAATTCATTCATCTTATTTTACTTGAGTGATATTTATGAGGATTATAAATTCTTATATTAAGCTAGTAATAGATATAGACAGGCTTCAGTGCTCAACTGGGTTAGACTTGGGGGCAAAAGAATTAGCACTCCATTTTATGGATATTTAGCAAGCATGGATTTTCCATTGGTTTTAAGTTGTTCACCTTCAATATGCTGCATATGTTATTGAGTTTTGGTTGAATACAAGTTGTTTGTGTGCCAAAATATAGCACTACTATTTTCTTATTGACTACATTCAGGATCTGCTGGCTGCTGTTGCTAAGATTAACTCAAGCTTGAGCCAAAAAGAGAAGACAGGGGGATACAACTACTTCCGCCAAGATGAAATTGCATCTGTGGGGTTGGGTATGTTTATTCAGCCAAGTTCTTTATATTATATGCATTCATGGGTTATGAAACAGTATGGCTGTACATGTAATAATGAAACAAATACCTGAGTAAATTTCCTAAAACGAGAAGTAAATATTGACTGAATTTTAATTTTCATCCGTTGGTTTTTCCAGGACCTAAAGCTAGATCATATTTGCTGATGCTAATGCATCTAAAGGCATTTGCTGTAGAAACAATAGATGGAATGATATCCTATCGAGCTTTGTAGACACGATGTATCCTACAGCAATTTATGATAATGTGTCCGAGTTTTGTTAAGAGGAGACTGGCCAAAGGGGCAGAATGTGCTTATTTATCCAAATTCAGGTTTTGACCTGACCGTGTTAGCTTAACTGGAATCGGTTCTCCCAAATTAGTGGTTGTTTCTTCCGGTTATTTGCTTACAATTGTAACACATCCGATGGTAGAATTGAACAAATATTGCTATATAATCAAGTGAATGCTACAAATTTAACAAAATTTCTTATTTTTTGTGTAATTCATACTAAAAGGCCGTCTTTTGTTGAGTGCCATTTTCATTTTTCGTAAAACTGAAAGACAATAAACGTGTTGGTTTGGCGAGTTTTCTTTTTCCTTTTTAAGACATTTGGTTTAGCAGTGATCTTATAAAAGAATATTTATTGTAATTAAGATCAATGAAAGAGAAATGCTATCGATTTGGTTTTATGGACCCGTGATGGTTTAGAACATGGTTGAAGTGAGGTTGAGGGCAGAACTCACTTATCCTCTATTTTGTAACTGAAACCAGTTTCTTCAAATTTTAATCACAATTGGTATCCCACAACTGAACCGTAACTCAAATGAACACATCCTTCGATTATAGAACATCTCTAGTCTAAATGCAAATGCTGATTTGAACCATGTAATCTCTTCCATCAATCTTACACTTCCATTCCCCAAGTGACAGAACAGAAAACGTTTTCCCGTTCACATCGAAAAGATATCAAATCGAATTGCAGATCCAACCTCCTAAAGTCACTTGAAATGGCGCTGGAAATGACTGTAGCTCCTTCTGCTACCAGACTTTTAACAGAAAACCTTAATTTGAAATGCCTCTCAACTCGACTTGTTAACGTCAGTTGTTTAAAACATTTTTTAAATTAAAAAATAAAAAATGGCCTTTTTATTGAAACCACTATCATCAGCCATCAAAAAGATTGGGCAGAGTGCCTTGAATGATGATGAATACTTGGGATTCAACTCGAGAAGAGGTGTTAAAATGAACATTCTGGACTGCAGAGCAGTACAGTTCTTTTACATGATCCTATATGCCCAGAATTGCAGTTCAACCCACGATTTTACAAACCCATCCCTGAATACAATAAATAAACTCAGGAAAGAAAGGAAAAGGGAAAAGAACAAAAATCAACTACATCAAACTATACTCGGTATACATCCCCGTCAAAATCTTCTTATATACTGCTAAAATACACTGCACTGGAGCTGTATACAGAAAGCCACCGACTTCTCAGCACATGTAGGTGCTTTCCTAAGAGAAAAAAAGCGAGAAAGAAAACACATGGGATTTACCTCATTGAGGGTGCACCTGACAATGACGACACGCTACATCTAAAACTATCATCACCTCTCCCTTGCCCATTCACATTCAGTAAACAGAAAAGAAGGATATAGCCTACAAACCAACAATGGAAACCTACAGAAACCTCCGAGTGAGCCTCATTTGTTCCTTCAACGACACCATTCATTTTCATCCTCACCGTTCCTGTAATGCCAGGAAGGCATTTAAGTATTTTCTTTGTAGTCAATTTGCTGTTGGATCATCGGCTCTAATACTAGTTGTATATTTTGACTGGCTTCTCAAATGTGTGACGATTCTGCAATTCAAAGACGAGAATTGAAAACCTGTATTAATAACAATCCTAGTCTATTCAAGCAGTAGTTAAGCTTTACAATAAATCAATGCACTTGAGCGATAATAACAGATTGTTGCTGGCAACATAAACCAAATGGTTGGAAGTACCAATAGGGATGAGACCCATCTCAGGATTCTTCATAATTGCTGAAGCAGCATCATGATAACCTTTAAAGAAACCAGGCATTAGAATACATTACCTGATTTACAGAATAGGCCCTTTTCGGAGCATTATCAGAATGCTCCAACCCAAGATATTGCTCCCAAGCACCATAAACATCTCTTCTCTGAAGGGAGTAACAGGAAAACAGATTCCAACACGGGAAATATTAAAATAAAAATAACAAACGACATTAAAGAAAAGGAAAATAAATTTAAAAAAAAATTGTCAAACCTGAAAACGGTTGAACACAATGTCAGTGTCCTGCAGGTACTCTGGACGACCCAGTGACAAGAAAGCAAACTTCCACTGGTTAAACAAATAAAATTATTAATACAGGGTCAGGAAAAAAAAAGCTACGTCCAGTAGTGACTATATATTTATTAAATATTGACAATATAATTCAAATGAAAAACAATTTTTCGTCCACTTAAAATAGTGTTAGTGTGACAGATACTTTCCCCCTCCTATCAAATAGAAAGAGGGAAAAAAGAGAGAGAGAGAGAGAGAAAGTGGGGTATAGATATATAACAAAAGGCCAGATAATTAACAATGCAGAATTTAATTACTAAAATGAGTGATTAAACTACCACGCAATGTAGAATGAAGAGCACTGAAAAATGATACCTTAGAGAACTCTTCATCAGGAACCTGCAATTTCTTCTGTATGCGCACTTTAACATCAGTTAAAGTTTCACCTTCATGGATGACCAAAAAGAAAGGTTCTCCAAAATTTTGTACTTGCTGTCAAAGAGACAATTTTAAAGCATGAGTACCTTAAAGTTTTCAGCTATGATTAACCGTTTTTAAGCACACAGTAATCAAACAGCTCAAGTATACAATGCCCTTTAACCAAGTTATACACATTTCAATACCATCTGATTCTGAGCAGACTCTTTTGTAAAGTGATAAACATGAATCAGTCGATCATGGGGACCCAGGTTTTTTTCTTCATCTGGGATCTGCATCAATAACAATAAAAGTGGTTAGGAGATACAACAACACGATACTGCATGAATCAATCCATATCCTTAAACCAAAATCAAATATAAATAAAATATTAACACACAAATTTTAAATGACACAAGTTCACAGAAATGGTAAGAGAACATATGGATAAACTTACTGAAACTAGTACTAATGTTATCAACTGAAGAATTAATTGAAAAGCATAAACATGCTAAAATGACCAAATTTCTAATTGATACCAAATCCACATATTGAATCAAGATTCCTATAACAATGAAACTTGGAATGAGAGCATTTTACTGAATTCCAGGATTCAACAGAGGATAATGTGGCACAGAGAACAAAAACCATACCTCATTCAACTAGGATTAAAGCTTATTGAGTTCAATATTACCATAATGAAATTTTGGTCAGTCATTTTCAGTTGTCATTTGCTTGTTATTCACAATCTCGACACTGTTACCATGAAATAGTGACTATATGACTGCAAATAATTAAGCAATCTGCAACACTGCTGCATAACCCCACTTGAATACAGACAAAAGGATTCAAAATGTGATAATGCAATGATTTATATAATCAAGTATTGTTTTTTCTGTTTTGAAACAATAAGAAAATGAAATTTGTTTCACAAGATTCAGATACAGGAAAACTATGCAAGACATCCATTTACCTAATCAATAATTTTGGCTACCATTGTTAATTACAAGTTTGGATACTCACAGAAGAATCCACCTTCAATAATAAGGTAAACTAAGTCATTTTAAATGCACTCCCTAAAATTAGAAGTTATTTTAAGCACTTCCTCAAGATTATAAGTCATTTGAAACGCACTCTTCCTTGTTTCCTTTATATTCCATATCCCCAAACCTTCTCAACATTAATGACAATCCCAAGAAATATGAATGGAACGCATACCTAAAAATATGATAGTGAAGCCACTTTTTTCAGTTGTAAACCTTGGTCACAACCCATTGTGGAAAAAGATATTGCTCTCTATCACTGAATCTATTTCAATGAAAAGATGTGTCATGCCTTAATTTCAAAGATGACTATAATGCAGAACAGCAATCCACAAAACAATAATCAATAGAACAGCATGGTCAGAAACATCCAACAAAACAATTTCAGGCACACCAACTACAGTGGTTCACATGTAACTGTGACATGAGTTCATACTGCAAGTCCAAAAGAAAAGGGAAATTAAGGTGGGCATAAACAATCAGAAAGTTTGCAAGAAAGTCTTATTAACATCTTTTACTGTTCAACCAAGTAAAGAGATAACAAACAAAAAGAAAAGCATGTAAAGGACTTGCCTCCTCTGCACGTAGCGTCCAGTACTGGTCATTTATATTCTCTATTTTCTCAGTGGGTGGAAAGATCTGCATGATGACATAGCATAATTATGAGCTACACAACAAGAAAAATCACATGTGATTGGATCCTAACGGGATATTCAAATGTAAATGTATTAATCTCAAACTAAGATTAAGATATATCAGCAAAACTTCAACCTGCAAGGTAAACCACAGGAACCATCATTCTGCCTCATGAACCTTAAAAAGGTACCATCTACAGCAGCTAAGATCACAACTATGTTCATTGCAATCAAATTCCAATAAGAACGTGATTACCTTATAGATCTTGTGATAGAAAACTTCAAGCAATCTAAGTTCTGCATTTAGGGTGAGACAGCTCCACCTGTTTCACAGTAAAAAATCTGTTAGTCAACTGCAACTAGCAAAGATATACATAAAAAGGAGGGTCAAAAGCAAATGCACAAAAATATACTATTATTTGAATTTTTCTTGGAGCATATATCATAGTATCATACATGTGGCACTTTCTTTGAATATAATATTCAGGTCTCAAAATCCAACAAGCTTCTCTAACATGTAAATTCCCCATAAAACACTGCATTTGAAATCATTTCTTCAACAAAAACAAAGGTACACACCAGTTGCCACAGAAAATAAAATCTACGCAGACTTCATGCAGGACTATGGAAAACTATGTACATCAACTAGTAAATTAAGACATGGCTAAAACAACGTCCATTAGTATTAAATCAATGACTGACATTAAAATTGCTTCCATTATTAAAAAAATATATATTAAAAAAAAACCAACTAAGGCAATGCAGCAAGAAGTACTCTAACTTTACCTTTGTTTTAAGTTCATTAATCACATCTCCTACTGTGCTCTGTTTCGGCAATCTAATATTGTGAATTACCACCTGAAAACAATCAATTTCAACAGGATTATATGAATACTCCAGATAACAGAATGCTCCAAAGCTCAAAGACAAGGGAATGAGAAGATGATTGTAGAGTTCAAACATACTTCATCTTTTGTAGCATGATGGAATGCAACTTTCAGATTTTTCAAGCCTTGCAATTCTGGCAGAGGAATGTCCAAAACTTCGTAATACAAAATGTCAGAGGTCTGTATACAAAGAAAACATTCAATACATCATCCAAGGTGCACAAGTATGAAAAAAGTAAACACGGAAGAGTTAGATGGCTACCTGATTATAGTGAACTAACATATCTGACAAATGCTCTACTCCACGATATTTAATGGGTTGAGGTTTAGGTTGCTGAGAGTAGCAGTTATGAGGTGTGAGCCTGATTTTGGACGGATCATCCAAACCAATTTTGCGAGCCACTCTTTCCACAACCTCATCATAACTATGTAGCTTAGACCTTGAAACATTATAGAAGATAAAAGGTTACAGATAGCAAACACAAAATGATGATAATGATGACAGTGTGATAATTAAGGATTACAGTACTGAAAACAATGGCTTGAAATGGAAATACTTACAACTCTAGACAAAAATCATCCTCTTTTGGTCTTTCCAAAGATCGAAAACGGACAATCTATATGCATCAACAAAATAAGAGAAAGAGTTAGGTCAAAAATCAAACAAATCAAACATGGCATCCAATAACTAAATTCTTGTAAAGGAGCAATGTTGATTCACTTAATATATCACAAAACAGCTTATTAAGTTATCACATGACAGAAGAATTTGAAATTTAAATTGCATAAAAACCACTGAAAAAACTGATCTTCTCACAATTTCTTACTCATCCTACTGTCTGCACTCTGCAGCGTAAGGAAACTTTCGGAAATGAAAACATAACAATTTGAGACAACCTAACCTCAATTTAGAGTTAATTAAACAAAGACAACTTGGTCCACAGAATGCCAAGGGAAAGGTGGCGCTCTACCTGGAAGCTCTAAAAAACATGTCCGAAGTTCGTCAAAAAAGGTAAACAGAATAAGAGGGAAGAAAAAAGGATCAATTTGGGATGGTTTGCATCTTCAATCAAGTGACTGACACTTGGTTACTAATTATTAACTCATCTTAATGTATAAAATAACCAATCTGGAAAACATACAACTTCCAACTTTGCCATATTACAAACTAACAAGAAAAATAACAAATTATTACTATTACGATTATGATAAGTTAAAAGTTTGACACTTTGAGCATAATTCTACCTGTCGATTGTGCACATATTCCAAAAATGAAGGAACATCCGGATATCGGCATTCCTCTTCACTTTCAAGAGGAGGTGTTTTCTGAAAGCATATGATATCGCCGTCTTCAATCTGCAAGCAAAACAACAGAGGTATACATCATAGAACGCCATCTGAGATCAAGTACACCATAAAATAAAATAACACCAACCTGACTTAGCCTAAATGAGGTTCTCTTGTCAAGATGTTCGCACATAACACAGGGCTCAAACTTAATTTCCTGCGCATTGTATAACAGATTACATCTTTCAGTAAGAATATTAAGTTAAAATGTGCAGATAGAACACAGAAATAGGAAATCTTGTTAAAATGAAAAACAAACCTCATAAAGTTCTATCTCTTCATCAGGATCAAAACCAACCATTTGATTAAGCTTCCCTACGATTTCTATTGGCTTACTGGAGCTTTTCAAAAAGAGTCTACCAACATATCTGTTAGACAAGAAAAAAAGCTAAAGTATCAGAAACCATGAAACAACAAACGGTGATAAAAATAATATAATAAGTCCTATTAGATACCGGAGTTCAGCTTTCTCGGGATCATAAAGCTTGAAGAAGAGCAAAATGTCATCTTTAGATTTGTCAGGTGGAGAAATTGGACGTAAATCCTGAAACAGAACCAGTAAATAAAATTAAAAAAATACATATATATTTTGCTACTGCGGTATCACATGCAGCATTGATCTATCGATATCTTGTTAAGACAACATTACCGGCCCAATCTCTACTTCCAAGAATAATTTCAGTTCCGCATTGTGGGCCTTGTTGGACACCTCTCTCAATTGTCCTACCTAAAAGTGGCAAATGGCAACCATTAGCTTCCATAAAGAAAAAATTCAAGAGCACCAAGGGCCATTAAAAAACTATTTTTCATTCATAATTTGCTAAAATATAAGTTCAGAACATCAACAGCTAAAATACTCACAAAATGATAAAATGGCACTACTAGCAAAAAAAGTATCAAATGGATACTAAGGATTCATAAAAGAAATTCACTGAAAGTTATTGTCTACAACAATGAAGTGGCTCACTTCAATCCAGGGTCAAACAACAGCCAGGACAAATCCCAGCAGAATAATAGGAATTTTCTACTACTGTGATGCATGCCAAACGTTTCAGATACTCGATGTAAGTTTTTAAGCAACTGAAATTAATCCCTCGAATAAAAATATACCAACCAATTCAAAATGTAAACTTCCCCAGGTAGACATAATTCCCAATCAGCACAAGGAATAAAAAGCAAAAGGATTGTAGGAGGAATGACAGTAATGCTGAAGGTTAGCCAGATACTACATTAGGATAAATCTGAATATCAGCTTCAGTCCATACCCATCTCAATCCTTTGCCAAAAGGACAGGTTTTAAACAATGTAACCAGAAAACTCTACATCTATGCATTTTCAGCACAGAGACAAAGCTGTTAAGCTTTATGTTGCTTACTTGCTTGAATATTCCGTCGAATAGTGCAACTACAAAGAACCTACCCTTTGACTCAGATATGCTCACAAGGTGTTTCTGCCCAAAGCAAATTGTTAAATCCACAGTTCAACCAAATTCAACCCTCTAAAACTCTGAACAACATCAAGTTCACAAGATTGCAATAGGCAGTTATTTAGATCCAATTTTCAACATTTTTTTATCAGTACTTTCCCCAAAGTACACAGAAGACAACAGACAATAAAGCATCACACATTCAGGTATTCATAAACAATCCCCTAAGTCATGACCTAAAAGTTAAGACGGAAAATATTATTATGTAAACAATAAATAATTGAAATACAAAAGCATACGACATCTCTAATTTGCAATACAAAGAAATGAATAAAAAATTGCCAAGAAGATGAAAAAGAAAAAATTTACAGTGTGTGCTTCCTCCTGGGGTAACAATGGTCGATTGGGACGATAAGTGTGGTTTTGTCGCTTTGCCCAGATCCAAAAACGCTGAAACTGCACTGGTATGCCAAATTCCCTGGCAACTTCCTCCTGTTAACCACATAGAATATAAACATCTGAAGTGTAAGAGAATAAGAGAATAAAATTCATGACTATTCCATGAAATTATAACACATTTAATGATGCAGAATCTGTTTAACTACGACCTATCCACAGATATAACCATCAAAAGTTTTCAAATCTATTAAACTAAGAATAAGAAGGTAAACACTACCTTAAAAGCAATAAATGACGTTTGCTTCTGAATACGAAAACTACGAACTTTGTCATGATCCACAAGGTCAAAATATATATCCCTTCCAATCTGCTCCACAAGGTCCTCATCTCGTGCAACCTATGCATCAATCAATTGCTTTAGCCATAAATTCAGCAATCTCTGTGTGCTAAAAGAATACTTCAAAAAATACAGAAACACAAACTTAGCATGCCAATCCCACCATGAAAAAATTAGACCAAAATTTTCTACCAAGATTAGTGCAAGGGCATCGATTCCTAAACCTCATGATTTACTTTTGAAGGAATCAATTACGCTATGTGGCTGAAGACATATGATAACCATGACTAAATAAATAAAACATTAAAAAAATAAAAATAATAAAAAAGAAGAAGAATGTATAATAACTGTAACCTTGATGATTGTGTAAAGATGAGCTTCTGCTTTATATCTTCTCTTGTCCTCCTTCTCTTCTTGTTCTTTCTTTAACCTTATCTGGATTGAGATGATGTGTCAAAAACACTTCCAGACATGCACCGACTTACAAATAACAAAGGTAAAAGCTATAGTCTATATCAACAAAAAAGAGTGAGAAATCACCCTCAAATGTTCAGCAATATCTTTCTCATCAACATTGCATATTATCTTGTCCTTATCACTTTCGCGTATATACACGAGCATGTATGCATTTGAGTATTTTGTGAACTTAAAAGGAGTATTATTGAAGCCAGGATTGGTCTGAGGCAACTGTTGGACAGAGCAGAACCAGGCAACAATGTCAGTTCATGATTATATCATGTAAATAAGAAACCAAAGCATAAGAGTAACGCTATGAAAACTTTAATTACCTCTTCCTCACCACCATACTGCTCCTCCAATGCCCTCTTCATATCTTCTTTTGTGACTCGTTCATCATCAAATTTGTACCTAAGAATAACAAATCACTTCCTATTAAACCCATAAATTTGCACATAATTATTGTGTGGGTACTTGTTTTCTAGTATATCTGCCACGTCTTGTGCCATGTTTTTCAATTTAATTTTTTTGTATTTAAATATGTACCAACACAAAACACATAGAACAACCTTCAAAGAACAATTATGGAATTTAAAAAATGATCAAACAGCTAATAACTTTTATCAATTTTTATAGCAGCAAAAGAAAGCAAAATTTAAAGAAAGTAACATCACATGTTCTGGCACAATCCTTCCTAAAAATTATTCTCGGTCAATTCTGTTTATTCTACTCAGTGAAATATTTAGCATCTTATGACCTTCAGTTATTAATGAATTCCATTAGACTTTGTTCTTCTTCATTCAGATTAATTGGGATGGTAAAATAATTTTGGTTTGTTTTATTGTGTTATAAGGTTAGGTCATAGTTCTCTTCTTTTGTACAACTTTATAGTTTCACCACAGCAAGGTCTTATTAAAGGTCCAAAGGCTGTTGGTTCACTTCATAATTTCCGTTTTATTAATAATTGCTTCTCTTGTTTCCTATAAAAATAAATAAATAAAAAGTCAAAAGTAGTTGGAAACTTAAAAGTATCTAGCAATATGTTACACAAATAAAAAAAAAATGTGAGAAAGAAAATGAACCAATAGCATTAATGCATACCACTGATCAGAAAGGGTTGGCCGGATAAAAGCATAATAGTGTCCACCATGCACCCCTCCACTATGAACCAAGACGCTGCAGGACAAAAAAAAAATGTGTACATGTAAGCATTCGAAAAATTTTGCATCAACATTATAGACATATCCATCCAAGTATATTATCGGACACAAACAATAAACCATGAAAACCATCATCCTCTTCATCTGCTTCATATTTTTAATACAGGTATAGTATACACACACTTAGGGCATAGAAAGTGTGCAAATTTAAACGATTTGGTTTCTCTGATCTTGTGACCTTTCAAGAAGAGATGAAATTAGAAATCCTCTAATGTAAACATCCAATGTCCAATAGAACTTGTAAATTCATCATTTTTTTTCTAACCATGGTTTAGTGATGCTAAATCACACTCTATCATACTTAATCATTCTAGTGATAATAAAATTTTGATTAACTACAAGGAGAATATGGGGGATGATTCTCTCTTAAATTTTAATCAACTGCAGATGACTGTAATGATGCATGGCTGCTGCCCCAATAACAAAAGGTTTAAAACTTTTAAACAAGTGAAAGAATTTTCCATAAAAATAAGTTCAAAAACAAAAAAGCAAAGAGCTAGCATTTCCATCAATTTTAGTCAACACAGGGGGCAGTAAATAAATTTTTCAAGGCAAGCATGGTTATTGCCAGTTGTTTATCATAGATGATAGATACAAGTTGCAAGAGAGTCAACAAACTCGATAAAAACCATCAGAGGATCTCTACAATAAAACACACAGTAAGGACAGCACCTATGAAGTGTGTAAAGGTTGCGAACACTTCTATCTGCTTCAGGAGATAAATACTTTCCATTCTCTCTGTCAAGGTCAAGTTGAAGAGGAAACTCATAGCGGTCATTTATCTACAAAACGAATTAAAAAAAAAAAAAAAAACAATTAATATAAAAATACATGTACTAGCTTTAGAAGTAGTTCTTCCAAAATATAAAACATTGTTCATTTTGAACTCAATAATGTAATGATACCAGACCAAATATAAGAAGTCAACTA
This sequence comes from Nephelium lappaceum, assembly GCA_021234005.1. Classification (NCBI taxonomy): domain Eukaryota; kingdom Viridiplantae; phylum Streptophyta; class Magnoliopsida; order Sapindales; family Sapindaceae; genus Nephelium; species Nephelium lappaceum. The sequence goes on from CM038011.1 coordinate 8,635,563, forward strand.
AACATATTACTATGCAAATCAGGACACATTAATATTACACGAAATTGAAGAATTAATCAACAAATCACTTTATTGTTTTTACACACTTCATGGACTAAGTAGACTTCAAAATCGAACCCTTATCAAAACAGAAATGGCTTATCATTAATTGTTAAATCTCAATGCATACCATTTGACTAACAAATAGAAGCTATATGCATGTTCACACATATACATATTATTACAAACCATATTTACTCCTGTATAAATATGCATCCTTTGTTATGCTGTCGATCAATCATCTTTTCAATATGGCATTCAATATAAAGCTTTAGATCCTGTATCCACAATCAGCATTATTTAACAATGCCAAATAGGTCATGAGGACTTCATTTCGTTAACGATACCCTTTCCCATACCAACAGATTCTCTAATTTCTACCCTTCCACAAAAACCAAACATCATGGGTGACATGCTATGCAAGGACCGTTACTTGGTATATCAAGGAAATGGCAGAAGCTATAGCAACAGAGCAATATACGCAGCAGTAATTCAAGGGGACATAGTAACCAGATGGAAGCAAACTTCCCATCCACAATGCATGCAACAAGCTACAACCTTGCGCGCTCATACCAAGTCACTAGTACCTCATCTAGGCAATCATAAGGTAAATCACAGAGCAAGAACATTTAAATGAATAGTAGCTGTTAGCACTTCCTCTCATTTATAATTCATTTCATTTTAAGTTATTTAGTCTACATATTTGATAATTACAAGATGCAGAGGATTGGGAGACACATGCAAGCTTACCTTCACCATGGCATCTCGCATAAAATCATATTCAAACCGCTTCAGTTGAAGTTGAAGCACAGGAGGGAAGTCAATAAACAACACACCCTTCTTAGCATCCTGAATTAAACAAAATTTGGGGCATATGAATCATGATCCAGCATCAAAAAACATCCTCTGAATAGAAAACTTTCAATATAATTTACTTTAGTAAAACACGAATGCACAGGAAAGTCAAAGTCTTATATTATCCATATGAAACATTCAAAGAGCACCTAGGGAAAATCCTAATATGTCCTTCAGTTTGATTCTGCAAATGATCTCTCAGTTCAAATAAAATTATTTAAACTAGGGGCTTTAGTTGTCTAATTTGCTGAATAGTTTGGAGCTGATGCCCAAAGGGCTGAAACCAATCACACATACAAACCACTTAACAACTGGATCTAATTAAAGTAACTGTTAGGATACATTAAAAAAATTATTTTGAAAAATGTCATAATCCATCTGGGAACCTGAAATTGTTTCACTCAATATTAACTACATACATCTTTCTCACTGTGCCACTACAGTAGGTACAATTAACTGTGAAATGCCTAGTATAAAGGTTGAAACTCTCTTCTTGATTTCTATGAAAAAATGGTTGAACACATGAACACCAGTCAAAATGCAAGATGAATGATGCAACTAATATTACAATTTTATGTTTTTATGAAAGCCCTCCTCAGGTGTGCGGTTCCAAGTGCAAGGCATGAAAAAATTAACCGTGTACCAACTACACACCTCAGTATTAGGTACCTATCAATTTACAAAAAGAACCTGACCTGCAAACCATGTTCTTCAGCATGGTACTTATTATCACCCTCTAGCCGTTCAACTTCCACATACTTGTCAAAAGAGGCATAGACATCCCGACAACCTTTGACATCAAGTTGGAGATCTGCCATGTAATAAGGACATTCTTGTATCACGCATTATCAACACTATTAACACTCAATTTCAAACAACTTGAAATTTAGGAAATAATAGATACCATAAAACGATTCCTTCCTTGTAGATTTGTAGTCTACATTTATGCATTCAATGTAATTCATATGGTGACCCTCAAAAAGTTGCTGTATTGTTCCCTCAACAACGGTTCCCTGATCCAACGGAACAATAACCAAAATAAGATAACATACACACTCACATACATGTCATCGGAATTTTTTCTTAGAAAGAAAAACATAGTGACGCCAGATACAAAAGGCTTAAACCTGATAAATCACCAATACCTTCATTTTATCTTCAAGTTTTTCACATAGGACCCTGTTGAGTTCTTGGACATCATGTTGCATGAAAGAATCATATGTATCCCATCCAAAAGACTTGGTTAATTCCTTTGTAGCAACACTGGTGTCATTATATTGAAGCTTATAGAATAAACTCTGCAGAGCCAAAGGAATGCTTCCTGTGGGCACATCATTCTCAGTTGTTGGCATGTGGTACACGGCCTGAAATAGGTTTTCCACTTGAGGTGTTTCATCTTAAACAAAACATTGACACAAGTCAAGGTGAGATTGCATCTGAAAGCTGAGATAACATACTCACCTTTCTGAAATAAGGTATATGATACAAAGTCTGCAAGAGAGAGTTCATGTAACAAGTTGCCCCTTGGTTCTTAAGCCCAACATAACCAGTCTCCTTTTTTGAATCATATGACCAATAATCCAAAACCTTACGGACAGCAACCTCAGCTTCAACAACAATTGAATCATTAACCAGATATCCTCTACTAGGGTCATAAAGTTCACCAAGAGGCATAAAAGATGTGAAACCCCAGTCACTCTCTCTTGCATTAAACTGATGTTGTGTGTCTGCAGAATTCATTAAACATAGGTCATAATGATATCAAGTCCACAAATTTCCCAAAATTTGATAAGGTAGTAGAGAAAAAAGACCTTCAGTTTGTCACCAAAACATTTTGTCCTAACTTAAAACTCCAAATGTACAAGACTTCTTGATACAATCAAGCTCAAAAGTTAACTTCTTAACAGACAAAACAAAATTAACCTAAGGATACCTTAATTAGCTTCCAGCAACTATAAACACCAAACTGATTTTATAAAATCATTTTGGCATGTTATTAAATATTAATGTTTCTCTCATATTACTTACAAGTGTAAATTCACCAGGCTAGCATACTAGTCTGAATTCCACCCTTCTTAAAAGGATCACGTAGAAATTACAACCTCATTAACTATATATAACAAAAATATGCTTCTTTATCTGCAACACGTTTCTAGTAAACATTGTTTTAGTCGTTTTGTGACTTCTGTGTGTTTGATCAGTAATATAAGTAGATAAGGACTTCGTAACGTAAATATGCATTGATTTTTGAGATTGACGCTGCTAATATATTAAATGAGTGCATCATATTTTATCAGATATTAAATGCAAACACAATGCATCTGGAAAGCAAAGAATTTATTGCCACTGATCCAAAAGTAATGAAAGCTTACATGATAATAATGATAGTTTCATAATTTGAACAGATAGTTGCCATAATAATGACAAAAACAAACATCGATGGTAAAATTCCAACAATAAAGAAAAATACCATTTCTGATTTTTTTTAAATAGAAAAACACAAACATTAATAGTGAAATCACAACAATAAAAATTATCAAAGAAGATACCCTTTCTGATTGAATATTTGTTATGGATTTGATTAACCACAGCCAAACTGAACTGTGCATATCTACTCCATCCATAAGGCAAGGTTGCCGAATCCGCAACATCCAAATACATGGACAAATGGTCCACATTGTTTCCCTTTGGGAAAACAAGTATCCGCCTGTTGGAATCATTCAAATCAATTACAAAACACATCCTAATGCGTACACAATCCAATAAGATATAATATGTCATTAACTGATTACCATTTGTAACCACCAACGACAAATACATCAGAGTAGTGCTTCTTAGTGTTTAATCTAGAGAAATTATCAATTGTCCATGTGAATTTCATAGAAGGAGGATCCTCCACTTGTTGATTCTCCACAGCACCAGCAGGCTCCACTTGTGCCACTACTAAAAGATCCCACAATCATTCATATAAACAAATCAAAACTCAAGACAGCAATAACCATAACGAAATAACAAAAAGAAAAAAAAAAAACTACTCGAAATCCGATTCAAGATCAACTCTTTATCACATCAAATTAATAACACTATGCAGAACCAAACAAGAACACAGGTGATTATTCAAATAAACCTTCCATAGGCTGAGGACCCTCGACTAAATCCGAATGCGGCACGAGCATCTCCTCCTCCTCTTGCTACAAAACAAAACAACTCATCAAATTAAACAAAACATAATTCGCTCAAGCACTAACTTGCACATAAAATTTGATCGAAATTCAAGTCAATCCAAGTACAAAACCCTAAACGATCTTTACACAGCTAAAACAGTAAAGAACCAATTAAAGACGTATATGTACACGTATAGATACGAAGAGCGAGAGAGAGAGAGAGTGTGTATGTGTGATGGACTTACATCGATCGGTGGAGGAGTCATCATAGTCATGAGTGAAGCGAAGAGAACCGCCCGATCGCGAAATCTAAGAGTCGAAAAGAGAGATTTGACGAGAGAGAGAGTGTGTGTGTATGCGTGTATGTGTGTGTATTCTGTAAATTGAGCGAGAGAGAGAGAGATGAGACGAGACGAAAGCACTGCAACAACAGGGGGACACTCCCGAAAGAAATGGCTGATAGAGAAGCGAAAGAGGGAGCGAGAGATTTACTTGGAAAGATGGATATATTTGTCAATTTAATCAAAGTTATGGGCATTTTGGAACATTGTAAAAGAGATCTTGTCCAGTGAACGACGGAGAACCAATTGTGACGAGGCAACTGGGAGGACTGATTAGGTAACGTACGAATTCGTGACGTGGCGGCTTCCCAGGGGCACGTGCGTCTGGAGTGTGGAGAGGTCGGTGACACAATCTATTTCTTTCCTAGTACTAATTATTTATTTTTTATTTTTGAAATTAAAAATACTCTTTTTTTACTGCTATATTTTAAATTTTTTTATTTTTTTATTTTTGGCTAACTCTCCTTTATGAACTTTAATTAGATAGTTTCTTTGATACCTTTGCCGGACTAACACGCTTTAATTGTTCCATTCTTACCTTGAATATCTGTAAATTATATAAAGTTGGTGTGTATGATGAAAAATCAACATGGGTCAAATGCCGCCAAATGTGATGAAAAGCTATGGTTTGTGATGCTTTGTCCTTCTTGTGCAAAGCTTTGAAATTAAAGTATTATTAACATTATTAGAGATAACTGGCGAACGCGGCACTCGTTTCATTAGTAAAAACAGTAGAGCAAACAGTGGCAGTATACGAAAATATGAACCAAATCCATTTGTTGCCCTCACAACTCTTCAAAAAATATAAAGAGTTGTATGAAAATGGTCATATTGGTTACGTACAAGTAGCAACTAAATCCTTAACAAGAGAATGATTAAACACTGTTGTACTCATATGCATCTGCAACAAAAGACTTGATAGTTTCAAATATTCTCTATTTGGATGTATACAAAGTGCATTTAATGATGGAGTAGTCAGGCTTCTTAATTTGTTGAGCTAACTCCACATATTTTTCGGGAGTTTTTTTTTTTTTTTTTCATTTGGATATATCATTTTATCAATTACATCCAAGATCAGATTTTACTCTATTATAATGACATTTATACCCAGTCTATTTAGTCCTAAGATGGCTTCATAAGAATTATCTTTGCACATGCATTGATGTTCGTCATTTGAGGATAGATTGCTAGAATCGGAGGAAGATAAATTTCTTGTTTGTCTGATTTCTTCTTCTGATATCTCATATTCACTTGAGAAAATTTCAAAATTAGAGAATAATATCTGAATTATTTTATCTTGTATCTTTGGATCGATGTTTAGAGCCTTAATTTCTTTGGCTTTTTTGTCTAGTCTACATTTCTTAGTGTAATTATCCTTTCTTCCATATTGACGAGGTCTGATAGCTCTTGATCATCCTTATTTTTTTCTTTAGGGATTTGCATTGGAGGCAGAAGAGGACAATTTTTGCTAAAATCCCAAGATTTGAAATTTTCAAGGGCGAAGGTCATTATGAATAGTGATTTTTTTTTTCCACCACTTGATAAAGATGGTACGTACCAGTCTTGGTGGTTCACGAAGACCTCTATAACCATGGAAATGCTCCCACTTAAGTGTCCATGGGATACTATGCATGATCATAAAAATACATTACGTATTGTTCTATGTGGTGAAGATAATCTATATTGACTTCTAAGTCAATTAACCACCATTAGATGGATAGTAAAATACCATAACGCTGTCCAAGAAGTAGAAGAAGAAATTAGAATTCATTTTCTCTCTAAAGAGAAAAGGGAATAGTATTAAAGAGGTAAAGCAACGCTCTCACAATTATCGAAAGACAGAAATTCTAATTTTGACATAGATCCCTCACTTACTTGCCTAGCTGGCGAAAGTTAGGATCTTTTTGAGTTTTAGTTCAGTCCAAATTGTTCGACTCCATTTGATGTTTGGTGCCAACATCCATCTTGTCGTTACCTGTCGACGCTACAGGACACGTCATGTGACTGACTATAATTTAAAGCATAGAATTTCTATGTACAAATATAATAATTGTTAATAAGAAAATTCATTTACTTCGACCAAAAATAAATATTATATTTATTTACTTGCCCTTCTTTCACAATTTTGTTGTGAAAGTAAAATGATAGTAAATCCAATATTTGAAAATTTTTCAAAATTGGTAATTAATAATGATTTTATTTCAATTTTATTATGTTTTAATATCTCTCAATATTGTATGCTTTCACAAAGTATAAATTAAAGTAATAATAGGTTTTTTAATAATATGGTATGTAAACTATCAATATCATATTAATAATGAAATAAAATGATAATAAATATGATATTAACAACTTACATGTCATATGTTTTATACATTAATTTAGATAAAATTTTTGATAACTTAGTATTCATAAATTAAACATCTTGCTAAATTTAATCCATGTAAAGTTTTACCATGAAAAGAATTAACATTAAAAAAAATAAAAAATGAATCGTTGATCTCAGTTGAATAGTCTCAACCAAAAAAAAGTAGTCTTCATTAGCATACTGATATGAAATTTCTTTTGAAAGAACCAAATTTAAAATTAGTTTTCAGTATACTAACTCGAGAATTTTCGTTTGCCCAAGTTTGATTTGACTGGACACGAAACAAGTATTAATATTGGACCTTTGACCAAAGACAAAAAAGTACCCAATTTCGTAAAACCTATTTTTTTACTCCTTTACTTTCCTGTTCTGATTTTTTTAAAATAATTTTTTTATCCAAAACTTTACATATTAATTCCTCAACGAAATTTAATTTGATTAATTAAAAAATATGGGAGTCAACATCTCATTTTACTTTAAAGTCGTCAATTTTAATTTTAACACATCGGGATTGGCCTTAATCAAGTTGCGAGCCAATCTTGTGGGCAAAGAAAGGATTTATAATTGGATAAAAGAAGCCATATTTATACCACGTCCATAATGTATTTTATTTTTTTCTAAATATATATATATATATATATATATTGTAATAACATTCCATTCAATATCAAATATGCCTTTTCTTTTAATTTTTTAAAAAATATTATAAATCAATTATAATTTTTTTTAAAAAAAATGTGAGCAGACTCCTGCATGGTTCTTAATGATTTTGATAGAGGAGAATACAAACTTCTTCATTTCCTTTTGAGATATTATCAAAAAGTCTCATGGAATAAAAAATATTATTATACCACTATTAGTTTCGAAAATAATATCTAAAAAATGTCCTATCGTTATTAGTTTGAAATCAATTAGTGATTTAATATTAAAATTGACAATTCTATTAGTGGCTAAGGGTAAATGAGTAAATGTGTTGGTGTTTTAAATAGATAAAACCATAATTCTTTCTTTTCCCTCTTAACTCTTAATCTCTCTCATCATCATACCTCATCCCTCTCTGCCCTTTCTCCACTTTACCTCTCTCTTTCTTATCGACCATCGATCTAGTTCCATGAAAATCAGATCACCAGACGATCTAAATTTTAAACTCAAATAATCATTAATTTCTTTCTTCTTATTTATTGAAAAGCGTGTACGTAATCTCACATACATGTGAAATATTCACTTACACAAAATGTCTCGTAGGATGAAAACAAGGTTGAAAACGAATGAAGTCTCGTTTTGGGTTAAAAATATTCTTTGGTCAAATATAAATTTCCATTGTTTTTGGGACATTCCTTTATAATATCAACTACTAATCTTGTTTGTAAAATATACCGTCTTCTTAAAAGAAATAACTCTCTTTTTTTTTTTAATAATTAGGTTTAGTGGCTCATGTAAAACATGTACTCAAAATTTAATTAATGCATCTTATTATTTGATAACTACAACCTTTTTAATTATCTGATTCAATAGACAAGAAAAGATTAATTCAGTATACTTTATACATTTATACCCTAAAGGTAGTAAGTTTGAGTCATCTATCTCGTGAGCCCCTCTCAAATCTCAAATTTATTGTAATATTTTAAAAATCAACATTAGCTTGACACAAACATTTCTCTCAAGTCAGTTTCGAACCTTCGAGCTTTGCCTCCAAGCGGCCCATGCCCTCAGCTACTTTAATTGGATTTTAATAATAGTTATATTTTGGAGCTATCCATCTCTAAGAGTTACAAATACTCAATACTTTTTGCTAAAATGACATTTATACAAACATTATCTCAATTGATGTCACTATTTTCTACAGGTGATTATATATTATACTCTTCATATGGATAGCCGTGAGGCCCGTAACCCAAGAACATTCTCATGCGAGTTAGAACCAGCTGAGCCCCAGCATGCTTTTCGTTGCAGCTAAGTACACCAAGGTCTGGACCTGTCCTGAAAGCATCAGAATGATTTGTGACAGTAGGATCAGTAACAAGTTGAAGATAGGAAGATAGGTCAGTTGCATAATATGGCCAAGCTCCAGCCCAAACAAACTTATCCCAGTATTTCGATGATATAGAAAGTGTATATAAAAGTAGAGGTTGGAGTGTTTATATGTTAAAAAAAGTATATAAAAGTAGAGGTTGGAGTGTTTATATGTTAAAAAAAGTGTATTAAAGTTTTAAGAGTATAGTAATATTAATAAAATATAATAAGATTATATCGGATATTTTAATTTATTTACAAAAACTTAAAAAGATCTATTTGGAAAAGTTTAAAATTTGAGTTTCTTTCGATAAATATATTTCAGTTTTTTTAATTGTTCAAAAACTCTATTTGGGATAACAACCAAAAGACGCAAAAAAAATCAAAAAAACCTCTTAAGATTAAAAAAGAACTTTTGATTAGTAGAAAATTTTGTGTCAAATATACATTTATTGAGCGCGGGTGATATTTTAAAAATACAATTAATCAATGGAAATGCTCCATACTTCAAAATTCAAATGAATTACACTCTATTTCAAATTTTAAATTACTATCATATATTTCAAATCTAAAATCATCAAATTTTTTCCTCACTTCACTAATAAGAGGAAGTGTAATTAGAGAGTTGACCGAGACGAAGGAAATCCAATGGGCAGCCGTTGAATTGCATGCCATAATTAGACCGTTCATCTGCATGGATGCCACGTGTACAGCCGAAACAACTTCCTACCTTCCACGTATACCAAAATCTGCCTCACTTTAATGTTATATATATATCAATATATATATATATATATATAAAAGGTAATTGTTCACAAGTGAGCAAGAAAATTCGGTGGTGATGGAGACAGAAGCAACCGTAGGGCTAGTTATAGAGCAGCAGCAACAGCAGGAACAACCGTTGATGAAACAAGATCGGGTGATGAGGAAGATGATGAAGGTGATGGTGGCTATTGATGACAGCGACGAGAGTTTCATAGCGCTCAAGTGGGCCCTTGATAATCTGTACGGTTTAACTGGAATAGTACCTGAAGAAGCGAACGAGCAAGGGGGCATGTTGACGCTGCTTCATGTCCAGGAACCTGTTCACCGCATCCTCTTCGCTTCTGCTGCGCCAGGTCCTGCAAGTCTGTATATTTTCCACCTTCAAGCCCTCGCCCTTGTTTTTGTTGTCAAAATTTCGTAAAAAATAAAAAAAGAAAGAAAACACACCGAAAAACGCTAGAGGAAGGGCTTGAACCTTCGACCTTGTGGTTAACAGCCACACGCTCTAACCAACTGAGCTACTCCAGCTCGACTCTCGGGCCTATGTTTTATTTAATTTAAATAAATGCATTTTGTCATCTTACCATTAATTGACTACGTTGTTCTCACTGTTGGTAGATTTTAAAATTTGTTTGACAGCATTTGTTTTTTTTTTTTAAATTGCTTGACAGCATTTTATCCAACATCTACAGCATTGGAATCAGTCAAAAAAGGCCAAGAAGAAAATGCTGCGGCCGTGCTCGCCAGGGCACTAGAAATGTGCAAGGAGAAGACGGTAACTTCAATTAACTCCTACGAATTTGATATTAATTTGCTTCGACAATAAGAAAATGTTATTATTCAAATAAATAGTTGTCCATTTTCCTACGGTGGGGAGAAGATTAAATTTAGATAATACGATTTAAACCATTGATCTCTTAACAGGATCAAGGAAAGTGTTTAACCATCCCTTAGTAGGGATGGTGTGCAATAAATAGTTGTTCTTGTTAGAAATTATTCTTTTTTTTTTTTTGGATTTACAAATTTAAGATTGATATATCACATAGTTGCAGGTGAAAGCAGAAACTCTTATTGCAGAAGGGGACCCAAAGGACAAGATATGTGAGCTTGCAGAACAAAAGCACATCGATCTCCTTGTTCTAGGAAGCCGTGGACTTGGCAAGATCAAAAGGTGACCACCAAATTTCCCTTAACAACTGGCCATTATTAATATGTCCATATTCATGTGCTCATTAAAGTTGCACCACCTATGATAAGTTTGATTGTTGATGTTTGTTTATTGTCGGCAGAGCATTTTTGGGCAGTGTTAGTGACTATTGTGCGCATCATGTAGTGTGTCCCATTGTTGTTGTGAAGCCGCCAAAGGAGCATGATAAGTAGTTCTACCTTACAAAGACTGAGCCTAAGGAATATAGTTCGTGATACATGGAAGAATATGATATAGTGTGTTTTGTTTGTGCATTAATAAATGCTGTACATAAATAAGCTCAATTTCCTGTAATAAACAATAGTTTGTCTTCGGTGTTTTAAGCCCCAGAAACTTTTGCTACTATGTGTCCGTACCATTTATAAATGGATGAGATTGTCAACTAATTAGTTGCACAAAAAATGGTACACAATTGGGATTTTTTAAGGTGAGGTTGCATGTGCATTATGCATATCCTTAATCAATTGAGAGGCTTTAGGGCCTTGAGTGTTCCATGTAAGTCATGTCAATACAGCAATTTAAACAGTAGCGCCCCTGAATGAACACTAAAGTTAAAAGGGGTACTATAGAAGAAGAAAGAAAAACAACCAATCAACATCATGTATGCTGTCCAATTACAATGAAAGTTAGAAGTTGAAATCCCAATGCAACCTACCTAATTCCATCAACAAAGCCAACAAAAGTTGGATCATTTGAATCGGATTGGTGTATTCCATCAATTTTTGTCAGAATTCTGAACACCCCTGCAATTGATACCATTTTTAGTGTACATTATATTAATAGTAACCATCTGCACAAGTCCTCGGACCAGATCTTATGACAGCAAAAAAACATCATAAAAAATGCCTAATGACTTTAGTGTGATCTTTAAATTTTTTATCACACAGGAAACGAATATTTTGCTCTCTGACAAACAATCATACGCATATGTCACAAACATACAACATTTCTCTTGGACACATAAACACAACTTCTCTAATAAATCAAAAATCAAAGAAAAATTGACAAGAAGATCTTAGGCTGGCTACTTGGGTTCAACTTTAGCAGAAAGAGTGTATCCACCACTGTAATCAAAGTCATTTGCTTCCTTTTTGGGCAAAGCATCACCATAAATATGTGTCAAAACATTCTTTGAGCTAGCAAAATCTGTGGCAGAAGATGATGCTGATGTTGAGTTTGTGTTCATCCCATCATTTTGTAGAAGGGTCTCGATTGCCTTGACCACTTCACTCGTGGTTGGGCGGTCTGAGGCTGATTCTTCAACGCATTGCATGGCCAATTCCACAAACCTCCTGAAACCTATTAGTCCCATATTTCTAATGGTTGGATCCATAATCTCCTTCAATCCATAATGCTCTTCATCAGTCTTATCCATCATTGTCCGTACTTCGCGGACAACATATTTTCCTTTCTCGATTGGTTGCTTAGCTGTTATGAGTTCTAACATGACTACTCCGAAGCTATATACATCACTTTTTTCAGTTAACTGCTGTGTCATGTAATATTCGGGATCTAAATAACCCTGGAGACACCATTTACCAAATAAGTTATGGAAGTTAGTGCTGATACCAAAAACATATCAAATTATGGAAACTTGTAGAATGCAAATAGATGTGGACTGAGCATATGCTTACCAGTGTGCCTTTCACTTGAGTTGAAACATGTCCTTTGGAACTATCTGATACAAGCTTAGACAAGCCAAAATCTGCAACTTTAGCTGTTAAGTTCTCATCCAACAGAATGTTGGTGGACTTAACATCTCTGTGGATAATAGGAGGATTTGCTAACTCATGCAGGTAAGTTAGTCCTCTAGCTGAGCCAAGAGCAATGCGAAGTCTCCTTTTCCAATCAAGATGAATGCCGGATCTCCCTACAAAACACACAAACATCATTCAAAATTCATCATCGTTTCAAGTTAACAAGCACAAAAGACCTGCCTCAAGTAAGTTCAAATTACCTGACAAGCTCTCCCTGAGTGTTCCATTAGACAAATATTCATAAACCAGCATTTGCTCTCCTTGCTCGAAACAAAATCCCACCAGGCCAACAAGATTCTTATGATGAACTCTTGAAAGCAATTCAATTTCCGTCTTGAACTCAAGACCACCCTGCATTGATCCTTGCTGCGCTCTTTTGATAGCCACTACTTGCCCATCAGAGAGCATTCCTCTATACACCTGGAGAACAGAAAAAGGATCAAATGTTGATCAAAACTTAGAAGCTGGCAGGATTATAAGTAAAAAGGGCAACTGAAAAAAAAGATCAGAAACTTGGATTTTACCTTGCCATAACCTCCAGAACCTATCTCATTGTTTTCAGAGAAATTATTAGTGCACTTTTTAAGTTCATCATATGAGAACCATCTTGCTCCCTTCAATTGTGGTGCACCACCACTATCTTTTCCACTTGGTGCCCAGGAGGCTGGAAAACACAGAACAATACTCATTTAATTAAAGATATTGATGCCTACATTATAACCTACTCAATTTAGACCATGAAAGAACAGTGATTCAGAATGTATATTACCAAATGGTCTACTCAACCCGATGGCTCTTTCTGCACGTTTTTTCTGCTGAATAGCATATATGGCAAGTCCCACAAGGCCTAGAACCAGAACAGCACCTCCAACAGATATTCCAGCTATTACCCCAGTGCTAATTGAAGCTCTTTTACGTGTGTCTGAAACATATTTGAAATTCATTATTGTTTGGGGGGTGACATCAATGCTACATTAATTGTAAAGATGAGTTTGTTTAAGTTACCTGGAAAACTATAAGGCGAAGCAATGAAATAGTAGGGACCAAACTCCGTAGGAGGTTTGTAGGTTTGATTACTCAATTCAAATCCAATCCTCTGAACTTCTGACCGGTTGAAATGCTTTCCAATAGGTGGAAAGAGTGCCATCTGCACCTGGAGATAGTCATCAATATTGAAGAAGGGATTCTGAAGAAAAACTGAACCAGGGGTGAGGTTCAATTTCATCCATAAACTCATCTCAAGCGAATGAAATAAATTGACATTAGACAATTCCCTGAAGGAGGGTCCTCTGAAATACATTGTCCCCTCATAAGGATAGGCGCATTCGCAACTCTGAGGGCTGAGCTTCTGATCGACGGGACATGATTTACCTCCACAGTTAGCTAGGCTGGTAGAATAGGGCTTTGTATTTTGTTGCTGAAGCTGGCAGTAATTAGTGTTTGAGAGGGCTGTAATGCATACTGGGTTTCCGATAAGTCTGTAGTACAAATTACACAAATAAGATCAATGGTGAAGGGTAAAATACACAGCATATCACAATATAGATTAAGGCTTATAAATTGTCTCACACTAATGTGTTTGTATAGGCAGAACCCAGTGTTACTGCAGTAATTTGGTTGTTCTCCAAATCAACAAGTTGCAATTGTGGACCAACACTGTCTCCTAAGCTTAGTGAGCCATTGAACATATTGTTCCTTAGTTTCCTATGAACAATTTAAATGAAAATGAATTAAGCATTGACTTCCTATGATTCATTAAGTAACTTATATTGGGTCTTCTTTGTTGTGTTAAGAACTTACACTTGCTGTATCTGTGAGAAGCTGAAGAGTTTTTGTGGAACTCGTCCTATTAGTGATCCATATTCCATAACCCTGGAATTACAAATATGAAGTTGTAAAAGGTATTCAAAAACATTTTGAGGGTTCTCTCAGATTTATAACGTGTGACCAGTATAAGACTTACAGAGTGGTGAGTGATGGTAATGTTGAGAACCAAATTGGAGCTTCTGATGAATCAAATGAGTTGTTGCTGAGATCCCTGTGAAGAAAAAAATCATTGATCAGAGTTCTTCACTACTATAAAAGAAAAGGTTTTGTAAAGTAAAGAGAAAAAATGTTGTGTTCTTTGTTTAGACTCACACATAATTGAGAGAACTCATTTGACTCAAGTCTGGAATAGGGCCTGAGAAATTGTTGTGAGCTAAATTCCTGAAGAACATTATAACAAGGCAAATATATTGCATTAACTTATCATCTGATCTCACTAAAAGAGCGACATATATATGCTTAAGGGAAAAGAAAAAACTCACAATTCATTGATGTTGGTAAGATTACTGAGGGTTGACGGGATCTCTCCTGACAAATCATTTCTATCAAGTCGACTGTTGTAAATGGACAAGAAGCTCAGTTTGGATTAATCTGAGAACAAAGTGTAAAGAGAAAAAAACAAAGCCAAACTGGAGGAGATTTTACTCACAGAACCTCAAGAGTCTGAACGCTTCCCAATGTGTCCGGTACAGGACCAGTTAGTTGATTTCCATCAAACAAACTACATTAAAAACCTAAAAACGGTTGGTAGATGAAAAAACAAAAAATTAATTAATTAATTAATGGGTGGATATCAACTTACACATGTATTAGTACCATATCGGAGCCGAACAGTTGGGGCAAAATGGTACCTGAAAGCTGGTTCTTATTGAAATGGCTGCATATTCATAAAAAACTAGAGTTATTTTTCTGACAGTTTGGTGTAGGCTTAACTCATCAATAGTCCCAGATCCATTCTTGCTTCCTTATTTTCAGTTTGAAGGGGGACTGGTGACAAAAAGTACTCACAAGTGTTTAGCATTTTTAAGTTGATCCAATCCTGGAGAGGTGGATGTTGAAACTGGGATAGCTCCTGTCAACTGATTGTCTGCCAAGTCGAGCCAATAGAGTTTGGAGAGCTTACCCAAAGAAGGAGGAATTCTACCACTGAAATTGTTTGAGTTCAGAGCCCTGAAAATGAGGGTACATTTCAGTAGAGTGAACAAAGATAAAACCCTCCTGAATTGATTTTGCTTTTAATGTTATTGCTACAGCAATGCTTACAAGAAAGATAGCTCTTCCAAATTGCCCAGTTCATCAGGAATATTACCAGTGAAACCACAGCCGGCTAAAATTCTGAAAGATTAATACAAAAACAAGAAGGAAAAAACATTACAGTTTGTCACATTATACAAGCTCGTTGACGAAGGCAGGTTAGCAAGAAGCATTGGATTTAGGATCTTACAGGATACTGAGCTTTTTCAGATCTCCTAATCGCGGAGAAAGGGAACCAGTTAGGCCTTTATTAAAAGAGAGGTCCCTGTGATGAAATAAATTCATGAACTTGAATTAATAAATAAGACCATGCTCCTTAAGATATAGTATTATTCATAGACCAACAATGCAACACAGAGATGATTTTCATGTCTGTTATAACCCATCTAGGAACTCAAAAGAGGTATCAACTTTGAAGACAAAACAAGAGGGAAACTTACAGGGATCTCAATTCTGATAGCCCTCCAATATCTCCATTCAATTTCCCTTCAAGGCTCATGGTTGATAATCCCCTGAAAGCATAATGTGAAGTGATGGATTGTAATGAAAACAGTATTTAATCAAAGACAAGATCTAAAATGTAGAAATAATCAGGGTTGTCTTTTGTGAAATATAGAAAAAAACTCACAAAGCTGTCACTCTTGAATTGTTACACATAACTCCTTCCCAGTATTGACAGGGATCATTTGATCTTTCCCAGGTTGGTGGTGTATTTTTCCATGAATCTTTCAAAGATTGAAGAGCCGCAGCTGCCACAACATCCAGTGAGGTGCATATGCAAAATGTTAGTTCTTCAACAATAAATTCTTTACAATCCTAAAACAATTGAAACAAAATTGAATGTTAACTTCCTATAATAATTTCATCAGGTAAGTATGCAATAACACCATAGTTGCCACTAGGCTTTACTCCACAAGCACCCATCAACGGTACACTTCCAACCTTCCACCAGGTAAATCACAATGACATACCAAGTGTAACATCAAAATTTTCATATTTCTTCCATAGACATATTAAATTTTCAATAGATGACAACCATGTAATAAAAAATTACCATCATGAGAGTCTGTAACGCCATAGATGTAGTGAACTTGGACGCTAAAGAGAGCAATGAAGATGAGCAATCTGAAAGGCTCCATGCCAGCTACTGCAGCTTCTCTCATGTTAATATTTGAATATTAAAGATTACTGACCACCATGAAGAAATAATATGAGATACAAAAGAAAAATATCAACAGGGTTTTCTTCCTTTTTGCTTCTTTTACTTGATTTTCCTTGTCTTGAAAGTCAATCAAAAGCTATCTCCACTACTAGGCAATGCCATCATCATAGCTTTTCGTGCACATAATCCATAATTTTCACTTTCTCTGTCTCTAGTAATGCAGGTACTTTTTGACATGTGTTTTCAATCCACAAGCCACAAGTCTTTGTCATACAAACATTAAACAAATGAGACATATTTGTGTATCCTCCGCCTGCTGAACAATGATGAATAATAAACAAAGAAGCAAACGGCTTGCATCTTTTAAATGGCCCAATCATAAATACTGAGTGTGTTTCAAGAATGCTTATACACTTTCTTCCTCAATTCATTATTATTATCATTATTATAATTTTCCCACTAAGCAATTCAATGTCAGATAGTTGGATAGTGGTTGTAAAAGGGTCCCACTATACTTAACATTACCAAAAAAGAAGAAAAACCCATCAATTGAGATGGGGAGGCTGGCTGAGGAGATGAGGACAAATGCAAGATGCTGATCCAGCTCCAAGTGACCTATTGAGAAATATTCTGCTGGTATTTTATGTTTTTTCCTCATTGTACTTTGTGAAGAGCAAGTTATTTATTTAAATGGATTCTAGAGACATCAAGCTGTTGGTCTCTATCATTTCTTCTCTGACCCAGATCATCTCTCTAGCCGGGTCAAGTCAAGTTGTCAATCAAACTCTGATTGGACTCATTGACTTCACAATTAGTTACCAACTATATGGTTTATGGTCCTGCATTTCATCTTGGATGGACCTTGTCGGACTGCCTTTGAAAATCCTTATCCTGCTTTCAGATTTTTATGTTTTTAAAAGCCTTTACCATATTAATTTAATCATCACTGAACAAATTAGGGTAATTTAGGAATAATCATTCGGTAGTTTTATCGTGTGCTTGATGCAATGGCTAGGGGACAATCCAAGAGAGTAGATGATAGTATATATTCTACGCGGATTAATAAGTTCTGATTTTCGATGGAGAAAAGCAAAAAACTAGGTCAATATGTGAACCAAATGATCAAGCAACATGGATCATAACTATTAAGGAATATTATAAAAAAGCCCTTTAAAAGTAATTATTTTTTTATTAGGTAAACCGTTTCTTACTATTAATTTTTCATCCAATATTAACAATTTTTATATAAAATCATGAAATAACCAAAATATCCTTATAAAGATTATACCAAATCCCTATTATATCCTTTAAACTTATATAATAACTAAACTACCCTTTAAATATTAATTAATAATAATATCATTAAAACATCGACAACATTCAACCCACCATTATCAACATCAACGTTAACAACATCAACCCACGATATCAACGACATAAAAAAATTCAATTGGAACGACAAAAACGCCATAATTATCATCATCAATCATTTGAAAAAAAAATGAAAAAAGAAAAAAAATCCCAAACCCAACAAAAACCATCGTACCCAGACCCACCCAACAGGAGTTGCCTCTCGACCCACCAGTCACCACCACTATAAACCACCAAGAAAAACCCTAACCCTAACCCTCCCAACCACGACCTAGAATAACCCTAAACCAACTACCCACCACACCCATCCACCACAAATTACCCACCCACCAACCTCACCTAGAACCAGACTGTTCTGGGTCAAATAGAACCCAGAATCAGATAATCAAAAAAAAAAAAAGAAAAGAGGAGATGGAGGAGAAGGGTGCGTACTGGCAACTGGCCATACTGTTCTGGGCATACTGGCAATCTTTTCTTTGGGCAAGTTAAGGATTAATTATAGTTAATTTCAACATACTGTTTGATTAGGAGTTTGTTGCCAGCCCAATCTAAGCTGGGTTGTACCACTTCTGGTCCAATGGGCTCGTTTCTTACACCAGTTTGTTTGGGTGAAACTGGTCAAGATTTGTTTTCTCTTTTTTTTTTTTTTTTTTTTACTTTTTACGTAACGACCCCACCAAAGCTGTAGCATTAAAGATTGATTTAAAAAATTATAAATTATAATTGTAGCTTTCTAATACAATGAATTCTAAAAGGATACATAAACAGTTTTAGAAGGGTGTAAATATCGACATTTGCTTTTTTTTGGACGGATGCTTTAGTTTCAACTTTGAAAACACCAATTAAACTTGGATTTATTCCATCTCATCAGACAAGGTCAAAAAATAGATGATTACAAATTTACAAGTCCTCTGCACAAAAATCTCACATGGTGTCCAATCATTATGGTGAACACACAATGTTGCAACTGCAGTTGCACTTGCACTGCGCTTAATCCTGAACACTTAGGTTGTGATTTCTCTCCATCTATGGATCATGCACACAACAAAATACTATAACCAAAGATGCATAACCAACTAGATTTACAACTTCAAAATTTATAACATGACATGTGAACTTTTATATTGAATGAAAAAAAATAAAAGAATAAAAGAAAAGATTCTACCAGTGTTCTAGTCTGGAACCTAATAAAAAAATTTAAAGAATAAAAGAATTAAAATTGTACTACTACTGTTCTAGTCTGGAACCTAACGAATGAGGCTTAGATGAGCAAATGGCTCAAATTTGGTTTTTGGGACAGCCACTTCAGGGGTCCCAAACACCTTCCAAAATCGAAGAGTCTCATCTGCAGCAGCACTTGCCACTGTGTATCCATCTGGGCTCTGAAAAAAAACAAAATAACAACAATTATTCATTCAACTATAAAATTTATGAGATTCTTAAAGACACAAAAATACCACAAAAGATGAGTAATAATAATAATAATAATAATAATTTAATCAAGTCATCATGAAATACCTGAGCCATGAACAGAACTCTAGAGGTATGGCCCGTTAGCTCTGCCATCTTCACCGTTGATGGGTATTTCCAAAGTATGAGCTAGTTTTGAGTGTGCCCATGAGAGCTAAGCAATTCACGCTCATGTTTGCTCCACAAAAGAGCACAAACCTGAGATCCTGCATCCATAGAATTCAAGCAAGCACCTGTATGCGTGTTCCAAAACTTGATGCACTGGTCAGCCTCACCTCCACCAGAGGCTAGCAAATTGCCCTGGAATGGACACCAAGCAAGCGCTTTTACTGCAGCTGTATGATCTTCTAGTCTATGAAGCCACCGTATGAAGAGGCCATGGATCTATCCCATAAAAAGAGGAGATTATCATTTCCTCCACTTGCCAATTGCTGGCCTGAAGTAGACCATTTTAGTCCACAAACGTCTTGTTGATGTCCCCTATAGGTTTGAACAATGTGTTCTCTCAGTCTCACATCATTATTGAATATTTTACCATCGCTGCCTCCAGTGGTAAGTATTTCATTATTCCAAGCCAGTGCACCAACTCGTGACCGGTGACCACCTCTCAATGTTATCAGCTGAAAAGATAACAAACATAAAATAAATCAACAAAACCGATTAAGAAAATATTATTAATAACAACTAATTCAAACCCGAAAAGCTTGAAAACAATGAAAAACCAACCAGGAAGAAGAATCACAAGCCTGTCGAACAACAGTAGAATCCCATATCTGGACATGGGAATTGTTCAAACCAATGGCTATGTGCTGTCCATCAGGAGCCCAACTAACACTTGTAACAGGACCATCTTCATCATCAATAGTGACAAGTTCTGAGGTAGAAGCAGTAGAAGCATCCCAGAGATACAGTGTTACCAAGAGCAATTGTAACCACATTGGTGCTACCCCAGTCCAGCAAATTCATGTAAAAGTCATCCTGAAGCTCAGAGGCATCCAGTGTCCTCTCAGAAGACTGCAAAAGCAACCGCAAAATGTTAGAACAAGAGAATAAGATCCAAAACCAAAACTCAATTAGCAACCAAAATTTACAAATAGAAACTTGCATCAACCCAACATTTCAACCTCCCACAAATTTACTGCAAATCATAGAATGTCATTAACTTTCATAAAAAAAGGCACATCAGATAAAAATACACAAATAACTATAATTCATAAAACTATAACTCTGACTTCATACATTCACAACCACCTCTACCAGTCCAAATCTTGACTATGCCACCAAATCAGAAAGGTTACCGTTTTAACTTGAAAGTTTCTCATAATTAGGTCCAATTAGTTTCAATCCGTGATTTAGGGATGAAAAACTAGAATAAACACATACCTGAGGACTGTATCTCCGAGGCTTGACAGGTTTAGACTGATGAGCAGAAGACGAAAAGAAGTCCTTACGGAATAGATCAACCACTGCAGCTGGTTTGTTATTGAAAAACAGGATCCGGGAGCGGTTCATGTCCAAAGCCTCAGCAATTCGATTACGGTAAGCCTCTCTTCACGGGGAGCATGCCACAGCTGGATTCTCTTTGCCCTTCCTCCCTTCTGTCAGCATGTAGTCCGCACAGTAGAAGTTCATTGCCGACCTATCTGGTATGAATCTATCCAACTATCAAGAAAATGCGAAGTTTCATCAGAAACTCGAATTCCTAAAAGTTTAAGACTGCTAACCTAGAAAAACCAAAATTCATAACATAATAAAGGATTGAATAACAGACATGGAAATGCAGACAAGAAATTAATACAAAGTAGACAAGTACAAAACTATAAAAAAAATTAACCCCACAATTTTGCAAATTATTTTTTGAAAACTATAATTTAAAAACACCCACAATTTTGTTTAATAAAAAAGGGAAAACCCCTAATTTCAAGGAAGTCAAATACAAAAATTCAAAACCCTAAACAGATATGAAATTAAAACACGAAAATAAGAACACAAAAAATAAAAAATAAAAAAATGAGAGCAGAATAAAACTACAATGCAAAACAATGGCATGATTTTGCATAGGTATTCACAAGAGCCCTTTCTTTGATGAAACCGTTCTTGAAGAGGGCTTCTTGATGGCATCTTGTTCGACGAATTCAGTGATTCTTAGTCACTAACCTGAAACAGAGGAAAGGAAACAGAGAGAGAGAGTGAGACAAAGAACAAACTCGATAAACAAAACAAAAATAAAACAAGAAACAATGAACAAAATCCTGCAAGAAAATGAACACAAGAAACAAGAAAACTAAACCAAGCCTGCAAAACACCAAAAAACATCAAATTAAAAGAATTATAAACAGAGAGACAAAGAAAATTGATTTCTTGAATGGAATGTTGTCGTTTGTTGTTGATCGGTGACGGCAGAAATCGATTCTTGGAGAAAGTAAATGAAGAAATAAGTGGGTTGGATATTTATATGAGTAATTCGCTTCACTTGCAAGCAATTTTCTGATGGTTTTCTAGAATCCAGTGGGTTTTGAAGAGGTTCATGTAGCCGTTTAGAAATATGAAATCATATGTGTAGCCATTATAATTAAATGAAATTATTATGATTTTTTTTTTTAAGATTAAATGAAATTATTTATTAAGTGTTATTTGTTTTTTTTTTTTTGAAAAAAAAAAGGATTTATTTATTTATGAAATATGAATGATTTTTCATTTTAGTTTAGAATAATATTTTAATGCCATTTTTTTAAATACATATTTTAATGTCATTTTACACATTATTTGCTTCAAAATCTAAAATAGTTATAAAAAATTATGGACCCAACCACCAATCTTATTTGGGTGGTTATCGAAATCAATCAAAAGACTTCGATTGAAAGATAAGATTAATGGTTAAATAACGTAGCTAAACCCGTCAAAGATTTTAGTGAGTGTTTATCTAAAAAGGTAGTTATGTAATTTTATAAGTAACAAATTTATTAAATAAGAAATTAATACTTTAAAAAATAAAATATTGAAAAAATCATCCTTTTTCTCTTTCTCTTTCTTTGACCTTTTTGTCCATCTTCTTCCATCAGGTTTCCTTCTTCAAAAGGAGATGGAGTTGTAACGAAAGAGATTAAATGACCTCTTCATCTTCCTCATCGTCGACGATTAACAAACTTCTTTTCTATCTCCCCTCCTCTTTCTCTCTTATCTCTAGTCTCTAGTCTCTCTCTTCATTTATTTGCTCTCTTATACTTTCAGACAGATTTCAATTGTTACTCTCTCGTATTTTTCTATCAAAAGAAATTTTTTTAGAAATATAGTATTATTCAAAACTAAATATTATATCTTTTGCATTTACTTACGCTCCAATAAATTATGTGCAAATTAATAAAATGAATACTCATAAATGATAATTTAATTTACTTGTGACATGTATGTGTTTATCAATTATCATATCATTCATTGAGATATAAGTAAAATATAAAAGACGAAAAACTTAACATTTTTTGGAATATATTTAAATTTGATTGGTGGAGCTACAGGGACTTATTTCTTCTACTTGATTGGATATTTAGTAGGCAGGATTCAAAATTTCATTTATGAAACACATCTATAATAATATAATAAATATAAGATTTACATTGTGTTGACGAAGAAAACAGTGAAGTTCATTTTGTTATGAAAAACCTATTATTTGAGTGGATATTCACATTCATGGAACTAATATAAATCTAACTTATGAACTCTCCATCTCGATCTACCCTACTCAATTGGCCTCCAAATTTTCTGATAATTATTCTAAATATTAACTAGGATTATTGTCTAATCAGCTGGTAACCATAATGTTGTAATTCAAAGAATGTAAGAGAATATGTAAGTAAAAAGAAAAGAGGTGTACCTTAAACAATCAAATTGGATGTGGTTTTGAAATATGTTGAACTAATTCCTACTTAAAAATACTACAAAACCAATTAAGGGCTTCAAAGCACATCATAGATGTCGTTGACATTAAGATACTATTTGCCTCCATTAATCATGTGATACACCAAGTTAAGCAAATATACCTCTAGATATAATTAAGTGTTTTTTGTTTGATATCATTGTAGGCTATCGATTTAAACCATAAATACCATTGATGATGAACTGCTAAGAGAACATTTAGTATTTTATGCCAGAGAATATTTAGTATTTTAGCAATCTAACATAATATTAGTATTTTATGCAAGAGACAAAACTAAATTTATTTGTGAATAATGACATAATAATGGGAGGAGAGAGCAAATCGCCAAGTTAGCATGACTTTCGTTGACTGAATTGTGGTGTGAAAAAATGAATGGAAGTCAGGTTTTTTACAATGTGCATTGCGCCTTTTCATAATACGTTGCAACTTGTCATAGTGCCTTTGCAATTCAAATGAATTGAAATCTTGCCACTGGCTCTATGTTACAACTTTCATATTTAATCCTAGGATTCAGATCATATAATTCCATAAAGGTTACAATTTTACATAGAAGTCATATTTTATAATAAAAATTATCACCATTGATCAATTCTTTTAGAAGCTCTCATTACTTTATAGCACGTTAACATATCTTACATATGTTTTGACGAATATTCCAATAATTAAAAAGCTGCCCATACATATATGTGAAGGTTTATCTTCTTAGAGATCTCAGTTTAGTTGTAATTTTTGTCTAAAAAATAATAATATATCATTTGCTAAATAAGATATTGTATAAAGACAAATTAATAATAACATTACGACATTGAATAAATGTTTGAATTGGTGGATCATTAATCTGCAAGGGAATGAACCGATAGGTATATATTGTATATGATGTGATATATTGTATTGTATATGATAATGCTCTATTATTAGAATGGATAATAATAATAAAATGAATTAGAATTAGGTTAAATTATTTTATAAAAAAATAATAAAATGATGTAGACTCAAAGCTGTCGAAATGATTTGAAGTGTCAAATGCAGAATTACTTCAAATATCATAAGTTGATGTGCCCTACATCTTCTTGTGAGTTGGACTGTTTATTATGCTTACCAGATGCAAGCAACTTCAGTAGCTGACTGACTGTTGCATAGAATCCCAAAGTCTTACAAAACAATTACATGTTATTTCTGATAAGGAGAAGGAATGAAATGGTAAGGACCAAACTCCTTAGGAGGCCTGTAGGTTTGGTTAATCAATCCCAACCCAATCATCTGAACTTGTGACTCATTGAAATATTTTGCAGGAGATGGAAAGAGTGTCAACTGCACCTGAAGATAATCAACAGTTTTGAAGAAGGGATTCTGAAGGAAAACTGAACCAGGGGTGAGATTCAATTCCACCCATAGACTCATCTCAAGCGAATGAAATAAAGTGACATTGGACAAATCCCTGAAGGATGGTCCCCTGAAATACATTGTCCCTTCATATGGATAGGCGCATTCACAATTCTGAGGACTCATTTTCCGATCTGAAGGACATGATTTATTATGTCTGCAATGAGCGAGGCTGGTAGAATAGGGCTCTGTGGATTGATGCAGAGAGCAGTAGCTAGTATTTGACGGAGCTGAAGTGCATACCGGATTTCCAGTAAGTCTGGAAGTTCAGAAAACACAAATAAGAAGAATGGTGAAGGGAACATGCACAGTATCATTTACAGTGAAGATTATAAATTGTCTCACGCTAATGTGTTCTTGTATGCAGAACTTAAAGTTACTGCAGTAATTTGGTTGTTCTCCAAATCAACAAGTTGTAATTGTGGACCGATGCTGTCTCCTAAGCTTAATGAGCCATTGAACATATTGTTCCTTAGCTTCCTGTAAAAATGAATTAAGCATTATACCATTGAATGCCTATGATTCATTTAGTAACTGGTATTGTTCTCCTTTGTTTTATCAAGAACTTACACTTGCTGTATCTGTGAGAGGCTGAAGAGCTCTTGTGGAACACGTCCTACAAACGATCCGTATTCCATAACCCTGGAATTACAAATATGAAGTTTCTGTAAGGAGATTCAAAAACTTTTTGTCAGATATATAATGTGCGATCAATAGGAGACTAACAGAGTGGTGAGTGATGGTAAAGTTGAGAACCAAATCGGAGCTTCTGATGAATCAAATGTTAGGCAATGTGCCCTAAGAGTTTGTAATTTGTAAACGTTTAAATAAATTATAAATAAATAAAGTTTATTTTATTCAAATTAATGTACATTTATGAAATGTTTGCTTCATACGAATATCATGTAACATCCATGATTACTTATGTAGTCTCAAATTAAGTATGTAAGTGTTATATACAAGAGGATTTAGTTTGAGATTAGTAATCAAAAGAGTCCGTAGAAAGCAAACAAAGATGGGTACTTTGTTTGTGGTAAATCTACAGCTGCGGTCCATTTCGTATTTGATACGATGATCTTATCCGGGATTGTTCATATGTCGATATGAAAATGGAGGCACTTATATAATAGAGATTATATAGGACTGGACCACGATAAAATGAGTTTCTTATTAATATCCGTTAAACAAAGAAATTCTTATTTATCGATTAGATGATCATATATGGATTGATCTTAATCCTGAGTGTTTAATGGACTCCTATTTGTTGGGTCATGTCTTTTGATTTACATGGGTGAGACTGTTATAGATTTACGGTCAATATGCTTCGTACTTTGGAGATGTGATTTAATAAGTGGCTGGGAACATTCTACACAATAGTGGAATCCACTCCTTCTTGCGAGAGGTAGATGAGTAGTTCCCTTAAGTGTTGATTCGGGTCTTGAACAATAAGAGCGCTCAACTTTCTGTTTATGAGTAAATGGAAAGATAAATTCATAAGTTGTTATGGATATATTGTTCATTAGAGAATCAATGGTACTTAAATGGAACAAGATATAATTAGAGAGGTATAACGGATTTTAATAACCTAGCTCTAATTATGAACTACTCGTGGAGGATCGAATCGTATGAAATGATTAAATCGATGGACACTGAAAATTCAGATTATGTAAAACATCTACAATTGTGAGAGTGCAACCTTAAGTTTTTAGTGGAGTAACTCTAAGGTTAATAATAGTGAATTATTAATTAAAGAGTTTAATTAATAATTCCGATATTATTGGAGCTCAAATTGTAGGTCCATTTGGTCCCCTTGCTAGCTCACAACCACATAAAGAAACAAGTTGAAGAATATAATTGGATTGTCCGATTATTGGTGTACATATAAATTTATGTACATGTTCATAAATTATTTAAATAATTTGATTATTTAAATATTTATAATTATTTAATTAATGGTTAATTATTTAATTATTTGTAGAGGTTATGGGTTCAATTCTAAATGATGTCATTAAATTAATTATGATTTAGAATCATTTATTTTAATGAAAAGTCATTTAATTAATTAATGGAAATAATAATTTTAATTGGAATAAGATTCCATTTAAATTATATTAAAAGAGTTTTAATTTAATGGGAATTAGATTTCATATTAAATTAAAAGAATAGAATTCTAATCCAATAAGGAATTTGATTTCATATTGGATATGAATTAAGTCTTTCAATTTAATTAGGAATTTGGATTCCTTGTTAAAATTGAAGAACCCTAGTTTGCCATTATAAAAAGATGTTTTTATAATTGGTAATTAGGATAGTGGTGATTGAGAGAATTTTTGGCTACTTGAACCAAAAATTTCCATTGATTAAAAATCACCTAATAGCCATCTACTTCAAAAGGATCTTCAAAAGATTGTGCCCACACACAGTTTCTTTTGTGAAGAGTCATAGCAAGGAAGATCAGGTGGTGAAGAATCTGCGAATCAAAAGGGATCAATTCAATCTTCATGCAAGGTAAGATTCGATCTTATGAATTAATTATTGAATCGTTATTACTAGCATCAATTGGGCATGTTTTATTTGAAAATTTTTAAGATTCACGTTTCCGCATTCGAATTAAAATCAAGATTTTTTCCCTACAATTGGTATCAGAGCCCGGTTTCGCTAGTTTAATAATTGATTCAATAATTAGTGAATTTCCTTTTGATTATTGATTCTTTGTATGTCATTGAGTAGGCACAAATTATTGTTTGATATATATTCATGATTGATGAATTGGGTTTGCATGGATTGATCGTTAATTGTATGGTTCTTTGGCTAATTTAATTTGATTAAATTTGTAAGCCGTTTGTGGCGATTTAATTTCCTTGTAATCATAGATTTAGGATTTTATTTTTGTCGAAGAATTCAAGTCGAAGAATGATGTGCAACGGCTCTGAAATTTCGTTTCTGGTTATGGGCGAAAAGCATGGTCTGATGTGTAGCTCTCGCGCAAAGGACTGGTGCGACTGGTTATGAACCAGTGCAACATTGGTCTATTGCAGGTCTGGTTCCGCTGGACAGAACGCGCATGACTGATGCGCTGGTGCAGGTCTGGTTCGGCTGGACAGAACGCGCATGGCTGATGGCTGGTGCACTGGTTCGCTGTGCTTCACGAACTGGTGTGACTGAGCCGCTGTGCGGACTGGTTTTGAACCAGTAGTGTGTTCGGCTGTTTTAGGCTGCGATTGATGGCTGGACCGGTGCTCTTAAACAGTGTGCAAACGGCGCAAACAACAGCATCCAGTTTCCGCGTGTAGATGCACCCAAATTTGCGCCCAGTCGTGTGCGACACATGTGCACTGGGTGCACATGTTGCACACGACAGTGTGATGCAAACCTGTGCACAAAAGTTGTGCACAGGTGGCACCACACTTGGTGCACATAAAAACACGCCAAAAAAAAAAACAAAGTCTGGTGTGTTGTATTCAAAGTGTAATAGAGCACTTGCTCATGTGTGTGACACATGGCAGCATCAATGTAATGCACTGTAAGTGTAATTGTTGCACTTGCTAGTTTGTCCATTATAAACAAAAACAGTACATGCTTGTGCGTCCAACATTTGGCAATCTTTCGGATAATTTTTGATGGCTTTAAAATTATAAAATGGGCTCTAGCCCAATCCATGTGATGGAGATTCTTAATAATTAAATTGGATTTAATTATTAACCTAAGAGAGCCTATCAAGATCATGAAGACCGTGAAGTCTTTGAAGACTACAAGTGAAGGCCAAGGAATGCCTTGGTTAATTTTGTAATATCTAAAATTAGTTTTAGGTCGTTAAAGCCAAAGAACCCGGTCAATCACATGTTATTTATTTTAATTGTTTATCATGTGATGATTGAATAATTTATTGATAACATGATTATGCATAAAATATGTCATATAGAATAGAAAGTGCCTACTCGTTGCATTATAACATGACATACATACATGTATTATTATTTATTTTTCTATTAAATAGTTTATTAGTTAAAATAGAGATAATAATACATTAAATACCAATTTCATAATTTGTTAGGATTTTAGTTAAAAATCCTAGGTTCACAAATTAGAAATATATAATTAGTTTTAATGTGATTAAAATAAATATATTTCAAATAATTGGTAGTTATAATGTGGATTAGATTTTAAGAGTTAAAATTGGGTAATCTCACATTAAATCTAATCTTCATAATTAAAGAGTTTAGATTAGATAGATTAGATCTTTCATAATAAATTAGATTTTTAAGAGTTAAAAATCTGGTAATTTATTAGGTGTTAATAGGATGATGATTCTAGTAACATACTGATTCTTAGTAACTTAAATTATACTTGTTAGCCGTTAATAATCTAAGATGATGATTAGGAATATTAAAATAGAAAACCCTAATCCTAAAATAGTGAGTGGGAGAGGGATATATGACAATATATCCCACGGTCTCCATCGTTAGTTCAACACCGTGAGATTTGAGTGGCGCCTCGAGACGGCTTTGTTTTCGTTCCCCTAAGGGTGGTGTCCATTTGGGTCAATATCAAGGTTGACTTCCTAACGGATAAGATTTCTGGATGTATTTGGGATTGACCTACCCTAAGGCTGGCAATTCTCAAGTTAAGTTTAAGAGATCTGAAATGATGGGTTACACTCACAAAGGAATAAATTAATTAGTTAGTTTATTCCTTGATCGAAATAAGCGGTAGTCAGATAATATAGGAATAAGAGTTATTCTGTTATATTATTCGACTGAGATTTTCTCAATCTAACATACAAATATTTGACCTACCCTAAGGTGGCATTTATTTGTGGCATGTCAGATTATCGTGGCATAGTAATTCTTTTTAGGGTATTTCTAATTCATTATTCATGTATCATGCATCATGCATCATGTTTAATTTTATGCTAAAATTTATGATATTCATATGAAGCAAATTTTGAATAAAATTTTGTTTATTTATTTCAGCAATGCCGTCACCTTTAATTACTATACTTGCCAATGATAAACTGAATGGAGATAACTATGTTAAATGGAAAAATAATATGAACGCCATTCTGGTCTGTGAGGATCTAAAATTTGTCCTGACGGAGGAGTGTCCTCCTGTGCCACCTGCAAATGCCACGCGTAATGTACGCGAAACCTACCAAAATTGGGTTAAGGCTGATGAAAAGGCCCGTTGCTACCTGTTAGCAGGAATGTCCGACGTGCTTGCTAAGAAGCATGAGGCAATGACTACAGCATCTCAGATGATGGAGTCATTACAAGGGATGTTTGGGCAACCTTCTGAGCAGCAGCGACATGAAGCTGTTTGTGCTGCTATGACTGCTAAGATGAAGGAAGGGACATCAGTTCGAGAGCATGTCTTGAACATGATGACCTATTTTAATACAGCTGAAACTCATGGTGGGGTGATTGATGAGCCTAGCCAAGTGAGCATGATACTGCAAACTCTCCCAAAGAGTTTTATGCAATTTAAGAGCAATTATGTTATGAACAAACTGCAGTATAATATTACTCAATTGCTCAATGAACTCACTACTTATGAGTCCATGAATAAGGACAAGATTAAGTCTGGTGAAGCAAATGTTGCTGAAACTTCCACTTCTAATAAGAACAAGAGGAAAAGGATCACCAGTAAGGCTAAGGCAAAGCCTAAGAAACAGGTTACCCAAAAGAAGAAGCAAAAGAGCTCTAAGACTTCCAAACCCAAAGGAAAATGTTTTCATTGTGATGTGGAAGGTCACTGGAAGAGGAACTGTCCTAAGTACCTCGAAGAGCTCAAGAACAAAAAGAAAATGAAAGGTGAATATGATTTACTTGTCATTGAATCTTGCTTAGTGGAGAATGAATTATTCACCTGGATAATCGATTCAGGAGCCACTAATCATGTTTGTTCTTCTTTACAGTTGATTGATTCTTGGAGGGAGCTTGATGAGGGCGTGTTTACCATGCGAGTTGGCACTGGGGATGTCGTTTCAGCTAGAGCAGTGGGAGAAGTTAGACTTCAATTTTCAAATAATTGTTTTATTGTTTTGAACAATGTTTATTATATTCCAAATTTTAGAAGAAATTTGATTTCGGTTTCTAGATTATTGGAGCACAATTATTCAATTTCTTTTAGTAATAAAGATGTTATTATTTCTAGAAATGGTTTGAATATTTGTTCTGGAATATTAGAAAACAACATTTACATGTTAAAGTCGTTAACACGTAATTCACTGCTCAATACTGAATTGTTTAAAGTTGAAAAACCTAAAGCAAAGCGACAAAAGATTTCTCCTAATGATGATACCTATCTTTGGCATCTAAGACTTGGACATATTAATCTTGACAGAATAGACAGACTAGTAAAGAGCGGAACTTTAAGTGAGTTAAAGATCGGCACTTTACCTGTTTGTGAATCTTGTTTAGAAGGTAAAATGACTAAGAGACCTTTTAAGACAAAAGGTTATAGAGCCAAAGAACCGCTAGAGCTTATACATTCGGATGTTTGTGGTCCAATGAATGTTAAAGCTAGAGGTGGTTATGAATATTTCATCACATTCATTGATGATTATTCTAGATATGGGTATGTTTACCTAATGCAACGAAAGTCTGAAACTTTTGAAAAGTTCAAAGAGTTTAAAACTGAAGTTGAAAATCAATTAGGTAAAACA
The DNA here is from genome assembly GCA_021234005.1 of Nephelium lappaceum. Lineage (NCBI taxonomy): Eukaryota > Viridiplantae > Streptophyta > Magnoliopsida > Sapindales > Sapindaceae > Nephelium > Nephelium lappaceum. Next base: position 8,667,137 of record CM038011.1, read on the forward strand.
TTGAAAGCTCTACGATCAGATCGTGGAGGAGAGTACCTTGATACAGAGTTCAAGGATTACTTGATTGAGCATGGGATTCTATCCCAACTGACTGCTCCTGGAACACCCCAGCAGAACGGTGTTGCAGAAAGGAGAAATCGGACCCTTTTGGACATGATAAGATCTATGTTTAGTTTCTCATCATTACCTAGTTCATTCTGGGGATATGCATTGCAAACTGCAATGTATATTTTGAATGTTGTACCATCTAAGTCAATTCCTAAAACACCTTTAGAGTTGTGGAATGGTCGCAAAGCTAGTTTGCAACATTTTCGCATATGGGGGTGTCCAGCACATTTGCTGAAAAATAAGACTGGGAAGCTGGAACCACGTTCACAAGTTTGCCTATTTGTAGGCTACTCCAGAGAAACTAGAGGCGGATTCTTTTATGATCCTCAAGATAACAAAGTAATTGTATCGACAAATGCTACGTTTCTTGAAGATAATTACATAAAAGAACATAAACCTCGAAGTAAGATTGTACTCGAGGAGTTAGTGTCTGGTTCGACCAGTATCCAATCAACAATAGTTGTTGATAATAACATAGTTAAAACCACGTCTGAGCGTCAGACAGACTTTCATCAGAATCATCTACCACCTCGTCGTAGTGGAAGGGTTATTAGACCACCTATTCGTTACAAAAATATCGGAGAGGCACAGATTGCTATCTCTGATGAGAGTGTAGATGATCCATTGACATATAATGATTCAATGGAAGATTCTGATAAGGAAGAATGGCTTAAAGCTATGAATCTCGAGATAGAGTCCATGTACTCAAACTCAGTCTGGGAACTTGTGGATCAACCAGATGGGGTAAAACCCATAGGTTGCAAATGGATCTACAAGAGGAAGAGAGGAGTGGATGGGAAGGTGGAGACCTTCAAAGCTAGGCTAGTGGCAAAAGGTTATACTCAAAAAGAGGGAGTTGACTATGAAGAAACTTTCTCACCAGTAGCCATGCTTAAGTCCATTCGTATTCTTCTATCCATAGCTGCATGTCTCGATTACGAAATATGGCAAATGGATGTCAAGACTGCATTCTTGAATGGCAATCTTGATGAAAGCATCTATATGGTGCAACCAGAGGGATTCGTAATCCAAGGTCAAGAGCAAAAGGTTTGCAAGTTGCAAAGGTCTATTTATGGACTTAAGCAAGCTTCTCGATCTTGGAACATTAGATTTGATACTTCGATCAAGTCTTATGGTTTTGAGCAAAATGTCGATGAACCTTGTGTATACAAGCGTATCATAGATAAGAAAGTGGTTTTCCTCGTACTTTATGTCGATGATATTCTACTCATTGGGAATGATGTAGGAGCATTATCTGATGTAAAGAACTGGCTTGCTAAACAATTCCAAATGAAAGATTTGGGAGAGGCTAGTTATGTTCTTGGGATCCAAATCATACGAGATCGTAAGAACAAACTGTTAGCATTGTCTCAAGCATCATACATTGATAAGATCCTTGTACGTTATTCAATGCAGAATTCCAAGAAAGGTTATTTACCTTCTCGGCATGGAGTTCACTTGTCTAAGGAACAATGTCCTAAGACACCTCAAGAAGTTGAGGATATGAGACGAATTCCCTATGCCTCTGCAGTAGGCAGTCTCATGTATGCTATGCTATGCACGAGACCTGACATATGTTATTCAGTGGGAGTAGTCAGTCGTTATCAATCTAACCCAGGATTGGATCATTGGGTGGCAGTAAAATGTATTCTCAAATATCTTCGGAGAACGAGAAACTATATGCTAGTATATTCTGGTGAGAATTTGATTCCAACAGGATATACAGATTCTGATTTTCAGTCGGATAAGGATTCTCGAAAATCCACGTCTGGGTCAGTATTCACCCTAGGTGGTGGGGCTATAGTATGGAGGAGTGTTAAGCAATCATGTATCGCTGACTCCACCATGGAAGCAGAATATGTTGCAGCTTGTGAAGCAGCTAAAGAAGCAGTTTGGCTTCGTAAGTTCTTGACAGATTTAGAAGTTGTTCCAAATATGGATAAGCCAATCACACTTTATTGTGATAATAGTGGTGCAGTGGCTAATTCGAAAGAACCAAGAAGCCATAAGCGTGGAAAGCATATAGAAAGAAAATATCATCTCATTAGAGAGATAGTACATAGAGGAGATGTGTCGGTGATGAAAATAGCTTCACAAGACAACCATGCTGATCCGTTTACAAAGACCTTAACGGCTAAAGTGTTTAACGGTCATCTAGAGGGTCTAGGATTACGAGATATGTCTCATTTGCTCTAGGGCAAGTGGGAGATTGTTAGGCAATGTGCCCTAAGAGCTTGTAATTTGTAAACGTTTAAATAAATTATAAATAAATAAAGTTTATTTTATTCAAATTAATGTACATTTATGAAATGTTTGCTTCATACGAATATCATGTAACATCCATGATTACTTATGTAGTCTCAAATTAAGTATGTAAGTGTTATATACAAGAGGATTTAGTTTGAGATTAGTAATCAAAAGAGTCCGTAGAAAGCAAACAAAGATGGGTACTTTGTTTGTGGTAAATCTACAGCTGCGGTCCATTTCGTATTTGATACGATGATCTTATCCGGGATTGTTCATATGTCGATATGAAAATGGAGGCACTTATATAATAGAGATTATATAGGACTGGACCACGATAAAATGAGTTTCTTATTAATATCCGTTAAACAAAGAAATTCTTATTTATCGATTAGATGATCATATATGGATTGATCTTAATCCTGAGTGTTTAATGGACTCCTATTTGTTGGGTCATGTCTTTTGATTTACATGGGTGAGACTGTTATAGATTTACGGTCAATATGCTTCGTACTTTGGAGATGTGATTTAATAAGTGGCTGGGAACATTCTACACAATAGTGGAATCCACTCCTTCTTGCGAGAGGTAGATGAGTAGTTCCCTTAAGTGTTGATTCGGGTCTTGAACAATAAGAGCGCTCAACTTTCTGTTTATGAGTAAATGGAAAGATAAATTCATAAGTTGTTATGGATATATTGTTCATTAGAGAATCAATGGTACTTAAATGGAACAAGATATAATTAGAGAGGTATAACGGATTTTAATAACCTAGCTCTAATTATGAACTACTCGTGGAGGATCGAATCGTATGAAATGATTAAATCGATGGACACTGAAAATTCAGATTATGTAAAACATCTACAATTGTGAGAGTGCAACCTTAAGTTTTTAGTGGAGTAACTCTAAGGTTAATAATAGTGAATTATTAATTAAAGAGTTTAATTAATAATTCCGATATTATTGGAGCTCAAATTGTAGGTCCATTTGGTCCCCTTGCTAGCTCACAACCACATAAAGAAACAAGTTGAAGAATATAATTGGATTGTCCGATTATTGGTGTACATATAAATTTATGTACATGTTCATAAATTATTTAAATAATTTGATTATTTAAATATTTATAATTATTTAATTAATGGTTAATTATTTAATTATTTGTAGAGGTTATGGGTTCAATTCTAAATGATGTCATTAAATTAATTATGATTTAGAATCATTTATTTTAATGAAAAGTCATTTAATTAATTAATGGAAATAATAATTTTAATTGGAATAAGATTCCATTTAAATTATATTAAAAGAGTTTTAATTTAATGGGAATTAGATTTCATATTAAATTAAAAGAATAGAATTCTAATCCAATAAGGAATTTGATTTCATATTGGATATGAATTAAGTCTTTCAATTTAATTAGGAATTTGGATTCCTTGTTAAAATTGAAGAACCCTAGTTTGCCATTATAAAAAGATGTTTTTATAATTGGTAATTAGGATAGTGGTGATTGAGAGAATTTTTGGCTACTTGAACCAAAAATTTCCATTGATTAAAAATCACCTAATAGCCATCTACTTCAAAAGGATCTTCAAAAGATTGTGCCCACACACAGTTTCTTTTGTGAAGAGTCATAGCAAGGAAGATCAGGTGGTGAAGAATCTGCGAATCAAAAGGGATCAATTCAATCTTCACGCAAGGTAAGATTCGATCTTATGAATTAATTATTGAATCGTTATTACTAGCATCAATTAGGCATGTTTTATTTGAAAATTTTTAAGATTCACGTTTCCGCATTCGAATTAAAATCAAGATTTTTTCCCTACATCAAATGAGTTGTTGCTGAGATCCCTGTAAAGAAAATAATCATTGATTAGAGTTCTTCAATGCTTTAAAAGAAAAGGTTTTGTAAAGTGAACAGAAAAAATGTCAAGTTGCTGGTTAGACTCACACATAATTGAGGGATCTCATTTGGCTCAAGTCTGGAATAGGACCTGAGAAATGGTTGTGAGATAAATTCCTGAAGCAAAACATTATAACAAGGCCAAAATATTTCATTAATTAATAACCTGATCACACTAAAACAACAACATATATAAGCTTAACGAAAAAAAAAAAAAAAAAACTCACAATTCATTGATGTTGGTTAGATTATTGAGACTTGATGGAACCTCTCCTGACAAACTATTTCCATCAAGCCGACTGTTGCAGATAGGTGATCAGTTTGGATAAATTTGTTAACAAAATTTAAAATGGAAAAGCAAAGATAAACTAGAAGGGATTTTACTTACAGAACGTTGAGAGTCTGAACGCTTCCTAACGTATCCGGTATACGACCAGTAAGTTGATTTCTATCAAACAATCTACATTGAAAAACTAGAAAGAGTTGGAAGAAGAAAAAACAAAGAATAATAAAAACTAATGGGTGCATATCAACTTACACATGTATCAGCACCATATCAGAGCTGAAAAGTTGGGCCGGAATGATACCTGAAAGCTGATTCTTATTGAAATGGCTGCATATTCACCGAGAACTAAAGTTACTTTTCTGTCAGTTTGGTATAAGCTTAACTCATCAAAAGCCGCAGATCTACTCATCTTTCCCTGTTTTCAGTTTGAAGGGAGACTAGTAACAAAAAGAAGTGCTCACAAGTGTTTAGCATTTTTAAGAAGATCCAATCCAGGGGAGGAGAATGTTGAAACCGGGATAGATCCTGTCAACTGATTCTCTGCCAAGTCCAGCCAATAGAGTTTGGAGAGATTACCTAAAGAAGGAGGAATTTCACCACTAAAGTTGTTTGAATTCAGAGCCCTGAAAATGAGGGTAGATTTCATAAATGAACAACTACATGATACTCCTTAATGAAATATTTGTTAATGTTATTATCATAGCAATTCTTACAAGAATTGTATATCCACCAAGTTGCCCAGTTCATGTGGAATAGAACCAGTGAAACTGCAGCCGACTAAAATTCTGAAAAATAGAAAAAAGTTGCAGTCCAGCAAATTTAAAGAACCTGTTTACAATGCAAAGATTATCCAGGTTATGGGATCTTACAGGATACTGAGCCTTTGTAGATCTCCTAACTGCGGAGAGAGGGAACCAGTAAGGCCTTTATTGAAAGAAAGGTCCCTGTAACGAAATAAATTCATAAACTTGAATTAACAAAAATGAGACCATGCTCCTTATTAAGATAATCCAACACATATATGATGCTCAAGTCTGCATATATAAAACAATTCATCTGAGTCTAATATCTGCTGTGAACTCAATAAGCGTACTAATTAACTTTCAGGAACTTACAAGGATCTCAACTCTGTTAGCTCTCCAATAACTCCACTAAAATTCCCTTCGAGTCCCATGGTTGATAATCCCCTGTAAACATCATGCAAGCGTAGGATGGCAATTGAAGATAAAATTTATATGAAGACAACTGATCAGCAAAGAGAACTACTCACAAACTCATCACCCTTGAATCGGTACATGTAACACCTTCCCAATCCTCACAGGGATCATTTGATTTTTCCCAGCTTGGTGGTGTATTTCGCCATGAAGCCTTCAGAGATTGGAGAGCCGCAGCTGCAACACTCGGAGATTTTCAGTCCATGAAGGGAGTATTCTCAACGATTTTTAAGATTAGTGCATGTTCATACGCACAAATGTGGCTTTTTAAAATTATAAATGCTAACTAACTCAACGGCAAGAAAATCATTTATAGGATGAGTCGAAACAATAAAAAAAGTAAGAAAAGAAAAAAAAAAGATCGTAATACTATTTCATTAATATATCTCACCGTGTCAATAATAAAAAGGTCTTATAAAAGCTTTTTTCATCGACAATAAGGTCTACATGAATTCATTACAAAAACCAAATGACTTTAATATGGTTGAATTGATAGTAGTAACTTCAAATAATAATTTCATCAAAAACTACTCCAAAGTACCATAGCTACTGGTTACAAGACACATTCAGTTTTTCTAGATTCGAATTCATTTCTATTTTTTTTTTAAATGGGGATTTTTCGAGATACGGACTTAGAAAGGTGAAAATATTAATGTACTTGTAGATTTTAATGGATTGAATTGACAAATACAAAAACTAGTAAGAGAGTGTTGTCAAAAACAATAATAATAATAAGAAGAAGAAGAAGAAGAGAGAAATTTGGGAGTGTAGAGAAAGAGATAGTGATATTTTATTCATGAAAAGAGTACATTCACGAAGGGGGAGGCCTCTTATTTGTAGACATTTTGGTCAATCATCATCCGATCAAAATGTCAACGAGTTATAGGTGGTTAATTATGACTCCTCTTCCCCTAATACCCAAATGTGTAATAATTAAGGGAAAAAAAAAAAGCAACCGTTAGTATGCTCTTTTATTATGAGATTATATAAGTATTTAAGCTCTAAGATTATACACCATACACCGTACATCACACACCACACTTTAATAAGGGTGGTTGAGTACCCTTAAGGTTAAGGGTTCAAATTTTATCATTTTTCTTTAAAACATAAAGTATAAGTTAGTCATCTACTTGATTATGAAAGTAGTTATTAAGATTGCATTATTAATGATTTATCTCGACAGACCTCGATAATTATCCTACCTCTAAAGTGTCAGTGTAGAAAAAAAAAAAAAACGTAAACCGTTTTTATTAGAGTTTGACATTAAATTTCACATGCTTCTCCATGAAAAAAATATCATTGGCTTTTCATAAGTTGCATCCTAGACTACTGAATTGGAAAAATACGTAACACACATTGTAAGAAATTACCGTCGTTAGGGTCTGTAACGCCATAAACGAAGTGAACAGTTTTGAGGGAAAAGAAAGCAATGAAGAAGAGCAATCTGTTAGGCGCCATGCCTCCCCTGCAACTCCTCTTGTGCTAATTTGGACATCAAAGATTTCTTATTTATACTCACTGTGAAGAAGAAAAAAAATGTTTTCTCAAAAAAAAAAAAGAATAAAAAAAATGTTTTCTCTTGATGTATCCGTAAAATAATAAACAAATGGGACACGTAAACGTTTCCTCCGCCAACTAACAATGTAGTAACACAATAAATAAAAGAGGAAGCCAAATGGCGTAGTTATATTTACTCAAAGTAACACTAGAGGGAAAAGATCAATCGGGACAAATGCAACACTGATACAACTCCAAACCACCCATATCAAATATCGTACGGGCTATATGTTTTCTTTTTTCATTGTACTTCACGAAGTACAAGTACATCTAAATGGATTCCGCCAAGAGCAAGCGGTTGGCTCACTGTTTCCTCTCTTATCAAGATCATGTGTCTTTCTTTTGTGTGACACAATAATTCCATGTCGCATGTAGCCGGCTGTTGATGTCTTTGTTTAAGAGCCACATCCTTCGTTTAAAAGCCACAATCTTCATAACTTTTGGTGTGGGTTCTACACCTTATAGTAATATTCCTTCATCAATTTGTATGGGTAATCTTTCCATCCATGTGTAGGTCACTTTTCCATCTCTACGTGGGTCGATCTCTCCCATATGAGAGCAATTTTTTGGAACGTGTCATCAATATTTCATTTCAGTTGGTTTCAATAGTCCTCTGATCCGTCCCAAAAATCAAATAAAAAAATTCGATGTCGCATGGCATCAATTTTGTGCCCAACATATGCGTCTAAGACATACAAAAGAACCTTTGAGAACAAAGAAGAGGATATGAAAGGAAAGTATGCAGAAACATATGTATTGATCACCCTTCATACCAATGCAAATAAATATGCACCGATTCTTATTGATTAGTCCTCAAAAAAAATTACAACATTAATTTTTACTGAAACATCATATATATCTATATATATATGTGCTAAGTCAATCAATTTTTTGGCTTACAAAATGATTTTAATATTCCTCTATTCATTTTCACTTAATCTAATGCTTGTTATTTATCTTGAATTCCTGTAGTTTTTTTACCATTGGATTATAATAGTCTTCACCTCAGTGCGCATTAAAGTTAATTAAGTCAATGTGTTGTATGTAAATTATTGACTAATAATTAGTGATAATTGACCTTGTCAAAACAATGAAAATAAGCGAACCTAATGGCTGACAATTGAGAAATTGAATTTATTATATCAGTGCTCACTAAGAAAAAAACAATTGTATACAAATGGCACTAGAAAATTTATATGAGTTATAATAGCATCATTCACCTTTTAATCAATTTTAAAGATAAAATTACCCCTTGCTAAGGATCCCTCTCAACAGAAGACAAAGTGTCTGAAAAAAAAAAAAAAAAAAATAGCGTCGGTTTCTACCCAATACTCCTTTTCAATTTATCTGTTGAGATAGAAAAACTGAACAGTGACATAAGGACGCCAGACATTGTTGATCAATGGCGAGTGACAAGCAACGACCATAAGAGAGGAGGCAGTTCGCAATCAACTTCCAAAGAAAGGATAAATTCATCAATTTTTTCATTTTGGTTAAAATCGTGTTTTGAAAAATACTGAATCTATGTGGTAGATTGTTATTTGACGTTAAAATTTGAATGGCTATCAACAAGAAATAATTTAGGGATAATCCAAAAAAATATCTCGTTTTTACCACTTCTAGTTTGTTTTTTTTTTTATCAAAAATTCTGCCGGATGTTAATATAAATACCTCAAATACCCTCTGAAAGCATGTGAAATAACTACAATGCTCCTGACGATCACAAGTTCCATTAGATTGAAACTGTTGACTGTTTGATTCAAAGGGCAAAAAGAAAAATACGATGAAAATGAATTATAATATTATAAATAATATTAAATATTTAAATATTAAAAATTTAAGTTGTTCTATTTTAAAAATAAAAAAAATAAAAAATATAGAGTAAAAATATAATTTTTTTGTCACCTCTCTCTTTTCCCCCCTCTTTTCCTCTTCTATGTCTCTATCTCCAACGGTGATGATGGTGGCGGGAAGATCTCCATGGCAGTGGTTTAATAGATTCGAAGGTATGGTATAAACCCACTTGAGTTCATTTGACGACAAACCCAGAGTTCATACTGGATTGTGGAATGAACTCCCTGGTTTATTCAACGATGACAACATATTACAATAGATCGGTTTGGCGTAATAGGCGCCAGAACCAGTGGATTGGAGACCATTGTAATCTTTAATGGTGGAGACCATCGATTCTGGGTCTCTACAATGGAGACCTAGAACTGGTGGTCTCCACCAACCAGAAATTGTTATTATCTTTTTGATAGATTTTTTAGTATTTTAATGGTTTTATTTTTGTGATGTTGTGATGGAATGGGTGAGACTCATTGATGATGAAGATGATCGATTGGGTGAGGCTGTTCGATGATCAATAAGGCTGAGGTTGATGAAGAAGAAAATGATGAGAAAGGTGATGATACGTATGTTGTTAAGAAGGAAGAAGATGATCTGGGTTTTCAGTCACTGAAAACCTAGAAAATCTAGGTTTTTAGTCACTGGAAATCCAAGTTTTCTAGGTTTCCAATGATTGGAAACCGATAAATGGGGAGAAAAAAAAGATAGAAGGATAGGGAGGAAGAAGAGAAAGAAAGAGGTGGCAACGGTGGTTTGAAGGTTGATGATGATGATGTAGTTCATGGCTGGTAGAGATTCAATCGGATCTCCACCATTCATCCAACAGATTAGATCTCTATCGTCCATTTAATTGAATGGACGATGAAGATTAAATTTAATTATTCACTTATTTTTTGGTATTTTTATCATTTTTTTTTTCAATTTAATGTATTGATCTCTATCGTCCATCTTATAGATGGACGATGGAAATAAGTTTTCTTTAATTTATAATTTTTTATTTTAAAATATTATTTTATAATTATTTTATTTTTTTAAAATAAAAATCTCTTAGTCTGGATTAAAAATGTCTTTTTATATTTTGCCTACTTGTTTTGTTACATTGTTAATGTTAGGGGGATTTTGGTTAAAATTGAAACTAGAGTGGTAAAAACGAGAGTTGGGCAAACTATGCATGGTTTTTAGGATTATCCCAATAATTTATGTTGAAATGCACGTGGTAGATGGTGAAATGGGTTAATTTTGTTAGATTCCTAAAAAGATTGGAACTCTAAAATAAGAAAAGTCAGTAATTTCTGTTTTGGTAATAGAGAAATAAGAAAACTCAATAATTCTTCATTTTAGAAATTGAGAAATAAAGAAATTCAGTTTTGACAGTAAAGAATTTTGTAGGTGCATATAAAACAGTTGATACATGATTAAAAAAGAAAGTGCATAAATAATTATGTTGCATAAATAATAAATCACATAAATAAATGATCATGTTGCATAGATAATAAATCACATACTAATGACATATCATAAATAAAGAAATCACATAGCATGAATAACCAATCATACATCAATTATCATATGACATGAATAGCCAACTATATATTAATGGTATATTATAAATAACTAAATTACACAATATGGGTAATTAATTATATGTATGTGTGTATACATATATATATATATATATATATATATATAAACAGCTCTCCATAAAAGGTAAGCTTTGTTGTTAAAAAAAAGGGGGAAAATTCCAAAAAACAACATGAAGTTTGAAGCATTATACTTTTATCCATAAATGTTTTGTTTTTATCTAAAATCCAATAAAAGTTAATTTTAACAAAAAAAATTTTTAAAAATTAAAAGGACATTTTTACCCCTAAAATTTATATTAAAAAATACAATAATCATAGTATAATAATTTAAAATAAAAAAAAATTATAAATTAATAAAAACTAATCTACCATCTATCTATAAGACCGATCTCCACGATGAAAATCATTCCATCAAATTAAAATATAAAAAAAATGATAAAAATAAAAAAATATTTTAAAATTAAAAAAAAAAAAATCATCATCATCATTATCTGAAAACCTAGATTTTTCTGGGTTTCCAATCGCTGAAAATCTGGAAACCCAGAACCCAGAATTGGGTTTCTAGTCGCACTGGAAACTCATAATTTTTGGGTTTTCAGGTGGCTAGAAGCCACCATCATCATCAATCATCAATGCTACCCAAAAAAAATTTATCAATCCAATCATCAATCATCAACCACCAACACCAAACCACCGAGCACCAAACCCACCCAGCAATCATCAACCACCAAACAACAAACTAATGGGTTCGTTGTTGAACCCACAACACCACCACCATTATCATGGACCAGAGAAGAAACGAGGAAGGGAGAGAGAGAGATAAAGGGGTAGACGAGAGATCGAGAGAGGGAACCTGGGTCTCTGATAGGGACGAGATTCGAGTCTCCACAAATGCCTCCGTTGAGATATGCACCACCATCATCACCGACCGGAGATAGAGAAGAGTAATGGTCAGGGATAGAGAGAGGAGAGGAGAGAGAGTGCAAGAGAGAGAGTTGTGAGAAAAAAAATATTTATATATTTTTTATATTTAAATAAAAATATCTCATTTTTTATAGTTTTATATTAATATTATTTATTTTATATTTGAGTTAATATTATTTTAATTAATTATTCATTGTTTTTCCCTTTTTGTCCCTAGAATTAATCGGTCAACCATATCAATTAACGGATTTCATGACCATCAAGGGCTTTAAGGCCTTTTGTACACCTCCAGGAGGATTTTGGATAGTTATGTTAATGTCAAGTTATATTTTGGATAAATATAAAACAGTAGATTATAAAATAGATAACATTTCAAACCTTAAATTATTTTTTGGGATTCCCCCCCTACCTCCTGCCTTCACCCCCCCCCCACAAAAAATAAAAAATAAAAAAAACAAAAAGATAAGCTTTGTAAATAATGTAGTAATATGAGACATGATACCATAAATAACTAACTAGCATGAATAATCAACCATACATAATAACCATGTACGTAAGGTATGTTTTAGAAGTAATGTAAAAATGTGAGATATAAACTCTAAGTGCCTTAGTGAAGTGGTCACTAGGCCACTTGTTCAGCATGCTCCTCCTGCAAAAGGTAGGTTTTGAGTTGTAGTCATGCATGTAATGTGTGACAATTTTTCCCTGCATTGTGGGCCTATTCTCTCACTTATGTGAGCTCTAATTTTAAATCACGTCTTGGAGATTCTGATTAAAAGTGTCCAACAATCATAGTGTATTTGAGATACGTCACCTGTTATATATATATATATATATAAAGTAAAAAGAAAATTACAAAATGGGTAAGGCAGGGGTCAAGATGGAAACTTGAACCCAAAAATGGCCTACGTGGCACTACAAGAGTGTCAATAAATCCAACACGCAAATAAAGAAACTAGAACAATAACTGACCAGTTCTGTGGCAGAGAGAGTACAGACAAATCTAATCTCCGTCGAATCAACGTGAGCAACTCAACTGTATAATGGCGATAGCAAGCAGCCAAGAAGATAACGGAAGTGGAAAGAGAAGCAATGGAAACGAAGGAGGTGTAAATGAAGCTGCTACTGTCATATCCAAGGCTGATGAGTACAAGCAGATTTCTGATCTGACTGGATTCGACAACTTGAGAGCCATGATGGAGGCCGAGGCTCTGATCAAGAAGAGGAAGCAGAAGAAGAGACTCCAAAACTACAAAAATGTTACCTCCTTATTTTCAAGAGTTATTTTTTTTCCTTCTGTTTTCTTGAGTAGATATATTTGCAATATATTATTATTATTATTATTATTATTTGTAATTTGCTAATAAGTTTTATAAGTAGAGTCTCCAAGTTCATTTAACATGACCATTAATTTTGACTCCCATGTTTCTTTTGATTGATTTAAATCAAGTTTTTTTAGTTTTTTATTTCACCCCTTCTGTTGAACTTCATATTTGATATTTGTTGCTATTTGAGCTCTAATAGGACTATTTAATGGCTTTAGGAACATGCTGTAAAAGAGAAAGGACAACTAGGCAAAGATGAAGCAGTTCATATAGTTGAAAAACCAAATGCAGAATCAGTTCAAATATCAGAAATTAATGTGCGCCAAAATCTTTTTGTGAGTTGTGTTGTTTGTTTATGCTTTCTAAATTAAGTAATTTTCGATAGTTGACTGATATTGCAAAAATACATTTGTATTACTATATAATTATGTGTTTTGTTGGATGGTCTATCATTTCTAGCAGAGGTGGTTCTTTTATTTTTCCTACTAGATTGCAAGCTATGAAGAAGATGGCAAATTGAAATTATAATATAGTCGCTTTTATGATGATGAACAATTTTTCGTGTTTGGTGTGCTTTAGATTGATTCTGCAAAGGAAGAGGAGGATGTAGGGACTGTTAAAGCTGTGGAAACCACAAAGGTAATAGGAGATGGTGATGTTGAAACCCGAAAACAGATTTCTGATCTGACTGGATTCGACAACTTAAGAGCTATGATGGAGGCCGAGGCTCTGATAAAGAAGAGGAAGAAGGAGAAGAAGAGACTCCAAAACTGCACAAATGTTGACTCTTTTTACTTTCAAGGCGTATTTGATTTTATTTTTTCTGTTTTCTTGAGTAGATACATTTGCAATGAATTGTTACTTTTTTTTTGGTAATTTGCTTATAAGTTTTATAAGCTGAGTTTCCAAGTTGATTTAACATGACCATTAATTTTGACTTCCACATTTCTTTTGATTGATTTTAGTCAACGTTTTTTTTTTTTTTAATTTTTCTTTTTTTTATTTCACCCCTTTTGTTGAGCTTCATATTTGATATTTGTTGCTATTTGAGCTCTAATTTGACTATTTAATGGCTTTAGGAACATGCTGCTAAAGAGAAAGGACAACTAGGCAAAGATGAAGCAGTTCAGATAGTTGAAAAATCAAATGCAGAATCAGTTCAAATATCAGGAAATGTTGTGCCCCAAAATCTTTTTGTGAGTTGTATTGTTTGTTTATGCTTTCTAAATTAGTTGATTTCGATAGTTGACTGATATTGCTAAAATACCATTTTATTGTCAGAAAAGGTTCTTGGGCTTAATTAACTGTACCCATGCAACTGAATTTAGGCACAACCCAAGTTTTGATACCATGTCAGAAAATAATCTTGGACCTAACTCAACCATAAAAGTTAGTTCATGAGTGGAGATTTACCCTCAACTTATAACTAATGCAAATTCACTTTTTCAACCAATGTGTAACTATCTAACATGTATTACTATATAATTATGTGTTTTGATGGATAGTCTATCATTTCTAGCAGAGGTTGTTCTTTTGTTTTTGCTACTAGATTAAAAGCTACGAAGAAGATGGCGAACTGAAATTATAATATAGTCACTGTTATGATTGATGAACAATTTTTTGTGTTTGGTGTGCTTTAGATTGATTCTGCAAAGGAAGAGGAGGATGTAGGCTGTGTTAAAGTTGTGGAAACCACAAAACAGATTTCTGACTTGACTGGATTCGACAACTTAAGAGCTATGATGGAGGCTGAGGCTTTGATAAAGAAGAGGAAGAAGGAGAAGAAGAGACTCCAAAACTACACAAATGTTGAATCTTTTTATTTTCAAGAGGTATTTGATTTTATTTTTTCTGTTTTCTTGAGTAGATATATTTGCAATGAATTGTTAGTTTTTTTTTTCCCCCTCTTTTTGTAATTTGCTTATAAGTTTTATTAGCCGAGTCTCCAACTATTGACTGAATTATGAATGTGTTATTGATTTAACATGACCATTAACTTTGACTCCAAGGCATTTTTTGATTGATTTTAATCAAGCTTGCGTTTTATTTTTATTTTTTTAATTTATTTCACCCCTTTTGTTGAGCTTCATATTATATATTTGTTGCTATTGGAGCTCTAATTTGACTATTTAATGGCTTTAGGAACGTGCTGCAAAGGAGAAAGGACAACTAGGCAAAGATGTAGCAGTTCATATAGTTGAAATATCAAATGCAGAATCAGTTCAAATAGCGGAAATTAATGTGCCCCAAAATCTTTTTATGAGTTGTATTGTTTGTTTATGTTTTCTAAATTAATTAGTTTTCAATACCTTGACTGATATTGCTCGGTTTTGACTATTTAATGGCTTTAGGAACATGGTGCAAAGGACAAAGGACAACTAGGCAAAGATGAAACAGTTCACGTAGTTGAAAAACCAAATGCAGAATCAGTTCAAATAGCAGTAATTAATGTGCCCCAAAATCTTTTTGTGAGTTAAATTGTTTGTTTATGCTTTCTAAATTAATTAATTTTCAGTAGTTGACTGATATTGCAAAAATACCATTGTATTACTATATAATTATGTGTTTCACTGGGTAGTCTATGATTTCTAGCAGAGGTTGTTCTTCTGTTTTTGCTACTAGATTGAAAGCTATGAAAGACGAAGGCGAACTGAAATTATAATGTAGTCATTGTTATGATTGATGAACAATTTTTTGTGTTTGGTGTGCTTTAGATTGATTCTGTAAAGGAAGAGGAGGATGTAGGCACTGTTAAAGCTGTGGAAACCACAAAGGTAATAGGAGATGGTGATGTGGGGAATTCTGTTGAAGTAATTAATAGTTGTTTGTCATCACCAAAGGATGATGCAACTATTACTAGTGCGATCGTAGGGAAATGTGTTGGAGATACTGCTGCAAATGGCATGGGGAAGAAGAGAAAGAAAAGAAAGCCTACAAAATTGATCACCGAAAAAGATATGGTATATTTGTTGATGTACTTGTCATTTTATACTTATTCTTGTTTGAGGTGCTTCATTTTTCTTCAACACCTTATTGTTGCAAAAGAGTTGATATGTGTCATATTGACATTTGAAAATGAATTTTAATAATAATTCTCTGAAAGATGGCAAAAGAAAGATGAGTGTTAGGAACCTTTGTTCTTAGAAAAAAAAAAAAGTGAGTGTTAGGAACCTAATTCCTAGTAATAAAAACTAAAAATATAAAAATAAGAAAACGGAGTAAACATAAGAATTTGATCACTTCAAGAGAATCAACCTTCAAAGGCTTTCTTATTGTTGATTACTTCCCACTAAGGCCAAAAGGCACTGCAATTAATAGAGTTAGAAGCTCTTCTGAGTAGAGTTTTTTAGTATATCTTTAGAAGTAAAACTTTTACAAATAGAGTTTTTGGAGAAAATTTGTTAATAGTTAGTTGTCAATTAAAAAAGTTCTTTCGAACATATAAATCGTTTGGTTATTTTATTTTAAAAGAGTTTTTATATAGTAAATTTATTTAAAATGACTTACAATAATTAAAGCTGACTATTTTTTAATTGGAAATAACAAAGTGTAATTAATGAAATGTCATGAGGATACTTTTTATATTTTTTTACATTTTAAAGGGTTAAAAAGGATATTCTTGGAAAAATAGAACAGTTTTTTTCTAATTGTGCAAAAGCTCTACTAAAGTGACAATTGGATTAAAAAACTCTTTTGGCCAATAGACAAGCTCAGCCAAATATACCCAAAATCCTAATAGTGCTAAGATAAGGAATAACTTAAATAGGAAATAAACCAAATAAAATAAGAAAAAAATCAAACTCAATACTAATAGGAAAATAATAAAAAGGAAAGATTACTAAAAATGTGGTTAGGGGAAGACTTAGGAATGCATTTCCTTTGCTAGTTTCCATTTCATTTTTGTTTCTCATGTGTTGTTCTTTTGTATTGTGGATAGTTTTAATTATATCAGTGAGTCTTTGTCCATATCATTGGTTACAGCTAAATGTTTCTTATTCAACGTAGGATACACCACTTACTTCAATAAGACATTATGAGCCATTGATGTTCTGTTGCTTCAAATGACAAATTGGGGTTTCTATTAATTCAGGTTGATGATTATGCAAAAGAAGAAAGTGGTATTAAAGATAATGTGGTACTACAAACGCTTCTTGTAAGTTTAGTTGCCAATAGTTTAAGTACTTGTTTAATCTGCATCTGCACACATGATTAAGAAAGGTTTTACAATTCTATGGAATCTCCTTGTCTTCATTTCTTTTCCAGAAAAAACCAAGATACTTTGATCCTCCCGGTTATGACTGGGGCTCATGTTCAATTTCAGCAGCAAACTGCAAAGTACAAAAGCAGGATAAGCCATGTTTCCGTTGTGGCAGTTTTGAGCATACATGGAAGTTTTGCAAACAGGTGTGAAACATTTCTATATTCCTTTTTGTTTGATTCCCTGGCGTGCTCTTAATATTGACGCACATTTTTTTCCGACTGTCTGTGCGTCTGCTTGCTAGCAGTCAGTAAATTCTCTAATACATGTACTTTCTTACCTTAACCAGACGATTAGCATGGTATAATGCAATTTGTTTTCTAGTACTGAGTAGAAAACGTGGTCTATTAGTCTTTCAAGATCTACCTATTTTAATATGTGAAGCTTAGTCTTCATACAAATCAAGTGTGGCGAGTGTTTTTATATGTCACTTGGAACCTGCGAACATCATTTTAGAGGGACTTATCACACATTATCAAATAACAAACTGAACTATCCTAGTAAGTTCTGCTACAGGAATAAAGGTATAAACTCCAAAGTAAATTATATGAATATATATATATGTATATGTATATAGTTTTTGTAAGGTTTAGCAAGTTTGCATAATGTATTCTTTTGTTGTTTATGTCTAAGGCCCTTCTTCATTGTTAAATATGGATTGTTACAAAATTTTTTATATTTTATTGATCACCGTAAGGCCTCCTTGATTTATATTTTAACAGGACGGCGATAGTTTTGTTCGCAATGGAAGAAATGACCTGGGAAGCAATTTGATTTCCAATGTTTGCTTAAGATGTGGGGATCCAGGACATAATATGTTTTCATGTAGGGCCAATTACCCCGCTGATGATCTCAAGGTATTTCTGTATTGACTCATTTTACAAATCACTCACTTAGGAGCATTTGTTCTTTAATTTGTTAAGCAGTGCTTCACGTCAAACTAAGTTAACAATTGCATTGTACTCATTAATTATGACGTTATTTTGATAACGTTTAAATCTAAGTTAACAATTGTATTGTAGTGACATTTGAATACACATTAATTATGACATTGTTTTGATAACATTTAAATGGATTACCAACGTGGTTGGAATACAAAATTTGGGATAAAAAGTTGACTTGTACTTGCAATATTCTCTCTCATGGGCAGAAAATTCAGTGTTATGTGTGCAAGAAATTTGGTCATCTCTGCTGTGTCAACTTTCCAGATATGGGTCGAAAACAAGTTTCATGTTACAACTGTGGGCAGTATGGCCATATGGGTTCTGTAAGCCCTATTTTCTGCTGATTTACAGTAAAGCCTCTATGATTCTTACAACAGATTGATTGCTCACCTATCTGATTCCTGTAACAGATTGATTGCTCACCTATCTTATCAAACCTATGATGTACAGGAATGCATAAAGTCGCATGGAGTCCCTCGCGACTCAACATCCTCTGTTTTATGTTCCAATCGTGGAAAGGAAGGTTATTATTCACAAAAACACAGTACTCATTTAGGTTGGTTCAACTATTATCCATGGACTATTTTACTTATACCTGGCTAAAAAATCATTACATCTCTCTCTTCCACACACTGATGGGCAGAAGCATGCCTGCATACATGCACGCACACAAGGATTCCTTAGTCCTAATAAGATGAAAGCTAAAGGCAGTTGTTTGTTTGCAGTATGGCGGAGATCTGATTATTTAACATCAAATGCTGAAAGAACTCAAATGATACCAGAAAAACTAGTAGAATATTATAGTAACCGTTAGTTACCACGGTGGTCATTTGTCCACGTGAGCTTTGACCTTGCCCCTGGAGGGGTGTGGTGGAGGTAGAGTGCTGTCATGCCCTTCTTAAACCACAAGTTGGGATGTGACGGAAGCACGGTGCTGTCATGCCCTCTTTGAACCACAATTCCATAAGGTGACGTTCCCAAGATTTAAACTAGTAACCTTATGAGTGTTCTGGTTTCAAACCTAGTCCCATTAAGATTACTGGTACTAAGTTTGCAACCAAAATATCTATAAAGTTTCTTATTCAAATCTTGGGAACGTCACCTTACGGATTTATGATTCAAGAAAGACATGACACACCCCGCCTTCGCCATACCCCGACCTCTTGTTCAAGAAGGATATAACAGTGCTCCACTTTCATCACACCCTTTCTGGGTCAAGGTTAAAGCCCACGTTAACAAATGGCCACCGTTGAGACTAACGGTGACTACAAGTAAAACCTAAACCTTTCTAAAGGTCATGGGGAAAAGCCTGGACTTTGAAAAAATATTTATGGAGGATGGATCAAGGTAGATGCATCATTGGCGAAACTCAAAATCTGCTTTATAAACAAGCCAGTTATCAGGTTTGGATGACACCTGCAACACTTGCAGTAGAAGATCAACAGATTTTAAAAACTCATATGCTTCTTTGGAGTCCTTTCAACAAGAAATTCATGTACCAAGCGAAAGATGCAGCATAGATTTTTTCTGTAGTTATTAATGGCATCAGTTATGTGTAGTTTACATTTAATGTGACTTCTTTTTTAAAGGACACATTTAATGTAACTTGTTTGTATAAATGGCAATGTAATTATTTCAGCATGAATACTGATTTCGTGCAACAGCTAATGTGCTTCTCTATCATTATACCCATTTCACACTCAGCTAGGTGCTGCAGTTTTCACTTTTCAATTAGTTTCAACATTTTCATCAACTCCAGTGATCAGAATATGGAATAATTCTAAATCTCCTGAGTTCTGCAGTTCCAACTCTTCTGCATTGGTAAGCTCTTTCAATCGCTCAAAAGTAGAATTTATAATTCAACTTTCTGGAAACCAATATCTGAAATAGCAAGCATAATATTATGATAAAAGAGCTGAAATCTTCCAGAAAATGAAGAGACTTCTTTTAATTGAGATCCAAGGTTCTTAAGGTCAATTCATGTTAAACAAATAATTTTCCATCTTTGCTTTTGAACAGAAATTAGTACAAGTGTTTCTGTCCAAATATTCCTTTGTGCAGTCTCTTGCCTAAATCCTAAGTGTCAGAGCAACTATACTCTATACAGGACCCACAAGACCACAACTCACACAGAAATTGTAGGGGCAGACCAAACCGAGTGGAATTAAATGTAATTGTAGAAGATTTTTTCTGAGATGGATGAGATTGCTTTACGAATTACACCTGCATATAAAATATCCAAACACCCAAAAGGTCAGAACAAAGAGTGATATACGTGAAGCTCAGACAATGATAACTCTCAGATACACACCTGCTGGCTCATGAGAATTTCCACTGCTACATTAAGATCCCCATCAGCAGCTGCTAGAGCGACTTCTACCTGTGTCTGAAAAAAAAGAAAAGTGTGCCTAAGGCATTAGCATTCGAAACTTCCCAGTCTCATTTTGATATGTATGCATGACGAGTAGCACCACCAACAAATCACAATTGATTCTTTCTCAAATTTACCATATGGAAAATATTTTAATGAGCAACTAATCCACAGAGCTCCCCAAGATACTAAAGTTAGAGAGCAACAGACACAGGTCATATAATGAAACATATGCATACGTAAAACGAACTTATCTTTACCTTTTCGAAACCCATTGCAACAAGTTTTTGAATTTCTTCATCGGATACAATTGAGCCCTGCAATACCGACAGAATAGTGGGATCAGAGCAAAAAAATTAAGAAAAAAAAGGGTCCAATTTCCAAACTGAAGAAAGAAAACCTGATGGGCTGCAGGGCCTCTGGAAGCTGCAACTATATTATCCACTGCTGGCTGCCTGAAAGGAATGCAAACCACTCTTAAGAAGGCATCAAACCACAGCTGACTACTATATGTTTTGTACTAAATCATAATTACAGGTCAAAGCACTACAACTGACTGGAAGTGGTCTCTCTTCAAGGCAAAACTCTAGTTTAACATTCGATTTTAAACCTCAAGGGACACTGAAAAGAATATATCAAGGGAGTATTATTCATAATCAGGGTATATTTCAGCTTTCAAAAATTTAAAACACGAACCAGACCTCATGTTGGAGTTGGGTCTATTCCAAAGTGAAATGAAATTCAGGCCACAAATTGCCATTGAAATAAACTAGTAGGCATTACCTCCACCCCAGCATAACAACTACTTAAGGCACAATATTTCTACTAGTATTGTTAATTATTTGATTGTCTTCCGAGGAGCGATGGTTTGCTCCGGCTAGATTTGTTACTCCAAACTTTCAAATAGAACAGAGACAACAATCCATTAAGATTCATCCAGCCAATAGTTAAAAATTTAATCAAGACCTACACATGTTTGGTAAGATATTCACCACCAGAATAACAATCAATAAGGTAAAGAGTAGAAGTGCAAAATTTGACATTTGCATCTAGAAGAACCTGATAATATCAATTAATAACTGCTGAGCTTAAACTAATAACTGATCCATTCAGCTTCAAGCTGCATTAAAGATAGGATACCTTCTATCTGATAGCTGCTCTCCTGCACCAATTGCTGCCACAGGGTGGTCAGGGCTGCTATTATCCAAAAGTCTAGCCTCTAGGTTTGAATCTGAATTTACAGGAAGTTGACTGGAACCAAGAGTCCTTCCCATTCCAGGGAATCGGCTGTCTCGTGTTGGCTGGATGTTATTAAGCAGCAATGTTAGTGATTTTGATGTCATTTTGACAGAAGATTTTAGCATTTAAAGAATACATGGATGCAATGTTTTGAAAGGCGAGGTGAGGCAAGGCGGCGCCTTGACCGCCTTGGCTCCTTCGGCGCCTCAAGGCGTCCAGTTTAGGTGGAAATGGTGCACAGAACCGCCTTGGAAGCCTTGAGGTAACCGCCTCAGCCTCGCCTTTCAGTTTGAGGCAAGGCTAAGGCAGGCGAAGGGCAAAATCGAAATTTCAACAATTTTTTTTCCCCTTTAAAAACCTAACTTGCTTTATAACCGGGCAACCAACCTCTCGTTTTTTTGTGTGGTTTTCATGCTTTTCTCTCATTTTGGTGTGATTTTCTCTTGAAATCCTCTCCATCCATCACTAAAATCCTCCTCTTAAGTCACTAAAAGCCTCTCAACTCGAGCTCTCTTAAGATCCAACACCAACAGCCAGCTTTCTCGAGTCTCAAGTAAGTTTCTTTCAACTTCTTTCAACCTTAAACTTGTTATACAATGGGTTTGTACAATGGGTCTTGGTTAAAATGCCGAATTTCAGCTTGTATGCTATACATTTTTGCATGTTTACTTGTAAGTTTGTTGTTGCATGCATTTTACTTTTCATTATGTATATTAGTATATATTGCTGTTTTGTCTGTTGAATATGTGTTAAAGACAGTTACATATCAATGGTTTTGTACATTGTTGTTTGTTGTTTATTGTTTTGACAATTTTGTATATTGTTGTTTGTTGTTTACTTGTAATTTGTAAGTTGTTTTTGTACACGATTTGTTATAAATTTTGTGTGAAATGTCGAACTGAAAAGATCCGGCTTGAAAGTATGGGATTGAGATTAAATTGGATGCACGGAAGCCATACAAGTATGTCCGCTACATTTTTTGTGACAATACTCATAAGGGGGGTGTTTAGGTTGAAAGAGCACCTTATGGGTACTCATGGGGATGCTGCCCCATGTGAAAGGGTTACCTCGAAAGCTCAAGATGAAATTCAGAAATACATAGCCAAAACTGGAGATGCCAAAAAGCAGCTTAATTGGAACGGAAAGAAAGACTTGATAGCTTTATCAACTTCAGCACTCTTCGTTCATCTACAGGAGGTTCAAACACAGGTTCCATGACCCAAAGAGGAATCAGAGGGCTAATGGATAGGTTTTTGAGTGAGGGTAGAGAGGATGATATGCAATTGGAATGACAGAGACCATCTACAAGAGGTGAAAGAAAGGCACGTTATCGAACATGTATGGACATTAGTAGGTTCTTCTTTGAGAATGAGATTGCATTTAATATTGTCCAGAGTCCTTCGTTCATTAATATGTACCGATCAACTGGCAATTATGGACGTGGTTTAAAACCCTATACACTACATAAGATGCGCACTAAGTTATTGAACAACGAAGTAGCGAACACAGTGGCTATTTTTGATGACATAAAGAAACCATGGACACAAATAGAGGTGTCAATATTGTTAGATGGTTGGAAAGATATGAGAGTAAAGCAATTGGTGAACTTCCTTGTGAACAATCTGTATGGTACAATTTTTTAAAATCAATTGATGTAAGTGATGCAGTGAAAGATGCAAATTTGATGTTTAACCTACTAAATGATGTAGTTGAAGAAGTTGGTGAAGATCTTATTGTTCAAGTAGTGACGGATAATATGTCTAACTATAAAAAGGCAAGTGACATGTTGATAGCAAAGACAAAACGCCTATGGTGGACGCCCTGTGTTGCTCATTGCAGTGACTTAATGCTTGAGAAAATTGAAGAACTTCCTTAACACAAACGTGTTAAAAGCAAGAAAGGTAAGTAATTCCATCTATAATCATGGTGGGTATTGGCCATGATGATGAGCCATACAAACAAAGAGTTGGTTCATCTTGCTCTTACAAGATTTGCGACTACATACTTGACTTTACAAAGTATGCACAATTTGAGGAAGCCATTTGAGACAATGTTCAGTTCAAAAGAGTGGCAAGAGAGTACTTGGAGTAACAAATCAAACGGAAAAGCAGTAAGAGACATCATATTCAGGGATAGGAGCTTCTGGGGTAGTATTGCTTATGCATTGAAGACAACTAAACCCATTGTGAATGTGTTGAGGATGGTGGATTCTAACCTTCAATGAGATTCATTTATGATGTCATTGATAAAGCCAATGAGGAAATAACTAGAAACTTTGAAGGTGATTTAGGGGCTTACGAGGAGATATGAGACATTATTGATGAGAAATGAGAGTTTCAATTGCACCGCCATTTGCATGCAGTTGCATACTTTTTAAATCCCCAAATCCATTATAATGAAAATTGTTTCGAACATCCAGAGATTAAGAGAGGGTTTGTTATATGTGTGGAGAAACTTATTGCCAATGAACAAGATAAAATTAAGGCTCATGTTCAAATGGATGTGTACAACCAAACACAAAGGATGTTTGGATATTCATCAGCGAAAAGTACCGTGTACAAACATAGTCCCGGTATGTGAAGTTCTCCTAATTCCTAATTTGAAATTTGTAGTATTCTCCTAATTCCTAAATGATCGTTTGCAGTTGAATGGTGGTATGCATTTGGAGCTGACACCCCTGAACTTACATCTTTCACTATAAGGATTTTGAGTCTCACTTGCTCATTCTCCACTTACGAGAGGAATTGGAGTGCATTTAATATGGTATAACTTTCTAAATTAATATATATACATACACTAATTTAATAAATACTAAATTAATTTTTCATTAATGCTCCCTTAAACATTTGCGTAGATTCATACAAAGAAAAAAAATTGATTGCACGCCAAGAAATTGAATGATTTGGTGTTTGTCATGTACAACAGAAGATTACAACATAGGTACTTGAAGAAACAGACACTTAAAGCCGATGAGGATCCCTTGGTTATTAGTGATGAAGTGTCTTCTAATGATGAATGGGTGAATGATGAATCTTTAGGAGTTGACATGAGTCAACCCAGTGACAGTAGGCAATTAAGGAGAAAGAGAAAAAGAAGTACAAGTTATTCTCTAACTAAATATAGTAAGTTTTATTTAGAGTTAATGATATGAGAGTCACTAAATTTTTATTATATATTATTTATTAGATAAAAGGAAGAATATACGACTAGAGGCTGAAGAATCCAAATGGAAGGAGGATAAGACTAGTGATGAGGATGGTAACACAAGAATCAGGTATGATGATGATTCTTTGGAGGATGACACACCAAATGAAGATGAAACCTTATCTCCAGATTCAACTTTATGTTTTGATCCAAATTTTAGGCCACTAAATTCAAATAATTCTTTACTTGATACTAGTGGTTATTAGGATGATATGGATTATTTGATATTTTGTATGTTAGGATTTATATGGATAATATGGTGTGTTAGGATGATATGAATGATCCACATTTTGGTTGTGTTGGTGCTATTTTGTTTGATATTTATGTTTTTAACATTGGTTTTCACTATGTTTTAAAATGTTATGGATGATTTTGTACGTTAGGGGGTTTTTAAAATTTTTTTTGAAATTTTTTTTCATTTGGAGTCGAGGTGGTCGCCTCAAGGCGAACGCCTCACTTTGCCTCGGCCCTACCGTCTTGCCTCACTTTTCGCCTTCCAAAACATTGCATGAATGCCAAAGGGAAAAAATGAAAAAATAAAAAAATAAACAAAACAAAGTAGAAAGGACCGGCATTACACATTCCAAACAGGGCTGGAAGAATGCATGAAAAACAGAAAGCAAGGAACGCCACACCATCACATATTCCTTCCACTTTATTCTATTCTGTCCTCTGATAGCTAATATACTCAACAACCAAGTTGGCATTTCTTTCAAGGCACAAACTTGATGATTACATCTTTGGAAAATAAGTGCAAAAGTAATAGTAAGAGATTGAGCAGCACAAGGTTTCCAGTTTTATTGAAGGTCAACATCATATCCAAACAATCTCATCTTACCCACGTTGGTAGGATGAACATTAGGTAACAACAAATGTATTAGATAATGCATTTAACTTTGTAAGAAACACTCTAAAATTAATTAATTCGATACCTGAGAAGATGTTTCCCTCTGTGGCATCCATGAAGACAGGTTTCTCCAGATATTTCCAGAAAATAAACTACTGCTAGGAAAATTCACTAAGTTAGATACCTTTCATGGGTAAAACAGTTGGATAAAGAGTTCAATGTTTACCTAGAATTTGTATTCTGGTTTGAATATGTAGGCATGTGACCAAAAGGATTCCCACCAGTGCATAAAATAAACTTAGGCCGCCTTGTGCAGGTGGACTGAAATTCACATTGTGAGATATAAAACCAAAAATCTATAAACCCTTCAAAGTGCTATGAGAATAAGGACAAGAAATATAATGAAGAATGCAGAGTAGGTGCAAAAAGGCATGATAACATGCAAGATTGAACCCAAATTCAATCAGACATAGAAAAGGATCTGTCTTACAGAACCAAGAATGGGATACAAGTCTTTGTTTGGAGATCCTAATGCCCATCTGATGTGTACAAGAATAAGCGTGAAATGGATTTAATTATGGCTGGAAAACCAAGTGTTGTTAGGTCTATCAAAGCCAAGGATCCCGATCGGGAACTACACATTATATTGAGCCTTCCTTTGACAAGCACTAAACCAAAATTGTAAGTAATAGCCTGGTTGGTAAGGTCTATTATCACTGCAAAGGAGGTCTTCAGTTAAAATTCTGCTCAAACTGGATTGGAAAGGAATTTGGCTTATATTTAATGCTATAACCTTTTCTAAAAAAATAAACAAAAAAATTACATAGCAAACTTAACCAAAAAAAGTAACTTCATATGTCTTGAGAAGATTAGCAAAGCAGAACGTACAGAAACAATCTGATAAACGGAAACGAGAGACTGTCTGCAAGCCAGTTCTGTTAAACACTTACTAGCCAAGAGGAGGCCTCAATGGAAGAATAAAAGGATGTTCCAGGTATAAGGAAGTTGAATAAACCATAGGTATCTGAAAATGTAAAGACAAACCATAATTTTAGTAGCTTCCTCAAATTATAAAATATTACACCAGAACCAAGAGCAACAGAGAAGGGAAGACAAGGGTATTTTTCAAGGAAGACATGAAAGACGTACATGCAAATCCAGACAGAATGCCACATAGATGCCCAAGTAATGAGACATTTGTCATAAGAAGCTGGAACAGTAACAACAACATCCACGGATACCTGAAGCCAACATTTCCACTGTTAATTGCATGTCTACAACAAATATGGATAAATAGTGATAATCAAACAATGAAGCAAGTAATCGCATTTACAGTTTAGCTGGCACATTGAAGAGACCGAACACACTGCAGAATAATAAATTTGCAAGTCAGTTCAAGAACCAGAAATAGAAGAAATCATTACAGTCCTGACCCAGGTGGTAGAAGAAAAGGATATGTGCATGTGTCTGACATTTAGGAGTATGTACACAAAATATCACACATTTGATTCTCCCAAATAGGCAGAAAAACAAAGAACGATAGAGATAATGTCTGGAAAAACAAACCTCCTAGATTGTACTCCACTCAAACTTGTCTCTATGACAATCATAGAAAATATGACTCCTGAGAAGCCTATCGCACACTCATTCATGAGATACTGAGAAGGGCGAAACGGATTGTGGGCTGCCAATGATGCAATAAGAAGATGAAATATAGCATTGCTAGTAGCCAACAAAATTATTATGTACAACATGCGAATGGAGCCCATGATTCTCTCTAGTTCAGAACCCAAAGGAACCAAAGCCAACATGTTGAACAGAACATGTAGTAGTGAACCATGAAACAGAATGGACAAGTAGATCCTGTAGACTGCAAGGTAAAAGAGTTGGATTAATGACCATAAGGCAAAATGGAATCACATTCAGAAGAAAAACTATAGAAAAGTAGCCCAAACATAATATAAAGCAACAAACAGAAAAATGTGCAAGAAAAAATATGTTCCTTTACAATAAAAGAAATGAATTGATACCAAATACTTCTAGTACGAGTTCTAAACCTGGACTGTAATCAGCTTTTGTTAATTAGAAGAAACTTTTAAAAGATGTTGAAGTTCTCAGGAATTGAATACTTAAAACCGGCCAACCAGACAGAAAGTCATGTGCCTTAAAACCTCAGGCAGGCTAAAATATGGAAGTTTAGCTACCCAATTGCAAATCATACCATTATAACAAGACTAAATTTAGCAAGAGATTATCACAGAGGATGCCTTCTCATTTGAAAATAATATGAAGAATACTTTCCATCTACTTCATAAAAGTACACATCCTTGAATGTTGCAAAACTACAGTCATAAATTTTTTACATAAAGAATCCTGTAACAACTGATTATAACCCATCAAATCAAAATGTGAAGAGGAAAATATAGTGAAACAGTTCTACCTTATTTGTTAAGGAGAGATTAAGAACCAAGTTTACAAATTTTAAAAAAGAAAATAAGTTAACCTCTAGCAACTGTTGCACTTGGTCAGCAAATATTGGTTCAAGATTAGCACAACGTTTACTGAGAACCCATGATAGAGGCATAGCCTCAATGCAAAGATAATTAATTTTAGAAAGTATGCACTAAATAACAAGTCTGTCTACTACTTACATCTAATTCACATAGCTGTTTATTATCTTCAAAAGGCTCACATCTGATAATTTTCCATGTTTAATAAAGAAGAAGCTAACATGATAAGTACTTGATTTATAATTCAACATGTAGATCATATAGATGACCAGGCAATAATTTATTCAGATTGACCTAACTCAACAATGTTCAAGAGCTGCGCCATGCTACAAAGTATTCAGATTCATAATTCAGATTGAATTGTCATAAGTCCGCTCCATCCATACTCAACATAAGAACCCCAAAATCCTCATAAGTAGTAATCACTCCATGGCCCATGCATAGCGCCAAAGTCAAAGTTTATAATCATTTTTCAGTATAAAAATTAAGGAAGGGAAAATAAGTAGATGATTGACTGTAAAAGCAAACAATCCAATCCTCTTTACTTCAATATCTAGAACTTCGCCTACCTATCCTTCTTCACCATGATCTAAATTGGAGACTACAGTCGAACCCTAAAACCGTGGTTGTTAGAAACCATTGGACGACAACTTATAACACAATGGAATTGTCTACAAAACTTAAGTTATATTATTTCCAACGAAGAAAACACTTAAAAACTGGAAACAACATACACATCTAAGAGACCAAAAACCTACAGTTACTGAATATGATGATAAATGCACCATTTCTTAGGACCTCATAAACTTACCTTGAAAATGTGATATAACAGCAGACGGCAAAAAGCATATTTCATAGAAGGAGTCATATCCTGTCAACAGGCAGACCAAGTAAATCATCCCACAAACAATGACCACTGCCGAAGTAAAGAATGGAATATTCTCCCACCATTGGCTCACTCGGGCAGACAACCCAGCCTATACATCAATCAACAAAATACTACGATTAAATTGGAATCTCAATACAAAACTAACCAAATTCATATTCCAAGCAATGTAACTCAATTTCTAATGTGGCACGAGTGAACATTTTGTCCCATACTAAAACTGACAAAATTGCATTGCTGTAACTTTCTTTTCATTAAAAGAAATACAAAACAACACCATCACGCAAGGGAATCAGCTCTTTTAGTGTTAAAACTCCATATCACTACATGTATTACACGATACAAAGCAAAACAATATAATTTACAACATCAAACGCTAAACAGCTCTACAAGAAGGAAGACAAGTTTTTCACTACATATTTACAAAGTTAAAGTAGAAGTAGTTCAAAGAACAACTCAAGATTCAAAAATGAAAATTACAGTCGTTTAAGTTATTGTGACATTTTTTCGACAGCGCAAGTTAGGATTGAGTCAGACAGCCTAGACTTCAAATAACGAAACCCTAAAGTAAACGAAAAGGATGATTCAGATCTGAGCTTACCTCCGAAACAATGTTGGCTCTCATATTTTTGCAGTCGGAACTTGCAACTCAGAACTGGTTTCTCGACGACTTCATTTGAATTTTGTTTTCTCGGACTAACCAACCATTTATGTCCTACTTGGCAAACCCGTCTTGGAGGCTGCTCCTGAATCTCGACATTTCCAATTTTCTATTTTTTTGTTTTATTTCGGGTTTGGACCGGTCTGACTCTTGAAAACCGGATCATTATATATTCCATTAACGACTTGGACTTAAGATGTTACTTGTCTACAGGACATTGTCAATGTGTTCACTGCCAAGCTCATGACAGTTAGTTTATGTAATCTTAATGTATTATTATATTTCACTATATATTAATTTGGTGAAAATAATTAAAAAAATATGAAATTCATCCCTCTTTATAGTTACATTATAAGAAGATAAAAATCCCTTTCCAAGGGTTGGATTGTTTGCCTTGGCTTATATAAATAAACTATGATAATAATGTAATGTTACTGAATTTTTAGCTTGTAATCTAGAAAAATAATGCTCTCAAATCATAAAAAACCTAATTTTAAGTAGAATAATTAGTGAATGTGCACAAAATTTTAATTTCAGTGTAATGGAGCAAGTGCAGATCGTTCACCTAACTCACTTCACTTTATGGAACTGCTCTCCAGTTGCTAAGGTGAATATTAGATTGTTAGGTAAATGAATAAGATTCTATGTGCTATAGTAGTGAATATAGTATTTTTAAGTATTCAAATTAGGATTTTAGAGAACGTGAAAATGAATGTTTTATAAAATTGAGAGGGAAAAAAAAAGGGGTAAGAGTTCAGTGGCAAGTGGAGTTAAAAAATGAAGACATTTGACCATTTCTTTATTTTTTTTTTTTTTGTTTTGGAAACAGGCTGTTTCACTTTTTTAGTTGTCAAAAATATTCAACTTATAAAATCATTATATATATATATATATATATATATGTAAAAGACAGGAAAGTGTGTAAACTTGAAACTTTTAGAAGCAGAAGGAATGTAGGAGGTGAAAGCTTAGGAATCTTCATTTCAATAATTATATTATTAAGTGAAAATTAGGTAAAGAAGTAGTTTCAAATCAAAGACAATTCCATCTCATAACCACAATTAATAATTTACAAGTTCAAAATTGCAAAACAAATTTGGGTTGAGTGAAAAGGACATAAAACTTGAAAGAAAGTACACATTAAAAGAGGAATTTGACACCTACAAATATCAAGGAAAACGAGGAAAAACATGATTTTCTCAATTTCCTTTCAGCATAAGCATTGACAAGAGACTAGTGTGGCCAGAGTTCTCCATGACCCCAACTTGAAAGTGAAAAGGCCCCCCCTCCAACCATCATCCTTGTTGCAGTTGAAACAGGCTCATCATTAAATCTGTGGTCCATAATTCACCAATGTTACATACCAACCCCATAGTGACATTGAGGAATTATCCACTACCAGGTAATAATATACTGATTTGTCAACAAGAAACATATCACAAAAAGGAGAATGAAAATAAATGCAAACAACTGTTTTAATGAACTTTAATTTGGATAACCAAAGTCCATCCCAAGGGCTTTTTCAAGGCAAGTAAGTTTTTTGTTCACCGGTTACTTGAAAGATTATAAGTGTATTAGGGTGCTATATTTAAGGATATAAATTGATTATAATTAAGTTGTTGCTTATACCTCTGCTGAAGCCATGAATAAATGTAAAGGTCACTGTAATTTAGTTTAAGTTGATAAGCTTCAATGTCATTAATGGCACAAGAGAACACTGTTCACCATGTAATATGGTTTTTATTTCATATAATGTGTTTACAACAATAAATACAAGACTAAATAATAATTGCCACCCATTTCGATAACAAACACACTTAATTCATAGATCCTGACTAACATAAGCAAAATGGAATGTCAAGTCAGCACAGTATATTAACTACACAGTGGCCTGACTAGATGATCATCCGAGTGTAACCATGAATTAATTTTCATGCTCATACAAAACATATTCAACAAGCTGTTCACTTTGTAGTAGTAGTCATTGTTCTTGCAGTTCGATGTGTCTCTGCAGAGCTCTTCATTGACATTATTGACTCTTAATTTATAAAATTTATATATTCATCGTCGCAAACACATTGTTATCATTCTATAAAATTTATCTGACATAGTAAGCAATTATTCACTTTCCCCATTGATGAACATTAAAGCTAAATAACTTCAATTGAATCGTAGTAACCTATACATCTTTTTAACTATAGATATTAAAAATGCAAGGTTCATAGCATCAGCTACCTTTTGCGTTTGAGTTGAGAGAAAATGCACTTAATTCTCTCGCTCCCACCCTCCAAGTCTCATTCCTGGGTCATAGTTTGTAAACAGACGAAACTCATTTCCAAGTTTGCTTGAGTGTTGAGGTCTAAAACCACATGGACGCAAACCAAAGAGCTCAGCAGCCCTATCCTTTTGCACCTCACCTGCATGCACCACAATATAACCACATGGTCCACATCCACCATGAAAAGCCAAAAAGAGAAAAATAAAACCACAAGCAGATATTGATAGATATCTGTTTGAACCTATTACGAATAGATGTCATCAATGAAAACATTGAATAGTTGTCATTCCTTTTTGCTCTTAAATACCAAGTAATACTTATAATTGTGAAATACAATTGGTCACAAATACATTTGTTTCCACAATCTCCACTTGCAATTATCTTTTCCACCATATGTTCTGTACTTTTTTAAATGATGTATACGACAGTATCTCTTCAAAGGACTAACCACCTAACTACCTAAGCATTATGTCTACATGGAAAGATGACGTATCAATGTTCACCTGTGAGTAGAAGCAAGTAAAAATTCCCTGGTTTTGCAAGAAATGAAGTTGTTTGAGAAACTTTTTCCAAACACTCCTTGCTCTGCCACCATACACATTAGTTGATTACCATTAGTTACATATGAAAAGGATGTAATTTGAAAAAAACAAAACTGAAAGCAATATTCCCATGATCTAAAAATGAGAAGTAGGTGCCCCTTCCCCAAAAACAATAAGCATCTACTAAAGGAAATAGCTAGCATCAATAACCCACACGCTCACTACCCTAATTAGCTGTCACGTTGGCAAACCATTTCATTTAACTCTAAAGATATTCTTCCACATTATTTACAAAACTACCATTATCCAACATTCCTTTAGCCCTATCACTTGCACAGGCTCCATCAACTCAAGATCATAAAAGGCAAAGACCTTCAACAGACATACAATCCAGATTTGACAGCCATTGTTACAAAAATAGTTTTAGAATCCAGTCCTTCATTTTTTCATTTCTCTTCCAAATCTGAAAGTAGGAAAACCATCCCTCGTCATTACCATAAAAGGAGGAAAATATGGCTGGACCTAACAACCGCAGAATTTTCAGATGAAATTTACTTAGATCAATGATAAATTTCCTCATCAATCATTTAATTAATTTAAGTTAGCATTAAACAACTGGCTGTCCCCAACTACAAACAAAAGTGCAACCCACACGTTACCATTTAAATTTTTTCAATATCCAAACTAGTGATAGCAAGGAGAGAAATGATCCTTTTTTTTTTTTGTTTTTGAAGAACAAGGAGAGAAATGATTTTGACTTTAGTAAAGAAGTGAATCTAAGCAAGGGTGTTATCGTTGACTAATGAAAGGTTCAAAAATGATTATTAAATGGCAAATTGGTAATTTTGTAAAAGAGTATTCTTTACTCAAATCAATGAGCAATAATAGACTGTGAAAACCAAATTCATACACAAGACTCACTATAAAAGCAGTGACAGTTGGGCAACCGCCCCTAGCACTGCTCTCTGCCCAGGAAGTGATACATACATGAGTGATGACTCAATAAATAACAAGTTAATACCAAGTACAATAGACACTATATCTAATTACAAAACAAAAAAGAAACAAATGAGTCTAATCTGTAATGTGCTGCTAAATAAGTGGCGCACAATTAATCCACAGCCGTTGTACCAAGAGATGTCTATAACAAAGAACACATCAAGCTTACATTATATTACAAGACATGTAACAATGCTATGGATATAGTAAAAAGTATAATAATATCTGACCAGATAAGGAGGATCCGCAACTACTATATGAAAAGCATGCTTGAGTTCCAAAGGCAAGGTTTCTGGTTGGTTGTAATCATAAAACGTGAAATCACCTCCGTATTGCTCAAACCGCTTGTCATATTCAAGAATTTGAGCCGACACCTCAGGACCGATTTTCTGCTAACATTTTAAAATAAATAAAAAAACATATATGTACAAAAACTAGCAATTTATTTTAAAAACAGAAGGGACCTTCAGGTAGACGTAGAGAGTTGGACAAGCAATACACGCGACACGACAGTCGGTGTCGGCGGCGCAGAGGGAGACGACTTCTTTGGCTACAGTCTCGGCCGTGACGGCGTCATACCAGAACTGGCTGAGCCTCCAGTCTTCTGGTACCAAAGCCACCGTCTCCGATTCCGTTTGACTAGTATGGGTGGTCTCTAGGGGTTGGTTTTGCTCTGCCAGGAACTCTTCTAGGGCTGCTAAAGCCTGCGAGCTCAGCATTGGTCGGTCATCGTCTTCCGCGACCTCCTCGTTTTTGAAGCTGTTCTCGACTCTCACCTCTTCCATTTTGCTTCTTTGCTCGTTGTCAAGGGGTTTTAGAGAAAATGTTTTATGGTGTGTTTGGCAACTAGGATTACAAAGTCCACTTGTGCGATGAGCCCTTGGCCAGCAAAGGCAAGTTGTGTACTTTCACCAACATTTAACACTCAAATTACATGGACGCCCATTATTTTACTGACTTTGTTAAAAAATAACATAGGTGAAGAAAAAGTATATTTACCACTTAAATTTATAATTAATCGATTGTTTATGGAAGAAATAACAGCATCAATTTTGCAAAATCCATAATTTGATTCATTCCGATATTGAATTAGAATTATATATACATATATATACACACACGTGATAAAGTAACATTGGACCAATAACTTTGAATTGAAAAACTAATGGAGTAAATATGTTCTTTTAACTTGTTATTCGAAGTTCAATTCTGATCACTAAATTCTAAAAACTAATCGAGTAAATATGTTCTTTGAATTTGTTATACGAAGTTCAGTTCTAATCACTAAATTCTGACTAGAGGGGTTCCAACAAATAATTCTTTCACCACTCCGCTTTCCAGAACGTACAAAAATAACCCAATTGGTATTCAAACTTTAGACTGAACTAAGGCTCTGAACGTGCTTCTCCATTTCCAGCCAGTGCATCAGCACCATCTTCATCCTCAGCTTTTGAATTCGCTTCTCCATTTCTTACTAATGCATCAGCATTCAACTCGTTCAGTGCATCCAAGTTGGATTCCCCGCTTAGAAAATTATTCAGCAATCTGTCTTGTACATCCACTGAGATAATATTCTTGTCCCCAAGTAGGTTTATAAAATTCCCAGCCTCCTCCATTTCACGTTTAAAGTATTCCAGACACGCAGCCAAAACAGAATTCTGTGGCTTCCACCTCTTATGACAAACCATCACTGCTTCCTTCATTTTTTCCACAGCTTTTCGAGGCTGATTATTCTGAAGATACCCTGTCGCTAAATAGTACCACGACTTCTCATCAGGCTTTCCCCCCTTCGAAATTATCCTCTCTACAAGAGCTTCAGCCTTCTCCATAAGACCTTTTCTGCTGTAAGCACAGATCAAGAAGTTTGGAATCCGCATATCATAGGATGAAGTCTTGGATTCCCACTCCTCAAAAATACTCTCAGCACATTCAAGGTCATCAAATTTCAATACAGAAGGCAGGACACTTATGTATCCCTTATTGAGAACCTTCGTCTTCTCCTTGTATAATTGCCAAATCCTTAAAACTTCGTCTTTCTTCCCATATAATGCATATTGTGTCATAAGACATTCATATGCTGAATTACCTCTTTTACCACTTATTAGTCCCTCAGATTTCCCGAGCATTGTTAAAGCCTTCTCTAACAGACCAGTTTTTGCATACGCATTTGCTGCAGTAGCATAACTTATCCAGTCCAAAACAATACCGGTATCCGATTCCATCCTTGTAACGGTCTTGTCAACTCCCTCAGCATCAGAAACAGCTGCATATGCAGTCAAACGAATGCCGTACGTGTACCTGTCCCAAGCAATACCATTCTCCTCCATTTCGTGCATCAGATTCTCAAGTTTCTCATAATTTCCAGTCTGACAATAGAGACCTAGCAAACCATTGTAAACCAGTGGCCCTTTCACCAACCACAATTTCTTGATATTGTCTAGTGTGGCCTCTGCTTTTTCAACATTCCTCGCATTAACGTAGCAGTTTAGAAGAGCACCATAAGTGGAAAGTACCCTCAATCTTTTTGGAATGTTATTAAAATAGTTTTCTGCCTCTTCTATCCCCTGAGCTTTGGAGATCAAGTCCAGCCGAATAGCGACATCACTAGCATTAAGCGTGAAGTTCAGTCTGTCACTCAGCCACATAGACAACTGAGAAGAAAAAGAGAGCCATTACAATCAAATGTAGCATGCCATAACCAATACATTACCAAAAATGTAACATAAAAATGTTTCCCCCAAGTAGTTTAGCCTAATGATGTGTTTGATAATGTCAAACCAAAACATTACAAAAAAATTTCCAACCATCATTGTTACACTAGTAACACAACCCAAAATAGTTCTCGCCTACCCACTTTCAAAATTTGAAATATAATATTGATTTCACTAACTTACTGATTGGGCAAGATTACCTATCAATAACAATCTTTGGATATTCTTTAATACTGATCGTTCTCCTTACCCAACAATTAAGTTAGCAAAACCCATTATCGATATTTGACCCTCTAAAATGTTTTTAAAAAATTAACATTAAATATTAATAATCAGTTTAATCAGATTGTTTCCCTATAAACCGAAACACAATCAATTCAAATTTGGATCAATCAAACAAACCATGGACATTTTCAAATATTTTTTATTTTAAAAACATACTGAATTATTTCAAAGTCATCAAAACACGAGTAATACCTGGAGAGCGTGTGTGAATCGTTTATAGAAGCGCAACTCCTTGATCATGACTTGGATTTGTTCCTTGTCTACATTTCCGCCTTCTTGGACCCATTGGTCGAGCACCGGAACGATGGAGACCGTTGGATCTCCGATTGGAGAGATCTTACGGTAAAGACCATTCACGGAGCCGCTCCAATTTTTCTTCACAAGGTGAGGTTCTGTAGTCGTTGAGTAGGAGGCCAGTTGAGATTTGATGCTATGGAGTATGCTACTCAAACGTGTTAGCTTCATTGCAATTTTCAAACAACACGCTGAAATTCAACAGACCAGAGCAGAGCAGGATTTTAAGGTTTAGGGTTTTTTAATTTTATTTTTTTATTAAGGTTTCATTGGGCTTGGGCCTGGGCTTGAGATGGGATCTAGTCGTTCTATCAAAGGTTACGATTTTTTTTCTCTCTTTCTTGGTGTATTTTTATTTTTTTTAATTATTATAAATTTGTGATTAAGAGGGAATATGACTTAAATTCATAACTTAATTGACATGGATGTAATGAACTTACCTCAATATTCTATTTATTGCTTTAATAGAGAGCAAGCTCACAAGAGATGTCTTTTTGTTTTATTTAGATATTATTTGCATGGATGGAAATTCATATTTGAAACATGATCCAAATCAAGTATTGTTTATCATTAAATCACATCCTACTGTGATAAGAGATGTCTTTGTGTTAATTGTTTCTCTTCATTATACCTTGAAACTTTTTAATCACATCCCACTGTGATAAGAGTTGTTTTGTGAAAATTGTTTGTCTTCATAATATCTTAAAGGGATAATCCCAATTTCCCCCCTGTAGTTTGATGAAATAGCCAAAATCCCCCTTCACTTTAAAAAATCGCTAATATCCCCCTCTTGATTTACAAAATAGATAAAAAACTCCCTGGAGTTTATTAAAATATCCAAAAAACCCCCTACCGTCAATTTGAACGTTAAAAATCAACAGTTGACCGTTAATATGGAAGGGCAAAACCGTCCAAGTGAAATAAAATATTAAAAATATAAAAATTTAAAAAAATAATAATATAAAATTTTAAAAAAACTCCACTCTCTCTCTCTTCCTCTCTCTCTTCCTCTCTTTCTTCTTTTTCTTCTTCTTCCTTTCTCTCTTTCTCTCTCTTCTTCTTCTTTTTCTTCTTCTTCTTCTTCTCTCTCGGCAGTGTACCCATACGAAACCCAGCTCGAAGCTGGGTTTCCGCGTCCGGAAACCCAGCTCGAATCTGGGTTTCCGATCTGGGTTCCCGCAGCGTCAAGAACCCAGATCGATCTGGGTTCCCGCAGATCTGAGTTCCCGCAGCGGGAACCCAGTCCGTTCCCGCAGATCTGAGTTCCCGCAGCGGGAACCCAGTCCGATCTGGGTTTCCGCTGCGGGAACGGAAACCATGATCGATCTGGGTTCCCGCTGCGGAACCCAGATCGGATCTGCGGAAACCCAGATCCCCGCCCAGATCGGGGTTTCCAACAGAGGAAACCCAGATCCGATCTAGGTTCCGACGCGGAAACCCAGATCGGATCTGAGTTTCTTACGGTTGAAGGGCAATTTGGTGTTGAGGGGCAGTTTGGTCTTTTCACTCACTATTATAGTCAGAAATCAATTCTCACTAACAGAGTTAACAGAAGGGGTAAAATAGGATTTTCAAAACTATAAGGGGAAAATTAGCGATTACGTTAAACTACAGGGGGGAAACTAGGATTTTCCCTTTAGACAATCTAATTTTCACTGCTTGCCTCTTTGTTTGGTATTAATCGCACCTTGGTGTCATCTATCTAGCATCTGGACTAAATCAGTGCCCAAGGTTAATTGAGAAAGACAGAGAGCTAATGTCCAAGGCCTCACTCAGACATGTTATGCAGCTTCTTACCCTGTAACCATCCATATCTGCCTTCATCTCCCGTTGTCTGGAAGGGAAGAAACTGGGCGTATTAGAACCATTGCTTCAGGAAGTACCCGACACATAGCCCAATTACGACTAGTAATTTCAGATCAGGTTCAATTTAAGTTTTTCTAGGGGGAACAGAACCCAAAAAAAATACCTGAGCCAATTCATCCCAAAATTAACTAAATGAGTTGAATATGAACATTGAGGACTTCGTTATAAAAACAGTAACGCGATTATTTCATATTAATCAAGAATTAAAATCATTTTATATTCAAATAAAAAAAAATTAAAATCATTTTGATCTCATACCAATGAACATCTAATTTGATTAAATTGCTAAATCCACATTCATATAATAACGAACCAGACACCAAATGCCAAATAAGTCACTAAATGCATCCTTAACATTATCTATTCAAAACTCCAAACAAAAATTAAGCACATATTCAAAATAAAAACCAACAAAACATTCGAAATGTTGAAACAGCGAACTTTTATAAAGTACTGATCAAAAACAACAAAACTCTCTTCATCTGCTTCTCTATTAATTTTTTAACGGTTGGCCTTGGCAACTCTCTCAATTTCGTCCTTCTTCTTGATGGCATAGCTGAAGAAACAAAAATAAAAATCAGTTTAGACGAATGACTACAGCTGACAAACTCAAGATGAAATCACTCAAAAAACTACAGTCGACAAACTCAAGATGAAATCATTCAAAAAATTAAACGGCAAAATAAATTCTAGGCCTCGATTACCTGTTAGATGAACCCTTTGCAGCATTGATAAGTTCATCAGCCAAACATTCAGCAATTGTCTTAATATTTCTGAAAGCAGACTCACGAGCACCAGTTGTGAGCAGATAGATAGCTTGATTCACACGTCGCAGAGGAGAAATATCCACAGCTTGACGTCTCACAACACCAGCAGAGCCAATTCTAGTAGCATCTTCACGGGGACCACTAAAGCAAGAACATACACAAGATAAATTATTACAAGGCAATAGGAAAAAAGGCAAGCAGTTATCCGTTAGCAATGAGCTATATGGTCAACAGGGATGTTGTTGCCGAACCAGTTTACCTATATACTTTTCTATGTTTTAATGACTCAAATTTACAAGTCTAATCACAATACCTATTGATCACAGCATCAACAATCACTTGAATTGGGTTTTGGTCAGTCAAAAGGTGAATAATTTCCATTGCATGCTTCACAATCCTTACAGCCATCAATTTCTTGCCATTGTTTCTACCGTGCATCATCAGAGAGTTGGTAAGCCTCTCCACAATTGGGCACTGAGCTTTCCTGAACCTCTTCACTGAGTACCTCCCAGCAGTGTGAGGGACATAGGTTGCGTGCTTGGCCGCTTGGACTCCGATGTAGTCACACAGTGAAATGTCATTGACCTAAAAGATTCATGAACAGTCAACACCATATAATGAATTCATCGCTGCCAACCAATTCCAACTACAACAAATAATACAGTTCACAGATTCCTCAATTATATTTCCAACTATTCCCAGGCAATAAGGAAACACAGAATCTCCAGTCAGTTAAAATTAATATACAAGGGGGAGAGCGAATGAACATATTATTTGGGTACAACGTCCACAACAGATAAAAGACAAATATTTCAATCCAGCAATCAAAAATAAAATCATACAACAAATGCAGATAAACCACAGCTTTAATTTATCGTCAAATATTAATCACACAATGTGCCCTAATTTTAGAGAAAAAATTATTTCTCTCACAGACATGGTCTCAGTGAGCACCCTATCTGGAACAATAAGAGTATAAGCTCGTTCAATATAATATAGACACACAACAACAACAACAGGCTAGTATTAAAGATGATATATAGACACACAATATAATATTTGAACGACTCGCATAAATATACAGCAGCGCACCTACTAATGTAGTTCTCAGTCCAAATCTCTAACCACCAACACTAATAACAGTAACCACGACCCAAGAAAAATCATCAAAACAAGATTTAAGATATTCTTAGCAAACAAGGCCCAGAATAGAGAAGACATAAAAGCAGGTCAAGAAAACACAAAGACAATGAAAACAGTGACCAGATCCATGAGAGAGAAATAGAGAGAAACAAGGACCTGAACATCCTCGAAGGTCCAGCGGTTGAAGAGCTTGACGTCGTAGTGAGGCTGAGGAGCGTCCAGACCAGACTGCGACACCATTGCAGTTGCCATCTTACCTGCAAAATACACTTGCACAAATTGAATACCACAAACTCAGAGAGAGAGAGAGAGAGAGAGAGAGGGAAGGAGTCGTGATTTTGGCGGCGAATATCAGATACCTGTGACTCAGAGAAAAGAGGGTTTTTGGTGATGCGGCTGCTCCTTAGACCTCTCACAGCTTCTTCCAGTTAAATGTTCTCAATTAGGGTTTCGGTTTTTATAGCTGAACCTAGGGTTCAGCTGAGGACCCAACATGGGCCCCACCTCAAATATTATGAAAAAAAAAACACTATATTTGTTTTTAAAAATTAAAAACTCTATTACTTTTATTTTTTTAATAATCTTTTATGTATATAATTAACTTTTATTATTCTTCTATTTCAATACAATAATATATTTATATTTTTGTTAATACAAATTAGTGTATTTTTAATTTTTTTAATTAAATTATTATACCGTATTATTATATTTTTTGAAATTTTTTATTTTTGTAAATTATGATATTTTTTAATTTTTTATGATAAGGATGGAAAATTAAATTTAGAAAAAATTACTCATACTTTATACTTCAGGACAACGGTGAAACTTGAATCATTGACTTCTAATGATAAAAAAAAAATTAAAAAAAAATTTAATCACTCCTACTAAAAAATGGTGTAATTAACTTCTAATCTGTGAACTTTTGTTGTCTAAATTTATAGCATCAAAATTGTT
This sequence comes from Nephelium lappaceum, assembly GCA_021234005.1. NCBI lineage: Eukaryota > Viridiplantae > Streptophyta > Magnoliopsida > Sapindales > Sapindaceae > Nephelium > Nephelium lappaceum. Next base: position 8,708,880 of record CM038011.1, read on the forward strand.
AAATTCAAATATTTCAAATATTTTTTAACTCTCGTTTCTCTTTTGTATAATAGTGTTGATTTTATAATTTTAATGATTTATTTTTCAAAATTATTTTAATTATAATATAAACATAATATTATTTAAATTCATTGATCATAAGTGAATTCGATTGGAGATAAACTTTCTCATTAAATATATTTTTTTACAAAATCATATTATAATATTATAATTATTATTTGTAGGAAATAATAATACTATGGAATTTAAAGGTGAAATAATTGATTTATTCATTAACAATTCACATTTACTTATAACGCAAGTGATTAATAAACTTCTCATTCATATATATTTACAGATATATAGAGAGTTTTTTCTCTTTATTGAGAGAGTTTCATAGTGTTATAAGATTTAATTTTCGAGTCATGTGTAATATTTAAACTCGATATGTTTTAACAAACCATTAGTATGATTAACTTATAATTATATATAGGTTTAATCTCAATAGGTCATAATAAACCTAAACTATTAATTTGATTACTTTGTAATTTTATATATATATATGGTGTGTGTGTGTTTAAAACATACTGATATGTCAATCAAAGGTTTAACTACCTTACCTCCAAATTGTAGCTCTTAGATTTAATTGCAAGGATAGTTGTTAAAATCAATCCATAAACTACAATTTATAGATAAGATTAATTATTGAATAAAATAGCTAAACCCATCAATTAATAATAGTTACATCATAGGTGGAACTTTGGTAGAACTAGTCTCAAGCACTCTCAGTTAAACCCGTTCGAACCCAACAGGCTGTCATCCCAAGTCTCAGGCACTCTCAGTTACAGCTTTTGCAATAAAAAGCTCCACTACGTCTTTGGTGGCCATTAACCAGAGGATTGCCCATGGACAGGGTTCTTGAACATTTTAAACTTTTAATTACAACCGCACCCACAATCATATCTGTAAATAAGCTCAAAATATTAAAAAAGAAGTGTTGATGCAAAATCAAGTCTACTTCAAAATTAAACGATATTGATCATCCCATAACCACATACTTCAAAATCACGTCTTAATATGAAAACCTTGAAAATAAGACAAGAATCTCAAAACTCATAAAATTGCCATTCACTAGCTAAGTAAAACACAGCCCCACACAACCCTAGACACCGAAAACATTCCTCGAATAATGTATGACCAGGGATGGACCAATCAGCGCAGCCTCCTGGCTTCTCTCTCCGACTCAAGCAGAGTGAGGATATCACCTTCTCTAACTGGTCCCTTCACATTCCTCATGATGAAACGGTTCTGATCATCCAAGAACTTGACTCGCACCTGAGTCACCTGCCCTCTTGAACCTGTGCGGCCCATGACTTTCACCACTACAGCATGCTTAATCTGAGAATCCATTCTGCATACACATCCACATAACAAGATACACATATAAGCAATCGATAATTTAATGCAAGGCATAAGAACATACATACATGAATGCAATCAAGAATGTTCAAGGTCCGAAACAACCGAAGCAAAATGTATGAAACACATGAAGAAGACACAATTTGACTCCTTAAAGAGCACAAGTTTCCTACTAAATTTAAAGATGCTAAAAGTGACTACGACCAATTATCCCCAAACAAAAAGAAATACATACAAGCAACTTCATACAAACACAGTATTAAATCTAGCATACCAGTGGTATGTTACTGATAGTTATAGTGCATTATTTACGTGTACAACAACTGTTCTTCTAAATAAGCTTTTCAAATTCAGGTTTTTTCCCAGAGTAGGCATACACATCCACATATATGCGCAAGTCTAAATATCATCATAAATTATCACGTCTTTAAACAAAGTTTTTCTTAATAGAACCCTAAAACCAAAATATTTAGATAATTTAACAGATATCAGATAATCACTTTAAAACATCTGGAAAAATCAGTATCTTATCAGTAGTCTCGGATCATATCATTCAACGACGAAAACAAAACAAAACGATAGCAAATATAAGATCAAAACAAACTCACAACAACAGCAGAAAAGTTCTGCTCGTGAACAATTGCGATCGAGAAAGAAAATAGAATCGGAATTGTACAGAATCGTGCAGGGACGAACCTGAGACAGAGAGGCGAGCAGTGCAAGTGCAGATGGAAACGGCTGCTAAATCCTCAGTAGTCCGCACAATGTAGCGCTAGAAAACCCTAGATTGCTGCCTCTTATAGAGCCTCACCCCTGTCAAATGACCGCTTTGCCCTACTTGCTGCAGCCTTGTCCATTCGGGGTATTTTTGTCACGTACGGTTGGTTTTACTGTGTAGAATTTGGTGTGACTCAGGTCCATGCATAGCTTTGGACATGATAATCTCGACGAATGGGAGTGTAGGCTTTGAATATATGGCATGCTGTAACCGTCCGATGCTCATACTTTTGTGTTGAGATGAAATATATCTCAATTAGTTTATGTTGACATGACACGTTATATTTTATCAGAAGTGGTTGTCTACATCCCTAATATTTGGAACACGTAAATAATGATTTATCTCGAATGGTTTGAGATTTGTTGTTTCTTAATTATGTAAATGTTCGAGTCGTACAAGTAACAATCGTGTTTAGGTTATATAACTAATTATTGATCTTGGTAAATCTCTGGTAAGCTTTTAACCCATTTAGTGTCAGTTTTAAAAAAACAAAGGTTTATGGGAGCATATATATGATATTATGATAACATTTTAAAACATGAACAAAATTTAATTAAGACAAACATACTATAAGGATTTTTTCTGAATTAAATTTCTTATTATCTTCCTTTTGTTCAATTTTTCCTTAAACTCGATTCAATAGATGTTAAGTATTGAAAATGCTATTAAACATGTATTATAACATTACTTAAATTTCAACAATAATTTTATGATGTAACATAATTCTTGCACGTATTAAACTTTTATAAATTTAAAATAACATCAGTTCAATAAAATTGTTTTTTTTTTCATTTACCATGGATTTTTTAAAATATTGTAATTAATTTAAAATTTGAGAAACAAAAAATGACTTAAATTTCTGATCTCATTGAATAAGCATGAAAAAATATCAGTAGGGTCATCTCATCTTGTCAAATATATATATATATATATGTATATATTCGATAATATCAATAGTTGATGATTTTATACAATATCAATTGTTACACCAAAAGGACAACTTAAGAAGGTGAATTGGATCAATTCCTAACCACAATATACAAACCTAAAATGTTTTGCTAATACATGTGTAATATTAATGTAAATTGCATAATATAAAAAGAAAACAGAAGAAATGGATGATCAAGTCAATAACTTTTATGTGGTCCAGCTAACTGGTGCATCCGTCCATCCCTTTTAATCCATCAAACTTGATGATTCTTCACTACTTGAAGTCCTCGAGACCTAATTTTCTTATATAACACAATATTTCATGTATCAATCTCTACCAAATGATATCTCACATTTTGATTTACAATATTATATATATATTTAAAAAAAGAAAAGATTCCACTTAATCACAGTAAGGGTGATTCAAATCTCAGTTATTGTTAGACTAAAGAGCGATCTATGTTACAAAACTATATTATGACAATTATTATGCAACGTTTGAATTGTTTCTCTAATACTTAATTATAAGATAATCAATGTTAAAATAATACAATCAAATATCAAACTTAAGAGGGTTCAAAATTTTTAAAGTAAGCCAAGTATATTTGTACAAATTTAACAACAGATTCTAAGAAATTTGAGAGTGATGAATTTGACGTTTTTTATAATATTTTTGTGCGTCTTTGGTTAGTATATGTACAAAATTTGAGAATTTTATCTTTTACTCATTAGTATAATTGTTAGAGTGACAGTATAATAATGGTTGGACAATAGCTTATGGATTTAAGTGGCGAAGAGTGGTCTGGTCTCAGGATTGATTTACCCTCATTTAAAAGAATCCCCGATCATACTGTCTAAATTTTAGTTAAAATAACCAAAAAAACCTATTTCAACCAACAATTTTTGATTAAATCACTTAAACCATCCTCTCTATTTCAATTAAACATTTAAATTAAAATATAAAAGAAAAAGTTTGTTTCTATTTTAACTAAACATTAATATTAAAATAATAGAAGAGAGCATATAGTTAGTATTTTTAAATTACTTTCTTTCAAATTAAATATTATAATATTATAAAAAAGAATTTGATAAAAATTTTCTTGCTCTCTATATTTAATTAGAGTTATTCAATTTTTACAAAATAGTTAACAATATAGAGAGTGGTTGGAAATTCATAAAAAGTTACATCACTAGTTATTTTATTTAAAGACAATGGATAACTAGTATGATTGGAAATGCTCTAAGCCACATAGACAGTTAAGCCATCCCATGACTACACTCCCTAAGTTTTGTTTTTTTGTTTTCATTTTCGCTTTTTTTTTTTTAATATTCCCTAAGTTTTTCATTTGAACAATTTTAACAAGCCTTTTAGGTTTCTTTGTTATTAGGGAATGGGTTGAGATTAGATAAATTCCAATCCAATCACTTGTTTGGTGGTTCTTTGGGATATTAGATTTCTCCAATTCCATACAACCGTTTTAATATGGGATAAATTTAACCCACCAAATTGGGATACTTTTTTTTTTCATATTTTTATTTTATTTCTTACATTAATTACATAAAACATTAAATTCATCTTTAATATTATTTTTATATACTTTATTAAAATATTAAAAATAATATATTTCAATTATAATAAAATAAAAATTATTTTAAAAAGTCAAATTTCACTTTTTAAAATACTATTAAAACATTTTTTTTCGTTTTATTTTATAAAAATAATATAATACATAATTATTTTTTGTCTCACCCATAATAACAAACAATGAACAATATTATTTTAATCTAATTCCATATTACACCAAATACATCCCATCATTAGTTTATCAAATCCATTCATATCGTATTCAATTCAATCTCATCAAAATCATCCAATCTCGCATATCAAAACGAGACCTTAGATTACAAAAACATCTAAAACATTAAAATGTATTTATTTAAGCTCATGATAATTCTTCAATGTTTGAACTTCATTAATGTTTGTTATCATCAAAATCAAACATAAACCTTGATACCAACAATCATAAAAAATAATAATAATAATAATTTAATTTTGAATTTGTTTTCACAACTTTCCCCCAAGCCACTTACAACTTTTTGTTTCAACTTTAGCAAATTTAATTGTCAATTCGACACAACATTAGAAGAAAAATTAAGGGGTGTTCAAAGGAATTATAAATAACAACACAACAAAAATGACAATGATAATTAAAATAACAATAATTAAAAAAAAAATCAAAAATTTATTAAAAAAAGAAACAAATCCTACATTTTTAACTGAAAAAGCTAACAAAATTTCTACAGTGTTTTGTTTAAATAAACTTAGGTGTATCTTGCTAAAAAATATTCATAACAATTATTTTTTCACATTATTGAAAATTTTTTTTGAAAGACAAAATAATTGAAATAAAAGTAAAGTACAATTGCTTCTTTTCGATGACATATATCAAACAAATTTCATACAATCAAATTTTTTTTTTTTTTATCAAAGATAAAGCCTATAATTCAATTTCTAGCTATCCATAAATCTCAATATTTACTAGGAAACATACGAGAGTAAAAGAGGCCAAGAGGGTTCATAAAACTCATATAACAAAGATAATTTTTTTTTTCTTTCTATTTTATCACCTAATATTAGGTTAGATAACTGTCAAAACTAACTCAAATAACACTCTACAGCGTGGTTCAGAATGTTGTTTTCAAAAGTTAGGAGAGATCTATCATATTAAGTAGCAAAATTATCTGTCTTTTTATGGGCTAGTATTCGAATCTTACTCTTTATTTGTTTAGAAAGTTAGATAGATGGGTTGGTATCACTGCACCGACGTACTTTGGAGCCACATGACAAAGAATTTGAAATCCTAAAAACAGTTAAAAACGTAAAATTAGAATGGGCCAACAATTACAAGTCAAATTATCAGGGGCATATTTGCAAAAAACTCAAACTTTTAAATGCCATAATTCAGATTCTAAAAGGTTAAGAAAAATACTGACCTCATAGCTGTCTGTATGGAGCTCGCACTCTCCCACTCCTCTTCTCTTAGAATCTCAGCTATAGCTCCACAGTGCAAGTCCTGTTCTCATCAAACAAAGACACCCATCAAACCAACTTGCAAGTCCTCTGATTTTTCATCGAAATGCTGCAAGAATTTGTCTTCATCTGGGCTGCACAGCCGTAGAATTGGCTCTAACCATGCATCGAAAAGGCGTTACAGGCTTAACTCCATCTGGGTATGTTTTGTTTCCACGTATTGATGTGTTAAGCTTGTGTTTTGTTAATTTAGATTGAGTTGGTAGAAAAGTTTCTAAGCATCTATTCTCTATATGTGTTAGTCCAAGTTAGAGATTTGTGGTTTTATGTTCTCTTTACATGTTATGGTATGCAAAGTAGTGTTACTTATGTGTTTGGTTAATTGATATTCTAATGTGAGTTAGGAGAATAAAAAGTTATATTTGAATATGTCTGTGGGGAAAAAGATGATAAATTTAAATGGTATTGTTAAGTTCTACCTATGATGATTGGTGACAGAATTGATTTTTCGATAAAGAGGAAGTAAAAGAAGAAGAATTGATATTCCTCGGATTATATTTTTGCCAGAAGAAAGGCTACATAACGGTTTGCGTAATTTGAAATGGCTGATGCTGAATTGTTACCAATTCGTTAACAGGTTGAATTTGATAGTTGAGTAAAACAAAGTTGTAATCAACTCATTATGCTGTTTGCTGTGGCTATGTGTTGACTTTCCCACTGACGTGTTTTAAGACTTGATATCGTTAAATTGATGTGGTCGGACTCATATTTGATTCACCATCATATATGAGACTTATTGGTCTATGGCATTAATGTTGAAGTGGATGCTGCTAGGCCTCTTCGGAGACTGGAGCTGCTGGATCTGAGCCAATACTGAACAAAGTTTCAGCTTTTGGAGATGCATGCTGGAGATTCCTGAGGCCGCATACCATACGTGGAACTGCTCTTGGATCTGTGTAAGTGCTCATAAGACAAGTACGCTGGTTAGAAATTAGAATTGGTAAATTAGTTTTAAGTCATACTCAGTTACAGGGATCCTTGATTATTTTGTTGACAGTGCTTTGGTGGCAAGAGCGTTGATTGAAAACTCAAATCTAATAAAATGGTCTCTGGTGTTGAAGGCATTCTCTGGTCTTTTGGCTCTAATTTGTGGGAATGGCTATATTGTTGGCATCAATCAGATCTACGACATTGGAATTGACAAGTACGTAGTGAAATTACTTTACATGGCTATGTTTTCATGTAAAATATGTAGAAAAATGAATGGAATACAGTCTTCAAGTCACATGGTGGATTTCCAAGCTCCAGAACTTTACTCTTTACTTTTATTTTGTGGTTTAAAATTCAGCACAATTTGGATTCACACTATTAGTGTTTATATAATGAGGTTCTTCAAAAGAGTTCTATGAATATGGTCTTGGCTCACTGTCTGAAGTTCATTTCTTAAATGTTTAAGCTTTTCAAAATTTGTTGCAGGTCATCATATAATATTTTAAGGCCTGAATGTAAACTGCAAAGTTGCTTTATTGCTAATAGAAATTTTAAAAACTTGCTTAGAAATATGTCTATTATGCATTTTCATTGTCTGTGATAAACATGTGCATGTAAAAGTCATTGTTTTTTATTTGCAGAGTAAACAAACCTTACTTACCCATAGCTGCAGGAGATCTTTCAGTTCAATCTGCATGGTTATTGGTCATATTTTTTGCAGTGACCGGTCTCACAATTGTTGGATTCAACTTTGGTCCATTCATCACTTCTCTTTACTTCCTTGGTCTTTTTTTGGGAACCATCTATTCAGTTCCTCCATTTAGAATGAAGAGATTTCCTGTTGCTGCATTTCTTATAATTGCCACGGTATGGTTTATTTTCATCTTCTTCTCCACTGTCCACCTATATCTATCAGTCAACCTTATGGTGGCTTGTTGCCACAGATAATTAAAATGTCATGGCATACCTAGTGAATGTTTCAATATTTAATTGCACAGTGTTTGAAAGCACAAAATTGCTTCTGAATTGAAGTTATAGTGTGATAATACAGAAATATATATATATATATATATATATATATATTAATTCACATCTTAGACTGATCATATGTTGAGTGGGAGCCTGGAGAATGTTTAAATAATATAAGGACGAGACAACTTATTTGAGTAGCCGTGGTAAATGAGAAGATTAATACAATGTCAACTTCATGATTTCCATCCCTAGCTCCAGTTATCTGGATCTTTATTCAGTTTGGTTAAAGATTGTTCGATTTGTATAATAATAATTCTAGGATCTTTGTAGATGATCTTTTGCATTAGTTGGTGCAACAGTTGAGTCACCACATTTGCCTTCGGAAAGTTTGATGGTTAGACAAAAAGATGACAGAAAATGGCTTCTGCAGGTGAGGGGATTTCTACTCAATTTTGGTGTGTATTACGCCACAAGAGCTGCCCTTGGACTCTCCTTTGAATGGAAGTAAGTGACTGTTGATTACTCGTTGATTTCTTACTGCTTCCTCATGTAGTTGAGTAGGTACAGCCATATGAATTTTGGCATTCATAACCAATGGTTTACATAGGCAGGCTTGCTATACTGTTGACCTTGTCCATTGTAGTTGGTGGATCAGTCCTCAAGCATAGGCCAAACCACATCTAATTATGATCTTTAATTTTCCATCCTTAGATTAGATTCCAGCATCTTGCATTTTTACTAAAAGAGCTTGTACTGGGTCCTGTCTATCCTTTTTGACTCTGCCAGCTCCAAATTTAGAGTCGGTGACGGCATAAATCTGCTTTCACATAATTTTGGGGTTTAGCTCAATAAGGGTGGGCTCATGTAGATAACGCTAGGGTTGATTTTGATAGTGAGTGAAAACATAGTAGGAAATTCAGTTGCTTTCTACTGCTCTTCTATTATTTTCTATAGAATTTAGTCGTGCTTCTATATGAATTCATTGGTCAATAATTGGCCAATTGGGGTTCAAACAATAATTAAATGAACCTGCATTCTTTCATTCTATCTCCTTAAGCTGCAACTGGTACCTAGCATGCATTAAATTTTGAGTATTTTTTACTGGAGAACCTTCCATGAGCCCACAATTTGATGCCAATGAGTGTCATTTTAAATCGTATTGGCTGTTCATGTATGCAATATTATCCGCTTCTGTCATGTGGATTGTTTGTAATAAGTTGTTCTACCGTGCTTCTGCCGTGTGTAAACTAGTCCATACTGTTAAAAATCATTTTTCATGTCTGCTCCATTTCTACCTGCAGTGCACCTGTGGCTTTCATCACAACCTTTGTGACATTGTTTGCGCTAGTGATTGCTGTTACAAAAGATCTTCCAGATGTAGAGGGGGATCGTAAGTAAGTTGCAAATATAAAATTTATTTATCTGTCTTTTCATGTTACCCCCTTTTTGAAGGTCGCTGGTGTTCTTAGGTATATACAATTGATTTCCTCTTGTAATTGTGTGCATGATTATCTTAGAAAAAATGTGATATTCAGTGCTTCTGAGGCCCCCTCCCCCCAAAAAAATGATAATATGAAGGAAAGAAAACAATATTGATATCATTACTTACAGCTACTTATCCTGATTTTTCTCTTCACAATACTAAGTTTTTAATTTTGTCATGCATGATCTACTCTAGTTTGGATTAAAATTTAATCTAAGCACCTTGTTAATTCTGTTAGATGCCCCCACTTTTCTAATATGTTATTTTTGTTTATAGATTTCAGATCTCAACGCTTGCTACCAAGCTTGGAGTCAGAAATATTGCTTTCCTCGGTTCCGGGCTTTTGTTGGTGAATTATATTGCTGCTATATGGGCAGCAATTTACATGCCTCAGGTGAAGGATTTTTATACAAAGTTGGCCTTATTGACTGATGTGCAGTTTCTTCAAAATTTATGTCTGATATTTCATTTGTACAGAACAGAGAATCAATCTAGTGTTTGAGTGTATTTCTTGATAAGTCTAATTGATTTTATACATGGTTTCTACACAATTAATGTTGATCTTATGCTTCTTTGTAATTTCATAGAATCAGTCATCTGTCTATGTTTCATTCTTCTTAAGAGATTAGAATAGAAACTGAATCAACTTGCATATTTTTCAGGCGTTTAGGCGTAACTTAATGATACCTATGCATGTAATTTTGGCATCATGCTTGATTTTTCAGGTAAGTTTCTAGTTGAAGATCAGTATTTTTTATTCTTCATTATGTTAGCTAAACAGGATGCAATGTCCTCTAAAAATCTTGCACACATTAATTTTCATTTAATTTGTCAAATTGATTTTTCTAAGGGCCTGCCCTGCACCTGTTTTTTTGTGAGTGTTTTTGTTTTCCCCTTTTATTTTGAGTGTTTTTATTTTTCATTTTGTTTTTAAGAAACGCGTAGCACGTTCTGTAACTGTTTTTCAAATATGTGAAGAACAAGGAAAACACTTTTTAGTGATAAAAGTGAAAAATGGAAAAAAAAAAAATGTTTTCCATTTTGTTTTTCATGTTTTTCAATTAATAAAAATCTTTTTCCTTCTCCTTCCTTCGCCCAAACATCTCTGCCCAGAATTTTTTTTTTCCTCCTTCTCTTTCTCTTCGCCTTTGTCTTTGTCTTCCTCTTCATCCTCGTCCTTTTCCTCTTTGTCCTCATCCTCTTCCTCTTCGTGCTCATCCTCTTCTTCTTCTTCCTCTTTTGCAGTTCACTTCCTTCTTCTACGGAGTTCCTTTTTTTTTTTGGTTCTGCTTTTTGTTTTTTTTTTTTTTTATATTTTAATAATTTATTATTATAATTTAACTATGTTTTATATTATTTAATTTAAAAAAAAAAGATTTTAATAATAATAATAATTTAGATCCATTTGAATTTAATTAAATATGGGGTGTTACTCTAAAAAGTAATTAGTTACACATAAATTATTTATGTCCATTTGAACTGAATTATATGGATTAAATAAATGAATTTAAAAAATACAACATAAAAATATTAAAAATTAATAATGTTTTCAATTTTTACTATCAGAGGCCCAGTTCAGTTTTCATTTTCTTAATATTGTTTTCAGTACTTGCTACTAGACACATTTTCAGAATTCGAAAACAAAACTAAAAACACTTTTTTCTTTTTCATTTCATTTTTTTTAAAAAAAGATAGAACGTGAGAAACACGTATCAAACGGCCTTAATATGCTTGTTGTTTTCTGTTCTTCAGCTAGAATTTCCATGAATAAATTTCTGCAGTGCATTTTATTAGTAGCACTGGTTCTTAACTTTGATCTTCCTTTTCAATTCTAGTTTCCTGACATACGTTATGTTAATATGGATTCAGGCATGGGTGTTAGAACAGGCAAAATATACCAAGGTAATCCTTGCTTTATGTTGCATAAGATGATTGTAGGATATTTGAAATACTTGACAGATTTGGTGAGATACTTCTTTTCATATATAGCCGGCAATATATTTGACCCAAAATCTAAGAGGAGTTCAGTCTTCATCTACTACATGTTTAGCAATTAAACTTGAATACAAGGACTAAAGAGATCAACTTTACATTTCTATAGGGTTTGAAATGGCTATTGGTTTAGGATGTTGCAGAAAGAAAATCATCTATGTTTTCTGAAGCACGTGGTTTTGTGTCTTTTCTTTTGGCTTGTAATATAATAATATGGCTTGCAGATCAAAATGAAAGAGCAAAAGTTTCTACTTGGTTGTAGGTGTAGATCAAAATATTGCTTATATTTACCGTTTTGTTTGCACAGCAATTGATCATATACCTATTTGATGTTTTTTCTTGTTTTTCCCCCCTTTTAGTCGGAACCATATTTCTATATGATGTTATAGACACCACACCCTATTGGGTCATATTTTGCGAGAGGCTGCGAAGATCTGTTTGGTCATGTTATGCTCTTCAATATTATTTTTACTGTGGTTAAAACAAGCTAAGCATGTTAGGGACCGCAATGTGTTACGATTTCAAAATTCTTGACATTTTGTTGGTTTTGTAATCTCTTATTTAACTTTAACGTGATAATAAGCTGGAGATTTTCAATATGATTTTGTTAGTATCAGGAAATAAAGAGATCTTAATTTATTTTCTCGTAATTGACGTATGCTTAATGTTAAATTTCCTTTTGCAGGAAGCCATCTCTGAATTCTATCGCTTCATTTGGAATCTCTTCTATGCTGAGTATGTGATATTTCCTTTCATTTAACACAACAATTTTGACATTTGCGGTGTACGCTTTTCTAATTCTTTTCTCCACTCACTTGTACACACCGTTACGTATAGAGAGAAATTGTAGTTAGGTAAATTGCTGCATAATTTTTAATCAATGTTGTATTTATCTTGTAATAAATATTGTGTTCATCAGCAAATAAAGGTGTTTTGACTTGTGGAATAATAATATGATAATTCTCTGTTAATTGTGAATGTTGCCGATTTGCTGGTTGTTAGTGTCACAAACTTGAATTGTCAGATTCTTTGAGGATGGTGGTACAGGCTTTCTGCCTGTAGTTTAGGTTGAATTTGGAATCCTAACTTCTCAAACACATTCCAAAAAATCGTAGCCCTTGATCACTTGGAATTCAACTTAATGAAAGTGGAACTCGTGTTAATTGCGTATCATGTCATGTACATGATGATGCCTGTGTGAGCATGTTTGGGAGTGCTTTTGCAGAAAGCATTTGCGAGTAAAATTGCTTTTCGGCCAAAGCCCTTGAATATGTTTTTTTATTTGAAAGAACACCTTTGGATAACATTTTGATCCATAAACAGCTGTTTAAAGTGCTTTTGTTAGTATTAGTCTGCCTTCACAAAATTATATTCAGAATTCCTTTGTCTCTTTAAATGTGCTTTCATGATTCATAAAGCACTCCCAAACACAACAATAATATTCAAGCACCTCTTTTGTTATTCATTTTAAGTTGACTTTGAGATTACAAAGAAGTGAAGAATAAGGAAGGGTAGACTTTTTTTCCAAAATTAGAAAAAAAATAATTAAACCTGTATCATCATTTTGATTCTCATTCCATTTTCATCATGGAGTCTACAAAAAGAAAATAAAAAAATGTGTGAAAGAATGGTATGTTGAAGAACACAACAATCTCTATATCATATTCTCTACCCAAGTATAAAGTCATAACTTGTTATCTAAATGTCTAAGGGTGTTGCTGTTTGAGACACCACTACTTGGTCAGAAGCAAGGGGGCTTCTGCATGAAAGTGGACTTGCTTGTCTATGTAATGAAGTCGGTGTAGGCACTTGCGGGCTAAACAGGGATCCGGTTCGTGGAGTAGCACTTCTTGCTCTTGGAGACAAGTTTGCATGCTCTAGAACCCGGAACCTGAGCTCTGAAGGATAATCCCTCATGCAACCAATTCGTGGTCCAGCTCCTGTACTCCATTTGGAGGACAAGTGCTGAGCCAACTGATAAGATTTCATTCCCTTGTGTGAATCTATTCTTTGCATTATTTTATCTTTTGAGATTGGTGATTCATCTTCTTCTGACTCATCTTCATCAAACAAGTTCTTTTTAGTAACCATGAAATCTGTCTCCGTGAAAAATGATTCTTCGGCTGTTTCATAACCATCATCTGTAGGAGTTTCTGACTCCTTAGTAGGCCAACCTTGTGGAAGTGCTTCTGCAGTGCCAAACACTTCACTTCTTTCTGGTACTTTGAGTCTTGTTATTTTCGAGCCTATTAGTTGAGACAATCTTGACCTGGGTTGAGATAGATCTTCTGCAGCATTAGTGTCTTGTGATCTTGAATCAATGTTCTCTTCAGCAGTCGTCTCAACACCTTTTTGTTCGGAGTCTTGTTTGTGGAGGCTGTTGCTCTTTTTGACAAAGGCTTCTTCTGCTTCATCTGTCGGGTTTCTCTGAACACAACATATTAAGAAACATATTAATTTCTACTTGTCTAATATAGGATACTTAAAAATTTTGATAAACAAGGTTTTGGCAATCAGTGCTCTCTACCTCCACATTACTGAGATCCACATTGTGTTCCTTGAGAAACGACATGAACTCCTGGAAATTTTCTTCGGTTGGGAGATAGTGTCCACTGTGAGGCCAAACCGTCTATCCAGTAGAAAAATTTGTTCATGTCAATAAACCGCTTAAAGAATCTGATATCTGAAAAGAACCAAGAGGGATGATTTATTGTCTACCTTCAGAATGCCCTTTTCCACGACTAGTCTTCCAGCTGATAACGTGGCGCCACCAGCCAAAAAACTTGAATGTTGAAATGTGCCCTTATTCTTTTGCCCCACATACAAGGATTTGGATGTGCTAAGAACAAAGATCCATTTAGCATCTGGGGGTCCTCTTGTAGTATCAAGAAGTGTCCCACTCTGCTTGTAGATAAACTTCCCATCTTCTACTGCCACTTCATATACTTTCCTTTCTGTCTGCAAGTTAAAAGAATGTTTATTAGCAAAAGTAGTTCTCAATTTCTGACAAATCTTACAAAATCTTGACATTTGATTACATGTTCTTTCCTATGGGTTCAGCTGAACAGATTTAAAAGAAATGAAAAAGCAAGAGAGCTTAGACTAACCGGACCAAGATATTTGATGCATTGTTGTTGAAGCTTTGCCCGTGGGCACCTCTCATGATGAACTTCTCTTCCTTCTCCGACATCAAGCCTGTGCATTTGAAATTTATGTATCAGTACATTTTCGTAAGTCATATGTTATTTGTCCTCAATCCAAGAACCTTTTGTTGATATTTTTGTTGTTCCAAGGATCTCACCAATAGAAGAAGGGCTGATAACTTTCACAGTGGAGCCATGTCACATAATAAAACTGAAGATTATGACCATAGCGATGCCTTGGATCAATCTGCCAACCAAAACAAAAATGATTAGTAAGAACCAGTACAAAAACTAGTAGTTTCATTTATAGATTTGTTCAAGTAAACAGGGCTCACAGCTTCAAGCCAATGCTGTAATGCGAGCTTTCGAGCCTTTTCATCCTTAGATAAACCTTTCCCAACCTGCAGAAAAAGCGAAAACAAGGTCAATCGACATCGCGACAGAGATATGATAAGTGTAAGCATCATCTTGCTTAAAACTAACCTTGGCAGCTCGCGTTCTTGCTCTTGCCCAGCGCGAGATTGCACTCTCAGGCTTCTCAATGTCAAAAAATGAGATTGAGCTCCGCTTGAGTTCTGCAAAGTCTAACAGCTTCCACCTGTGGAATTCAACGCAAGACTGTTTAATAACATGAACAAAGAGCTCTTTGGAGATAATGCAGATTGAGAGATGAGAGATTGAGACACACCATCTTTGTTCAACAACAACTGCACAATCAGCCAACTGCCTCCTGGTTCGAAAACTCTTGTACACTTTCTGCAACTTCAATGCAGCTTGGTCTCTTAGATCCCCCATACCCGATAGGGCATTATCCAATTTGCTCGTGCGAACTGGAGATTGGATACCAACAATTTCATCTTTAAAACTCTTGAAATCTTTGAATTCCAGATTATCCAAATTCGCGGTAGGGGTTTCAAATGAGAGGTTGGTCTCCAACTCTCTCCCTTTAAAGCTTAAAGGGGCTTGGACAATCATCTTATCAGAACCGTCTAATTTTCCTGAGTCTATGCTGATTGATGGCAATGCAGTCTTTACATCTTCATCCTTAAAGCTGATAGACTTGAGAAGAACGGCTTCAAAACCACCATCCAAATCATCAATATCAGCAAGAGGACATGAAAATGATATCCCCATATATGTTTCTTATTTTTTTTTCCTCAAAAAAGAGATACCTTGTTTCTTGAAATGCTAGATCTCAATCAACAAGGCCTGAGCGGTCTCTGAGCCTGTAACGATCAACCAAAAAAAACCAACAAGATCATATTAGAACACCCCATTTCAAGAAATACTATTTACAATCATAATGTTTAAAATTCATCTATTGGCTGTTGGATAGCTGCTGATTTGAGGATGCCCCTGTCCTGTCTGTCTTCCACTTACTTTGCAAACAATCAAAAACAGTGTGTTTCATTCATTTACAAGTAAAACAACATTAAACCCTTATTTTTTAAAAAACAAAAAAAAAAAAAAAAAAAACCAAAACAAAACACATACAAAAGCGAACCTTAACCAAAAAACCGGTTTTCAAAAACCAACATTTCAACGTTTTGTTTTTATCAAGTAAAACCAAACCAGCGTTTTGTTTTTATCAACCCCATTTCATGCAAACGATAAAGAAAACATTAACAAAAACAATGATGAAAAAAAAAAATTACCGACATGAAAGGAAACAGAGAATGAACAGGAGGGAAGATGGAGGAAATTACCTTAAAAATCAGAGAAGAGAAGGTGTTGCGGAGAAAAGGTTAGGTAGAAATGTGAGAGAGAGCGATAAACGTGGATGGTTGCAGATGTGAGCTTGTGGTTTTCAGGGGCTCCAAGGAGTGTTTTAAGCTCCCTATATTTCGATATCTATAGTTTTCTTTTCTTTAGAGATTTCTCTCTCTTGAAGACTGTTCTATGTCACCAAGTAACAACACGTTGCCTCTTGGTGCTATTCTTGCTTCATTATTTATAGAGTAGAGAAGGTGATGGTGTTTTGGTGGAGGGAGACAGAGGGTGCAAGTGGCGTCTTATTATAAATAGTCATAAATTTCGAAGATATCCGCCACTATCTTTTCATTAATGTTTAAAAAAAAATTTGAGAGCAATCCTGATTAATAAATTATTATATTATACAGAATTTTTTTTTTGAAGATATCTGTTACTGTCTTTTCTTTTTTCTTTTTTTTTCTCCTTTTTGCTCTCATCAAGATTTTGAAAAACAAATAGGATAGGAATAATATTTAGAATTCAATTACTGCATTATTGCATGAGAATTATTGAAAAAGTATTTCGAGACATTCCTTGTGATTAAATCGTTATTTGATATGCATAAAATAGTGTTACACTAAACATAAGATGAAATATTTCACTGGAAATCATAGTTTATTTGATGAGGTTTATAATAAGGTTTGAGATAATTTACTTAATAAAAGATTTCTGATGATCTTCTTTGAAAGAAAAAGCAAATTCAGTACACTTTTAAGACTTATTTGTATGTAATTCATAGCACAAAAATGTCAATGATATTAACAGATAAATGGGAAAAGAATAATAATTAGTTGTAAATAGGAAACTATACTATAACTTAAGAGACCATATATGTAAAATCTTGACACAGTAACGCGTATCATTTGGTTTAATTTTTAATCAAAACATCAATGTTTGATTAATTGGGAATTAGTTGAACTAGTGATGTTTTGACTGAATAAGACAGGTGGCAGGGGCCCCAACTTTAAAGCAACCCAAATCACACTTTTCCAAATTTTGATAGATGTTGGTTGTTGAATGTTCATGGTGATCGATGACTGAAGTTTTGAGTGCTTTTTGTTTCATTCATTTACTTCATTGACTTGCTTGTATAGAAGCTTTGGACGTTACTACTTTTCAAAAACAAAAATAAAGAACTATTTCTAGACAGGATAGTTGCCAAGTACTTTCCACCCTCTTCCTTCCTTAGTAAAGAATTTCAAATTCTTGTTTGCAATCGTTATTCGTATTAACGTTTTGACCAAAAACACTAGTGAATGAAATATTATGTAATCAGGATATGTAGATTTTAATTTTATCTATAGTAAAATGTGTTCTTTTGTTATTGTGATATAGATATATAACTTTAAAACAAAAGATAAATACTTTCAATAATTATACAGTCATAAATATAAATAAAAATAATTAATTTGAATACAAAGAATCTGATAGATATTGTTGATCATATAGCTTAGAATTTATATATGTCTTGGTTTAGTAAATAAAAAATCGATATACAATAGTGTGAATTAAAATTTATATGGGTATAAATTGAAATTATATATTTATATAAATAAAAGTAAAATGGAACGTCGGAGGGACAAGGGCAAACAGTCAACTACCACCGTCACAGTGTTTGGGTTCAACTCCGCCGACGATACTACTACAGGACAAAATCGTGGTTGTCAAGGGAATATGATAAACCCACGTGTTTTGCACCGGGTGAGACCCACGCTGCATGTTCATTTGTTAAAGAGAGTGTGCTCGCGACACGCGTGCGAATGGTAGGGTGTGAGATACGGGTACGCGATACTGTATCTAACAGAGCTGTCTTGATCGTGTCCCCATGCAGACAGCTTGTACGTCCAGGTCGTACGGACATATTTTTGCTGATGGAGTCACGTGGCAGACCACGATTTCCCTATGTTATTTGCTGCTCCATGCTCTTAACTAAAGCTATGATCCACATGAAATTTAATTCCACTCGGTTTTTCCGTTGACCAAGTAGCTTTTATTATCTATAATGGGAATTCGTATGATCGAAGATGAATTTATTAATTCTTAAAAAAGAATTTATTAAAGAAAATATGAATGATACGATTTAAATAAAGTTTACTTAATGTTAGTTATCTCAACTTTATTTAAGAAAATATTAATTCTTAAAGAAATCAATCTTCAACAATTAGATCAACACTAAACAAAGACTAGATGATGGAGAAGTCGACCCATCCAGCAGATCCAACGCTACTTCCCCAGCTCCAATGACAGCCCATCATAGCTCTTGTTACCAAGAATCTAGAAGTCGACCTAAATTAGGAATGGAAACCACTACTCTAACGCTGATCTATCGCAAATGGAGACCCAAATTACGGGTCTTTACCACGACAATGGAGGCCTAAATTAGGCGGATCTCTAGTGCCTTGGAGATCCCAATTTAGGTTTTCATCGCCATGATGGAGACCCAAAATATAGGTTGTGTAAATTGAATCAATTGTGTCTGGATGTATTGTGTGAGAATGGAAGAGGATGATGATAGACATCATATTGGATCTAGGTTGGTGTTTGGGGTTGTTGGGTGATATTAGGGTTGTTTGGTTGGTGTTCAAAAGGGTTGATTGGTAGATTGAGGTTGCTGTTTCAAGATATGGGTTGCTGACTTGTTGTTTGTTGTTCAACATCTGGGTTTAAACCTAGATTTTTGAACTTAGATTTCAAGTTTTTTACTTTTATTTTCTTTTAAAATTGTTTTGATGATATGGGTGAGACTCTTGAGAACTTGGTCTCACCTGGATCTTGAAGATCTGGGTCTGCAATTGAGATCTTTAACATTTAAAATGTTGCAAATCTGGGTTCAAAACTAGATATTAATTTGAGTTTGAATCTAGATTTTTTTTTTTTTTTTTAAATTTCATGGTTAATTTTAATCTCCACCATTAATGTTAGAGATGGATGGTGAAAATCTCTTTTATATGTTTTAATTATTTATTTATTTTATTTTTTATCCTCTCAAAAAAAGTTGCTTTTTTTTTAAAAAACTACTTATTTTAAAATTTTATTTTAATGAATATATATATATTCTCTTTTGGGAAATGTCAAAAATACATTTTTTATCCAAATTTTTCATCATTGTTAGTGAACTAACGGTTTGAACTTTTTTGAAGATTTTTCAAAACTTTAAAAATGAAATGAGTTGTTTTTAAAAAACTTAATAATTTTTAATATCTTAGGAACTAAAATAAAGTTTTTTTTCATACAAATAATATATATCATAATAATGTGTTTATATATTATTTGAATCAATTATTGTATTATAAATCAAAATCATAATATGTTCACATAAATATATAACAAAATGGTACAAAATTATTTTCAGTACATGCGTTAGTTTATTTTTCTAGGCAGAACAAAGGGTACATATACATAGGTCACCAAATTCTATTTTCCTTTTCATTGGGTGACACGAAAATGAACCAAAGCACGTTCTAGCAATCCATAGAAATGAGTTTTGACAATACGAAAGTTCCAACGTAAGTAGTGCCGAAAAATATTGATTGATCTAAAACAGCAAAATATAAATTGGTCGGCAAAATATGAGAAAAAGGTAGGTGGGTGTTTCTAAACTAGGAGTGACCGTCAGAGTGCAGCTGGAAAGCATAAACAGAAATATAATATAAACGTAGAGAGATCAAGAGGCCAGATAGTGGAAAGTCTAGAGACTCTGGATTTGGATTTGAGATATGCATGGAATGGAATGTGTAGACGGTAGAGACAGCTGTAGCCTGTACTTTTACGTACAAATCTAAATAAAATCCTATGGTGATAGAATCTAGGGAATCTGATTAATCAGATTATGACTTCTTGGTACAACGCGCTTCTTCTCCTCTCCAGAGCGCCGACAATCGTGTCATCGTCTCAACCATTTACTAATTATTATATATAGTTGGTGAGAATTGGGGAATATTCAATTCGTTTTGAAACATTCATTCATTCAAATAAGTTAAGGTCATTGCACATCATGTTGGAAAGTCTGGACAATTTAATTTTGCATGTAGGGTGAATTTTATAAGTATACCAAAATCTAAAGAGGGGCAATTTATCTTCGAAATTTGCTATAACTTATTTTAGTTTTTTAGGGTCATTTTACAAACTCATAAATATTTTAGTGTCATATGAAAAAAAAAATAAATCCTCTTATTATTATTGCTATAGTTATTTGTTATTACTATAATATTACTGTTATTAAAGTTGACATCAAATTTTATTTTTAGAAGTTTATCATAACCTACCAATATCAAAATTTAATTTTGTGTTTTGGATTTCTACTTTTATTTGTAAATTAAATTTTGTGAGACTTAAAACTTCGTTTCTAAAATGAATAAAAAGATATACAACTATTTATACTAAAAGTTAATATGATACATGATTATTTAAAAAATTGATTAGAATAATTATTATCCTACAAGCTGAATATTTTATAATGTTTATTGAAATAATTGATCTCATAAAATTGGTTCAAATGAAATTAAAATTAATATGTTCCGAGTAGGGAGAGAATAAAACACTATATATCAATCTAGACAACCGTTCAAGTCAAAATATTGCTTCTAGTAACGTCACTTTGAGTCCAAAGCCCTGATCATTACCGCGAAAAGATGGTAATACATACTTACTTTGATCAAATTAAAAATCATTGACCTACCAAACGTGAGAGAAGAAGCAAAAGGACTTACACGAGAAATATCCTAACATAAGATTTGTTCAAAGTAGTAGTAAACGAATTGAATTCACAATCCATTTTGTTTTCCACATGCCCGCTCGTCTTTCTGTGCAAGCATTATTTTCAGTAAAATTTTCTAAAATCTTAGTCCAACGATCATTCAACGTTCAAACTCTAACAAGCTATTACTACACACTACTCCAATGCTAGTCAAATCAGTTCATTCTCTTTTTGTACTCAAAACCCACGTCGCATCGTCAATGACCAAATACTACGGTGAAAAGCACACAAACCAACCAACTATAGTCTTAGGTCGCGATTCGACATACACATCCACTAATAAAAATAGGAGCTCCTCTTGTGTATATGAATTATCTCTTACGTCCTCCTGGAATGTGGGTGATTTTAAGCTTTATGAAAGTCATTTATTTGGATCGTAATATTAAGATTTAATCAATTTGATTTCGACTGTCCTTTGAACTCATTTCAATATTTGAAAAAAAGGAAAATAAAAAAATAAAAACACTCCCGTCGCATCACATGAGACTGGGCAAGTCTTCTATTAAACTTTCTAAGTAATTCCCCTCTCGTCGAGCAAGCTTTCCTTCACTATGGAACTTTATTTTATTAGAATTTATCAACTTTAGAAGTTATTTTCCACAGAAGACTCGGTCACTTCCATTTTCTACGTTCAGACGTGCAGACCGTGCTATACGTGATTTTACATAAGTTTGAACATGACAATTTGACCTGGATATGCGATTTTACACCGTGACATGTCAGGTAGTGGAATATTAATATAACTTTTCCAGTACTTACCCAATTCTAGTTGGTTGTTTACGGGCATGATAATTGATCAACAACAACAGCTAGACCAATATTTTGATGGAGTAGCAAATAAATATTGTAAGTTGTGATTTGATCTAAGGGCTTTTTTCTTCTCAACAGGGAAATTTGAATTTAAAAGTTCAGTTAGTTGAAAAGTATGATTATTATTGAGTTATACCCACTACCTGGATTAAATTTTAGTTATACATATGAAAAATATGAAGCTGTCATCTTATCAATCGACATATGTGAATCCATCTAAGTTTTTTTTTTTTTGTTTTGTTTTCATTTTACTTGGGAAAAGGAATTGAACCTTAAAACGTTAACTTAGTTGAAAGGTGCATGTGTTATTATCAAGCTACATTTGCAACCACATTTATGTTTTAATTTTGCTTATTAAAAATATGAAATTGTCGTCTGACTCAACCCAGATGAAGTAAGATGGCTTGAGCAACATTTTTTTTTTCTTTTTTTATCTAAATATTGCTTATGTGTGATTCGACATGTAGTAGTAAGGTGAACCTCAATCGACCGGTGTATTCATCACTCTCAATTAAGAGAAGGGGGAATTGGGTTTCATGTACTGTTAGGTAACAGTAGTAACACACATCTCAATTAATATTGAGGTATCGGTCCACTATTTTTTTCTCTTTTGTCGTGAAACACTGGATTCACTATTTCTAAGCTTACCCACGCCACACGATACTGATATAGGTTATGCTTATTTTCTTTGATTGAATGGTACGGAAGCTTGAGTATTGCTTGGTATTAATCACTCGTCACCTTTTAAGGTCCACAAAAAGAAATGCAAACAATTATTTGGTCGAGTAAGGGTTCTTGGCCCAAAGATCAGCCTGAACCATTCGCTAATCCAGTTGGCCTGGACAGACTTGTTTAAAATCTATTTTTAAAGTTATATGTCCATACTCTATACAAACGTACAATATTGGCTGGGTGCAGTTATTGACTCTCTCTCCCTCCCTTTCGCTCTCCCCTCCTCTCTCTCTATATAAATTTATATGTACATTAACATTTCTCCATTGTCGACTAGGCCAGATTCCAGAACAAACTTATTTCTTTTAGCCAATTATACTTATAGGTAATCCCTATAATGACATGTTTACTAGTTAAGAATATGAAAAAGTTCAGAGAATTTAATTGGTAATTTTTGTGAATCTCTCTGTTTGCTAAAACTAGTGGAATTAAATTAATTTCTTGTGTTTACTAAAACTTTTGAATTCCTATGTTTACTGAAAATTGTATGAAACTTGAAAACTAAAATCCATTTTAATTTAGTGGATATTTTTGTAATCAGCTTTATTTAATTTCTATTCTTTAATTTAGCAAACACAAGAAATTAATTTAATTCCATTTCCAATTTCTAAAAGTTAGTAAACACTTGTAACTCAACTCCGATTGCCATTCATTCCCTTCCCACTGAACTTACTTTTAAATGATTAATCTCTTACTATTCTTTTTTAATTTTGTGTAATTTTGTTGTTTAGAATATTCATTTTAATTCCTTTAAATGATCAATTAAAACATCTAATATATTCAAAAAAAAAAATAATTTGTTTATAAATACTATTTTAAATAGTCAGTTAAAGATAAAAAAAGGAAACCATAATAATAAGATTTCTTTCACGTATTCTCAGAATCACCCACGGAGATTGGTTTTGAATGAATCCTTACAAAAGCAGAGACATAATTAGAAAGTGAGTCGGGCGCATTGAAATAAGAATAAGAGCCCATAAAAGAATGGGCCTAAGCAAATCAATCTCACAGTTTATATTAGTTAGTTAATTTAGAATAAACTCTCTGTGTTCTCGGTAGTTATATGTAATTATCTTTTCAGGTATAATATCAAGAAACTATAACAAAACAAAACAAATGGAATATTTCAATCCAAAAAATCTTCAATGTTCAAAAAAAAAAAAACCAGATATTTAAATTTTGAGTTTCAGAATTAAGAAGTGTGTTAGGACTCTTATATTAATTAGGAATATTAGGATATTAAGTTTTCCTATTTTTATTAGGTATGCTTTTATACCTGTGATTGCCTTGTTTGTTCCTACTTATACAAACATCAGAAACCTGACGATATATAAACTACATTGCCAGGTACCATAGCATTCAAAGAGAGTATTAATAGTTTAGTTTTATTATTGTCATGCCAAAAATAAGATGGCATCAAGATTTGCTCCTTGCTACTATTTGTTTATTCATGAGCAGACTCTGCATAACAGATGGAGTAAAATATAAATGAATTATAATTTGGGAAGTCACCAAGATTGCAACAACTTAGGCGCAAATGCTAATGTAACTTACCAATTTTTTTTTGGTACAAACTTGCACCAAGTACATCAATTCTATTATGTAGTCAAAAGGTGAACATAGTTTTCCTACTGTGTGCATTCAAAAATCTCTTATACCAGTGGATATCCCAAATCATGTCAACATCTTTTATGACAGCAGTTGTTGTTCTACATTCCCTCAGGTTGTACTGTGATGATGTTTAAACAAAATCATTTAAATGTCAGAAAATGTCGCACAGATCCAATTATGTAAAAGTTGCTTAATTTACATGTCTTTTTCTATCCAGAAATTGTAACTACTTGTAGGAAAATAGGATTTAAGGAGTTGACCAATAACAACAATGTTCTCTGCCATGCCATTATTTCAATAATAAAATCAAGACACAAGAAAGTTAAAGAAGTTAATTCGAGAATTCCTACCATGCAAGCAATATGTGCAGTTTTTAAGGATTTCACAATCACGATTCACTTATCTTCTTCGTTAAACATCCACAGTTAATGCTTTCAAAAGTTAAAAGAGAATGCACCCAATTAAATTTGACTCACCTTTTCTGGTTGCCCTTCATTCCCTTTTCACTCAACTTAGGTTTAAATGATTAATTTGTTACTATTCTTTTTTAATTTTGTGTAATTTTATTGTTTAGAATATTCATTTTAATTCCTTTAAATGATCAATTAAAACATCTAATATATTAAAAAAAAAAACTGTTAATTTGTTTATAAATAACTATTTTAAATAGTTAGTTAAAGATTAAAAAAAAAAAAAACAATAACAATATCATTTCTTTCACTTATTCTCGGAACTATCTACAAAAATTGATTTTGAATGAAACCTTACAAAAGTTAAGTTGTAATTTAGAAAGTGAGTCGAGTACATTAAAACAAGATTAAGTGCCTATAAAACAATGGGCCCGAAGCAAATCAATCTCATAGTTTATACTAGTTAGTTAAGTTGAACAAACCCCCTCTTCTCACGGCAGTTACATACATTTGTCTTTCCAGGCATATATCAAAAATTCATAACAAAACAAAACAAACTGAATATTCCAATCCAAAAAATCTTTAATGTTTAACAAAAAAGATAACCAGACATTTAAATTTTGAGTTTGAGACTTGAGATTTAAGTGTGTTCGGACTCATATATTAATTAGGAATATTAGAATTCCATATTATGCTTTCCTATTATTTGGATCTTGTGATTGCCTTGTTTGTTTCTACTTATACGTTACTATTTTTTTTTTTTTTTTTCCTAAATCAGATTCTTGAGTTTCTTGATTGGTGTCTTTTTCAAGTTTTAAGACAAGATGACATCACGTTTCTTTAAGGTTTGTGAGATTGATTTTAATTTCTTCGTTTCGTAATATTATGTGACAATGTAGTGATATTTGTTTGCTTTGATGTGTTGTGAATAGGCTGGCAGTGATTCTGAGGAGGAGAGTGATTATGAAGAGGAGGTTGAGAAGGAGGTCACAGCTCAAATTGCTGGAAGCAGATACCTTCAGGTTAATACTAGTGATAGTGATGATTCTGTTGGTCAAAAGCGGGTGGTTAGATCCGCCAAAGACAAACGTTTTGAGGAGATGAGTGCTACTGTTGACCAGATGAAGAATGCCATGAAGATTAATGATTGGGTTAGCTTGCAAGAGAGTTTTGAAAAGATCAATAAGCAGCTTGAGAAGGTTATGAGGGTGACAGAATCTGATAAGGTCCCCACTTCATATATCAAAGCTCTGGTGATGTTGGAGGACTTTTTGAACCAGGCCTTGGCAAACAAGGAAGCTAAGAAGAAGATGAGTAGCAGCAATGCCAAGGCCTTGAATTCCATGAAGCAGAATGTCAAGAAAAACAATAAGCAATATGAGAATTTGATTAGTAAGTACAGGGCGAATCCTGAGAGCGACGAGGACAAGGATGCTGATGAGGATTCAGCGGAGGAGGAGGAAGACTCGGAGTTTGAGGAGGATCCTGACAACATTAGAGTTGGAGATAATGACGAGGATGATGAAGAAGAAGGGACTGATGATGGGAATGATAAGGGTGGTTGGGAGAAGATGACTAGTAAGAAGGATAAGTTGATTGACAAGCAGTTTAAGAATCCTAGTGAGATCACTTGGGACACTGTTAACAAAAAGTTCAAGGAGGTTATATCTGCGCGGGGTAGGAAGGGGATGGGGAGGTTTGAGCTGGTCGAACAGCTTACCTTTTTGACAAAGGTTGCTAAGACTCCTGCTCAGAAGCTGGAGATTCTTTTTAGTGTTATTTCTGCTCAGTTTGATGTTAATCCTGGCCTTAGTGGGCACATGCCTATAAATGTGTGGAACAAGTGTGTGCAGAATATGCTTGTTGTGCTTGATATTCTCACTCAGTATTCTAATATTGTGGTGAGTGACACGGTTGAGCCTGATGAGAATGAATCACAGAAGCGGACGGACTATGATGGGACGATTCGTGTTTGGGGAAATCTGGTGGCATTTGTTGAGAAGATAGATACTGAGTTCTTTAAGAGCTTGCAAAGCATTGATCCCCACACACGTGAATACGTTGAAAGGCTTAGGGATGAACCGCTGTTCTTCGTTCTTGCCCAAAATGTGCAGGATTACTTAGAGCGGTGTGGAGAATTCAAAGCTTCTGCCAAGGTTGCACTAAGGCGTGTTGAACTTATCTATTATAAGCCTCAAGGAGTTTATGATGCTATGAGGAAGTTGGCTGAGCATGTGGAAGATGAAGATAATGTAGAAAAAGCAGCAGGTGAGGAGGAAAGCAAGGGTGGTCCTCCTTCGTTTATTGTTGTTCCTGAGCTTGTGTCTCGGAAGCCCACCTTTCCTGAAAATAGCAGAACAATGATGGATATTCTAGTGTCCCTCATATACAAATATGGAGATGAAAGAACGAAGGCTCGTGCAATGCTTTGTGATATATACCACCATGCTCTCCAGGACGAATTTTCATCTTCCCGTGACTTGCTGTTAATGAGTCATCTACAGGATAATATTCAGCAGATGGATGTGTTGTCCCAAATACTTTTCAACAGGGCTATGGCACAGCTTGGTCTTTGTGCATTTCGGGTTGGACTTTTTGCGGAAGCACACAGCTGCCTTACTGAGCTATATTCAGGTGGAAGGGTGAAGGAGCTGCTTGCCCAAGGTGTTTCTCAAAGTAGATATCATGAGAAGACCCCAGAGCAGGCATGTATATTCTGAATGACCTCTATCGTTTGCAACTAGAAGGTTTTATCTAGAGTTTCCTGATAGATGTTTACTCCCATTTTCTTATGTCATATCTTTAATGTCTTTGTGTATGTGTGATTAGATTATTATGCTGTTTTAGGTTCCCCAGTTGACTTCTGAAAGATAAAACTTTTTGTTGAAGTAGAAACAATTAAGAACCTATCAGCTCAGATTTTAATATTGTTCTATCTTGGAGAACTTCCAATTTTAATTTTGGCTATCTTTGATCAAATTATAGAGTGCAACATTGCTTTTTCTCTGAATTCTCTTTGCTCATACTTGGACATACCACATTGACTTTTTTTCATATTTTGAAGTAAGTTTCATCAAAGTGTTTCTCTGTGATACTGAACATTAGGATGGACAGATAGTTACCAAAAGAAATAAACGTGTTACAGAAACCATAATTATCTTCAAAATACCAAACTTACCCATTGCAAATTGATCAATTATATTGTTTTGTTTGAATGATGGGGTGCTTAAGCATCAACACATGTTTATTTTGTGTGCCAAATTATTTGATGGATGGAAATCAGGGACTAGTAAAGCCGTAGTTTTGTTTATTATTTTCTTGTGAATAATGTTTGGTTTATAGCTACTATGACACTTGTGTAGTGAAGTGTTGTTTCAGGGACTC
Organism: Nephelium lappaceum; assembly: GCA_021234005.1. Lineage (NCBI taxonomy): Eukaryota > Viridiplantae > Streptophyta > Magnoliopsida > Sapindales > Sapindaceae > Nephelium > Nephelium lappaceum. The sequence continues at coordinate 8,737,052 of CM038011.1, forward strand.
AAACTGTTGTAAATAATTTTCTTTTATCAGGAAAGGCTGGAAAGAAGACGCCAGATGCCGTACCATATGCACATAAATCTGGAACTCCTGGAGGCTGTCCATCTAACTTGTGCCATGCTGCTTGAGGTTCCCAGCATGGCAGCCAACTACCATGATGCTAAGCGCAAGGTCATAAGCAAGACATTTCGAAGGCTGCTTGAAGTGAGTGAGAGGCAACCTTTTTCGGGTCCCCCTGAAAATGTGAGGGAGCATGTTATGGCTGCCACCAGGGCTCTTAGGAAAGGAGACTTCCAGAAGGCCTTTGATGCTATCAACTCTCTTGATGTCTGGAAGCTCCTGAGGAATCGTGAGAGTGTCCTGGAGATGATTAAGGCCAAGATCAAGGAAGAGGCTTTGAGGACATACCTTTTTACTTACGCTACATCAGTATGATTCAGTGAGTTTGGACCAGCTCACTAAAATGTTTGATCTTTCAGAAGCTAAGACTCACGGCATTGTCAGTAAGATGATGATCAATGAGGAACTGTACGCTAGTTGGGACCAGCCAACCCGATGCATTGTCTTCCATGATGTTGAGCGCACAAGGTTGCAGGCTCTGGCATTCCAATTAACAGAGAAGCTATCAGTTCTTGCTGAAAGTAATGAAAAAGCAATAGAGGCAAGGACTGGTGGTGGGGGATTAGATTTGCCTCTAAAGCGGAGAGATACCCAGGGCTATGCTGCTGTAGTCAATAAGTGGCTAGACAACATATCTTTCACTCAGGGAAGGCAAGGTAGTGGGCGATCAGGATATACAGCTAATGGTGGGAGGCCATTGCCACTAGGCCAAGCAGTTGGAGCTGGGGGTGGCTTTTCGAGGGATCGAGCCAGAGGAGGTGGATATTCACGAGGTTATGGTGGGTCAGGAAGGACATCAGCTGCAAGGGTTTCCCAGATGGATACTTCAAACCGCATGGTTAATCTCAACAAAGGGGTTCGCAGCTAGGGGAACCATAGCAGTGATAACAGTGAAAGAGACTAAAAAATTCGTAACTCAGTGTTTCCATTAGAAATCTATCCAGGTGAACCACGCCTCTAAAGGGCCGTATTGAATTTGAGATTTTACTTTTGGTAAAGTAGAGTTTGTTTGATTTTCTATTTGCATTGAATCTATCATTCTAAATGTGGAATGGAATCAAATTTTGGAAGAGGATTTTATGTGCTTTGCCAATGAAAGTACATTTTGCATGCATTTACTTTTCTGAAACTAGTTAAAAGCTCTATGGTTTTGAAGGTTGGAGATTCTCTCAACGTACTTCATCTCCAAGTTATGTTGTCAAATAATTCTCTTTTTTATTTTATCGGAACTAAACCTAAACATCTGTTATTCAAAATTTGAACAGACAAAAAGATGAAAAAAATGCATGTTTCTGTTTTCTCAACCAACTGGGAAATAATGAGTTGCTTTAGGTTGGCTTGCACAGCAAACAAGCTAAATAGTTGAGTTTTTTTTTTTTAGGAATCTGAAGAGTGTTGATAATCATAAATTAGAAAAAAACTTACTCCTAACTCCGTTTCATTTCAGTAATGAATTCATAAAATTATATAACATGTGATTATCAATACTCTCCTAATTCTGTTTCATTTCAGTTAATGAATTTATAAAATGATATGACATGTGATCATGAAGTATATTTCATTTATATATTTTTTATATTTTCACCAATATTTTTATAGATTTAGACCTCAGATATCCTTTGAAATTGATAATTACATCAAGCCAACCTCAGATAATAGTGTGTTCCTGGATGAAATTAATTTCACCGCATTATCTAGATCAGATTTGAAGATAGTTGGGTACATTTGAGTCTCACCAGCCATTTGAAGCCACCTCACACTCAGGAGAATATCCCAGCATTGATTTTCTGGGCACAGAAGAGCATTGCCACACCTTCCTCATTCCCAATTAGGACCCCCAAGCCTATTACGCTTCGTATCAGCATCTGCAACTGCATCAATATTGATCTTGAATGATATTAAAATATGAGCTTAAGATTCAAATTCAATGAAATAATAAACAAATCGTCCATTTCGTTTTTATCAAATTACAATAACATTCAAAAATCTTCCCTCACCACGAATTTTCCGACCGAACGAGATATAAATGACAAAATTGTTACAATAACCTAAAAGAAAAAGAGCAAAACTGCATAATTCATGCAAGGAGATAAATCTTGTGTGATGCGTGTATAGGTTCTGCTAAAAAAAACCATTAGTGGGTCCAAGCTTGGGTGTTGGCGTCCTGTGCTCCATCAATTTTTGTATTCAGTGTCTATATTTTGTTCACCAATATTCTCCGTTTCATTAACTTGAGCTCCTTCATTATTCTTTTCCTCCTATATAAGTTTATTCTCCATCAACTTTTCAGTCTCCACTAACTTTCCTTCTTCAGTTGCTTTTCCTGCTTCAGATTTCCCTCCTTCACTAACTTTTACTCCCTCAATGATTTTTTTTCCGTTCACTTAATTTTTCTTGTCTCCACTATCATTTCCTTCTTCACCAAATTTCCCTCCTTCGCTTTCTACTTACTCAATATTTTTTTTTAGCTTCTTCACTTAATTTTTCTTCCTCACTATCATTTCCTTCTTCACCAAGTTTCCCTCCGCTAACTTCTACTTCCTCAATAATTTTTTTTCCTTCTACACTTAATTTTTCTTCTTCACCAGCTTTTCCTCCTTCAGTACCTTTCTCTTCTTCACCAGCATTTCCTCCATCAGTAACTTTCTCTACTTTACCAGCATTTCCTCCTCCACTAGCAGCTTCTTCTTCACCAGTTTTTCCTTCTTCTATAACTTTTTCTTGTTCGCCAAGTTTTCCTCCTCCGATTACATTTTCTTCTTCACCAACTTTTCTTTCTTTGTTAAATTTTGTTTCTTCACTAACTTGTCCTCTATAGTAAGCTTTTCCTTCTTCACTACCTTTGCCTCCTTCAGTAACTTTTCCACCTTCACTAATTTTCTCCTCTTCAATAACCTTTTCTTCTCCATTAGCTTTTCCTTCTTTACTACTTTCTTCTCCATTAATTTTTAGTTCACTATTTTTGTCTTCATTAACCTTTTCTTCTTCACTAATTTTCTCTCCTTCACTAACTTGTCCTTCTTCATCAACCTTCTTCACAGCAGTAACTTCCAATGGTCCAAGCGTTGCCTCGAGATCCTTGACTGCAAATGTTAGAGATCTCACATCTCGAGCCTCCGCCAAGTTACCAGAAGATGACTGTAAAAGAAGATTAAAAGTTTATCACTTAACTGGACATTATCAAACCATGAACTATCAATACCAATAAACAGGATCAAAACAATGTGACAAAACATGACAAATGGAAGAATCTCTAAATCATAATAACTATGTAGTTACCATAGAATTTAAAAGTATTGCGTGTGCATAATCATTTGGGCACTATATAAAGATCTTAAGGATTTTACAAAATCCATAGCAATTTGTCAAAATAGTAGTATGGGAAGAAATAAGGTTGTAACAGCTTTCAAAGAATTTTGGTATCACCAAAATGGCTAAACCTTTCAGGCACATAACTCTTAATTTTCTACATTGCTACAAACACAAAAACACAATTTTACATCTTTCTGAATAGCTACCTAAGATGCCAGTAATCTAATTTATCTGAACCTTCTAAAATTTAGAGCATTGGAAGTATAGCATACAAATTTTGAAACTAATTACTTGCAAGATAATACCAAACATCAGAAACCTCATGATAAACTACCTTGCCAGGTACCATAGCATTCAAAGAGAGTAATAGTTTAGTTTTGCTATTTTGTCATGCCAAAAATAAGATGGCATCAAGATATGCTCCTTGCTAATATGAGCAGACTCTGCATAACAGATGGAGCACAATACAAAAGAATTATAATTTGGGAAGTCATCAAGATTGTAACAATTAAGATGAAAAGGCTAATGCAACTTATCATTTTTTTTGGGACAAGCTTGCACCAAGTACATTAATTATATTATGTAGTCAAAAGGTGAACATGGTTTTCCTACCATGTGCATTCAAAAATCTCTTACACCAGTGGATATCCCAAAGCATGTCAACATCTTTTATGACTCCAGTTGTCGTTCTACATTCCCTCAGGTTGTACTGTGGCGATGTACAAAACCATTTAAATGACAGAAAATGTTGCATGGATCCAATTATGTAAAAGTTTGCTTAATTACATGTCTATTTTATCCAGAAATTGCAACTACTTGTAGGAAAATAGGATACAAGGAGTTGACCAATAACAACAATGTTCTGCGCCATGCCATTATTTCAATAATAAAATTAAGAGGCAAGAAACTATATAAGTTAAAGAAGTTAATTCGAGAATTCCTACCATACAAGCAATATGTGCAGTTTTTAAGGATTTCACAATCACGATTCACTTATCTTCTTCATTAAACATCCACAGTTAATGCTTTCAAAAGTTAAAAGAGAATGCACCCAATCAAATTTGACTCACCTTTCTAGTTGCTCTACTCGTTTTTTCACATCCTCTACAGATGCTTCCCTGTGGATACCTTGAAGAATATATAGCAAATGAGAATGGAGGTCATCTGAACGATGCTGTTTGATCATACATTGAGGTATCAGGGATTGACAACCCACTGCATAGAAAGGGCACTTGGCAAGCTTCATTGGACAGACAGTTATGCAGTGCTTGTCCATCTCTCGCCTCAGGAGGCTGTCCGAGCACTTCTGTTCACATGGAACTATCTTGAAAGGGCACTCTACATCATGCTTCTCCATTTGGTTAGCCGAAAAGACGAGAACACAACCCTCATTCGTGCAATGCATAGACCTAAAGCCACAATCGTGAACATGCTCAGCGAGTTCTTCTGCAGAGTTAAATTTCATGTTGCAGTGAAATTCGTTCTTGAAATCAACATTCTTCAGCAAAGTCTGTGCAATGGCTTCCCTCCTATCCATCAACCAAAAATTACTTATTTCCATCTCTTGTACAAAATCATCTATCTTATCCTCTCTCTTCTCACTCAACAGCCATCCTGAAACCCGACTAAACAAATTCCTCTTCAAAGCTGCAAAGTCATCAACAAGATCGGTAATAATATCAAACGGATGGTCAGACACTTCCCCCTCCGGATCCCCTTCTAAAATAACAGATTTGGCCACAAAACTTTCACTTCTCTGGGCGAGATAGTCTACCATCTCCGTTCTAATATCAACAGCCACTGAGCCAGGGGTCTTGAATATATCACCAGAAGTGTTGTCCACACAAGCGGTAGCTAATCCTGGAAGAAATGCTTGCGCTATCTTGTGAACTATTTCCGTATCACAAAGATCACAATTAAACGAAGGGCCCTTCTTTTCCTCATCTTCAATCTTCTCCGGTTTAACCTCCACATCCGTAGAAGGAGCATCCATGCTGCCAAACAAAATTTCAACCCTCCACTATAGTCTTTCCTCTATAAGAAGATTCTATTTAAATCCAACTGCCCATATCAATCACAATCACATACACAATTCAACCTTTTTGAAGCCAATCGAATTTAATATCTAAAACTTATACTTCTATCACATACTAACAAAAATCAACTGCTATTCCAATCAACAACATTTAATAGAATGCTAATACTACCATTTCAAATAGGCATTATAAATTCATCGAAAACAAAACAATTAAAGCAAGCAAAATTTAATCAATGAAGTAGAATGAGAGAACCACCTTTGATTTATATTTTTCCAAAATTCAACGGCTTGCAGATCGAATCAAGATTGCTTCAACACGCCATTGCGCTATCAAACCACAAAACACATTCACATTCAAGATGTGAATCGGAGAACAAGAGTGCACAATTTTGTATCAACCAAGAACAAACAAAGGTAAAAGTATTTTAAATTTAAGTTTTACCTTTAAATTGTTAAAAAGGCGTTGCTTTTAATGTCTCTCTCAGCTTCTCTACCTCTGCTTTTAGCGGTGGCCCTCTTCTCCTTTGTTTTCCACCCAACTGTCTCAACGGCCTTCGCTGTCTGACCCTCATTGCTCCTTGTTACTACTATACCCCTCACAAATATTTGCCATCTTGCCTTATCTCTTGTTATTTTAATGAAAGCCCAAGGGCATATTTATTATAAAAATCTTTTCTCTTTTGACTTCTAGTTTTTCGCGGGACCCAGAAGGCGCGGTCCAGATGTAGTTTATGTGTCCCTTATGACATGGACGGTCCAGATGCACTTAGCTGCTTCCCAATGAGGGATAAATTTGGAAAGTACTCGCCTGGCACACGAAATAAAATTAAACCATTTTTGAAGAGATGAATTGGACTGCATTGGATATACAAGCGGATTACATTAGCTGGAATTGGATTAATTGTAATACTATCTCATGTTTGGCACCACATTGAACATAACCAAGTACGGTTTATTTGGTTGCAAAACTAATTTCAGATTGAAAGCCATAAGAACACAATGAATGTGGTCGTGGCCATAATTGCACCGCCTCTTGCCTGAGCCATAATCCTTTTTTTTTTTCTTAAGAAGAAAACTATGAAAAAAGAGAGAGAAAAACAAAAGTTTCTGAAAATTATTTTTAAAAATAGAAAACATATTTAAAAAATGTAATGTGGTTGATAAATTAATTCAAAACTATTTTACAAATAAAAAATTATGTAAATATATTTGGTATTATTTGTAAAAATGAGTAAAATAGTTATTTGGAGGAAAAACTAATGATTTGTTTTGAAAATTATAAAAAAACATTAAAAACTTATTTTTCATTTTTAGTTATAATTTTCAGCAAAGTGTTTTTGAACACATTTTATAAAACAACTTACCAAACACTTCCAACCCTATTTTTTGTTTTAAAAATGAAAAATTATTTTTGAAAACACAACCAAGCACCACCTTAATTTCTGCAAAAATTGTCAGGGTTTTCTAGCCTATTTATAGAATTTATGTTACTATAATTAAATTAATTTACTGCCATTTGAGCTAAGGCCAATCGTTTGTTTTTTGCACTTAACACTTAATAGTGCTGAATTAGGTCAATTAAGTGATTTCTGTTTGTTTTTTTAAGTGGTCAAATCACTTAAAACCACCCAAAAACCACTGAAAATAAAAAGCTACATTTTCTGACTTTTCACTGAATACCAAATAACTTAATGATTTTATAAATTTATTGTTCCAATTTTATCCTTCCCAAAATAATAAATTTCCTAGTTTGTTCTAGTTTTACATTATAAAAATTTCTTTTAATACTTCAACAAACATATTTCCAAATTTGACCTGATTTTACATTATACATATTCATTTTAATTATATTTCTTTCAATATTATTTTTATTTAAATATATAACAATAGTAATTCAACTTAATACCATTTTATTATTTTTATTTAATTTACTTTACTATAATAATTTATTTATGTGTATATAATTTTTTTTTAAAAAATATTTTACTATAATAATTAATCATATTTTAATTATGAATAAAAATATTATTAATATATGCATAAAAGTGTTTTAGCTTTTGCTAAATAATTTATTAAAATTGTTTGTATTATTTTAAATAAAGTTACATAACAACTAATAGTAAATGATATAAATATCAAATTACTAGTTTTCAGACAATTTTAACTTTAAAAAACAAACAAGATTACTATACATTCAGATGTAAAGGAAAAAAAAAAACAAACATGTCATCCAGATTTCAGGTTTCAGTCACTATTCAGTCTTCAGTCTTTAGCAACACTATTCAGTCTTCAGACAAAAAAACAAACTACCCCTTAGCTTTTATCTATTTTAAGAGGGTATATTTAATTTAAAATTTATTAAAGTTTGATGAATTTTTTTAATAATAAATTTTTACGGAATTCATAGAATTTATAAATTTCATATTGATTTTGTTGGAATTATTTATGAAATCCAATAAAATCTTTAAGAGAATAATAATATTTATTATAAACCTTTTTCTTCATAAAAATTACTATAAAATCTATCCAAATCCATCATTTAAATAAAACATGAAAATTTATTCAACAAATTAAACTTATAACAGTGTTTAAACCCAAAAACTACATAAGAAACAACATTTTAATATAAAAATTGCATCAAAAAACAACATTTTAATATAAAAATTGCATCAAAAAACAACATTTTAATATAAAAATTGCATCAAAACTAACATTTAACCATTATATATGCAATAACCAACATGTAAATAACAAAATTTGCATAAAGCAACATTTAAAAAAGAACTGAATCTGTATAAAACAGGTTTTCAAACATCAAAACCTGACAAAAAAAATAAATAAATAAACAAATAAAATTTAACATCAATTTTGCATAAGACAGCCTCTAAATATACTCTGCCAATGATACTACTCTTGAAAAAGTTCTATTAATCATTCTAATGTGCAGCTGCAACAGATTGTAAACATAATAAATGTATATAAACATGACAATTAAAAGAACACCAACCAATCTGCGTGGATGGAAACAAACATATATAAGTATAAACTAGACACAAAAACAAAAGAGGAAGAAGAAGAAAAAAAAAAAACAATCACACAAATTTGCCAACATAACCCATTATGCCGATACTACCAAGGATTTCAACACGTATCCGGTCATAAGCAAAGATATTACATATTTTCATATATTCATCCATAAAATAGTAAAAAATATAAATATACACATATTTGTATGTTTGTTCAAATATGTAACTAGTTTACACCATATTACATCACATAACTACATTAATCAAATTCATGAAGGGTTGATGCAAATAGCCAAAAAGAAGCATCAATCATCTATGGTTACCATTTACCAATATCCAAACTAGACAAGAGTCAAGACCCACCAACCACATTTACTAGTGTAGCTTCAAAAGTTAGTAACCATCTGTACACATACTAAAATAGTCCAAAAGCATTAGTCAAGGAACTGCACATAATTAAGTACTCTAAAAAGTTAATCCAAAAGGTTATTTTACCATCATTAGAAATCATCAAACATCAAACTCCCCACTTAGAACTGCTGCAACAAGTTGTAACTTTTGCTCCTCATTTGGTTCTGCCATAAAAGTCTCTGCAATTACAGGTTTCAGCATGAACTTTTGCATGACACGCACTCGATCTAAGAGAGGAAGTTGCATTTTCTGCAAATCATCAGCCATCATTTGATTTTCATTCATCTTCCCTTTTTCTAATATTTGACAAATCTTGTCCAAAATGTGAGTTGTTTTGTCAATAGCATCCTTCTTGACATTTGTAATTTGATCCATGCTATGAACTATAGGTTCTCCTGATCTTGACCTTTTCCTACTCACTTGTTGAGATGACGCTTGATTCATTGGTAGGTTAGAATCAGTTTGATTAACTGATATAGGAGAAGTCTCTAACAATCTCATCATCATCATCAAAGTTGTCATCCACCTCAACATGCAATCGCCTATTATATTGGTGTAGTGTCATATAATGCATAACTGAACCCATTGCAAGTAGAAACAATCTTTGTAAATGTAAGACTTGTACAACTAAGAAAAACATAATATCCTCTTGGTCCATGTCATCCACAACTATGTCACAGAAAAAACAATCAATTGTTATACAACTTGACATAAATAAGAATAAAAAAATCACAAATTTCAGTTATAACTAAATACTGAAAAAATTGTCTAAGAAAGAAATTAATATATTTTCATTCTCATATAAAATCCTACACTGCTAGTATATTAATTAAATATTTAACTCATAGAATGATCTTGAACAGAGCAAATAAAAATGAACCATTTGACTGCCAATTCAATTGTAGTAGTTGTATCGAGGGCTAACTTGTTTGCAATCTGTTTCAACCATAAATCCATATTATAAAGATGTGTTTTTACTAAATGATCTGAGAAAGAATCAAGGAATGGTTATTGAACAAATTTAATGTTATCAAGCAAATTCGCTCTTAATGAGCAGATGTAGATCAGGTTCCAAGACAAATAATTGATGCTAATATCATTGTTGTATCAAGATTTCCTAGTACTAGCCAGAAAACAAAACAGATGGCTGATTAATAGCTACTGGAAGGTTTTGTGGTTGTAATTAAACACCTTTAAAGACATTCCAATTAACCGGGTAGAATCTCAAACAGTAAATTAACTCAGAAATGAGAAAACAAAGAAAATAATATAGGGAAAAAAAAAAAACAATAAGAGGAAGTCAATCGATACAGCAACATAATACAATAAAGAAAAGCCACATAGTTGTCACATATGATCAATATGTTGAAAATTACTAGCTATAAATGAGACCACTCACATGTAGTGTTTAAGCATCTACTGATGTCAGAATTTCCCGTTCAAGGCAAGTACCATAAAATAAATAAAAGGCAACATTTGAACAAACGTAACAGACCTATAACCTAAACTCACAGTCCCAAATCCAAGAATCAAAGCAGACCCATATCAATATTTTTGACCAAAAACCATTCAAATGAAGGAAATCTACACTAACAATCATACATTTAAAGCTCAAAACCTCATTATATGACCAGTGTAAACGTTGTTAAATATCCAATGTTTGTTGAGATAGGTTAGAGCTCTGTTTATAGAACTGATTTATTCACGGAAGCAACAGATGCAGGGCATAAAACCAACAATGTTGTTAGTCAGCTTGACAACTATCCATAAAGTAGACAACTTGTTGCCATAAAGACTATAATATCAGTCCATTAACAATGCAAAATTCAAAATCAAAAACACTAAAAAAAAACCCTATTTGATGCAGTAACTTCTAATTAAGTACCAAAATATGATTCCACAAATTTCTCATTATTAAAACCTAACTTTAAGAAGAGAAGTAGTTGAAGGTAAAATTGGAAAAAAAGAGTTGCAAGAAAGGAAAAACTACCTTCAGTTAACAGACAATGGAGACAAAGTTTTGGAGAAGTAGCAAAAACTAACTTTCTTGTGGAGGGAGGACAAGCAAATTGAAAATACTGAAGATACGAAAGTAAGAATCACATGGGACAGATGAGGGAGAGGGTAAAAATTTAGCGAAGGGAAAATAATCCCACACGTCTGAGGAGTTTATTTTATCCTAGCCGTACAGGATAAAATCGATCATGCGATGAAATAGTCCGGCAGCTTGGACTCATCAAACAATATACTTGGACTAAATATAAGCTGGTCCCTGTCCTGTACCGTGTAACAAAAACAATACATAACTAGCAACCTATCCTCTCTAGTCTTTTGCCTGATTTTATAACGATACGTCATCATAAAAAATAGTTGATTATTATATATATATTTTTTCAAATATCTCTCAGACTCAAACTCCTTTTATAAAAAATCGAGATAAAAGACATGTTTAAGACTTAGAAAAGGATCATGACTTAACAAATAAGATACTATTTTTTCTTAAAACTACACTGAACGGATAAAAAACTTATGAGGACCTAACGAAATTAAACACTAATTATGCAATTCGAATATTATCCTCATAGATGTGAAACGATTATTCATGTCTCCATTTCGACGGTCACTATTGAATGGAGACCCAAATTCATCCTCGATTGGAATTGCCAGCGACGATCTTATTGTTGGGATTTCTAACACCATTTTCATGTTCATCGTGAAGGAGATTGGTGGAGATCCAATCTTTATAAAATTTTAGTATCTTTTAGTTTTTGAAAAAGGGATGGATGATAGATCAAACTTGTTTTTAATTTTTTTTTTTTCAAAAGTTCTATTATTTTTGTTTTTTATTTTATTAAGATAATTTTTAAAGCATTTTAAATCGAAAGTATAAAATTGCCCCTCAAATATATGTACAAGTTAACATACATCCAATTTAAGGGATATTTTTGGCATATACAAAAAGGTTATGGAGCATCGTTGTTCGTTTTAAAATAACGAAATATAATTTGGTATTTTATGAAAGAGCAATATTATAATTTAGTTTACTGATTTGAAATTAATTACAGACGGAGTCAAAGTTTACTGTTAATTACAATTTAACTTACTATCATTAGAAAATTTCGTTAGAGTTAACCGTTGATAGATAAAAAGACCAAAATGTCCCTCGCCATTTAATAATTTTTCAAAAAAATTTTAAAAACAATTAAAATTTTCATTTAATTAGAAAAAATTAAAAATAAAAAAAATCCAATCTCCATAACCCAAAAAAAAAAAAAAAAAATTGAAAAAAAAGCTTCAACTGCCGATCCACTTCTTCTTCTTCTTCCCTATCTAGAATATCATCAATAATTATTATCAACAACAAATCTATCATCAAAAATCCCTTAAAAACTATTATCAACCTAAAAAATCATCATTTACCCATCACCAAAAATCCTCTGAAAACCATCATCAACCTTAAAAATCATTATCAACTTACCTGAAAATCAAACCAAAAACCAACCCAACATCAAATCAAACCAAAAACCAACAGATAATTATCAAATCAACCTAGATGAGATCTAGGTTCTGAAATGAACCCAGATGAGTTGGAAACGAACTTAGATTTCATCTTGGTTCGAACCCAGATTAAATCTGGGTTCGTTTCTAGATCTCATCTGAGTTCGAACCCAGATGAAATCTGAGAATCTGGGTTCGTTAGAAACCAACCTAGATCTCATCTGAGTTCGTTTCGAACGAGCCCAAATGTGGATTTGTTCGAACCTAAGAACCTAGATGAAATCTGGGTTCTGGAACGAACCTATAACCCAGATTTCATCTGCGTTCCTGGGTTCAAAAGAACCCATATTTGGGTTTGTTTGAAACAAATTCAGATGAAATCTAGGTTCGATTTGAACCCAGATTAAGAAGAAGAAGAAGAGATGAAGAAGAAGAAGAGAAGAGAAGAGAAAAAAAAAGAAGAAGAAAAGACTAAGTAGAAGAGGAGAAGAGAAGACGAAGAAAAAGGTAAAGAGTAGATGAGCCTGAGTTCGAAGAACAAGAAGAAGAATAAGAAGGAGAAGAGAAGAGAAGAAGAAGAAGAAAAATGAAGAGGAAGAAGAAGCAGAAGAGAGAGACGGTCTCGTAAGAGAGAGAGAATGTGGGTTTTTGTTTTTTTGAAGGAAATTAAAAATAATATTAAAAAACAATTTTATCTCTGTCTCAGTTAATATTAATAGAGATTCTTAACAGCAGTAGGTTAAATTATAATTAATAACAAACTTTAACTCCGTTTATAATTATTTTTAAATTAGTAGGTTAAATTATAATTTGTTCTTTATGAAAATTGAAAATACAGGGAGAGTGCTTATCAGTCTCCCTTTTTTTCCGGTTATTTTTATTGGTGCTTTTTTTTTTTTCCTTCTTCTTTTAAATTACAATTAACGGTGAATAATCAATTTTTTTTTTGGTTGTTTTTTTTTTAAACAGTGAGTAATCGTTGTCTGGTTTCTTTGCTATCAGTTTCTCAGAAACCAATTTCTTAGCTGGTTTATTTTGATGGAAGTAAATTAGGGCTTGATAGAAGAGAGTGAAAGTGATGGCAACGGCGACATATCCGCCACCGCCACCCTTCTACAGACTGTACAAAGATTACATAGAAAATCCAAATTCGTGTCCGCCGCCACCGCCTCCTATCGAAGGCACCTACGTTTGTTTTGGTGGCAATTACACCGTAAGACTTGGTTTTTGTTATGTATTTATCAATCTAGCCATGATTTTCTGTGACCTTGATTTGACTTCCTACGATTGCTTGTGTAGACTGATGACGTGCTTCCGAGTTTGGAAGAGCAAGGGGTGCGTCAGCTCTACCCGAAAGGACCAAATGTTGGTATAGTTTCTCTGCTTGGAGAATTGTATCTTCTTTTGTCCACTTATTTATATTGAAAATGATGTTTGTAGGGCTGTCTACTTGAAATATTATTTAACTAGGCTGATACATTGGTTATGACATCTAAACATTGGTCTATGTAGATTTCAAGAAAGAACTGAGGTCTCTAAACAGAGAATTGCAGCTGCACATATTGGAGCTTGCGGATGTGCTTGTTGAGAGACCATCTCAATATGCCAGGAGAGTGGAAGACATATCCCTAATATTCAAGAACTTGCATCATCTCCTCAATTCGTTACGCCCTCATCAGGTTGAGTATTGTTATCTCAACATCAGTTTTCTTGACTGTTTTTGAGAGACATTATGTAATAATGTCTTCTTCTGCCCTGTAGGCTAGAGCAACATTAATACACATTCTAGAACTTCAGATACAGCGCCGCAAACAAGCTGTGGAGGATATTAAGAGGTATGTTTTTTTTTCTAGATACCTACTGAATTATTCAGAAGCTGCTCAGTATTGAAATTGTCTGAGCACTAAAACGGGTTTGATTGGTTCTCACAATTGTCATACGATTTGTATTAGATTCAGATGTTTCGAAGTTTGAGTAGCAATATTATTGCTTGTTGTTATGATCCCATTTCACACGCTGAATGATTTTTAGTTAATGTTGGAAAATTTAAAACTTCACTTCTGGCTAGTGTCTATTACTAGTTCTTTTTTTGGTTGTATATCAACGGACTTATACTGATCCGCTAATATTTAATCCTCTACGGAATTTGTAACTGTACAAATTTGCAGTATTGATAGAATATATATATATATATTACTTTTTCTCTGTGTGTATATAAAATTGATTTTTTCAGCTCAGGACCATTTTGATTTTGAAAGATCGGTTATGTTTTGTCTTGATTAAAGCTTTTGCAGTCTAATTAGGTAGTGATCAACTTTGAAGACTTAGAAAGCTTTGATTAAGATCTTTGTATAGATGACCAAGATGGAACTGATTTTTTGTTCAACATTAGGATGAAACCAGAAGATAAGGACTGAGTGAGTAGCAATAGTTTTGAGATGGGGTGGTGGTGGTAAGAGTGCAAAATGGTTGTTATTCTTATTTGCTGATCAACTTTGTTCAAGACCTCCATATCACTGTACCCACCTTAGACCTTAGCATGTGGTTAGATGAAGGTCAGCTTTATCAATTTTATAGCTAGCTTGTTTATCCAGTTCATTCTTATCCTATATTCCAACCTAGTCACCACAATTCAGTTCCCTTTTGACACCCCTTCTGCCAGTAGCTATTCCTTCTTACAGAACTTCAAAAACTTATGTTTTCTGCACAAGAAAATTGAGTGTAAATCTGAGCAGTAGAAAACTGATTTATTTTGTCAATTTTTTTTTATATGAGCTTTGAAGGATCTTTCATTGGGCCTCATTGATCTCTTGTTATGCAACACCTGATTGCAGATTATTCTTGGAAAGTATTACCGATTTACTGTATTCCTATTCCTTCTTTGTTTATTGTTAGATTAGATTAGTAATTAGTAGCTTAACAGCTTTATCAGTTTTCAGATCATGAGTTGTACTGTTTGAATCCTAGTAATCATAATTTAGACACTATAATACGAGACAAATACTTGAGAACCTGATTTTAAGCTTAAACATGAGCCAGAGTTAATTTGTCCTAATGCTTTCAAAATTCCGTGACTGTTGTTTCTTTTGCTTGTCCAGGCGGAGAGAAGAGGCACAGAAACTTCTCAAGGAATCCCTCGTAACGGTAGATGGAAATTAGCTCTTGAATTATGCACGTCCTGTTGAAAAAGGATGTAGCTGCACTGTTGTTTCTGTTGCCTCGACCGGAGGACAGATTGCACTTAAAATCTGCAACCTGAGAAGCTTGACTCTGCTTTTGCTTGTTGACTTTAGATTAATATGTCTGGACTTTTTCCTTAAAGACGCTGCTAAAACTTTTTTATTGGATTAATTAACATTATTCATCAGTCATAGATTGGGTTCGTAGTTGTTCGAACTACTTGAGAATATTAGCAATGATATAACTTGAATTTTCTAAAATTTTCGTAAGTGTCGTGCTACTGTATATGTACCATATAGTTATAATTATTGTAGATGGTTCACTGGTTCTTACATTCTAACTATTTAGAAATGCTGTTAAATTTGTGTATTTGAATGACTCTGAGCAGATGCTTGGCTTCGTTCTATGATGATAAATCGGTTGATCCACAACTCAATTAATAAATCGATGTAATGCAATTTTATATCTCTACTTTCGATCATCTTAATCATAATCATGATGAAATACTTGTACTAATTGATAAATAATCTAATCATGAATGCTGTATTTATTGAAGAGTTAATGTAACCTTAGTAGTAGGTATAACCTAATAATTTATCATTCTTGTTGTAGTAGTAGGTATACCCTAATAGTTTATCATTCTTGTGGAAGAGATTTAAGTTTCAAGTATCAATACATAACAATGTTTATGTTGAAACAAAAAACATTGGAATAATAATTGTGGAAGCATCATATGCTTTGAATGTCAGATGACAATAAAAAGAAGGTTAGAAGTTATTGGTCTGTTTAAGCAGTGAGTGTCAGGCGAACATATGATAAAATATAATAGCGAAAGAAAATTGAATACATGCCACGAGGCAGGCAGGAGATGCACGACCTCTGTTCCCTTGTAATCACTAATCATTCATAACTCAAGAACAACAACAACAATAACAAAGAACAAGAATAAGAATAAGAAAGCAAACTCATCCTCTCTCTCTCTCTCTTTCTCTCTCCCTCTCTATCTGTCTACGTGTGTGTGATGTTCATCATTAAACCACTCCCTTGAAGGAAAAAAAAAAACATTTACCGATAAAGAAAGAAAAGTAGGAAGCCCTAGGTTGGAGGAGAGAGTGAAAGGATCAAATCAATGGCGGTTTCAGAGGAGGAGTGTTCGGTTGCCAAGTCCCGATCCTCATCGTCTTCCTCGTCAGCCACGGCGTCCTCCTCCTCTCACTACCTGGCCAAGTGCGTTCTCCGTGGCAGTGTCGTCCTCCACGTCGCCTACGGCCACCTCCGCTCTCCTTACTCTTACGACGTCGTTTTCGCCAAGGTACTACTACTACTACTACTACTACTACTTGTAGCTTTCTTTGTTCAAACTACCTTCATTGTTCTGTTAATATGCATTCGCTGCCTCCATTAGGTTTCTAGGTTCATTCAAACTACTTGTACCTCAACTAGGACTTCTATTGTTATAAAAATGGCCTTCAACTATGCCTATAATAAATTTTGATTTTTATATATTACCTGAGATTATTTTATGTTGCTATTAGTATGTATCAGAGAAAGATAAGTATTTGATTGAGTTTAGGTCAGCGAATCGAATTGAATCTGGACCTTTGAAATATAATAATTTTGTGATATTAAATGTAAAGTTTGTGCACCAACTATGATTGTGAAAACGATTAGAATGGTAACACTTGTGAATCGCTTGCATAGTCTATGTAGTTTAGTACAAGTTTTGTGACATCTGGATTTTTGTTTAATTTTTGGACTGTGAAGGAAGGATGGGGCTGTATTGACTTAAATTTGCGATTTGAATTTTGGACTTTAATGTCCAGTTATCTCTGTACTCTTAAGAGGAGCCTTGGGAAGATTAAATGGACGCTAACTTGGCCATTTTCTCAACCTGTTTTATGAATAAATGGATGGGTAGGTAGGTGTTAAAGTTGGAACTCAAGTTAATACAGCCTTATCTTGTGGATGTCGATGTTATATTACAGTCTTTGGCATTGTATGTGTAAATAATGATGTGTGTTTTTAAAATTTCTTATGTGTGGTCGCTTGTTTAATCTGACAATGATTTGGTGATGACATATTTTTTAGGAGACGTCCATAGAGTTGGTAGTGATTGGTGAAGATGGGATTGCACAATCTGTTTGTGAGCAGGCTGTCTTTGGCACAATTAAGGATCTTGCTGTCCTACCTTGGAGTGACAAGTTCAATGTGCAAAATCCACAGATTTTTTAGAATATTTACTTGGATTAAACATCTTATATGATATTCTCTTTTTATTTTCATTTACAATATGTATATTTTTTTATTGTGATTTAAATTGCTCATTGGTCTAAAGAAGAAAGGCCTGCAGTGGGATTCGTTTCACTGGGTAGAAGTATTTATATGGTTATCCTGAGTTATTCTGTCTATTTTTTCTTGTGCAGATGCTGAAGAAAGACCTTCTGGTTGTTATTTCTGATTCAGGGAAGCTCTCATTTCTTTCATTTTGCAACGAAATGCACAGGTTTTTAGATTCTTTTGGCTTAGCTCGATAGAAGTGGATTTGTTGCGTTATGAAATTCTGTTTTGTGATAAATTATTGATTGTTGACATAGGTTTTTTCCGGTGGCGCATGTTCAGCTTTCCATTCCAGGAAACTCAAGGCATCAGCTTGGAAGAATGTTAGCTGTTGATTCCAGGCAAGTGGCTTTCTTGGTTAAGAGAGTGGGATAACAAATCTTTCATTTGATTTTATGGCTGTTGTCTTCAGGTCATGAGTGTGATATATGGATGGTTCATGTTTATTTACATGCTATGGCTAAATTTTCTCTTTCCTTTTTTCTCTTCTTTTATTTGTCTTTAACTTTTATTTAACCTCTTCTCCGGTCTTCAAGTTGATTGATAGTTTAGTGGTCTCTGAACTATTTGCATGGCTAGTGTTTTGTTACTATCAAAGGAGAAGGATTTAGAAAGGACGTGACGGGCCATACATGTTTTGGATATAAGAAAGGATGTGAATAATTGATTGTATACAATTTTATTGCGGTAATTTGTGATGTTAACTATTTAATTGGTTAGGTCCGTTATGGTTGCATAAAAAGTCTTGGGATCAAGTTCCACCTTATAGGGTTTAAGGGTTTTGGTTTACGTATGGGGATAATATTGCTGGTACCTTTGTTGAGTGATTTATCTTCTGTTTTAATTTTTCATCTGAACTCCAACTGATGATCCTAACTTGTGTGTTTTTTCCTTTTTACAGCGGCTGTTTCATTGCTGTTAGCGCATATGAAGACCGATTGGCTCTGTTTTCCCTTTCAATGTCTTCTGGAAGTGATATTATTGATAAGGTCAATAGATATATTTATTTGCTCATGTGTTTTACTGTAGGTTTCGCCCTAAAAGTATTTATAAAAAACCTACATCAGCTGGATTTTGTGAGGGCTCTTTTATTATAGGCCTTTTCTTGCTTAATAGTTTTTGGTTTTCTTGTTTTTTTGGGGGAGCTGGTCCTGGTGTTTTTTGTAAGCTGAAGACTGCTTTCCTCCTTGTTCTGTGTATATGCTTAATACAAATTTCTGATGTTGTTAAAAAAATAAAAAAGAAAAAGGGCTGAACTCTACACCCTATGACTGATATTCTTGTCTGTCACTATTTCAGAAAATATATTATCCTCCTGAAAGTGAAGGGGATGCAACTGTTTCTAGAACAGTCCAGAGAACCAGTATAACTGGTACAATATGGAGCATGTGCTTTATTTCAAAAGATCCTAGTCAATTGAGTAAGGAGCATAATCCTGTATTAGCCATTATTCTGAGCAGGTATGATAATTATATATGTTTATTTGCTATTTGGGGAATCCATAGTCAATTTTCAATTGTTTAAATGGCTGTAAGATGAAAACTTTTCTCCTTTAGATTTGTTAGTGATCTACTTGGATATTAAGCATGATAGTGTTATTTTCTGGTACTGCAGGAGAGGATCGCTGCAGAACGAACTGCTGTTGTTGGGATGGGATATTAGGAAGTCATACTATATGTGTTATTTCAAATTATGTTGAAGCTGGACCACTAGCACATAACATTGTTGAAGTACCTTACTCTTATGGATTTGCCTTTCTGTTTAGGGTTGGTGATGCTCTTTTAATGGATCTTAGAGATGCTCACAACCCTTGTTGTGTTTATAGAACAAGCCTAAACTTTTTACCCCCTGCGTTGGAAGAACATAATTTTGTTGAGGACTCTTGTAGAGTACATGATGTTGATGATGAAGGTTTGTTTAATGTTGCTGCATGTGCTTTACTGGAGTTGAGGGATTATGATCCTATGTGTATAGACAGTGACAGGTAGCAATGTAAAAGCACCCTCCAAACATGTGTGCTCCTGGACTTGGGAACCAAAAAATGATAAGAGTTCAAAGCTGGTATTTTGTGTGGATACAGGAGAGTTTTTTATGATTGAAATTGCTTTTGATTCTGATGGCCTCAAAGTTAATTTATCAGAATGTCTCTACAAAGGTCAACCATGCAAGGCACTTTTGTGGGTTGAAGGTGGATATCTGGCTGCACTTGTAGAAATGGGGGATGGAATAGTTTTGAAAGTCGAAAATGGAAGGCTTTTATATGTAAGTCCCATTCAAAGTATTGCACCGATTTTGGATATGTCAATTGTAGATTACCATGATGAGAAACGTGATCAAATGTTTGCCTGCTGTGGAGTGGCGCCGGAGGGATCATTAAGGATTATTCGAAGTGGTATCAGTGTAGAAAAGTTATTGAGGACTGCCCCTATATATCAAGGCATTACTGGTACTTGGACAGTTCGGATGAAATTAACTGATTCTTATCATTCTTTTCTTGTACTATCATTTGTAGAAGAGACAAGGGTATTGTCCGTGGGCCTAAGCTTTAGTGATGTGACCGATTCTGTTGGTTTCCAGCCTGATGTCTGTACTTTGGCATGTGGCGTTGTAGATGATGGTTTGCTTGTGCAGATTCACCAAAATGCTGTTAGACTTTGTCTGCCAACCAGGGTTGCCCATTCTGAAGGTATCCCATCATCATCTCCAGTTTGCGCATATTGGCTCCCAGAGAACATGAGTATCAGTTTGGGGGCCGTTGCACATAATATGATCCTTGTTTCGACTTCTAATCCATGCTTTCTATTTATTCTTGGAGTCAGGTTACTCTCAGCATGCCATTATGAAATATACGAAATGCAACATTTGAGATTGCAAAGTGAGCTATCGTGCATTTCCATTGCTCAAAAACATTTAGACAAAAGAAGATCAGGTTTTCCCATCAACCAAGTAAGTAGTAGCAGTGTAACTACCCTTCCTGCTGGAGTTGACCTTAATTATACCTTTGTTATTGGCACACATAGGCCTTCAGTGGAAGTTCTGTCATTTGTGCCTCGTGAAGGTGTGAGAGTTCTTGCATCTGGAACAATTTCATTGACGAATACTACTGGAACTGCCATCAGTGGTTGCATTCCTCAAGATGTAAGGCTTGTATCAGTTGACCAGCTTTATGTTCTCTCAGGATTGAGAAATGGGATGCTCCTTCGGTTTGAATGGCCTCCTGCCTGTAATATATCTTCTTCTGAAGTATCTAGTTGCACACCTTTTAGTCCTGCTCTAGGAAATGTGAATACAGTTCTCTCTAATATTACGGCTGCAAATTCTTTTAGCTCACAAATGTCTGCTGTTAATTTATCTGAGGTGCCTGAGGCTGGACGTCTGGTTAATCTTCAATTGATTGCTACGCGCCGCATTGGTATTACTCCTGTCTTCCTAGTTCCCCTAAGTGATTCCCTTGATGCTGACATAATCGCTCTCAGTGATAGGCCATGGTTAGTGCATACTGCAAGGCACAGCCTCGCTTATACTTCAATCTCATTTCAACCTTCAACGCATGTGACCCCTGTATGTTCTAGTGAATGCCCTAAAGGAATTTTATTTGTCGCAGAGAACAGTCTAAATTTGGTAAGAATCCCCCATCTGTGCTATCATAAACTGTTGTGGTTGTTGCATTGTCATCCTCATTAAGGTACTCTTTTTGTTTCTGATATGCTGAAAATTACGGTCTCACTTATGGGGATTATCGAAACATGAAAAAAGGGGTTCCAAGGAACACCTAGAACATTATTCTAAGAAGCAACTTGTAGAATCATACTTGTTGCAATGGTCATGATAACACAATCATGTTCTGCAAAGCTTCCTCGTTTTTATGTTAGATTCTCAAAATCAATCAATTTCACTGATTAAGATCTCTTTTGGTTTTCTTTAGATATATTCATGAGTTGTGGCCATCAAGCAATAGTTTTACAGTGGTCTGGGATAACATTGATAAAAATTGAATTTCTCCTATCAAAAAAAAAAAAAATGATAAAAATTGAATTTCGACTGTTGCCTTTCATAGGATAGTTGGAGGTTTAAAACTATAACTTTTGTACAATTAGTGACTTAACACTGCATATATCTTTGTGCACTTGTTAATCTTTTCAGTTGGGATTTTGATTTGTTGTTTGTGCAATGGAATTAAAAAGAATGTTATTAGATTTCTTTTGTTTACAATGTATGAAAGTTTAAAAGTGGTTCCATTCAAATGGCATCTTGCCATTTTGTTCTTGTGTTCGAAGACGCTGCACTTAAATAATATCCTTGCCAAACTTAAATGAGTTCGAAATGGGGTTGTTCTGCCTAATGGATTTGAACATTATGGGATTCAATGGCTAAAATTAATGTCTAGTGTTGTCCTGTTATTTAAATGATATTAAGACTTGTTGGGACCCAATTGACTACATTCCATTTGGCTCCTTTTGTTGTGTGGTGTAAGGTGACCCTGCAATATACTCCTGCAAAATATTGTCGCAAAATATTGTGATCTATGGCATTCTCTTTTGTAAGTCAGTGGGCATAATTTAATTGTTTTGAATGTATCTCTTTATTACTGGTTATGTATTAATTTTCATGATTCAATGAGGGGGCTTGGTGGGAAATTGATGGAAGATTGCAGAACAAATATGAGCAAACATGTTCTCTAAACAAATAAATTGAGTTTAAAGACGTTCAAAGAATTCTAATATTTTCTGGTTATTTAGTATTTATGTATATAAATATTGTGTTTAGCATTTATTTATTTATTTTTTTAAATTAAATATCGTGTATAGCACTTCTTAAAATGAAAATAAATATCATTTTTAGCAAACGTGTGTTTACCGGATAAACTGAGTTTTAGGTTTAAAAAGATCTTCTAGTTTCTGTTTAGTATTTATGAAGTAAATATTGGTTTGGCGAAAATATTAAGATTTAAATTTATGGAAATATCGGTAGATATATTGAGAATATTTTGGAATATTTTTTATATCAGTCACCCCAAAATATGGAAAATCTTGGGGATATGTTGGGCATCGTTTAGATTTTTACTTGGTGTTTATGCAGATAAATATCATGTTTAGCATTAAGTTTATATTAAAATTTGTTTTTTTCAACACTTTTCGGAATGCGATGACGGATGTGTTTTAATAGTATCTTGGCATGACCATATATTTAATATTTTGCTTTTGTTAGATCTATCTTTGATCATGTAGTATTTTTGAGAACCTGTTTTCAGTGCATACAAATGGGCTTTATCTTATGTGACGTTTAAGAGGAGGTACCTTGACTGTAATAACGCAACCGAAGGTTTTTGTGTGTGACAGCTCCTGTCTATTTACATGTACAGTGTCTATGATTGACAATCAACTACAATTAAGTTGTCATTCAGCCATAGATTAATGTAGTTAGCTAAGTGATTAATTGAGGAATTGATGTAACATGATTCTACTTCCTTTTCTCTTCTAGGCCTAGCATCATAAATTCATCTACTTTGGCTGAATGGTAATATGCATCTCATTGTCCAAATCTCATCTGTATCTGATTTTCTTATTTTGTAGGGTTCTTATACTCTTTGTGACAAGATTGTTTGTAAAATCTTATGTATATACCTTTGTATGAGAAATGATGATTACAGAGGCCCTCATTCGATATAGTTATCATTTCCATACACATAAGGGTGTCCTTGTTTCTGAACCTAATTTATTGCTGTCATCTCTATTGTATGCCATATTCTGCTAATAATCTTACTTAGATTTGATCTACTATGAGAACATGGGACTATAATTGATTCTTATTTATGATATGCTTGTTTAATTTGGATGTATTAGTCTACTTAAATGGGTTGACATACATATTTTCAATTCCATGCTTTAGGTGGAGATGGTGCATAGTAAGAGACTTAATGTGCAGAAATTTAATCTTGGAGGCACTCCAAGGAAGGTCCTGTATCACAATGAAAGCAGGTTATTGGTTGTGATGAGGACTGAATTGAATAATGATTCATGTTCTTCTGATATATGTTGTGTAGATCCCCTCAGTGGGTCAGTGGTGTCAGGTTATAAACTAGAACCAGGAGAAACGGGGAAATGCATGGAGTTAGTGAGGGTTGGAAAAGAACAGGTTCTGGTGGTTGGGACCAGTCTGTCGTCGGGTCCTGCTATAATGTCCAGTGGAGAAGCTGAAAGGTGCAAATTTTTGTATTATTCTTTTTCTTTTTTACCGTTGCTTTTACAATTTATGGTTACTGAAAATTAACACCATTGCTGGAAAGCATGAAGGATAAGCAAATTATATATCTAATCGAAGTTAGGAGTCCCGAAAGTCGATATCAATTGGCTTTGGCAGGCTTTTTGCTGTTTTTCTTTTTGGGTTAGGGGATGGGATAGGATCATGTTTCTGTGTATGAAATGATCACTTCCATAGACATGCTATCTAATAGGACATATTTCTCAACAGTACCAAGGGCCGTCTGATCGTCCTCTGTATTAAACACATGCAAAATTCGGATAGTGGTTCAATGACGTTTTGTTCTAAGCCTGGCTCATCTTCTCAACGAACTTCGCCATTCCGTGAAATTGGTGGACAACTTGGATGTGGCACAGAGCAGCTGTCTAGCAGTAGCCTCTGCAGTAGCCCAGATGATGCTAGCTGTGATGGAATCAAACTTGAAGATACTGAAGCATGGCAGCTGCACTGTGCTTACTCAATGACATGGCCTGGAATGGTGCTTGCAATCTGTCCATATCTTGATCGTTACTTCTTGGCATCTGCTGGTAATGCTGTAAGTTGCAGCATCTGAGACATTCTTTCAAGTTTCCTGGGTGAATTTTTTTGTCACACGGGGATTGCTGACTAAAGTGCTGATACTCCTTGTTTCAGTTTTATGTATGTGGATTTCCGAATGATAATCCCCAGAGGGTGAGAAGGTTTGCTGTAGGAAGAACAAGATTTATGATAATGTTATTGACTGCTCATTTTACTAGAATTGCCGTTGGAGATTGCCGTGATGGCATCCTTTTTTACTCATATCATGAGGTATGTGAAAATAGTCATCTCTGTTTTGTGCAAGTTAACTCATTCTTTTCAGTTACATTCAGTATACTTTATGTGAATTTTCTCATCATTGATCTGAAAACAACTCAACAATTTCTTTTTCCTTCTTTTTTTTTTGATAGGAAACATAAATTTTATTAAGAAAAGAGAAAACAAAGAGAAATACAAAAGTGAACCAGAAGTCCACGAAAAGAAACAAAAACAAAAAAAAACACGAAAAACAAAAGACAAACATGGGAAAACCCTTAACTAACGGCAGCCTTCCAATCTTGCATAATGAAAAACAATTTCTTTTTCCTTCTGGAGAGCAATGTTTTATGGTTGGCTTTTTATGATGATGATGCTGACTTCTCTGCGTTTTATGTTTTCTTTTGATGCTAGGATTCCAAGAAACTGGAGCAAATATACTGTGATCCATCACAGAGGTTGGTTGCTGATTGCATTCTTATGGATGATAATACAGCTGTTGTTTCAGACCGTAAGGGAAGCATCGCTGTCCTGTCTTGTCCAGATCGTCTGGAAGGTAAATTCTAACTTCAGTATTATCTGTAATTACTGTGCTTATAATTGTATATCTTTGCTGATACTGTTGTACTTTGAAATATTAATTTCTTTGTAACATCACTTGCTTTTTATTTTAATTTCTAAAATTAGCTATTGCTATTCTTGATTCGATGTGACACCCTTTCAGATTTTGAAATTTAACTGACTTGGGAATGAAGAAGATGTGAATCAACTGGGTGATAATTTTTGGTTCTGGTATATAAGATTTGAATTGTGCCCTGATATTAAAAAAGTTATTAGGCAGGAGTGTGCTTGCATGTATTAAAATTTTCAGATTTTGGTCATAAAATGGTGGTCTGATAATAATGATGCAGTAATTGATCCGTTTGGAAGTTTATACAATTTATTAATCAAAATTCAAAAGGTTCTTACTATACAAGAATGAAGGATTGACTAGACTGTTCATTCATGTAGATTCTAGTTGCTTGATAGTTAGTAATGTAGAACATCCCGAGGAGAGATGCGCACTTATGTCTGGTGTAGGAAGAATTTATTTGATTAGAAACTTTAATTTCTGTTGTTTGTTTATTGAAATCTTTAATTTTTGGAAGGTAGTTTATTACCTCCTTTGGCTTCCCATTTTTTCCAGAAACTTGTATAAATAAAAGTTAGATCATTATTTCCTCTTCAATTTCTTCTTGGTTTCTCCCATTTTTATTTGAAATTTTTTTAGCTCTATCGGTTCTCCATGTTTTATCAGAGACAGGTCCAACCTTGCCTTTGGATCTGCAGCGATGGGAGCAGAATTGGAGGTTGGTGCTTTAGAAAGGTTGTTGGCCCGTGGGTTTGAGTTCTGTGAATGGCATTGCATTGCTGGAGCTGCGGCATGTGGTGTTGCATGGGCTTGTGGGGAATATTTACGGGGATAGTGCTTGGTTTATGGTATTAGGGTTGTGGAGGAAAGGTTTGTGTATCAGGAAGGTGTTTTGAAATTTGAAATTAGGGTTGCGGAAATGGTTGGAACTTGGCTCTAATGCCAAAATGGTGGTGAGCCAATAGAGCTAAAATAATTTCTAATAAAAAGGGGAGAAAATAAGAAGAAATTGGAGACGGAAAATAATAATAAACTTTTATTTATTCAAGTGTTCTAATCAAATCATAATCAAAATAAAGTCAGAGATCCTAATCGAAATTAAATCAAAGATTCTAATAGAATCATTATTCCTTTGCCTGACATAATTGCATATCGCCTTAAGTAGTTCTACATCAGTTTGTTTGGTTAATTAGAAATATTTTATTCAAGTGTGGGTTAAAAATTTAAATTGACTTCCTCAAGAGACTTATATTGGAAGTGCTCTAATCCGGAAAAATATGGTTTGTGTGAACTTCAACTGTAACCTGTATGTATTTCATCTCACTTATATTACCATGTTATTATAGCTTATGTGGGTTGCGTGGAAAATAACAGTGTTGATTTTCCTAAATCGTATTGTTTCTCCATGTTGCAGATAATGCAAGTCCAGAATGCAACTTAACAGTGAGTTGTGCTTATCATATGGGTGAGATAGCCATGAGCGTCAGGAAGGTAGGTCTACATAAGCATTCAGATATCAGAGTAGATAAGTAACTCCTAATAGTACTGTAGAAGTTAGAGGACATGATTTACTGATCTAGTGGAATTGGCAATAATCCTTTCCTCTGTATGATATTTTGAATTACAAAGCATGCAATGGATGTTGTGTTGCAGTGGATTGCATCAAAAAGCAAGGATGGGTACAGAACTAATCTACCTGTTATTCCTTTGTTACAGCATATTTCTGTGTGATCTAAAATCACAAGCTGATGGAAAAATTGTAATAATGGTTAAATACTGCATGAAACAAAAGATAAAGTTTTTAGTGCTGTAGATACAGGAAAGAAGTTTGTGGCAATTCAATGATACGACACACGCACACACAAAGAACAAAATTCGATAATTCGAGAGAGTTGGTGTTGCAATTCTAAAGTCTGTACAAGAGGTAGTTCAATGGTAGTGGGTCAAGAGCATCTGTTGAATTCACATTTTCATGATATTGATAATGGCCTCTGATGAACCTTGTGGACAGGCTGATCTACTCATAATTTGGTTGTCGTGATTGTAAAACATGTTTGTTACTGTTCTCACAGTACAAACCTTTGTTAGATTTGATCTGTATGGCCCCTTATAAACAAGCATGTTGGTCCGGGTTTTAATTCTTTAGAGTTCTTACAAGGTTTAAGATTAATCTGATTAATGGGATTCAAGATAAGTTCTGCTAGCTGGATTAGTTTGTTAACCGAAATCAGTGGTAAACTATAAGCTACAATGTAAAGCTTGAATTTGGCATACAATATCTGAAGTTCTGTACATTGGCCGTTAGTGCAATTGAAGATAGCTGATTAAACTGTTAACACCAAATTGAAATCTCGTGAATTTGTTTAGTTTGGTGCTTTTTTCTTTTTTCCACTTTCTTTGGTTGGTTCAGTTTTGGTTTGAAAAATAAAAAACTGATAAATATATATATATATATATAGACCAAATTAGATTGTCAAATCAACACATATATAATTAAATGAATAAGTGTAGGACTACATTTACAAAATTGTAGGTCAATATTAATGGCGGAACATCAAGTTGTCATGAATTTTCCTACTTTAGATATCACTTATAAAACTGAACTAACCTGAGCCACATATACATGTGGGTTATGGTACAAGGGAAGATCTTAGGTGGCAGAGCAAAGTATTCTTTGGTATTGCATTTTGTCTGGCAGTGCAGCTGCGGTGGTTAGATCTCCCAGTTGAGAATCTCAATCATTTGGTTTGGTTCTGTTCAGTGTTTGTGAAAACTCCACTCACGGTTTTTTTTTTTTGTTTTTTTTGTGAAAAAAATCGGCTAGATTTTTATTGCCACTTTTGAAACACATCAACTTCAGTTCTTTTTTTATTCAAGTTTGCAGTGGAGTTCTTCAGAAATGTATAGGGGGCATGTCACTAATGAATACGTCTGAATTTTGAATTGAAATGCATAATGTAATTCTGGCTCATTAGGATTATTCTCTTTTCTCAATCAAAATTCTCCTTCATTTGACTTGTAACCATTAATAAATTTCATCTAACTGTATGTCAGGATGGCTCTGAAGAATACATGAAGTGTTTGTATTCTTGGTCATTTGTTTAAAACAAAGGTCAACATCTTCTATCTGAAAATAAGTTTACCAGGCAATTGTCATTAATTTTGTTCCAAATTCAGAGGGAGGTTGTCAGTGTATCACATGATAATTGAAAAGGATTTAACAATAAATTGAAAAAGAATATTTGTTTATGACGCGATTGTCTTTTTTTTTTTTTTCTGTCTTTTTCTGAGAGGGTACATAAAACCTGATATGCTGCTTCCTACTAGAGTATTGTACCATTCGCATTGCATCTTTTGCAGCCTTTGAGGCTCTATGTTGTGGCATGATAATTTTGCAGCTTACTTTGATGGCATTCTTGTATATATATATATATTTGTAAAATCCACAAATACTGTAATAAAATTTTCTTTTCTAGGGGTCGTTTATATACAGACTTCCAGCTGATAATGTGTTGGGGGGCTGTGATTGTCCCAGTGCAAATTTTGACTCTTCACACAGCACTATTGTAGCCAGCACGCTCTTAGGAAGCATAGTAATCTTCATTCCTATATCAAGGTATGTTTTTGTGAACTTGGTTTCACTTTTCCTTCTGTCTATTATAAACACACACGACACTTACACTCACATACGTTTCTGTTTATATATGTATTAATTGGCATCCAATGATGGTAAGGGCAGTGAAAGCATCGTATTTTCTTATTTTTATTTTTCAGAAATGATAACAGTATAGGTGTTTGTAATAGAATGGATCCATAGAGCAGACATTCGAAGTATTAGGACCAACTGTAGATCCAGAGCTTTGTTAGAATTCTTGCACACTAAAACAGAGAGCATCCAACTATTTATTTTTAGTGGGGATGCATATTATATTAGATTTCTATTTGAGGAAGCAGACACATCTTAATTGCGTTTAATTGCCTTTGAAATAATTTTCATCATGCATTATTAACTTAAAACGATATGAACCCCATGAGTGGATTCATGTAACTCGAAAAATTATCATCATTTGTGTGTGTGTGTGTGTTGCATTGTAAAGCTGTAAAGTCTAAGTGTTTATGAGCATTGCCATATAAGATCACATTCAGCTGCCTGCTTTCATGAAATGTTACAGTGTAGCCCCATATGTGATTGATCTTCTGTTTCATATATAGATTACTTGCCCATGTTAATAAGGCATTTTGTAGATTTATGGTGAACAAGTTGCTAGAAATTGGCTTTCTTAGATGGTTTACATTTGATTTTCCAATATTTCGAACAAGAAGCATGCTGACACTTACAAGTTTGAGATTGAGACTTGGTTGGTATGAATTGAATTGTAAAAGAAGCTACATTTGTTAGGTGCAATGTTCATTCTTGCCCTGAAGCTCATTGGTTATGTATTAAAGCATATGGGTATATTGTGATGTTGCCACTCCTGATGTACTTCATACTTTTGTAGGGAAGAATATGAACTCTTAGAAGCAGTCCAAGCTAGACTTGTGGTCCACCCATTAACTGCACCTATACTTGGGAATGACCATAATGAGTTTCGTAGTCGTGAAAATCCGGTAAGAGAAATAGAAATCTACATAATATTTTGTAGAAGCATTGGCAAGTGTCAGTGAAATTAAATTGAGCTCCATCCTTGAAACAATAGTTATTTCATATTGTGTCTGCAGTTTTGAACTTCACTATGTATTTATATCTAATGAATGCAAATGTATACTCATTCTGTTTATATGACAGTTGTAAGCTTTAAGTTGACTCAAAATGTTTCTTTCAATAATTTCTAGAAGTCATGGTATGAAAAATTTATTTCTGCATTCATATTTCTATAAACAAAAATCAGGTTTAGTATATTGCTTTTGCATTTGCTTATTGTGGATTGAAAAGTTTTTCCTTTTTTCTTTTGAGGGGTGTGGGGCTCAGTGTAGTGCATTCTTAGAGGGCATTGCTTGCCAGATATGAAATCCTTAGCAAATGTTCATAGCCTGAACATGGCCAAGTACAAACTTTTAAGCAGATGTGATAGTTTTGAAACTGAAATTAACTATTTGTGGAAGTGGCTGGTCAAAAAAATTCATCTTTTGTGTGCTTGTAAATGCTTTGAATATTATTTTGCATATGTATAATTAATATGTTAACATCAAATATTCTCTTTAAGTAAGCCCGGTATAGAAGAGAAAATCAGAAAGACCAGGGTAGTAAAGACTAACAAATTAAGGCAGTAAACTTTCTGTGTTTCTACATTCTTCAATTATATTTTATTCTCCTTCTGATCTTTGCTGACAATTGATGCCATAAAAGTATTAAAAGGCGTGCTTTACTGTATTTATGCTTGCTCGCTTGTGTTATTCTTTATTTTTGCGTGTTTGATTTTTGTGGTGGCAAACATGCAGGCTGGATCACCAAAGATGCTTGACGGAGACATGCTCACACAATTCTTGGAGCTTACAAGCATGCAACAAGAAGCTATATTATCATTGCCATTTGGATCTCTAGATACAGTTAAATCAAGTTCAAAGCTGCAAGCTTCTTCACCTATCACCTGTTAACAAGGTTGTGCAACTCTTAGAGCGGGTCCATTATGCCCTGAACTAATTACATTCTATTCCTCTCATAAAATTCTGGTTCTTGAGCACGAGGTTTGCAACTGCGGAAGCATCAGCATATGCACGCCAAGTACTGAGGATGATCGTTTATTTGCTGCGTTTTACCTGAGCAAGCAGTGCATTGCAAGTCGAAGATCATCCATCAGTATAGCTTGTGGTCTACGCACATATTTAGTTGCAAGATGACAATACTCATACTTCAGAGCTTACAGTCATACGTCGGATGAAACAAACTTCACACTTTTCTGCTACCTGGAGAGTGGGGCGAAAATTGCACGAGGAAATCATGTGAATGCCAAATAAAGTTGCATTGCCCTTTCTGTAATTAATACCTACCGTGCTTCGTATTATATTTGATATGGAAAAATGGGAAGACTGCTGAGTAAATTTGTATGTACTGTAACCAAAATGAGCTTTCTGTGTTACCTTCTGGGCGGCAGTTAATTATGCGGATGTGATAGTTTTGCCCCCAAAACTATAGGCAATTCATTCATTTATGAATAGAGTTAGTGGATATTATAGGTGGTCGATGTTTAGGTCTCCGAACTAAGGAATTAAATATTAAAATTGTATTTCTAATATCATCCTTATTTTGGGGTGGATGACTCAAAAATATCTTTGAATATTTTCGATATTTTATGATATTCCTAATATTTTTGTAAATTTAGACTTAGGATATTTTATCTGGAACTAATGTTTAGAACCTTGGAGCTGACGGACTGATGCCAAGAAGCATTGATAATTGTAAGGAAATTTTTAAAAAGCCTGAAAAGCTTTCAAATTATGATGGGAGACGGATTAAGGTTGTGCCATTGCCACTCAAACAATATTTCTCGTCTCTGAACTAGATTGTTGCTTCAATTATGTTAAATACCCAGCAATATTCAGTATCCAGTTCGTGATGTATTAGTTTTATTTAAGATAAATTACAGACAATACCCTCAAGTATGGTGGAAAGACAAAAGATTCGACTTTTGACAATAATTACATAAACATACCCTATAGTCAAAGATTAACTTCATTATTGATTATGAAATGATGAAATCAATCCCTCTTAATAATAATTATTTAATAATAATTAAATATAATAAATTAATATTTAAAAATTAAAAGAAAACTCTACTAATGAAATCTACTACTAATTAGGTACAATCTCCTAGGTGGAGGAGACCGACCTCCTCCATTAAGAGATCTCCAATCTCCTTGCAAAGAAATAAAACTCTTATATGAGATACTTGATCAATCTCTCGATTGATCCCCTCCAACGAGGAGACGATCCCCTCACAAAGAGGATGTCTCCTCCTTGGAGGAATTTCCAACGTTGATCGACTGACAATGAGTCTTTTTTTATTTTTTTTTCTTTTAGTTTAGGTTAAAAATATAATTATTAAAAACCATATGATTGTTTTATAAGTAGGTTTTAGGTTGTAATTATAAAAACTTTGGAGATCAATTTAAGTGACAGGACTCATCCTGACTCCTCTCTTGAGTCCAGGAGGATTCTGTGGAAATTGAGGTCTTTCTAATTGGAATATGAAGTTTTCAAAAATCATTTAGAAAAATCATTATAATTCTGATGGTTGCTTTATAAAATTTGATCTGAACCAATCAAAATTATATACATTTCTCGACTAACACTCCATTTTATCTCTACTTTTTGACTTGTCATTTTACATTTTACTCCCCACTTTTTTCTTTCACATCTAACTTTATTTATTTATTTATTTATTTTAAATGTCCACAAAGTGGATATTTATCCATATATCCATTTATTTCTAACATTGGGCCAGACTCAGTTAATAATAATAATATAAGTTTTAATTAATCTCTTGAATCCCCTTAAAGTGGGACCTTACATTTAGTCTTTTTGTTGCTTAATAAATGAAATAATCAAATTGCTCTCAAACTTTTGACCAACCATCTAGTCTAAAGGTTTAACCCTTAAAAGCACAGTATGTTTTTATAATTAATGACAAAAGTTCAATATTTGACCATTTCATCATACTTGCGGGCAGGTTTGTGCAATTTACCATTTTATTTAAAATATAAATCCCATATTGATATTCAAATTGAATAGGTATCGGTCAACCGTATATTCCCCACACCTATATCGACATTTCTTATGAGTAATGTTTTCCCTTGGCTCATCCGAAATTTTGAGCCAAAATTGTAATTGTAAAAGGAAAAACAATTGAGATCCCGAACATTGCTCAAGTATGTTATCCAATACGTTTCTATTCCCACCCATCAGGTTTTGTGAGATAGCAGCTCCAACAAAGTCCGCAATCTAATCTGCGTAGTCAACATTCAACATTTGCTTCCGCCAACACATTCCGACCAGTAACACCAAGCACATTTGCACAAACTACTTGAGGCATCAATGGAACTATATTGAATTGCCTTACAAAGTTTTGAGTATCCCACATTTCAAAAGAAGTCTTACAATATAGGATTCAGTTGCATGTGAATGAAGTAAATAACACGCCGACATGAGTATTAAACAACAACAATACCATGGAAACTAAAAACGAGGGCGGATAAAACATGGGTGAATCGATATGGACATTTCTCTTTGTTTTCTACAATATCTACACTACAAAATTTCCATAATCATGTAAACTGAGTAACTGGTCTATCCCTTTACCAGCAGAACATCACTGAAATATGCTATATTACCATTTCATATTTGATCTCATAATGAATGTTACACTTGACATCCCTAGGTATGAGCTTCACAAACAAAATTCTGATCATATTTTAGTTGCATCTATGTTAAATTAGTATGCTTTCTCCCACCGTGCTACCATGCTTGTTTTGCAAAAATGAACTCCAGCATGATTGCAAGGCTGGAAAGGAGACTAGGACAAATAAATTTATGATCATTAACTATGAAGCTACTGTACTCTCGACATATTCCATAGCTTTCTGCTTCACATACTCAATCCGTTCTTCGTCACCATGAGATTTCTCATACTCAAGATACTTCTTAAATAAGAACTGCCAAACAATGAAGCACACATATAAGGCATAACCCAAGGCAAAGCACATCAAAATGCTGCCAAAAAAATGGCATTACACACACCTTCATTTTTTTTGGTGGGAGACTCAAGCTAATAGCCCTCTCAAATAGTGAACGAATCATATCCACATCTCCACATCGAATCTCCTAAAAAGTGTTGCACAATAATGAAAGGTTCCTCCTAAAAGAAATGAAATTTAACAACAAACAAACAGTTGACAGTAACTTACTTGATCAAGATAAATACTCCACAAGTCTGTTCTCTTTGGATACTCACGCAAAATTCCTTCAAACATTGATCGCCCTCTATCAGGAACCCCACTTTTGAACTCAAGGATTGCTGTCTGTGAGATGAATTTAATATGCTTATGGCGTGGAAGGCTTAACAAAGCACGTTGCACCACAGACTGAACTCCATCCTGGCTTTGCTTCAAAAGCCTTTGTATACGCCTTAGCCAAACCTAAATTTCAATTAAATATAAAGGTCTGATTCCACACAAAATAATTAAATATAGACATAAATATAGAAACCCATATATTAAAGGTCTGAAATATTGAATATACAAACAAAAATATAAATCCATGAAACCTTGCATGAATGCTTGAACTTCTTGATCATTTTGTCAAGAAGTTCATCAGCCAACTTGTGTTGCTCAGTTCTCTCATACATCCCCAAGAGTGCTAGATGGACCTTTTTGGGTTCACAATACTGCAACGCTCTTTCAAATACTTTTGTGACAGCTTCCTGAAGAGATAATGAAGTAATGAACCTTTCAAATTCAAGTCATGAAAACAAGAGAGATTTAAAATTGCTCTCAATTTTAATTACCTCTGGCGGATTTCCATATTCATTTTCCAAATTGAAATAAGCAACCCAAATATTTAGCTTCTCATTCTCTTCTCGAATGTTTATAGTTCTCAAGGCCCTTCAGAAGACAGAGAGAAACAACGAAGTTAAAGCTATTATCCAATCTACCATGGAAGTAACATCCCAATGTTCATTTTGCAGTAAACTGCTATTATTATATATCCTTTTTGACAATAACAGAAATAACAAGACAAACACAGATAAATGAATTTGCCAGCAAAGCAGACTTCAAGTAATTCAAAACCTGAATAAACAACAATATGTGCCATTGTGCCTCATATGTCCAGAAGCAATTAGCCTTCGTGAGCCCTTATAATACATTTAGTATATGTACAAGCCATTTTAACCCCCAATTAAAAGTATCTAACGATGTGCTGAACTCTAAGCTATTATTTAGATGTCAACAAAAGGAATCACAAAAAATTAGGCAAACCTTATATCCCATGTACACAACAGCTACCGACTGGTGGCCAGTTTACAATCTTTTTTATTTATTTTTTCATTATGATTTTCCAATTTTCAATTCCCAATTAAATTGAAGTTTAAATTTTACAAGTGATGGTGTAGCCTTATTGCCTAAATCATAAAATTGAAAACAAAAGAGCAGGTTAGTTAGTAGCATATAATATCCCTGCAAGATGGGCAACTTGATATTTTGGCCAGACCAATACCTTTCAGCAATCGAGCGAGCTTTCTCAACATCAGCTAAAGAGAGCATGAAGGCCATGTACTTTATCCAAACAAAACTGCTATTCGGTGAGCTTCTAACCAATCTCTCAAATTCGTCTGCAGTTCTTGGTACATCCTTCTCCAATAGTCTTGTCTCAGCATCTCTAATTTCTCGCTCCCTGTCAAATACAGAATGCATATTAATTTCAAAATCTAAATAGCCACCCTTAAACACAGAACAAAAAAGTGCACAAATCAGGAGAATCAAACGTACCTCTCTTCCTTGTCTTTCTTACTAGAGTGTCGCTTCTCAACTGCCGTGTCTGCCTCATCAATATGTTCTTGACTTTGACTAACAACATTATCTATGTCAGACTGCTCTATGTCTACAAGAGTAACCTTGAGCGGAGGAACAGAAGCCCTAGATTCAGCTTGAGCAAGAACTAGAGATTCTCCATTTTCAAACTCAGCAATCATATTTTGGACAGCAAGTGAACTGCTGTCGGATAAAATCAAGGACTTGTCATGGACATCAGTTTCTTCAATTGATTCATCATCAGATTCTTCTTCTGAAGCTATTTGAAGGGCAGTATCATCCCTAAAATATGAATTCTTCATCCCAAGAGAAATTCGCCGCTTTTCCTCATTTACCTAATATAATAGATATATATTACAAACAATTTAGCATTAGATTTTTTACCCACAGGTGTAAAAGAATAAATGTCATTACATGATCTGCTAAAGTTTTGCTCTTAACCGAAGTCACAAGATCTTATAGAGTAAAAAGTACTGATCATACACAAGTTCTAATATGAAGTTGGGCCTATAAATAAATTAGTGAGTCTATCTATCTGTCTTGCAGAGTCCAATAACATAATTAATCAATACGACATTGCCCAGTATTTCTCTACAGATAAATGTTTACCTTCAATATCTTCACTTTAACTTTCTCCCCAGCTCTGTATTTAGCCTCAAGGTTGTCAACACGATCATCTGAAAGCTCTGACACGTGGCACAGTCCAACCTGCGCAAA
The DNA here is from genome assembly GCA_021234005.1 of Nephelium lappaceum. Classification (NCBI taxonomy): domain Eukaryota; kingdom Viridiplantae; phylum Streptophyta; class Magnoliopsida; order Sapindales; family Sapindaceae; genus Nephelium; species Nephelium lappaceum. The sequence goes on from CM038011.1 coordinate 8,773,878, forward strand.
TAATAGATACAGATATCTAAATACTGAAAGTGACAATAATACAAAACAGCATTGAAGGTATTATGAACATAGATAATTAAATTAATTAACACCAAAACAAAACGTTTTTAGAGAGATAAAAATGTTTTATGACAGATCTGAAAGACATCTTGTTGACCTCTGTATAAACTTTTCTTTCATAACATTTCTATTTTTTTTCTTGTCACAGAAAAAAAATTCACAAGAACTTATGACAACTATCGATATTAACAGGAAATTTTGGCAATCAATCTGAACATAAAGGCTGTTCTTTACTTATTATTTCATTTTATTTTTAAGAAAAAAACATGTAGTAATGGTGGTGGTTAATTGAAAACTGGAAAGAGGGATGGGTTGACTGAGCAATAATAACAATATAAAAATAAGGTCCAGGACATTGCATAGACTTTTCCTGTTTCTTTCTGTCTTTACAACAAAATATGATTCATGTCGACGATAAAAGAAACAACTGTAGTATGACTTATTTCATACCAGGTTTGTGTGCTCTATTGCGATAAACAAACCATATGATTCCACCCGTTTAATCTGCCCAGAAACTATATCTCCTGCATGCAGACTACTAAAATCATTGATTTCGGATTTTGCAGTGCAAGAATTTGATGTCTTCAAGCTAACTTCTACTCGCTTCGATAAAGGCTCAACTGATAACACCCTGCACTTTCGCGTCTTAGTACATCAACTATCAACCACAAATATCACCTATTGACCAAGAGGAACAGAAAGAATAGTATAAAACCTACCTGCCAACTACATGTTTTCCAATAGGAAATTCTTTTTCAGGACTTTCAATGTATCCATCTGACAGATTTGAGAGGAGAATCCTTGCATCGAGCTTCCGTGAGAGCAAAATGAAACATCCCTTAGGTGTAACATTCTTAACATAACCCTGTGAGAGCCAATATACATTCATGAGCACCAAATGTATATACAAAAGAAAAAGGGAAAAATACCAGTAATAAAAATTAACCAACCTAAATATTTATAATCATTAGTGAATTAGAATGAGTGAGTGAGGCTAAACAGATAACTGAGTTAGGAACAAGCTTTTGTCTTTTGGGACACGTTGACAGACTACACAAATAAAACGTTGTCAAATTGTTGGAAAACGATCAGTGGTATCATATCTCAAGTCCTTTGGCCTAGGGATATCTACATTTGTCAACATACTACAATTGCTGTAATGTGTATTGCAAATATAATAGTCAAGCTAACACCAGACGGCCAACTCCAGGCACAAACTTTCAGTCTATCATGACTTTACAATAGAATACACATGTTCAAGTAAATGCATCTTGTTCTAATAGAATGAACTTCTTGATGTAAATGCATCTTTTAAAAACAATTTTCCATTCATTCCAAAAGAAAGCAACGCCATTTAAAATCAAGCAAGAGCTTTGTACAAGCCATGCAAATGTAAAAATACAGAAATCTCAATAATAATTACATTTAACACAGGAAAAAAAAAATACAAAGCTTTGATGTGAACATTTTCAAGTTCTAGAATACGACAAATCATGATTCCACACATTCCATAAATACTAACATCCGTATAAAACAGTGGAACTTAATCCAAAAAATTTACCAAACAAAGCTGTGCAGTACTGTTATATCAATACAATATTGAAATAGAGATCTACATAAATAGTAGCAATTACAATCAAGACTAAAGTGAGTACAATGTTATACCTGTATGAGCATATTAGGGCAGAGATCCTCAATCTTTTCAAACTGCTTGCAAGGAGTATTCCTATAAATGCAAACCACAAAATAACTTTCTATTTAGATAACAAGTAGCATACAGTAAGGATTCTTAAAAACTAAATCTTGAAATAAATAAGAGCAAGCTAACCAGGAAAAAGGAAAAAAATTAACATTCACATCATCAATGACTATACTAGATATAGCAGCATTATATTCAATGATCTAGATGGAAGGCGTGTTAGATAATGCCTCACTTATAAGAACAATAAATTCGGAGCAATACAGTCCTTTAAGGTCGATCATTTTATGCCCAGTTACTGGTTCAAGAAAACCTAATATCTACAGACTTCAAAAACAAAAGCTCATGAGAAAATGAAAGCATGAAGTTGCAATTAATGTACCAAACACTCATTGTTAGAGATTCACACACATGTAAAGCAAAAAAAGGTATATTTAGCAATGGATGCCACAATTTAATAGTAAAAATCTAAGGCTGAATTACAAATATCTTAAAAATTTAAAAGTCAAAGTCATTATAATTAGATTGAAAATCATTGCACAAAGTGCACATTGTATTTATCACCTAACACCAACATTGAAGTTATTGTGAATAGGTCCAATAGTATTCAAGCACTCTAATACAACCCCTTATGTGCAAGACCAACGAGTTTACCACATGGCTCAAGCCTAAATACCAGAGAACTATAAACCAGGCACTTTTGGTAAATTGGCTTTGATACCATGTAAGTAACTACTCAACCCTAAAGCTTAAACTATTAGGAAAGAACCCAACAATGGTATTTAAGCACTCTTAACACAAATTGTTAGCCTAAAAAATGTAAAATGTAATTTAGACATTCAATATGTAGAGTGGTACAAAATCAATTTCATGGAAGCAAAATTTTGAATATTTTCTTTATCAACAAATGTAAGCTTTTAGTATTTTATGCATTGCTTAATAATCAGAGAAGCAAAAACACTGTCAACAATACCTTCTACAATAACAAAACCTAATACACTACTAGAAGTCAAGAACCTGTACCACTTTGTGTACTGCATTAAGAACAAGAAATTCCCACTTCAAAAGAAGATATTGCCAAGTTTAGCATTCTTAAAAATGTCCATACAAATAAATTAATAATGTGGAAAAAAAAAATTAACATGGTAACTTCAAGGTTCAGTGTTTAAATAAACATATAATATAGCAAGTATAAACAATTGCTAAGGAGCAAAGCTCAAATAACATATCTAAATATATACAAGTCTGAAAAGCTGAAAGACTTACACATCATTACAAGGTAGTGAAGAACTTTGATTGAGCATGCCAGATGAAGATAAGCGGAAAGACAGATCAACATGAATAGTGCCACTGACAGCTTGACTGATTTCCAGGACCTTGCATTTGACAAACTGGCCTTCTGAATATCCAGATAGTGGATCACACACCCATGCCTCTTTAAGCTCGCAGAAATGAACCCTACCAAACATATGAGGGCCAATCTGCACGACTAACCCACCAACACCATTAAGTATTTTGGAAATTCTGCCACCCACAATACCTCCTTCGTGTATATGAGACAAAACATTGTCATTTGAAATTTTATCATTTTCCACATTATCAATTTGTGTATGATCTAGAGGCTGTAGCACCAAGCGCAACAGCTTCTTCTCCTTGTTAATACTTACAATATGGCCAGTAACAGATTTTCCCACTTGGAAACGTCTTTGGAATTCTTGTAGTTCACTAGGTTCGCATGCACTATCAAGAATAAAAAGCTTAGCCTTCACTTGTCGAGATATTGTTAACCAGGCCCATTCACCATCCACTTTATACACATAACCAGTGACACATTGTCCAGTTGAAAAATCCAACTCTTCAGCAAAAGGCCTGCTCAGTGATTCAGAGGAATCTGTATACAAGTTGCAATGAAGATATAGCTTATAAACCACTGACCACAAGTAGAAGGTACTTTGCAGGTAAAATTAATAATTTAGGTATTCCCTCTCTCCTTCCCTCCCTTCCCCCTTTAATTGCTAGACATTTGTGCTATGGTGTTCTATTAGAGAGTTCTAAAATATAGTATACTGAACAAGATATCAAGAGTGTGATAGTTTCATGTTGCAGCAACCAAACCAAAAAACAGAGTATAATGATTTTACCTGTAAGCGCTGTGGGTTTGATGGATAACTCCCACTGGTAGCTTTTTTTGTTCTCTGGTTGATTAAACTTTGCTATGATCCTAGCAGTCAGTGTTTGCCCAACCCTGTAGCTGCTGAATGGATTTTCTGAAACACTATCTTTTTCATCATTTACCTGGACATTGACAAGTTGAAATAACAATGTTCTCAGTAATATACCCAGAAAACTACTATAACAAATATACAGAGTAATTATTAGAAAAAAAGATAATAGAGTTAAAATCAAATTATCCAGTAAATCACCTCGGTCACATGGACCCGGCCGCGGAATCCTACTCCGAATTTCAATCTCAGTTCCAAAGGCTTAATTTCAGTAATCTGAAACAATATGAAGCAAAAATATACATAGTGATGTTCTGTTTGTTCCAGATGCATATCAAATTATTATAAAAATCGAATCAGCATGATGAGCGAAAGAATACTAGGCGCTCAATAGTCCAATGCAGTTAGAAACATTAACACAATATTAAGGAAAGAAATGTTAGCAAGATGCTTTAATTTATCTACCTCTGCTTGAACCAGAGCTCCAACATCATACCCAGATTTCCTTTTGGCCCTTTTGGCACTGGATGTCTCAGTAACCTCACTGATTGATTTAAGCAGCAGAAGCAACCTTCCAGTAGTTGCTGGGCTTGGAAGAGCCATAACAGTGGCAATGACACTGCACAAATGGAAACCATATCATATCACATGGACTTGTTAAACAACAATCATTAGCTATAAGCCAACCAAGTATAATGAATTACAAATAGAACTCTTAGGTGCAAAGGGATTTATTCAAAAACTCTCTGCATTTATAACGTCAATTGCCCTTTGATTACATGAAATCGTATACACTGAGGTATATAAGAACTTGAGAATGGCGAACAATGGACAGAATACTATTAACCTCAAAATTTTGAAAAACCAATCTCCGCCAAGTTAAATGGTCATATGAGATGAGGGAAAAGGAGAGTACGGAAGAATAGATTAATCATCAAGAGGCATTTATCACCTTTGTCCATTCAGAAATTGTTTCTGAGGAAGCTTTTGTGTATTGTAGTCTGACACAGATGCATATCCTATAGCATAGTTATACTCTGGTATGAAAAGGACCTGGTAGCAAGAGATAGAATCTTAAGCATACATACAAGCACATTAAAGCATCATCATACTAAGTCATAGCCTAAAACTCACCAAGTAATTCTCTTTCACAATCTCCACTATCGCATTTACAGTCTGATGCACCTCCAAGTCTTTTGGTGCTTCTCTTTTGCGTTTCTAAAATCAAGCACGGTATGCATAAGGCACAAGTAGGATAAACAGAAAAAAATAAGGATAAAAAATTCCTCAGATGATAAATTATTCAAGGCCAAATGCTTGAAGGTAAATCCAAGTGAAACAGAGGTTGTATTTATTACAAGAGTATGTATACACAAAAGACAAGAAAAAACAAAAGCTAACACCTCATTTTCTACAGGGTACACATATAAATAGGTATATGAACAGAGAGGCCATAAATTAGGCATTAACCTTCTTGTGAGTCTGGCTGCTTGGTTTTTTTTCTCTTGATCTCTCAATTAACTCAGGTCTTAGAGATAAATCAACAAGGCATTCAGCTTTGGCAACATCAAGAACTACAGCGTGAATGAGTGATCCAATTTCAACAGTAGTCCCACCTACTGCAAATGTCATGTTACATTCAAAGTTTATTTAGAAGAAGATAATATAAAAGTACTTACCAAATCTTCATGAAAAGAACTTACATTGATAATTAGTAATAAAGCCAAAAATGTCATTGTATTTCTCAAAGCTGATGACGACTCCAAAATCCTTTGCCTCCTGAATTTTGCCCTCAACAACACTGCCAATTTTAAATCCTTCAACCCACTTTAACTCAGACCCTTTAGAATGTGATGACTGCAGCTCAGCAATCTGGATTGAATGAAGATGCATCATTAAGAAACCATACTATGATAAGAGTAAACATGACTAAAACTTATCACTGAGGTAAGAATAATGCCCAAAAAAGGAAAAAAAAAGAAAAAACCTAAACAACCATCCAAGAAGAGAAAAAATGCACATGCACTGCAATCAACAAGTCAATCCTGAGGATACAGGGAACATGAACAAAGACTACAAGAATAGGAGCTCCATAAGAGAACTTTAACTGAACAATTTAAATAAATGCTACAATAAGATAAACTGTTTCCTTTTTTTTTTTTTCCTCTCTAAACAATTTTATGGGATGAAAGCTCGATTACTGAGGAAGAAAAAACAAGACTCTGTGAACCATGGTCCATGAGAGTGAAACGACATGAAGAGCAGAACCATTACAAAAAATATTAAACATGGTTTTTTCTACTTCACCTTCTCTTCCGATAGAAAGAATTCCTGTATGAAGGATGCATCTGTTGAAGAACAGCATGACTGCCTCAATGAAAGTGTTATTCTACTTGTTTCGCCATTGACCTGGAAGAAACGAACAATAGAAGATATAAGTTAATCAATAAACCATTTCAAAGGCCATAAATAAGATAATCAAGTTTCAAACAGTTCACCAACATCAAGTATATTGCTGCGAACAGACTGCCCAATGTAAAATGCTTTTGAAAGATCAGCTCTTTGGTCATCCGTAGCCTTCAACAAAGAAACGAAAAAACAAGACAGAATCTGAGTAAATTAAACACAACATGACTAAGACAACATCTAAAAATAAATATGAAAAAGAACTAAATAAGACAAGTTCACCTTGCTTCTAGGGGAAAAACCAGTCAAACGCCCAAGAAAACGAACAAAACAGCCAGTCTCAATCAAGTTGCAAATATACCCCTGGTTCATACAAATAATCCATAAAGGTGAAAACAGTAGAACTCAACTAGACTGTAACACGAGATAAAGAATTGTACAAGGAACTCAGCAAAGATGAATATGAACTTAAAGTACTTACGTGAACAACGGAGTTAGGATGGATATGACTGACATCAGAAGGAAGTTGTTGAACCGAGTTGATTAGAGAATATTTTGCAGAGAGTTGCAAGTTGTTGCCCTCAGCATCTACAATATAAATAAAGGAATGATTTCCAATTCTTTTATTGTGTTACAAAGACTTCGTATGATTAAAAGAAAATAGAGAAGTACACTATGACTACAGGCCAGTGCATTGTATTGGAAATCCGTTTACCAAAATAGGTTCAAACTTTGTCTGGAAGCAGCTCAGAGCATAATTGATACTACTAATGCTGTTCATGTTACAATATTTCTACCTAAACCTATCCCCATCCTGTTGTATAATGTGCAAGCATGAGGAGAACTTCCATCTCTTGATACATTGCAGACTAGCTAATTCAAGCAGCAAACTTCACTTTGTAACACATGCACATTAAAAAGTTCTTTTGTTAACTATCTGAAAAGGAGGGAAAACAGCACAAAAGTCATAACTCCATTTCAAAAACATAACTAAGGTGCTGTTCGGTACTTCGGTTAGGCTTTGCAACCCCCTTTTTTGTTTTCAAAAATGAAATACCATTGAAAATGTACTCGGCCAACTGTTTTTCAAATGTTGTTTTAAAACACAAAACATACTTCTTCTTTTTTTCTCAAGTCATAACTAAAATCAACCAAAAAAGTTGAAAACAAAAAACGTTGTCTTCCACTATTTTCAAATCAGGTTTTCAAAGAAAACCAACACTTTTCCCTCCAAACAATTATATTACTCATTTTCAAAACAAACCAAATGCTATTACTTTGTTTTCAGTTATAGAAAACTACTTCTAGCTAACACTACCAAAACCGTCTGCATTTTTTAAAACATCATTTTAAACATGATACCAAACATGACTTTTTTTTCCCTATATATAGTTTCGCAATTAATAGATTGAAGAGGGGTCTATAGTTGGGCCGAAAAGCAAGCTTGCTCTTGAACCAACATAAGTAAAAGATGAATTATACACCTTGCAGAAGAGGAAAAGCACTATGCAATCTTCTAGAGCTAATAGTATACATTCCCTGATGTTCTGTAATTGGCACCACTTTTCTGTTCATGTATAATATGTTTCTAAAGTTCTTGCCTTACACAAAGAATACTACCTTATGCTCTCTTTTCATCCTAAGGAAGTTTGATCTTATCAAGAGGAAATAAAGTGCTACACCACAATTTACATTATCATTCCTGCATGTGGACAGAAATACAAGTGCTCAGGTGGAAAAAGCCCAAGTGAACTAAGAAAGACCAAATTCCAGTCTTACCTAGGACCAGCAGCTGGTCAAACTCATATCCAGGTTTTATGGCTGACTTCATCAAAGAAGCATGCTCTGCACAAACCATGACAAAAGTCACAGAATACTAATAAAAAGAAGTACTAACAAAACAATACAGTAAAGCAAATACATACCATGGTGGTCTGCTAAATGTTCAGTAGAAATTATACCCTTCAAGTGACCTTTCCCATTAACATATACAACTAACCCACCTGGGGTTATCATATCAACAACTCCTGAAACAATGCTACCCAACTTGACCATATCATCAGCCGAAACCCTGTCAGTTCAAAATTTAAGTTTCAAAAATGAGTATAATACTAGAAAAATATTAATCTTTCTAGGTAGACCACAAAGCTGCATGCTCTTTTTTCTTTCAATTTTGTTCCAAAAGAGGGAAAGAAAGGAAAAAAAAAAAAAAAAGACCTGCAGTTCCTGCTGCCTAAATGTTTAATAGCATATGCATTTTAAAGCAACTCAATAGCTATTAAGACAATAGGACCATCTAGTTAGGTTCCTCCAGCCTTACTAAAAGAAGCAGATGCTATCAATAGAACTAAGACAGATCATTTAACGAGAACGATTAACATTGAAATTGTATTTGCCTACCCAGCCAAAAGATGAAAAGTGTTCACTTTAAAAGTACACAGAGGAAAGATACACATTGACAAAAAATCAGACAGATTCAAACGAACCAAACCTCATAGGCTTCATTATGAAACTAAGGTTGATGCGCCGTGAAGCTGGAATAGTACTCGTTATTCTGCATTTGACAACTTGTCCCACATGATACATTGAACTTGGGTCAAACCCTGGATCTAATCCAAGTTCAGACCTGCTTTACATTGAATAATAATCAATTAATTGCTGTTAGTGATCAAAGTGAACAATAGTATGTCATGAAATTAGAGATAAAGACCAGTTTAAAGATAAGATGGGGATAAATGAAGAAATTTAATAGCATGAAAACATCACAAAGACGCAAGTAGTACCCAGTAAAGAAATTCCAGTGTTCTCTACCCCTTAACAGAATAAAAAGTATAAATTAAAAAAAAAAAACAAAAACAAAAAAACAAAAAATCTGTGCACACTCCAGTACCCTGATTATTTTCACTGGCATTCTTGTCAAATGATAAATATTAGGTGTTGTCCATTTAGATGCTTAATCAAGAATCTTTAAAACAAAGTAAAGAAGGAAAAAATTTTAAAAAACAAGGTGAAATGGTGAAAGAGAAATCTTAGAGGTTGTTTATACTTGGGGGTTTCTGAGGCGGACGACTGTTTGTCCATCTCTTTAAACTTGGATTTCATTATCACTAAACTTACGGTTTCTTACATAATATCTAAATGTAAAGAACACCATATGACCGTACCTAAATATAAATGGTACCAATAAGAATTGAATTTACAAAATAAGAGGAAATTCTAGTGGTTGTTCGAATGTGTTTGTAAAACAGTTTTTCGTTTTGAAAGCTGATAAGTTGTCTGCTAAGGCATTTTCTCAAAGGTTTTATCTAAAGATGAAAAAATAAAAAATAAAAAATTATAACTAAAATGTTTAAAATAACAATTCATTTTTTACACTATTTTCATAAGTGTTTTTCAAAGGGGAAAAAAGACGGACCTTTCCATAAAAACAAACCAATTTTCAAAGATAATACCAAACACTATCTTGTTGGTCCAGGGAAATGCTGTCAAGCACATTTTCTTTTCAAACAAACATCACTTTCTTTTAATAGTATTTTCGAAAACACCATTTTGAAAGCAATATGCCTTAAAATCTTGAATACTCCAAGATGAATTTGTTCTTCACTTTTCAATATCTGTTCTAAAACCTTAGGTAATTTCCACTTCAACCTCCCATTCCTAGAAGTTGACCAATATAAGATACTAAAAATGGCTACTTTATCACATAATCTAACATGCAGAGCATTGAAGAAAACTTTTAGCTTTATGTACTAATACTATAACCCCAATTTTGTGAAATTAGGTCATATCTAGCCTCACTAACAAAGATATATTACCAAAAACATACATCATGTATAAGAAAATGTGGATCTTTTCACAATGCATGTAATACATATACATTCTAATGAACCACAAAATTTTTAGTAAACTATATAAAATTCCACACTAAATTTAAGCCAGATCCTAGAGGCTATAAAAACCATAGTTTAAAAGGTCAAATACTTGCCTAGGAGCAAATCCTTGGACACCATTGTAAAATCGCACAAAGCAACCGTGCTTTTCAATCTTTGTTATCCATCCATGCGTTATTAATCCCTCAGTTGCATCAGCATATGAACTTAAAATTTCAAGTTTCGATTTCACCTGAAACATTTATCAGAAATGTCTCATCAGAATAAATACAATATATATAGCACAATGCATAGATCCTTTGCAGCATAGATCCTTTGTACAAGTTTTGATTTGAAAAATAAAAGTGTGGATTATCATTCCACACTGTATAGCTCAATAAGTAAAATGAAATTTATTTCAAAGAAAAACTTTTAACATTCAAATTATTAGCAAATATAACGAACACTGTCAAACTAAATCTCCAAACAGCATATTAAAAAATGAGAGCAAGCAGGAAAATTTGCAATAGGGATGCAAACATCACAGAAATGATCACACAGTAAGATAGGTGTAAAAGGAAAAAATTCATCTATCAAAAAGAGTCCCAACATCTTTTATACTCAATTAATCTTGGTCATGCTAGGATAATGTTGATAAACAAATTAAAGAGAGGCGGAGAGAGAATCAGCAATTATCAAAAGGACAATCTAGATTTTTTTTTTTTTTTGATAGGAAACATAAATTTTATTAAGAAGAGAGAAAACCAAGAGAAATACAAAAGTGAACCAGAAGTCCACCAATAGAAACCAGAAAAACGAAAAACAAAAGACAAACTTGAAAAAACCCTCAACTAACGGTAGCCTTCCAATCTTGCATAATGAAAAATAACAACAAATCTTTGAAATATTCACTAATAGAAGCCCAGAGGGAAGCCAAATAATACGCTTTATCTCCAAGAAAGAAAGAACTCCTCTTCTTTTTCTTCAAAAATTCTTCTATTTCTCTCCTCCCAAATCACCCAAAGCATAGCGAACACGGCACAAATCCAAAGAATACTAGCCTTTTTGCCTCCTCCTAGGACTTTAAACTCTTTCAACAAGAAAGAACATAGAGAACTTGAAGTAGCCCACTTCAAATCCACTAAGGAAAACATCTTATTCCATAACATACTGGCCACCGGACAGTGAAGAAAGAGATGATCCATAGTTTCTCCACTAATCTTACACATAATACACCGAGAGGGAAAAAGACAAGTACTGGAATATCTTTTCTAGAGACTATCACAAGTACTTAGTTTCCCGTGCACAATAATCCAAACTAAAACCTTAATCTTGTTAAGCGCCTTTGACTTCCAAATGAAATTAGCGTACTCAAACCTAGGAAGAAAATCATCTTGGATCAACTTCTCAAAAAATGATTTGCACCAACAAAGGACTTGCACGAAAAGGAACCATCAGAGCTTAACCTCCACACCCTACGATCCTCCAACCCAGAAATGATAGAAACACTATCAAGAAGAGAAATAAGTGAAGAAAATTCCTCAACCTCTCTATCATTCAAGTTTCTTCTAAAATCAAAAACCCAACTTCGATGAATAGAAGAGCTATCCCTTCTACCTGATACTGAAACATCCTGAGTAGAAGCAAGCTTAAACAATCTTGGGAATTTTAAGTAAAGGGATTGAGGTTCCAACCAGCTATCCTCCCAAAACTGAATTCGAGCACCATTACCAACAACGAACCTCAAATTCCTCGCAAATTCTTGGTAGCCTTGCATAATAACTTTCCAAGGACAACGACTAAAACCTTTGAGAACTACATTGGAATCCCACCCGTTTCCTTGAATTCCATATTTACTTCTTATCACTTTATGCCACAAAGAATTAGGTTCCAAGGATAATCTCCACATCCATTTGCCTAACAAAACCAAATTCTTCTTCACAATATTCCCAATCCCCAACCCACCTTTATCTCGAGAACGAGAAACAACATCCCACCTAACTAAATGAATCTTCCTTCCTTCACCCATTCCATCCCACAAAAAATTCCTCATGATCTTCTCAATTCTTTTTGCTACCCCAAAAGGAATCTAAATAAGGACAATCTAGAATATTTAAAAGTTACTGTTCAACTATCTTTCTCTTTCCATAAACTAATTTGTTAATATAACTGTTTTATCATTTGCAAGTAATTAAAAATCACTAAAAGAAACACTCTTAAAAAGCTATCTTTCTATTGGTGGTTAAATTCTTTTCTTTACTTTTCTCGCATCAAGAAATACTGTGACTCTACTTTGTTGCAACGCATCTTTTCTATTGGACCCTAATGTAGGAATTGCTGCTAGACACTTCAACCTCATTATTAAAGAAAGTTATGTTATATAGGATCTCAAGGAGGTGGCCCATGGGGTTTTGAAACCCTAATTTCTAAGTTGAAAACAAAAGGTCTTGCCACTCAAATCATTCCTTTTAAGTTTTTTACTATTGGTCAATTAACCCGAATGGTTTTTTGACACAAAATCTTAAGGGTATTCCCCAAAAACAATGACTCCTTTTTTTTTCTTTTGGTAACTAAACTCCCAAAAATCTTTTCTTTTTCAGTTTCATGAAATATGAATAATTCAAGTGACAAGAAACATTTAAGAGGAAACCCTTTGCATTAAATAGTATCGAGTATAATACAACTTCAACAAGCCCAAAGACATTATAAAACACTGTAAAATGTCAAGAATTCAAAAGAAAAATCTTCAGCACAATGCAGGAAACATGAATCCAATGAACAGTAGGGGAGATGATTAGATATTACATATTAAAATTATAACATCGTTGATATGATATTTTAGCAGTGCCATCCTCCCAATCTTGTTCATAAAAAATAATGAACCATCTTGTCCACGATTATATCAAATCCCATCAAAATATGCTAAAACCCAGAAATGCACATCCTTTTTAAACACTGAAGTAAACAATATGCCAGGTAGTTTACCTAAATGGCTGTTCACTACAAAATGATAACAACCAGGGGAAAACATGGAATTATGGCCAGTAAAGATGAAGCAGAAGGGCAATTAAATGAACAGAGTAGAAGGGCAATTAAATGAACAGAGTTCAACCATGCCAACAATTTTCCACCTCTAAGGTCCAGCTTAAGAATTTTGCCTAACAAGAGCACACTAACATTAGCAATACTATCTCAGTCTTAATAATAATAATAATAAATTACCAATACTATCTGTCAGTCTAATAACAATAACAATAACAATAATCATAATATTGAAAGAAGAATATAAGGCGTTTATCCATGAAAAACTAAGTTGCACAAGGTAGCAGTTGGTAAGAACATACTAGAGTTTTCTTATGTGTAACCGTAATTCTCTTTGATTTGACACCAAGCACTCGGAATACTAGTTCAGCTCCAACCTACAGCATGACACAGGCAAAGAAAAAACATGTGCAGTTTAGTAGCAATTGCTAAGTTAATTAAACAGTAATAACCATGCCACAACAAGAAGTCTTGATAGTAGGTTTATAACCTTAAACTTTTTCCCAGGCTTCACAATTTCAAATTCTGACATGTGTCGGAGAGGACATAGCGCCTTCACACCACCAGGGAATTGCACAATAGCACCAAAGCTGTCAACAGCTATCACTTTAGCCCTCACCACCATTCCTGGCTTGACATCTGAGTGGGTGAACACTGGTCCTTCAAAAGCACTGGCCTATTGAGAGAAAAACAGTTAGAAGTCCAAATAAAATAACAACAATGCAAAAGTAGTCAGATGAGGACAGATATCTAAAAGCGACATACACATGCAAACCTAGTTAAAACAAACAAACATTCAAGCAAGCATGCAGGCATGCACATATAAGAGGATATTAAATTTACCACCAATATTAATGACAAGGATGCCACTCCATGAATAATAGTCACATTATCTCATTGTCGATTATACAATCAACAAAAGGACGGAGATACAAAGAAAGCAAACAAGCTGCCCATCAAACGCGACCATAACAAAACCTAATACCTAGACAGCCATTAGAGGAAGCAGCGGTAGGACCTAACAAACTGAAAACTGACTAAGAAACAAAAAGGAACAATGAAATGCTGCCTTGAGTAGAACAAAGGATCTAATGTAGTGATATCCAGCTTCTAAAGCCCAGGAGGTCAGATCCGAAGATTTAAGGAATGAGATACAACGATTACATTTTTCACTTGCTTCATCAACTACATAGTTGAGCCGATCTACAAAGACAAGAACCCAGATACATAGTATTACATGCAATAAAGAATGTCGCACCTTTTTTTCTGCCTCACCCTCCACCCCTTTTTATACTAATTAAATCTTAACAGTCACCATGTTACATTAAAACTCATAGTGTCAAAGTAGACTTGCACACATTAAAGTGGTTATCCATCATCAGCAGCAGCAAATTCAAATGCATGAATTTCCAACAGTATTTAACAATCTAGAGGTTATTACAATCAACTACAATTGTAACAATATAGTTAAATAAAGACACAACATAACAAATGTTAATTACGGAGTCGGTTTAAGTGAGCACGTATGTGTCCAGACAAAATCAAAAGCCTTAATGATCATGATATTGAAATCATAAATTGACATTTCCATACTCAGCAAGAAAAAATTAACAGATGAGAAGACAAAAAAATACGTTTGTCTTGTATTTTACTGGAACTTCAGTTTTTCGCAAAATTCATCCTACTTGTTGGATAAGTTTCTATTGTATTAAAATCTAAAATCAAATCACGACAAAACAACAGATTGCAGGTTTTTCAAGACATTTTCTTCTATAAGGAAAAAAAAAATCATTGCTGAATGAAATAATACAGCATGGTTTTTGAGGAACAAAAACATTTCAACAACAAAAAGAGATTACCCAGTGGCACTAAATTAGAACAAAGGACTGGATTTTATCCTGTCTTGTGTTGTAAGCAAACGCATGATTGGACTTGGATAAGTAAAATCCTAGATAACAAACATGGTCTAAAGAAAGTAGATAAATTCCAAGACACAGAAAAAGGGGCACTCTTCACATGGACAAGCTAATTTCCAATGACGTTAAAATAACTATTTCCATTTTATTTATATGGAAAATGTTTATATATGAACTATATCCTATATCCTACAGCATTACTATTCACATATTACAGATGTGTTTCGTTTTTAAGTGTGGTTTACAAAGTGAAAGTCAACCTTCAAAATCCCAGTTGCAAGCCCCTCCAAATGTCGAAACCCAAGAACTCGAACACGGACATGGCTATCTTCCTTGTACTTTTTTTCCAGCTTTCGTACTTCCTCTTCAGCAACATCAGATATCTATAATTTATGTAACACAGTAAAGTTACAAACAACGAAACAGGAAGCAAATAATTTAAATGATCCTAAGAATTATATAACTAAAGTTTACCTTTTCTCTTATTAATAAAGTTTATTGTTTCCTATCAAAAAAATATATATATATAACTAAAGCGCAGAATGAACATACACTAACGTATGCTGGAACCGAAACGGGAGTCGAAGGTATTTCAAGCAGAAGCCCTAAGCCTCTATCAACCCTGACCACTTTTGACTGCTCATGTATATCTCCAATTTTAACATGCTGCATGTAATACCCAAAAAGTTAGTCCATGTCCATACCAGTATTCACTTTACAAATAAAAAAGTCAAATTGTAAAAGAAAGGTTGGAGAGAGGCAGAAAATTAGGGACTTAGATTAACAAAACAAATTCTATACCAGCAGCAAAGATTGACAAGTATATATGAAGTTGCATGCTAAACTTACTGAAGGAGGAGCTCTATTATGAACAAGATGTGGATTCAGTGTCAAACCAACAGCTCTACTACAGGGATCAATAAATAATATACGAGCATTGACCTGAAACCAGAAAAACACACTCATGGGAAAAATGAGAGGCAAGAAATCAAAATTGATCTAAGAAAATTTGACTAACAAAACACTGGCCATAGATAAAGAAAGCGTCTACCATAAACAACTAAATATAAAGCAAATTAAGCAACATAACCACCACAACATAAAAGACAATTCATCAAGAATCAATCACCCTGCATAATTGCACATTATAATTTTGACTATAGGTTATGTTCAATGAAGATATCTACTACAGACGAAATGCCAGTAAGAACCCAACACCAACACCTCAACCGTTAGAGTTAAACCCTCTTAAATTACCTCTCTCCAAGAGTGAAAATTCAGCTAGAGCAAAGAGAACTCTCTGCTAGTACTCATATAAAACTACTGAAAGGAAGTACAAAACTTTGCTGCATTAAAACACTTCCGTGATCGTTCGAACTATTATATGAATTTGAAAACATTACTAAAACCAAAAGGCCCCAACTGTATGAGAGTAGTGATGAAAACAAGGCCACGACACCTTAAAATACTAATTTTATTAATTAAAGATCCATTACAGAAGCATTACTAATCAACAACACCATATCCCCTAATAAGAGTGATGGGGTGGAACCGATCTTGTAAATTTTTGAGAACAGCAGTAAACAGGATTCACCTATATTAGTTTAACAAGATCCATGAGATGTGAACTTGTACCGTAAGAGGAAAGTTGGAAATGAATAAGTCAAAATTGCATAATACCCATACATTTTTCTTATATTCACCAAATTGTCTCAACATTATCGCTCTTACAACATATTAAAAAATACATCTTAAGGCTACAACCCTCTTACAAACTGAAGAGTTGGATTTGAAATAAAATCCTCTCCAATTTCATCTTACTCCCTCTCCTCGCTAGAAATTAAGCACTACCAATTGTGTGCCCATAAAGATACAAGTAGCAAAACCCTATTCCCAGCTATTTTTTTAATTTCATTATACCAGCAAAAGACATGCCATGATGTCTAACTAAACCTGTCAAGACACAATTAATTTTTGCTCAGCCAAAACTCAACACAATCTAAAAATCGTCTCCGATTTTATCTTACTCCCTCTCCTTGCTAGAAATTAAGCACCACCACTTGTTTGCCCATAAAGATACAAGTAGCAAAAACTTATTCCTAGCTATTTTTTAATTTCATTATACCTGCAAAAGACATGCCACGATGTCCGACCAAACCCTTCAAGACAATTAATTTATGCTCAGCCAAAACTCAACAAAATTAAAAAAATCATTATAGACCCACAACCCCATAATGAGCATTAATTAAACGGATGTGCCACAATACAACTCATCTGGCCTGTTTATTATATCGGATGGACTAGGCCATGCGCCACATTTCACATGCTAAATCAGTTAACCTATTTACTTGTTCAACCCATGTCACCTATTTGACACACCCAACCCACTCAACCAAGAACACAAATTTTATTCAATTAACCCATCAAAATAAATTAGAAATAATAATTTATTTAAATAATAACATTGTATCAAGTTATCATGTCATGACATAAATTGCCAGCTTTAACCTAATCTCAGATGTGCATACATGCATGTTTAGCCTTTTATGTTTTCCAATTACTAGTTGTATCAATGATATATATATACACATTTTTGACAAGAATTGTATCAATGATATTGAGCAAACACTTTTAGACAAAAAAGATCAACACGATGGAAATTAATAAATGTAAATTAAGGTATGCAGCAAATCAAATACCTTTTTGTTCTGACTATAGTCATTCTTCCAATTAGCAGTTGGAAGCATATTTTGTAAATGAAATATGTCAACCTATAAAAGTTTAAATAGAGATACATAAGACAGAAAGCAATCATAGAAAACATATTCATAGACATTTCAGTAATGACTTGATCATTATTCTATCGATATAGTTGACAATATATATATATATATATCCCAAGATAAAAGAAAAACTAAAACCAAAAAACCAAAGGAACAACTAACATACAGTTCCAGTGAAGTAGGTAAGGAATGATAACATAATTCCATTTTCAAGGATTGATTGCACACGAGCATTAACCATCATGCCTGGAATCAGAAGATCAATTGAAATACCTTTAAGATCCTTGGTCTGTATAAGAGTCCAACAAAAAATGGTTAAATTGAGGAAAATAATAGGACACATTGAGGACAACTAGACAATAACAGGCAATAAAATAATAGAGACTTACTACACACTTAGACACTGTATCAGTGTCAGAACTCAAGTATACTACTTTACGAGTTCTATCAATGCTTCTAACCACCCCTTGTAAAAGTTGCCCAGGCCTCACTTCAATCTCCTTGTTTTCTATTCAGACAACCAGAAATAAGGAAAGACATAAAAATTTGTGCTTGTAGAACAGATTTGTAATGTGAGAACAAAAAACACAAACACGCAAGCATATGGCTGCTCGCCGCAACCTAAGTGAAACTTCCCAGAGCTAAAATCTAAAAGAAACCAAAAGGATAAAAGAAATAAACTATGACTTAAACATCGCAAACCATGTAATGACTGAAATAGTTGTCTTCAAGTATTTTCACAAGCAAAGACACATCTTGAGCACCCGAAGGCTCACCTAAGAATGAAGTGAAAGCGAGAATGAGAGAGGAAAGAGAAGAAAAAATGGACAATGCAAACCGCAAAATTATCTAAACTTTTTGTTTTCAAAAGAACAAATGTATCCGAGATATTTGCAAACAAACAGTCAATGGTCCCACATACGAATGCCTGCCAACAACCTACAGGCAATAACAATGTCTGACAACAAATTTTGACCATTTTTAATAAGAAATTCACAAAAGTATACATGTATGATTGCCATTAAACGATCGTAAGAACGCCAAGTTGATATTACCAGCTTGGCTGTTTTTCTGTGAAAACCCCATAAAAGAAGACACGCCAAAATGAAGAATGTAACCATGATCTTCAATGCTCTTCACATATGAAGTGAGAACCTGTAATCAAATATAATCAGAAAATGGATGGGTAAAAAATCTATACTGAATTACTCACTGATCAAAATTCCCCATAAAGAAAAAGAGATGTAAAGAGGACAACAAGATGACAGTTACATCATCTATGTCCATGAAATAACAATAGTAATCAAATTCTGTGCACCATATCTATTCCACATGATACAATCAACATTAGATTCTGGATATAATTATAAGCAATGATATACTTACCATCAAATCATGCTCATTCTCTTATCAATACAGCATTGCAGCATGCCTAACTAATAGAATATATCACTCAAGGAATAAATGGTAGTAGTACCACCCAATCATTGCTATATACAATTTTTTTTTTTTTTTTAGGAAACAGATATCATGATTAACATCGAAGATACATATTATAATAAATTCAACTTCATTTCAAGCTCTAATTATAATGTAAAGATGTCACACGTAATAAACAGCTACTACCGCTGCTTAATTATAACGAATATGAGTGTATGTATTACCAGGATACAAATGTGGTTCAAGCAAACTTAAAAGATCTCTTTCAAAGAAGCAAAGTAAGCTGCACTAGTGACTGCAAACCACTGGATCATGCAGGGTAAAGTGGTAAACAACCCTTTGTTTGCAGGAATAAAAAGCGTATCTATCTTAATTGTTCTAAGAATTAATCCAGACCAGGATTGTGGCATTCCTGGTTTAATAGATTTTGAGGGTCCAGTTGCTCAATGATGACAAAAATGTCATAAACCAACCAACCAATGATGGTTGTTTAGTTCACGCTTTAGCACTGCCACTGAGAAATGCACCAGACATGCAACTGGTGTCTTTCTTTTAAGGTTTTAAGAAGCAATCAAATGATCAACAAGCCAACAATCAACCTCCTAATAAAATACTAATTGTTTCAAAACAGGTAGTACATAAACACGTATGATTTCAAAGATGTTTTGTCACTCTAGAAAAGAATCGAATTAACTCAATTCTTGTTATTAGGTGAAAAGCCAAGACAATTTAACTGTAAAATAATTAAAATCAAATATGTGAAAATAAATCTATCAAAGTTTTACCAAACATACCATCCCTTCTTGTACAGCATCCAAGGTGAAACCTTTGTGCAACAAAGAGAGGCGCAAAGAAAGCCAAATCTTTCGTTTTCCATTTTCTTTCTTGTCATCATCCAATTGCAAAACCATGCAAGGAACCAGCTGCCCTACATGAAACATTGTTGGAAGGAGATTGCAGTCACTGTCCTGGTAAAGAAACAAAAAAAGTTATTATTGTTATTGTTTCAGATAAATAATAATGGTAATAAATTTATAAACAGAGAAATATTGTGCGAGGAAACAGTCTCATTAGAGAAAATAAGCATTATGCCACCTCAATTTCATTATCTAAAACAGGATCAAGAGCATCAGTAACACGAGCTAATCCACGTAAGCCCCCTGGAAGATTAATTACAAGGTCTTTCTCATTCACTTCAGAAACAACTCCCCATAGTTTCATCCCTGGCAAAATATTCTGTCATACACAAAGGAAGTATAAGTTTACATTTATTCTGAAGTTTAGAACAACTGAAGATCCCTGACAATGTAATTTCACTAATCAAATTAGAAGGAGAAGAAATAAAATAGAAAAAAAATGAAAACATGTGGGGGTGGGGGGGGAGGGGACAATCCATCAGAAATTAAATAATTACCAAACTTTCTATATTTTTTTTTTGGAAAGTGATAAGAGTGATCTCAAAATATATAGGTGGATGGACAAGAATAAAAAGAACACGATTGGCTCCTTACTATTCTGCTTTATAGATCTTTCTATTGTTATTCTGCATCATAAGTCATAACATATAATAAAAATTCAATTCCAGAAGAATAAATTGTTATGACCATCTAAACAAAGCCATACTCAACAAATGCAACAACAGAGGATGTCAGATTGAAAGCCTACCATATATCTAGTTCATTCCATCTACCACTTGATATTGCATAATATAGCTTTGACACAAAGCAGGTGGCAGAAGAATCATTAACCTTTTTTTCAGAACTTCAGCTCTTACTACCGACAAAGCCTTGCCAAGCCTAGAATAAAAAATATTAGGCCCTTAAGGGCTACTACACATTTTGTATTCATTCCCGTTAACGCCTGCACTCAGAATACTAATTAATCTAACATCCCTTTTGAACTTTTTTCCGTACATATACAATACAAACAATAACAAAAGAACATACAGAAAGGGCAAAACCCAAGAACATTGGAATATACAGGATAACGTTCTAACATATCAATGAATTACGGCAGGCAGAATACTAAAAGGTTATAGAATTCAAATCACAATTACATGTCATGAATTCTAAAAGGTTTTTGGAAGCCTTCTGCTTAATGTAAATCACAGAAACCATTCAGGTTACGTAAATGATGAATATAGCTATAACTAAAACTAAGACTTGGTCACCTTCAAAGTGATCTTATTGGCATATCTTGGTAGTTTGCCAGTAATACCATCACCAAAAAGCGAACCGAAGTCATCAGCTGCTGCGTTGCTCTTCTTCTGCATCTTCTTCTTCTTTTTATCTAAGCCTCTGTCCTCCTCCTCGAACTCCGCATCAGCCTCGGCTCGTATTTCATTACGCTCCCTTTGAGTCAAGGAACTTCCTCCACCTACCAATCGACAAATTAACCAAAAGTTTTACAAACAAGACAAAATCAAAAGTTCGAAAAGTAAATAAAAATTCTAAACCTCGAGGAAAGACAGGAACATCATCGTCATCTTCAAGCTGCAAAGCAAGAGCGGTGTCATTGTTAGGTTCCTTCTTCTTGGAGACTTTGAAACGTTTCTTAGATGATTTGTTGAAGGTAGAACCGCCGCCGCTCTTGGGTTTTCTCTGGTGCGATTTCATGGAAGACGCAGGCATTACGGCTTCTTCTTTGTTAAACCCTAGTCAATTGAGAGGCAAGGGTTTAGTGAGATTTTAGGGACGAAGAGGAGGCTCTGTCCGTCTTCTGATTTAGGGGAAACTTCGTTTAATCCCTAAGGTTTAAAAAAATATCAGATTTGTAAAACTTTTTTATAAATAACTCTTTTGATCCCTATTTTTTCAAAACTTTTAAAAAAATCTAAATCGTCAATCAACTGACAGTCAACTATAACTTTAAGTAATTTAAATTGTAATTTAATAACTTAAATTTAGAGACATTTTAGATAATTTAATTAGTGAATTTATTTTTTAATAATATTATAAATTCATTATTTTATGAGATAATTGGGTAATTTATGTGTCACTAACAATCATCGAAAGTAAAAATATTCTTTAACGCATTTTGTTAATAATAACCACTAATTTACTGATGATTTAGATTTTTTTAAAGAGTTTTTTAAAAGTTAGAGATGAAAATAGTTATTTTTAAAAGAGTTTTAAAAATCTGATATTTTTTAAAACTTCAAAGACAAAATAAAGTTTCCCCTTCGATTATTATATTAGGGCTAACTAATTTTTCTACCCTTTTATAGTTGGGGTCAATGAATCGGGTTGTTTGTAATCCACCAAACAACAAATAAAATAAGTAGAATGGTTTAAAATTGGATTGCAACGGCATCATATTCGCTCATATATAAAATTAATACAAAAATATAAACGAGAAAATAGTTACAGTAATCATTTTTGGTTTAGGATTTCTTATTTATGTAGATTAGAATTCCTTTTACTATATTATATTCCTTTTACCATCTTCCAAGTATAATATTTTTCTATAAAATTCTACCTAGAATTACTTATTTTGCATGACAAAAAACCACAAATTATTGAAAAAAAAACAAAAAAAAATTAGGGTTTTGATTTAGTCTCCATGGCATCACCAAAAGCTCAAAAATCACCTACACAATCAAATAAGAAAATTATTTAAAATGGCCTATGAAAGGTGAAATTTTATTTTTAATAAAAAGTAGAGTATTTTGTAAATAAAATTTCAATAGTTTTTGTTCATTTTACATGTAATGTTTCTGAAATGTTTTCTCATAGTTGAACATTTTATGTACAATGTTATACATGAAATATTTTAGGCTTTTCAGTGGATTAAAAAGGGTTAAAAATTATAAGAACTTTGTTTAATATTAAAAATAAATAATTTTTGGGTCAAAATAAATTTTTTTCTTTTAAATGGGATATGTATAGAGGAGGGACATCTTTTTTATTTCTTGTGCTCAAACACAATCTAGAATCCACATCCTTGCCCTATTCCTATCTTAGGTTGCTACTGGGTTTCTTTCGGGTTTGTCATCGAACGAACCTAGATGGGTTCGATGACTTGGACAACCCACTTGGGTTTGTCGTTGAGAGAAATACTAATAATGGGAAGGAGGTTGATGTTATTATTGCGACGACGGCAGCTGTTACTGCTGCTAGTTCATCGCAATGGATGGAAGAGGAGAAGCGAATGAGACAAACCGAGAGAATGAGAGATAGTTGGAGAAGTGAAGAGGAAGAGAAAGAAGAAGAAGTGAGAGAGAGTAAGACACCGCTTAAAATGGCCTTTCAACTTCAAAAGCCAAAAGCCCCTTCCTAACAGAATGTCAAACAAGTTATAAGTCACTTACTATTTACCATATAACTTTACTATGTTTCTTATTAAGTCACTTACTATTTACCATATTACTTATTATGTATCTTGTTGCAGTGTACCATAAGAAAAATTGGGCAATTATTCAATTGGTTGATTCCAAAAGATATTACAGCAAGAGTTATTCTTTCATCCATAGGACAATATTGTTCGAGATTACCTAAAAACAATCCATTTCATTAATAGGGGGAAAAAAAAGTAACTCAAAAAAGTTGCAAGAATTCAATTGAAAACCCATAACACAGTTACAGCAAAGCATCCAAATTTGTTTTTATCCGTCACAAATACATTCAAATCCTTTGATCCAAAGGCATGGGTTCAATGACCATGGGATGATAGTTTCACTTCAATTATTATCAATCAAAATTATGAAAGCAATCTATTACTTTTTAAATATATATATATATCAATAAAATATATTTATAAGTTAGACTTTAAGTTTAATCATTTTTGCACCCAAATTTCAAACTAAAGAACATCGGACATGAGTTGATGAACAAGGGACATTTGATGAATGAAATAGGCTCGCAAAAGCATCAAATTAGTGAACCGTGCAAGTGGACTGTTAGATTTCAAGCTATCTCGCTTTATTGTTGCTTGAATTTGGATTAGGGTGTTTCAAGGTAATTTAAACTCTTTCATAATTTTTTTTTTTTAAATACTTTCATGATTTTGTTTTTATCCTAACGTTTTTAATCAAATAATGTATTAGCATAAACACCAATATATAGTCAAGATTTTTTTTTTTATTATTGGACTAGCCTAGAGTGCTGTCAGAACCAATTGTAATATAATTTTAAAATGCAGTTCGTGAATCAACGCATAGAATATGGGAGAAAACAACCCACGTATGTGAGGAAAATTACTCACATTAAATAGAACTTGTGAATTGAATCAACAATCTTTTTTTTAATATGACAAGTGGGTGGACTTTAAGTTTTACCACTACATCAAAACCACTTTTTTAATATGTAGTCAAGATTTGTTAATTTTTTTATCTTTCATGTAATGTATGCAAATGCTTCACTTAAATTCAAGACTCTTAATAAAAAGTCAAGGTTGAGAGAGTCTCTAACTCGTTTCAAGCACGATATGATTCCGTTTTGAGTTGGTTTTTTGTTTTTGTTTCTGTTTTTTTTTTTTTTTTAAATAGTTTTGCGTTGCTTCGATTTGTTCTTGGACGTAAGACACTTCAGCAAGGGTATTTCAGTAAATTAACGTTAGTTCCGCAAGAAGATCGGCGAATGCGATAGATGTGCAATGAAAATAGGTGTGGTGGGGTGTATTTAGTAGATCCAAATTCTATGTGAATGGTTTTGGGCGAAAATTATCCTAATACCCAGAGCATCTAGTTAACCGGTCCAAGTGTTGAAGAAATATGAAAGTGGGTCTATGGTGCTTCATCCGACAACTCAAAATGGTGGGTCTATATCTGCAAATCGTGACCGTTCACTCTGTCAAGAATTGGATATCAACGGCTGGATCAGGAGAACCTCAACAGTATACGTTTGAGAGACGGTTCTGGAAAACGAGAAGCAGGAACCTCAAAGCCCAGAGTCCAGAATCCTCCAACACAACATATAAAAGAGAAATAAAAAACCAAGAGAACAAGAACAAGATAGGGAGCAAACTCTTGCGTTTTGCAATTCTCAGGTCCCTCTCTTCTTCTCTGTGTATCGGTTAACGTTATATATATTTTTTTCGTAGGTTTTTTTTTTTTTTTCAATTTTTGCGGAATTCATTTTTGTTTGATTGTGTGTTTCTTGCAGGTTTTAACATAGAGTGCAAATGAGGGGTCGAAGCTACAGTTACAGTCCCTCCCCCCCACCAAGGGGTTATGGGAGGAGACGCAGGAGCCCCAGCCCTAGGGGTCGCTTTGGAGGTCGTGGTAGAGATCTTCCTACCAGTCTTCTGGTTCGCAACCTTCGCCATGATTGTAGGTCCGTTCCTGTTTCTCTTGCTATTTCCCTTATCGCTATGCAGATATATTGTTTTTTCTTGTTGTATTTTATTGTTCCGATATTTATCGCTTCACCTAGTTGAAAACATTTTATAGAGCGTACAAAGGTTTTATATGTATGGTTCGTATTTCTAGCTTGATGCCTTGAAAACCAAAACAGCAGTTGTATAAAGTAAGATGGTTGGCCTGGGTTTTTTTTTTACAAATTATAAGTTTAAAACTAATGCCTTTTCAAAAAAAAAAAAAAAAAACTAATGCTACTAGACAAGAATTGAATCTTTATTTTCTGTGCACTATTGGTATGTATTTTCACGTAAATTTATTGAAATATATATAATTTGCAGGCCAGAAGACCTGCGTGGACCATTCGGCCAGTTTGGTCGTCTGAAGGACATTTATTTGCCTCGAGATTATCATACAGGGTAAGTCATACCATTCTTTTGCATGTAATAGTTTTGGTTCCACAATAGTGAACTCTGCATTTAATAATAATGTCAACTTGTCTGTCTTCCTCACGTCTCATGTCAGTGTTTGGTGTCGGGATGTTTCTTTATTGTACATAATTGGTTTATGGGAATTTGGTGTTTTTATTGTAAGTGTTGAAGACACCTATGAAGTATTAAAAGAAAGAACCGTGTTGAAGAGAACAATGAAGTAATAAGAGTACTCTGTTGAAGACATCTTGAAGTAATAAGAGTACTGTTCAAGATGATCTTAATGTACATCAAGATGGGAAGGAGGTTGGGTTTGAATACAATTGTGAAGAAGTTCAAGTCTTGAAGACTATCAACTCAATTAAATTTTTGAATCCCACAAGGTTAGCAGCTGCATGATTGTTTTTAGTTGAATTGCATGAAGTATCGGCTTGTGCTTGAGATCTTTCCATATTGCACCGGAATCAGGACCGTGTTATGCTTTTAGCAATTAGCAAACACTTCTGAGATAAAGTATTCATATGAGTACGTTTTTATCTTTTATGGGACTTGTGATTTGTATGCTGCAGGGAGCCGCGTGGGTTTGGGTTTGTGCAATATGTAGACCCAGCTGATGCTGCAGATGCCCAATACCATATGGATGGTTATGTACTTCTAGGCCGACAATTGACTGTTGTATTTGCTGAGGAAAACAGAAAGAAACCTGCAGAAATGAGGGCAAGAGAACATTATAGGTAAGAATGGTTTTTTTGGCTTTTGAAAGTTATTTGGAAAAACTTAAATGTTATTTTAGAGATGAATGATGCAGTTAAGTGACATTTAGGGTCAAAAGTCTGCTGTGTATATTATATGACAATAGAAAAGCTTTTAAGGAATTCTCTTTGTTGTATGAGCAGTAATTGGAGGTTTATTCTAGGGTGGTTGTAAAATTGGCTGGTATTTTGATGTTACTGACTATGTCAACGTAATGGGGCGTAGCAGTAGATGGTCTTTTTGTATATGTTTTTGGTACTTACACATAAGAATAATTCTTTTGGTGATAGTTCTGGTGTTAGGCTTGTCTACTTCTTCACACTTATTCTTGTTCCCTAAACAAAATTAAACACTCAGACATTTTTACATAAGTGTGTATTGATTTATTATAATCCTGAGCTCTCCTAACTGTATAAACATTGTGTAGTAGGAACGATCTATATGTGCTAAGGGTAGGTCACAGTGTTGATTGATCTCTTTCGTCAAAAAGATAGACTGAACTCTTGTGAAAGGTCCTCTTTCTCTTTCTCTTTCTCTCTCTCTCTCTCTCTCTCTCGCACATCCAGACACAGATTGGGTTTCTCCTAGCAAAATTTAAATGTGCTAAGCGGTAGGTCACAGTGTTGATTGATCTTTTTTTGTCAAAAAGATAGACTCAACTTGTGTGTAAGGTCCTCTCTCTCTCTCTCTCTCTCTAACACACACGCACACACATTGGGTTTCTCCTAGCAAAATTTAAATGGTAGACATTTAAGGGGGAGTGTTGTCAATAGGGTGGCTTCCCATCCTTTATCACTCATTGAGTAGAAGCAAATTTAGGACCCATAACTGCATCTGAATTCTTGTCGTGTTTGCGCTCTAAGCTTTTGTTCATCACATATTTGTCTTATTCTTTTTCTAACAAATTCTACAGCAGGTAATAAAGTTTTTTGCCAATACACTTCCTTCTTCTCTTTTATCATCAAACCATTCTTTTAACTCTCTTGTTAACTTTTCTTCTATTTTTCCTGGTAATTTATTAACGAATTTCATCTCAAGATTTCAATTGTATGGTTGTTCTATTTGGCTCCAATATCTATAAAATAAATCTACATAATGGTCAATCACATATCTTTAATTGCTCTAGTAGTTCTTATGGTGTCTTCTTTATCTTCTAGAGATATACCTAATACAGCCTTTCTTATACAATCAATAAAATTAAGATTGTAATATTGGTGTCAAATTCATTCAATTCTTCTAAGTTATGCTTTTTCGCCCACACTCTCCATCCTAAACAAATCTGCTTTTCATTATGTCCTAGTGTATACTTTCTAAACAGATTAATTTATAATTAGGGTCTACTATAACTGATAAAGCTTCCATGAATGTCTTATTAAATTTCCTTCCCATCTATTAAATATATGTTTCCATTCGCTAGGTTTATGACCTTGTAAACTGAATACTAGTATATCCTTAGCTTCTGGAGTTAATTCCACTTTTCTAATTTAGTTTGAGCTTTGAATAGTCTTTCTGCTTCTTTATATCGTTCATTATTCTCTGGTATACCTCTTTGTTCTAGATGTTCTTCAACTACAGGTTTAGTTATATTTGTACTTGATTCTCTATTACTAGGTTCATTTCTAGGTTCACTAGATTCACCTTCCTCTATAGGCTTAATATCTTCATTTACTATAATCTCATTTTCTATATGATATATATTTTCTAAATTATTTTTAACTTTTTTGAAATCCTAGTTTTTTATCAATATTTCATGTGCAGATGTTTCCGGAGCCCTTGTGTTCAAATGCTTTTAATAGTAAAACAACATTTACTTATATCATTCCTTCATTGTTCTCATACTTTTATATGGATGTAGATATGGGTCTTAATTCTAATTGATGTGCGATAGAAGGTGGGCAGCCACCATTATTACAACACTGTGTCTGTGGATGTTTATCATAGGTTTTAAAGGTTGGTGATGATGATTTTGATGTTTTAAAAAATTTATTTCAGGGGTCGATCATATGATCGTAGGCGGTCTACAGTTCATTGCTATCGATCACCTTATTCTCGTAGTCCAAACAATTATTCCCCTCCACCCAGGCGAAGGCGATACTCAAGGTTTGCAACTTCTCTTTGTTATTGATGTTGGGATCTAATATTTGTATGCTGAAGTTGGGAATGCAGATTTTTTTTAAAGAAATGTTTGAATCTATAATTCAGGTCAATGTCACCAAGAGACAGGAGGTACAGAGGGCGATCTGACTCGAGATCACCCTATGGTTCACGGAGCCGGAGTCCAAGCAGGAGCCCTAGTCGTAGCCTCGACTACTCTAGATGAGCTACTCCTCAAAGATTCAATGCTAGGAGCTTGAATGATCAATGTAGTTTACTTATAATAAACAGATAAAACTTTATGGCTTTCTGAATTGGTAATGGTGACTTAATAGGCATTATGTAGAGTTATGGACCTGGTGTTTTCAACTTTCTATTGTTCTAATTGAGTTGCCCGCAGTTGAAGTTAACTTCATATATTCTTCCAACCATCTTGTTACATTTTATTCCAACCATCTTGTTTCAATTTTCTATTGTTCTAATTGAGTTGCCCGCAGTTGAGTGCCAGTGTCAGGCCCGTCAAAACTTTTGCCCTTGTTGTAATAATGGAATTGCGTCACAGGTGATAAAATTTATAGACTAATTTTGGATTTACTATTTTGTACAAATAGAAGCGTCGACGCAAACTCCCTTTACGGTTAAACAAACAAAATTTACAAAATCTTGGCTTGAAAAGACGATAGAGTTCATAATTCCACACAGCAACCAGATTGTATAAAAAGTCTAAACCCATCAGGTGCATCCAACTTATTAAATTTACCAGTTTGACCCTCCACTAAATAGAACTCTTGTGGCCCACATTCGAAAGCAGTCCCTGACACGAAAGTTGAGTCACCCAACTGGACCCTGCATGTCCCCACTCGGACCGCCGACTCGGAGTCCCAGTCGGAGTCTGTCCAATTAAACAACTTGCCATCTTTTTGAACCCGAACGCACGTTCTTGGACTTTGACTGTCGTTCCACGCCTCTTCTACTCGCTTCCACTCACCCCTCTCCACCGTATACGACTCAGCGCTCCCCTCAAAACGGCCTTGACTCTCGGTCTTGTACCCACCGACCACCCAAAACTCCGACCCGATAACCACGCCCTCGCACTCGTCTCGCTCCTGACTCATGGGAGGCAACTGAGTCCACTCGTCCTCACTCACATCGTATGCCCAGGCGGTGTTCAAGGCGTTCTTGCAATCGTCATGGCCTCCAGCGACAATGACCCGCCCATTTAACTCACCAGCTGCAAAGAAAGACCGATTATCCGGCATGTCCTTGCCTTGACTCCACCTCTGAGTCGTGAAGTCGTACACGAAAACGTGACTCACTGGACAGTAACTGGCCGGGTCCCAACCACCCATCACCACAAGCTTCCCTTGCGAGCTGCTTGTTCGACAGAAGAAAGGAAGCCCATTTGGGTACTTGGGAACCGGGTCGATCCGGTTCCATGTTCCAGTCAACGGGTCAAACACTGTGACTCCATAACTGGACGAAGCAACCGGCTTGACAGCATCCGGCTCCGACTTTGGAAGCGCTTGGATCAAGCAGGCGGCTTTGTGGGTGTGTCCTGCTTGCTTTCTATGGTTGTAAAACTCTCTGCTCTGGAAGAGGTCTCCCCAGCGTTTGCAGACTCGGGTGGCGACTGGGTGAGCGGTGGACTGCAACCGGATCAAGCACTCAAGAGCCATGTCTTCGGGTAAACCAGGCACCAAATCCTGAAACCGAACCATGCTTTCAACCAGTTTATGACTACCAAACAGGTTTGCAGGACGTTGGAGAAGTGAAGCGTGTTTATATAGCAGTTCTCTGGCGCCTGGAATTGAATTGAAATGTTTCGATGGGATTGAATTTAAGAAGATTGGATTGTGACATGCTCATTAGAATTAAATTAAAAGTAATAATGTTTAATTATTTAATGTATTATGAAATTGGATTAAAAATCATTATATATCATATTATTTTAATAAAATAAAATTAAAAATATCTTAATATTATTTTAAAAAATAAAATTTAATTCTTTAAAGTTAATTTTTAAAATAATATTAATTTGGTAATTATTATTTATATATATTATTTTTTAATATTTTCAATAAAAGTAATATTAAAAATAAATTTAATATTTTATATAATTAATATAAGAAAAGAAAGCAAAGCAAAAAAAATAAAGGAAAAGTTAAAAGGCAAAGTATCTTGTCATACATTTAAGCCATT
Source organism: Nephelium lappaceum (assembly GCA_021234005.1). Taxonomy (NCBI): domain Eukaryota; kingdom Viridiplantae; phylum Streptophyta; class Magnoliopsida; order Sapindales; family Sapindaceae; genus Nephelium; species Nephelium lappaceum. The sequence continues at coordinate 8,805,087 of CM038011.1, forward strand.
AAATCGTATAACCATTTTATTTCATTTTGATGGAATAAATTTATCCTATCAAAGTAGGATAAGATGGCTGGAAATCCCATACAATCAGTTAACGAATCATCCAATTTCAATCCCCGCTCCTGTACCAATCAAGCCCGTAGAGATGAGGAGCTGGCAGGGGAGAGCATTGGTGACTTGGATCATGAGATGAGTGTATTTGTAGTTATCGATAGTGTTGGATTATTTAAGAAAAGTCGTGAGTTTGGAATTGCGTTACACTGCATGCATCTAGAAGTGGCGATGGGTTGAAAAAGTGAGCAAGTGGTCTGTTTGGGTAATGCAACTGGATCGTTTTGTCAAATTATATTAGAAGTGATATATGACCCATCACTACGTGACTGTTACTGGTTATGATAACACCAGGGACAGCAAGGCATTAGGCATGGCAACACAAATACATGTTTTATACTTTCATTTAATTATGATAAGAACAAACTGGCTAGTTGCTTTACTTTAGGGTGTGCAACTTGCGTTGATGTATTCCCCAAGTTACATATGTCAATGGAGACTGTATCCAATAGAAGTTGATTGGTATATTTATTAGTTTTGGGGTCTCTTAATATGTGTTGTGCCCTGATAGCAACTTATATATATATATATATATATATATTCTCATTATTTAAGTCAATTTCAATTTTTAAAATGTCATCAATATTTGACTAATTGCACATGAAATTCCTATGGGTGAAAGATGATTTGATGTCTTATTTGTGATTAAAATTTGTAAATCAAATTATGCAGTAAAATATAAAATTAATTCCATGCTATAAAATAAATTTAATTTACCTCTCCTATATAATAAAACTTATTTTATTTTGTTTTTATTTTTGTTAATTAATACATTTTAAATTCGAAAAATAATCTCATGCTTTCGAAATTAAGTAAAAACCCAACATGGGGTTTTGGCTAACATTGGAAGCCAATGAGTATTTATTTAATTTCAAAATTATTTGACTATTTTTCAATTTTAGTTCAATCATATAGCAGAGTTTTTCAAAAACGATTTGGGTTTTTTTGGGTTTTCTTCTTTCTTTTTTTTTAGCACTAAAAAACTGGTTACATATTGTACTAGTATCATAGCATTTTTTACTGTTTAAATTATTTAATAATAAAATGGGATATTATGAAAAAAACCCCTGAAAAGCAAAATAATTAAAAATTACATCCGATTTTCATTTTATCAGGTAAACCATCCTCTGCTGTTGAAAAAAACCCAACCGGTGTTAACATTAAAGGGTAAAATGGTAATTTAATAAAATAATTAAAATTTTAAAATGAAAAAAAAATTATAAAAAACTTTTAAAAAAATTAAAATTAAAAAAAATTCTTTTCATTATCCTAATTTATCAATTCAACACATCAATTCAAAATCTTAAACATAAAAACACATTACCAACATCACAAACAACAATCCCAAAATACCAAAACAATCAAAAAACATCAAAATCCAATCAATCAAAAACAACTACAAAAAAAAAAAAAAAACCACAATCAACCCAATCAAATCGAATCCAAAATTAGGTTCGAATTCGAACCCAATTCTGGGTTCTTTTGAACCCAGTTTTGGGTTTGAGTGGAACCTAGCCTTTGGGTTCCTTCGAACCTAGAAACTGTGTTCGAATTGGAACCCAGATCTGGGTTCGATTCGAACCTAGAGAAGAAGAAGAGCAGAAGAAGAAGAAGAAGAATAAGACGAGCAGAAGAAGAAGAATACGAGCAAAAGAAGAATTGAACCCTGAGAACAACAAGAGTAGAAGAAAAAGAAGAAGAAGAAGAGTTCTAGACGAAGAAGAAGAAAACGAGCATAAGAAGAAGAAGAAGAAGATGAGCAAAAGAAGAAGAAGAGCAGAAGCAGAAGAAGAAGAAGAGATAGTGGAGAGAGAAATGAATTTTGTGTGAAGAAATTTTTTTTTAAATATGTTATTTTTTATTTAATATTTTAATTAATTAATAATTTAAATGATATTTTAGTCATTTCGTAAGTTTGAAGGGTATAAAAAAAAAATTTATAGGATATGATAAGAGTATTTTGGTCATTTCACTATTTCAGATGAAAAATGTTAATAGTTTGGACGGAAAGTTAACAGAGGGGGTGGTTCACCTAATAAAATAAAATCATATGCAATTTTTTATTATTTTGCTTTTCAGGGGGGTTTTTCATAATATCCCTAATAAAATTGTCATTATTTCAAAATTTTAGAGAGATGCTAGAAAAGTTGATTTCAGTTTTTTGGTACTAGTTAAATATAACACCAGTTATTTGGTGTTATTTGTTGTCATTTATTTTATTTTATTTTTTCATTAAAGACTATATGTGTCGACAAATTAATTAGAATATTTTATACCGACCACCAATATGAGTTTGATGACGAGTTCATTTATGTCGGAGAAGACAGCTAGTTTGATTCTTATAATCAACTCTCTTTTGGTATTATTTATGTTTATCCCCAAGAGGGCTTTTGTTAATGACATTAAATAGTGCACTACATGTAGGTTTACAAACACAAAAGGTCAATATATATACTATGACCCATGTGCATGCTAACCTCATTGGTCATTTGATAATCCCAATATGATTTTTAACCAATGGGTGTAACTGGGATTCAACCAAATTAATTAAATATGATTTTGTACCAGCATCATGTACACGCACACCGATGAAACTTATGTACCTGTTGCAACCTTTGCTTTTTCATTTTGTCCATCTTTTTGGTTGTATCTATTTATGAACTTTATACTGAAAATAGGACGGATTTTTAAAGTGGAAATTACTGGAAGTAAACCACAAACAAAATTCTTAGTGTGTATATATATACACACACACAAAACAACTCCTACTATCAGATCAAATGTCAATCAAAACCTACAAATGTCTCAACTGAATTTGCAGCTCAAAAATCTACTCCCAATATAAGAGAAGATTACCCACAATTAGTAGGAAAATTATCACTCTATATTATATAATTGCAAGCAATCGAACCTTGCACCTACGAGTGAGCAAGGCAAGATAGTTGTCACCACTATAGCAACCCATCTCACTCACCACAAACAAAATTCGAGATACAACCTGTAAACTATAGTATTTTGATTGTTGGTGGCATTGGTTTAGAGTTTTATGAAAAATCTGGAGCAAAACCCATAATGAGCAATTGTTCGGACATTTCATGTTTGTATACATATGTGAAATGTCTAACATTACGTGAAATGATTCTACAGAAGTTAATCTACACATGAAATGTTTAGAAATTACATGAAATATGTAGAAACCAAAAACTTAAAAAAAAAATAAAAACTAAAAAATCACTATTTATCCAAATCCAATCACCAAAACTTAAGAAACAAAAAATGAATGGATTAATGAGACCTTTAAATCTGGTTTCAATTTGGAAGACGATTGTTCATCTTCTTCGCCAATGACTAGATTTAATGGCTTCATTAAACCCAGTTTGGTGAAACAATCGAGATTAATGAGATCATTAAATCCGGTTTCTATGGTAGCTTCTTTTACCTTAAAAATCGGGATTGATGGCCATTAATCCTAGCTATTTCAACAAATCGGGTTAAACACAATGGTTGGTGAGAAAGACGAACAGTCATCTTCCACATTGAAATCTCAAAACAAAACACTATTTTCTAAATTGAAGTCACATTATCAACCAAAACAAACACTGTTTATCAAAACTCAATCACCAAAACTTTTTTTTTAAAAAAAAAAAAAAGAAGAAGAAAACCTTCAACAAATCACAACAATTTCAAGAAATAGTGAGGGGAATGCGTACCGTTTGAATAAGGGAAAATGGTGGCATTTTTAGACATTGGCTGTGCTTAGTGAATGAACAGTTGGCAAACCACCAATGAATGGTCAGTGGGGTCAACGAATGGTCAAGGGTCGCACAATATGTTAAACAAGAGGTTGAAAATGGTGAATGGGAGCTCAAACTAAGTTTCAATGGGGTTTATATATGTGATAGTATTTCTAAAATTATCCATGTCAATTTTAAAAAGAAAAATAATAATAAATTAAATGATAAAGGTATATAGGTAAATTCATGTCAGGGGCAATTTCGTAAACTTAGATATATGATGTAATTGGTTTGTTTAAGGGGCTAAAAACATAATTTTCTACGGGAAGGGTTAAAAGCAAATTTTACTTTTGAAATATGGTTAGTTTTTGAAATTCCTACCTATTTAAATGTGTTTGCAAAAAGTTTTAAATGTATTTAAATATTAAAAGTAGTAGTTGAAATAAGTTGGGACAGTAAGGAGAAAAATAGTGTGGTTCTCGTATTGTTTTGTGTCGAAAATTTATTTTACCAAGTTTTTATTTGAGATTTTCATAGTAGACTGATTACAGTTTTTAAGTATTAGTTGGATGAGTTTAAAGTTGAAGTGGTTTAATAGTAGCTGATTGGTATAATTTCATATTAGGTATTGTATGAAAAATTGTACAGTCAAATAATTAATTTAGGGGCTGTTTTGGTCCGATTGGTGAGAAGCTGTTAGTGATTTAATTAGAGGTCATTCTTATGTGTGTAGGAATGCATCTTGAATGCTTGAAAATACTTGTTTGAAGTGTTAGATAAAAAAGGAATTAAATCAAGAAAGCCGAAATTGGATGAATTTACCATAAGCAATTATTGCATGTTTTTGTTTGAATGATTCGAAGTTTTTTTTCATGTTTTTTATGAATTAAAGTGTTGCTGACTTCATGATTAACTTGGTGATTAATTAAGAAAGAAATCAGATTTGTTTCGTTGATAGAAAAATCGCATTGGTTAGAATTAAAATTGGTTGATTGTTTGCATAATTATTTAAGTTATATCCAAGTGATTGTGAGTCATTTATGTGCATGATTATTTAGGTTATACTCGAATGATTGTAACTTGATTGCATAAGTTTTAAGTGGTTGTATTTTTTTTTTTTTTTTAAAAAAAAGTTTAAGTGGTTGTGTTTATGCTTGATTGCATCACTTGCATTTGTGTGTTTGCATACACATGCATTTCATATTATAACTTTTGAAGTCAAGTAAAAAAGGGGTAAGAGCTAAAAAAAAAAAAGGGAGTAATAGTAACACCTAAACTCAAGAGTTTAAATACGACAATCTCATGGTGAAAGAGAGAGAAAATTCTATAGGTTCAAAAAGTGTTGGTTGTAGCATTCACCAAAGAGTGGCGAGTGTAGGACCTGAAGTTCTATATGCGTTGAAGTTAGAAACTCGAAGAAACTATTTGTTAAAACTCCAATATGGAGAAAAAAAACTAGAGCTTGCAGATTTGTTGATGAGACAAGAGGATAGCTGGGACGTATAAAACCATTTCATTTTAATATTAGAACTTAAGGTGTACAAGTTTAATACGGATCGATAACTAGTGCAAATGCTAGTAGGTCAAAACTTGAGTTTATAGTGGATTGTTTTTACTGGATGAGGTCGCACAATTTCTTTCCTCCTCAAGTTTTAAATTTTCTGATGGACCAAATAGATGAGTATATATTATATTTAACCTAATATAATTAATTTAATTTAAGTAAAAATTTGTCAATTCAATCTAAGATGAATCCAAAAGATTGGCTGAACAATTGATTAAGCCGTGGACAATGTAATTGATGAAATGTGGATAAGAGCTGGGTCACTTTGTGACTACGAAATTGATGAGCCACGTCGATGTGGATACATATTAAGAGAATTTAAATACGAGTTGACTCAAACGACGACTCCATTTTGCTTGCATCCATTGCAAAGAGGACCCATCTTCACTCCACTACAATCTAGGATATTATTTTGTATTGTATTTAAATTTCAGAGTTCTGTTTCAACTCATTGCAGTTTTTATTTACACCATTTATGTATACCATGTAAAAATATGCAAAGCATTATAATTTAATAGGCTATATATGAGTATGTATTCTTTTATAATTCAGAAATTTACAAAATCTGTTAATTCAAGTTTGAAATTAAATTTTTCGTCGAATCTTATAATCTTAAAAAAATGGAAACTATGATTTTCAATCATAGAGATATTAATAAGACGATTCGAACTCTGAAATTTATAAGAGCAATCAAATTATAGGTTTAATCATTCTGTTGACCTTTTACGGACAATGAATTATGTTTGAATTGATATTAATGGAATATATTACTGTTAGTCTGCCATATAAATATAATAAATTGCAATGATTAGTGTTATAATTTTTGGCATGATTTATCAAATAAACTACACTTGATTTAATACACAATGTCGTAATTGAAAATATTTAGTCTTGATTTAATGTTAACCTAAAGTTCAAACAGAAAAATTCATATTTGATTCAATCAGTTAACTACTCAGTTCGTTAAAAGATTCAGTTGTTTCATGTGAAGATATATCGGCTTAATTTAGCTCATTTAGCCTAGAAAATGTTAACAGTAAAGTCGATTTCATGAATCTTCTTCAATTAAATAATTTAACTTGGTTAGTTTTATTTTTATTTATTTGTCAATGATCTAGAAAGTCACGAAATATTTAAAAATAAAATTGCTAGGAGGGTCCAATCATTTGGCACTCTCCATTATTAAATGGGACATATCTTTGTTAAAAGAGAATCCGGGATATTTGGTTTGCTGTATAGCTTTTAAGAATTTCTAGAGGTCATTTTCTGGGCATGATTCAATAGTTGTTGTTCATGCAATACACACTTCTGATTTCTTAAATTATTGGCAGCTTCAAACAAGATGGTTATTTATGAAATTTTTTCTTATAGACACACGAACAGTGAACTTCAAATGTTTTAAATTTATTAAAAGATAAAGAAATTTCAACTATACAAATATAACTAAACTGCATTTAAAAAATTTAATTCTCTTTATTATATGCACATCCTCTCTTAATACAAGTGTGAGAAGGGCTCAATTTTCACCCAAACTTGTTGTTTAATAATAAATTTCCTCAGGTCCTGATAAATTTTTAATTTATTTTTATTAATTTTTTTTTAAATATATATATGTCTTTGTCAAATATAACTTAAAAGCATTAAATATCCGTTGCTCCCATCGACCGCGTTCACTTAGAGGGAAATGAAAGTAGCCTACTGTTTTTCAAAGTTAGGGCTGCAATTTTCTTGAAGTCAGTGGGAGGTTTATGCAACGATACTTGAGAGGGACATGGTTTTTGTTTGACTTGATTGATTGGAATAAGTGAGGTCTTCTCATTTCTTTTTTCTTACTGGTGTTAAATGTTTTTTTCTTTTTTATTTTTAGATTTTGACCTAAATTTTTTATTTAAATAATTTGATATATGAATATTAATATTTTTTATCAAAATTCATATCTAAATAATATAATAAATAAGTTATCAATATCATATTAATTATTATATCATTTTATAATTTATAAATTTTTAATAATTAATATATTAAGTCATTTAGATAAAAATTTTTGTAAAAAATTTATATTAGGCAATGAAAATTGCCCTAAAGAGCTCATTGATGCCGTGGAATAGATGTAACGTTTCATTTATACATTAAGTGACGGTTTCACATTGGCGAAAATCTCGCCCAAATATTCAAGTTGATTTGGGTGCTTCTATTGTTTCACATCAGTCTGTTAAGATCCAAACATTTTAGTTTGCACGCCATGAAAATGTCGGAAAAAGAAAAAGTGAAGACAAAGACAGGAGGATAAGACTCCACACCCTACAACTTCGACTGGTCGATTGTAGTTAGTGGAGAGCATTTTCTAACTTATGTCTCAATATTCTAGCTTGTGAGTTACTAGGACGTTTGCACTTTTGGTCACATCATGGGCTCCATTTATTTTATTTAATTATAAAGTAAAGTGATAGCTATCATCACCAATAAGTTGAGATATTTTTAGATTAAACAGTCCAAATATGATTAGGAATTATAGATAAATATATTTTTGCATTAAAGAAGATAAATTTATTCATAGATGCTCGTAAATATATATTGTAAAATTTAAATTATTATTATAAATATATGGGAAAAATGATAGAAAAAAAATTAGATTAACCACATGAAATATGAACAAATATTAATAGTCTAATTTATTTCTAACAATCAGACCAGTTTACACAAGTTTATGTGTATGTTCCTTGTTTTATAAGCTCAGCTTCTCTGACCGACAGTTGGCTGTTATTCTACTTTTTCATCATCAAATTCAGCATTGGATTAATACGTTGTATGCTCCAGGGCCCATCTGGAGTCTTGCTGTCTCTTTAAAGTTTGAATGCAACCTCCTTCTAGAATGTTTTCACAAGTTTCATATATATATATATATATATATTATTTCAATAAAATAAGTTTCATAAATAAATTTCATATATATATATATAAGTGTTTTTATAATTAAGTATATTTGATTTTAAAAGTAAGAACCAACCAATCAAATTCATCTATTATATTATCTCTTCTAAAATAAATTATCTATTCTATTTAATTTAAATGCAATGAATAAATTTGATTGGTTGGTCCTTACTTTTTAAAATAAGATATACCTGATAATAAAAACACTCATATATATATATATATATATATAAGAGATCATTCTTCAACAAATACGTTATGAAATTTTTATTTCAGGACCATAAATTATAACTACTAATTTCTTGTGGATTACACCACAATTATGAAACTCATTGAAAATATATGTGGTTATAATTAGTAGTTCTAAAAAACAAAAATTTAAGAATACATATATAAGGTCGAACTACAATATGTTGTCATAGAGCGAGTCTTGTCTACCAGCTTTTAAGTAATCCAACAACCTATGTCATGTACAAATCAAACGGAGAGAATACATCGGGGTAATGTTGGGCAAAGACCCTCTGACGCATAAATCAGTAAACCGATCATAGTATGACAAGTAAAATAAAGGTAAAGCATTGTTTGACTATAAGTAGGACAGTATAATGTCGTTAGTGGTGTAGCAGCATTGACAGTGGCTTGAGATGGCAGTACGACACTAAAAAGTGGCACTAATGAATGTGGTCGATGAGTCTGGAGATGGTGGTGCACCAGTTTAGCTTTGAGCTAATGGATAAAGAAATGTGCTGGAGAATGTTAAGAATGGTAGATCGTCAGAGTCTTGACTTGAAGCTGATCGGAGTTAGATCACAGAGCTGCCTAATGATGATCCGACAAAGTCTTTGTATGAATGAGAGTTGGGCTCCTTTGCCCTTATGATGTAATGCCCTTTTATAAGTGATCCATACTATAAGTAGGAACATTACCTAGTTTAAGTGAAGTTAGGAGTTTGAGTTTGAGTGAAACAAGAGACTGTCAGAGTCATCCCTAGATTTCAAGTGATGATATGATTGATTCACACTTAGACTGTGTTTCTATTTTGTAGATTGTTGAGTACCAGTGGAACTAGACTAGTGGTAAATAGGCTGAGGAGAAAATATGGACACTGGGCCTGTGCTAGGTCAACTGGACAGTTGGGCCAGTTCACCGGAAGGTATTTTGGGCGAACATTATGGGGCCTAATCTAGGGTTAGGTTGACCAAACCGATATGTCGGTCTACTAAATTCGCATTAAGCTTGGACTAGATAAACGAAATCAATGGACTCATTTACTGAAACATGAGTTAGATCGTAAGCCTAGGTTGACCGATCTAATGGGCCAATCCACTATGATAAGCTTTGGGCTTATGCTTTTGGGCCTAGATCTCCGACCACTACAATATATATATATATATATGTATGTATGTATATATTTTTTTGTTGTGATTTACTTAAAATCAGGATAAGCACTGTTTTGTTTATACATGAAATGCTTGAAATTTAAAGATCCGTACTTTATTAATTCAAGATGATAACTATTAAACAAGGCATGATAGCGTTGTGATGTTCATAGCCGTCGAAACTTGTATGTGCACTCATTTCGTAAATATGGCTTCTAAATTTATTTAAAAAATAAAATTTAATTTATAGTTAGAAGCCATTTGATATGAAAGTATAATTTCTTTAATTTCATTGTATCAGATTCTTATAAGTTATAAATAATACTCATTCACACTTATTTAATTATCTAGTTTATGATTTTCCTTTTTATAGTTTAATTTATTTTCATTTTGTATAAAAATCAATAATGAATGGAAAATTAAATAAATCATATTAAAAAAATTTTAGAAAAATAAGAAAAATTAAAAAGAGATTAAAAAAAAGGATAAAAACTAATGACAAAGTTTGAAACAATAAATGTTTGAGTTAGGTTTATTTATAATGTAATACAACAAAATTAAAAAAAAAAAAAGAAGATATTTTAGATATTAAGTTGGATATAATTACAAATTGGAATTTTTAAAAGGATATGTAAAGGGATATACTTACAAGAGTAATATATATATGTATGTATGTATGTATGTATGTATGCATGTATGATATTTATATTTTTAAGTATGCACTTATAGTTTTTGGGGTTACAAATATCGTCATTATCATCATTTAGGGCAATTTGGTATTGCAGTAGCTTTACAATAATCACTTTTAGTTATATCGTATAAATAATTGACTGTAAAGTTAATCTGGTTATTATTTGATTAATTCAACTGTAAAAACTATTGTAAACCTTAAAAAGTAGTATACATATATTAAGTAGATTTTAAGTTAATTGTTACGAATTTATAAAATATCTAAAATAGACATAAAATAATATATTTTTAATTCTATTTGATACAAATATATTTTCATATAGTCAAGGTTGGCATTGAAACATCTTTATATAAAATTCTAGAGAATGATTTGATCATTTAAAAAATTCATTAAATCTCACAACAAATTATTTCATAATCATTTTTACAAATCCTCACCTACTTCTTAAAATTACTGCTAAATTTACTCAATTTATTAAGTAATCACTTTTGAAAGTTTTAGTAAATTCCTATTTTATATCAACATTATTAAATAATTAGATTTTAATTTTTTAAAAGCAATATCAAATGGTGATAAATTAATTAAGTGATTTGAACTGGGAATGTTTATCTGATTGTCACTTGATGTTTTGAATGGTCCACTGGCCCTAGAAGAATTGAAGGTGGCCCGTTATATCAGAGTAGCCATGGGCTTTTATTTCTGATGTCGATAGATCCAGTAGGGTTTGCAAAACTTTCAACGTATGTTTGTATTGAAAAGATCCTTGGAGTCATTGGTATTTGAATTTGTTATATGATATTTTACTGGGTATTTTCCTATCGTTTAAGTTCAACTATTGGTGTGGTTGGCAGACCGATGCAGTGACATCTATCCTTTTGATCGCTGCTATTCTTTAACAATTGATTTAAAGTTCAAACTTGTTATTGAACTTTAAAATTCGAACTTGTTTTAACGTATGTTTGTATTGAAAATATCCCTGGAGTTATTGGCATTTGAATTTATTATATGTTATTTTATTGGGTATTTTCTTATCGTTTAAGTTCAAGTATTGGTGTGACTGGCGGACCGATGCAATGACATCTATCCTCTTGATCGCTGCTGTTTTTTAACAGTTGATTTAAAGTTTGAACTACAAAAACTTCATTTGATTTGTGGATAATTTTTTCGTTTGCATGGATTGTTTCTCCGCTTCTGAAAGTCTAATGTTGAGCTTTGTCTTCAAGCCCTATATTAGGAGGGTTTGATAGTGATAAATGTTCTTATAATATAAATATATATATATATATACATATAAATATAAGTGACCTTAAAAAAAAAAAAAAAGTGCATCGAAGAGGAAAACCCGTGGACGAAAATGATTTTGACCCTTTTTTGCTTAAGGGATCCAAACAACACCTAAGAGCCTGTTCTCGCTCCTCTTCGCGCGCTCTCGTCTTCTCTGTCACTTCTCTTTTTCTTTTCTTTGCTCTCTCCGATCCGAATTTTGGTACAGAGATAGGGGTTTGAATGGTGGCCGAATTTTTGGTTGCAATCTCCTTCCGACGAAAACGCGCAACCAGCGACTGAGAGGCGACTTCCTTCTCTCTATTCCTGGGTTCTGTGTGGTTCTCTCAAGAATACTCATCCAACCTCAGTTTACTTTTTCACAGCCTGGGTAGCTTACGCTATTCCTTTTGATTCCTGAAAATGGTTCTGCCTCTATTTCTTCCTCTTGAGCAATCATTAGCTTTTACTGTCAGTTGATGCCAATTTTTAGAATTCATTTACCTGCTTAATTTTCACATTTTACTTGATTTCGATTAGGGCATTGTTTTGTTTTCTTCACTTTGTGATTTGCTTAATTTTCACTTTGTTGTATGGGTTTAAGTTGCGCAAAGCCTATGAAACCAATTAATGTTGATGAGCTTTTATATGGTTGACGCAAAATCCTTTTAGTTACGACGTTATGATAGTTCTGTTTTTAGTGAATGACAATAAACTATCAGTTTCACTTTATAACGGCTTGTATTGTCAATGTCTTACTCTACAGCTATTTGTTGAAATATGTAGACATCGATGCGTTCTAAATGTTGGCATTGTGGCATTTGCATGTCAGATTGACAATTATATTCCTGCAAAAGTGCCTTTCACTTGTTTTAAATTCACTGATATTTATAACATTTAACATAAATCTGTTTTTATTTTTTATTTTATTTTATTTTGTTTTTGGTTTTAATTGCAGGTGCGAGATTTGACTTAATGGAAAATCAGAAGCATAGAATTCTGATGGTCTCTGATTTTTTTTATCCGAATTTTGGAGGTGTGGAGAATCACATTTATTATTTGTCACAATGCCTGCTAAAGCTTGGTCACAAGGTGAAAGAATGTCATTACCAACCCTTTTGTAAATTGCTTTTTTGAACCAGATGGGTGCTCTCCTGTCTACCAATAGGTTCATCAATCACCACTTTCCTTTTACATATAGTTATTATTTATTATACAACTTATTTGGTTATATAAACCAAATATAATTGCTCAGGTGGTGGTTATAACCCATGCTTATGGAAATCGCTCAGGGGTGAGATACATGACTGGTGGCTTGAAAGTTTACTATATTCCATGGACTCCATTTCTTATGCAGAATACTTTACCAACCTTTTATGGGACACTTCCAATCATAAGGACAATCCTTATTAGAGAAAAAATATCACTGGTGCATGGGCATCAAGCCTTCTCGACTCTCTGTCATGAAGCTCTGATGCATGCACGCACTATGGGGTACAAAGTTGTATTTACTGATCATTCGCTATATGGTTTTGCTGATGTGGGAAGCATCCATATGAACAAAGTCTTGCAGTTTACTTTAGCAGATGTGAGCCAGGCCATTTGTGTTTCTCACACTAGCAAGGAAAACACGGTGCTACGTTCTGGTCTGCCACCTGAAAAGGTTTTTGTAATACCAAATGCTGTGGACACTGCTATGTTCAAACCTGCCCCAGAGCGACTAGGCAGAAATGAAATTATTATTGTTGTCATTAGCAGATTGGTTTATCGTAAGGGTGCAGATTTGCTTGTTGAAGTCATTCCAGAAGTTTGTCGAATGTATCCCAATGTGAGTTATTTTGAACATGGTATGGCTTTTGATTTCTGTGTTTTTATGCCTTTATAAAACTTGATTTTGTTATCTTGACATGGGATTGGTCCTCTAGTCAAATACCTTGTTCGTTCTTTTTTTTTGGATTGATTAAATTCAAGGTAGTTTTACTACCCAATTTTGAGTAGGAAGGTCCGTGTCAACCTTCTGGTATATAAACAGATATACTTAATGTCTAAATGATTTGATAAACTTTCATTTAATTGGCATATTGAATGATTATATTAGTCTCTGCATTAGCATCTTAAGATACAAATGGATATGATTGATTGCTTTGTTTTTTCTTCTGCATTGTAACTATATAATGTATTTGTTACTTTTCTAAGAACCTGGTTTGATTCTTACTTCTGGAATCTAGTTGTATCGGCTATTGTGCCTTCTGGATTTTTCCTAAGGGCTTTAAACCAATGGTACTAGGGCATGCTTGCTCTCATAAATTACAGCATTATAACCAAAATCACCCTCAAAAAGGAAATTCTATGCATAAATCTATTATGTATTTTCTAACCTATGAAACTTCAGGTCAATATTGTGTCAAATTTCCTATTTCATATTTCATGATCTCCATATGTAGGTCTGTTTCAATAATTATAACTTTTGTCTTATTTGTTTTGAAAGAAAATTCCATGTCTCCATCACTGTACGTTGAGATCTTAACATTCATCAGCAGCGAGTGTGTTGAAGTTTAATATTCACTAGTGGCATGAAGGATCACTCTAAAAAAGAATGCTGCCTTTATGGGGGACCTAATATCAGTCTACTGATGTAATTATTTGGCTTTTCTGTTGTAATATGTTGAAACTTGAAAGGGAAATCTAGTGCATAGTTAAGATTTAACATTTTGGAATATCTATTTATTTGTAATTTATCATCTCGTTTGTATGCTTGTGTTAAGGTCCGTTTTGTTGTGGGTGGCGATGGACCTAAACGTGTGAGGTTGGAAGAGATGAGGGAGAAGCATTCTCTTCAAGATCGAGTCGAAATGTTGGGTGCCGTGCCTCACGCTCAAGTACGATCTGTCTTGATATCTGGCCATATTTTCTTAAATAGGTATAATTCTGATTGAATTTTGTATATCTTTTTATTTTTGTGGAGATTGCTAACGATGACCTCCTAAATTAGTCCAAATTTCTTTTTAACTGCAAACAAAACTTTAATTGCTTTTAGCTACATTGCAAGATTTATTTTCACTTCATTGCCTATAATTACCAAAATGCCCTCAACCTAAAGATACATGTTCTTGCTGTTTTCTTTTTCCTCCTTTTTCTCTATTAGAATCTCATTGCTCTCTATCATCTCACTTATTTTATACCACTAGCACCCACAATCTTGGAAACCAAACGCTAATTTGATTGGGATGAAAATAATCTCAAAATCAAGTTGGATCTTGGAAAGAGGTGAAGGTTGTCGGAGGCAGAAGTTTTGGGGAAAAAAAGTTTGATTTGTGAAGATGGTTGGTTAAGATGTGTTATTCTCTTACCTTTTCTTTTTTTCTTTTTTTTTTTTGTGAAGTAGTGTTATTCTCTTACTTCAGTATACTCATTTTAGTTGTAACATCATAGGTTCATGTATATTGTGTGGTATTTGTATGATTTTATAGTTTGATGAAAAATCAGTTCCAACACTCAGTCATTCTTCATTTCCCATAACATTTCACAAACCAAAAAAATGTAAAACCTTTAGGTAAGAAATGCGGAACCTTCTGGGAAAAAAAATAAAAAAGAGAACTTCATAGTAAAAAGCATGAAATCTTCTGGAAACCTAACTTTTGCGTCATCATTGTCCCTCTCCAGGAACTTTCGTACAACCTTGTAGGCATTGTCTCTCTCTCCAATGGGTGGTTTCTCTCTCTACCAGCATGCTTTCTCGCTCTAGGTTTTATGTGCTTTCTCTCACTAGAAGTGAATATTAAGGAAAATGGAGGGAGGGGAAGATGTTAAATTAGGGTTATTTGGGTAATTGCAATCCTCAAGTGGCTAAAAACAATTATATTTTCATTTGCGGTTAAAAACGAATTGTGTATAATTTAGGTGATTAGTTGTTTAATTTGCCCTTTTCTTTTATTCATTTGATTGCTTGTTCAACTTTCTTGAAATGCTTGCACATGCGCTGGCTCAAACACTGATTTGTATGTATCATAATCATCTTACAGTTAGTTAAAATGATGTATTATTGATCTACTTGGGCATTTTATTTTTTGTAAAATTACAAGAAAAATAGAGATTTGACGATTAGAAATATCTGTACATGTGCACTAATAAGGATAATGATTTACAATTTCATTGTCACTGGATTTATTAGCAAAATCATAGCATTATGTATAGTTTCTCCAGTATCATTTTACAATTATCTTTACATTCACTTAGCAGAATACAGAGCAAATATATTATCTTTCAGGTAAGCAATGGAATGTAAATGGCCAAATTTGTAATTTTGCTAATTTTTAATTAGATATGAGATGCTTTTATCCTCTCACTGGATGTTATCTAATTTGAGTAATACATTTCTGGCAGTTCTTTAACTGAAGCCTTTTGCATAGCCATATTAGAGGCTGCCAGTTGCGGATTATTAACAGTCAGTACACGTGTCGGAGGTGTCCCGGAGGCATGTATCACGAGATGTTTATACTCAACCTTGCCATTTTGTAATAACTTAGTCATGACATGTGAAAATAATATAATTTCTACAAATTTTTAGCGATTAAGCAAGCTAAGTTTTTCCCTCTGCTTGCTATTGTAGGTTTTACCAGATGACATGATTGTACTTGCTGAACCTGATCCTGATGATATGGTATTGGCAATTGGGAGGGCAATATCGATAATTCCTAAAATTGATCCACAAGTTATGCACGAACGTGTGAGTGTATTATTTTAAAAGAATCTTAAACTTCTTAAGAATTTGACATCTTGTTTATTTGGCCAAATGTTCATTTATTTTTCTGTCAGATGAAGAAACTCTATAATTGGCATGATGTTGCCAAAAGGACCGAGATTGTGTATGATCGTGCATTGAAATGTTCCAATCAAAATCTTCTAGAACGTCTCTCACGGTATGTTCCTGAAAGATTTTGTTTGATTAGATTATGCAAATTTAAAGATTTAGTGCACCAAGCCCATTAGATGAATTCAGTCTGCATAGAGTTGAATTTTGACTGAATCTAATGAAGGATATTTCTTTCCTGTTTTTATTTTTTGTTGTTTGTTCCTTTTTTTTTTTTTTCTAAAAAAAAAACAACAATAAATAGATAAATAAATAAGAAATTATTGTTGACAGCCCTGGAACTGTTTAAAATCTTAATCTGGCTACTGAACTACCATAAAAATCTTAATCTGGCTGCTGAACTACCATAAATACTCTTGTTTTTTGTTTCCTCCTATTGTGAGGTGACATATCAATCTTCAAATAGAAATTATCATCTATAATTAAGGTAAAAATGGGCTAGTGTTGTGGTGTGTTGTCTTTTCTTTTGGATCCCATCATGGATATAGGGCTTACTCATCTTAATGTCAAAACATTTGTGAAATTATTTTAGATTATTGAGACCGTCTTCAGGTTGTTGACAACATTATGTCTGCCAGGTACCTTTCGTGTGGTGCTTGGGCTGGCAAGCTTTTTGCCTTGGTTATGATCATTGATTATTTGCTATGGCGTCTGTTGCAATTGTGGAAGGTTGCGCTTTCTAATTTCTGATTTCACTGGTTTTCCATATGATCTTGTTTTATACATGCTTCTCATCTTTGTGTGCCTATTATATCAGCCTGCTGAAGATATTGATGAGGTTCCTGATTTCGTACTACCCATAAATCCAGACGGAAAGGTATTGCAGGATTTCAATGCAGACCAATGAGAGAGAATTTTTTTTTTCTTTCTTTCGTTATCTGGTATTTAGTTCTTTTAAGCTATATTTGGTTTTGAGAAGAATGAGGAAAAGGAAAATGGTTGAATGATTTAGAATCTTAGTTTCTTTTATGAACATTTTTTTGGTTTTCCCCTTTTCCTCTTACTTTGAGTGTCCGAGGTTCAAAGGTAGATTATAGAGCTTCCCCGATTTACCTGTGCAGCTGGGAAGCATCTGTCAGTGGCATACCTCGACCTCTGATAATTTTTTTTTATGTAATACATAGAATCCGAAAGTTAGGCTTGAAAATTTGAAAATATGATATATTAAAAGCTTGTAAGATCACCACCGAATGATGTTTAGTCCAATTTCAGGCACATTTTCGAGGATAAATTGAGGGAAATTAATTTTTATATCTTTCAGGATGAAATTGATTGTTGCTTATGGACTTGGTCTGTAATTGATTTTTATCTATTTTTAAAATTTAGTTTTTAACTTTTATATAAAATGACCGAACGACCCTTTCATTTAGTTGGTTTTGACGGTCAACTATATTTAACTCTAATGGTGTGAGGCTTATTTGTTAGTAAAAAGTAAAGTTAGTGACAAGGCAAACATCAGGTAATTATTTTGTAATTTGCTTTAAATCTTTTATATTTAAAAAGAAAATTATGTGATTTTTTTGAAAAATTTTAAAATGATATGGATCATTTTATAAGAATGCTATAACTTAGGGAGAAGTTAAGACAATCTATTTCAATTGTGAACCTATTTTCTCTAATAAACAGTTTCATACCTTGAAATCACCCTGATTATTAAAAGCTAACACTTGAGTTAAATTGTAACAATACCATTTGAGATCCATGATTTTAAGAAAACTTTGGGTAGGAGTAGGATAAGACAACCTTATTGTTAGACTACTTAAAACATGATAAATAATATTTTTAACTATTCATACATTGTATCTTGTATTATATTTTGAGCTACAATTTCACATTGAGGAAAATTGGGCCAATTTTTCTCATTGATTTAACTGGTTCTTTAGTTTTACACCATTATGTTATGGTCCCAGCTTTTCATTTTACACGGTTAATAGAAGATGAAAAAAAGAGAAAGTACAGACATACGAGAAGATAAGAGCCCACAACCTGGAGTGGAGTGTTGTTCTGGGGGGACTAGAAGGCAACATGGGGCTCACTCGTGCGGAATGGGAATGTTGCTTTCTATGCTTCTGCTTTTGATTTGGGACCCGGCCACTATCATTCTTGATTCTACATTTCTACTTGTCATATCATAATAATCAACCCTAAACTAATACCTTGAATGCTCTAGAGCCCATATGGAATCTTCGTTTCTCTTTTTAAGGTTTGAATGCAATGATTTAATTAAAATCAGGCTGAGTGTTGTTATATTTATATATTAAATGATCCAGATTTGGAGGTCCATATTTTATAATTCAAGACAATAATTATTAGATAATCAATGATAAAAATGATACAATGTTTTGATGTTTATGTGAGAGAAGCGTTTTAATATAATAATTATAAAATAAGAAATTGAGTTTATAGTAGGAATAATATTATACTTTTCAAAGTTTTACGCAAATAATACGATAAGATGATTTTTATTAATCATATTAATTATAAGATAATTTATTAATGATGTGATGTTGCAAATAAACTTGTCAGATTCAAATCCGTATTTATATTCTAGAGATCCAATATAAAAATCTAAAATGAGCCCCTTTAGACTTTTTTCCATTTTACATTTAAATGCAATATTTAAATATAAGTTTGACGAATTGACCGTGGGCAAAATTATCTTTTTGTCTTTTCTGTTAGGTTTGTCCATAGAAAACTAGTCAAATGGACCAAATTTATGTAATTATAAAACTTCATGGACCAAGCATTGAGTAACACATTTATTGTTGAAAAGTGATTTTTTTTAAAAAAAATAAAAACTTGAGAGACCCAAATGAAATTATCCCTTCAAATTTTGACTTAAATTTATGATTTTGACATCTATTCATTTATTTTCACTTAATTCAAATATTTAAAAAAAATTAAGAAAATTAATGATAGATAATAAACCTTTAAATTAGATTGAGTGAAAATGAATGAATTAATGAATGATTTTAAGTCAAAATTTAAAGTTTATCTAAATTTGAAAAACATTCTAATTTTTTTGAAAGTGACACTACATATAAATCAAAAGTTTAATGAAACTTATTTAAATCAAACACTATATATCATAGTTTAAATAGTTATGGATAGAGATGAAATTTTTTTTTTATGCAACCTAAAATGACGAGCCGCGGGACAGATTTGGAGTATTAAAATAAGATTTCTGGTCAAGTTTCGGTCAAAAATTTTGAACTGGCTTATAATCAAGTCAGATTTGGGTCAACCATTTTTTATCTTTCTCAACCCGACAATAGGGTTTATTATTATTTTTATTATACACTAATATGACTATTATTATTCTTAATTTTGAAGTGTTAAGCATTACTATTTTATTCATTTGATTTTATTCTTATAAGTTTATGTTTGAAACAAAATATTCTTACAAACAATTAATGCTTGAATGAAATTTTGAATAATAGTTTTAATATATTGGCACCGTTGTATTACAGTCAATGAATTTTATGTTCATTAAATTATTTTTGTGTTTGTAATTTACATTTAAATTTAAACTTTTATTAAAATTAGATGATGTTCAATTGAATTTAAGTTTCTATGCATAAATTCAAATAGATGTTGTTTCAAAAATAAAAAATAAATAGATGTTAGGAGTTGGATCAAAAATTAAAACCTTGCTCAGGTTAGGAGTTGGGTATGTGGGCACCCAATCAAAATGAGTTTTTGATTTGGAGCAAACCAATTCAATCTGTTGTTTTCTCTAACGAGGGAGGGATCTTCCTGGGTATATTTTCCATGTACAAAATGATATTCGAACTATTGTCATAAAAAAAAAAAAAGGAAAAAGAAGGGGAGGTTGTGCAACCACTCAATATTAAATCTAGCGACTGTATCATTGGCTGACATCAACAAGTATAAGAAAAGTACATATTAAGCGAGGCAGCACGCAGAATTAACTTCCCCAACACCAACTCACATTAAATCGATCCAATTCAATATTGAATTTTCACTCAATGGTAGTACAGACATTGAAAGCGCATACAAATATACATAAATTCCAAGGAGAGAATTAATGGGAGTGTTGAAAATTGTCAAAAGAAATTAAAAAGAGAAGAGAGAGAGAGAGAGAGAGAGAAACAAGAGCCCAACCAAATGAAAGCAATAAATAAAAGAAGAGTAGTAGTAAAATTCAGACCAGACTACCAGCCAAACATAATTGCGAATGGGCAAAGGAGGATGTGGAAGCGTCACCTGCCTTGCCTCCCTTAAAAGCTCCTTCTCTTGCAAACCAATACATCTACTCTTTCACTAACATCCTTCACCACGCGCCTTTTCTCACGTGCATTTCAATTACTCATAAATCTCCCCCAAGGTTGGCTTACCACTCACATTTCATGTTACTGTTACCCTGTTGTTTTGTTTCCATGTTCATTTTAGGGTTCGTTTACTTTTGTAGCAATTAGAACATGACTCGGTCAGTTCATTATGTTAAAAATTAAAATCAACATTAATATACGTCGGCTCCTAGTAGCACCAGTGGTTTTGCGTATCGTCATCTACTTTAATAGTGCGGCTTGAATCTCACTAAAAACATCTCGTAAATTTTGTATCGGTAGTTTATTTATATTATGAGATCAGTTGTTTTTCTATTATAAAGATAGACATTCAAATGATATAAATAGTGATCGATTTCAAAAAATTTCGATATATTTCTCACCCATACGGCATTTGTTTTCAAAAAAAGATACAATGATTGAAAATTTTTCATGGTATGTTTGAGAGGTATTTTTAGGTATGCATGTCAATGCCAATAAACTCATATTGGTTGGATATTTAGTGTAAATTTATCCTCTAAAAGCAAATATTGCTTGTACTTTATCAAAGTATGTCAAGATAAATGCAAGACCAGTCATTATGCATTTATTGTATAGCATATTTTGTTATAAACTAAAAATGATTTTTCCAAACGTGGATACAAGAAGACATGGAATAACAATACCCACAAACGATGATGATTGGTGTGGTACGGAATCAAACAATTTTTCATCACAAATGAAGCCCACCATGACTTTTTTTTTTTGTTTAATAGAAACAAATAAATAAAATAAAGAGCAACCAGTGAAACTTCGAAATTTATTTGCAGTCAAATTGTAGAAAGTTGGCAATGATTTAAGTTTTGGATTAGGATCAAGATCACCAAGCTTTTACATGAATTAAATCTCTCTATAAGTTATATTTTGTGGGGAAGAGAGAGAGATTATTTTTATAGATTAATTGAGAAATTCTTGGGATTAAGACAAAAATTAGTGGGACCAATGATAGTGACATACCGCAATAATTTTATTAATTCTGACACAAAATTAATGTTTTTTCTTATATAGGGACCCTTAATTAAGCCGTCAATTTACCTATATATCATTTCAAAAAAAAAAAATTAATAACGAAAAAAAGAACTCAAAAATCTATTATCATACGAAACTCCTCATAAGATGATGCTCCATCTCTAATGACACTTTTTACTCCTCCTCCTCTAAGACGCACGACGAAAAGTTAATTGGAGAAGGAAGAAGAAGAAGAAAGATGAAAAGAAGAAAGAAAAGGAAAAAAAAAAAAAAAGGTATCGTACATGGAGTTTGTTGTAGAAAGAGGCCAAAATAAATGAATGTTGGAGGAGATGGAGGTTGCTGAGGAAGGAGACCTGAAAAAATACAAAACTATTTTTCAGTTTTTTAAATTTTGCTCTGTTGATAAAAAAAATTTGAATGAGAATATTTTTGTCCATCTATATCATTTGTTAACAACAATAGTCAAAGTATAGAGTTTTTAGAGCATCTCCAATATAAGCTTATCTTTGAACCAAATTTGTTGTCACATAAGATCAATAGATAATTAGGTAAAAAAAAAACTTTCCAATACCGATGTCACTTAATTATAAAGCTAAGGTGGCAAAAAAAATATATATATAGAAATTATGGAGATGAGTTTCTTGAGAAACTCTCTTAGATTTCTTAGTCAGCACTTTTTATACTTTTTCTCACCAAAATAAATTAAAGAATTTTCATTAAACAATTTCATCAAAAAAAAAATTATCCATTTTTGTTTCTCAAAAGGTCTAAAAACTCTAAAAAAATTATGTTTTTTTTTTTTTTTCTCAAAGAGTCTAAAAACTCCGAATGATATGAGGAGATAGGGATGAACATGATTCAATTCAACTCAATTTTGGGTCAAACTGAACAGAAACTAAAAAATTCAATTTATCAAAAACCAAATTGAACTGAATTAGTGATATGAACCAAACCAAATGGTTGGGTTCAGTTCGATCCGGTCCGGTCCGGTCCAGTCCGGTTCAAATGAGTGATATAAACCGAACCAAATCCAACTGAATTAGTGATTTGTGAATGTGAGACTTATATATTTTTAGGATTTTTTATCTTTTTTTTTTTTTTTTTTTTTATGAAATTCGGTTTTTTGGTTTGAGTTGATTTATCCAATCCAAAACCAAACCAAAACTGAAAAAATTTGGTTTTTATCAATCAAAACCAAACCAAACCAAAGCCAAGTGGAAAAGTGATTTTTTTGGGTTGTTTCGAGTCGATAGGGTTCTGGTTACCTACACCTATGAGGAGAAATAGTGTAATATATGTTTTATAGTGATTGATTATAAATTAAATTTACATTTTATTGTAGATAAATTGCATTAGAGATGAAAATAAATATTTTTAGTTTTTTTTTTTTTTATCTGGACGGATTCATATTCTAAAAAGATGATGGTGTATCATGAATAAAAATTTAAAATTCTTTAATAGGATTAGAGGTGCTCTTAGTTAGAGACTAAGAATTTTAAAATTGTTGTTGTTTTTTTTTTTTTTTTTTTTAAAAATGATTGTTTCCTCTTAATTGAAAATAATTAATTAAAAACATGAGTAGACCCCACGTTGGAGGTAGAGCCTAAAAATGGGGATCAACATTTGTGGAGGTTTGATCAACATTTTAACTTTTGACTCAAGGCCTCTTATTGCTTGTATGTAAGTGTCAATCTCAGTGTTATATATATATATATATATATATATATATATATATAATGACAAACAAAAATATTTTTTGTTTCCAGTTTTGGAAGTAAAATCAAATACTTACATATAGAAGTGGAACCTTACGCGAGTGAAGATGGTTCCACTTTGGTTTTTGAGCGAATTGCAGTTAAATCTTTTCTATCTTTATGTTTAGGATATTTTATTACAATTCACCTTTCTTTTAAATATTATAAACTAATTCATAACTCAAAAGATGAATATACTCTTCCTTTAAAAATATAGTTTCTTTTTTTTATTATAATTATTATTAAAATTAGGATATTGTCGAAATTAACTGTGATATGACTTTGAAGCGTGAATGGAAGGTTAACTTCTAAAAGACGAAAAAGGACAACCCATGCACATATAAAAAGTTATCCACATTAATTAAGATTTACTGGTTAGCACACAGCCTATTATAGCCTCTTTTACAAAATGGGAAAAAAGAAAAAGTATATATAAAAGGAGGTTAAAGTTGAAGGCAGGACACGGCCCGTAGCTGCGTGTGGAAAAAGTAGATAACGTAAAATGAGTTAGTCTAAAGCATTAGTGGTGTCACTTTCTTGTGTTGTGTCCATACTCCCATAATATTCCGTCTTTTTTTCCTGTGCTTGAAGGAAGCAAGGCAAAACAAGGCAAGGCAGATGAGATCATGAGTTCTCGTCTTGCACCATTATCTGAAGAGCCCATTAACGAAGACGACGACTCCACCAACGGCTCCAAGAAACCCCACTCATGGAAGCACTGGCTCAAGTCCCATTTCTCTCTCGTTTTCAACAAGAAATCAGACATCAAGATCCTCTTAAGCGTCCTCGGTTGCCCTCTCTTTCCCGTCTCTCTCCACCACTCCGCCTTCCCTATCACTCAGGTCAGCTCCACTCTTTTTCACTTCCCATGCAAACAACTCATGTAATCAACAAAACCATTTTGTGGCATCAGTTGTTTATAAGGGCAGCCATGTTTAAAGTAACTTTATATATAACAAACAAACATTGTCATTGATCAAGTTAAATTAAAGTTTCAACAGGTATCTTCCTCTGCCCAGTACATTATACAACATTTCACGGCGGCAACCGGTTGCCGGAAACTGGAAGGTAGAGTGAAGAACATTTTCGCAACTGGGAAAGTGACAATGGGTATGGTGGATGAGTTTGGCGGCTCAGGCGGCTCGGTGGCTGGAGCCGCCAATGGAGTTTCACAGAAGGGGTGTTTTGTGATGTGGCAAATGGTTCCTAATAGGTGGCTGATTGAGCTAGTCGTAGGTGGGAATAAGGTTGTGGCAGGCAGTGATGGCAATGTGGCTTGGCGCCACACGCCGTGGCTCGGCGCTCATGCCGCCAAGGGCTGTGTGCGTCCTCTCCGGCGAGCTCTTCAGGCAAGTCCTTTTTTTAATAGTTAAATCAAGTGTAGTGATGATAGAAAGTATGTTTGTCAGAGTTAATTTTATAATGAAGAATGGTTGTGTTTTGCATTTGATAAATATTGTAGCTTCATGTGACTTAGTATAAACAATTATCCATAGCACGTTTGGCTACTTTTGAGAGTTGCAATAATGCTAGCCCACTTAGATCCTGGTTTGTGAGTCGTGAGTCTTTGCGACTAATGAATACATTTGGATATATGTTTTTGTGAAACATATGCTTTCTTGTTAATTAAATTCACTTTTGTAAAAACACTTAGAAAGTGCCTTTTGGGCAAATACTTTTCTAATGGAAAAAGTACTTGCAAGTGTCATTCTACTTTAATGAAAATGGTTATGAGAATCCAGTTGAGATACTGAATAGTCTGTGTTCATACCTGTGGTGACTCTGACTCAAAAACACACTTGATGACATGGCATAAAGGGATTGGAGACTTCTTTATAAAAGTCACAAATGCAATGAAATGCTCTCTCTCTTGATTTGGTATGCAATTTGTATGATACCTAATTTAACATAGAAATCAGATCCAATCTGCCAAGACACCAGGTCTTGTTTAACGGATGCATGCTTTGTCAGAATATGGGAATCAGTTAGTTCACAATCTGTCAGAACAAGAGCAAGTTTTTTCTTTAAAAAATTCCACTTCAATTTAATTAATTTTATAGAATTAGGTAGCACTAGACTTTTCAATGTGAAACTACTGTCAGCTCTTAGCTTGTATAGTGCTAGGTTGCTTCCAAAAGTGATATTTTTTCTTCAAGTGAAACCATATTGCTTAAATCACATCATTTGAGTTGGACATGGTCTTGTATATATGTTTTGCTCAAGACAGAGTGATTCATACATGTAGGGACTAGATCCTATTGCGGTATCAGCTGTTTTCTCCACAGCCCAGTACATGGGAGAGAAGCGAATTTCGGGCACCGATTGTTTCGTATTGAAATTGTCTGCCAATCAAACAGAGTTGGCTGATAGGAGTGATAGCACTGCAGAGATGATCAAGCATGCTATGTTTGGCTACTTCAGCCAAAGGAGTGGACTACTGGTGTATTTAGAAGACTCCTACTTGACCAGAATTCAGCCACCAGGAACTCAACCTACGTATTGGGAGACGACAATGTGTACCAAAATTGAGGACTACAGGAGTGTGGAGGGTGTGATGATTGCCCATGGTGGTCAATCAAGTGTGATCATCACAAGATTTGGAGACAACCTTAAGGCAGGCCTTTCCATCACCCGGATGGAGGAGATATGGAGTATCGATGATCTTGCATTCAACGTTGCTGGCCTCTCCATCGATTGCTTCATTCCTCCTAAAGAAGTACAAAAAGATTATCCAGAGGAGAATCTCGAATGGAGATCACCTGTGCATTGATGGACCATATATAATCCTGTTAAACGTCATGCTAATTGCTTGTTAACTGAAATAGCTGATCCTCATTTGTGTGTAAATACATATAATATGTAAATTTCTTTTGAGGTTCTTCTTGGTTAGAGCTCAATGAAGAATCTGGCATCTTTATCAACTAGAGATTGAGCAAAAGCTTTGGTTTAGCTAGGACTATAAATGGATAGCCCTCATTTCATATATTCTTGCGACCATTTTCAATTTTATTTTCATATTTTTGCCCTGTTTTTCTTGTAATCTTCATCCTCAAAGTATCATCCACTAAGAAATATGTCATTGAAACAGGCAGTTTAACTCTCTTTTATCTTCTTCAATAACTAATTACATTCTTGCAATGCTTATGATTCTCTTCAGAGATTGAAAATTTAAAAGCACTAGTTAGTGAAATTTAGTTGGTGAGATTTTTTGTTTTGGCTATGGTAAAATGTATTGTGTATATAATGCTTTCTCTTATCAAACATTGGGGGCTTTGTTCATCTAATTTACTTCTTTAGAAAATATAAACTAGTATTTTTAGGTGTTGAATTTGGGAAGAAGGAAAAGAAATGCAGTATTTCAGCCATTTCTTCTCCTTTCATTTCCACCAGTGGTTGGATTATTATTTGCTTTCCTTTCTATGAATTTCACTTACCGGTCTTGTTAAACGATCTCTTTTTATTAACCGCTTTTGAATGCATCATTTATTTCTTGAGTTAAACTCAATTTTGCAGGATGATCATCACAATATATGATAGAATTCAAAATAAACGAATTATTTATGAATCAAGCATCATATAAATATTTCAGTACAAGGATTAAATTAAAATAGCTAAGCGTCACGCAATCAACTCAAGGGGATAGGTATATCGTTATTGTATTACGCCCGTAAGGTTCCTTTAACTGTGTGCATTCTTTATATTAAGTGTAACAGATTGATCAATGTACCAAAGTATTAACTGTTAAATAAATCTCAATTATTGGTAAGTCAAATAAACTAATTAACCAATATGAATTTACCCTCTCTGGATTAAGAACTATTATTACTAAAACTGCTATGCTGTTTTTCATTTGTGTGACAATTATTTTATACGATTGATTTACAGATTTATGGTCCGATATGACACACTTATCTCCAAATATACTAACACATTAAACCTAGAGCTACCTCATATTCTAATGACCTCGACAAGTCATTACACCAATTTGAGAATTTAGGGCTGCTTTTGTGGTTTGTATTGTACTGTATTAGGGATATAGAATGTATTAGAATAATACCACGCAAGATGTGGCATGCGTGACCATTGTACTTAGGGATAAGTCTAATTTTCTCCCCATAATTTGATACAATAACTAAAAAGCCATTTAATTTCAGAAATCATTAAATACTCTTTCGTAGCTTATAAAAATAGTGAAAAAATCCTTTATTGTTTATTAAATTAGTAAAAAAACCTACCTGACTTAAAATATCATTAATTAGTTTTTTTTTTTGGCTATTTTTATAAAAGATAGAAGAATTTTTTACTATTATATCAAGTTATAGGGGGGATTTTTAATGATTTTTTAAATTAAAGGTTTTTTTTTTTTTTTTTGTTATTATACCAAGCTACGTGGAGAAAATTAGGCATATCCCTATTAGTATTTTAATACATTTTAATAGATCTAATACAAGTGAATTTAAGTAAGTGCTTCCGCTTCGGCCGGGAAGAGAAAGAGTCGAGAAAATGTGCCGTTGGATTAGGCGCTTGCAATTGCAAAAGAAGCAACATCACCATGTCTCCTTCTTCTCCTCCACCGCAACTCACAATCACAATCAGCAACCCTCCCCCCCTCCTCCACCTCCGCCTCCCATTCGGGTCTCAATCACTGAGTCAGCTGGTCGAGGCGTCTTCGCCACTCGGAGAATCGGAGCAGGCCAACTCATCCACACCGCCAAACCCCTTCTAACTCACCCTTCTCTAGCGAAGCTGAACACCGTCTGTTCTTTTTGTCTCAGAAGCATTTCTTCAAACACTTGTCATCCTCAACCTCGTCATCATCATCTTCTCTTTTGCAGTCAACTCTGCAAAGACAATTCCAAGGTATCATCGCTTCTTCTTAATTAAATGCACCTCTTGATTAATTAAACGAGTAATTTTAAATAGATTCACTGCAGTGGTATCTAAAAATGATATTGATTTATAACATTTTCATGTGTCTTAGAGTTTTTATGATGTTGAGAGCAGAGCAGATTGGTCTGCATTTCATGAATATTGCCGGTATGGATGTTCCTCTAAACCTCTCAATTTTACTTGCTCGAAACGTTATGGACCCACTGTTCTCATCTCCATTGATATTGTATATGCTGATTCTTGCTCTTCTAGACCATAATTTTTTGAAGGATTTTTTATTTTTTAATTTTTTGTATTGAACTTAATATATTTGATCCCTTTTGAGTTATTTGTCTTTGTGGGATTTGTTGCCCACAAAAAAACCAATTCTATTGCTCTTCTTCCTCAACAAATGGAGACTATTGATTTATTTGCTAGTATATAATATTAGAGTCCAAAAACAATTTGCATTCTCATGCATTCTTTCTTTCCGTCATTGTCTTCTTCCTTCTTGGGTTTTCCTCTTGGCTGTTGACACTAAAGAAGTAGATTAATTTTTTGTTGCATCTAATATTTGTTTATCTTTCTTTCAACCATTTGTTTGTGAAGGAGCCAAGGTTTAAAATATCCTCTTCTTGTCAAGCGGTTGGCTTGTATGATTATATCAGGAGCTGTATCTGCTGACTTCATCGACATACTTCAACCAGAAAGTTTATCCACTGAGATGATTTTGCAGGTGAGAATTTTTCATAATGGTGACAACAGAAGATTTTAGAAAAAGAAAAAATATGTTGCTAGGGCTCTTAGATAACTAAAATCTTTGCAATTTGATTACATTATTTGTTCATAGTTGTTGGGGCTTGAAAACCGATAATTCTTGGTCCCAAAGTTTCATTTTGTCCTTGTGTTTCAAAGTATTTCCTCATCTGAGTGAGAAGTTTCCCTGAATTTATTACCCATTTATCAATTTTAATGAGAAACCTCAAACTCCTTAATCTAAGGACCATCTCTCTGTATGGGGAAGAAGTACTTCTATTTACAACTTTGTATGCCTATTAGAGGAGGCAATAAACAGATAGAAATTTGATTCATTGTGCTCTCTTTCAATTTCATTGATGACCCTATTTTCAAAATGTAAAATTAGCGTGATCAATGGAAGTTATTTAATTAGAAAACATTCTTGAGACCTTCTATTAAGTCAAGATTATAGAGGTGATATTGAAATAATATGTAGGGGGTTTGTTAATCTATAACTGATCATGATATTTATTGGTCTTCGCATCTCCTTCCATTCTTCATTCATCATTTTTTTATGAGAATTTTCAGATGGAAGAGGGTTTTGGCCTGCTAAGGAATGCCTTAACTAAGGCACATATCATGGATGGACAGATGATATGTATCCTCTAAATATTAGAAATTAGTCATTACTTGCAATAAAGTGGTTTTATGGCCTATCTTCTCTCAAGACACAAACTGTACCAGTTAATCTTTGACAATACAAGTCCTAAGCAAGCAATGGTATGCTAGTGTGCTCTCACGGATTCGTATCAATGCATTTCGTATTGAATTGGCTGGAGGATTGTATGAAGATCTTCTTTCATCGGCTGCGGCTTCTATAGAAGCTGAAATTGCTGTTGGAAATGCAGTTTATATGCTTCCCTCCTTCTATAATCACGATTGCGGTAAGTTCCCTTTTTCTGTTTCCTTTTCATGGATATATGGACATGAATATAAGGCTTGATGTCAAGTCTAATTTCGAGTGTACGAAATTCTGGATGCCATGAGGATAATGTCCTCTTAAAATCTAGTTGAGGTCATTTGTCAAAAGAGAAAAATAAGTAGAAATTTGACTTATATAAAGAGATTGATGAAAGTGATAATTGAAATAGTTTCTGCTCTGGAGAAACAGAACAGAACAGAACAAAAGTGTTCCTGCATGCACCTTGCTTAATTTACAATGGATAGTGAAGTTAGCATGCATTCACTCTGCAACGTTTATGCCAAGGGAAAGAAAATAACAAGGAACTGACTTAGCTGATTTTGGACTACAGATCCCAATGCACACATTGTTTGGATAGAGAATGCAGATTCGAGATTGAAGGCCCTTCGTGATGTTGAGGAAGGTTTGTCTTGTATCCTGTTGTCTTTAGATTGTTTACCTTATTCAATTTTCTTCGTTGGATGCTAGTAGAAATGAGTACACTTAATTTGTTGTCCAGACTACCAAAGAAAATGAATAAACCTGCAGTAGTTCAGGTTTTGTTAGCATAACAGAAAACTAAGAGAGTAATTTTTAGACCTCTTTCACAAGATATATTTATCTCCACCTCCGACCAGAAAATAGTGAAAAACAAAAAGAAAATCAAAAGACATATGAAGCTACATTTATAATTTATGATTCCTTTCTAATAAAGTTCTGTATATCATCCTTCAAAAGCTGGAACACTCTAATATCTGCACCTTAAATCCTAATGTGCACATTTTCTCTTCTATTTCCTTTTTTTTTTCCCCATAAAAAATTGCTTGGAATTGTCATTAGAGACAGTTATCACCTTTCTTGGATGTGAGTCCATTTAAATCAATTTAATAGATCAGAGTAAAAAAATGCAAAAAGACTGCACCTTGTGACACTAATTATGATTGTATGCTATTGATGAGCAAGCAATCTCTGGTTTTGTAGCAGAAATTAAAGAAAAATGACGGAACAATGGCTTTGGTAAATGCAAGTATGCAACTACATTTTGGTTGGGCAAGTTTGTTCACATCAATAAATCACATTGGTGGTGGATATTTTGCAGGGGAAGAACTTCGGATATGCTACATTGATGTCAGTATGGGTTGCGATGCTCGACAAAGACTCTTAGCCCAAGGGTTTGGTTTTCAATGTAATTGCGCTCGATGTTTGTCTGGTGATTAAGATATTATTCTTCTTTTTCTCATCTCTAACTAAGCATGTTGAGAATTTGTTATTTAGAAGGGAGTGAGGGCATCAAATGAGATCATATTGTCTAGTCTGAAAACATCCAGTGCCTTTTTTTTTGCACTAGTCCTGTTATTTTTAATAAAATTTTGATTAAGAAAATGATATACTTTAATCTTATCTGGTCCGGCACAAAACCATACCATAAACAATGAATGGTAACAGGGGTGAGACCTTTTGAGGGTGGGGGACCCTTACCACCTGTATTTTTATAAACAAATATGTAAATATTTATTTTTAAAAAAGCGAATTCTTCGATCTTTAAAAAAGTTAAATGTTTAAATAAAATTGTAATCAAACCTTTTTCTTTTTATTGGTACTACAAATTATGGTGAAAGTTAAAATGCTCTCCTATAGAAGTTCATTGATTTACTTTATCATAGTGCATATTCTAGATTATCTATTAAGTATACTTCCGCCTCCCCAATTTCAATCTTTACATTTTGCTATTCCATGATAATGTACTGAGAAAAATTCCAACTCATAATACTGAAATTAGTGTGAATTTAAAATATAGTGCCAAAGTATTAAACTAATATTTTATTTTTTTCACTGTCAGTGATTGTGAACTAATGCGACAACCTATAATTGTTTGTGATCATTTGTTCGCGAACCATAGTAATAATGTTAAAAATATTCATTTCAATAGTTTGACACTATTTTTTATACTCATACTAATATTACTACTATAATAAAAGAAGAAAAAAATCCATGATAAACTCTCGTTTAAATCTATGTTGCACTAATAAGAACCAAGGAGACAATATGAGTGTATGATAATCCAATCAATGCCTTAGAGGGAGAACGTGAAGAGAAAAAAATCTTCTTTGAGACTATCTTATAGTTGATGTGTTAAGATGAATTAATGAGAAAAATAAAAGAAAATATAAAAGAAAAAAAATGGTATTATTTTATTCGTTTGTTTCACCATATTAACTGTAAAACAATCTCATAAAAGATTTTATCTGTAAAGAGATATATTCTCTAAGTTTGACTCATTTTGAGAGCAACTTTTTGGTTTTCGAAATTTCATGTTAATGCTTTGCATGAGAGTTTTTGGTCAACAACAAATATGCAAAAGTCCTTACTTTTTTTGACATTGAAACCACAATATTGTTTATCGATCATACTCAAATCTAATGGTGATTTCCAACTCCTTAATAAGATAAGTTAAGCTTTAAAAAATTGGGACATGCATTATTCAATCATTATCACTACAAGAGTTACGTACTTATAATTATAGCTCACGAATCTAGTGTTGCATGTATCTCCAATATAGATACTGTATTGTAAATGGTAGTTAGGGAAACGAATGATTTAAATCTTTGCTATGTTTCCAACTTTTAATTTTTTAAAGTTTTATTAAAATTCATTTAATAATTCCACATTTAGAACGTTTAGAGCATCTCCAAGGTAACTTCCTAAATGTTAGCTAAATTTTAACTAAATTAACAAAAAATCATTTTAGTTAACAACTTTTGATTGAATCACTCCTACCATTCTCTTTATTTTGATTAAATAAGAGTGAAAATTCATGCAAATTTATTTTTTTGAAAAGAAAATTGTTTGTTTTATCTCAAATTAAATATTACTATGATATGAGAGAGCGTTTGGTTAAAATTTTTTTGCTCTGAACATTTGACCTAGTGATGTAACGACATCATGAAACACAAAGGTAAACCTCTCTTGTAAGTAATTCTAAAAGTAAGGCCTAAACAAGTTAGGTTCGAGATGGATTCTTGAGCCTGCTCTTGAGTGATATAAGACTAGATTGCGTCTCTCCCATCAGTTGCGGCTTTTGGGAGGAATGATTACGTCTCTCTACATCACTTATGGTGGTTCAACTTTTTCAAAATAACTAACAATAACAAAACTTGTTAGAATCAATAAAATGTCATATCATTAGCTTTTTAGGCAAAAGTAATGGATCACTAATATGTTTGGAAATCCTATAATAGCATTAACTATCTAGTAGTATTTGGGCTGTGCTAATCTCATATGATAGGGCTTAAAATGTAATAATTAGAAAGCAAATGTTGGGCTTGAGAAAGGTACCTTGGTACCTTTTGGTGACGGTAATGCAAAAGCATGTGCATATATCACCCAATTCCCTCCCACTCTCTACAAATACAACACACCCTTTTTTCCCACGAAAATTTGCTAAAAAAGTATTACATAATACAAAAACAAAAAGAAGGCAATATTAGTAATCAAATAAGCAGAAGCAAGATGCCTCCCGCCATCTTGGCCGTTGGTGGGAAGTGTGAATAGGGTGGCAAAAAGAGACTCTCTTCCCTTCTTGATTAAAATGCATACCTAATTCTCTTCACATACTTACTTCCCTCTCATCTCTATTTAAACCAATCCAAACCAAACCCTTCTCTTAAATTTATGTACTTTCTGTTTGTTTACTTGTTTTTGCACCAACCATTTCCTGCATTACCTTTTTTTATTTTTTATTTTTTATTTTTTTCTTACTTTCTTCTAAAACTTGTCTATATTCATTTTTCTTGCCAGTAATGGCGTCTCTCTTCCTCAACTCTGTCTCTTCACTTTCAGCTTGTCCTCCACATAAATTCTTGACTGTCTTTGACAGTACTGATGATAAGTGCTTTTTAAGGAGGAAAAACACTGGTACTTTTGTGTACTGCCAAGCTGCAGGCGGGAACGAGAAAGCTACTTCTTCAGCTGGTACTTCTTCAGTTTTGAAGAAGAGACCTATAGTTATTGAAAAGGATCAAAAAGCAACTTTGATGGATGCTGGGAACTTGGTTTTATCTCCACAAAATGGCAAGAGACAAACTGAGATAAATGTTGTCAAGGATTTGGAGCCCTTTGGTGGTGCAACCACCTCTTTAGTGCAAGTGCAAGATGGTATTGGCATTGTCAACTTTCTTAGAGGAAAAGGGTTTTTCATTACTGGGGCCACAGGGTTCCTAGCAAAAGGTATCATCTAATTATCTCTTCATTTGAATTTAATTTATATATACTTATCCTGTTTTGAGTACTAAATATACTAAAATTAATGAGCCAGCTTTGTCTTGAATAGATATTTACCATTGTGTCTTCTTTAATTTTCATGTGCTTTTAGATATTAAAAAAAAAAAAAAAAAATCTTTCATGGGTACGTCTTATTGTTAATACGAAGAAACTGATCAATGAAAAAGTATCATTTTTTTTTCTCTTATTTTTTCCATTGGCTTTTTTTTTTCTCTTATTTGTTTCACTGGTTTGTCTCACCACATCAATAGTGAGACTGACTCATAACAGATTTTCTCTTAGGTAATGGTTGATATTCCTTATTTTAATTTTTTTTTAATTTCATACTCAATTTTTTTTAATCACTATTTGAAAATATTCCTTTTTGGTTTAAAATATCCAGTTCTGATTGAGAAGATACTGCGCACAGTACCGGATGTGGGAAAGATATATCTGTTGATCAAAGCCAACAATAAGGAAGCTGCAATGGAAAGATTACAAACAGAAGTATATTATTTGAATAATTTTCAACACTAGCTAGACCCTTTTTTTTTTAAATTTTTATTATTATGTAAAAAAAATCTCCAATTCTTTGTTGTGTTTTATCAATTGAATCTTACAATTAATTTATTGCTCTATTTGTTAGATTATTAATGCAGAGCTTTTCAAATGTCTCCGACAAACCTATGGAAAATCCTACCAAGCATTCATGTTAAGCAAACTGGTTCCTGTGGTAGGAAATGTGTGTGAATCTAATCTTGGTTTAGAAGGAGAATTTGCTGATGTGATTGTGAAAGACGTTGATGTTATTGTGAACTCTGCAGCTAATACAACCTTTGATGAAAGGTTATGCCTTCTTTACTCATGATATATATATATATATATATATTTTTTTTTTTTAATTTGTAATAATGACTCTAAAATTAAGTAATATATTTTATTCTCATATGTATTTCAAAAAATATATATATATTTTATTCTCATATGTATATTATAGATATGTGTTACTTTGATATTACAGGTATGATACTGCTATTGATATCAACACAAGGGGACCTTGCCACCTTATGAGATTTGCAACCAAATGCAAGAAACTTAAGCTCTTTGTCCAAGTTTCAACAGGCAAGTACGAACCTAGCTACTTCTATAGATAATATACAAGATCAAATTATGTTAATATGTGTCACAAAAATTACATGTTCAGAAAAGATTCATCCCAGTAATTGTTATTGAATCAGCTAACTAAATGTGATGTCAATAAAAAATTAAAATGACATTTCATTAGACTCTAATTAATGAGTAATAGACTTCTTTTAATTTAGTGCTTTGTTCTTTCGTACAACAACAGCATATGTAAATGGACAAAGACAAGGAAGAATCTGGGAGAAACCATTCAGCATGGGAGATAGCATAGCAAGGGAGAATTTTATCTCAAAAACTGCAACAATATTTGAACCAATGTTAGATGTTGAAAATGAAATAGAGTTGGCTTTGAAGTCCAAAGAAGCCTCTGCAGATGTTGAAGTGCCTCAAAAGTTGAAAGAAATGGGTTTAGAAAGGTGATGGGATGTAATTCTCTCTTCTTTTCTTTGATTTCTGAATAGTCCATGAAGTAAAACCATTAATCATGTCAAATGTGTTGGTAAAATGAGTAAGTTCATGCATGGCAACTCAAAGATGGGATATATGTGTAATTTTCAGGGCCAAAAAATATGGATGGCAGGACACTTATGTGTTTACAAAGGCAATGGGAGAGATGGTAATTGATAGCATGAGAGGAGATATTCCAGTGGTGATAATTCGACCTAGTGTTATTGAGAGTACTTGGAAAGAGCCATTCCCCGGATGGATGGAAGGAAATAGGTATTTATTTATCAAAATACTACTAAAATCTAATGTGAAAACACTCATTTTTTATGTTTAAAAATGAGATTAAATGATAATATATTTTCCATTATAAAAGATTTTTTAGTTTTTTTTTATAATAATTATTAATTAATAACCTGCAATACCGTAATTTATATATGGATCTTTTTGATCCCTTTCACAGGATGATGGATCCAATAGTTTTATACTATGGAAAAGGACAGCTTACTGGCTTTTTAGCAGACCCAAAGGGGATACTTGACGTAGTAAGTAATAACCATCTAATTTGTATGATCTTTTTGAGGTCTCTATCGAGGTGTAACATAAAGAGAGATTTTACCTGTAAGAGCTCTAAAAATTATTGCAACTTAACAAATACTAATTAAATCTCAGATTGAAGTTATTATCTAATTAGTACTATTCAACCTAAATTTTTATCGCGTACTCTACATTATTTATGATTTCTATGATAATACTGGTATCAACGAAATTAATTGGTAAGGTTTTTTGGTCGTTGTGTAAAAGTTATATTATTTGATCTTGGATAAAGAACATGTTACAAGTTTGATATTTAAGTGACTAGTAATTAAAATCGCACTTCTTAGATATCCAAGAAGACTTGCTGCTCTTTTAACGTGAATGGGTGCAGGTCCCAGCTGACATGGTTGTTAACGCAACGTTGGCAGCCGTAGCAAGGCATGGAGCGGTCCATAAGCCAGATATTAATGTCTACCAAATCGCTTCGTCTGTGGTCAATCCATTAGTTTTCCAAGATCTTGCCAGACTGATTTGGGAACACTACAATTCCTCGCCATATTTGGACTCAAAGGGCAGGCCAATTCAAGTTCCATCAATGAAGCTCTTCAGCTCCATGGAAGATTTCTCTGCACAACTTTGGAGAGATGCTATTCGGCGAAGTGGGTTATCTCCTATGTCCTCTAACTCCCATGGGAAACTATCTCAGAAGCTTGAAACTATTTGCAGAAAATCAGTTGAGCAAGCAAAGCACTTGGCTAAAATATATCAGCCATACACATTTTACGGTGGAAGGTAAACTAAGCTAACTCGTACATTATTATTATTATTATTATTATTTGGCATTCTCTAATATTAGCATGCATGTTAATAGTTTTGTGAAATAATGGGCTTATAATTAAAATAACAAATATTTTTTTGGCAGGTTTGATAACACCAACACAGAGAGACTAATGGAATTCATGTCTGAAGAAGAGAAAAGGCAATTTGGATTTGATGTAGGGAGCATAGATTGGAAGGATTACATTAAAAATGTGCATATACCTGGCTTAAAGAGGCATGTCATGAAGGGAAGAGGCATGATGAGAGGCTGAATTAAATTAAAACCTAAAGTAGTAAACTACAGACTTCAACGTATGCCTGTTAGGTCTTTCTAGTCATTGTAATAAACTATTGTTACTTTCTTTTCTTTTTTTTTTTGTGTTTTATTTTATTTTTC
The DNA here is from genome assembly GCA_021234005.1 of Nephelium lappaceum. Lineage (NCBI taxonomy): Eukaryota > Viridiplantae > Streptophyta > Magnoliopsida > Sapindales > Sapindaceae > Nephelium > Nephelium lappaceum. The sequence goes on from CM038011.1 coordinate 8,842,870, forward strand.
GAAAACGGGATTCCTAATTAAATCCTATAAAGGTGACAATTGCCTTTTTTTAAACATATATTGTGATGTTATTCCAATGAATTAATTCTATGTCTTTTTCCATTTTTTAAAAATATATTTTTTAAATGCACAATATATATATATAAATTAAGCCCCTTTCTTGCTCTAGTAGCGTAATCCAACTTATTTTATCAGGCTTCCTATAGAAAACAAGTACACAAACTGAAAAAATTGATCTATAAACAGTGAAGTTTTTTTTTGAAATTGTTAATAGTGAAGTTTAATTTAAATGCTTTTTATACTTGTTTGGAGACCAGAAGTGAATTTGTTGTGATGAGGCCCGATAATAATTGGGCCACATATGTAGCAAATAAATTTGGGTTGTCATATAAATATAAAACCATAAACTAAGCTGAGCTCTAAAACATTCCAAAACTTTCGAGCAATGTTTTTGAGATGGATTTAGGATTCACTCTAAAATCTCATGTTTGGAATGACCAATTTAGCAATGAAATTTCAATCTCATCCTTATTTCAATCTCATTCTCATGTGAATATTGAATCCCAAGTTTCACCATATCATTCAATGGGAATGAATTTTTCTCTCTGTCCTCATTAATTGTTTTTTCTACTAACCTAATTTATTATGTTATTATTTAAATAAGAGTTATTCCAAAATTAATATTTATTTACTCATATTTTAAAATAATATAATTCTAAAAAAAATCAATGTAACTTTTTAGAAAAATGATTTATAGGACTTATTTTATTTAAAACATTATTAATTTTATGTGTAATATAAGTTAGGTTATATGATAATATATTTAAATTAATTTTATTCAAATCCAAACCCAACCTACATGTTACTATTTAAAATTAATCCTTGTATTTAAACTAATAAAATATATTTTCTCTTTTTTCAGATTTTTTATAAAATTAATTTAATTAAATTTTCATCTACACCAAACATAACATAAAATATTTTTAATCCAATCTCAAGTTTTAACAAATATAGGATAATAATTTTTCAATTCAATTCAATTTAATTTGTTCCATTATAATCTAATTCATTTTATTTTATTCCCATACCGACGAGAACAGTCATGGCCGTCCAAACACAGAGGAGATCGTCAGGTATTCCATATAGATGACAACGCGTTTGACATAAACACCTGACAATGACATGTTGCCACTGGGACCCTTTAACGTGACGGCCTCCACAAATTACATAAGTTTAGGAAATTTCCAAATTTTTATTTTTCTTAGTATGTTAATATAATTATTTGGTTTAAGTACTAATTATTAATAGGTAGATGGAGATTGGTCAACTTTTTTTCTCTTATTCTGCTTTTAATTATTTGTTTTATCTCACGATTGACCAAATAAAATTTTCGTGACTCATAACAGTATAAATTCTTGTGAGTCATAATGATGAACTTGCAATTTTTGTAGTGAAAGAGATTAAAAAAGAAAGAAGAAGTAGAAAAAGAATAAGACAGAAAATGACGAGAGAGACAAGAGATGTCAAGAATTTGTTGAAGAAGACGTCAAATAAGAAGGGAAAAAAAAAAAAAGATTTCTATTGGAAAAAGGATTAAAGAAAGAAGGTTTTTTTTTTTTTTTTTTTTTTTAAAGAACAATTTTGTGTAAAAATATATCTTTGGAATACAAATGATTAATTCATCGAAATGGAACAAAAACGTTCATCATCTTTACTTTTAGGTAATTTTTAGATCTATTTTAATTAACACCTATAGTAATTAAAATTTCGAAAAATGAATAGAATTCACGCACCATAGCTACTCTCTATCTCTATATATAGTATTATATACATATAAAAACTTGTTTATTTCTTACATTAAAAAAAAAAAAAAAAAAGTTGGTTGAAGGATCACATGGGTGCCGTTGCCTAACGGCCCTGCCTACCCAATCTAAATCCAAATTCGAGAGAAAGATAAATAAAATAAAATGGTGTCAAAAGAATCACATGAGTAAGGCTCAAAGTGTTGAGTCCACAAAAATTATGGATGATTTTCTCGCTAAAACATGATAAAACATCTTCTGATTTTTATAAACAGTATTTTGGACTGTACAATAAAATTTTATCTTAATTAAATTTGGTGGTTGTCTGATTCAGTGGACAAAAATAGAATAAAATAAAATAAAAGGGGTGGCTGCAAGCCTGAAAGGAAAACAGGGGATCGAAGCTCAAGGAGCATGTCGTTTAATGTTGAATTGAATGCGCGTCGCTGGCGTCTGTCTCTGCCACCATTCACCAAAATCCAACACAAATAAATATTTAATTTAATATAGTTATTTACTCCCAAAAAACTGAAAATAAAAAATCATAGTCGAAATCCAACGGCTTCCCATAACAAAAGGTGTTTTGGTTCCTCTCTCTGAAGAGGTACATGGAGAGCATTCTGGCGGCATGGCAATGGTCCACTTTGTGTGGAATTATTTCCTGGATTTTGTTGTCATCGTATTTGAATGTGACCCAGAAGCTTAGATCTTTGCTGCAGCCATGGGTGACTTGCCTTGTCGTCTCTGGAGAGCCTCTCATTCTTCAGATCCAGGTCTACAATACCCACTTTTTATTTTCTAATTTGTTGGATCCCCCTTGTGTGTGTGTGTGTGTTTTTTTTTTTATAATTTTGATTTTGTAATGGGTGTGTCAGAAATACCAGCACAAGCGGTTGGATGCTGTTTTCTCAGGGTTGTCCTGTGTTGTTTCAGTGCCTTTTTACACTGCTTTTTTACCTTTGCTCTTCTGGGTATGCTCTCTTTTCTGCTATTTATTGTTTACCAGCATTTCAGTTGAGAATCAAAGCTTAATTTTTTTTGGTGTATTGTAGAGTGGTCATGTCAAATTGGCTCGGCAGATGACGCTTCTTATGGCCTTTTGTGATTATTTAGGCAATTCTGTTAAGGTTATTATTTTTTTTCACCGTCTTTGTTTGTAAGCAAAGAATGAATGTTTTGAGGCTGATTCTGTTGTTGTTCTTGTTTTGTGTAGGATGTGGTATCCGCTCCTAGACCAAGTTGTCCACCTGTTAGGAGAATAACAGCTACAAAAGATGAGGAAGAAAATGCTTTGGAATATGGATTGCCTTCTTCTCACACTCTTAATACAGTTTGCTTAGCAGGGTATTCATACTTCTTCCCTGTGTCTCCTTTTCACTCAGTGACCTTTTCGGTTGCATGGTACTAGAATACAGTAGGAATTTTATTAGGTTGTTTTCCTAAAGGATTCGAGGCTATGCTTAGAAGAAACTAATGAGGTTAGATTTGCTTGTGAGGTATTTTGGATGCGTTTAGAAACCTTAGAAAGCCATATGCCTCAAAAGTTTACCCCATATGGTGTATGTTTTGATTGCCAAGTTTTAAATTCTTATGTGTTAATACAGAGCTAAAATAAGGTTCTATCAAATGATTATTAACTCTTTGTAGCATAAACGGAGTGCATGTTTGTATGTTATTGATAATTTATTAGTTAGTGGTTGTACAATATTGATATCAGCCTACATTGCTTTGTAACTGTGTTCATTTGTTACAGGGGTGAGATTTTCTCTGTAATTCATGCAAGTAAAATGATTTTCCTAACTTTGATATTATGGATTATGTTTATATACATTAATTAACTATCTAATTTTGTCCCTTTGGGTGGAAATTTCCAGATATCTTTTACACTATGCTCTATCTTACTCCCAAAGTGAAGATGCCTACATACAATTTGCAGGACTTGCCCTTGTTTGCTTGCTTATTGGCCTCATTGGTTTAGGTAGGTTTAACTTTATAGAACACACTGGCAGCATTAACTTCCATATTGCGGTACCCAAACTAAAAGGCCGGTTTCATTGGTAGGTAGAATTTACCTCGGTATGCACAGTTTGGTTGATATCATTGGTGGACTTGCTATGGGATTGGTGATCCTTGCGTTATGGCTTACAGTTAATGAATATGTTGACAGTTTTATAGTCTCCGGACAAAATGGTATGTCCAGTTCTGTTCTTGTTTGTTCATTCTTGATTTTTAGTTTTTAATTGCTGTTAACCAGCTGCTTTTACTATTTTTGAAACATTATGAAATCCTGTTAAATGACACAAGCGATTACAAAGGAAGTCAATGTCTAAAGTGTTTAATCAATCAAGAGAAAAAGAAGTGGCCAGACAGCCACCGCGGAGGCTGCAAGGCTAATATAAAATCCTATAATGTCACGGCGAGCCATCACAAGCTCAGTTTTGGGGATTGTATCTGGGGAAGTTTGATGTAGAGTGGAGACTCCTAGGGGAGGTTAATCAACCAAGAACCAACATAGACTTTGGCCCAATAGGAGCCAAAACTTCACAAAATAACACCTGATTATGCACTTTTTGAGTAAAGAGAGGTCACCACTAATATGGAATTTAATTGTCAGATGATAGGTGAGGATATTCTCTTTAGAAATAGTGGGCACATGACCTGCTACGGTAAAGGAGAAGCTGCCCCCAAGAAAATGAGGGTGCCCTGCATTAAGGTGGAATTTTGTGAGTTTTGTTTTTTAATAACTTGATTATCATTAAGACTGATGTTGGTGACTGGAATTAGCAAGGAATTTTAAAGTAAAAGATTACATTTAAAATCCATGGTCAAACATGGTTTGCACTTTGGATCAAGCCGAATGTTAAAATAGGAATACTTTTACTTAAATTTCGCTTTTTCTATTTTACTGAAGGTGGAGTCTGGTCAAATTTGAATTGAAGCATCTACAAAATTAACAATGAAAATTCAGAACCTAGAAAGGTTTCTATCTATCTAACTTGAACACAACATTTCTGTGGCAGTGACATCTTTCTGGGCTGCACTAAGCTTCTTGTTGCTCTTTGCCTATCCAACTCCTGAACTTCCAACTCCAAGCTTTGAGTACCACACAGCTTTCAATGGTGTTGCATTTGGAATTGTAAGCATTCATTCACTCGATTATTCTTGTACTAATGCATAGTTTTAAAACACAGCCTCCCTCCTGTCTCCTTACATGATCAGAAGTATTATTGCATAAATGTTCTTATACATGTCTAGGTCATTTATGGAAATACAAGAGAATGAATCATTGAAGAATTGATTTGGTTGTGCTCTGGCTAATATTAAGAAAATATAATAAAGAATATTTTTCAAAAGCAAATATCAAAGTTAGAATGTTTGCATACTCAGTGTAATTGTAAGAGCCTCCCCTGAACTTTAGTATAGAATATTTGCATACTCAGGTTAATTGTTACAACCTCCCCTGAACTTTAGTATATTGTTGGGTGTGCAGACTCAAATACATTGATTCAAAAACTCCCCCTACTTTGTATCTACTGAGCCCAACTTGCTGGCTTGCCAGATTGAGACAAGAAGTCAAGATATGTCTTGGGCATTTGGGCTTGGAATACTTTTCGACTTCAGTTACGTTTCCTGGTCTTGAAAATACATCAAGATACCTTAACCTTACAGCTTATGTATGTGATAATGTAAAATTGAACATCTCTAGTCTGGTTGAGCTGGTGGATACATTTATCATTGAGTTCCTTGCTCCGACTTTTAGCCTTATCCTCTACCATCACTTTGCTCCCAAATGTATGTATTTATCAAGTCACTTATTGCAACAAAGGAACTCTCACTGGATGTAGGATGGGATAGAGTTAAGCGGTCCAATTTTGCTCTCTAACGGATTAGTACGACCATCACCTATGATATATTTAGTAAGGAAAACAGAAAAGATAAGCTAATTGTGTTCTGGACAACCTTTATTGTATTTTACTCAATCCCTTAAAAGTTGGTCAAATATAGCAAATGAACCATGATTTTTCAACTTTATGAAGTGGAATCGTTCTTTATTTTAAGTCAATCTCATCTAAACCTATATATATTTTTCATTTTCAATTATTATTGTCTATACTACATCAACTATCGTTATTGATATAAAATTTTATCTTTGTATGGTTCAATTTAAATGCTACATTTCATAATTTACAAGGGGGTGAAAAGGTTTATGCTTACAAAACCGAAGACAAATTTTCTTAATACTATACACTAAACAGACAAATATGATGCAGGTGGCTGGAGTCCAACAAACATACAATCAGTTTCACCATGAAGCAGTACCGCGCATCTTCACTGAACAACTGACCGTCCCCAGCTTCATGGGAAGAATGCTTGTGGGAATACCGACAATCCTTGTCGTGAAGTTCTGTAGCAAGGCTCTTGCAAAATGGATTCTTCCTGTAGTATCAAATACCTTGGGTATCCCAATAAGATCAACTGGCTACATCCCTATGCTTAAGGGATCAGTCAGCGGAAAGAATTCGGACAAAACTAAGTCATCAGGTTATGTCCAAAAGTTATTCTTCTTCTGCCAGCGGGACACTTTTGATGTCGATACCGGCATTAGATTCCTGCAATATACAGGGCTGGCATGGTCAGTGGTAGATCTTGTTCCGTCTGTTTTCGCATACCTGAGGTTGTGATGCTTCCATGGTCATTGTATGATAATATTATTAGCATCTTATATGGCATGAAACGTGCGAGCATGTGTATGTATCAATTCTGTAAATCATATTATTTTGGGAGGTTTCCCAAAGCTCCTTCTGTTATTTTCTGCATTAGTCAAAAACACCCCCGTTGCAGGCAGATGCTTTTCCACATAATTTTGTAATCATGAGACTGTTTTTCTAAACTTTTGTCACATCTTTGGGAGTTATAGGGATTCTTCCTATTATTTTTCGTTTGCAGAGACTTTTTGTGGTCGAGTTCATTTGCAGTTTATTAAAATAGAGTCAATTTGTAATTGAGCAGTGATGTATGCACCCCTCTGAAATTGTATGTACACCCCTTACTTTGTATAATTTTAGAATTTCAATATTTTCCTTCAATTAAATTATTAATACTTTATTTAGAAGGTAACTCATATAATGATTATTAACTATTTACTTTTTCAAATTTTTACTAACTAAATTAATAAATCATTTTTTTAGAAGTAACTGAAACCAAATTTTTAAAAAAATACAACTAATATATGCATGAACGAACAAAAAAACCTATATTGATAAATTGAAGAAGAGCCATTGATTAAAAAAAAATTGAAGAAGAGCCCAGAGGCTTTTCAAACCTATAAGACTTAGATATAATAATAAAGTCCAATTACTTGGCATTTAAATTTAGAAATCCTAAATGAGAAAAACAAAAAACCAATACCACAACTATAAAATCTTATTAAATAATTATTTAAAAATAAAATATTATCAATCTTAAGACCAAAAACCCATAACACCACCTTAGAGGATTCCAATCCAGAGGTCATCACAAACCCATTTCACTGTAAAGATAAAAAGGCATTATCACAAACCTTTTTCACTATAAAATTTTGCACACGAAACCAATCTGGCAGATGTGCGCACTGAAAATTTTAGACCTTGACGAATTATTCCACAAATTATTGTTTTTGAGCATCCATTTAGTTATTTTAGTTATTTATGAATTTTTACGTACCTCCAGTTAAGTATAATTTCTAACTAATAATTAAAAAAAAAAAAAAAAAAAAAAAAAAAAAAAAAAAAAAACCCGACTTGCAACTAATATAAACGAGTAACTCTCAACTAGATATCAGTAAGTTCAAAAAAAAAAACCTATATATCAGTAATGTGTCTGTGTGTGTGTATACATACATTGTTCTGAAAAATAAAAAATGATTTAACTTAAGAAAAAGAGCACAGGAGAGGCAATAATGATACAAAATATAAATGGAAAATAAAATATCAAGCATAAAAATCCCACAATCCAATTCCACTTACCTGTAACTACGAGACCTTTCAAAAACAAGTTTCATATTATCAGCACCTAAGACCTAACAAGAAATTGACAAATATACCTAAATCCAGATAATTAGTTAAAAGTGAAACCCATACAAATACCATTTAATCACTCTCGTCAACGATATCAAATTCTTTTACCCCCTACCGACTCAATTGAATAAGAACAGGCAGGGAATGAAGGAAACAAGAACAAAAGTTGGACAGTAGAAAATTAAAATAAGAATATCTACATCATTAGTACAATGGATCATATCGTCATCTAGGCAGTTTCTACCGCAGAGTTCCAGCAAGCTTTCAAGTGTGAGAAAGATTAAAGGGCATCTAACCTCCCTAATATACATTCATTTGGGCACTGCCACCACAAAAGCATGAGATGTCACCGTCTTTGGAACGAGAATCCACAATCGCCTGATCGACAGAAAAACGAAGGGAAGCAAGTGGAATCAGTATTGAGAGAGATGCAGCTTCACAGGAAGTAATCAGGTGTTCTACGGGTAACATCAGGTTCCCCTCTCCTCGGAGCTGGCTCAAACTGCAATCAATAAAACTATGTCAAATTTCATGCATGTTTAAGAACCCTAGTGAAATCAAGTAAAATTTCCAAATTATCATGTAAAATTTTCAAGCAGAGTGAGACAGGAAAACCTGGATGAATGTGTGATCCCTGTTGTCATCAACTTCCAATATAGAAGCCATGTTCCCGCAGCGATAACAATAATTAGGTGCACTGAAGATAGTTACCACCTTTTGTTCCTGTCTCAAGAAGACAAACATAACAGTAAGCACCTAAAATCATCTAACACGGTCAAAAAATTATATCTTGAAATTCATCAGGAGTCGCAATTACGTGTGCCCAGTTAAATCCATCCATGACCAGTTGATGCGCCCTAGCAATCAACTTTAGGTTGTTTGTATGATTGAATTGTTCAGATATATCCTGTCAAACAGAATGTGATAATTACAATAAAATACTACGGACTTAAGAGAGAGATCAATCAGAACTCCAATCGTAACTCACTTCCTGTTATGGACAAGGGATATTTGGAGTCCTATTTACCTGGCCAAACGTATATCCAGCTCCACGAGGTGATATACCCCAACCACATCTGTCATCCGGGTCAGACCATAACAAATCACACATAGGGCCTTCATGAGGGACCTCTTGAACACGATCAAAGTTCCTGATGTTATCAAGAGTTTCGATCGAGGGGGACAATCCACCATGCAGACAGAATATTTCTGACTCTACCTGTGTAAAGAGAAAATAGTACTTAAGATATGAAGTAATGATAGACTATCAACAGTTCAATCTTCAACTAACATTGTTTTCAATTTAGTTCTAGCGGACACCATTATACTCATTACACCAATACTTCTATACTATTTTCTAAGAAAATAAGAATTATTAAAAAGCCACATAGATACAATTATTAAAAAGCCTAAAAATATTATTCTGCATTGTGTTCTTTTTGGCAGGATTGAAGCATTAAAAAAATCAGGAATTAAAAAAAGATTTTTCCTTTGATAAAATCTTGCAGATGACATGTGGGATTCTAAAAGTTCATAATTTTAGGAATTAAAAATTGCAAAAAATGAATGAATTGAAGAATCCCGTGTTGATCTAAGTGAAAAAGAAAAATGATCCCCACTACTGAAGTTATAACATCGAACCACCTTCTTTGATATTCCTTCTGCAAGCCATGAAAATAAGATTAATCAACCGTGTGACAAATTGATTTGGATTTCAATAGAGAACAACTGTGACACCAAGTCCCTAAATTCTTCCGTCTTCTTTATTTAATCATTTTCTTTAATTTTTTTAATAGAAACAGATATATCTTTATTTATCGATTGAAAACATGTTCAATTTTTTTATTAAAAAAAAATCAGTCTAAATTGTTTAATAGATCACAGCTGGAAAAACTACTGAATCTGTATTAAAAAGCATGTGTCAGTTATCTTTATGGCTATTTACCCAAATGGACAACTTGGTGAATTTCTTTTAGGTTTAAAGTGACATTTTCTTAAGCATAAACTATATTATACATAAACTCCCTAGAACAACTAGCGCACTATTAGTTCCAAAAAGGCTTCCTTAATTTTTAATCTACATGTTAGGATGTATCTCATCAAAATTATCAATATGTTGCCGTGTAAGACTTGATGATATTAGTGATTTGCACTAAAACAGTTAAACTAAATCCGAGACCCTTAAATTTTAAATGCTAAGATTTGTCAACTCCAGTGATCGGGAAAATAATGTGATACAAATCAATGTAATTGGAATAGGATAAATCATATGAATTGAACATAACCATGATAAGATCCAAAAAAAAAAAAAAGACATAACGATGATAAAGAGCAAACTTCGGAACAAAAGCGGTAGCATCCTGTTGATTGTTAGCTAAAAAATATATAGTACATACAGACTATATTGATTACCTGGCCCTAATTCTTTTTCTGCCTTAACAGTTTCATTTTCCTGCAACTCTCAAGTAAAAAATGGATTGCACCAAGGGATACGTTAACTTACCAAGGCAGTTAATGGAAAATAGTCAAAAAGGTCTGTGAAAATTTTCCAAATGTTAGCATTGCCATACCTGTAAATAAATCATTAAAAGATATTATCACAACTGCAATATTGAAAAGACCATGATATAGTTTTATTCAACTGCATATTCCATATAACTATTGAAGAGCATGCCAATGGTAACTTAATTGAACATGATGGGGCCTATATCCCAAAATCATTCCACTAAAAGAAATGTTATACCAATACACTAAGTCTTTATTAAAAAGCTTGGCCGTGAGAGATTATTTAGTAACATAATTCCAGAGAAAAAGGGTGATAATGTAAAGCTAACATATAACTCACTCTTACTAGCACCACACAAAATTAACCCAGGTAAATTTGCTTTGTAATTAAGGAAAAGAATAGGCATAGGCAATTACAAGTTGCATGTACAAATAGAAAAGAAGAGTATTGTGTGTAACCTAACAGACTCCTTAAAACCCCCAATAATAACATTAACTTGTAACAAATTTGAAAATAGAGAATTGGAAAAGAACATTTGAGTCATAGAAAACATCATTATGTTGGCTAAGATCAAATTATACATTCTTTCCATTTCAACCACATCAACTAATAAGTACAGAGAACTCACTTCCTCAGGCATTCATCGTAGAATCCATAAACCTGAGTAATCTGTTAATGATAAAAAAAAGCAATATTCAGCTCAATATTCAATGCAACAGCCTTCAGTCCAAAAGTTCATACAACACTTTACAAAGAAAACAGAAAAATCATTGGTATGATGCAGAACTACACTAAACTGGGAAATATAAAACACTCGAACTAAAAACGTCTTTACACAAGAAATAGTACATAACACGCTAGATTTATTGGGATCATAAGGGTGCTTAACTAACAAGAAAGTGAACATCATTATTAAAACTGTAGTAGAATCTTAGTTTTGTTGAAACTGATAAAACAAAAGGGTAGTTGTTGCAAAGAAAATGGAAGGAAAAAAATAAGTTATAAGAGTAAATACCTGTCGACTTTCATGGTTCCCTCTAAGAATCGTGATCCGCTGAGGATAACGCACTTTCAAGGCCACTAATAGCTGGATGAACACACAATTCAGTATACGCTAAAACAGCATCTAACAAACTTTCAAAAAAAGAACCAACATAGCAAGGACGTAAGGAAATATAGAGCCCTTTCCCATAAACCAATAAAGTAATATAATCCGCTGGCGATAAAAGAAACGCATTAGTATTCATAACAACATAGACAGAAAAATTCAGTCTTCAAGTTTGTGCACCAACAAATTTGGACTATAAAAGCAATGTCATTAATATAAATGGCTGCTTGAACTTGTTTTTGTCAGGGCCTAAGAGAGTAAGATTGAGAACCATAAAATATCCATAGCTAGAGGTAATATACACCATATTTTTCACAAAGCAAAAAGGAAAATTCATAGTTTCGATTCAACATACCGTAACAGTTTCGACGGAATAATACCCACGGTCCACATAATCGCCCATAAACAAATAATTGGTATCCGGACACTGCCAATTTAGAACATAATATCAGAATTAAATGCAACAGGAAGGACAGTTACCAAAGAAGAAGAAAACTGAGTGTCTTATTTTAAAACATACAAACGATCAAAGAAGGATAAAAACCACCAAGAAAGCAATCTTTAGATTATAATTTGCATCATTTATTCCCTGTGTACATACAGCATAAAAATGAGAGATGAAGAGAATTTTTTTCATGATGGATAGTTCATGAGCCTGTTGGCACAGAACAGATTAAATCATAATGGCACTAACTGGTTTCTTGAATATATTTTCTACCAAAATAAAAACGATACACCAATAATAACAAAACATTTAGCCTTTCGAAAAAAAAAAAAACAAAACATTTAGAATTTCCACGCATCAAAGTGAAAAGACAAATACTTTGAATTTTCTTTTAACGAGCATAAATTAACAGACCCACACGCTACTAACTTAATTAAACTGATTCCAGACAAAAGGCAAATTACCCAACTATGATACCTCCGGATCACTTCAATCTGCAAACCATTTCTTTGGCAGGCTCAAAACAATTAATTTAGATACTCCCTCAACTGAAAGTGAAAGTTGAATACAAAAATCGGTCATAGTCAGGAGTACAGATACCTTTCCACCAATTTGAAAAAGTTCCGCAAGATCATGGAATTGTCCATGTATATCACCACAAATCGTCACAGGGCTTTTCACAGGCTGCGACACAACACAAAAACACGTCAACAAAAAATCAAAACTTATCCAATTTAAGACATGACCTACTACAACTTTTACAAATCAAAATGAAAGAAAACACAATACAAAGGAGGCCAACAATCATACTGAAAGCGGAATTCGAGAACCATGAAATTAACTTCCTAACTGAAGGCAACAACCAGCATAGAGCAACTAGTTCCGAAACAAAAACATATATATCTTCCCTGAGGTCAGAAATATGACTTAAGTAGTTAAGGCTACATATTAATCGACAATTACGAAAACGCAAAAAAGCCAGAAAAAAGGCGGTTGAACCTGGACATTGCTTTCATCCATCAATATCTCTTTCGCCTTCTCGCACAATGCTTTAACCTACACCAAACAAATACCATCACTAATCCAACAAACAAACAAATTCACAACAATAACAACACAAAATTCAATTCTATGTCTCCTTAGGGCAGTTAAGTACAATGTACGAGATGTATATAAAACAAAAACCAATCAATCTACAAATGGAGCCGCATGATGTGTATAGGAAGTTGTTGGGGCCATTAAGAGAAATAGAAATAGTGTCGAAAAGTAAAAGAGTTGGAGCGAAAAAGACAAGATCTGGAATCGATGATTGAAAAGAGAGATCGGACGAGTGGAAAAGAGAGATCGAACCTGTTGTTCGGAGAGAGGCTTGCACTGCATGAGCTGCGAGATCTGTTCGTCCAGATCATTGGTGGAGTCGGTGGATAAGGAATTGGCGCCCATCTTTGATTCTTGTTTGATCCGACACCAATACCGGATTAGGGATATCCCTAAACCTAACGAACACTAAAGATTCTGAGATTTCTCAAATTTCTCTCTGCTCTGTGTTTTGGCTTCTTCACTCTTTACTTCACCACCCGACCAATTGGGGCACGCTCTACTCACCACACGCGTCTCTCTTCCTCTAGGTTTTCAATTCTTCTGCAATTACTTTACTACCCTTATCATTTTTAATCTGATTATTATTATTATTATTATTTGTGGAAATTAGCAGCATAATGGCACATCAAATAGGTGAAAATTCGTCTTTGGTCCAAATAATAAACATACTCGTGTTTAGCGTAAACAAAACTTCAATCCTTTTTTTTTTCTGTTTTTTCATGAGCAATGGTTTCACCTACATGAAATATTTTCAAGTGCATGCAAAACATTTTCACTTACATGAATTGTTGTCAAGCAAAATGGCTTTACATAGGCTTGAAAACATTTCAAGTTAGTTTACACATGAAATATTTCAATGAGTTGAAAAAGGTTAAAACGATTAATGTTTTATTTGGGGTTAAAAATGGATTTAAAATTATTTTTGAGTTAAAAATAATTTTTTCATTTTTATTTGGGCTAAAAATCAATTTATCTTTTTTTTTTGTAATATAATGATTCGAATCGCATACTCTCAAGTTAAATAAATTATTTTACCTAGCCATGTTAGGTAATGGTTTAAATGAAAGCTAGATTGGGCAATATATATATATACACATATTAAGTTGCCTATGAGCATCTCCTTATTTTATTACAGTAAGTACGTTTGATGAAATTTTATATACTTTGATTATATTTTTAATATACATAGTAGGAAAATTAAAATACACATTCGGGAAATTTTAAAAGCTTCTGAATTCTTGAACAAATTTTTTTGTGATATATCCCCATTTTTAAACATTTTATCTTCAAAAAAGTTGAAAAAAATAGTTGTAAATTCAAAAAATTCACAACTTTTTTTTTTTTACAAATTTATTTTACTCTGTTAATAATTCATACAAAAAATCACATCAAGATTCAATGAAATATTTTATATTTCATCAAAGGTACTTAAAGTGTGCATCATAAAAAGCACCACTTGAAAATTCTTACACATGCACATACGCAAATGCGAACGCGCACACACACACACACACACACACACTATATATATATATATATATATATTGTGCATGTCTGTGAGATCGAGATTCACTTGGTATTAAATAACATGCGTGATGGTTCTAAAAATGAAATGAGTTGCTTTGGTAGAATGTTGATGGTGCTTGTATTTTTCTTCTTGCACAATATAATTCACTGTTTGATTCAAAAAGATAAAACCATGTCGTTCGCCTTATAATTTTATTTTGCTCCAATTTATTTGTTTATATTTTTTGCAATTTCCTTAACTTCGATCGCAGTTGATCTTTCTCATTGTTCAATGTCCATGAGATTTATAGTTTACGTGGGAGCTAGAGTTTGAAGTTGGCCACTTATTGATTTCAACGTATAGATAAAATCAATGTCATAATATATTTACCATACCAATTTCAAGTGCGACACTTATTCCAACAAATATAATATGTGAAAATGTAGTTGGATTTTAGCTTCGTTGGTAAAATGTTTGGCCCTCCGTACAGCAAAGCATAGGTTCTATACTCAAAATAAGCAACCTCCCATCTTTAATGATGTGGGTTTCCTCCACACCTTATGTGAGTCATTCCCTCATCTATGCGTGGGATAATCACTCTCATATGAGAGCTGTTTTTTAGGTCATACTCCAAAGTCAAAATCATATCTGGTCTTGGTTATTCTCTGGGTTTGTACTAATCATAAAAAAAAAAAAAAAAAAAAAACTAATATGAGAAAATTGTTTAAATTATACATAACTTATAAAAAAAATCATAAACCATTTAAAATCCATTAAAAAAAAAAAAACCCAACCATAAACCATGCTAAAAAGAGAGGTTGATTGAGGAAATTGGTAATGAATAGATTGATCGATAATCTTCACTGATTTTCGTTACAGAAGGCTCAACTAGTGAAGACCGAAGAGGTTGGTGAGGAGGGCAGGTGATAACAATAGTGGCAATCAAATGCAACAATCCAATAATTCTTAAATTATATATTTAATTATGAAATTTATGCCTAAAAAGTTTGATTTTTGTTTTTTGATAATTAATTTATATGATAAAATTTTAAGAGTTGTCGATTTTTGTGCCATTTATTTTTCAATTTTTGGAGAATGAACGTAATTTGTTAGTGTTTTTGAGTACGTATTATTAGTATGGAACCATGTATCATACATATTGGAAAAGATTTGAAGCTAGCTAGCGACTTATGTTGAAAGCATAAGCTAGCTAGCTGACTTATGTTGAAGGCTTTTATTATTATTATTAAATAACTTGCGATGTAGTTATTCGAACTTGAGATATTATTAAATTGAAAAAATGTTTTTTACTACCAATCTACATTGAGCACTTTTATTAACTTGAGTTTAATTACTTTACTGGTTAGGTAAGATTACTCATCAATAATAACTATTGGATTGATTATAAGGTGACTTATTGAATAATATCCAAATATTATTATTGATTGATAACCTTACTTAACTAGTAAGTAATCAAACTCTTAGTAATTTTATTTACTGAATAATAAAACTGTTACTAAAAGGTTGCCCTAACACATCCAAACATTAATTCAATTTTGAACATAAGTCATGATGCTTACATTTCTAAAGTTTGAAATTAATTAGAAAAATATTAAAAATTTATACTAAAATTTATTTGAACTCTGAAAAGGAGGTAAAACTTGAATTGAGAACAATATTAAAATGTTTAAACCATTTTTTCTCTACAAAAGAGAAAGGAAATTCATTCATAATAATCATCCAGGTGCAAGCTTTTTTACACTATTCTTTCTTGAAACTCAAAGTCCACAAGTTTGTTATTATCACCACAAAAAATAACAACATTATTTGAAGGCTCAAAAGTTAAAGTTTTTTGTTTTTTTTTTCCTCCACAACCTTTGCATAATTGTATTGTGGGCACATTGTGTTTCTAAACGATTCTACAAAGTTATAGTGCCACGATGTTTAGTAGATTATGCATAATCTTTCCCACAATAATTGCAACAACATCTAGACTCATCACTATAACTAGTGAAACATTTTCATACATCTGACTTTGATTGAATCTTTTTGGGTTCTCCCATGTCAACATCATCAGTCGGCTACACACAACATTCTTAGTCCCCCAATTGGCTTCCATGATGGCCCCATGTGCGCATAACAAATCCACACACCATTTTTTTATAACTTTAACAGTAGGTTATTACAAAATCGACGGTAAATATTACACACCTCCCCTTACAAGCTGCTAAATCCTAAGGTCAAAACTCAAGAATTTAAATATCATCTTTATTCTTTATAACATAAGATGCGAGTGTGAGTCTTCTGTTGGTAGAATATTAATTTTCTTAATTGTAGGAGTATTCATCTGAGTCGCACTATTAATAATAAATCTCAATGGATTTCGACAACCGTCCGAGCATAAGGTGTTAGTTTTCAAAAAATATATATATTTATTTTGCCAAAAAAAAAAAACTTCAAAATTTCACGCTTCAATAAATAAAGCATTAGATTGAAGATTAAAAAAAAAAAAGAAATAGAGACCATTGGTTAGAAATATGTTTATGACGCCAGCCCCAGATTCCACGGAACTCGCGTGTTTTTAGATTTTTTCTCTCTCTAGAAATTGAAAATACTTGTCGTAGACAGACAAGTGAAAACACAAAACAGAGAAAAAGCGTAGAAAGCATTTTCATCAGATTTTCAACACATTTTCAACACACACAGCCATCTCCCCCTCTCTCTCTTCCCTTTAAACCGATACTCTCGCTTCCTGTCTAAAACTAGGGTTTCTCTGTATCTTCGATTTTGCTCCTAGCTTCTATGCTCTCCTTATTAGGTTTGGATCGCTCTTCTAATTGTTGGTCTAAGACTTTTTATTTCATGTTTGATTTGATTTGATTTGGTTGTTCTGTGATCTTGATTCCTGATTGTGTTATTGATTGTGTTATTGTATGGCGAGTCTATTATTTGTTGACTAACTGTCTGGTTGATTGATCTGTCTATCATATTGTAACTTTGACTTGTTTTTGTTTTGTTTTAGCATTATTCTACTTGCATTGTGGCTTTTGATCTGTTGGTTGCATTCATCGAATAGAGTTGTGAAAAAGTAGGGTTGATATCTTGTAATTATGACAACTTCATGGGCTGATTCTGTTGCATCTGAGAATGTGGCCACTGCTAATGGCACACGGCCCACCAGACCCACTTACGTTCCTCCGCATTTGCGTAATAAGCCACCGCCCTCAGTTGATCCCCCTCCTGCATTTCCATCCAGTGATCGTGTAGCTTATACGGGGCCCCCTAGTGGGTCCCGCCGGGGTAGTGGTGGTTCTAGGCCTGATTTTGGGCGTCAAGGTTATAGTTCTGGTGGTTATGGTGGTGGTAGAAGTGGTTGGAATAACAGAAGTGGGGGGTGGGACCGGAGAGAGCGTGAGGTGAATCCGTTTGGTGATGATGATGTTGCAGCGCAGGGGTTTACCGACCGGGAAAATGCAGGGATAAACTTTGATGCTTATGAAGATATTCCGGTGGAGACTAGTGGGGACAATGTACCATCACCAGTTAATACGTTTGCGGAAATAGATTTAGGGGAGGCTCTAAATGCGAATATTAGAAGGTGCAAGTATGTCAAGCCCACTCCAGTTCAGCGTCATGGAATTCCTATATCGGTCGCAGGGAGGGATTTGATGGCATGTGCTCAGACTGGGTCAGGGAAGACAGCTGCTTTCTGCTTTCCAATCATTAGTGGGATAATGCGGGAGCAGTATGTACAGAGGCTGCGTGGAGCACGGACTGTTTACCCTCTTGCTCTTATCCTTGCCCCTACACGAGAGCTATCGAGTCAGGTTAGATTGTGCTTTGAACCGTTTATTAGATGTAAATTGTTAGATGCGTGCCTTTTCAAGACTGGATCGTAATCGCTTTGTTTCACTAATGATTTATGCAGATACATGATGAAGCCAAAAAGTTTTCCTATCAAACCGGTGTCAAGGTGGTGGTTGCTTACGGAGGAGCCCCGATTCATCAGCAGGTTTCCATGCTAAATATTATTTGTGTTTTTGAGATTCTGGATTGTAGTTTTCCTGAGTTATGCATTAGAATTTACCAACGTTTTTGAGATTGTGGCCTCTAGTCTCTTTCTGCTCTCTATTATATTATTACTTCTCTTTGATTTTATATACATCTACTTTTGAATTCTTAAAACATAGAAATTGCTTTTGATTTTTTTTTTTTGGAAAGGTGGAAATATATCTGTACCTTTATTTTTTAGTTTCCATCACAATCTTATTGAAATTGCTCTTAAGTGTGATAACTTTTCCTTTGGGGACTCTGTCTCATTCACTGGATATATATATGAACTTTTCTTGGATTGTGGTGCAAAAGGTGTTTGGGCTGTTTAGTCTTATATGTGGAAATTTTAGAATGGTGTAATAATGTGTTTTGGCTGTAGTTTGATGTGTATACATAAGAGCACTGCAAATCATGTTAACGTGTTTATTGATTTGCATTTTTGCTTGGTGATATGCTGGGTGGATTTGAACTTGGTTTGCATTTCTAGTTCAAGTATCCAGCATGGTAGAGCCACATTGAACTGGTTTTTGGTTGCCACTTCAGGGGAAGAATGTTGCTAAGAATTTTAGTTTGATCTGCTTTTCCATCTTTTTGTTATACTGAAGATGGATAAAATTTTGTTTTAATAGATTAGTGGGATACTTCCCATTTGTTGGCAATCCTTTATGTAAGAGGAATGATAGAGGATTTATGTATTGGAATACGTAGGGTGGATCTTGGTACTGCGGTTGTTAATAACTAATTTGTTTTCTTCTCCTTTACTCCCCTGTTATGTTTTGCATTTCCTTTCTTGAAGGAGGGAGAGGGGGGGGGGGGGGGGGGCGCACGGGGCGGGGGGTGGGGTGTGTGGGGTTTTGGGGGGGGAGAAGATGGTTGTGGAGGTGGGGCTGGTGCACTGGTATTATGGTGTTTGTTAGTCTTCTTTGACAAATTATAAGCAAGAAAGTCAGCTCATTTGCTGAATGGCATTGTATGACGTGTTTTTATTTTTTTAATTTGATCTGTTTAGCTGATCAGATTCTATTATTTCCTTAATAGGAAACAACCTCATCAGGTCTTAAAGCTTGGTCTGTTGTCCTTCTAATTTGCCATTATCTCATGTCTCTGTTGTTTTATTGGTCTTTAGGTTGAGGATTCTATCTTTCCTTATCTTTTAATTTCTCTTCTAGTACTTGATTTGTGAATCTTTACTGCCAAACTTAATTTTGTACTGATGGTGTGCTTTGTGGTCAGTTGCGAGAGCTTGAGAGAGGGGTTGATATTCTTGTGGCAACACCAGGGCGTTTGGTTGATCTGCTTGAGAGGGCTAGAGTGTCATTGCAGATGATTAGATACTTGGCTCTTGATGAGGCAGATCGGATGCTGGATATGGGTTTTGAGCCTCAAATCAGGAAAATTGTGCAACAAACGGATATGCCGCCTCCTGGTGTGAGACAGACAATGCTTTTTAGTGCCACATTTCCGAAAGAAATACAGGTTTGATTTAATTGTTGCTGCTGCTTTCTTTTGTCTTCATTTTTACTGTGATCTTTTATGCTCATTGGTGGTTTTGATCTATCCTCATTTATAATCTTGCCTCCTGAAGTATGGTTAATATTGCTGGTGTTATTATCATTTTAATAATTAGATTTATTATAAATAGCGAGGTGTGCTCAGAAGCTGTAGGACTTTTAATTTCTTATATATCTTCATGGTCAAATCTCCCACATAAGTTCGTACTTTGTTATGGATTGGACTAATGCTAGCTACTTTTACCTATTTTAGTGGGTAACCAAAATTGCTGTTAATTGGTAATTGTACAGCATAGGATGTGTGGTTGAGAATCATTTTTCCCCTTGCAGTGAAAGTTTATAGTAGAAGTTATAATGAGAATTGCTGTCTGAATTTCATCTGACAGCGGTTTTTTTTGGCACTTTGATTGTAATTGCAGAGGCTGGCTTCTGATTTCCTTTCAAATTACATTTTTCTAGCTGTTGGAAGGGTTGGTTCAAGCACTGATTTAATTAATCAAAGAGTGGAATTTGTTCACGTTTCTGACAAGAGAAGCCATCTGATGGACCTTCTTCATGCACAGAGAGAAACTGAAGTTCGTGGCAAGGTATATGAGACATAGTCACATTTTACGTCTTGATTTGTGTATTATAATAACTTTTACTCCATTTACTCTGTCAGGGCAATTGTGCTGGGAACTATTATTTAAATTGCTAGTTGAACGAATATTAGTTTTTATTTTTTTATTTTTAATAATTTGATAGGTTGGTTTACCTTGACTCTATTATGACATGAGCTAAGTTACTTTGGCTTTGAATTTGCAGCCAGCTCTGACGTTGGTTTTTGTGGAAACAAAGAAAGGAGCTGATGCATTGGAACACTGGTTGTGTATGAATGGGTTTCCAGCAACTACCATTCATGGTGACAGAACACAACAGGTGAGTTGGTCAGGCTATATATAGTAAAACTAGGGGTAAAAAAAAAGAAAAGAAAAAAAAATTGGTTGCGATTTGATTTGTGAACGAGAATCTTGAGAATATGTCTTTGATGTGCATGGGGCATGATATTGTATAAAATTGATGAGCTTTAGTGTTATTTTGCCCATGCTACATGCTAGGCTTAGTTGACTTAGCTTAAGCTTTCACTGTGTTAGTGTTTGTATTTCAATGATATTAGAGTGCATCATCCATATGTTTACTGACTTCTGGTTGTTCATCATTGTTCTGCGTATTTAAACATGAGGCTTGATGTATATTATCTGATGTTCACGAGCCTAAATCAAGATGATCTGGCACTCTGGCTTGATTATATTATTTGAAGTTAGAAGTTGCGGCTTATATGTAGTGGTTTTTGTTCTTCTCATGTTTGTGAAAATAGAAAATTTCATTGTATTCTTCGACTGATGTTCTTAGTATGCTACAATTGTGGGTACACTTATCTTAGCATGGTGGGTGTTAAGTCTGGTTCTGTTTATGAACAGTGGGATATTTACTGATTAGTATATGAAATGATTACCATGAAATATCTGGTTGTTTACTGCATATATTTATTCCTGAAGTTTGCAGTTGCAATGCCATTAGCAGCAATGATTTTTGTCTCAATGATTGTGATGGTTTGGGTTTGGGTGCAGGAAAGAGAAATGGCATTGAGATTATTTAAGAGTGGAAAGATGCCGATTTTAGTAGCAACAGATGTTGCGGCACGTGGTCTTGATATACCACATGTAGCTCATGTTGTCAACTTTGATCTTCCCAATGACATTGATGATTATGTTCATCGGATCGGAAGGACTGGGCGAGCTGGCAAAACTGGATTGGCAACAGCCTTTTTTAATGAGAACAATTCGTCATTGGCAAGGCCACTAGCTGAGCTAATGCAAGCAGCAAATCAGGAGGTTCCTGCTTGGCTTACGCGTTATGCATCACGGGCTCCTGTTGGTGGTAAAAATCGGCGGTCTGGGGGAGGACGATTTGGCGGCCGTGATATCAGAAGAGAGGGCTCTTTTAGTAGGGGTTCAAGCACAGATTACTATGGAGTAAATAGTAGCAGTGGATATGGGGTTCCTGGTGGTTATAGTGGGGGATATGGTCCGGGTGTAACCAGTGCATGGGATTAGTATCATCCCAAACATTATACTGAAATATTTCAACTGTTCTCCAGTATATATATTTTTTCTTCAGAATTAAAGGATTATGCTGTTGTTTCATTTGAAAAAAGGGGCGATTGAGCTCATATGGGTGCTAATATACGAAATGCTGTGCCCAAGCTACAGGTCTAGGTTTGGTGTAGGCATGACTTCTGAGAAAGGGAGGTCTCTTGGTGGTGAGTACTGTCTATTGAATTAGATTTATTCCTTGGTGTGGATTGCTAGTGTAGTCGAGATTTTTTGCTCTCAAAGTGAGAAAATTTAGAGACTACAAGTCTACAAACATGTGTTGCGATAGGGGTTAGAGTGTGTTCGTGAACATGGTGCTGAGAAGTAGATTTGCTGCCCTAGGCTGTTCCTGAATTTTCAGGATTAGATAAGTGGTTGGAACCCCTAGGTGTGGGTTGGATGGCAACTGGTAGGGCTTCTGGTTTTCCATTAACATGTTGTGGCTCAAATCCTCAAGGTGATCAACCTGGAATGTTATCCATATGAGTTGTGGGGACTGAGTTGTTTCCTGATAAGAACTCGATATGTAAAGGTTGGATCTGTAGGTACATATATACATAAAAAATGCGAAGGGTTGTGCAGATGTACACAAATCTGTTTTAATAGCGACCCATACACAGCATAATTCTGTGGGAGGTTGAAATTAGCTAAGAGACAAGGATATTGGGGGTCATAGCCATAGGCACTTGACATGATGTGGATTACCTTTAATTTACGTTTGCAGACCAAATATATATTCATCCCACAATTTGGCTACGAGATTCTGAGTCGGAAGTTTTAAGGTACTATAGAACTGAGCCTGTTGTTGAATCAAAGTTTGAAATTTTTTCAAGGGAATATATATTGGGACTTTGTATGCATTCACTCCCTGAACGTGGTCGTTGTCCATACTGCCATAATTAAGCACAACCTGCATTGCCATGACAGGTACACGCCTTGTCTTCAGTTGGGGTGGACAGTTACACCCAATTACAACACTTAAACTTAAGACACTTCACAACCATGTACCTTTGTCAAAAGTTCCTAAACTAAGAACGAGTTTATCCAATGAAAAAACATGGTGTAGATATACAAGGTCAAGTCTTGAACTATAACTATAACGTTGCTGGAGAATTGACCAGCAATTCCAAGAACCTAGGAGGAAAATATGAAAAAGACAAAAAAGTTTATAAAGTCTTTATTCTGATTGATTGAATATGAATTTTCCTAAAGACGGTGAAGACTAACTGGAGCAAAAAGATAACCCGTGTCTTATAAAAAACTTTACAACCTAACACAAGTCTGCTTCTCTGCAATCTGTAATTTTGGACGTTTGAGCATTCTCCTACAAGATAATTCTCCTATGCTTTTCTACAGCGACACAGCAATAGTATCCAAGCTAACATGCAGTTCAAACCCAAAATTTTGTTGTAAAACCCTGCAGAGAAATAAACAATTGAGTCAAGGACTTCTAGCTTAGAGAATGATCATTAACAAGTCAAGATGAATATAAAACGTAGGAATTTAGAAACGAATATACATGCTGTGCTCAATGAAAAAAATGTTTCTTAAGATGTGATAGGAACTGGTATACACCACTAGAACATTTGGTATGCCACAAGTATATATGTTGTAGAATCCTTTTTAAGTAAATTATTCAAAACATTTAAAGTGTCTCTTATGTTCTACATAGCAAAATGTCCTGTCATATATTAGTTCTAACAGCAAGGTCGTGGTTAAGATTGCAAACCTGCAGCTTCTCTATTCCAAAAGATCAAATAGCTTCTCAACCATGTTTCATAAACCAAAACATTAATATAAGCAAACAGATACTTTATCAATAAATATCTAGTTATATTAAACTAATTAGAGTGAATGCATTTCAGTAAAACAAGACCAATGGATATGATCTCTTATTTGTAACAAAATACATGTCCGGTAAGATGGATGCCTAACATGTCAGTATGTCTAGTTAACTCCAAACGATTCTTTTGTTTTGAATACTAGAACTCCACATCCTAGAGTCCTAACAAACTTAAAACCAATCTCAATAAGTTGTCCTTAGGTGATTTCAAGTTACTAGAAAAAAAAGGGAAAGAGAAAACAAAGAAACAGAGGAAAAAAGTTGAACTTACATCAAGAAATTGTTACAATATCTCAATATCTAACAATCATTTATTCTTTCAAATAAAAATGACATGAACATTTCTAATAAAAAATTGAATATGAGACTCAGTATAAAAAAATGATATCCAACAAGCATTTGATCAAACATATAAATCTTAATCACAGATTCTTTAGCTTTTTCTGAAATGGTAGATACAAGAACATTGTAAGGATGTATACCAGCCAATTCTTTATTGACTAATTGATGTCTCATTTTATATAATCTCAAGAAGAATTAGCGTACCCTGTGATATAATCTGGTTTGTAAAGAGAGAATTCTGGGATTTTCTACTTTTAGTATGAAAACAGTCACTTGGTGTTTCTAACTTAAATTTGAAGTGTTGAAGGGTGGGGATAAATATCATTACATTTAGTTAGGTTGAGTACTCGCTTACGTTGAATGCTAAAGTGGAAGCTTCAGGCTGAAGCTATGACACCTTCAAGTACCCTTCCAACTTAAACACGTTCCTGCTTCAGCCTCCAACTGAAGAAT
Source organism: Nephelium lappaceum (assembly GCA_021234005.1). Classification (NCBI taxonomy): domain Eukaryota; kingdom Viridiplantae; phylum Streptophyta; class Magnoliopsida; order Sapindales; family Sapindaceae; genus Nephelium; species Nephelium lappaceum. Next base: position 8,867,732 of record CM038011.1, read on the forward strand.
GAAAACAATGCATGCATGATTTATCACTTTAATTTACAGAACAGAACATTTGTCCTCATGTAGTTCAAATTTTTATAACACACACTTTGATCCGAAGGCCACTAGCATCTTAAATTATCATTTATACTATCCAAAGCAAGATTGTTCATCCTTTTTCCATATAAGGTGAGTTTTCAACATATAAAATACAATTAAGAGGTTTCTAAAGAATTCTGTAACTACTTGAAACTGCCAGAAATTGGATCATACTAAAGGTGAGGTCAATTCATCTTGCCCTTGATGTAAATAGCTCGGATATAGCTTCCTATATAAAATTATCTACTCTTTATCACATCTGTAGCTTCTTCTAATATGGAAGCAAAACAAGCATTTCCTTTAAATATATTCATTTTATCCCTTTAAAGTCAAATGGAAAAGATGATAAGCTAATAGAGTGCCAATCACTTCCAACAAATTATATACTCCTAAAAATTGTTAACATAAATAGTCATAATTCCCTAGAGAGAATTTTCTATCCAAGTCTGCAGTAAGAAGAAAAGAACCAATATAAATGATCCACAAATTAGAAAGCAAAAGTTGATACTTACGCTCATACTAAGTAAAAGAATCTATGTTCACCCACTTTAAGTAATAGTGACTTCAAGTGTTGATCATCAGCTATTCTCTTTCAAGTTACAACATCATGTCCTTTAGTCAGACAATCACTAATCTTCATCAGATTCATCCTCCTCCGTTGCTGAGGTTTCCTCATAGCATTCATCATCTGTTCCAATCTCTTCCTCTTCAGTCTCTGCTTGTTCTGTTTCACCAGCGACATTACTATCAAGCAAAATGTCTTGTTGAGGTATCAAATTCACACCTTTATCACGATAAAGAAGCCCTGTTTTCATTACATGATAAAATTTCTTTCTAAGACGAACAAGGGGATGCGGGTCCACTAGACTTCCCCGCTGGTACCCTTCCTTGAGAGTCACAGTAGTTGTCTTACACTTTAGTGACAGGTAGAAGATCCCAGGATACCTCGTAAACAGTCGAGTGAATTTATGAGGAAGATTCAGCTCCTCTCTCAAGCTTCTCAAGTAGTTCCTCTTAGTTTTCTTGTGAATAGTCAACTTCAAAATCTCATGCAAAACCCCCACAGCCCGTTTCTCCATAAGATCACTATTTGGATCAATCTGCCTAGAATCCTCATATGGTGAAATGTATGGCAGCTTTTGGAACTCCTCCATCCATGCCCTCACCTTCTTCTGTGCTCCATATCCCCTTGGAAAATTCATCGGGAATGTCACAGCTGTTTTCCCCCTCTTGAATTGCCTATACTCATCACCCATCTTATTATTACTTTCACTACTTTTCTGCAAAGCCGAAACTGCAAATTCTTCATGCCATTGTGCAAGTCGCAAACCTGGAAGCCCATTAGAGGTCCTAGCAAACCGAAAATCATCCGGGTACTTGGGAACCAACGTTTTCTCAAAATTATCCGGCAAACCCAGATCCCATTTCAAAGAATGTAATGATTGGAGTGGCACTGTTCTAGTCTTCATCATCATAAGCACTCTACAAAGCCTCTCCATGGTATCATTCTCATAAGTTTGGTGTATAGCTTGCTCTTGTGAGTCTAACAACAATGCAATATCGGTTAACCGAAAACAAGGCAAATTTGCATAACGGGCATGTGGGAATTCATGAAAAAGAGTTGGGTACCTACACAAGAACCATACCACCACAACTATTATTCAAAATGTTCCCTAAAACACATAACTATCACAATTTGAAACAAATCACATTCTTGTGCTCAACAAAATAGGCCAATATTCATTGAAATGAAAAAAACCCTGATCATATGTTATTGAAAGAAACAATAATAAAATGAAGGAATCAAACCTGCGCAAGAAGCGAAGAACAGGAACAGTGAGGCCAAGAAGCTTGTGCCAATCAGAGACGGAGTTGGCAGTGAGGAAACCGGTGGAAGAGCGCTTGATGGCGTCTTTCAAGAGGGAAGCGGCCTTGAGGTCTGTGTCCATGTCTATTATGTGGTCTAGGCTTCGGTTCTTCACCCATTTCAGACGCACTTTGCTTATAAATCTCTTCTGGATATACCTGCTCATTCCTCTGAATAATATTGAGTTTTCGCTTCTCCTCAGCGCTACTCACTGCTTCAAACCTTGGCTTCACTTGTGTTCTGCTTTCAAATGGATAATTACATTCACATCCCTCAAATATAAACTATTTGTCACAAATTACAATTAGTTTTCTGAAATATTATTGACAAGTGCAGCCCATTTTACCATTTTTCTGTTATTGAAAATAACTTTTAGGAAATCTTATCAAATTTTCAAAAACATCATTTTTAAGTTAGTTTTCAAAATAATCATTTTAAAATGATTTTAAATGCAAGTATTTGATGATATATTTTGTAAAATGTGTTTTTAAAAATAGAAAACACATTTTTTTAAAATAAAACTAATTTTTTTTAAATGTTTTTTGATCGTTTTCAAAATATGTTTTCGAAATAAATCATTAATTTTTCATTCAAATAACTATTTTATTTTTTTAAAAACAATAGTATATACATTTATATCATTTTCTGTATTTTAAGAATTCCTACCAGACACATTGTAATTCCAAAAACATTATTTATAAAACATATTTTTTATTTTTAAAAATAGTTTTAAACAATATCATTTTAAAATTGATTTCAAACGCTAATGCTCTTCATTTTGACTCATTCTTGCATATTCCCTTAAAACTGTAGCCTTATGATTTTCTTATGCAAAATTTGTCTGTTAGTTTTCAAAATTCATAAGAATTAAAATCAAATGAACATTGGATAACAGTTTAATTTAATTTGACCTCACAAAAGAGAAAAGTTTCACATTTGTGCAACCCAGTGAATTCATCCTAACCATTAATTCAACACCTTCACATCTCCAAATTGAAAAAGGAAAAGGAAAAGGAAAAGGAAATTATGCAGATTTCTTTCTTTTTTTTTTTTTTTTTTTGAGGAAAGAAGATTAAATTCAGAATTGTCCACACATTATATTTTATGACGAAGTGAAATGTTAAACGAAAAGAGGATCCTGTAGCTTTTCCTCAATTTAGGGGATCCTTGCATTATTTGTTATCCAAAAGTCACTCATTTCAATATGAATTTGTACAGTAACTTTAATTACCTTACCTAATAACCTGGGTAACTGTGAATATCATCTGTTTTACTTCATTTTTACTAGTTGATCTCTGCCAGCTGACACAAGGATAAAGTTATTAAGAGTCACCGCAACATTAGTTTTAAATATGTTTCCTGCACAGGATCACTAACTAATACAACCATACTAACAAAAAAACAAATCCACAGAAATAAAATTATGGACAAAATAATCTAGATGAGAACAATGCAAAAAGATCTTTAAAATGGTAATAAGGTATTTATTTGGAAAGAGTATATTGCAATTGGTACAATATTATGAGATACTTTTAATATTTCAATCCTGTAGATATATAAAACAACATTTTTATCAACCGTGGAGAGGTTCTACCGGAGTAGCGACAAGAGCTAATTGGTGGGTTTATTATGTCATGTGAAATTAGTTGATAGAGGTAATCAATGAGCAGACATGTTAGTTGTAAAGATACAATATTCTGGTTGCCCAAATTAAGATTGTTTATAATACAAAAGTTGAGACTTCATTGCTATACTTGAGAAACATAACATCAGTTCCAAAGAGGAACTTGAAGGGATATGGAAGTGGAATAGGATAACAAATCAAGAATGTCAATGTCAGTTTGAGATACAACAACACATTTGGTGGGTGGCATGGCATACATGGGGAGGTCCAGGCATTGCAGCTTCTTTTCATCTGTTTCTTCTCCTTTCTTGCTGTTCTGGGATTCTAACAAATACCACGTATATGTACATGTAATTTTATCGTTGAGTTGATAAATGGATTTCTTTTCTTTTTCCTTTTCTCATCTTATTAGCAACTCTCTGTATCTTCCCTCTTCCCTCTTCCCTCATTGTGTGTGTCTCTCCTTTTTGTTCAACTTCTTCAGAGTTAATATGGTAATATTAACTCTATGCTATCCAAATAGGAGGCTTTAAGCATGCAAGCCTAATGAGTTTTACAACATACATGCTAGTACACCAGTGTTTTTGTCTTTTATCTAGTTGTGCTTGTGGCCAATTGTTATAATTCCAGCTTGACTCATAAATTAAATTTCTTCAAGTGGTTTGTGGTGACTACGTATATGCTCTTTATTTGTTTTTTCACTTGCCTACTTCTTCGATTTAAAAACCATGAAATTTATGTTTTTCTTGCAGTAAGTGGCTGTGTAACTTTCTCAACAATAGGAGTATATATTTAGATCATGTAAGCCGTAATTGATTTTATATATGACAAATTTTGTAAATCTTTGATCTAGTTGGTGTCAATTTTGAAATAAAAATTTACTTTAATTTGGATTTAAGCATTTAAAAATTTATATATTTTAAAGAAAAATGGAATATCATATGTATAGTTAAGATTAATAACATAGTAATAATAAATAATAAGTTTCACATTTATTTATAACTTATGTGATTAATATATTTCTTTATTACATATGCGATAAGGATTCGAGTTTCACCGTATATATTTATCATTTCTTGGCCCATGTTAGGGAAGTATTTTTTCAGATCACATATATAATGCATAATCTTCGTCAGTAGATTGCCTAATACCTTATAATCACATTAAAAAAATAAATAAATGACATAAAATTATGTGGGTGGAATTTACAAGGTTGAAATTAAGGGTGAGGATAATAAGAATAAACAAGTGTAGTGGGTGGTGTTGTGAATATAAGAAAAGGTTTGGGGAGAAGACGTTCATGTTAAGTCAGAATTGAGAAGAGGAAGGGAAGTGGAACGAATGAGAATGGAAGAAGAAGAGGAGAGATGGAGAAGAGAGACAGTACCAAAAGTGATGAGAATAGTCAGCAACACGATCAGACTCCCTCAGAGAGATTTGTTTTCTCTGCTTTTGGTCAGCCCTTGGCTTTACCGCACTCTCCTCTCCTCTCCCTCTCTCTCCCAGGTACATGAACTATATAATACCCTCTTCTCGGATGGTACCAACTTCTTCATTTTGGTTTTGATGTGGGTTTTTCGTTTTCTTTTCAGTGTATTGATTTGCGTGAGATGAATAACGCTGGAAATCGACTTGTAGCTGCTCTCTCAACGGTTATTTTTCACAAATTAAATGTTGCCAGCAATTGATGGATTTATGTTCTTTGGTTTTCATTTTTAGTGAATCACTAGTGTAGACATTCTTTCTATTGGGTTATTTATTTATTTTATTAATAATAGATTGTATTTAACAGTCAAATTGGTGTGTTTCCTGCAGTCTAGATATCAAAATGTGAAAGAGATAAACCTTGAATTTGCACAAGATATTGAAGATAGACATCTGGAACTCCTTAAAACCAAGGTGACATTTTAAAACTATAACTGTTATAAAGGTTTTTTTTTGTTTTGTTTTTGTTTTTTTTTTTTTAATTTAAAAAAAAAAAAAAAAAAATTGGCTACCTTACTGGTTTGGGCAATGGTACCCAATAATTATAACCATTGGATTGACTTCAATAACTACCCTTACAAACTATCCAATGGATGTAATTGTTGGGTAAGGTAAGGTAATGCCATACACAAGATTGACAATCCTAAGGAAGTGCATTGAGGGACTGAGGTTAGATGTTATTAAGATCTTTATTACACCATGCCTTCCTTTGAATCCGTGCCCAAAAGATATAATTGACATAGTTTTTAAGGTATTCAAAAGATATTACATTTTCATATGAAGATTATAAAGGAAGGAAACTGAGTGAAGCAATGAGATCATTGTGGTAAATTCTTGACTTTTTCGGTATTTGCTACAACTCATTAATGCTGTTATCTATTCACTACTCTACTGATAAAAATCTTTAGCAATAAGTTTCCTGGAAGGGGAAAGGAGCTGATTGCCTTTACTAGTAGAATAAAGTAGCATCTAGTGGAAATATTTTGCTTAATTGTGACAGAAAAGAAAATAAATAAATGAAGCATAAGATGTTTTAGATATCAGTTGCGTCTTCTGATAACAATTCATTGACGGAAATTTTATTATTATTATTATTATTAAAATTTTGAAATTAAGTTGTTCATTTTCTAGTGTTTGGATTCTTTGAAAAAGCTGGAGTCTTTGAACCTGAACGGTTGCCAAAAGATCTCAGACAAGGGAATTGAAATCATAACTAGTACTTGTCCTAATTTGAAGGTGTTCTCCATCTATTGGAATGTGAGGTACTTGGGTGATTTTCTGCAATGCTATGATTCTAACTGCTTGAAATTACATTTTTTAGACTTTTTTTTATGACATTTATGAATTTTTTGATTCCAAATTGGATTTCAGGGTAATAGATATTGGTATCCAGCATCTAGTGAAGAACTGTAAGTACATAGTTGATCTGAACTTAAGCGGATGTAAGGTACTTGATTGCTATGCTCAGTCCATTTTCAGATAGGTCAGATTCAAAATGTTGTTTTGTCCAGTTGAAGTGATATGTGAAACTATTTGGTTATTTTGATATTTTGTTAAGGGCTTTTATAGTATCTTTCACTTAGAGTTCAACTGCTCAAGTAAACAGCAAGTAGGATCATCTCTAAATAGTATGCTTTCTTGTTTCAATGCAGAATATATCAGACAAAAGTTTGCAACTAGTTGCTGACAATTATCAGGAATTGGAATCGTTGAACCTGACTAGGTGTGTATATCTGATTTTAAATAATCAGATTATAGGAGAAACAATGTATAAACGACATCTCCTTTTGTGTATTATGGCAAAGGATTCTTGTTGGTATCCTGCTGTAATTACAATAAGTTCAATAAATGTTTATTGTGTAGCCTTATTGGTATTATTGAGACTATTAAGACAAGGAAATAACACTTGAATAAATTCGTGATGTGCAATCCTTGTTTATATAAATTTGCCATTCTAATGAATGGTGAGGTGAGATAATATTTTTTACTTCTAGTGAAGAGCTATACTATCCTGACAATCTAGTGGTTTTTCAGGTGTGTCAAGTTAACAGATGGAGGCTTGCAGAAGATATTGCTTAAGTGCTCATCTCTCAGGAGTTTAAATCTTTATGCCCTTTCCGGGTAGAGTGTGCTCTGCTCTATATATATATATATATATATATAGAGCTCCTCAGTGTATATATAGTCATTTTCTGAGTCATTTTCTCCTCAGTGCCCAGCGAGGAGCTATATATATATTTTTATATATATATAGCCTTATTCTTACTGTTTGGGTCTCTAATTTATAGGACTGACTGCATTGCTTTGCTCCAGCTTCACAGATGAAGCTTACAAGAAGATATTACTTCTTGCCCATCTCAAGTTCTTGGATCTATGTGGTGCCCAGGTAAAAGTCTCAGATTTTCTTAGTAGGAGATTTTATGAAATCTGAAAAATTTAAACTTTTTAAATTTTGATTGTCAGAATCTGTCTGATGAAGGACTTGCTTGTATAGCTAAATGTAAGAATCTTGTGTCTCTCAATTTAACTTGGTAAGGGAAACCGGCAACCTTAAGTATGAATTTTGAAGTGAGAGGAGATGAAGTGATTTTAATATTTCAAAACCAAATATGTATCTTCTTGGTAGGTGTGTACGTATCACGGATGCCGGGGTGATAGCCATTGCTCAAGGTTGCACCTCTCTTGAATTTCTTAGGTAATTCCTGGATAGAGAATAGATTTGGCACTCGAAAGCATTGTAATACTTGACTTTTGTATGCTGGTATTTTAATTTGAGAAGTCACTTTGCTTCTTTACTCTCGTAATTATAAATAATAATGATGACAATGCTCTTATCTTGAATATGGAGTTGCTGATGTTTAAACATATATTTACTATTCAATGCCAAGTGATGGGCCCGAGTAACACTCAACACTCTAGCTTTTACTATACACCTTCTGAAGCTGGTTTGCTTCAGCGTTTTAACTGATTGCTATTGAGTCAAGCATGCCAAGTTTAGTTAATGTGCAGCAGGTCTGCTCAATTGCACTAACAATGATATGTGGATGGTAGTTTGTAATGAAGAAAGTACATTTTGCATTCTGCTAATTAATCAGTAATTTCTATAAAGTGATTGCAATGGTCATGACTCAACTGTTGGTTTGCAGTGACCTTAAAATATATATTGTTTCTCTAGATAGTAGTCTTTGTTGCTGATGTCATAAAAGGAATCAATGCAGCTTATTTGGAATAGTTGGGGTGACTGACAAGTGCCTGGAGGTTCTTTCTAGGTTCTGCTCAAATACGCTTACAACGCTTGATGTAAATGGATGTGTTGGTATCAAGGTAGGACGATTTCGTATGCATTATTGCTTACACCTGGACTAATCTTCCCTTCGAAATAACAATATAGCTTTACTGTGATAGGATTGTTTACTAATTGAATATTGTTGGTGCTTTGATCATTTTATGAGAGATCATCTTCCGTATGTTAATGAACTTTTTGTTGGTTGGTAATAATGGATGAATTGATGCATCGTTATGATTGTTGAAATCGAATGTATTATTTTCAATGTCTTAATTAACATTAATTAAAATAATAAGAAATTTTGAACAGACATAGGGTCCCTCTAAGTATTACCCCAGTTCCCATCAGTAGGGCTTGGATACAGTTAATTAGGGTTTCTCTTGCGCTGCCAGTGGTGTTGGCTTGATTTAATATGAATAGGCTGGGTTGGGTTAATATAGGCATAACTCAATCCCAGTCCATGTTTCCTCTGAAATTAAATGTCTTTATTGTCAGGATTATGATCCATCATCCATCGATCATGTAATTTATGAAAACTTTTCATGGTACAGCTGCCCATTTAAATCCTTGAAGATGCATGTGCACATGTATATAGTTAGTTACTTCTATGTTGAACACCGACATTTTTTCCTTAATAATTTACCAGTTTATATCTTAAAGTTTAATGCTCTCGTAGAGACGGAGTCGTGATGAACTGCTTCAAATATTCCCATGTCTGAGGTGCTTCAAAGTGCATAGCTAAGGTGTTACAAGAAAGTTTCAAGCGATCATCTTTTTGCATCTAGGTGAGTAACCACCTCTCAATCACCAGTCTACCTTTTTGTATGTAAATTATATGGGCAATGATTAAGAATCATAGTTATATCATTTTTTTTTTTGAAATACATAGTTATATCATTTTAACAGAGCTGAGACATGCACTTTCTAAATTTATATGTATTGTTTGCTGGGGGTTATAGGACCACATCAGAGAGCATGAAAGTGTCACAAGATAACATATGGCAAATATATTCAAGAAGCTGAAGGGCAAGTCAGCATGATATGAAGTCTCTGAATGATTAATCATATCAGTACTCGGTAGGTGATAGTAGAGCCTGTATTACAATTACAGACAGCAAATACTATTTTTGGTTGGAGTGATGTTTAGGGCAAGAAGGCCCCTTTTTTGGATTTCTCAAAGACAGAAACAATGATTTTTTGACTGATATGAAGTGGCATGGTGATTTTAACTGCTCAACCACCAATCCCTTTTACCACCCACCATTTCTTGACAGTTTTACTTGTATTATAGCAGAAGGAACTATTGTTATAATTGCTCTCACGTGCATATATATATATATATATATATAAAGGATGTCTTGAAAATTTTATTTTAAGGTCGTTAATAACAATCACATAATCACAACCACTAAGTATAGATTTTGCAATATGTATTTTCGGCTTCTTCCCGTTAGCCTCTTTCCTCTCAAACCTATCTTCACTTGCAGTAAGAATTTCAAAGATTTCTTCTCGAAAATCATGAGATTTCCAGCGATTTCTTCTTGAAAATGTTCGAACCATACAAAATCATGACGTCCTAATTTGTATTCCCATTTCTTTGTTTCAATCGATTTCCATTCTAAGTCAAATCAACAGAATTCATTTGAGAAGCCATCTGAACCCATAAGCCGTGTTTCCGACGATTAGCTCTTGCTGAACTAGACATCAACGTCCGTTAAAGACCTAAATGGGTTCCTTTCAACAGCTTTTGTAACCCGAAATAGACGAATTTTTTTCCTTCCTTTTGGTCTTTTACGAGGTGAAAACAGACCATAATTTGATCTCTGTTGAATACTGAAAACCAATTCTAGCAATCAGAAGATAAAAAGTAACTTCGCATATTCAACCTGTTTAACTCTTCCTTCAAAGCAGTTACACATCGAAGTTCCTTACGGACTTCATATCCATATAAGAAAAGCTTGCAGCATAAAGAATAATTCTCTTCTATTGCAGAGAACTATTTTTTTTTTTTTTTCCAGACAGAATAATCCTCTTTTATATTGATCTTTATTATGAGCATAAAATATCTACAACACGTGTCATCGTGATCGAGTTAAATTCCTTTTCACTTTCATTATTTTCAAATATTATACTTTATCTTCAATTCTTTATACTTAATACAGAAGATCATCTTGAGAGAGAATCTTGACCCATGATTAAAATACAACGTAATGATAGTGTAATCTAACGTAATAGCTAATCTGATTCTATTGTTGCGCCATTTCAATTCTCAATCTTCATCTTCTGTGAATTTGATATATTCAAAGCTGCAAACAAAGACAAGCTAAAAACTTTAAAATCTTATTCTTTCAGCAACCAAAGTAATATGCATTGGGACCAAAATCCAAGGAAAACATGGAACCAACCCTATATCTAAAATGGAGGGCATACAAAATAGCATGCCACTAGCCACTTAGTTGCTTTGCATGGGATTTGAAGTTACATGGTAATGATCACTGATTAAAACAGCAGCTGCTGTGACATTTCTATTGGCAACTAAAGGAAGGTAGGCAATTGAATAAAGCTTGATAATTATTTTTCTATGAGACAAAAGGTGGCATAATACAAAAGCAGATCATTGCAAGGACCCCACATTGAGGTTACTTCGAAACAACACATCGAGCATGATCTACCATTCTTACAATAACTTATCTCTATCCATTGGCTTCTCTCGCTATTTTCTTGGCAATCCACAAACCTGAAGCACAAACAAATACGCATTAACCACTTCTCTCGGCCATTCTTCAAATACCCACATATAAAACTTTTGAGTATACAACTAGGTCGGAAGAGAGAACCAGGGAGATTGGATGAAGAAGGTGTTATATGAAATAGAGAATTGAGACAATGATCTTTTCAACTTCTAAATTGGAATACAAGCAAAGGCTCATGGTCAAACAAAGATGTGATGTGATTTATCATTATTTCTTTTCCTTCATACCAGAAAGATGGTACTTGACTTCTAAAACAACTTCTAGCATAAAACTCAACAACACTACCTTCTACCACATGATTTAGATAGTGGAAGAAATCCAACAGTGTTAACGACAGAGACATTCCAAGCAAAGTTTTCAAAACTGCTAAATTCAATTATGCAACTTAACTTTTTCACCTGTTTTTATTTTTTTAAAACATTTTCTGAACAAAGGTCTATTTTCTTTAATCGGCAACTAGGTTTTTCTTCCAAAATGCTAATTTCATGTACTAAATGCCAATTTCAGTTGCATATTCTTCTGTCACACCAATAATTGGGCTCGAAAGGACCACAGCTTAAAAGGTCTAACAAGGTGATAGTCAACAAGATCCTCTCACTAGCACTGGTCTTAAAAAGAAAACATATTAAAAAAAAAAAAAATCTATTCCAAATCCTAGTAACAAGGTAACCTCAGATCAACCTAAGCATTGACAGCATAACAGATGTCAACCAAAAGTCAACAAAAGTCAAGAATTTTCCTTTCCACTGGCAACAAGAAATATATATATATATATACCAGAAATAATCCCGCACCCTGAAAATGTCAACGTCTAGGTCTAGGCTTGCAGCGAAATTCAGCTAAGAGAGCTATATGATCAGAGGACCACTCAGGAGATGGAAGGGCTGTGTCTTTCCTCAAGCTCTCCTCATCCAAGAGCTCCAACAAGGATTCCACCGTTAAAGAGTCCGCTGAAGTCACATAATCAGAAGGTAACTGCTATTATATATTTGACCACTAAACTTGCATCACATATTTCTAATCACAGTAGAATAAAAGTAAAAAAGGGAGAAAAATCAAATGGGATAAAGATTTGCAAAGTTCACCCGTGTAAAATATGTAATCAAGGGTGCCAATGAAATCTCTTGTGCAATGGGTAAATAAGGGTTCATTGGTTGTCGGGTCCATTCTCCTCCTCTGCGGTTCCATGCTAAGACCAACCCCCATTCTTGCAAAGGACGAGTAAGCACTGACCTGTAACACAGTATGTAATGATCACATAGAATACAAACCCCTTCACCTCTACTTTCCTCTATTCCTTGAGATTCTTTTTCTTTCATAAACCCAAAACCAGCAGAGAAGAAAATCTGAAAGCAATCAGCCTAAAGCAATACATATTATTCCATCATCAGAAAATAAATTACCAATGGCAATTGATGTGTCAACTTAGTGTGAGGGCGCAAAATAGTAAGAGGATCTACTGCCAGATCTGGATGCATCGGATCCACCTTCCCCATAGCAAGAAGTGCATGAGGTGCACTGCAAGACAGTTTAAAGGCATCTAAAGCTAAGCAACATAAATATAACAATGAATGATAAAATGAAGCAGCTATAATCTTAAAAGAATGCACAGACCTTCCAGGAACTGAATTAAAATCCCCACACACCAACATTGGAATGTCTGCACTGGCTGCTATTTTCTCCAATCCTTTTAATAGAGTATGAACCTATTTTGAACCAATACGAAACAGGAAAAGAAAAAAAAAAAAAAAACAACATTAAATGGTCATTAATCTAAATAATCGAAACCAATTTAAAGTTGCATATAAAAGCACCAAAAATATATGCGAACCTGCCAGAGCTTGACATCCTTTAGATCTTGGTGCACATTTACATGTGTATTTGCCTATACTCCAAACAATTAATGAAAATATAAGTCAAAACACAGAGGTAACGATACCGTCTAAATATACCTTCTGTTGATCTGTTCTATTAAGAATAAGTTGCTCAATAGTAAATTTGGTAACACAGGTCAATGAGGATGATGTGACAGGTACATTGTTTTTTAAAAACAATGATCTATATCAGTCCTTTGACTTAACTGGATAAACTCTATGCCAAAGGAAGGAGGTGAGAAATAACTCAACAATTATCAAGGAATCCATGAGATGTGGATAAATGGAATTGACAGGGGCACAGGGCTTGTAAGCATTTCGCCAGTCAACTCAATGCAGAACCAGACGAATCTGGATTGTGGATAATTCGATGTGGACTAGTACATTTTAACAAATTAAAGAAAGCTGAACATTAGGAAAAGTATTTTATAACTTTGAACAGGTAACAAAATCCATGAAATATGAATCAGTGTTTAGCATCTCTCACTATTGAGACTGTTCTAATGATATGTTGAAAAATGGCCAGAAAAGACCAGTTAACACAAAATACTAAAGGAGCATAGCTAACATAGCAGAAACATAACATCGCTTACCACACAAAGAAGTTGGCGTTTCCCTGGATTATCAGCTCCCTGGTTACTAAATTTTGCTTCCAGTACCACGATTAGTGCTACATTATCCTATGGACATAAATAATTAAGATGAGGATCAGTAGTTACAACTTCCGAGGGCATAAATGGAAAATATGTGGCAGCACTCCTAGATAAATATATTATTAGAAACTCAAGGTTGATCAAGCTACCTTAACCAATCTACTCAAAGCATTCTTCTTCTGAGCAGTCGGAAGTATGGCATCGGTTAAAGACTGTGCAGCTTTATTAAATTCAACCTGCATACAAATTCAGGTCCGTTCAGCAAAAGAGAGGAAAAAAGGAAACTGTATAACTGTATAACACATGAATAAACCTTCCAAACCTCGTATTTTTTGACATGTGAAAATCTATCTCTTCGGAAAAATGTAGCACAACCATCAATTGTGTGGGGATTTCCATTGTAAACCTGCAATAAACAGAAAACAACGATCAAAAAAATATTAATGTATACTGTCAATATGTTATACAAAGCTCGCAAACAACCTCATTTGTCTTTCTCTTGTAGAGAGCTTGATATCCGTGCTTGTCCAGCTCAGGAGCAAAAAATTCCTCATAGTGATCATTTTGAACCTGAAAGAGAAAGGAAGAAGCTATAACCCCCATTGATTAACAGTAAAAGCCATGATAAGCGTCATAAACACTTTGTAGGTTGTCAAGTTTAGGAATGTTTTGCCTTCCTTAACTAATAATGAAGTGAACCAATCAATGAATTTCTGAAATTTGATTGCAGAGAAGAATGGCAGCACAAATATCCTCTTAGATTTAAATTTATTTATAGCTAGCCATATTCTATTCCTACTTAAAGGACATTGTGAGAAACAAAACCCTTGACCTCTGACTGAGTGAAAGAGTCAGCAATTCAGACTAATTTCTTCATTTACGCTACAGTGTCATTAAATCATAACAATACAGTTTGTGCAAACCTGTACAAAAACAGGCATCATACAAAATCGGTACAGAGATAGGGAAAAACAGAAGTTGAAATCATTAATCACTCTTTATTAAAAAAAAAAAAACCATATCAAAAGCATAAGATTGACATGTAAATTCCAAAATCTTCCTAAAAATGATCAAATATTAAATCATTAAACAAAAATGGTATATTTATATTTACCTCCTGAAGACAAACAATGTCCGCACGATATCCAACAATTTCCCGCAATAAATTCTGTCTGCGATACGGCCAGGAAAGAGCCCATGATGGACAATAACTATAGGTTTCACTCGTGGCATACACATCAGACAAAATGTTGTATGAGAGTACAGTAAAAGTTCCAGAAGATGATATACGACCATCAGCATCTAGATGGCCCATAACGTCAGCTCCATTGACCGGGATCAAGCGACGAGGACTAGGAGAGGGAGCAGGAATGACACGGGAAGTCAAGAGAGTGCTGGGATGACCCACAGGCAGTTTAGTTTCTGAATCTACAACAACACACTCAAACTTGAGCACATGACCAATATCATCAGCCGTTGGAGTGTATGTTTTAGATCGTCCAACTTCAAACCAAGTTTCACCACCACTCCTCTGAGTGACTGCTGCAGGATATAAGGGTGCTGAACCATTAGTCAAGCTAGGACCTGAAGCAGAACCAGACAAGCTAGTATTTATAACTCCAGATCCTGAGCTATTGAAGCGTCCAAACAACTCTTCTTCTTCATTTCCATTTTCATTCACAGCACTTGCAGCACGGTCATGTAGAACACGATGATGCTGCCATGCATCTGAGAAGCACTTAGGAGAGCAATGGTAACTTTTGGCAACGGGTATCTTAGCTTTAACACAACCTAAACACTGCAGTGTAGCCTGCTCAGATGGATGTACACTACAAACAGCAACTTTTCTATCACTTTGAATACGATACCTGCAAAGGTCAAATGTACTGCAGGTAAGCACTATGGTCAAAACTCCTAATTAAAATTGATAAGTAATTAATCATGGATGCCAAAGAATCATAACAACAGGATAATCAGCCATTAAATGGAAAATTTCAAATCTTCTTTTGATGCTAATTGTGGTCCTACTACAAAGCGATATTACTAAACAGAGATCTCTAAACACAAATCCAGTAAAAGATCCAACACATCTCCATGACATTAGTGATGGTAAACACAAACCCCCTCAATTTTGTCTTTTTTTCCTTTCTGCCTAGTAGACTCTGTGAGTTGATATTACAAATAAAATTCATAAACAGCTGAATTTTTTTTTTTTTTTAAATTAATAGCCTATTAACTGTCTATCTATCAATGACCAAAAAAGAAAAAGGTCTATCTATCCATTTATAATGAGATTCCAATATAAAATTGTCTCGCAAGGTATGTTTTTCTGACGAAATAGATGATAAATACAATTGCCTTGAATTTCAAGGGTCTTACTGAGACAGCTGCTTCATTTTGAGTTCCCAAGATTGTCTTAAATTCAATTTGAGATAATTTTCTAACCTAATTAACCACCAGATCATATTTTAATTCTATATGCTAAAAACTTCTCACTAAATGATTACTTGTAGGATAGCTCATATGGCCATTTGAGGCACATACTACAATATGAAGACACCAAACCATATTTACCTAATTCGTCAAGAGCCCGTCAAGGCCAAAGGTACTAAGCAGAGAGACTCCCTAAAACATTTCTGACATTAGCTCGCAGTAACACAGTGTAAGTTTAAAGTTTTTGAGCATCAACAATGCTGATATATGTTATTGAAAGTAAGAATATGGGCAAAGTGTATATCTACTAAGTCATCATTCTTTCTGCACTTTATCGAACATTCCTGTCCAATCTCCAAAACTCACCCTTAAATCTTTTATATACCCTTTCCTCAAAACTCAGTCGCCAAATTTTGTCAACCAACCACTTGATAATTCTTTTGAGCACTTAAAGGTTCATTCCAAACTTCTATTCCACCTCTACCAACTAGGAAAGGTGTCTACTGTTTTTCCATCTAACGTGTTGGGCTGGTATACAACAATGCAGCAGCATAAATTGTGGCAGTTTAGAGCATTATAATTATACACAATGGCAAGGTTATTGCTATAATCAACACATTAAGTATAAAAAAAAAAAAACGATGGGTGTTTGGTTGCGTACAAAAGAGATACCAAATTGAGATACCAAATCGTGGACATACAAAATGGACTTAAATTTAAATGAGATAACACCAGAACTCCAAGATTACTGGAAACTAGATAAAAATTGGCAAATGAAATAGGATTAATAGCCTCACACCTTCAACTAAGACCTAATATATTCTACACTAAATATGCTGAAGAAAAACTGAAGGTTCCCCTGAAAGACCAACACATACTGAAGAAAAACTCAAGGTTCCCTTGAAAGAACAATCATACAGCAACTGTGATTTCAAAATCCAACATAGAGCTAAAAACCTCATATGTCAATCCAGGGAACGAGTTTCCTTATTTTCATTTGTTTTCTCATCTCGTTCTTGTTTTAATTTACATTCTAAACCAGTCTATATCTTTTCCATATAAGACTTAGTTTTTAATTTCCTTGCTGGCTTCAAATTTGGTGATAATACTTTTATCTTTTATCCATTTCAGATAGTACAGTTTGAGTCTAGGACCCCAATGGTCTCCATAATTAAATTCTTAATACATCCCTATGTAAAAATTTCATCAACAAATGAGCTTTCCTCAACAAATTCATTTGGCAATCCAAAAGCCACTTAATAGCTAAATGCTAAATTAAGTAGTTCCTTAAGATGGGTTGCTGGTCCAAACATGAAAAAAGCAACTCATACCCAAGTACAAATAAGGAATAAAACTGTTTCAGCAAACTCAATTGTAGATGTACAGAAAACAGGCATGGAGCAAGCAACTACTAAAGTCCTTTCAATTAACAAATTAATTTTATCGTAAATTCACAACCTTCAGCCATGATTTCCAATTTTGTTTTCTCATTACCATGCATTCAGATTATTTTTTTCATGCCAATTTTTCAGAGTGAGTAATAACTCTCTCTCAGAACATGAACTTCAGACATGAAAAGTTGTATTTGGATATGCAATAAGCTGCTAACTTAACATTGTAACAAAGGGTTGGTGGGTGATACAATTTCTTTCACCCAATGGAAAAAATGATAGAAGCAAAGTCTTTTCCTCAGTTAATGAGATCTAAAAGAAAGTTCACAAAATAAACAATTAGCCCATATAGATAGAAGGACGTAAAAAATAACTTTAGCTGCACCCTTGTTGCCTTATTTTTGCCATAAAACCATATAGTTGATACAACTAATTAGAATAAGTGCATAATATGTAATCTGTACGTACATGAACTGAAGCATTATAAAGCTACAATGACAGTTAAAAGATAATTTGCATCAGATTTAGAAAAAAAAAATATATCCTAGACTAGATATTAATACTAATTACAGAAACTCCATGATAGTGATTTTTGAACATTCAAATCATTAAATCAAGAGTTCACAAATGTTAGTAGTACTATTAAACATAGGGATCCAGAAAAGACCACTAGAATACATTTATTTGGTATTCCTGTTTCATACCAAATATGCATTCTCTTTCTTAGGACTACATTAAATATTATTTTCAAATCTACAAGCTAATTAATAAAATGAGTAAGTGGCAGATTTTCCGCAATGGATCTTGCAGTTTCCATATTGAACTTTTATTTGGAAAGCAAAATGCACAAATACATGGTATTGCCAACCACAAAGCCATATAAATATATAATCACATCCCACATCAGCAAGCAGGTGAACTATCATCAATCGATGCACTAATGGATGCCAATCAAAGACCATAGCAAATTTGATTTTAGCCACAAGAATCTAGCCCACTAATTGCATAATAAAAATAAATGAAATACAATATCAATAAACTATGCTTATATTCACCTTACTAATTACCATACAAATGACCAGCATAAAATGCTGTTAAGCAAAAAAGGGAAGTAAATTCAGTCAAATTAAACTTGAACATCGAAAAGAAGATTGATTACTTTCTAACCTCCCCAAAACATGCCTCTACCTTTTACAATACAAGTTCCAATAGCCCCCCACTGCTTCTTCATTTCTAATATTGACATACTGCTGGTAGAACAGGCAAAGATGTTAAGCACATTATTATCATTCTTAAGTCAACCCCAACATTATCACTCTTAACATTTAGATCAAAATAGATAACTTTAACATCATTGTCTCTAGTGTACTAAAAGGTATGTGTAATTATAAAACTGAGTGCGGAGATACAACAACAACAACAGATACAAAATACAGATACCCAAATTCAAATAAATTGCAAAGCTTGAAAAAATAATTGAAATGGCATTCTTTTCTACAAAAAACTATTGATAAATGATAATCTAATTCACTTCTAATCCATTTGGAGTGTTGATGGATGAAAAAGATTCACATAACTCTTTTTGAAGTCAATATTTGACACCGAAGGATGTCTACATATCAACCAATTGAATTCTTAAATAGAAATGAAAAACCACATATGGAAAAGTTTCAGTAATTAGATACACAGGAACAAAAAAGAGAGGAAAAAAAAAAAGGCTAACAAGATAAATACTCGCAGGACCTGACTTACTAAAGTGTCCCAGGTGTCGTTTTTCCTTAAATTACTTTAATGCACATACACCACGCTATTAACTCTGGTTCCCTTTTCGCTCTAGCAAAATAAAAAAACACATAATCTGGACTTCTCTTTTCTACTACATTCACATTAATTATAGCTTTAGACACCAAAGAACATTAGAGTCACCACAACATCACACCTGGTCTTATTCTCACAGTGATTGAATATTCAAGGCTGAAAAAAGCCGGATTCACCTCATTATAAACATAATCCAACACGACATAGAATTTTTGTGTCCACCATTCTTCTTCAAATCAAATAATAACAATACTAAAACAAAAAGCATCAAAAATTCAAATTGCATCACTTCAATTGGCCTCCAAATTAAATAAACCCATCGAATAACATTTTTAGCCATGAATAAATCAATTGAATTACAACAAGGAAAATCAGAAATCTAACAAAACCCATAAACATTTAAGTTGTAGAGTTGAAAGCCCCAAAAGATAGGAGGGTGGGTAGGGGACTTACCACTTGTATCTCAAAAAATGACCATCGATTGGCGCGGACTCAGAGACATCATCAGTAGTGAGACCCTTGTCAGGACGCTTCAGGAGGACGTAAGGCGTGAGCTCGCAGCCAACAATGGGAATATCCGAAGGAAGGTGCACACGTACCACGCTCAGCATGCTTCTTCCTCTTTTTCCACTCCTCACCGCCCAATTTCCAATTCTCCACCACCACAACGATCGCTACTTCTCTGTCCGACACGTGGCGGATCCGCCATTTACTTAACCCTAATACCCGCCAGCCTTCACCCTCCCCCCAAATATATACAAATCAACAACGCAAATCGAAAACCCTAAATTTAAAAAAATAAAATAAAAGTTAATTTTTGATCGAATGTCGACAGTACAGATCTCTTATCGAGAACGGAGAGACCGACGTTTAGAGAGACAAAGCGAGGGTTTTCCCAGTGGATCGACGGAAATCTAGAGAGAGAGAGAGAGACAGAGAAGGAGATCGATAATTAGGGTTTTACAGAGGAAGTGGAAGTATGCTTTGAATTTATTGGTTATAATAATAATGATGATGATGATGGTGATAATTAAAATATATTAGATTTTATATAAATATATATGTATAAAAATAGCGAGGAAATGTAAATGGAAAGAGAGAGAGAAAGAGAGAGATATGTGATGAAGGGAAATGGTGGTACGAGTCTGCGACCTTTGTATTGTATGTACGGGGGAGGTGTTACATGTACGCTGTGATTCGACAGAAACAAAGGGTTGTGTGTCTCTCAGGGCTATATCTGTCATTTTCTTACCAACTTTTTATCACTTTAATTTTACGGTTTTTTTTTTTCCCCATTCGTGCAACTGGAGTTTATTGATTTTGTTTAGACTTTAAAAGTTTAACTACCTTACTGGTAGGAAATTCTTATCTATCTATTACATTCATTCGATTGATTATAATGATATTATTATAGTCAATCTAATGATTGTAATTATTAGGGTAAAATTATCCAACCAATAAGATTGTCAAATCATTTATTTAATTATCTTTGTCATTTTTTTTTTACGGTTTTTTTTTCCCATTCGTGCAACTTGAGTTTATTGATTTTGTTTAACTTTAAAAGTCTAACTACCTTACTGATAGGATATTCTTATTCATCTATCATATTCATTCGATTGATTATAAAGATAATTATTATAGTCAATCTAATGATTCATTTATTTAATTGTCTTTGTCATTTTTATTTTTTTACAGTTATAAATAGTCTAAAACCTAGTCTTTAAACTAATTTTAAATGTACAACAAACTTAACCGAACTCTAAAAAAATAATAATAATAAATTAATATTAAAAATTAAATTTTAACAAAACTTTTGGAAGCTAAAGTTTTATTATTATTTTTTTTTTGAATTTTATACTAAATTTTAATTTAGCCTAGAGTTTTTAAGCATTCATCAAATTGGTTAAAATATGTATATATTTATTGAAATTAATCATTACTTGCGTGACTTGAATATCTATACTTTCATAATTAAAGAGAAAACTTCACGCACAATGAGGGAGAACACTATCTATGCCAAACTTGTAAAATGTGGCTAGTGAGATTATAATCCTTACTAATAAGGTGAATGAAGAACCAGGGACGGAGCCAGGATTTTAGATAAGGGTGGGCTATAATAAATTTTTTAAATGAGCTTCCACGGTATGAAAACATTTTATAAATTGAAAAGCATAAGTATACCTAGATAAAGAAGATATAATAAGTCTTGCCCTTTAAAATTCATATTATAAATAAGAGGAAACATCATTTTAGTCCTTCAAGTTTTGAAAAATATCAATTTTTTAAAACACTTTTGGAAACAACTTTTTTTATTCTTAACTTTTTCAAAACTCTTCAAAATAGTTCAAACTGTCGGTCAATTGATGGTCAAACCAAACAGAAAAATTAAAAAGACTCAATTACCCTCATCACCCAAAATGACCGTTTTTCCCCTAATAAAATCAAAATGTTACATATTATTTGACCAATAAAAGTTAACACATGGACAATAACATAATTATTTTTAAAATGATTATTGTTTTCTTTTAAATTAAACAATAATTTAAAAAAAAAAAAAACTAAAAACAAAAATTGGAAGAGCATCAATAAAACTTTCACGTATCTCTCTTTCACTCTTCCATCTCTCTTTCTCTCACTGTCTCCTTCTAGCGATACCTCAATCGCCATCGACGAGCCCAACAACAACCGTCAAGAACTCATAAGTTGTAGCAATCTTCATCTCTCTCTTTCTCTCTCATTTGCCTTAATTTTTTTTTTTTTATTGATGTTGTAGATCGAACCCAGAAC
This sequence comes from Nephelium lappaceum, assembly GCA_021234005.1. Lineage (NCBI taxonomy): Eukaryota > Viridiplantae > Streptophyta > Magnoliopsida > Sapindales > Sapindaceae > Nephelium > Nephelium lappaceum. The sequence continues at coordinate 8,889,778 of CM038011.1, forward strand.
CTTTATCTCTCTCTGGTAAGGTTCTGGGTTCCATCCAACCCTCTCTTTATCTGGGTTCATCGAACCTAGATGAAAGTCAGTAACTCTCATGTTTTACTTCTTTCTTTTTTGAAATAGTTTTGAATTTTTTTTTTTTTTTGATAAATCATTGGTTCTTAATATTGCTGATGATTTCTTTGTTGAAAGAGATAATGATGTTGTGACGTTGTAGACTATGTTGATGATATTGTGAAATTGTTGATGATGTTGAAAATCATGAGAGATGATGTTGATGAACTGGGTTAGAACTGGTTTGATGCGTTGAAGATAGTGCAAATCCATCAGACTGATGAACTAGGTTGAGAGAGGTTTGATGAGTTGAAGATAGTGAAGATCCACCATATTGGTTCTCTATCGTCCATTCATGATGGATAGACGGTGGGGATCCAATATCTCCATTTTTTTTTTCAATTTTTTTATAAAATTAGTTTGAAATGCATAATAAATTATTTAAATTAATTATTTAAATTTTTTTTAATATTTAAAATTCTAGTCATTCACGTATCACGATCTTAGCCTCTCACACAAAAAGACTATCTTACCCTTTCCGCCCAAACATTCTGTCACTATTAACTGTCAATTAACTGACGGTTTCGACTATTTTGAAAAGTTTTTGAAAAGTTAAAGATAAAAAGCGTTATTTCTAAAAGTGCTTTAAAACTTTAAAAACTCAAATAAAGTTTCCCTTATAAATAAATAGGAAAAATCCCAGTTCCCCCCTATAGTTTAATATAATCGCTAATTACCCCCATGTAGTTTCTGAAAATCCTATTTTACCCTTTCTGTTAACTCTGTTAGTGAGAGTTGATTCCTGACTATAATAGTGAGTGAAAAGACCAAACTACCCCTCAACAGTGTAACCAAGCAGAACACCAACATCATCCAACCAGACACATTCACTGACCATCCAACCAGACACATTTAACCAAAAAAACACAAACAACATCATCAAAGGTGACAGCCAAAAAAAACAAACAACATCAACAAAACAAAACAGAAACCAAAAAATATTCTGGATTGGGTTTCCGGCGCTGAAAACCCTAGAAATCCTTGGGTTTCCAACACTGAAAACCCAGAGATTTCTGGGTTTCCGCACTGGAAACCCATCTACGAGTCTGGCGCGGACACCCAGAGATCTCTGGGTTTTCAGCGCCGAAAACCTGTAGATCTATGGGTTTTCCGATGCGGAAAATCGTCGATCTATGGGTTTTCGCGTCGAAAACCCATAGATCGGATCTGGGTTTCCGCAACCAAGAGGCTCTGGGTTTCCGACGCGGAAACCCAGATTTGATCGTGGAAACCCAGAGACTCTGGGTCGGAACTAGGTTTCCGCAACCCAGAGGCTCTAGGAAACCCAGATCCGATCGCGGAGACCTAAAGACTCTGGGTTTCCGCGATCAGATCTGGGTTTTTGATGCGGAAACCCAGAGCCTATGGGTTTTGTCAGAAACCCATAGATCGAAGCTGAGTTTCCGATGAAACCCAGTTTCAGTACTGCCGAGAGAGAAAGAGAGAGAAGAAGAAGAAAAAGAAGAAAGAGAGAGGAAGAGAGAGAGTGAGAAATAAAGAGAGAGAGTGGAGATTTAATATTTTTTATCACCACCGTTCATTATAAAAATGGACAGTGGAGATTTTTTTCAATTTTTTAAATATTAAATTATTATTTTATTAAATATTTATATTTTTTATATTTTATGTCACTTAGAAAGTTTTACCCTTCCACATTAATGTTGACTTTTAATGTGGAAGGGTAAAACTTTCTAAGTGACATATGCAATATGTTTGGAATAAATATGTATTTGTTTTGATATCAAAATAATTGATAAATGAAAAATATATATAAATAAATTTTAAAATAAATATAATTTCCTTATTATAAATATATATATATATATATATCAAGGTGTGCTAAGCCTACTCTAGCCACCATGTAGCTATGTACTTGTGAAGATGTATTCAACAACTTGTGTTAGGATCGAATATTGTTAATTTTTTCTTTTTTTTCTTTTAAAAATTGAAACTAACCCAAGGGACAACCAAGACCTACCAAAATAGGAACATTGGTAGCACGACTTAAGAAGTTGCTCTCAAGTAGGAGAGATCCATTCATACTGAGGTGGGGGAGGAAACCTATAGGAGAGGGGGGGGGGGGGGGGGGGGGGGGCGGCGGCGGGGGGGCCGGCGACGCTGAGGGTAGGGACAATCCATACAGAAAGTGAGAGAATATATTATTATTTAATGTCACGGGGTGTCGACCCATGCCTTTGGGGGCATGGGGGTAGCTGGCACACTAACCAACAGTGCCAATTGTCATTGACCAAATATTCTTAATTGTAAATATTTAATTTTGCTACCTAGTATATTTTAAGCCAAATTCTAACAATCAAAATACGAAATTATATAAAAATGAAATAAATAGAAATATAAAAATATAAAGGAAAATTGTAAGAATTTGTTGCATACATCACCCATAATGGAAAGATTTGTGGTCACCGTAGTTTGACTATGAAGTATGCATAAGGATGATAACCAATTGGGAATGATTAAACACTTTTGGTTCATCTCAAATGGATTATCCACTCTTTTATTATTATTATCATTATTTATAAATTTATTTTCAGTGCTTATGTGCTTAATTGATACTCTTTGTTTATAAACTTCTTATTTGACAGCAAAATATTTCGATTCATATGTTTAACATCTTTAGAAAATTTGTCATTCTTAGAGAAGAAAACCGTTACGGTATTATCACAATAAATTTTCAATGACTTGACAATACTGTCAACAACTTCAAATCCTAAAACAAAATTTTGGAACCATGAATCGTGGCTTCAAAACATACCACAAACTCAGCCTTCATAATGGACATAACAATGATAGACTATTTCGCATTCTTCTATGAAATAACATAATACTTTAGGATGTTAGAGCTTCACGATTTTCACAACAATTAAATGTAATTCAAATACGTACCTGAATCCATATAACAAAAACTTAGAATGATGAAGATGAAGAAATTAATAGATGAAAACAGTGTTTCTTTCTCTTGATCTTTTTCCTTCAGTAAACACTCTTAATTGATGGTTAATTAATAATATGTTATCACTATTTATAAAATAGAGAGATGACCAATTTCAAAGGAATTCATTTAATAATATATATCCATCAATGTGCATAATTTTTCATTGAATTGAAACAATTCAATCTTATAAAATGAATAAATTTATTGACCATTTGAATTCTTTAACTTAATTTTGTTTTAATGACTTCATTTATTAATTTATTTATTAAACCTTTATGAATATTAAATCACATACAGCCACATTCAACATTCTCCCATTTGGCTCATGTAAAATATCTTTCTTAATAGTTTAATAAATAACATTAGACACACAACATAATAATAAGTCATTTTATATTGGTCAAATACATATCATAATTAAGTAAAATTCCAATGTGAGTTATGGCAGTTCTACATCATCATTTTGATATAGTTCCGTCCAAGTATCACAGCATTAGGTTTCACTTTCATTAACAATTGATAATGGTTAAGCAATAATGTCTTTAAATAAACTTTCCTATCTTTAAACCATTTATAAATACAAAATATAAAACATGATATATCATAAACACATAAATGTGCTTAGATAATTGATTGAACAATATGCAAGGTGCAAAATCAATTATCACAGTCTCCAATCATAAATTAAGTACTTATGTGCTTAATTGACACTTTTTGTTTCTGAACTTTTTCTTTGACGATAAAATATTTTAATTTCATCTTTTAACACCTTTAAAATATTTGTCATTCTTAGAGAAGAAAACTGTTGTTGTATTATTACAATAAATTTTGAATGGCTTGACAATACTATCAAATAACTCCAAGCCTTGAAATAAAATTTGGCAACCACAAACCATGAATCGTGGCTTCAAAACATGTCACAAACTCAACCTTCATAATAGGCGCAATAATGATAGACTACTTCATACTTTTTCACGAAATAGTTCTTTCAGCTAAAAAAAACAAATAGCCAAAAATGAATTTTATGTTATCTAATCATTCAGCAAAATTTGAATGTGAGTATCCAATTATCTAAAGATTATTAAATCTTCTATAAGTGAGCATATATTCATTCATTAATTACAAATATCTAAACACTTTCTTTGCATCTTTCCATGATCTAATCCATGATTACTTTGATATCTAACCAACATATCAACAGCAAAATTGATAACTAGTTTGGTACATGTCTGAACATACATTAAGCTTCCCACAATAGATGCATAAGGAATATTTTCTATTTGCTTGCATTCAAACTCATTCTTTAGTCATCGCATGAGATTAAATTGGTATTCTTTTTGAATTGGAACAACATTAGTTGAACACTTTTCCATATTAAATCTCTTTAAAATTTTATTAATATAAGTTTTCTAAGATAAACCATAATCCTTGTGATCTATTTCAAAATATTTCAATTTCTATCTCATAGTTTGCCTCTCCCATATCTTTCATTTCATAAGTTGCCTCTCTCATATCCTTCATTTCAAAGTTTTTAGAGAGAAATTTCTTGTTATCATGCAACAAACATAGATTGTTACTAGCAAACAATATATTATCAAGATACAAAATCCAAAAATATAAACTTACTCCCACTTATTCTTCAGATATATATATTAATCAACAATATTTTCTTTATAGTCAAAGGAAGTAATGGTACTTTGAAACTTAAGATACTATTGTCCGGAAGCTTGTTTAAGTTTGTATATTGACTTTTTAAGTTAACACACCTTTTGAATTTTTCCTTCTATTAAGAACCCTTTGGATTATTCCTATATAGATCTCTTCTCCTAAATTCTTATTAAGAAGAGCAATTTTAACATCTATTTGATGTAAGTCAAGATCATAATAAATTACTAACTTCATAATGATTCTGCAATAGTTCCTTTTAGAAATATGTAAAAAAAGTCTCTTTATAATTAATGTTATTTTTTTTAAGAAAACCTTTGGCTATAAGTCTAGCTTTATATAATTTGATTTTGCCATTTGGTCAGATTTGGTTTTAAAACTCATTTACATCCGACCGTTTTACATTTTTCAAGCAAATCAACAAGATTTCAAACCTCATTATGTTTCATAGATTTCAATTTATCTTTCATAGCATCAATCCATTTAACATAATCAATCATTTCTATAGCTTGTGAAAATGGAACTAGATCTTCATCAACTCCTATATCAAAATCTGACTCTTGTAAATATACTATATAGTCATTAGAAATAGCAGACTTTCTTTCTCTTTGAGAACTTCTTAATGTTATTTCTTCTGATATATCTATAGTAGATTCATTAGTAAAATTGTCATTATGAAGTGTTTGATCATCAAGTTGTCCTCGTATATTGTCAAATTGTTCAACAATAGAAACAACATTTCTAGAAGTTATGGGTTCAGGAAATTGCACCCTAGTTTCTTATATAACTACATTACGTGATTCATTACTCCCACTAGTTTTACCATTTTCAATTAACCTAACATTTATAGTTTCAATAATTCTTGGACTATGATTTGAACAATAAAATATATTCCATTTAAACTTTTCTAGATAACAAATAAAATAACCACTAGTTGTCCTAAAATTTAATTTCTTTTTATGTGAATTATAAATTCTAATTTCTATCAGGTAACCCCAAATATAAAGATGCTATAAACTAGAATTCCTACCAATTCATAACTCGAAATGAGTATTTGGAATTGTTTTGCTAGGAACCCTATTTAAAAAATATATGGTAGGCTTTAAAGTACGCATCCATAATAATAACGGTAAAGAAGAATTGTTTAACATACTCCTAGTTATGTCCGTTAAGGTACGATTATGCCTTTCTCCAACACGATTTTGTTATGGTGTTCCTGACATAGTGTATTGTGCACAAATGTCATGTTTTTCAGGGAATTTAGCAAATGAACTAGAACATTATTTAGATTCACTATATTTTCTATAACATTCCTTATCTTTATCTGATCTGATAATTTTCACTTTTTGTCTTATCTTTCAACCTCATTAACTTAGGTCTGCAAGACATTTATGTCTTTAGACTTATCATATAACAAATAAACATAACCATAACATGAAAAATCATCTATAAAAGTGATAAAATATTTTTCTCTACCAAAAGATGGAGCATCAAAAGGTTCACATATGTTTGTGTTTATAATTTCAAGGAGTTGTGTACTTCGTGTGACTCATTTTTTAGTATGTTTGATATGTTTGCCTTTAACATATAATCCACACATATTAAAATCAGTAAAATCTAAGTTTGGAAGAATTTCATTCTTTACTAATATTTCTTTAGAAATATGCCTCAAACATTTATGCCATAGAAAAGTTGAATGTTCATCTACCATACCTCATTTAACTTTAAAATTATGATGTACGATTAATAAAGTTTCAACAAAAAAAAAAAAAAAAAAAAAATTATCAAGTTTGAATCTATACAAACCATCATTAGGATATCAAAACCAATAAAATGACTATTTTTAAATAAACTAAAACTTTCATTCTTAAATTTAAAGGTAAACCAATAGTATCAAATTTTGACAAAGAAATTAAATTTCAAGAACAAAAGGTATATAAAAAGTTTGAAACAAATCTAAATAATATCCAGTATTCAAAATTAAACAATAAGTGCCAACAGCTTCAATTGAAATTTTAACTTGATTTCTCATAAAAACAAAATCTTTATTTGGATTTGTGATTTGGGTCATAAGGAATCTCTTTCCTTTCAAACCATGTCTTATGTTTAAGACAATCTTTCATAAAATACCTAGATTTTTTTTTCTTTTACAAAAATGACATTTATCTTTTTATATTCTTTCTTGTGGATTTAAGAATGTGACTCATTTGATTTTATTGGTATATTTTTTTTTTCCCTTTTCTACCTTTCTTATCAAATTTCTTTCCAACTTTTTGACATAATGAACTTAATGAGCTTTTTATTGCTTAAGTCTTGTCTCCTCTTGAACAAGTTTACTAGCCAATTGATTAACATTCTACTTATCATTAATAATATTGTAATTAATCTGAAATGACCCATATTGAGAAGGCAAGGAATACAAAATAAATTGCACAAGGAAATACTTATCCACATTCATTCTCAAGGTTCTTAGTCTTGCTGATATACTTGTCATGTCAATAATATGCTCATGCATGCTATAAGATCCATCAAATTTCATAGTGGCCAAGTTAGCAATTAATGTCCTAGCCAGAGACTTATCATAACTTTTGAAGCGCTTTACTACAAATTTTTTAAATTTCATAGCATTTTCGGTTGTAGGAAGAACTATTTTAATATTGTTTACAATAGTCATTTACATAAACATAAGACTCAATCTATTCAATCTTTTCCAAGCTTTATGGTAAAATTTTTCTTCTTCACTACTTTTGTCAGTGAGATCAAAAGGTTTCTCTTCTCAAAGTACAACATCAACATCTAATATACCTAAGTGAAACTGAACTTATTCACTCCCATTAGAAAAATTTAATCCATTAAATTTAGAAACAGATAAAGCAATTGAATGAAGAGAAATAGGAAGTAATGCTATAAAAATTCAATAAAAAATGCTCTTTAATATTAATATGCTTAGTGACAAACATTAAAAACAATAAATTTATATTAAAATTCTCCTTTGAGTGATACTAAGATATATTATCATAATTTATCATAATACTTGAGATTTAAAAAAAAAATGGTAATTGTATACACTCTAACAAGATTATATGATATATTTAGATATACAATTCAAATTTAATTAAGTATGTCAATTACCATCCTCATATTCTTCTATAATAAGAATGTGATATACCTTTGGATAATTCTGAAATATCTTATTATTAATGAATTTCAATATACCCTCTCATTATATATATAATAATCATAATGTCATCTGTTATTTTAAGCATAAACAGTAATAGGTAATTGAATATGATTTTGTATTACACAATTCAAAATTCACGGGTCCTCAAAATTCGGTTACTTTGGTGACTAACAAATTAATAATAACATGAATTTGCTTTTTCATAGAATAATATATGTAAAATATAATCCAATAATTATACTTTATCTAAATTACATATTATTTAACATACATACTTTAGTACATAATGATATGTTGAACATTATGTACAAAATATATAGACTAAAGAAATCAGATTAATATATTTCACATATATCCATAAAACTGAAGTTAAGTTTAAATGGAGAAATTAATTATATAGTTCTACACTATATTCTTCATCTACAAAACTTAGAATTATTCATAAGCGAAAGCATTATAGGCATCATCAATAATTCCAATTTACAATTTAGAGTGATTTAAAATTAACAATTAGAGAGAATACACAATATATATATATATATATATAATTAATGGAAAATCATAAATTCTTAACATGAGGCTTTGATACCACATGTAAGAGCATATCTAATGCTTTCATGGATTATGTTTTGAAAGAAAAAAAAAGTCATATTATTAATGTTGAGGGATTTATTTCCTACATACATAGGCATCATTTGATAGACAATCAAATTGAAAAACTGTTCTCTAATACTTCCATGTATTCCCATTTAATGTCTCCATGTATTTTCACTTAATGTTTCCATATTTTACATTTAATGCTTCCATGTTTTTTTGACTCTAAATTAGATTTGAAATTAGAATTAACTAATTATTTATTTACTCACATAACTATCTAACACACTCTCTGAAAATAGATAGTTAAGTTAATAATGTCTTTTTTTTTTTTGGTGTCATCCTAGCTTGACATTGATGATTTATAATTGCATTAGAGATTTTTTTTTTTTTTTAATTCAATGTTTATTCATCCTATGTGACATATAATTTTTTTTATAAACATTCAATGCTCTAAGATAAAATAGAAAATTACCCTTAGTTAAAGGCGACGAGGCAAAATTTGATTGGTTAATTTTTTAATTTATTAATTCAAAAATAAAGTTCTTTAATTTATTATTTTTTAATTAAGTTTTTTAATTTATTTGATATAACATAAAAGAACCAAATTGCCCTTCAATGATTACTTTAAAGTTTAGTAACGGTTCGTCAACTGATGGTTGAGTGATTTTATAGCCTTTATGAAACTTTAAAATGATGGTAGTGTAAAAAAGATCGTAATTGCCATATACGTAATATTGGCAAACAACAGGGTATTTCAGTAATTTATCATCATATAACCATCATCATCATCATTATTATATGATATGTCGCAAACTCAGTATATTCATGTAAATACAACAGAATCTGATGAACTTAATTAGATTAGAAGTTTGAAACAAATACAGAACAACAGTAATTAGTAGATATGGTCAAAAGCAGCGCTGCGACTGCATATGAGCTGTACTTTGAATTAGAATCAAACTTTTAACATGCATACTTAAGGTAGTGCTCAGTCGAGCTTAAATTTGGGCTTTTGTTTCAATTAAAGGTGCATTGTAACATTCTACCTTTTCCAATAACAGGAAAGAGCTGAGTGACTCTTCAGCTATAGCTAAGAGTTACAATTTCTTTTCAGAATCTTAAGCATAAAACAGAACCTGAGGCTCAGATTAAATCCCTGAAGGGTTGGGAATCCTTAGCTGTCCAAAACTACTACACAAATGGTGAGCAGAATGAACACAAACTCTTATAATACATAAAGATAAAATAAAACCGATGCAAGATTTTCTTATGATATGAACTTTATAAAAGCATTTTTAAAATCCGAACATGTGAGACCGACTTGAACCAAATAACATTTGAAAGACAGATTGATAGTACTGGTCAATAACATAAATGTCTAATACCCTGGCCAAAAATTAATACCTAAAGAGAGTACTAAAGTTGCAATATAAGATAAAAATGTACCAGTTCCTTCTACTTCTGAGGGCAATTAATTGTGCACTGAACTTGAATCACCATATCCAGATGTTGATGATGATTTAACTTGTAAAATAAAAAGGCAAGAGAATGGATCACATTGGGGGATTTTTGCAGTAGTAAGTGCAGAAACAAATGGATTGCTTGCAGTTTCCCACGCCTTTAGGTTCTTGTGAGCATTCCTGGATACATTTCTGCAAGTCACATTTCTTCATATCAATAACTTTATGACACGTGTGCTCCGGAATTCTTGCAGCATTCACACCTTGGACAGCCGAAGCTGGAGTTCAAAACACAATCAACTGTTAAAAATAAACTGAAAATATGGAACGTGATATAATAATGAGCTATCAATTAACAGGGTTTGAAGAATTAACCTGAGGCTAGGAGGAGCAAAAGGGGGATGATAAGCATGGAGGATATCCTCATCTTTAGTGAAACTCGCTCTAGATATTGTCTCTCTGAGAAATGGAAGTTGTTATGGGGTAGGCAGTGTCTTCAATCTCACAAAAATTGTTGATGAGCAGCTTAAAAGTAGGTACCTGCAATGATTACTGAAGATTTTGTTAAAAGAAAGAACAAATGGGATGGTAGTAATCTCAAGTCACTTTCTCAAATACTTGTGACAAGCTTCTTGACTGCAGAATATATGCTTTCCTTTGCATATACTCTTGAACTGTTCGATTTCTAGACTTCAAGGCTTGTCATGTCTACTACCAGTTTACCAGGACAAATAAGCTGAAATTATAGAAATAAATATTAACACACGATTCTGAGTTCTGTAAACACCTATAATGTATAGGAGCAGAACTTTTTTTAGCAATTTACCTTTTAGGTGTACTCAATTTTGTTTGAATTTTATTAAAATCTAAGTTTATTTAATTCAGATTTATATTGAAAGCACTATAACTAATTCAGATTTGTTCGTAAAAATTTAGATTATTAAAAAATCATTGAATTTATTAATTTAATTAAGCAATACAATTCAATGGACTTTGATGGGTTTTATAGAGAAATTAATGAATAGAAAATCTATAGCAAATCCTACTCTTCTTCCATAGATTTCATAAAGAATTCTAATAAAATTTATATGAAAACTATACACTTTGAATATTCCACTTAAATCTGTCATTAAAAAAAAAATCATCAAACTCTTATAAGCTTTAGCACAAGAAAAACATTTTGGTTCATTTGAAAACAACCAATAGTAAGTGGTATTATTTCGAACTATGGGAGATTTTTGGAGTTTCCCTTTAATTATTTTGTCTTTTGAAGTACTATTTTAATAATTTTAATTTATACATTCTCAAAAAAAACAAAAAATAATAAACCTAAACTTTTATGTAATGTTAGATATGGTTTCTTCTAGCGATGTCAAATCTTCGAATCTCTATCCTTGTTTGGGTTCCGTTTTGGGGGCTTTTAGGGATTGGGGTGGAAGTCCACCCCCAAATCCAAATGGGGACAAGGATGGTGGACCATGACCCATTCCCATTTCCCCAATTTCCCCAATATAAAAATTATAATATACAAATATAAAACATTTATATTTAAACTTTAATAAAGAAATTTACTTTAACAATATTTTAAAATATAATTTATTAAACACTCATAAACCCTAGTCACTAGTTTGGCATGCATGATATATTGACTAATTACCCACTTCAATTAGTTGCAGTCGCCACACTTCCATATTTTTTGATGTTGTAGATTTGGTAGATTGAAATATTATGAATTTAATTTGTCAAAATAGAATTATTTTATGAATCATATGATTTTTTTTTAAAAAAATAAATTATGTCAAACTAGGGGAAATTATAATGGGGGAAATAAGGGGATTGGAGGAAAGCGAGGGAATGAGGATGGAGATAGGAGTGAATACTCCCGTCCTCATTTTCCTTACATGGAAATTTGGGTGGAGATAAGGGAAAAGTGGAGGATTGGGGATGCTGGTGGAGTTGTCTCCATTGGCATCCCTAGTTACTTCAATAATAAAAATTAAGTGTGAAAAGTAAATTTTTGGTTAACAAGTGAGTTACCCAATCCTAAATAATACGATATTCAATTTTTAGAATCATTACCGAATTGTTAATCAAATAGGAGAGAACTTTGAGTAAGGGAAGGGCAGCACGCCATGCCGTCACCACCCACAATGGGGCAACCTTCCATTCTCCGGGCATCGTGTGGTATTATCCAAAAATATTCTAGTACTTATATTTTGACAATTTATCTTTTTTCTTTTATTAATTCTAAATATATTATTAAAAGTGGTGGTCCCTACAATTGTGAAAACACGATCAATTTGGTTCCTTTAAACAAAAATTTAACAAAAAATCATGGGACCAAATTGATAATTAAGAGACCAGACTGATAAATTTTAAAAACAAACCATGAATTTCAATAAAGTAGTTGAAAACAATATAATTATCAAAACGTAAAAACAAAAATAAAATTTTCAAAATTTTAAAATCTCTCTTTCTAAGGAGGAAAGATAGGAAGAACAAACAGTAAACCACCTATAAATAGGGATGTCAAAAAAATGCATCTTCATTTGGGGGTAAAATTTTGGATCTTTGAGTATGCGTTCGAAGATAAAAACAATCCTCCACTTTGCAAACCGCTACGGACTTCCGTCACTTCCCCATATAGGTTTTTAATTTATAAAAATATTTATATATTTAAATTTATATTAATATATTTTTTATCATAAATTATAACTCATAAAATTAAATTATAATTAATGTGAATCTACATTATGATTAATGGTGGAATAGTTTCATTTTCCATGTTTATGTGGATTATAGGAAAACTAAGTAGGGTGGAATCCATCTACAAATACCCCGTACCTTATGTGGGTAGAGACGGAGAAGGGTTGTAAAATGGATGTGTGGGATACAATTCTCCATACTCATTAACATCCTGCTTATGAACTCTAAAGAGACACTGCACACTATTGTAAACCCATCTTCTATTTTACAACTTATCAGAGTTCATATGATTTAAGGTTGTATGGAGTTTCACCAGGAGCAGCTACAGAGAAATTATTAGGATACGTTTAGATTCGTCTTTAAAATACTGTTTTTGAAAATGAAAAATATGTTTTAAAAATAATGTTTTTAAAAATAATAACACTTTTTATAATATTTTTAAAATACATTTCAAAAAAAAAAAAAAAAGAAGATAAAAATTATTTGATTCCATTTTTAAATCTAAGTAAAAATTATAAATCTAGTTGGATGAAAACTGTTTTTAAAACTGTTTTTAAAATGATATTGTAACTAATAGAAATGAATGTTTTATTTTTTCAAATTTTACTTTATAAATGAAAATGATTTTTAAAAATGATAGAAAACGAAAAAAAAAATCATTCTTTACTTTTATCTTAACATTATTGAAAACACATTTTTCATTTCCGAAAATATGTTTTTATATTTTTAAAAACGATAACCACACACATTTTTAAACGTTTTTATTTTTAAAAATGAAAATAGTTTTAAACACCAGTCTCAAACTCCACCTTATTTCTTAACTTCTAGTTCTTATTATTAATTCGTCATGTGAACCAACGGACTGTAAATCTGATAGATCTACTAAATAACTTATGCATGATTACGCTTTCTATGCTGTAGGATGACCTTATAACACCTTACAGCAACAATTGTACGATGACTTACCACAAACAAATGTGGTTAACAGGATTCCCCGGCCATCATTTATCCTACCCAACAAACAATCACTCCGGACATTACACCTCAAATTCAACCATACACCTCTCCAGATATTAAGAGGCAAAAAATTATAAAGGCCTGTATCATTCAGACTATTGTTTGCAAGGCACTAATGCAGTAACATAGAATGGGATTCCGTACCACAGAATGCAATACCACAGATAATCAACACTGATCCAGATAGAAGCAAATATAACCAATGTCACATTAAAACAATGCCACATTAAATCCTAACACCTTATTTTAAGGACAATCAGATACTACACTACCTGTATAATCCAAGAGCATTAACCACTCACCTCAGCCAATAGAAGCAATCACACATAAATTAACTCTAATAACATCTTGAAACTTAGAAGCATATAACTTTGCATTCAAAAACATTGCTGGTCTCTAATATAACATGAAGACAAAATAAACATATCTGCTGGTGCAGTAACGCTTCCAAAACAAAACTAATTGGGATGAACATACATCCAAAATAAGTTGATCCAGTCCGCAAAAGTTTGGGGCAATTAAAAGAAAACAGTAAGACGAAAACCACCAATCAAAGATCAGTAACTAATAACCACCCTTAAGATCATTAACAACATCATAAGGAATCGGAGTCACAGTTTCCAAGGTAGCACCTTCCACCATGAAACCTGGTTTAGGGCCCTCCGGCTGCCTCTTTGTGCTGATGACCTCACCTCTCGCCTTTGCTTCAGCCTTGAGTTCATCATTCTTCTTCTTCCTCAGTTTGAGTTCCTCAGTGCATCTTGAAGGCTGAACATGCTCCACACGCACATGAATCCTCTTCCTAATTATCCTGTTACCTACCTATAATGTATGCAAACAACTGATATTCAGTACATAAACCTTCAACCAACAACACAACACACAACACATGTACAACAATATGGAGAAAACAACAATCACTTCAAGCCAAATATATATTAGATAATCCATAAATCCCCCAAACCACTTAGCGAATTCGAGTTCGAAATTGGAACCCCCACTGAGCCCTACAATCTTTGGGAAGCCAAATATTTAGTAACGTCATCACAGAAGTATGCTATAAGTACAATCAACGAGTCTTTACCATCCAAACAAATGCAAATGAAATAAGAGAATCTCATGCCAAATTTTACTCCTCATAGAGTTCAATACTATACAACAAAGACAACTATTTTGGTTGGCTATCACATAAGATCATTATAACGGCAATTTACAATCAATCACAGATATCAGCAACATCAACAGTAAAAACTGTAACAGTTAGACATAAACGATAAAACAAGAAGATAAACAAGCCAATGTTTTATAGATTAAGAATAATAAAAACCAGATGGCCTTTATCCAATACGCAAAATGAAAACAGATCTAGGCAATCAAAAGCTGGAACATGAAGGAAGAGAAAGAGAGACCTGTTTGTTGACTTCGACACCAATAGCGCGCTTGGTGACGTTCCAGACGCGGCCTGTGCGGCCATGGTAGAACTTGTGGGGCATACCCTTGTGAACAGCGCCATTAACCTTGACGTCGACGAAATCACCGATCTTGTAGGTCCTCAAGTAGGTCGACAGAGGGATGTAACCCTTCTTCCTGAACCCACGAGCGAACAGATCCCTTGTTCGTGACCTCAAACCATGACCGGCCGGCATCTTCTCTCTCGCTTTCTCTCTCTCTCTCCTCTCTCTCTCTCTCTATTGTTGAAGATGAAAGAGAAGGTCCCTGGTGGTGGCTAAACCCTAGTTGTTTCTCGATAGTTATTTATAGCTGCTGCTTTCTAGGGTTTCATTTTTCTTCTCTTTCATGGGCTTGGGCCTCTGCGCTCTGTCAGCGAGACCGAATTTGTTACTAAAATCACCCCCTTTGTTTTCAGAGGTTGGGTGTTTTGTGAAGCCCGTTTTGTTTATACATTCTATCAAATCTTTTAGAAAGAAAATATCTTGTCGCCATACCCGCGTATTACCAATTATACCCTTTCTTTAAATTTTAAGGAAACATCATAAGTATACATCATAAAATAACTTAAATGAAAACTAAATGAAAAACAAAATGAGAAAGAAAGGTAAAAATAAAAATAAAAAAAACAAAGGAGTTGCACTTGGGCGAGCCAGTCTGCCCTTCTTTCAAAACTCATGAATCATGTTACTAACTGGTCCAATGAAGATGGTTGTGCAAGTAATGAATTGCCCCAGTTTGTGTGCCTCTACTTCCTTTTCTTGATGCACAATCATGAACATAGAGCGTGACCTGTGGTTGTTAGCTTGTTAATCCATGTCAAATCTTTTAAACAAACACCCTTTGTCTTGTTCGAAAAAATTAATAAAATAAGAACAGATTGTCCTTAATTTTCCCTGTCGCTAAATTTTCTTGGTCGTGGTCACCGCATGATTGTTTAATGCAAGGTATGCAAACTAATTTGAAAAGAGAAAACATGTTTGTAATGGTAAGAGTGGCCCCACATGGGCCAAGTAAAAATATGCCCATTGAGGAAGCCCAATTTATCAACTCAAGACTAAATCCCGAAAGCCCAAGCTGTGCTACAGTCTCTGCCAGCTCATAACCGCTTTAATGAGGGTTGACGGTCCTGAAAAAGAAGAGAATTGCAGACGGTAATGTATGCAGTAAATGAGTGGTCGACCGGTGACATTTTTACCATTAAACTGGGAAGCATGGATCAAGGGTCCTCGCTGCTTTAAGTCCCTTGATCTCAGCTGCTTTTAAGTCCCTAATGGCTCTTTCCCCATCTGTAAAGGGGGAAAATAGCCACATGGTGAAGGATCTCAATTTTTCTCTCCAATACTATTACTCCGTCAAAATTATTTTACGTTCCTACACTTTCAGGAATTCACACTCTCAAATACCAACTTCTTCAACACATTACAACTTCTACACTATATCAAGTAGGACACTAGCTCTCTCTTATACGACTGGCTACCATTGCATTTCATTGCTCTCTCATAATCAATTGACTCCAACAATCTCAATTAGCGCACATATCAAAATATTATAACAATAGAATATTTGATTGAATCATATCAAACGATCTACTAAAATATTAAATTACATAAAAGGAAATATCATGGATTTTAGGACTTTGTTTTAATAACGGTATTTCCATGTCAATCCTACAAATCCAAGGACACTTAGGTCAAATACATCTCTTCAAAAAATATTTATTTGGAAAAGTTCCTCCTCATGAGCTTTTGTCTAGTAGAGGTTAGCCTATACTAGAACTAAATTAGACAATCTCAAAGTCTAACCAAACATCTTTGAAAAAAAAAAAATAAGAATAATGTAACGCTTTTTAAAATTTTTTCAGAACTTTTTACTTAAATGATATGTTTAGATAATTTATAATAATCACCTTATTGATAATGTGATAGTTACACATAAACTTACCATATTATTTGGATAATATATTTGAATAAAATTTTAAGTTATGTAGCATTACTCAAAAATTAAATAAAAGTTAGTAGAGCTTTTAAGCTAGTAGAAGGCCCATTCACTTGATAAGTTGGAGAAGTAAATTAATCTTCTTGATGTCAATTGTTGGTAAGAAAATAAAAATTATTGGAAGTGTGTAAATTTTTAAAGTGCACTTCAAAGGGCCACTTTTGATAATTTCCAATTATTACATTTTATGATTTTTTTTTTTTTTTTAAATATCACCTTACAATATAGTTATTCGAACTTTGGTCATTATCAAATTGAAAGAGGATTTTCTACCACTAGGCCACAATGGGCGATGATTTTATGAGTTAGGATTTGCAATTGATAGTAAATAAGTGTCTAATTATAATTATTAATTAATAATGTGATGGAATACAAGATCTTAGTTTATTATAAAATGTGGATGATGAGCGAAACCAAATTTGAAAGTTGTATCATGGCAATTCAAACAAGTTGTATAAATGGCAATTTGAAAAGCTTTTATGATCCTATCATATGTTTTTACCGATAAATATGTGGATTGAAATATTTTTTATTATGAAAATGGATCTCTCAGTATTATGTAAGTAAATTTTTAAATTAAACATGTAATGTTTAATTAAGTGAATCTTAATAAATTAAATAATTTTTATCAAATTCAAAATTAATTAAATAAAATCCCCGAAATCAGAGACTTTGTAATGAACTACTAATATTTGTAGAAGTAAAGCAAGTCATCTGTAAATCTTGCTTGAGATTGTGGGGCGAGATGATTTGTTAGTTGTGGGGACCTTTGTCTGCCTTTCTGAATCTCCTTTTAGGCTCCAATAGACAGGCAAGTTTGTCTTTCCAACGCCACATCACTTTTCTAGTCCTTTTGTTGATTGTATAATTTTACAGGAAAATATCAAATTATCATTATTATTTAGAAAATTATCAATTTAGTTGAAGATTTGAAAAATTAGATAATTTAATCATTATAGGTATATTTATTATAAGAATAATCTATGTTAATTTAATTTATATAAAAGTAGTCCTTTAATGCTATTATGTTAGCATTTTTGTTAACTTTTATATATCTTGAAACTAGCAAATTTTAAGTTAGCTACCTAATTCAAAAATATGTGTTGACGGAGTAAACTTTATAATTTTATTACAATTTGGTTACTCATCGTTAGTCTAGATTAGTCAACTTTAACAACTATAGGGGTATTTTTATCTTTTGACCTTAGTTTATTTTTTATTTTACAATGAAATTTAAAAACTAAAAACTAGAATATAAAAAAATAAAAATTAATTTTTTTCAAGTGAGATCTCTATCATCCATCAACATAATGGACGCTAAAGATCAACTTTAAAAAACCCAAACAATTTAAAAATAAAAAAAAAAAAAAAAGCAAAGGAAAGTAAAAATGGAAGAATTCTCCATGATGATTCAAGCACCTGGATTGAAGCGGTTACAGTACATCATCAATAATCCGGATTGAAGGTTCTCATCAACAAATTCAAAAATAATTTAGAAAACCAACAAGTCCTCATTAACAAGCTCATGAATAATCTAGAAATCAACAAGCTTTCATCAACATCATCAACAAACCTACTTCATTAGACCCAGATTCTTCTTCTTTCTCAAACCTATCAATCTTAATCTAGCTTCTTCTTCTTCTCAAACCCTATCATCTGGGTTCAAAGTCATCTAGGTTCGATGAACCCAAATAATGTTCACTTAGGTTCAATTGGAACCCACGTCGAATCTAGATGGAGATTAAATCTAGTCTCCAAAATGGTCTCCATGCAATGTATCTTTTTTTTTTTTTTTCTCATTTTATTTGAAATGCTTGATGATGTTGGGTGATGATAATGAGAATAGGTCAGGTTTAGGTCTTGGTTTTGAGTTTGGAAATTCAAGGTCTGGTTTGATTTTTGGTTTTGTTTTCGAAAAGTGAGTTTTGGTTTGATTTTAACGTGGTCGTGTTGGAGTTTGATGTGGGGTTCTTAAGTCTAGTTTTTCGTTCTTAATTATAGACCTTCAATGAAGATCGAGTTTGAAGATGATGGAGAAGAGGTTAAAGATGATGATATGGTTCGAAGATGAGGGAGGAGAGGTTGAAGATGATGATATGATTTGAAGATGAGGGAGGAGAGGTTGAAAATGACAATTTTGTTTGTTTTTTTTCTTTTTTTTTTTTGCCTCTTTTTTTCAATTTTTTAAATTCTATTTTTGTTTAAAAATTTGATCTCTATCGTCCATCAAGAGTGATGGACGATAGAGATCCATCCATTATTTTTTTTGTTGTTTTTCTTTTTTAATTAAATTTATTTTTTTAATTCTCTTTTTCTTTAATTCGAGGGTATTAAAGTTTTTGTATCGTTTTATCACTGTTAACCGTTGACTTTAAAGGTTTGTGACTAACAGTAGGTAGCCAAATTGTAATAAAATTATAAAGTTTACTCCGCCTGCACATGTTTATGAATTAGATAGCTAATTTGTAATTTGTTGTCTTGAAAGACTATTATATCCTTATTTAATATTTTTAAAAAAAAAAAAACAACTTGAAATATAACATAACAATTCACTACAAAATTACAAAAAGAAGTCTATAAACTATTTGAGTCAAAAGGCACAAAATTATTTTATTCACTGATGTAAATAAACTTGGTCAAAAGGGTCCAAAAGAACTATTTTCATCCGACTTAAAATAATGATACAACATTTTGATGATAAAAAGAAACAAACACTTCTTTTATGTTGAAGAAACGGTAGAAATTAAATGGCCAGTTTTCTTTTGGAAAAGAAGAATTTATGATGAAAATCACTCAAATCTAGAATATTGTCAGATTGAGTGAATGCGTCTTTATCATTAAACAACATTGGATGATAAATGGTTAAGTATTCAAACAATTGGATGATAAATGTTTAAGTATTCAAACAATAAGGAAGATGGTTCGTAGCTTTCTATTGGTATCTGCAGAAATGGTGTATCACTATCACCTACTCTTTATTTTAATAAAACGGTATTAAGGCTAGTGTACTTTTTCCTAAAGTGAGTGGGTAGTTCACTTGGAAAATTTGGACCACCTTTCTTTTTTTTTGGCACTTCTGTTGTTTTGTCAAACTACTTCCACATTTACTTGACTTTTTGATTAATCAAATTTAGTTCATGATTCTTCTCCATCTAGGCGTTAGGGTTATAATATTTTGCATGATTATTAGTGGATTTTGATCGGATTGACATAGATACGGCAAGAAAGGGATATTTGCAAAAACGTTCATAAATTTGATCAAATTTTAAAAACAATTCACCAATATGGAATTCAAATAAAATTAAGGACAAATTGCACAAAAATGATGATATTTAGATAACTTATACTCTCATCATCTAAGGTATTAAAAAATTACAATATATATTTTTAAATTTCATTAAAATTAAAAAATATAAAAAGCTACAGATGCAGTTGTGCAAACTTGAAGCCGCCTCTTTTTCTCATAAATGACAATTTGAAAAGCTTATATAATCCTATCATATGTTTTTACCAATAAATATGTGGATTGAGATATTTTTTATTATGAAAATAGATCTCTCAGTATTATATAAGTAAATTTTTAAATTAAACATGTAATGTTTAATTAAGTGAATCTTGATAAATTAAATAATTTTTATCAAATTCAAAATTAATTAAATAAAATCCCCGAAATCAGAGACTTTGTAATGAACTAATAATATTTGTAGAAGTAAAGCAAGTCATCCGTAAATCTTGCTTAAGATTTGGGGCGAGATGATTTGTTAGTTGTGGGGACCTTTGTCTGCCTTTCTGAATCTCCTTTTTAGGCTTCAATAGACAGGCAAGTTTGTCTTTCAAACGTCACATCACTTTTCTAGTCCTTTTATTGATTGTATAATTTTACATGAAAATATGAAATCATCATTATTATTTAGAAAATTATCAATTTAGTTGAAGATTTGAAAAATTAGATAATTTAATCATTATAGGTATATTTATTATAAGAATAACCTGTGTTAATTTAATTTATTTAAAAGTAGTCCTTTAATGCTATTATGTTAGCATTTTTGTTAACTTTTATATATCTTGAAACTAGCAAATTTTAAGTTAGCTACCTAATTCAAAAATATGTGTCGACGGAATAAACTTTATAATTTTATTACAATTTAGTTACTCATCGTTAATCTAGGTTAGTCAACTTTAACAACTATAGGGGCATTTTTATCTTTTGACCTTAGTTTATTTTTTATTTTACAATGAAATTTAAAAACTAAAAACTAGAATATAAAAAAATAAAAATTAATTTCTTTTCAAGTGAGATCTCTATCGTCCATCAACATAATGGACACTAAAGATTGACTTTAAAAAACCCACACAATTTTTTTAAAAAATAAAAAAAAAGCAAAGGAAAGAAAAAATGGAAGTGTTCTCCATGATGATTCAAGCACCTAAATTGAAGCGGATACAGTACATCATCAATAATCCAGATTGAAGGTTCTCACCAACAAATTCAAAAATAATTTAGAAAATCAACAAGTCCTCATTAACAAGCTCATGAATAATCTAGAAATCAACAAGTTTTCATCAACATCATCAACAAACCTACTTCATCAAACCCAGATTCTTCTTCTTCTCTCAAACCTATCAATCTTTAATCTAGCTTCTTCTTCTTCTTCCCAAACCTATCAATCTTTAATCTAGTTTCTTCTTCTTCTTCTCAAACCCTATCATCTGGGTTCAAAGTCATCTAGGTTCGATGAACCCAGATAATATTCATTTAGTTTCAATTGGAACCCACGTCGAACCTAGATGGAGATTAAATCTAGTCTCCAAAATGGTCTCCATGCAATGTATCTTTTTTTTTTTTCTCATTTTCTTTGAAATGCTTGATGATGTTGGGTGATGATAATGAGAATAGGTGTGGTTTAGGTCTTGGTTTTGAGTCTGGAAATTCAAGGTCTAGTTTAATTTTTGGTTTTGTTTTCGGAAAGTGAGTTTTGGTTTGGTTTTAATGTGGTAGTGTTGGAGTTTGATGTGGGGTTCTTAAGTCTAGTTTTTCGTTCTTAATTATAGACCTTCAATGAAGATCAGGTTTGAGGATGATGGAGAAGAGGTTAAAGATGATGATATGATTCGAAGATGAGGGAGGAGAGGTTGAAGATGATGATATGATTTGAAGATGAGGGAGGAGAGGTTGAAGATGACAATTTTGCTCTTTTGTTTTTTTCCTCTTTTTTTCAATTTTTTAAATTCTATTTTTTTCAAAAATTTGATCTCCATCGTCCATCAAGAGTGGGGGACGGTAGAGAACCATCCATTATTATTTTTGTTGTTTTTCTTTTTTAATTAAATTTATTTTTAAATTCTCTTTTTCTTTAATTCGAGGGTATTAAAGTTTTTGTACCGTTTATCACTATTAACCGTTGACTTTAAAGGTTTGTGACTAACAATAGGTAGCCAAATTATAATAAAATTATAAAGTTTACTCTGCCTGCACATGTTTATGAACTAGATAGCTAATTTGTAATTTGTTGTCTTGAAAGACTATTATATCCTTATTAATATCTTAAAAAAAAAAAACAACTTGAAATATATCATAACAATTCACTACAAAATTACAAAAAGAAGTCTATAAACTATTTGAGTCAAAAGGCACAAAATTATCTTATTCACTGATTTAAATAAACTTGGTCGAAAGGGTCCAAAAGAACTATTTTCATCCGACTTAAAATAATGATACAACATTTTGATGATAAAAAGAAATAAACACTTCTTTTATGTTGAAGAAACGGTAGAAATTAAATGGTCAATTTTCTTTTAGAAAAAAAGAATTTATGATGAAAACCACTCAAATCTGGAATATTGTCAGATTGAGTGAATACGTTATTATCATTAAACAACATTAGATGATAAATGGTTAAGTATTCAAACAATTGGATGATAAATGTTTAAGTATTCAAACAATAAGGAAGATGGTTCGTAACTTTCTATAGGTATTTGCAGAAATGGTGTATCATTATCACCTACTCTTTATTTTAATAAAACGGTATTAAGGCTAGTGTACTTTTTCGTAAAGTAAGTGGGTAGTTCACTTGGAAAATTTGGACCACCTTTCTTTTTTGGGATATTATGAAAAATCCCCCTGAAAAGTAAAATAATCGAAATTTATCCCCGATTTTCATTTTATTAGGTGAACCGCCCCCTGCCGTTAACTTTCCGTCCAAAATGTTAACATTTTCCATCCAAAATAGTGAAATGACCAAAATACCCTTACCATATCCTATAAAATTCCTCTTATACCCTTCAAACTTATGAAATGACTAAAATGTCCTTTAAATTATTAATTAATTAAAATATTAAATAAAAAATAACATATTTAAAAAAAAAAATTTCTTCACACAAAATCCAACTCTCTCTCTACTCTCTCTTTTTCTTCTTCTACTTCTACGCTTCTTCTTCTGCTTCTGCTCTTCTTCTTCTTTTTCTTCTTCTTTTGCTCATCTTCTTCTTCTTCTTCTTCTGCTCTTGTTCTTCTCAGGGTTCAATTCTTCTTCTTTTGCTCTTCTTCTGCTCGTCTTCTTCTTCTTCTGCTCTTTTTCTTTTTCTTCTTCTTCTTCTTCTGCTCTTCTACTTCTCTGGATTCCAATCGAACCCAGTTTCTAGGTTTCTTCGAACCCAGAACTTGGTTCGAAAGGAACCCAGAAACTGGATTCGTTGGAACCCGGAACCTACCCAGAACTGGGTTCCAATTCGAACCCAGAAACTGGGTTTGAATTGGTTAGTTGATTGTGGTTTTTTTTTCTTTGAGTTGTTTTTGGTTGTTGGATTTGGATGTTTTTAGATTGTTTTGGTATTTTGGGATTGTTGTTTGTGATGTTAGTTCTATCAGTTTTAGGTGATGTTGTTAATGTGTTTTTATGTTTAGGATTTTGGATTGATAGGTTGAATTGGTAAATTAGGATGATGATAAGAACTTTTTTTTTTTAATTTTAATTTTTTTAAAAGTTTTTTTAAATTTTTTTCATTTTAAAATTTTAATTATTTTATTGAATTACCATTTTACCCTGAAATGTTAACACCGGTTGGTTTTTTTAAACAGCAGGGGGTGGTTCACTTAATAAAATGAAAATCGGGGTAAATTTCACTTATTTTGCTTTTCAGGGGGTTTTTTCATAATATCCCTTCTTTTTTCTTGGCACTTCTGTTGTTTTGTCAAACTAGCTAGCGACTTCCACATTTACTTGACTTTTTGATTAATCAAATTTAGTTCATGATTCTTCTCCTTCTAGGCGTTAGGGTTAAAATATTTTGCACGATTATTAGTGGATTTTGATCGGATTGACATAGATACGGCAAGAAAGGGATATTTGCAAAAACGTTCATAAATTTGATCAAATTTTAAAAACAATTCACTAATATGGAATTCAAATAAAATTAAGGGTAAATTGTACAAAAATGATGATATTTGGATAACTTATACTCTCATCATCTAAGGTATTAAAAAATAATAATATATATTTTTAAATTTCATTAAAATTAAAAAAATATAAAAAGCTACAGATGCAGTTGTGCAAATTTGAAGCCGCCTCTTTTTCTCCACTCCACCACACAATTCTCTCTTTCTCTCTCTTTCTCCACCCCACCCCGTAACTACCATGGTCGATGCTGCATGTGCAAACTTGAAGCTACCACTCTTCTTCTTTACTCTACTGAAAGAAAAAACCATAATTGTTTTGATAAAATTAAAAATTACGAGAAAGTGAATTTTAAAAATTTTTTCAAGCAAAAACTTATTAGTCGATGTTAATAATAATAATTCAATAACTAAATTAACAAGATCAAATATTACATTGCATGAAGATTGATTGATCTTTTTTTATTCACAAATTTTTCACCACTTGATTTTTCTTACTATGACTCTTCACTAAAAAACCGTATGTGGGCACAATCTTGAAGAATCAAGATCACTTTTCTTCTCTCAAAAGAATACTTACAAAAAAAGAAAACAATGAAAGCAACAACCAAGAGAGGATTCAACTAACCCTCTTCTTACTTTGACAGTTTTCAGACAACCCTAAACTTTTTGGATTTTGGTGTTTTCTTTTGTGTGTTGAAAGCCTAGGGCAAAGAAAAATTCATTCTAGTCAAAATCTTGATTCTCAATATAAAACATCCTTTTTATATTAATCAACTTTTTGTTTTCTAATGTAATAGGGAAACAATTTTCCTCATTAGAGAAAATATTAAATTCAAAGTTTTCGAATTCAATGACGGAACAACTTACATCGTTAATTAAAAATTCCATTCGAATTAAGTTTTCTAATTCAATGAAGAAACAAATTACTTCATTAATTATAATATTAATTTGACTTTGAATTTTTAAATCTTGTGGTTATAAAATAATTAATTATTTTATGTAACCATATAAATTTGAGCCCATAACCTAATTAATAATTCATTAATTAAATAATCATTAATTTAAATAATCAAAATTATTTAAATATTATGTGAATGTATTTGTGTTCACTACAACAAAACAGACCATCCATACCGGGCAATGCCCGGTATGGTTGAGTATCCATACCGGGCACGTGCCCGGCATGGATGCCACCGGTATAAATACTTGAATTATCCATGTCGGGCACGTGCTCGGTATGGATATTTTCGGTGTTCATTTCATTTTTCAGCGGCCACATTAGTCCCTCAGAAGTGCCCGGTATGGATATTTTCGGTGTCCATTTCATTTTTCAGCGGCCACATTAGTCCCCAAGAGAGCACAGCACGACTCAGCGGCCACATTAGTCCCCAGGAGAGCACAGCACGAAGTAGCAATGACAAATTCACAAGATGGGAACATATCATTCCTGCTCCAATATAAGTCATACTGAAATCAAAGTAGAATCTGCAAAATATATTCATTTTCCACAATTAGTGACAACGAAAAGGCTAATCAGATCTGCGGACGGCGGCGCAGTAACAACAACAACCAGATCCGCAGACGGCGGCGCATGGCGAAGAGAACGGCGAACAACAACAACAACAACAACAACAACAACAAGAGAATCCAGCCAATAGCAACAACAAGAGATCTGCAGACGACAACAGCGCACGGCGTAGAGAATCGACCAACAGCAACAACAAGAGATCTGCGGACGACAACAGCGCACGGCGAAGAGAATCGGCCAACAGCAACAACAAGAGATCTGCGGACGACAACAACGCACGGCGAAGAGAACGGCCAACCAGATCTGCGGATGACAACAGCGCACGGCGAAGAGAACGGCCAACCAGATCTACGGACGACAACAGCGCACGGCGAAGAGAACGGCGAGCTCCCGGAGCGGTGACCGGTCGGCGAAGGGGGAGGTACGTCTAGTGTACGGCTGGGAGGGAGAGGTTGGGAGAGAGAGAGAAAGAGAGAGAAAAGAAAGTTAAAAATGGGGGAAGAAGTAAGTGGGAGGGAAAGCAAAAACCCATAATTCCTTACCGGGCGGGTCGCGCCTGATTATCGTTACCGGTCGGGTCGCGCCTGGTAAGGGTAATCGGATTATCGTTACCGGGCACGACCCGCCTGGTAAGGATAATCGGATTATCGTTACCGGGCAAGGTCCCGCCCGGTAAGGATAATCGGATTATCCTTACCGGGCGGGTCGTGCCCGGTAAGGATAATTCGATTATCCTTACCGGGCGCGACCCGTCCGGTAACGATAATATTTTTAAAATTTTCAATTTTAAAACCATTGTTATTCATACCGGGCAAGTTACCCGCCCGGTATGGATAACCCATTTTTCAATTTTTTTTTAAAATTTAATCTTAGTATCCATACCGGGCATTATCCATACCGGGCTTTTAATGCCCGGTATGGATACTCCGAAATAGTTGGGCTTTTTTGTTGTAGTGACGTTACACGTGTAACACATATAATTGGATGCTCCAATTATATTCTTCTTTTCTCATTTCTTATAATGATTACGAGTTAGAAAAGGGACCAAATAGACTTACAATTTTGAGTTCCAATAATATCAGAATTATTAACTGAAACTTTTTAAATAAATAATTCACTATTATTAACCTTAGAGTTACTCTACTAAAAATCTAAGGTTGCACTCTCAAAATTACAAATGTTTCACACAATCTGAAATTTCCAGTATCCATCGATCTAATCATTGCATATCGGTCGATCCTCCACAAGTTGTTCATAATTAGAGTTAGGTCATAAAGTCCGTTATACCTCTTTGATTATGTCTTGTTTCTATAAGTACCATTGATTCTCTAATGAATAATATATTCATAACAACTTATGAATTTACATTTTTGTTTACTCATAAACAGAAAGTTGAGCACTCTTATTGTTTAATACCTGAATCAATACTTAAGGGTACCACTTATCTAATTCTCACAAAAATAAATGGATTCTATTATTGTGTAGAATGATTCTAGCCACTCATTAAATCATATCTCCAAAGTACGAAACATATTGACCATAAATATATAATAGTCTCACCCATGTAAATCAAAAGATATGACTCAATAACTAAGAATCCATAAAACAATCAGAATTGAGATCAATCTATATATGATCATTTAGTTGATAAATATAAATTTCTTTGTTAACGGATATTAATAAGAAGTTCATTTTCATCGTATTCCAAACTTATATAATCTCTATTATATAAGATGTTTGTATTTTCATGTCGTTACTTGAACGATCCCGAATACGATCATCGTATCAAATAAGAAATTGACCACAACTGTAGATTTACCATAAACAAACACAAACCAAGCACTCATCTTTGTTTGTTTTCTACGAATTTTGTAGATTACTGATCTTAAACTAAATCCTCTTATATATAATACTTATATACTTAGTTTAAAATTACATAAGTAATCATGGATATTATATGATATTCGTATGAAACAAACATTTCACCAATGTATATAAATTAAATAAAACAAACATATTTTATTTATTATTTATTTAAACGTTTACAAATTATAAACTCTTAGAGCACAAACCCTGACATCTACCACCAAGTTCTCTCTCTCTCTCTCTCTCTCTCTCTCTCTTCTTCTCCACCCCACCCCATGCCATAACTCTCATGGCCAGCATTGACACCACTTGGTTCTTTTTTTTTTTTTTTTTTTTTTTTTTTTTTTTTTTTTTACGATTTGGGTTGTTTTGGGGTTTTCTTGATGATTTAGGTTTGTGTCTCCACCGGAGACCACCTAGATCTCCATATGAGACTATCTGGGTCTTCAACAATAGAGACCCAGTCATTCTCCCATAGAGACAGGTCTCCCTACGTACAGACCACCGGTCTCCATCGAAGACCTGTCTCGGTCTCCAACGATGGAGACCCAGCTGGTCTCCCATAGAAACCGTTTGGGTCTCCATATCTGGATCCATCCAGATGTTTTTTTTTTTTTTTTTTTTTTTCTATTTTTTAGTATTTATTTTCATCTTTAAACATCATATCTTTGGTGGGGTTATTTTGGTTTTTCGAAGAAATGTTTGTGTTTTCTATTTGATTGCTAGGAAAATTTGATGTTTGGTTACTGAGAAAATTAAAGGAAAAGGAAAAGGAAAAGAGCTTAGATGATTTTTTATTTTGTTAATTTTAAAAATATTTTAAATAAATAATGGAGATGATGAAAATGATGAAATGGAGATGATCATGGATGAATAAGGAAGATGATGATGGATGGAGTTATGATTTGGGATGAAATGAGGATGAATTTATGAAGTTGGTGATAAGAAAGATGAAAGATGAATTTTTAATTGAATGTTTATTTTTTTTAAATAAATTAAAAATATATGTTATATTATTGATTCTCACACTCTTGTCACTCTTTACGAGTATTTTTATCCTTATGTAAGAAATGACTTTTACCATTTCTCTAAATTAGCAGCTTTTTGATGGCAGAGGAGTTTTGTGATGAGTTTTTGGAATCTCAGGTGGTGAGAGAGTGAGTTTTCTAAATATCATAATTTTTGTATAATTTCACCAAACCCCAGAGGGTTTGTACAATTTGCCCTAAAATTAAAATTCCTATAGTAAAATTACATCAAACTTTTAAAATATAGTTTGAAATCCCTATGATTGTAATTTAAAGTAGATAGATTATCTTTTTTAAAAACGAATGTCAAACTTTAAGATTTTCTTTTACGATTTTTTTTTAAAGGAAAACTGTTGAAACCTCTTAAGATAAAATATTTTTTGTATGATACAAATATCTGTTGTCATGAATGGAAAATAAATATTCCCAAAAGAAGATAAAAAATATCGATACAAATTATAATATGTATTTGATGGAAATCAAATTTCTAACCTTTTAAAAGATAGAGTTACCCGCAATCATCCCTCGTAGATGTATTGTACAAAGTGCCTTTACCGAGAACAATACACGAATATAAAATTAACATCGGCACTTCAGCAGGTAATAATTGGGGGTTATTTTGACACATGACAACTAATTAACAGTTGGGTAGGCCATTTGCACAGCACAGAAATTCAGTCTCTTGCTCCTGAAAGAACTCATGATGCATCATTATAAATGAGTCACCAGAAAGATCTAAACCATCCAAAGTAACCACCAATTCCTTTCTTTTCTCCTCACTCCAGCCCTCACCAGTCAGCAGCCCCTTGAAGTGGTTCCTGGGCTGATCACCATGGCCAAAGCCAAAAGTTTCTCAGTTGTTCTGTCTTACACCTTCCTATTTCTAATAAATACTCTCATATTCTCCACCTCCCTCACCACCGCAAAATCTCAATATTTCTCAAAAATGTTGTCTCCCGCAACTCTCGGGCTCAAGCGAGAGAAACTAAGCCACCTTCACTTTTACTTCCACGACATCGTTAGTGGCCGCAACGCTACTGCTATAAGGGTGGCCGAGGCAGCCATGACTAACCGGTCCGCAACCCTTTTCGGTGCTGTGGTGATGATGGATGATCCCTTGACCATGCGACCCGATTTGAGCTCGAAGCTCGTGGGAAGAGCTCAAGGGTTTTATGCATCTGCATCACAGAATGAACTTGGCTTCTTGATGGTTTTGAACTTCGCTTTCACTGAAGGGAAGTACAACGGTAGCACTCTCAGTGTTTTGGGCCGCAACACCGTCTTTTCAACCGTGAGGGAGATGCCCATCGTCGGAGGCAGCGGGCTCTTCCGGTTTGCGCGCGGCTATGCTCAGGCCAGGACTCACGCCTTGGATTTTAGAACCGGGGATGCTGTTGTGGAGTACAATGTCTATGTTTTTCATTATTGATAATTATTATAACAATCTATCCCTGTGTTTTCTTATGTTAATTTTGGCTTGGAAATTTTCACCATGTACCGCAGTTTTATATTCAAAGTTTGATCTTTGTTTTCAAGTTTTGACTGCTTTAAATCTTGTCTAAGGAATTGATCTCGTTAATGGACTATAACAAAACCCTAACTTCAGAAAAAAATGTTTAGAATTGTTTACTAGCAAATTATTAAGATTACTTTTTGTATATATTCTATTGTCATCTGTTAAAATTTTAAAATCTTAACAAATAATTTATATTTATATATTTAATACACTTTTTCAAAATATCAACTATGATTTAATTATTTGAATCCAAATTATTATAAGTCTAATGATCAGTACTGGTCTTACTACTTGTGATTAAAAAAATTGTGCTAACCTAAAAAAAAAAAAATTGCTAACACAAATAAATATATTTATTTCAAAAATGGCATTCCACCAGATCAGTAATATACTAAAGTGTGATATATTATATATATATATATATATATAAAGGGGGATAAGTAAATGTTAAACAAATAAATAAATAAAGTAGTAGACTTGGAATATTGTGTAAGACTTAATTTTTATTTTTTTATTTATTTTTGGAAAAGGAAGACTTGGAATATTGTGGACAATCCAAAGTCTTGAGGGACCTGCTTTATGTCTTTTCTGCACATTGTTCGAAGTGTCAAAATAGACACGGAATAGCTTCGTTTGCCTTTTAACTTTCCTCTTTCCACGTCGCACCAGTCCCATTGTCCCAGTGCTAAGAGAATAAAGAAGTGGCTTTACTTTCTCTTTAAAAATGTTTCTTTTCTCTCCATCAATTTCTTTTAACCATACACGACAAGCTGGTTTGAATGTTCTGAAGAAGTTAACTGGAAACAATAGCGTCATCTGCCAAATTTTGACGAAAAAAAAACTTATTACAAATGTCATAATTATTAGAATGCTTTATTTATCTCATTATTTTATATTCTATATAGTAATTATGATAAATCACTTGTCACCAAAAAGTTTTTGCTCAAGACTTTGATCTATGTGTAGTATCATTGATAAACATTTTATCAAAATTATAAAATTTTTCTATGATTTTTATAAAAAAAGAAAAAGAAAAAGAAAGAATGTATCTTGATGCGTAGTGTATTTACTAGTATTCTCTTTCAGTGTGATAAAATATTATATCATCTAAACATGCATAGTAATTTCTCTTCTATAAATAGCTAATAAAAGTTCAAAAACTCCATAAGAGGTTTTTAGTTTTTAAATTATTTTAAAAGAGCAATTTATTTTTAATTTTCATATATATATATTAAACCTCATTTTCGATTAATAAATTAATACTAATTTCATTGTTTGTCTTTTTCGCCTTCCCTTTCTTCTTTCCGTATTTTTTTGGTCTTGTACTGTCTTTTGAGGGGCATACCTATGGACATGGTTATACTTGCATGCGCACTTCCTTTTTAGAAGTAAAAACAAAAATAAGAAACAATTTAAACTAATCTCTTTTGGGAAAGTGCGGTATTTGTGGGCCCATACTGCTCGGGCATAGAACTTACGGTATCATAATATGAAATAAACCTTTAGGATTAATTATTAATACCGACCATAAATCCATAATGTTTGTTTTTTTAACTGGTCTGAATTATTAATAGGTCTGAATTGGATACATTGAATTATTTATTTTTAATTTTTTAAGTGGTCAAATAACAATTTATGACTTTATCTAAATATCAAATCACTTAATAATTTCCTCAATATATTATTTCAAATCTATTATTCTCAAAATAATATATTTCTAATTTTATCATTATTTTACATTATGCAGATTCATTTGAATATTATAACAAACATCTTTGAAAAATAAAAACCCTAAAAATCTCATCCTTAAATTTTCTTATAGTTGGATTACTATATTTCTCTGATCAAATTCGATAGGAATCTTTATTTATTTAATTTTAATACCATTTTATTTAATTTTATTTAAATATATAAATTTAATTTACTCTACTATAATAATTAATCATATTTAAAATTATGAATAAAAATATTATTAATATATACATAAAAGTATTTTAGTATTTGTTAAATAATTTATTTGTAATTGTTTGTATCATGTTAAATAAAATTGCCTAACAACTAAGTAGTAAGAAATATACATGTCAAATTACTAATTTTCAGACAATTTTAATTTTAAAAAACAAACATGATTACATACATTCAAAAGTAAGAAAAAAAAAACATAAACATATTATTCAGATTTCAAGTTTCAGTAATTATTCAGTTTTCAGTAACTTTCAGCACTATTTAATTTTCAAACAAGAAAAACAAACGTCTCCTTAATTATTACTGACACGCCGATTTTTATAATATTATTTATAAAACACAAAAAAAAGGATTATTTATGATTTTTTTTTTTATAATGTAGACACCCATGACAATATTTCAAAATTACTACATGCGAATTCACAAATAAAATGCACATTTAAATAGGATAAATTTATTTACAGATATAATAAAAATGATGTATTTACTGACATAATATAAAGAAGAAATTTCTCAATATACTAATAGATACATTTGATAAAAATAAATAAATAAATAAATAAAAATTCAGTATGTAGAAGTGCACATTATTTAAATTAAAAGGGAATATGTATTAATTATGAATTTAAACATTAAATTTGGGACCGTGATTGAATTTGGAATCTTTTTTTTTTTCTTTTTTTGAGAAATATTGAATTTGGAAAGTTAAAATGTTAATTTTGGTGCCCTTTTAATAGTTCTATACTCATCTGGCAACTTGATGCTAGCCCGTGAAATTTAATGCTTCGTGTACGAGGCTGATAATTATAAATTCTACTTAATTTAATATGAACGTTGTGAAATTTAACTCATTTTATATGAATTACAAAATCATATTTAAATGTATTGTTGAATGATAGGAAGAAAGCAATGGATTCCAGCAGTCAAAACGTGAAAGGTGGTTTAGTCTTAGCATGTGACAGACTTTTTCAGAACTGTACATCAATTTTGACGTCCCAGACAAATGGTCCCTCCATAGTCCACAAAAATTACCTCTTTTTTTTTTTTTTTATAACTTCCACACTTATCAGATTACTATAGGACGAACAAAAATCGGACTCTAAACCATTGTTTGGATTTCTGCTAACAAAAAGTGGGAGAGAACTATTCAAATTAAGGTGGAAAAATTGTCAGTATTATGATGAGGTAAGTGAATTGAACTCATGACTTAGAGAGGTGTCCGCGGATGGGAGTGACTTTTCCAGTGCGGCAAATCACTTTGCTGCCGTACATATACTATTTTCAACGACAATATTAACAAAGACCAGAGTCTTGCCAGTTTGTCTAACTGTATATGCAGCTGTCTATCTCAACCCAACCTAAACCCTCCAATAATTCTTTTTTCCTCAACGAAGCCTCTCCATGGCCATGACAAAGTTCTTCACATTCAAGAAATTCATTCCAGTTTTGCTAACAATTCTCTTCTTCTCAACGCTCACCGCTGCAAAATCCGACCGTTTCTCAAGAACCCTATCACCATCATCGCTGGGGTTAATGCAAGAAAAGTTGAGCCACCTCCACTTCTACTTCCATGACATCGTCAGTGGGAAAAACCCTACTGCCAGTCCGAGTTGCAGAAGCAGCCACGACCAACAACTCCTCGACGCTTTTCGGGCTGGTGGTCATGATGGACGACCCATTGACTAAGGAGCCAGAGGTCAGCTCGAAGCTTGTGGGACGTGCGCAGGGGATCTACGCCTCCGCATCGCAGACTGAAACCGGGTTGCTTATGGTTTTGAATTTTGCTTTCATGGAAGGCAAATATAATGGAAGCACTCTCAGTGTTTTGGGGCGGAACACGGTGTTTTCGGCTGTGAGGGAGTTACCGATCATCGGCGGCAGCGGCCTTTTCCGGTTTGCACGTGGGTATGCTCAGGCAAAGACCCACAAAATTGATATTAAAACTGGAGATGCAGTTGTAGAAGTACAATGTCTATGTTTTCCATTATTGACTTGCTGCTTTCACCTTTGTAGCCATCAATAAACGCCTTCTGCTTTCAAAAATAAATAAATAAATAAATGCCTTCTTTATTTTTATGGTTCACAAAGTTACTGTCATGTTCTTGGCTATTATTAGTAAAAAATCAAGTTCATTGACCATATATAGTGGGCCGTTAATACAGATGATGTCATAACTCAGAATCTGTGATAAAGAATATAGTTGAAATTTATATATATATTTCCTATATTTTGCTAGCCATTCAATTTCTTTGATGTATAGATGCTCAATAGCTCATAAATGGCAGAATCAGAAGAGAATATATAACATAATAACATTCATTGCCCAAACTAAAATACAGACATACGTACCTGTCAAATCTTTTGCCTTAAAAATTATTGTAGGCTTGTTACATAAATTATTTAAGTTATAGAACTAGAGATGCTGAGATGGCATCAAAGACCTTGAAGCCTCAAAAGTGAAAAATCGAAACTATTTGCAAGTCCTCCTTTATTCAATTTCATTATTTCCTGTTCTTTGATCAGTTTTATGGTAGTTGTACTGTTAGTAGCAGCCCTGTTACTCAGTAGGCACCCAACATTTTTCCAGTCTCCATATTGCCCATGTGGATACATTTAGTCATTTTCTTCCTTAATCCACAATTGGGCTTTACTTAATGTTTTAACTATTGGGCCTAGCTCTCAAATAATAACAAATTAGCCCAATAATAATTTAATTAAAGCTAATTCACAACATTTTCAAATATAAAATTTAGATCGAAATTTTGGGCCTCTTCAGTGCTAATTCCGGTTTAAACAAATTTGTGTTACATTTTATTTCATTAAGTATTTGTTTGACACGTGTATGATGGATATTTAATTAAAAACCTAATAAAAAATTTAAAAAAATTTTAGACCTCCACCATCCATCAAACTAATGATGGATGGTGGATTAATAGTAAAATATATTAAATTAAAATTTTAATTTAATTTAATAGGACTTAATTAAGAAAATAAATTTTTTAAAAATTATAAAAACATGAAACAAAAAACAAAACATGAGGAGGTGCTTTGAAAGCCGATGAACAAGGGCCTGTGTTGAAGATCTAGGTAACTTTCACCCAGGTCTTCACAGCCTCTAACTGCACTTGGGTGGTGCACCCTATCACCTTATTGGCCTGGCGCACACGCGCCGTCTCATCCAACTCCGACAACATTGTCATGTAATCCAGCTATCGCCACGTTGCCATTTCAAGGGTCTATGCGCAACTCAAGGACTTGAATGGTGTGTTTTGCTATTGTTTGTTGATATCTTGATGACTTCGGTTTCTAGGGTTTTAAGTTTTGGTTTTTGGGGTTTTGATATCTTGATGACTTTACAGTGATATCTTGATGACTTTGTCGACGTGGCCGGAGCTAGAAGGCCAGATGCAGCTAATGGCGGCGGATGCGCCGCCTCAATAGGCAAAGATCAGTGTGTCGAAGTAGGACCTATCGTCGCAGCCATCCTCAAACGTGGCAGTGGAGAAGAGGATCGAGTGGAGATCAGTTGTGTTTATGTTTGGGTTGTCAGAGATTGGTTGTAGAGTTGAGAGAAGAATCGTGTGAAAAAGAAGAAGAAGAAATCAACGAAGGACCTATCGTCGCAACCATTGCTGGACGTGATGGCGGGAAAGAGGATCGAGTGGAGATTGATTGTGTTTGTGTTTAGGTTATTGGAGATTGGTTGTAGAGTTAATAGATGAAGATGCAGAAAGATTGGAGACCTTTGAAGACATATGTGCGAACCTACATCTTTGCACTTTGTAAATCTAGGTTCGAGCTCACATCTTCATCCTTTGAAGATTTAGGTTCAATCTAGGTCTTCTCTCTTTTTTTTTTTTTTTTTAAAAGAAGAAAAAAAAAGATTTAAGATCTTTGAAAATCTAAGTTCGAACCTATATCTTCAATCTTTTAAAATCTCAAGCCAATCCAAACATTTTTTAATAAGAAAAAAAATTTAGATTTAGATTGTTTTTCAAAAAAAAAAAATTGTTTATACAAAATTTTTATCGTCCATAATTATAATAAACACTAAAGATTTCAACTTTTTATTTTTAATTTTAAAATTTTTAATCTTTTTAGTTTTTTAAATTAAATTTTAAAAATTAGTTTTAAAACTTCATTTTTTTATTATTTTGTTTTAATTTAACTGAAATAAAAATAAAATAATTAAAGGTATTTTTATCTTTGTGCATATTTTGTGATGGTTGATGAATTCTCAAACAATAAGGATAATGGAGATTAAAAATGTATTTACGAGTAAAAGACAATATTTCATCAAAATATAAGGACTAAGCCAAAATTTTCTTTTCATATATTCTTTTTCAGAAAGTTCGAATCCTATCTTTAGATTCTTTACTCATCAAATCGTGGAAGTGTAAAGAGGCCACCTTTATAGTTGGGGTTATATTTTTTAAACTATATTTATAGTGGTGATTTTGCTAGTTTCTGACATTGATCACGATTAATTGACATCAGCCGTTTTTTTTTTTAAAAAAACTTTTTATTTTTTAAACATTCTGCATTTTTGTTTGGAAGTCCAACAATATATTTTTACAACACGCAACTCATTTAAACAATTTTTTTTTTTAAGGTGCACTTCAACCCGAGGTGTAGCCAGAGCTTAATTTTTGAGTGGGCCAAACTGAGTATAAATTTTGTTAAGCAAACTTTGTAGTACAATAAAAACTTTTTCGATGTAAAAGTTGCACTTAGATACAAAAAATATAATGAGTTTCATATCTTCAAAAATATTTAAAAGGAGAACGGTCTACCATGAAACAATGAAATATTCTTTTTAGAAATTTGCTAAATAAAGCAACAAATTCCAAATTAACAATTTTCAGTCATGGAATGAAATGATAGAGATTGAAGAGAGATAAGAAAACTTTATGTGTCAATTACTAAAAGATTGTGAATAATACTCTATTATTTCCATTGAGGTTACTATTAAACATGTAAAATAGATAAATTTTGATAGATTTTAATATTGTTATTAGTTGTTGTTGTTATTATTATGAGAAAAGCAGCCCAAGCAGGTTTGTACACGCCTCCGCCCCCGACCTCAACAGTTCAATCGGAATATCTTTTCAAATAAAGAGTAAAATAATAATCTTCGAAAATATAGATATATATTATGTATATCATAGAGAAAGATGTAATGATTTGGTGACAACTCATCTCTTATTTGTCCCATCACTTAAATGAATGGTTCAAATCTTAGAAATCTTACCATTTATGTGATCAGTTCTTTTTCGATATCTGAAAATAAAAATTTAAATCATGTTATTAGAATATCATCTAAATTGATCTCGATAATAATCTGACACATTTTATCTCACTATTTGTGTGATAATTCTCTTTTAATATCTAATAATAAAAATTTGAACTGTGTTATTAAAGCCTCATCTAAATTGATTTCGATAGTAAATTGATTTGTAAAAGGTTATAGGTAATAAAAAAAAGATATATTATCTATTATAAAATTTGCGTTAAAAAAAAAAGTCAATATTCATTTTTATGATTTAATATGGTCAGGACAGGCTGGAAACAAGCTAATTAGATTGATAATGATAGAGATTTCTGGATAAGCATCAAGCCATCAAGAGTACGAAAAGAACTTAGAACGCAGTAGCTATCTACGTTCGGGAGCGATCGACACTGTCCTGGTCATATGGATATCCTAATGGATTTTCAAAAACTAATCCAAGTACGACCGTCCTGGGCTGGCAAAAGTCTGCACAATTTAGTGTTTTTAATGGCTTATATTTTATAATTTTACAATTTAAAATAGGGTTTCGGTGCTGTCATCCATTAAAAATACACTCAATTTGATCAGTATACTTTTATATCTATAGTTATATTTTAAAAAGGGAATATCCTAAAAAACCCCCTGAAAACGAAAATAATATCAGTTTACCCCTCCTTTTAAAAATATTAGCCAAAAAACCCCCTCCTGTATGTCAAAAGCGGTTTCCATCCAAAATTTTAGTGGTTTTGTGAAAAAAAACATTAAAAGTCCAAAATACCCTTATGAATTTGAAAAAAAAAATTAAAAAATTAAATAAAAACTAAATAAATTAAATTTAAATAAAAAATAATTAATTAAATTTAGATGAAATTTAAATAAAAAAATTTTCATCAAATCTCCACCGTCCATCTTAAGACGGACGGTAGAGATTTTGAAAAAAAAAAAAAATTTTGCAGATCCAATCCCAGACTGGATCTTCATCGTCCATCAATTACGATGGACGGTGGAGATCCAATCTGGATTGAATCTCCACCATCATCTACAGATTCAACCATCATCAATAAGCCAAGATTAAACCTCTTTATCATCATCAACAACACACAATTTTTTTTTTTTTTTCGCTTCCATCGCCCACTGGTCCGCACTAGTCCATTATCGGCTTCCTCATCATCATCAACAACAAAAACATTTTTTTTTTTTCGCTTCATCATCATCATCATCAACAACAAAAACAAGAAGAGGAGATGTCTTCATCATCATCAACAACAAAAACTTTTTTTTTTTTTTTTTTCGCTTCCATCGCCCACTGGTCCGCACTAGTCCATTATCGGCTTCCTCCTCTGATCGAGTCCTCCGCATCTCCTCTTCTTCCGCTTTCATCTCGCACTGGTCCATACTGGTTTATTACCGACTGGTCACCGGCAGCATAAGGGGTCGACTGGCACTGGTCCAAGAAGTTACGACGGCGTAAGAGGTCGGCGATGGAGAGAGAGAGAGAGAGAGAGAGAGAGAGAGAGAGAGAGAACGAGTGGTGGTGAGAAAGGGAGATGGAAGAAGCGGTGTTGGATTGGATCTGCAAGAAATTTGTGTGGATGTTGTATGAGTCTTCGATTGGTCTTCCAAGAAGTGAAGGAGATGGAAGAAGCGGTGAGAAAGGGAGATGGAAGTGAAGGAGACAGTGAATGACAGAGAGGAAGAAAGAGGGTGAGTGACCGGAGGAGAGAGAGTTGTGTGGGTGATGTTTTTTAATTTGTTTTGTATTTTCTTTTTGCTTTTAATTTGTTTTTATTTTTTTTAATTAAAAAATTACACAGTATTTTCTAGCTGTATTCCATCACTATCATTAAGTCCAATGACCGTTTTAACCTCAGAATTCACGGAACCGTTACTTTTTTTGACTGTTTTTCTATTCCACTTGACGGTCGGACCTTTTTAGCTAATATTTTTAAAACCAGTGGTGGTTTGACATTATTTTACTTTTTAGGGGGTAAATCGATAATAACCCTTTTAAAAATACTAAATTTAGTGTAAGCATCCAATAATGTAGCGAAAGAAGCTTAGAATTCAATAACATAATAGTGAGATGAAAAGTTGGGGATCATTTATTTTTTTATCTGAAGACTGAACATTGTTACTAAAAACTGAAGATTGAATAGTGACTGAAACCTGAAATCTGAATGACATGTTTGTTTATTTTTTTCCTTTACATCTGAATGTATGATAATCTTGTTTATTTTTTAAAATTAAAATTGTCTGAAAACTAATAATTTAACATTTATATCATTTTACTATTAATTGTTATGTAACTTTATTTGATATAATACAAACAATTATAATAAATTATTTGATAAATACTAAAACACTTTTATGTATATATTAATAATATTTTTATTCATAATTAAAATATGATTAATTATTATAGTAAGGTATTTTTTTTTTAAAATTATATATATATAAATAAATTATTATAGTAAAGTAAATTAAATAAAAATAAATAAAATGGTATTAAGTTGAATTACTATTATTATATATTTAAATAAAAATAATATTAAAAGAAATATCATTAAAATGAATATATATAATGTAAAATTAGATCAAATTTGAAAATATATTTATTAAAGTATTAAAATAAATTTTTGTAATGTAAAACTAGAACAAACTTGAAAATTTATTATTTTGGAAATGATAAAATTGGAATAATAAATTTATCAAATTATTAAGTGATTTGATATTTAGTGAAAAATCAGAAAATATAACTTTTTATTTTCAGTGGTTTTTGGATAGTTTCAAGTAATTTGACTACTTAAAAAAACAAACAAAAATTACTTAATCGACCTAATTTAGTACTATTAAGTGTTAAGTATAAAAAACAAATAACTCATTGGACAAGACGAATAGGATAGTCCAAACTAAAAATGTTTAACAAAGAGAATCACATGCAATGTATCTCAGTGTGAAGTTTTTGGGAATCTTACCTCTGTGAGTGTTTTAATTGCTCATTGGATTTCATCTCTATTGTTAAATGAGTTCTATATATGTGAATAAATGGTTATACACGACGATTGGGTGATGGAAGATTTGAAATTTTATGTTTTTATATTTGCTCATCAAGTATTTGTGAAAATGTCTATTAAATTTTTTGTATATATATATATATAATAACTATAGACTTCTCAAATATTTTATCCAAATTCATATCTAAATGATATAACATATGAGCTGTCAAAATCCTATTAATTATCACATCATCTCATGATTTAGAAAATTTTAATAACTCATATATTACATCATTTGAGTAAAATATTACCTAGCATTACTCATATATATATATGATTTTGGTTCTAGTTTTAAATTGTTATTCAATATATATAAATGTTATTATGCTATTTGATTTTTTTTTTAAAAAAAAAAAACAGTAAGATATTTTATTAGTTTAATAGGTTGAATATAAAAATAAATGAAGACTGAACATATGAAAAAGAAAAGGAATATAACTAGTGCATAATGTTTATTTTATCTATTTTAATAATTTTATCTAAGGATAGTTTTGTGTTATAAATTTTAATAAAAAATGGGTATATAAATCATATTAGTAGATGACAATATCTATATTCTTTAAAATATTAACATGGTATTCATTAACATACATTATTGTCTTTTTAATTTTTACAATATAAAATTTAATTTATCATCATTTTATTCTTTTTTCAAGTTTGTTATGCGATATGATCATGTGATTTCTATCGCTCTTCTTAAATCTTTAGCACGCCATATGGTCAAATTGGTTAATCGACTCGCTGATTAGACGGCTCAATTGTTATCAAATGCAAAGCTAATACAATGTTGTATTAGTTACTTAACTTCTGAAACTTTGACAAGAAACTTTGACACCAATTTCAATATACTTTTAATGAGCAAATTACGTAAAATTCTTTGAATATATGCCTATTGATAAACGGAAACAACATTTATTTTTTATTGCATTGTCCTTCTCTGAACTAAAAGTGTGATCGTGATTAACTATAATAGAGAAAAATGATCATAATACCCCTGAACGTTTATTTGGTGGCTGAAATGACATATATATACCCATAAAAAAAATTAAAGAAAAAAAATTGAAACACATTTAAAATTTGGGCTAAGACTCAAAGTTTTAAACTTTTTAAATAAACAATGAAAACACATTTACAAAGACATGAATGCACTTTTATAGGTCTGAAACTAAATGCAAAAACTCCTAATACATGAAATACTAAATGTATGAATATGAATGAGCATCAAAGCACAAGTGACCATCAACATATAGCACCTGCATCTCCTGGTCTTGCTAACAACCTTGAATCACAATTGTCTAAGACATGAATGCATTCTTATAAGTCCAAAACGAAATGCACTCCCAATATATGACATACTCAATGTATGAACATGAATGAGTATCAAACCATGAGTAATCATTAATGTATAAGCTGACACTTCATAATATATAGATCTATAATAACTAACCCAAAACCTATAAAGCTATTAAATACACAAAAAGAACATTTTGACCAAAAAAATTAAGCTAATTATAAAATATAGATCTTACAATTACTGATAATATACAAAAATAATGAATGTACGTAAAAGTGGCAACTAGATTTCAAACTCAATCATGAAAAAATATATATTAGTCTAATTAATTATCTCCCAATTATATTAAATTTTTCATCGAAAAAAAGTTTTTACTCTGAATTATTATAATTAATTTAAAATTTTCGGTAAGGAACAATCCCAAACTTACAACTTTAATGTGTGAATGTACAACAATAAACCATTGTCAAAGTATATATCAAACCCTATTTCAATAGAATGATGTAAGTGTATAATGGCATACCACTATCACAGTAATCAACCTAATTTTATCTATTGAAAAAAAAAACATATTTTATCTATCGACTCAATTATTATTATTATTTTTAATTATCTTGTGAGTTGAGTTTTAAACATTAGAAAATTAAACAAGAGTTCTATACAGTGGCAAAGTCAGGATTTTTGATATAGGGGCCAGGCCAAAAATATAAACCAAAAAAAGACTAATATTAGAAAAAAAAGTTGTTGAAAAACTAAATATAATATCATTTTATTGTTATTTAAAAAATAAATTAATAAATAATATTTCTAACTTTGTGTATCACAATGAAATCATGACTCTTTTAAATCTTAAAAATAATATATAATGAAATCTATATTAAATTCCTCAATGATTTCTTTTTGAATATACATAATCAAAGAGTTTATAAGAAAGACATATTAATTTCATTTTGTTATGAAAACTAATTTTAACAATACGCATAATTGAAAACAATCTTTCAATAGTAGTCGTTGACACTGGAAGTGTAAGCACAGGCATAATTCTTCCATGATGTATTGAAATCTCAATTACTTACATACTTCCT
This sequence comes from Nephelium lappaceum, assembly GCA_021234005.1. Lineage (NCBI taxonomy): Eukaryota > Viridiplantae > Streptophyta > Magnoliopsida > Sapindales > Sapindaceae > Nephelium > Nephelium lappaceum. The sequence continues at coordinate 8,932,915 of CM038011.1, forward strand.
AGTTTTTTAATTGTATTGCATTCATGTTAAACCAAATTAAAATATGATAACTTGGAACAAAGTTAAATAAATAAAAATTTAAATTACAAACTATTAATATAAGTTTATGAAAACCATACAAATAATATAATAAAATAACAAATAAAAGTAACACAAGTTAAAAAAACAAAAAAAATTATAGGTTAAACTAAGCAATAATATGTGAAATATTAGGAAACTAAATCCTAAAAAGTCTTGGTTTTACCTCAAACTTCAAATATAAATAAATAAATAACAGGAGAAGACGTGTCCAATGACTTCCGATTAACAATTAGAGGGGCTCATTGACAGTTGATGCACCTAGTTTATAGGATAAAAACTTTTACATAGATGATATGGTCAAATGGTTGCGCCGCCGTTACAGCTTCTGTGGGCCCCCTCATAGTATTGTCCAATGGCTTGATGACACCAAACTATGGTCGGCAATTATTACAAAAGAGTACTTACTGATCCTGTAAATATAACTTTATAACTGAAATGCGAAAGTCTACTTGTGCAAGATACGACCTCTCGCTCTGGCTCGTGGTCCGTCTATACAACATATAAAATAATGCAAACTGACATTATATATGTGGGCGTGCAAGATACGACCTCTGGCTCTGGCTCTGGCAAGTGGTTCATCTATACAACATATAAAATAATGTAAACTGACATTATATATATGGGCATGCATCCAGAAACAAAAATTGCACTCTTTCAAAGCTCAACCCTTCTCTGTGTTCTCATCCATGGCGAAAAATATTCTCATTCTCTCTATTCTTCTCCTTTTCTCTGCTCTCACGGAGTCAGAATCCGACCAATATTTCTCTGAAAAATTATCTCCATCGTCACTCGGTCTCAAGAAAGAGAAGCTAACCCACCTTCACTTCTACTTCCACGATCTAGTCACTGCAAAACACCCTACTGCGGTTCAAGTAGCAGCGGCCCCCACTATTACCGACACCTCCTCAGTTAATTTTGGTGCAGTATTTGTGCTGGATGATCCCTTGACTGTGACGCCCGAAATCAGCTCCAAGTTGGTGGGGAAAGCGCAGGGGATTTACGCGTCAGCATCGCAGACTGAGATCGCGTTTCTGATGGTGTTGAACTTCGCTTTCACGGAAGGCAAGTTTAACGGAAGTAATCTTAGTATCTTGGGACGTAACGCCATATTTTCCGGCGTCAGAGAGATGCCTATAGTCGGTGGCAGCGGCGTTTTCCGGTTCGCACGCGGTTATGCTCTGGCTAAAACCCACACCATCGATCTTAACGCTAAAAATGCTGTCGTAGAGTATAATGTCTACGTCTTTCATTATTGATCAGCAACTATAAGTATGGTTTGTGAGAGTTGAAATCTTCTGTGACAGCTTGTGGTATGATATGTGTCCTTCATTAATGGTTTACATAGCAAAAATAAGATTTATGAATAATATTTAGAAAATAAATAAGTATCACCTTGTTTACCAAAAGAATTGAGATTAGAATCGTACGTCTTATTCAATAAAAATGATAGAATTTGTTAATCATTTACGTTGATGCTATTGTTGTGAATATATTTCTTGTTTTCTTTGAAAACATTTGAAAACAAGCAACATCGTGATTTTGATTTGGTTAGTCAATGAGTTATAAAATGCTGCCCTATAGGATGTGAACAATGGCATAATTTTTTCTTTTCTTTTCTTTTTTCATTCCCCAAATAAATAAAGCTGAAATGTAGAATTGAGAAGGCACGCTTCCTCTTTCTATCACGAAAGTTGACCATTACAACTTGAAATATGTATATTTCCACGAGGGACAATTGCAGACCCTAAGGTCTGACATTATTGCAATAACAGGTTGGATGGCTATTCTACATTTAGACCCCCTGAACTTAAACAATGGTCTACTTCAAACAACTAGTATAAGGAGCACGTCCACTCATAACTCCAATGGCTATCCAACCTTTTGTTTAAACGAATTATACAATATTTTTCTGAGAATATACCTAAAATCATTTGGAATTACATTTATTTTTTTATTACACCAAACTTTCATATTGTTAGTCAATTTCTATTAACTTTAACAGTTGACTAAGATTTTTATCAAATGATCAAATTAAATACCCTTAATACTATCAACTTAAGTTTATTTGACCAAGTTACTCATAAATAAGATAAAAAAATAGTAAAATATTATTAATAAATTAAAAAAATAATGAAAAAAAAAACTCCACCACCTATCACATTAATTTAAAAAAATAAAAAATAATGGAAAAAAATATTTTTTTTGAACATCTATAACCCAAATCTTAAAAAAAACAGAGAGAAGAGATTCAAACAAAGAAAAAATAAACAGAGACTATCATCCCAACAAGTTCATCATCATCAGTCATCAACAATCCTCAACACAGAACAAAGATCATCATCAACCATCATCATCCCAAGAAGTTACCCCCAAAAAAAATCAAAGCAAAACAAAAATGGATAAAAAAAAAATTTCTTGGAGGGTTGAACCCAGATCTTCATTGAAGATCTAGCTACCTAGATTGAAGATCTGTCACGGATCCTGGATCCACCCAAAAAAATGTCTCTTCTTCAAAGGAAAAACACAATCACAAAAAATTCTCTTAAAGTTAAAAAAAAAAAAAAAATCAAAACAACCGTTTGTCCCTATTTACCTTTAATTGCATGATGCATCTGCCTTGATGGAAAATAGTTATCAGTATTGCAGGAAAATTTTTTATTTTTTTAAAAAATATTATTTAAAATTCAATAACTTGAATTTAAAATATTTACAAATCAAATGGGCGCTTTCCAGCTTCAAATTAATAAATTTAGTTTACTTTCTTTTAATTTAATTAATTTAGTTTAATTTTAGTACCTGCGAAATTGTTTGGTTAGACACTTAGACGGAGTTGTTTGAGAAACCTTATCATGATCAGACAGTAGTTGGTGAACTTCTGTCCTATTCATGATCAGCTACTGTAATATAATAGTTTCCAGTATCTTTTACAAATCTATGCATTGACTTTTTTGTTAAAGTTTATAACGATTTACGCATGGTTAAACCCACCCGTTAATTTTTAACTGTAGAGATACTTAACATATAATTTTTAAAAATTAAATACAGTCGCAAATCGCGATTGAGATTACTGTGACTGTAAAACATGTGTATTTATTTTAATTATATGTATATATGTACGTATATATTTTAACTACATTGTAAGATAGTTGCGCATAAAGGCGTACCACACGCTTATCTCACTTTCATCGTGTAAATATACAGCCACCGGTACCGCTCTGATCTCATCTATTGAAAATGAGTTTTTGATCATGTAAACAAATATACACAAGCCAATACCACTATTACCTCATCAATTAAAAAAGAGTTTTTGATCATGTACTTCAAATTTGAAAGTTTACTGGTGCAGGATAGGTCTCTACAAATTTTCTTATAATAACATAGAAAAGTGGAGTCATCGGTGATCAAATCAGTTCCATCTGCTCCATAATTTAAGTGGTAGGTTTAACTCTCATTTTTCATCATTTATATAGACGGTTCTCTCTTGACTTCCGAAAATAGAAAATTGAGTCATGATTTAGAGTCTTATCTAAGTTATCTCAACAGAATCTGACTCGGTGTCACATAAAAACAAAAAAAACCTTATAATAACAATTTCTGAGGAATATTCTTGCAACAAACGATGACCTTCTGGATTGCTTTGTATAGTCCATATAAAATAATGCAACCATATATAAAAAAACAGGGAAACTGACATTATTTATGGGGGTGCAATTAGAAAGAAATTGAACTCTTTCAAAGCTCTATTAATCCTTCTTTGTGTTCTCATCCATGGCGAAAAATATTCTCATTCTCTCAATTCTTCTCCTTTTCTCTGCTCTCACAGAATCAGAATCCGACCAGTATTATTTCTCCAAAAAAATATCACCATCATCGCTGGGCCTCAAGAAAGAGAAGCTAACCCACCTTCACTTCTACTTCCACGACATAGTAACTGCAAAAACCCCGACTGCGGTTCGAGTAGCAGACGCCCCAATGACCAACACCTCCTCGACCTTTTTCGGTGCAGTATTCGTAATGGACGACCCCTTGACTGTGACGCCCGAACCCAGCTCCAAGACGGTGGGGAAAGCGCAGGGGATTTACGCGTCGTCATCGCAGACTGACATCGGGCTTCTGATGGTGTTGAACTTCGCTTTCACGCAAGGCAAGTTTAATGGAAGTAATCTTAGCATTTTGGGACGTAACGCAGTGTTTTCCGGGGTCAGGGAGTTTCCTATCGTCGGTGGCAGCGGCCATTTCCGCTTTGCGCGAGGATATGCTCAGGCTAAAACCTATGCCTTCGATGCTAAAACTGCAAATGCTGTTGTGGAGTATAATGTCTATGTCTTTCATTATTGATCAACAATTATTGTTGTATTTGCGCCCTTCACGTTTGCATTTTGCCATACTAATTAATAATAAGATTCAGAAAAATTTAATTTTATATTTTTAATATGGTGTATTCTACCAACTTTTCAAGAAAACATTGTGTACTGGTGACTTGTGTACGAATAAGGAATTGAGATTATGATTCTACATGTCTTTTTCGAATAAAAATGATTGATTTATTAATCATTTAGGTTGGTGTTGTTGTCGTGAATTGATATGTATTTTTCTTTGAGAATAACTTGGTTAGTTTTAGGAATTATATAAAATGCTGCCTTACTGGAATTTTGGAACCAAAGTTGTTAACAGTGACACATGGTTTTATTTATTTTCAAATAAATGAAGCTGAAATGTAGAATTGACGAGCAACAAGGCATGTTCCTGCTGCTTTCTATAACGAAAGTTGACCATTAGAAGCAGTGGCGTACCGCGAATTTTTTGGCTAGTTCTATAGGAATTATATAAAATGCTGCCTTATTGGAATTTTGGAACCAAAGTTGTTAACGGTGACGTTTGGTTTTATTTTTCCAATAAATGAAGCTGAAATGTAGAACTGACAAGCCAACGAGGCATGTTTCTGCTTTCTATAATGAAAGTTGACCATTACAAGCAGTGGCGTACTATGAATTTTTTTCATTTTTAAACAATATAAATTAGCACTAAAGAATTGATCACTTATTTGATTATCATCAAATAATTGGATTGAGTTTAATTAGTATTTATTTGATATATTTAATTTTAAGAAGAAGAATAAGTAGAAGAAGAACTCGTAGAAGGAGAAATTGAGAGGACTGAATGAGAAATGTAATTTGTTGTATTAACTTTCATACTTTATTAAGTTCTGATGTTAATATTTTTGTAGTTCTCTTCCAAGAGAATTGCACAACCATGATACTTAAAAAGAGGACACAAATGCCGAAATAAAAAAAACAGAGGTTGTTCCAACAGGCTGTGATCTTAACAGAACTAACTTAATGTTGTTACTAATTTATTTCTAAAATAAGGCTTCCACTGACTTACTTAAAACCAATAAATTGACCAAACCTAACTTAAAAAACCAAAACCAACAACACATTTGCATGACAAGACTAGCACTGCATGTATCTCCATCCGAATAAAAAGATAATAATATCCTTTATTAAAAAAAATAATATATTTTTTTCAATTTGTTACCTTCTCCAATTCAAGAGTCGATTGCCATTTTCTTCTTCATCAAGGAGTTTTTGTAGCTTCGATCTAACTGAAAACCAAATCAAATCAAATCACCAAAAAAAAAAAAAAAAATCTAACCAAAAAATATCAATTAAACACCAAAACAACAACCCAAAACCACATTGAAGTTGGTTTTTGCATGAAAGTTGAGTGAGAACAAGAGCATGCTCTATTTTTGTTTGAACAAAAGCAGAGCATGCTCAAACAAAGAACCCATTGAGAATGTGGCATCAGGAATGGACTCGGACGAAGTTAAAGGTTGAAGTGATTGATGGAGTCGAAGAAGAAGCTAAAAAAAAAAAAGAAAAAGAAAATAAAAAACACAGCATGGAGTCGAAGAAGAAGAAGCAAAAAACCGACGATGAATAAAGTTTGCTTTCGTGAACTAAATAGAGCTCGCGAACTATGTTCGCCGTCTGGTTCTCTGGTGCTTTCGTGGACAAAGTTCGCCTTCACGAACAAATTTCGCTTTCGCGAACTATGTTCGCCATCTGGTGTTTTGGTTCTTCGAAGGCCATCTCTGGTTTGAGATTCCTTAGATTTGCTCTCTCTCTCTCTCTCTCCTTCAATTTGCTCTCTGTAAAACATTCCAATTTCCACAAACCTAACTCCGTAAAATGGGAAGATTTTACAAAATAACTAGTCATCCTCACAACCTTTAAACAAAAATCTCTAATCCGCAACGATCCAAAATCAAGTAACTTGCCACTGTAACCTGGAGAGAAATGAGGGTTGAGCTTACAAAAGCCTAGTAGGGAATATTCTAATTCCAGATAATATGAGCAATCCAAAATTATTTGTTGATAAGCATGAATCTCATATATAAACATAAAAAACATAATTATTTTAATGTTCTATCATGCACTAGAATTTTTATGTTAGTCCGATGCAAATGAGATAAAACATTCATATACAAATATAATAAATTTCATAATTCATGGCATCAATATTAGGAATAACTATCCATATTCATTCCCATGCCAATCATATGATATGCACTCATGCAATTCAAAATATATTAGTAAACCACATTTACTAAATATCTTTTAATAATCAAGCGGTGGTTCTGTAAATAAGTACCACAAAACAAAGACACTAACTAACAAACACTATAGTACAAAATTGCTATTCCATTCTATCTAGCATGAGAAGTGTTGCAACTCCCTCTCTTGAGATTATCCTCTGAGAGTACCAAAGATAAAACCTGACCTACAACATTATCATCACAAAAGAATCATAACTCTTTCTTTTTGCTTGTTATTAATCTATAATTTTCTTTATTCCCTCTATCAAAAGGTCAAAAAAAAAAAAAAAAAATTCTTTATTCCATATGATACATCTTTCCATAAGCAAGACACATAGAAACATAATCATCAATTTCACATGTGCAACATCAATGTTTTCGTGATACAATTTCATAATCAATTCTCCATAAATAGCATACAAATTATAAACACAATATACATACATACATACATACAGACAGACATACATACATATATATATATATATATCATATTTCATGAATTTTATAATATCACTTCTAATTTGATAATGCAAACATATTATCATTTTATATATCAATCAACCATACAATAATTAATTATATTAAAAATCACAATTAAACCAATTTAATTAAATTATATATTCCTCTAGAGTTTAGAATTACCCCTACCTCGATCACTACGACACCAAGATATGTATCCATTCCATCAGGTCCATTCCCACTAGTGGTCTTTACCACCTTTTGTGGGTATTATGATTGCTACATACATCACATTTTTAAATTCAAAATAAATTAGAATAATAATATTCTCAATTAATCAATCCATAATAATTTCCAAATGGTTATTAACACAATTAATTCACCTCTCACGGTGTTATTAGATGAATTTTTGAAATATCCATCTCGAGTATTCATTTGTAAATAGATTTTCCGGATATTTTCGATACTTGAAAAATATTTATTCACGATTAATAACAGCCCAAAATAATAATTCTCATCCATTCCTAACTTTCCGGCACCAACTATAATTACTGATTTCCGCATAAGAAGTTAACATCTCAAAATTAAATAAATTTAATCTAATAAGACCTTCATTATCCAAAACTTAAATTAAACATAAAAACCATACTTTTATTTCATCCATTGAAATAATCAATTTATTTGTTCCTAAATCCTTTCCAAATTACTCTTTTAACCTTAATGTATACCATCATTAAAACATAAACTTTCTACGTGCAAATTAAATTCCAAATCCTTGAGAAAAATTATAAAATCACCTATGTATATGTATGTATCAATCAACTAATATAATTTTGAATGGAAATGAGAATTAACTTGATGGAGAGAACACTTGGAAGCTTAGGGAATTTATTTTCCATTTTTTTTTTCTTTTTCTCTTCTTTCCTGGTCCCCTCTTTCCATTTTTCTTTCTCATTTTTTACTTCTTTCTCTCGGTTTTCTCTCTCTACATTACTGAACTCTCTTTTTCTCGGCCCCCTCTCTCTCTCTCATCTCTACATTCTTTTTTCACTCTTTTGTTGACTTTTGCTTTTGTTTTTGCCTGAGGAGCCAAGTGGTAGGTTCATGTCCACCAAATTTGTCCAATTTTCATTTCATTTTCATTTTTTTTTTTGTTTTTTTAAATGGGGTGTATTTAGCACATCAATAGGGTGAATGGTATAGTCAGGAATTTTAATGATAAATAACATTTGGACATTTGGGCTTTTAACTATAATTGGCCTCAATAAATTATTTTTCTCCATTAACACATAAATGACTATCTTATGACTAATGGGCTTATTTAGCAAGTCCAATTGGTTCCTTTAGTAAGGATTTTCTTTCTTTTAATTTAAAATGGGCATATTGAGTAAGTCATGAGAGTTTATTTAGCAATATTTATCCATTAAAAATAATTGGATTTAAACTGATATTCAGGCTTTGAAATAGAAGTTTTATTGGGCCCTAGCTCTTGAAAAGCAAAACTTAATAACAATTTAATTAAGTCCAATTCATAACATTCCCTAATAAATGAATTTGGATCTTGAATGTTTGGATCTCTTGGGTATTAATTTCTGTTCTAATAGGCCTAACCCATTTCAGGGTTACTATAGTAGGTCATATAGATGATGGTGTGCGTTCACCCTTACTGAGGGCAAAGTCCGAATATGGTGTTTATAAGTGAATTGCTCTTGATCATCCATTTATTACAGAGCAGATAAAACATTAGTTGTTGTCGAAAATGGCAAAAAATATTCACCCTAAACCCTAAATGTCATACATGCCCCACGTCCTCGAAGTTACCATAAGATGTAGGGCAGGTTTCATGATGTCCATAAGACTTGCCCCACATCTTACGATTGCACTCCTAACTCACAAACAATACTAAAATCACTCCACAAATTAATCAATGTCGTGAACTTACCCAACGAAATATTGATATCAGACATGCATCTCAAAGCCATAAATTACAAATCTTTCCAAAAAAAAAATAAAGAACTATAAATCACAAAAATCCTATAATTTCACAATACATTTAATCAATCAAACACATTCAAACCAACTTCAAAACATAAATTCCACTATGAACATTCAAAACTCATACAAATCAACTAACTTGATCCATAATACACTCCAAAAATGATAATTTACGACAACATTTCCTCAAAGGTATCCATAATCAACTTCAAAATACAAATTCCATAATTAACATTCAAAAGGGAAAAACTTCATTTTAGTCCCTAAGGTTTCAAAAAATATTATTTTTTAAAAGTTTTTTTAGAAACAGCTTTTTTCATTCTTAACGTTTCCAAAACTCTTAAAAAAAATATAAACTATCAATCAATTGACAGTCAATAATGACTTTAGGCAATTTAAATTGTAATTTAATAATTTAAATTCAAATGCATTTTAAAAAGTTTAACTTATAAATTCATTATTTTATGAGGGTAATCCGATAATTTACGTGCTACTAACAACTATCAGGGGCAAAAATGTTTTCTACGTATTCTGTTAATGTTGACCGTCGGATGACTGACAGTTTGGATTTTTTTCGAAAAGTTTTGAAAAAATTAGAGATGAAAAGAACTGTTTTAAAAAAACGTTTAAAAATCTAATTTTTTTTTTTTTAAATCTCAGACACGAAAATGAAGTTTTTCCCATTCAAAAGTCAATATTCTTCATTCCATCATAGTTCAAAAGACAACCACAACAACATTTCATAATACCAATTCTTTATGGCATCATATTCGTCAAAGTTCAATATAATTTCACAATTCTTCTTCAAACCAATAGTCACATTACACCATCGACCTCACACACCTGCACATCGTTTTACATGTTAATTTAATACAACAAAACAAACCTAATACAATGCATACTATAAACCACCCAAAATATCAACATAGCATAATACATCATAATTGAGTCTTAAAAAAAAAAAACCAACAATCTTCATACAAAATCCTTTACAAATGAAGCTATATCATCCATTTGTAGCAAATCATCAAAATTCAATTGAAAATGAAATGAACTTTACATGAAAATTTGACTAAAATATTTGGAACGTACTGATTTCATTCCTATGAATGGTGGGCTATTCTTGATCGTGGGTGGCATTAAGGAAGGCTGCCAAATTATGGAATGGTAGGTTGGAACTTAAGGGGTGGTGCAAGTTGAATAGATTCGGGTTGAATGGGTCAAGTTGAATGGTTCTGATGGGTGGGAAGTCCATAGGTGGTACAGGTTTTAATAGGTTCAGTTGTATGTGACAGTCACTAGTTAGCTATTATCATCGTTAGTTGTTGGTGAGTGGAAATTAATTGATGAACACATTAATGAACATATTTTAAGCCACTAAATCCTATGTTTTTATTATGTTTTCTCGAGTATTTGTTGTGTTAAATGGATTTTGTGGAGTATTTTAAATAAATTTGTGATTAAGATGTTTTGGAGCAAAGCAAGATGATATAGTAATTACACTGCCAAACTTGGTTGAATTTCAAAAGATTTCACGGTAGCCATGATAGAGCCATGATAGAGCTACAATGGAAGGGTGTCCTAAAGTCGTCACGCACCACTAGTGTTCTGTAAGGTGGCGCGACTTGAGAGAGCTACACAGAATGGTTGAAATTTGAATGTTGGTAGGACCAGAAAGACAACTCACTAGCGGAACATAGGAGGTGCGACACTAGAAGGGTATACCATGGTCAAGCTATACAAACGTGCTTTGGAACACATGATTTTTTTGGGGTAAAAAGGTCTTGACATATTTTAGGGTTTGAGCATTTTAAATAGAGTGTTTGTGAACATAAACAACATTCTTTGAAGACTACAGACATTAAAAGACAACCCTAATTTCACATCTCTTTCTCCCGAAAGAACTGCATCAAATTCATTGAAGTCTTGGCATTCATATTAAGGATTCGAGGTTGCAACATCATTCAATAAGAGAGATGCATGTTATGGACATCTTTGGTTTAATCTTTTTTTATTCAAATGTTGTTTATTTTCAGTTTTTGATGTGTAACTAAATTCAATAGTTAGGGACCTAATGTTATCAATGTTTGATATTATTTTTATCCAATTTCGGTAACTGTTAATTACTTATTTGGCATTATGATGTGTTGCTTCTTACATGAATATCAAATACTCAATGATTGATTGCGTTAAATTTAATTCAAATATTGTTGATTAGATTCTAAATAAATGGATTCGATTAGGTTATCACATGACCATTGCTAATCTGGTTGAATATACGCTATCTTGATTACTACATGACCATGCTAATTGGGGTAGTGTTTAATTAATAGGTTTCTCATTTAGCACCATTGGCTTGTCTTTGGGTTGGATCACTTCTAATTGGTTAGTAGGGTGAGTGAGGATTTAGTGTTAAATACGTGACAAAATCGAGGACTCACTGTTAATTAAGTGTTGTCAAATATTTGATTGGTATTCTGGTTATTATATAGACTAACCATACAAGTATAGTGATTAGATTAGGTACAAATACGTGACAGAATCGAGAGTGCCCAGTAGTTAAATACTAGGCGATTTAACAAAATTGCAATGTGTTGATTGTATCAAATAGGAATAGCATTAATGCCCTAACATCCATCTTATCCTTAGTTCTTTCGACGAAATTGTGTGTTATTTTGGTTAGTTGAATCTGTCTTTAGTTAGTTTCAATTTTGATTTTAATTTGGTTTACTATACTTGCACTTGTTGCATTAGAAATTTAATATGAAAGTACTTCACCTCCCTGTGATACGATTTTGCATTCATTACGTTGCAACAGGAGAGTGGGTTTATAAATTTTATTATTGATAGTTACACACAAATGACTTATAAGAATTGGGTCAAAATGAGTTGTAGGTTTTGATGGATGAGAGTGAATATGTGTGGGTTTCTAACCAGTTTCGAGTCATACTCCTTATCGTCGGTCTTTTACATCATCGGTCTTTAGTAAGTGGAAGATGGGTCGTAGGTCACGGGTTTGATGGGTGGGGTGAATGGTGTGAGTTTATCACGAATTCAGGTTGTCCTCCTCGTTGTCAGTAATGTCATGTTTTGGTTTTTTTATTTGTTCAAATGATATTTAAGTAATTTAATTTTAAGAGTATTTTAGGTGTCAGTGTGACACCATTTGTGAAAATGGTTTTTCATTTTTAAAAGACCGAAAATGTGTTTGTTAATCGTTTTTAAAAACATGTTTTCGAAAATAAAAATCATGTTTTAAAAAATGTACAGCAAAACTTAAGGTAACAGTGAAAAGTCATTTTTTTTTTTCGTTTTCTATCATTTTCAAAAACCATTTTCATTTAAATAGTAAAACTTAAAAAAAAAAAAAAAAGAAGAAGAACAAGAAGAAAACACTCATCTTTGTCACATGTCATTTTTTCATCAAATGCAAAATCTTAGAAAACCTGATCTCTTTTCATCTTTTCTTCCACAAGACAAAATCTCAGAAAACTCAAAATCTCTCTTCATCTTTTCTTCCACAAAGAACCAAGTGATTCTCTCTTCGTCACTTCTTCCACAGAAAACTCAGTGATTCTCTGCTCTAGTCATTCAGTTCTTCTACAAAGAGAATCTCAGATGAGATTCTCTTCTCTCCAATTTTTCACTTTTTTTATAGAGGAGATTCTTTTCATAAATATTTTTCTTCATTATTCCATTGTGTTTTCACGTCTTCTATAGCACAAATTCTCTCATTTCTTTTTATAACATCACTTTCAAACAGGGGAGATTTGCTAAGAATAAAAGTAGTGTATATCACGTGATTTTGACCAATTTTTTCTCAAGTACTAACTGGGTCTTCAACAATCTCTATAAAAGCTGAGTTGGAGATAATTTCCTCAAGCATTCTCTCATTTCTCACTGCTATTATAGGTAAGTAAGTTGTTTTATTGTGTTATATATAAATATTGGATGTTAATTGATTTTCATGATTTGGGTTTTAGTTTTAGGTTTGGTGATTTTAATTTTAGGGTTTATATGAATTAGCTTTCAATAGATAATATTTTTGTACAATTTTTATGTTCTTTGTGTTCTAATGCTGAAAGAAATCTCCGTTTTAGTTCTTTCATTTGCTTGGTGTGGGGTTTGCATGAAATCTCTATTTTTATTCTTTCATTCGCTTGGAGTAGGGTTTGCATAGGCAGGTTATACTATTTGATTTTAGCTTGTAGTTTCTTGCTTTTACGCATATGCTTTTCATTCTCTGAGTTTGGGTTTGTGCAGTTCTCAATTGGATTTTGAATATGTTATTGTGTTGTTGAATTTTGTTGGTTGAGGTGTTATTATGTTATTGTGTTGTTGGAGTGTTATTGTGTAGTGATGTTACAATAGTTGAACAACATATATATATATATGGGGCAGGATCATGAGACACAAGTTTTAACACAAATTTTGACACGATTTGTTGACCATTGGATGAGGAGGATTTAAATGGCTTAGATTTATTCATACCACTACATACAACTTCATTTTACATTCTACATAAATGTTTTTTCTCATCTCTCTCTTCATTATTACACTATCTCTCATCTCTCCCATTAATATTAAAATCTCAATATTAAATTATTTTTTTCTCACTAAATCCAATTATATTTAAAAACCCATCAAGAAAATTAAAAAAAAAAAAGCTACAATTGTTTTTTTTTTTTTAACTTGATAAATTTATTATTTAAATGATAATTTATTTTTTAAAATAGTTTAAACCAAACAATCTTTAGTAAGAAAAACTTTTTGGTTAAGTGTTTTGTGTTTTTGAAAAATAAAATCTATTTTACTTATTTTGGTTAGAAATTGTTTTTGAAATAAGATTTTTTTTTTTAGTGGTAGTAAAAATTTTCTTACTAAAAATTTTTTGGTTTAAACTATTTTAAAAAATAAATCATCATTTAAATAATAAATTTATCAAGTTAAAAAAAAAAAAATTGCTGCTTCTTTTTTTTTTTTTTTTTAATTTTCTTGATGAGTTTTTAAATATAATTGGATTAGGTGAGAAAAAAATAATTTAAATATTGAGATTTTAATATTAATGGGAGAGATAAGAGACAGTGTAATATGAAGAGAGATGAGAGAGATGGTGTAATAATGAAGAAAGAGGAGAGAACTAATATAATAATGAAGAGAGAGGGGAGAGAAAATATTTATGTAGAGTGTAAATTAGGGTTGTATGTAGTGGTGTGAGTAAATTTAAACCATTAAAATTCTCTTCATCCAATGATCAATACAATCGTGTCAAAATTTGTGTTAAAACTTGTATCCCCCGATCCTACCTCTATATATATATATATAAATTAGAACATGACATAAATATATTCAAGCAGATAAAAAAATAGAACTTAAGGTGCAAGTTTATTATAGAAGATAACAATAGATTGATGGCATCAAGTAAAAACAATTCTAAAAAAGCTTAAAGAGACAGGTTTTCAAAACCTAATGTACAAGTGAAACTAACTTTTTTGAATAACAAATTGAGTTCAACATTACAAACCTCCTCATCTGTTTCTAGATTTTAGAAGCCTTTGATAAGTCGTAATTACATTTTAAGCATTTTGAAACAATTCTCCTGAGAGATTGTTGGAGGAGCATTAGTAATGTAAAACATGGCAACCATCACAGCTCCAAAAAAGTAACAATAATAATAAAATAAGTAATTCTCTAAATGAAATAAGTAGAAGTTGATGATGGCAGAAAGTCTAGAGGGAGGAACTACTTTCCATGTAAAACCGCCCTGCACTTGTTCTGAACTTGGATGCACAAAGCAAAAAAGTGGCAGGGCATGGTGAAGTTCTCAAACAAGTTAAATATATATATATATATATATTAATTTTAAAAGTTGTAAATTTTTAAAAGTTTAGCATAAATTATTTATTTACCTTAATCAATTTTAAAAATTTATGTTCTACTATTCCTTTAGGCTATCTCATATGTGTTGATGTATAAGGGCTCTTATCTACAAACTTTTTCAATTTCATATAATTCACTTATAATAATAAACTAGCGATATATATAAAAAAAATAGTGATGTTTTAATTATATGTACATCTTCAGTTTAAATGTTAATAAACTATGTTAACATTTACTTATAATTTGCACCAAGTATGCCAACATATTATATAGATTTTTATGTTGTTTAAGCTTTAATATTGACAAGGAATTGACCTCACATGTCAGTGATCGCGATGATAAATTGTGGACTGCAAATAATGGGGCACTTTTTATTCGTATAATGCATGAGCAAGTAAAAAACTGTGACTTACAGACCTCAACTTTTACTAAGAAGATTTGGGGTGCTATAGATAATGAAATTCTTGCTGAAACTAGGAAGAGATATACAATTCCAAAATTACAAGTAAAATTTAATCAATTATGAAAGAAGCATCGTGAGTTTTCAGATTTACTTAATCATACTAGTTTTGGATGAGACCCAATTTTAAACACTGTAACTACATCTGATGATGTTTGGAATGAGTACCTTAAGGTAAGTTTTATTTTTATTTTTGTTTATCATGTTAATATATCATGTAGTAAATTTAGCATTTTTATTTTTTATTTTTTACATTCTAGAAAATTCCTAATGCTAAGCCATATCGAAGAAAAGGACTAGAATATTATGATATTCTTGGAGAGATATTTAACACCACCATTGCTACTGGTCAAATGCATTTTTCATCAACCCAAATTCCTCCTAGCTTAAATGAAGAACTTGAGTTGGAGGAAACTTTCATTAATAGTGGAGTGCATGTTAATAGTGTTAAGGATGTTGGTAAATCAAACCTTCCAAGTGGGGGAAGCAAAGGCAAATGAGTTTGACAATTTGAAAGTTAATATTTTGATCGTCGTGGTAAAAAACATTGGGAGAAAATCGAAAACTAAATGGAAATTTGTTCTTCAATTATAAGTAAAAAACTTGAACTTCAAAAGTTTAGGTCAATAGAGTCAACAGGTTTAGCGAATGAGAAGTTTTCAACCACAAAATGTTTACAAATTGTTAAGGAAATAGGGTTAATGATGACACATATACGAAATTTGTTCAAAAGGTAGTAGATTTTGAGTGGAGGAAAGTTTTTATAAGTATGACTGATGAGAGGAGAATGATTTGGTTATCTCCTGTGTAGGAACGTGTTATGTTTTATTTTCTGATTATGTTGTGCTATTTGAAGGTAACTTTGGATTGTTATGATATTTTCTAAAATATCATGTTTCATTATGGAATTCTCATGAACATGTTTACTAGTTATATTTATTTAATGATGTTGATGTTTTTATATTTATTGGTCATGATGTTTTTATATTTAACTAGTCTTGAATTTTTATTTTTATTTTTTATTTTTCATGAACATGAAATTATTCTTCATATTTTTATATTTTAGTAGTAATTCTACTTTCATTATATTTTAATGTATTGTATTTATATAGGTACTATCAAATGGTTACATATTCTAATAATGATTCAGATGATTCAATTGAAGAGCTTATGGTGCACATGTTTAAGCCTACTAAACATATATGAATATTGGAGTACATATATAGAAAGAATTCCATGTCATAACTCTATATTATGTGGGTCTAAATATATGCAAGAATTATTGAATGGACATCTCAGTAGGATTTACAATTCATTGCGTATGGACAAACACGTGTTTATTTCTTTGTGTTCGACTTTAGAAAATTGTCAATTAATTAGGAATGATGGACACATATGTGTACAAGAAGCAATGCCGATGTTTTTATTTATAGTGGCACATAGTGTCACCTCACGTATTGTTGTAGAACATTTTCAATATAGTACAGAGACAGTTCATAGGCAATTTAAGCATGTTTTAAAGGCAATATGTCGATTGGCACCTCAGATTATTCGTCCATGACCTTAAGGAATGACACCATCTAAGATCAAAGAGAACTCATAATACTATCCATATTTTGAGGTGAGTAAACAATATATGAACATGTATGTTATATAAATCACAAATCTAATTATTTTATTTGTTAACAATTTCTTTTATAAAGAAATGTATTGGAGCTATTAATGACACTCATATTGCTACATGAGCTTCAGCTTCAAAACAAACATCATTTCGTGGTAGGAAGGTTCGAGTGACTCAAAATGTCATGTGTGTTTGCTCTTTTGATATGATGTTTACATTTGTGTACATGGGTTGGGAAGGAACAACAAATGATTCAAGAGTCTTCTTAGATGCTATAATGAGAGAAGAAAATAATTTTTCTTTTCCAAATGAAGGTATAACTAACATGCACTTTATGACAATTTTTTCAGTTTATAGTAATTAAAAAGATATTAACTCATACATTTGTTAATAGATTTTATTATGTTGTTGATGTTGGATATACAAATAGCCGGGATTTTTGGCTTCTTATCGATGTGAGAGATATCATTTACGTGACCTATCGTGGACCTCATCGAGCACCAAAGGGGGCCTAATGAATTGTTTAACTATAGGCATTCATTATTACGTAACGTGATAGAACGATGTTTTGGTCTTTTGAAAGCTAGATTTGCAGTTCTTAAAACGGTGTCAAATTATAAAATAAGTAAACAACGATCCACTCCAATTGCATGTTGTTTATTGCATAACTATATTTGAGAAGCAACTCATTCTGATAGGATATTTGAAGAGTTTCGATTTGAAGACATGATAATAGGAGAAAATCAAGAAAAAGCAGCGATTGGTGTCAATCTTTCTCTTGGACACATTGCACAAATAAATGTTACATGGAATGCGATTGCAACAATATTATGGAATGATTATATCCAAAATATGCAATGAATTGTTTTCCAATATTACAGAGTACATCGTACTTTCAGTATCAATGATTATGTATTTTATATGAAGTTTTATAATTATATTGATTTAATTTAATTACATGAAGTAAACCATATTCTTTTCTTACTATTTTATTACTTTTACAATAACAAGAAAATATATTTATTATGTATAATCTACCTTAGAAAATATTACATAGGATATATTAAGGATGTCATGACTTTTTTCCTTTTTTAAAAAAAAAAGGGTCTTGTGACTTCTTAAAAAAATAATAATAATAACTATGATATGTAGTACTTTATTAATAATTAAATTTAGTTACCATTACCTTAATCAATTTATATTATTAGGAAAGTTTTATATATTCATGTAAATGTTAATGCTTGTTTCTTTCAACTATTTTTAAAAAATTCCCTAAAAAAAAAAAAAAAATTAAAAACAGTTTTCATTCAAATACATTTTTAGTTTTTTCCTATTTTTAAAAATGGTACTAAACAGTTTTTTGTCATTTTTGTTTTCAAATGTATTTTCAAAAATGCTACCAAAAGCATTATCGTTTTTAAAAACATCATTTTCAAAACATGTATTTTGTTTTTGAAAAGTATTTTAAAAAATGTGAGTATTTTTACTTTTTTGAGTATTACTGTATAAAAGAAAATTATTTTTGAAAATGATAGAAAACGAAAAAAAATTCATTTTTCACTTTTATCTTAAGTTTAATTTACTGTACATTTTTTAAAACATGTTTTTCATTTCCGAAAACATATTTTTGAAAACGATTGACAAATACATTGTCGAAAGTTTTTCGTTTTTGAAAATGAAAAACAGTTTTAAAAAACGGTGCTAAGCACCACCTTAGTCATTGAGGGACTTAGTCTGCAATTAATATTTTTGGTTGGTTAAAAACAAATTCCATATTTTTTTCTGGGCTAGAAATGAACTTGTACTTTTTTATTTGGTTATTTTTTGTAATTACCAGATTTTATAATTATGAAAACCTGTACATGCTTATAGTTCTTATAATTATGTCACCTGGAGAATTTTTGGTGCTGCAGTGCCGGTAGCTAATTGTTGGGTATGTATGTGAAGTAAGCGCCGAAATAAAAAATGATAATTACATAGTACATCACGTAATTATTTTTCTTGAGAAATTGATACTTTTCTTCGTGCAATGTACTTTCGAGTTTCGACTGGAAAAGTCCCAAATACATTTTTCAGTATCTTATTCGAAAGCTGACATCTAGTTGCAATTAACATTGTTGTTTACTGCATAAGTTGATGCCCCTAGGGACTGAGGGTGTGTATCTCAAGTTTATCAGTAATTTAAGAAGTGTGAGGTAGGCTAATTGAGTTTGAGGTAATCAACTCAATATTCATTACAGTTTTATTTTCTAGAACATGTGCTTTTATTGTAGTGTCTAATGTCTTTCCCTTTTTTCCTTTTTTGTTTCAGCGGGCAATGGGGTTGCAAGTTGCTTTGTTCTTCCTAAAGTGAATCCAAGTTGTTGATACTTGGAATTTCTGCTTGTAGTTAACGTGGATTCTAGATGTTGGACCTGGATGGGGTACCTGTATGAAAGAAGATCAAATGTAGTTTAATGGACGAGTTATATCCATCAACAAGTTCGTGTAATGGTGGGCCAAGATGTGGATCAGCCCATCAGCCATATAGAATGTGCAGTTGCATAGTTGCTGTTCAATATGTAGGTCTCACAAGTTCTTAGTGAGTGCATAGCAGTTGCCATAAATTCGTGTATCCAGCCGACAGCTTACTTACAGTTTCTCTGGTTCCTGTGTACAAGATATGTAAACTGGAGGGTGTAGGCAAGTCATGTAAAGTCCCTTTCTAAGTGCACAGCACAACAGTTGTCACCCATTAATGCTGGCCAGTTTAATGTTAGAAAAATTTTGTTTGCTATTGCAGGTAAAATGTGTCTCTTGTTTACTGTAGTATTGGATACTTATGATACAGATCAACCATTCATTCGTTAAGAGTCACTCCAGTCTCTGCCTGCCTCATGAGACTGAAGATGCTTGATCACTTAGAAGCCTCTCTATAAGCTGATCTAATTCACAACAGCATGTTACACTAACAAAAGTTTTTGTTATTACTATATTATTAAAACATCATACGCTAGCAAACATAATTAATGTTTGTAGATCCAAAAAGTGAAGCTTGTACTAGCTAATGGGTAGTTCATGCATATATTTTTTAAAAATATAATAGACTGAAAAGTAATTCTGATTGGTCAAAAATTCTTCATAATTCAACATAAATCGAAGGCAGAATTGATGATAGTGGGTGGACAGGGTTCCTAACTTCATAGACTAGAAGCCTGTCTTGTTGTCTAGTCTGAGATTTTTGGCGTAAACATTTTTGCATCAATCAAACTCGGTCACAGACTATGTCTATATGCAATGAAAATTGACCTACCAAAATTATTAGTCCAATTGGCTGGTCCAGATTATAAATTATAAATTACCAATCATGTTACCAAACCTTGGACTTGGGTTGGTCTAGAAATAAAATAATAAATAAATAGTAGATATACTCAAAGAGAAGCCAAGAACGAGAGCAGATGGTGGACATACATATATAATAGTATATAAGTTAGATGACATTAATTACAAAATGAGCTAATGGGGAGCGTAGTAATGGAAAGGAAAGCCAGACATGGGCAGGGGCTTGGACACCTACAACTACAAGCGCAAATTAGCATAAGGTGGCTACTGTATAAACTGTCAACCTCGTTTGCGACTTTATAGGGTAGTGGGCCGATGTTTCTTAAATTCCACTGGTCTCTTCTCTTATATCAATATTAAGGAGTGTTGAAGCCAAGTGTGGTCCTAATGATATACTGCATGTACTCTCCATACGTCTTTATTGTGCCCTCTTTTATCATCTTCCTCTTCACATGCATCTTCCCTCCTTCTGCATTTACTCGTGGTCCCTAGATAGTTGGGCTTGATGTTAACACTTAGACTCACTAACTATTCTCTTTGAGCTGCCCCCTTTTTTATTTCCCTCACTACACAAGTGTTTTCCTTGTAGAGTATT
Source organism: Nephelium lappaceum (assembly GCA_021234005.1). Lineage (NCBI taxonomy): Eukaryota > Viridiplantae > Streptophyta > Magnoliopsida > Sapindales > Sapindaceae > Nephelium > Nephelium lappaceum. The sequence goes on from CM038011.1 coordinate 8,953,931, forward strand.
TCTTTCTTGTAATCTTTATTAGGGCCGGACCGTTGAATGACAATAAATCAAATAGACTAGTGTTTATTCTAGGCAAAACAAACCTAAATAACAAAATTATCCTTGACTTTAAATAGATCTAATAGTTATATACAGCATTTAGAAACTATTGTCTTTCTTGTTTTATGGGGAAAAGGGGAATGCCCCACTAAAGTTGCTGAGAAACGTTTCATAGGATTCAATAATTCAATTGCTGGGTAGGAAAAATTCCAATGTATTTGTACATGATTTATTCTCTTATTTTTGAACTTGCCAGGTTTTGCTATTTCCCCTGGTGATATTATTTTACCATCAGTAGGCCTTTTTCACAGGGGTAAATAATGGTAAAACAGGAGTTAACTTTTTCATCATTTTTGGGTTTTTGCTGTTGGGAGTTTGTGGGGTTGTCTATGCATTCTTGGCTATGTACTTCGTCTAGTGGGTTAGATGGAATTTAAAAAACCAAGATATGAATGAACACCTGTGGCCCTCTCTCATTATGGTTGTCTTGCGTACATATGCAAGGCAGGTAAAATGTTATGAGGAAGCGTTTCTTCATTTGGTTTGAAAACAACTTCTCTACCATATTGAATCTAAATTTGTTGACTTCAATTGAATTTTCCAACATCTCATTTCTCATCTCTGATATGGCCAGAACTTTTGGATCTAGGATCTGGTACGCTGCTTAAACTTACTATGTATGATTGGTAGTAGAGGTGTAAACTCGGTCCTATCACCACGAGCACGGCATGACCCAATATAATTTCTATTCAAAATGATGTATGGTCGAGTTAGGTTGAGATGCCAAGTACAAAGCACTAAACAACATCATGAAGTTTTTATTTATTTATTAAAATTTTAAAATATTTGAAGTACAGATAGGAAAGTTCGTTTTTTTCCTCTTAATAAAATAATTTATAAATTTGAGGATAAAAAAATTATTTCATAATTTAAAATTTAAAGATAATTATAAATTAGAAAAAATTATTGAAATAACCCTTTTCTGAGGTTGAAGTTAAAAAGTATCGATTTGTTGAGATTCCTTATTTTTACCAAGTTTATTTTTGTTCAAAAATAATTATTCTTATAAAATTTTGAAAAAGGAGTTAATGTTCACCTTAAATTTAAAAAAAAAATGACCATCTTAAAAAAAAAAAAAAAAAAAAAAAAAAAAACCCTAAAAATTAATGAACAAACTTAGATGGCTTGGCGCTAGCAATGGCTCTAAATACTAGGTTGCGGTACGACCTATTTACCACAATTACGACGTGTTAGCTGCACACGTGTCATATCTTATTGTACATGTTTCCTTGGTAGTATATTTCTTCATGATGCTACTTTTGTTCATTTCTTGCAAGTGTTTACCATGCTTAAAAAGATGATTGATTAGTTCATAATTGAAGATGTTCAGCACATTGAAAATTTCTGCAGTTTTCGAAGCAAATATAGGTGGACTGTTAATCAAAATAAGAATGGTTCAACCATTTTCGAGGCCTTGACAAAATCTCTATATGAGGCCTTTTTTATATATTAATCACAAATGTTATTTTGATCAGAAAAATTATTTACGACTTGAAATCAATTAGCAAGCAATCAAATTTTTTTCAGTAGCAAAAGTAAATAATTAAACAATAACAATATTAATTTAACAATAGAACTTGAATAAATTATAAATTTCATTATATTAGAATATATAATATTGAATCTATTTATAGATTACGAAAAGAGAATGAAATAAACAATAAATATCATATACATAGTAATTAACCTATTTGAAAATTGGAAATAATGTTCAATGGCAATACTGCTTATATGAATCCGAATGATATCATAACATCCCTTCGTAAACTCAAGCTGCTGAGGTAGACGCAAGCTTAAGTTTGGAAATCAAGTCATAAAAATTATCAAAATAATAACCTTTGGTGAAGATATGATCAACAATGATCCGATAGCATTATGATAGGGAAACCTTGATGGTGATAGTGGTAATGGTATGATGCAATGCTTGAAAGGGAGAATACGTGAACAATGGAGAGAATCTGGTGTGCACGCAACATTGAGAGCACAATTAGGGATCCAATAAACTAGTTGCAAACCAAGAGGTTCAAGATCATGGGTTTGATAATAGGGCTCACTGTAGATGATCATGGATGAGGATATGACCAAAAGTCAATGGCAAATCTACCGGCGGTGATGTTTTGAGTCAACTGGTGTATTAAGAGTTAAAAGAGATCCAACTTGCTAATTATTCTAATTGATATTTTAATTAGCTAATGAAGGATTTTGGGCGTCGTTTCCATCTTTATAGTGACAGACGATGGCATAAAGGATGTAAGCTTAAGATGGTGTTTATGAGAAAGATATACTCTTAATATTGTATTTATTAAAAGAATCTTTGCTATGATAGCATGACTGAAATTGAACAAACTCTACACTTCATTCTATTAGAATGTGCAATGAAGAATCTATTTATAGACCACATATGAGAATTCATTCGGTGATCAAATATCCTATGCAGAATACTAGCATAATAGAAAATAATGGAAACAAGAAATAGTGCTAAAGCGCCAATGTTGCAGGTAAAACTGTTGCATGAAGGTTGTAAGAAGGCAAACTGGAACTACGAGCGAACTACCTCTTTGTACAAATGTTGGTTTTGATTGACTTCCAGAACTGAACCTATAAAACAAATAAACACATTTGTTAAGGTGATTTGGAGGTTGTAACCGAAAATACCCTCCGATGATTAAGTAAGTTTTTCTCTCTAAGATCGGTTTATCTCACTAAAATTGCTAGTGAATCATTCTCTCTCTCATAAGAAATTGCATAGTCACCTTTTATAAAAAGACAAAACGCACCTTCCAGGTGTTGCTATGCATGTGAGGGTGCTTGTCAGTTGTTGCTTAAGTTGACTTCATGCTGACAGATATTCGTTGTATGTTGGATATTTATCATCACCTTGTTAGGATAGTTCTTCTAAAGATCACTAGATTCTTCAGAGGTCTGTAATCCCTACTTTCGATGATGAATTACTCAACATAATCTAGCGTATTCGTCATCACCTTCACTCGAAATCTACATCATGTGCCACATCACACATTCCTACTATGCTTGTGTGTCTATTTCCCATTGGCTTCCATCTTGCACCCATATGCTGCCCCAAACCCACTTGACCCGTATTTGTTTGGTAGGTTGGATAAGTTCAGGTTAGATGCCCATGATCCAACTAAGGATATGAGGGCTAATCATTAACTATCAGACGGTGCATTAAATGCAAACATTAGTTGAGGCATGGGAAATGGTAACTATCACTCTGATTGATGTGAAGCGATGAATATGAAGGACATGCGTAATGATAACTGCTGCTAAGCAGATGTGCACGCTGTAATCGAAACACGCACCATAGATTTCAGCCATTGATTTTTGCCTATCTCAACGGTCAGGATCCATTTTCTACCACTATAAATAGTGAGTAACTTTTTTTTTTTTTTTTCACTTTTCATCCACCTTGAGTTTCTTTCCTTTCTTTCTCAACGTGCAAAGACTCTCTCTCTCTCTCTCTCTAGGTAATTCTTTAATCATTTAAACTTAAAAATGTCTTTACCTGTTAAGTGATTGAAACTTGCTGAAGACTCCACCAAACCTTCGCTTCCAATCGGTCATGAGGGTGCCAATCCCGACGATGAGTCAAGTTCTTCCACTCCCCACGAAGTTATTGGAGCTCAAATGCCCATCGGTATTAATGATGAAGAGGCATTGAAAGATAATGAATAGGGGATGGGTGCCTATGAGAACTACGGTATCTCGAAGGTCAAAAACAAGAAGACTTCGAGCAAACTTAAGATAATCAAGAAGGAGTTCTCAATCAACTTCCCCGTCTGAATTCGCGAGCCATACAATAACGAGCTTGCAACGGAACTAGAGAAAGGTTGGGTTGTCATCCACCCAGCCTTCTTAGACGTAGGCCTTTGCCTCCTTTTGTAGCCTATATTGTAAAGATGTTGAGGCTCATGGGCATTGCCTCTACTGAACTGAACATCAATGGTTGGCATATTGTGCTCGATCTATATGGTCTCTGGAACATAGTTGACTTTCGAATCCAAATTAGTAAAAGAGTGAGATAAATATATATATATATATATATATAATTTGACATTTAACTGAGAGAAGAAAGATGAGGTATTATCAAGAGAGTGACATTTTTTTTCTATAGAATTTGATAGTGAACCTTAGGGGTTGTTTGTTTTTTGCACTTAACACTTAATGGTGCTGAATTAGGCCAATTAAGTGATTTCTATTTGTTTTTTTAAGTGGTCAAACCACTTAAAACCACCCCAAAACCACTGAAAATAAAAAGCTACACTTTCTGACTTTTCACTGAATATCAAATCACTTGATAATTTTATAAATTTATTGTTCTAATTTTATCCTTCCCAAAATAATAAATTTCCTAGTTTGTTCTAGTTTTACATTATAAAAATTTCTTTTAATACTTCAACAAACATATTTCCAAATTTGACATGATTTTACATTATACATATTCATTTTAATTATATTTCTTTTAATATTATTTTTATTTAAATATATAATCATAGTAATTCAACTTAATAACGTTTTATTTATTTTTATTTAATTTACTTTACTATAATAATTTATTTATGTATATATAATTTTTTTAAAAAAATACTTTACTATAATAATTAATCATATTTTAATTATGAATAAAAATATTATTAATATATGTATAAAAGTGTTTTAGCTTTTGCTAAATAATTTATTATAATTATTTGTATTATATTAAATAAAGTTACATAACAACTAATAGTAAAGGATATAAATGTCAAATTACTAGTTTTCAGACAATTTTAACTTTAAAAAACAAACATGATTACTATACATTCAAATGTAAAGGAAAATAAAAAAAAAACAAACATGTCATTCAGATTTCAGCTTTCAGTCATTATTCAGTCTTCAGTATTCAGCAGCACTATTTAGTCTTCAGACAAAAAAACAAACGACCTCTTAGTTAGGGTGAAACGGAAAATGGTAGTGAAAAGGAGAAATAAATGAGGTGATTGAGAACATGTTAACATGTATCTAGAAATTTTTTAAGAATTACGAAAGCAGTCAGTTGTAACTAAAATACTTAAATCAAAAGAAGATTTTGCACGGCAAACAAGCAGTACTCTTCACAGCGTTTACATGTACATTCCCTAGCCTCAGGAATCCAATCTCGAAAATGTGAATGTTCTAATGCATGATAGACTATCCTTAATTCCGCGGAATAAATGACAAAATGTTATTTTCTTTTAATTTATAAGTTATTAATCAGTATTCAGCTTCAAAAAAGAAGAAAGTGTAATTAATCAGTATTCCTAATTCTATAAAGAGTTAAATATTTATTTATTTTACGGGAATTGCATCTCTTCACATTAAATGTCTTTTTCTTTTTTCATAATTTTAATATTGAAAGATATTTGATGCACTATTCAAAAGTGATTATTATAAAAGTCTTTTTACTGTATACGTATGAGTCGTTTGTTTTTTGCACTTAATACTTAATGGTACTGAATTAGACCAATTAAGTGATATTTATTTGTTTTTTTAAATGGTCAAACCACTTAAAACCACCCAAAAACCATTGAAAATAAAAAACTATATTTTCTGACTTTTCACTGAATACAAAATCACTTGATGATTTTATAAATTTATTATTCCAATTTTATCATTCCCAAAATAACAAATTTCTAAGTTTATTCTAGTTTTACATTATAAAAATTTATTTTAATACTTTAACAAACATATTTCCAAATTTGACATAATTTTATATTATACATATTCATTTTAATGATATTTTTTTCAATATTATTTTTATTTAAATATATAACAATAGTAATTCAACTTAATACTATTTTATTTATTTTTATTTAATTTACTTTACTATAATAATTTATTTATGTACATATAATTTTTTTTAAAAAATACTTACTATAATAATTAATCATATTTTAATTATGAATAAAAATATTATTAATATATATAAAAGTGTTTTCGTATTTGCTAAATAATTTATTATAATTGTTTGTATTATATTAAATAAAGTTACATAACAACTAATAGTAAAAGATTATAAATATTAAATTACTAGTTTTCAGACAATTTTAACTGTAAAAAATAAATAAGATTATTATACATTAAAATGTAAAGGAAAAAAAAAAAAAAACAAACATGTTATTCAGATTTCAGGTTTCAGTCACTATTCAGTTTTCAGTCTTCAACAACATTGTTCAGTCTTTAGACAAAAAAACAAACGACCTTGTGGACTTTGATAACAAATATGTAAGGGCCATCAATCCAAAGTGACTATAACATATATAATCTATAACGAATTTTCAAATGTCTACAATATTACTCTCATTAACCTAATGTGTAAAAACGTTTATTCTTATTTTTTCTTATAAATCGAAAAGGTAAATAAACTATAACTCAATATTTATTCAACAAAAATTGAATATAAATATTTTTGCATTTTATTTTATTTTTTTTAAAAATAAAAGATAAAACTTGCAAAATAGAAGGCTAGTTTCCTCAGCTTATGTGGATGGTCATAATAAGACTCACAGTGATAATTTTCAGGAGTGTAATTAAGTATGAGAGACATATCATTAGATTAGTCACACTTTACGTATTATTATAATATTATAATTACATATTAATTTGACGAAAATTTGCAATAATATAAGAAAGTAAGAACGCCCTTTTGTCATATCTATTTTAATCATTATAACATATACAGTCATGTAAAGTTTTAAAATACAAAATTAGTCATTTGTGCAATTAATATGATAGTTAATTATTTTTCAATATAGTTAAAAGTGGTTATTTTACAGTTACAGTACTTACCTAGTATATCTTAAATGATCGAAGACAGTCTGGCAGAATAAGTTATATATGACAATAATTAGTTATAAAGAGTTGGTTATCAATGGCAACACAGATCTATAAAATTATATATAATAAGTAATTAACGTGTTGTTTTATGCAACAACCTACCGAAACCTGATCTTTAAGACTTCACCTTTACATTTTTAAAATAGAAGTAAAGCACTTAAATTTAAAATTAAAACAATAAAATAATAATTTCTAGTTTATCTTCAGATATTATAAACTAAATATGAAAATGCACGACATAGCTAGTTCAATATTTCCCACTTGAATCAACCAACCAATTTGCAATGGGTGGTTAGAGACAAAACACAAATCCCAACAAGCAGCTAATCAGGAGCACAATTTTACAAAAGAAAAAAAAAATCCTATAAATCGGTGCTAGCCTTCTCTGTAGTTTGTTAATAATTCATTGAATGATTTCCATTATAATCACCTGTTATGCTGCCAAAATAACAGGTAGATTAGAGAAGAAGACGCATGTATCAGTACAATCACTAAATTATTGTTAAGAGAGAAAAATGCTTTCCATTTGCCCTCTCTTTCACTCTCCTGCAGACATTAATAAAAGCTAAGGTACAAATAAAAGGTAAGAAAATTAAGATGGCAGTCTATCTAGTAACTACCATGTTCGTCTGTCCCTTCAACTATCTTATAGGGCAACGCAGGCCATAGTCCTTAATTTTATGGTTGGTTGTCTATTTTAAAGCTACCAAACAACTTTAGTACATTTGTTTGTCTAGTGAAGTAAACACTTCAGATAATCTTGATATTTTAGCTTCAGTAAAGTTAAAAATATGTAAGTTGATATATATATATATATCAAAATTAAAGGTGAATTAATGACATTAAGTCTTCATATTCATATCCATAAATTTATAGATTTAAATTGTGTCATATCACTTATTTTTAAGGTTTTAGTTTTTTTCACACCACCCCTTAAGTGTGGTTTGTGCACTTCTCTTGATTCTAAGAGATTAAGAGTTCAAGCATCACACTTGTCCTACAGTTTTCTCTAAAGTAAATTCCTCCTTCCTCACCTGAAAAAAATGTCAACTTTTTGAACATGTCATCAAGTTGGTAAAATGAACTTTTTTTAGTACTAAAAGTTGAATTTGGATCAAAGTACCCATGTTTCCCTCTCAAAAAACAAAAAACAAAAAAAAACAAAAAAACAATGCTAATTTGTAGGGAAAATGGATGAGTTACAGAGAAAAACAATCAGTTACTACACCCAATCTTAAAAATATTTGCTTACGACGTGTTACTCAATATGATTTTCACATGACATAGAAGAAAATAGATCTATAAGAGAGAAGAGAGAGAAGGATATGAAAAAGAAAAATTAATTAATTAAAAAGAGAAAAAAAAAATGTTTGAAAACCATAGAAAAGATAAGCAAGAAAGCAGATCCAAAAACCAAAAAAGAGTGGAAAAAAAAAAACCCGAGAATAAAAGGAAAAGTATGGTCAGCTTTGAAGGCTGACACTTAGGGCTAATTTGGTATTTTATCTGAAAACTGAATAGTGTTACTGAAAATTAAAAATTGAATAGTGACTGAAATTTGAAATCTAAATAATATGTTTTTTTTTTTTTTTTACCTATGAATATATTGTAAACTTGTTTATTTTTTTAAGTTAAAATTGTCTGAAAACTAGTGATTTAACATTTATACCCTTTAACTATTTATTGTTGTGTAATTTTAATTAATTTAATACAAATATGAAAATAAATAATTTAAAAAATTCTAAAACATTTTTTATGTACATATTAATAATATTTTATTTATAATTAAAATATGATTAAAAAAATATAGTAGTATTAACCATGTTTACATATTTAAATATATTAATATATTTAAGAAAATAACTAAAAAATGAATGTTTAAATTGTAAATTAAAATATATTTGTTTAATTCCAAGATAATTTGAGATGAGATGTATTTAGTCTTTATTTTTTTAAATATACTTTTGTAAGTATCAAGAAACAAAATAAAGAAATTTTGAGTAATATAAAATTAGGATAAATTTGAAGTTATATTATTTTGAGAATGATAGATTTGAAATATAAACTTTTAAATGTCATTAAGTAATTTACAATTAAGTAAAAGGTTAAAAATTCTTACTTAATTTTTTCAGTTGTTTTTGTGTAATTTTAAGTGATTTAATCACTTTTAAAAATAAACAAAAACAATTTAATTGATGCAATTCAACACTATTAAATTTTAAGTGAAAAAAAAAAACAAACGACCGCTACATTTAAATACTGGCATTGGTTGAGACTTATATATATATATATATATATATTTGCTTCCTTGACCAAACAATAAGTATCAATTTGAGATTGTAATTTCATCTTAATAAGTGTTCAGTTTTAAATCTACAAAAACTCAAACAATCCTAAAATTAATCAAAGCTTTTTTTTTTTTTTTTTTAATTTCTTGCACATTTTCACCCTAATTTTGTGAGACTGATATCAATTTAATAACTTGAATTTTTTTAGCATCTAAATTTGTTTCTGAATTTTTTAGCATCTAAATTCGGTGAAATGTAAGTCTTGCAAGAGAGGCTTGTTTAGTTTGAATGAGGGCATATTTATACTTCACAATCCCGAAGAAGGCACCTTTTGCCTCCTTTGAGACTTTTTAATTCTCTCTTTATTTTGTTCATATTTCATATTTTTGAATTTTCCTCCTCGTTTTTGACTTTTAATTTAAACAAGCTTACAAATTTAAACTTGAAATTAATTAAAAAAATAACTTTTAAGAAACAATTATGGATTCAAATGACAAATTAAATCATATTTTCATTACAAACAACAAAACCAAATCACGATTATGAACATCAAAGAAATTTTTGTTCTATAAAAAATGGCATTGTAGGTAGAAAATGTGAGAATATGTGTGAAGTACTCGCTTTAAAATGGATACATATTTTGCTTTAAATAATTGTATTAGAGATGAAAATATCTTTTTCATATTTAGCTTTAAAATGGAGTCATATATATATATGTATATACATATGTATATATATAGTAGTTTTATCATCAGTACCTCCTGATTTTAAAAAAATTAGGACCAAATAATTTTAACCGTAGATTAGACCTAAAGGATAGAAAAAGAAAAGACAAAAATGGAATAAATAATTATATTAGATTAAAGTAATAAAAGTCTACAATTCACTTTAGTGGATCATTATATAAGAGTAATAAATTGGGAATTTAATTACTCTAATATAATATAATTATTTATTTTCATTTTTGTCTTCTCTTTTTCTGTTTATTATATCTAATCTATGGTTGAGATTGTTTAATCATAATATTTTTAAAATTAGAATATGTTGATGGTAGAATTAATATATATATATATAAAACTAGATAGTCAACAACAAGATGGGAGATGTATGTTAAAATACACAAGAACTAAAATCTAGATATAATAGGTATCCTAAAACCAGTAAAAAAAATATATAATTAATAGAAAATTAAATCGTCTAGAAAAATACATGACAAATTTTTATTGGTGGAATGAGGTTATAGCCCTTATGGGCCCCTCTCTCTCTACGCTTTGTGCACCACTTTCTCCATCCCCAATTACTGGATTAATCTCATCTCATTGTTGTCTTCTCTATCTTAATAAAAATTATATGGGTAGTATTTAGTAGGAAATAGTTAACAAATAATAATATAACAAGGACAGGAAATTATCGAGTACACCCCACTTATAATACCCCATCTAGCATGAAAGTGAGTGAATGGGAAACACCGTTTGGTTTATTCAAGACAAACCATATCTTAAATGATTAATGGTGCCCTTTCATGATTTTCGATAATTTAGTTGAACTCATACCAAAAGATATAGAGTTGTTTAAGATATATCTTGCACAAAATGTGTTTGACGAAACAGGCACAAAGAAGTAGGTTTGGACCCTCGTGAACAACATAGGAATTACTAATTACTCATCATAAATGTCATGTGTGTTTGCGTGCGTGAACGATCGCATTGCTTATTCCGGCTTTACAATATTTTTACTGTTGTCTACATCGCAATCATAAAAAACTTTCTATCTTTTGTTGAAAACCATATGTTCAAAATTATTTACAATCGACCCCCAGACTTATATAAGTGGCCTCAAAATTGCCACCTTTGTTTCCTCAGCTTCAGGTCTTATGACAGACAAGACCGGTTCCACCTCAATCTTTTTTAAACCTCGGTATAAGATTTCATTTAAAGTTTGATTGCAACTTAATATATAAATTAAAGGGAAACTTACACTAACCCTCCAGAGGTTTTGTTTAGAGACACTCAAAGGGAAAGATTTCGTTATTTTACAGTTACGCCCTTGGATTTAATAGTGATTTGCGATTCAGTTAAATTGACCAAGTTTGACTTTCAAAATATTAAGAATGCCTTCAAATAAACAATCAGCATTGGATAAAAATTAAATTTGAATAAAAAATATAATTTTAAAGGACAACGAATAAAAATTAAAAATAATTAGATGACAATGAATATAATTATATGAAAAATGAATTAAACTACATTTTTATTAAATGAATATGAATAAAAAAGCTAGAATTATACCAAAATTAAAATATAAAATTAAAATCCTAAAAAAGGATTTAAAGGCAATTAATAAAAATTGAATAGAATAAAATAATAAATTAAGTGAAAAATTATAAAAGAGTTTGCAATGGATGAGGCAACCCTTCCAGCTTCCACTATAATAAAATGGAGGCTTGTCTCCTCCATTACAAAACAACAGAGGCTTGCGCCTCCATCTGTTAGCAGTGGAGGAAGCTCATCTCTCCACTATTTTGGTTCACTGTTTAATATTTTATTATTTTATTCTATTTATTTCTTATTAATTGTCTTTGATTCTTTCTTAAGGATTTAATTTTTTTTTTCAATTTTCATATAATTCTATTTTAATTCATATTTATTTTATTCATTTTTCATTTAATCATTTTTATTTTATCCATTGTCCTTTAAATTTTTATTTATTTTTATCACATTTAATTTTTATTCCATGCTAGTTGATTATTTTCTCTTATTTTTACTATGCTTATTCAAGAGCTTTCTTGACATTATCAAAGTCAAACTTAGTCAATTTAATATCACAATTACACTATTAAATAAAGGGTGTAAGTGTAGGATAATGAAATCTTTCCATTTGAATGCCTCTAAGCAAAACCTAAGGGGGTGAGCGTAATTTCCCTTAAATTAAATGAAGAGAAAAATAAGGAAAAAAAAAAAAAATTCTCTCTCTCTTGCTCAAACATGGAGAGGAAGGAGAAATAGCCTAAACTAAAGAATATACATTAAAGTTTGTGGAGCTGTATGTTGCCTGAAAATGTCATGGAAATATCATTTTCTCTCAGCATTTGAAGCAGCAGAGACATCAAAACCTTATCACCTGGTCCTGGCTAGAGTTTCTTTCTTTCCTGATGATCAGTTGCACTGCATCAAAATCAAAGACTCACCTCTCTCATCAAACCACCTGTCAAGACTCACATATGGGTGTTTCACGTTTGCACACGTGTGCATAGACAAATCTTCATGCGCTCCCAACAAACTAATACCCAGTTCTATTATATTCCTCACACGTGTGAACAGAGAAGTCTGAAAAAAGAGGGACATAGCTAGATTGCACTGATGAGCGTGATCTTAGCTTCTTTCTTATAAATCTAAATGGAAATCTACTGTGGAAACCATTATATATATATGTATGTATGTATGTACTATTTGGTTACCGCCATAGACTTGAAGTACTTTTCACGCTTTTGAAAGCAGAATCAATAAAGATGTTGCTTCAAAAGAACATATAACTGTTAGCATAGAACACACTATCATCAAATGATATCTTGGTTAAAAAGAATGGAAACGTGAAAGAGTCTTCTTGACTCTGCATCTCAGCTAGCTCAGCATGCTGTTTCACATACAAGAGTACGTGAATCATATCATTTACATATTTAATTAATCATACTAAAATATCCCAGATGTTAAGAGCAGAAAACGAACAAGGGGGTGGTGTTTTTTGAGTCGCCTCATTTTCACAACAAAGGATTGCGAGCATGAGAAAAATCTCTCTCTCAAATTCATTAAACATCACAGATGTAGATCCAAACTTACATGGTCTTGCGTGTTCGGCTTGGACTCATAAACGAACCGGCTCTGTGAGCTGGAGCCACCGGCCTGATGAGATGGCTTCAAATCCTCAGAAGCAAACAACGGCAAAGGATGCATTGAACGGTCACGATTGAAACTAGTATGACTTTGAGCGGCAGGTATTCTCCACAAAGCCAATGGATTGCCGTTGATGGGTGGCTGTGAATACGAGCCATGGCTCCCGTAAAACCTACTAGTGTTAGAGGGATGGCTATTCCAAGAAGGGTAAGTCATGGATGGGGCTGGACCTGGAGCCGAGCCTAGCCTGTAGTTGACGAGGCCGTAGATATGAGCATCGGAGAGAGAATTGTGGACCATCGCCGACTGAAGATGTGCCCGCTTCGCGTGCTGGCGCTCCCTCTTGTGGGCGTTTTGGTGGCCTCCCAAGGCTTGAGAGGTAGGGAAATTTCTGCAGCAGTAATGACACTCAAATCTTCTGCTGTTATCTACATTATTCTCGTTGTCTTTGACCGAGTCCTCATTAGTTTCGGTGGACTCAGACTCATCGGCGGCAGTTGGGGTGTCGCCGCCACCGAATTCAATGCCAAAAAGTCGAATGGGCTTTTCTTTAACTGGGGCAGGACGGATGAACGGGAGCTGAGAGAAAGATTCAACGTTCATGAAGTCATGAGTCTCTTTTTCAGTCTTTTCCATGGTTTAGGGTCTGCGAAGAAAGAGAGATAACAGAGAAAGGGAAGAAAATGGTAGAGAGAGAGAGAGACAGAGATATGTGTGTGTTTTGGGATGAAAAGGGGTTAGGGGGAGGAATGTGGTGGGTGGGGCCTATAAAGGAGGAGAGGAGGAGGTGTGATCCATGAAGAAATGGGGCTGACCCATATATATCTGAGAGTGAGGGCTGACAAGGCCACAAGTTCTGCTCAGATGGGAGTGGCTTATGGCAGTTTGGCTTCTCTTCTCAATGTGCCATCTTTCATCTTTTGCTTCCTTTTCTTATATTTTTATTTTTGTTTTTTCTTTTGGAAACTTCTTGATACACCTACTAAGAAATCTTCATAATTATGTTGCCATCCCCACCGCTAGACAAGTTTGAATTCATATGGATTCATCACACATTTTCCATTTAAAATTATATTAAATGATATAAGAGTAAATGTAATTAATTATTCATACTACTAGACATTATTTGAAATGAAAAGACGTTGAAAATGTTCTTCGATCAAAAGTAATAATACCATCAACAAGAAAATAACAACACCAACAATATAATATTAATAATCACAATCGTTAATTTTATTAATAATATCATTTTTTTGAATTAACATAAGATGTATCTGTTTAATATTGATGTAATGGAAAATGTTAGGATTTTCAGCTACATTTTGAAAATTTTCAATTTGGGATGGGCATATTTGCAATATGAACAAAAGTGCTATCATGCATTTGTAATTAATGCATATTTTGTATTAATATAAGATACCTATGATGCCCAAAAAAAAAAAAAAAAGAAAAAATCTTAATAAAACAAATAAGTTATACTGAACTATCTAGACATAAATCATGTTACTCTCATACCGTTGTCAAATGATTAATGCGGGCTATTTTCTTCTTTATTACATGGCACAACACATGTTCCCTTTAGTACTTCTTGTGATATTGTTCGGTAATAGAGTCAGTTATCTAGCTTAATTATAGGACAGTGTGTGCACATTTCATAGAAAGGCACTATAGTCAACTAATTTATAATGTGGGATTGTTTAGGTTTGAAAAGCTCTCTCATATGACTATGATGCATATGGTTTCAATTATTATTTGATGTTCATCACTCAAGTACGCCTATCTCATAATTTATTTATGTAAATATTTGACCTTGACTTCACACCATTATTGGTGCACTTACATTATGATTCATATAATCTCTTTCCTATATGTGATAAATAATATTGATTATATTAAAAATCTTGAAAAAATATATAATATTTTAGCCAGCTTCTTTTAACAATAATCTCATTTCGACACCAATAACTATATTAGAAAAATTACTAGAATAAATCCTAAAATATGTACTTATCAAGAAAAAATTTATACTAAAATTATCTGTTTTATCATAATGTTATAGTTAAATCAGCCACGAAATTAATAATTAACTTAAGTAGATTAAAAAAAAACACTTATAATGTTATTGAGACTTAAATTAAAGGATTGAAAAATCATAGATAAAGATCATTACCTTGATGATGATGATCAAAACGATACAGAAACAGACATACAGTTATATTAAGTGAATATAACTAAAATCAAGGAGACATTATATAATTAGGGATGGAAACAGAGCATGATAGCGAAGGAGCAGCGCACTCTTTTTCTCTGAAAAATCCTAGTCATCCTCTCAGAAACTCTACGTGGCTAGGCATGTACTTGTCTCCATCAGTCAACACTAATCACGTCAGTAACTTGTAAAAAGATTTGAGAGAAATGACCTGCTTCGTTGGTAACTCTTTATCTCTCTTTCTCTCAAAAACTCATACTTTCTCTTGGTTTGCTTTCTCTCTCTCCAGGACCAGGTACTAATAGTTGGTGTTGGTTCTTTATAGCTGTTGGCTTTTTTGTATCTGTTGCAGGGATTCTGCAGCCAAGTGGTCCTGAAATTATGTTAACCAGATTATTGTACGAATCACCAACAAAATTGCAATCATCAATCTCTCCATTTTTCTCTTCCTTCTATTGTTAACAAAAAAGTACAGTCCTCCTCTTCTCTGTTTCTTTTAATTCTCTTTTATCCCTTAGCTTTCTTAATATCTTTATTATTACCCTTATATGGATCTAACTTACTTCCCTCTCCAACTGTTCTTCATTATATATTTATTGGTAAAAATTCTAAAGAGGCTAATGTGGATAAATCCGATTGATTGTAATATAGCGTCCATAGTTTTTCTTTTTTTGTTTTCTAAAATACATGGTAATGAAGTCCTCAGTTATGTGAATATGTGTATATTAGTTTTGCATCATTCTTATTGTTTTTCCTTTGTCACAATTAATGTCACCACCTTGCATGCATGAAAACACTTAAATATCAAAATGGACATGACATTCAAGCACCGAACCAGAAGACTAAAATTGGGGCACCGAGGTACATAAGGTGCGGCGACATAAATTTGAGTTATTACTAAAATTGATGATGAATTAACTCATTTTCATCATAATTTAAAGTTAAAATTAAAAATATATGTATATTACCAACTCAAACAATTAAATTAAATAATTAAATTTAACAAAAATATCCAAATTAATTTTAAATTTTGAACATATAAAAGAGTATATATGTACCAATAAACTCTGGGGTACGTCCATGGTCCCCTCAGCCTCCACAGGGTTCCGCCCCTGATGACATTGAAAAACATTAATTTCGTTAGATCAAAGAAGAATGAAATTAATATGACTTTTAATATCATTTAATCTGATAATTGAGGAGTAAAATGTAAAAAATTTACTAGGCTGTTTCTGATGTTTTTCCGAAAGTTGGTAGTATGACGAAAAATTACTATAATTATTTTGAAGATTTTAAAAATGCCCAACAAACAGTTTGCATGCATTGCACGCCACAAATAAACATAATAATATAATTAATTTAATTTTCTCGGTAGTAAATTTGTAAGTTACATTTTATAATATTGCAAGAATTTAAAAATAACAAGCTAATGCCATAAAAAAAATAGTGCAATGATAATTTTTTCCCCTTTTATGTTGCAAAATTTTTGTGTCAATACATATAGTCTACTCAAAGGTTAAAAGCAACTTTATAGTAAAATGATTAGATGATCAACTTGAGAAATTGACCATATGAAGTCATTTTGGCCACACAAATATCATTAGACAATAAAATAACAATAATGCCGCAGGATCGCATTCAGAAATGTTTAAAGCTACATGAAGCTTGATATGAACAGAAAAAGATTGATGTGAGAAGGATTAATCTAATCCCTTGGACTATTTCTTTGAAGACAAAATTTCTTCATTTCTGTTCTTGTATTTTTTTCACAGTAACTAAAATTAATAATCTACGCTAGATGCTCTTAAAATATGAAATAATAAGTTTCATGACATCATTAAATATGTGAGTTATTTGTTAAAAACAAGATAAGATATATTTTGGGTACAACAAAGAAAAAATGAGGTAAAAAAAAAAGAATATATCAATCTATTGAAAAGAAAAAATTTTTATTGTCATATGAACAAAAGGGGATGGAATATATCTGTCAACCCTTTGTTTCCTTCTTTCACTTGTTCCAAGAACTATCCAGTCCATCCCAACTTATTTTAACCGTTGGTTAGGTTAAATGACTCTTTCTCCCTATTTGAGGTACGAGAGAGGGAGAGAGAGAGAGAGAGAGAGAGAGAGAGTTTGAGGCTGATCGTTACGTTGTTATACAACATGTAAAGGGAGTTTTAAGGAGTAGTTTCTGAGAAGCCCTGTAGATTTGCATGGGAATTATATAAAATGGTAAATTTATGATTTATTTTTGGACTCTCTCTGCAAAAACAGGCTGCTTTATTCGTGCATGCTTCGTTTTGCAATTATTCTTGGCCCCAGCAGCCTCACTTGTTCATAATTCTTCCTTTCTTTGCTCTACCCAGACAAGTCACTATCTCTTTCTCTCTCTTTCATAATTCTCGGGCTTTTCATTTGAGAGCTTTGCTTAGAGAAGACTTGGTTCAGCTAAGCCCCATTTGCACATTTTTAGTTTTTGGATTTAATGCAAGTACCCTTTGATGGATTGCGCCATCTCAAAAGTGGGCCCCCTTCTCACCACCCAAACATGCCCTTTAAAATTCACATTTTCCTATCCCTAGCTAAAAGAGCGAAGATTAACAATAATTGCCCTTCATTCATTCGTGCAAACCCTTTCTTTGCCATTAAAGTCACAGTCACAGAGGTTGTGGGTTGGATGGGGGACCATATGCTCTTTCAACACTTCAATGCAACTGCACAACTTTTATGTCTCCATTTATTTACCAGAAATTTATCTAATGTTAAACCCAATTAAACCACCATACCACACCCCACACATCCCTCCCCACAAACCCCACACCACCCCCCCCTCCACCACCACCACCCCGCCCCGCCCCCCCCCTTCCCCTCCAACTTGCTGTTTCCTTCTTCTCATCAAGTGGCAACATCCCCAACATTGCACATCTATTACTTGATAGATTTTGTAATTAGTTGAGAAAAGATAAAATTAGTATTTTATTTAAAAAAAAAAAGATAAAATTAGTAATTTGTAGTTCATAAGACTGTCATAAAACTTATCAGCAGAGGATTTTTATTATCCGAAAGAAAAAAAAAAAGGATTTTCTAAACAAACTTAATTACCGAGTTTTCAAACCAAAAATAACAGAATTTTCTTCAACTTTCAATCATATTCTGTCATTATGTTAATCTTGTTATCTCGGGAATGAACATCTCATGATCCTTTAATATATAATTTTACCATATTTGAACATTTGTTTGTTTAGCCATAATTAAGTGACTTGAATCTGAAAATAAAATAACTATGGATAAAGTTACTTGAAGAATTGAGAGAAGTAGAACAGTAGTCAATAAATTAGGTAACAAAATGGATCGATACTTCTTAGGAGGTGACAAAAATCCGGTTTTGGAACTCGAAAGACATGTGACCTTGGTTGCATAAGTCCAAACTTAAAAGAGAGGTTGTGGATCGCCCACCAACAAAAGGGGTCAACATCTAAAAAGAAACCCTAATTCTCCACACAACAAGTAAACAATGTTTAATATTTGGTGTCTATCTCTGGTTTCTGGCCTTGGCTTCAAGTGGTTTCTTCTTTCAATCCATCTTGCCGATTAGATTAGCTTATCAAGACTAAGCTGCTAGCCGCGCATTCAATTGTCTGTAGCGTAAGGCACAAAGAGAAGAGTCACTGTCTCGTAGTTCCTCATCTGTCTTTCCCATTAGGTGGCTTGAAAGCAACATTGCCCCTCACAAACTCCTGTCTTGAGCCTCCCACTTTCCTCTCTAACACTAACACCCATCCCATCTTTTTTTCTTTCTTCAACGTGTCTTCCCATCTGTGGACCTAATGCCTGCATGTCCATACCCTACTCTTTTTCAAAATATATATATATATATATATGCATATATATATATATATTCCAACTTTGTTTTGATGTTACAGTTTTAATTCATTCTTTCACAACAGCTTTTAATTGTGTTTATCAAGCTAAATCATGATAATCGAAAGCTTGTCAGTCAGTTTCAAATTAATTACATATTCTCAATCTGATGAGAGGGCTTAAATTAGTTTGAAAAGGATTTGCAGGAAATGAAGGAAACATATAAAAGTAAACAAACCATAACTCAATAATAAGGGATATTATCAAAAACCCACCTGAAATGCAAAATATTGTCAAACCACCATTTTTTTCAAAAATAATACTTGAAACAACCTGTACTGTTATTGTTTTGAAATCAATTAGTGATTTAGGGTTAAAATTGACGATTCTATTAGTGGCTAAAAGTAAATAAGTAAATGTGTTGGTGCTTTAAACAACCAAAACCCTAATTCTCTCTTTTCACTCTTGACTCTCCATCCCTCTCACTATCATCCCTCATTCTTCTCTTCCCTCTCACCATCATACCTTTTTCTTTCCTCGCATCGTCTCTTTTCCCTCTCGATTATAGATTTGATTTTCATGGAAACTAGATCACTAGACGATATGGGTTTCAAACTCAAATTGTCGAACATACCCACTAGGTTAAGTGGTTCGTCAAACCTAGGAGGGTTCGTTCGATGACGAACCCATATAGGTTCATACTTTGGTTGGCTGGATGTGACAAGGAACCCCGATTGGTTGGTTGGATGTGTTTATGTTTTTTGTTTTCTTTTTTCAATTTTTTTGCTTTGATGCAGATTTAGGTTCAACTGAGATCTTCAAACTCCACTTTTTTTTTTTTTTCAATTTTTTTTGATTTAATGAAGATCGCTTCAATTTGCTTTTATTTTTTATTTTTTATTTTTATAATTTAATGACCGTTGAAGATCTAATTCGAACCCAAACCCAAATCTTCAACTTTTTATCTTTAATTTTGGTTTTTCTCTCTAAATTTTGTTTGTATTTCTTTTCTTTTTTTAATTTAACAATTGAATCCAGATCTTCAACTTCTTTTTTCAATTTTTTTCTTTTTTTTTTTAAATTTAATAAACATCTGGGTAATTATTTTTTTAATTATAATTGTTTATAATTATTAAATAGTAAATAATTTATTTTTTTCAATTTTCAATATATATATATATATATATTTTTTTAAAAGTGGAGATCCCAAATGGGATCTTCACTGTTCGTTTGTCTTTATGAAAGGTAGAGATCACATCTGGGATCTCCACCTCTTTTTTTTTTTTTTTTTAAATTTTAATTGTTTTAAATATTAAATATTAATTTAATTTAATTAATTTTTAATTTAGTATATTTACTGGTTATAGTTATTATTATTATTATTTAAATTATTTAAATTTAACTATTTATTATTTTATAATTTTTATCAATTTTAATTTATTTTAATTATTTAAAATTTAAAATTTTTATAACTTTTTAAATTATTTAATACGATACAGTAAGGGCAATTTTGTCTTCTTTAAATACATTTTTTTTTTTTAATTTTGAAATTTTTAATAAAAAGGTGGAATGGGATCTCCACCATCCATCTATCTTGATAGATGCTGGAGATCGCATTTAGGATCTCTAACTTCTTTTCTTTTTTCTAAATTTTAATTGTGTTTAATTATTTGTTGATTTTTAATTTTTAAAAAGACAAATATGGAGGGTATATTATCTTTTCACATTTTTTTAAAAGCAACTGGAGGGATTCCACTTCTTGGTAAACAATCCAGCAAGGGCATTTTTGTCTTTTTGTGGTTTTGTTACAAAACTACTTCACTTTTGGATTGAAACTGCTTTTGAACTGATAGTTGGGGGATAATATTTTCAAAAGTTAGGGCTCAGTGATATTATTTTTCATTTGAAGTTTTTTAGATTATTCCCTAATAATAAACATCCATGGATTTTTTATTAAATAAAAAAAATAAAACTAACAAATTTAAAGAAGGAAATATTTATAAAGAATAAATTGTACAACGATTATTAGTATGTATGTAGCCCATAATTAGCTACACATATGATATTGTTTCTTACCTAAAAAGAGAATTAAAAACAGATGTTAGTGTTTCTTATTTTACCATCTGCTTTAAACTTAAATCCGAAAAGCTTCTGCCTCGTGCGACACATGCATGCATGTCCAGGCGTGTGTAGTAATTTTCCGGTCATGATTTTTTACCGGTACTTGTGTTCGATGCCTATTGGTGATACAGGACCGAGTCTTGCCATTGGGTTCCAGTTGATTAAAACCAAGATGCATGTGGGAACAGAAGAGAAAAAGGTTATATGGATGAGACATTCCTGTTGGCCCTTTCGTCACACACATTCCTGTTGGCCCTTTCGTCACATGTGACTTCGCATTCTGGTTAGCTTCAAAGTCAATTTAATGTTTGGAAGGGAGATATTTTAGCAGATGAGAACATAAAGGAAGAATATTATTGTGGATTCAAGAAATAAAAATTAATATTGCAAGTGGAGATGTTAAGAATGAGACCCACCATTTCTCTTGTTTGAATATGAAGGAGAAAATCTATGGTACAAAATATATAGTATTATATCAACGTCATGCTATGTATTAGATGTAATCAGATAACACATGGAGTCAAAAGGTATCAACATTAAAGTTCTGTGTTCTAAAATTTTAATAATTCAAATAATATTATACAAACCGTGTTTGAAATTTGAATTTAAGTGTATTTAGTTGGTGTCTAATGTTGAACTTGATTAGTAAATGAAACACATTCAATGCTAACACAATGCATTTACTGCGGCCAAGAATATACATACATACATACATACATACATACATACATACATAAATGTATATATGTGTGTATGTATGTATATATATATGATCATTCTTCAATAAGGATGTCTTAAAAATTTTATTTTAAGACCATAAATTACAATTATTCATTTTCGATATACATCGTCACAGTAATGAGGTTTATTGAAACATATGGTTGTAATTAATGGTCCTAAGATAAAATTTCGGAACAGTCCTTACCATAGAATATATATATATATACATATATATGTATATATATATATATATATATATAAGCAAACACATAAAACAAATAACAAGATGTATGGGGCTAAGTTGCATGATATGTTATGACGATGATACATTTTAAACATGCATGTAAAGAGGCTTAAACTGTCAAAAAAAGAATAGCTCTTTCAAAGTCTTAATTAGAAGTCTTGGTGGGTATGATCATTGTTGTCTGGAACTGAAGAGTTTGGACCACATAAGGGCATCTTTTCAGATGTTGCATTAACAATGTGGGGCATCTTGAAATTATGTGATATCCTTGGTCGCTTTCTTTTCTTTTATTTTATGTGTTCATTTTAATATCAGAGTCATGATTTTGCTAGTTGAAAGTCAAGTATGGCGTCATAGATGAGGTTAATTATCAAGGACTTGTAAGGGAAGATAAGTAATAACACAGCTTAACAGATTGCTATTTTTGGTTTGATTGTGAGCCCTTAACCCATTAAAAATGGTATTGATGGTGTAAAGCACATGTATGTACGTAGGATGTGATCTACCGGAAGGTAGACTTAGAATTAGGGTTAGATATACTGATGAGAGCGTCACATGTTAGGATAATTATCTAATAATATATACATTACTTGTAAATCATGCATCAGAATTTCAATTATTTGTTTGTATTTGTTTAGTTAATAATATAGTGGTTTTTTCAAAAACAAATAATAATAATCAAGACATTTTATCAGAAGAAAAGATTAATTAACTTTTAAATCTATGAACTAGATTTAAATTGTAATACTATATTAATTGGTATATATATATATAGATGTTGTTCATTTGACTTTCGATTGTATCATATTAATTTTATCCTACATCGCCGCTCATCAATCTTCTTCTTCTTCTTCTTCTTTTTTTCTTCTTTTTAAGTTTCTCATAAACTGATAGCAAATTCATAACAATTCATTTATCCAAAGTACTTATAAAAAGAAAGATAAATTCATTTATAGTAGAAAAAGAAAAGTAAATGAGAAATTTTAAACTTGAATAACATATTCGCTTCTTGAGATGTTGTTCATGTAAATTTCAATTTTATCATCTTAATTTTGGATAAATTTTATTTTGAACCCTAAAGTTTAAGAATATATGACTGTGTTACTGATAAATGGCAAAACTTGATATATGTTCTTTGAAGTTTTAGAAAATAAATCAATTTAATTCATCCATCACTTGACATTTTATTAAATTTAATGGTTTCAAATGTCATATTGTCTTTAACATAAATAGGACATACGTTAACCCTAAATAAAACCTTTATACTTTTACTAATTAATTATTAAAATGATTAAAAAATAAAATAAAAAATTATTTGAAAGATAAAAGAAATAAAAAATGATAAAATTAAATAAATAAAAATAAATAAAATTGAAAAAGTTTTGATCTTTTGTGGAGTATCAATTTTAAAAAACGAAAAAAAAATTGTATAAAAATAGAGGAACATTTAAAAAAAAAAAAAAGAAAGTTAAGTAAGATTTAAAAAATCATATGGAGTACTAGACCGTCGATGGATCTGCATCAATAGTTTGGAACTTACTAGATGAAGTTCAATTAGATAAGAACCATATCAAACTTTCTAGAAGAAGTTAATTTGATATGGTCTAAAACCATATTGAATCAAATGAAGTTTGATCTTGTTCCTAGCCAGATCAAGGGCATCTTCAACCCCCGAACCATATATCTTTGCCCAAAATCTCCATTTTTGCCCAAACCTATTTCTGCTCCATCTCTCAATCTCTTCATTTTGCTAGATCATCAAGCTCTCCTCCATCTGATCCTCTTTTCAATAGAACCTAGATCATTGAAGATTTGGGTTCGAGTTTGAACCCATATCATCAAAGATTGAAGATTTGGCTTGAGTTTGAACCTAAATCTTTAAAGAAAGAGGATTTGGGTTTGAATCCAAATTTGGAATATATAGGTTCAAATCCAGATTGTTAAGATCTAGATTTCTTGAAGATATGAGTTCAAACCCAGATTGTCAAAATTTGGGTTTTACTGGGTTTGAACCCAGATCATGACGATTCAATTTAAACTTAAATCTTTAAGATCAATGAATCCAATTCTAACAATCTGGTAATTAGATCTAGGTTTTCAAATTCTTTATCTGGTAGAGATCTAGATTGAATCTCTACCATTGATAAATACATCCATAGTGGAGATCTAATCTAGACCAGATGAAGGTTTTTTTTTTTTAAAAAAAAAAAAAAGTTTTCTCATTTTCTCTTGTTCTGATTTTTTTTTTATGCCTTTGATTTTTATTTTTTTTAGTTATTATTGATCTTGACTGTCCATCTAAAAAGTAGACGATGCAAATCCATCCTTTATTTCACTTTAATTTTTTATTTTGATTTTTAGCTTTTTAATAATAATTTTTAATAAATATAAGGTCGATTAGGTGTAAAGTTGATATTAACCTTTCTGTTACATCTAACCATTAAGAAAGTGATTAAATTAACTAAATTGATTATTTTTTGCATCTTTAGGGACCACGCTACTGATTTTTACTATTCATTGTTAAAAACGTCATCTTCCATTAAACTTTAATTACCGACCTATACGAAGTTTTTCCATTAATTTATATTACATCACTGCTATTTTTATTTATTATTATTATTTTTTTGTCATTAACTTACAGCAAATTCATAACTTTATTATTTAAGTACTAACAAAAAAGGTAAATAAAATAAGTGCCATTTATAGGATCAAAAAGAAAAGAATATGATAAATTCAAAATCTGAATGACATATATGTTTGTTTTTCTCACCTCTAAAGATAATGTCAATTTATATGTTTTTTAAAAAATAAAAATTTCTAAAAATAAGAAATTTGACATATATACCATTATTATTATTATTAGCTATGTATTTTTATTTGATATGATACAAACAACTAAACAAAATAATTTAAAAAATCTTTTGTAATTGTTGGTAACATTTTTTTCATGATTAAAATATGATAAAGAATGATACAGAAATGGTTTTCACATTTTCTTAAACAACGAAATAAAAATTATTAAAAATTGAATTTTACATTGTTTTTGAGAAAGTCTATTAAAAAAAATAAAGATTATTAAATGAACCACATCAATTCCACATAGGGGTTTTTTTCGCACCGTTTACTCTTCCACATAACATAGACATCATATGTTTATCATAAGTAATAGGTTAAAAACAATCTCAAATAATAGGTTAAAGAAAAGAAATTTATTTCATATAAAATTATGATAAAACAGCAAATATGTCATCTTTAACAGGATAATCGTGGAAGAACATACTTTATCTATAGTCCAGTAATTTGGCATTAATCAAAAAGTTAAAACTTTTTCCCTAAACCAGATCATTATCTCGTTTTCCTAAGCAGATGGTTTCTAGCAAACCAAATCGTATATGGTTTTCGAAACCCAGATGCGATCTGATCGATCTCTCTATGCTATATCGTTATTTGGTTTTCTAAAACTAGATGGCAAATTGGCAATATGGTTTTTGAACACCAAATCGTGAAGCCTGCATGTGATCTAGTATTGAAAAGTTATTGGATTACCATATGATGATTTGGCCTAGGGAAACCGGAATGTCATCTGGGTTTCTAAAACCAAGTGCGTTCTGGTTTGCCAGATGCCATTTGGTTTCAAGAAAACCAGATGCAATCTGGTTTCCAAACTAGATTGCATTCTAAATTAGAATGCATCTGGTTTTCCAATAACTTCTTTGCAAACAAACAATAATTTTATTTTTCGAAGTTCTTTGAAAATTAATTGGTTATATGTTTAATAATTTTTAAAATTTTTTTATATATTTGAATATATATATATATATATATATATAAATGTCCAAATTTGTGCTGGATTTCGTGGGAAAATGCATGTATGAATGATAAAGGAAGTCAAACATGAAAAAATAGAACTTAGAAAAATATATAATGAAACATTAGCAAAAAGAAAAAAAAAAACATGAAAAATAAAGATGTTTCATTTTTTTTTAAAAAAAAAAATTATGTTTCACATTGGGGAAACATGAAAAAATATAGTGAAATATAATTATGAAACCAAAATGTTTCACATTTTTTCCTGCATTCTGGACTTGAGGATATATTAGTAAATTTCAATCTGAAAGCCAAAATCAATTTCACACAGTGGCAATTTCACACAGTGCTTAAAAAGGATTGGAATTTCGTTTATGATCAAAAAAGAATTTCATCTATTTCAAGTAGCTATTGTTAAAAAGTTTTGCTATTTATTTTATGTCACATTTTATTTTATTTTTTTATTAATAATTTGATATTCACATACATTTACTCTTGAAAATCCAAACGAACACTAAGTATAACTCAGAAGAGGGTGAGTAGGTTATTATAATTTTTTCTTTTATCAAAGTTAATATAAAAAATGAAAAAATCACTCACAAGAAAAGAGAGAGAGAAAGTAGAAGAAAAAAAAATGTGCATAACCTATCACCTAGCTAAAAGTTAAAAACCGTAAGACTAGAACCCCTCTTTAACCATTTTTCAAATAGAACCCCACTGCTAATAAATGGATTACAAATAGCTTTTGCAACAACCCATCACCTAGCTATCTGTTAGGTCAATGTTTTGTTTATTTTGTGTCAAAAGGCTCTTTACATCCACTCTTTAACTTCTTAGATTTTGGGGTGTGTTTACTTATCAAAAAGTTTGAAAAGCAATGAGTCAAGGCCAATTGTGATTCAAATATGATTAGCAAAGCTCAAAGATGCAAGTGCTCGATTGATGTTGATCAATCATGATTTAATGTGCTTTTATGTTTGTAACTTGCATTTAATGTATTAAGAGTGTTTACATATAATTTTGAATCCATAAGATTGTATTCATAGTACATTTGTTTGTTAAAGATTTTCTAGAAGTTCAATTCTTAAATAATGTTGGACATCTTAAATCAATGAAGAAAAATATACAATAGTGATAAATACGTTTGATTAAGGAAAACAATTTAGGACATCCTAAATCAAGTCAAGATTCAACTTATTTTTCACATATTATCTCTTAAATAATTTATTTAGATCCCACCAAAAAATTCAAAAAAGTTCGGAAGAAAAATACACAAAAGTGGAAAAATTTGAAAAACATCACATACTGTTCAGACCTGGTGACCACTAGGTCCAGTGGTGCCCACAATTGGTCGCTAGTGTATTCCAACTCTTTACGTCTTAACAGTTTTGGCCATAATTTCCTCACTTGTTTTTTCCCATGATTAGCAGAAACCTAGGACTATATTTTTTATGAAGAAATTGTTTTCAAAAATCTTTCTATGGTCTCGAAAATGCCTTTATTTCCAGACCCTCAAACCACAATTTTGTGAAAATCATGTGAACACAAACAGCATATGTTATAAATGCACACCTATAAATCATAAAACTATATGCTCAAGCTCCTAAGACATGATCTATAAAATTTATAATATTAAATAAAAATAAAACATTGATTGATCACGTCAAATACGAGCTTACTTTCTTCAAGCGTTCTTTGAGTCTTGCTAACCACAATAAACCTTCATATCTTGGTTCCTTGAACATTGAGCTTCATCCAACATCCTAAATTCTAATCCCAAAACTTACGAAGCTAATATTTCACACAGAAAGCCTTTCAATATGAAATAAGTTAATTACAAAAACATTGAACTAACAATTCTTATAAAGTCAAACTGTGCAAAATAATCATAAAACAAATCATCTTATTTTTCATATGCATACTTAAACCAGTGCTAATATTTGATAAAGACGCTTTCACTAAACATTTACATATTCGTTGCACATTTCTATCAATTAAAAATTTTATATATTTATTGCTTATTTTTCCTAAATTTTAAATTTTATATGTATTGTAGTTTTAAAATTTATAATTATATATTTATAAAAACAAAAGGATTTTTCTTTGGATATTTTCTGATATACACAATTTTAGATTCAGATCAGCTTTTATTTTTTTTGGATAATCGTATTGTTCCCCCTGTAGTTTGTCGTAATAGCCAAAATCTATCACTAATTTAGAAAATCGTTGAGAACACCTTATCGTTTAATAAAATAGACAAAATACCACTTATAGTTCAATGAAATGTCTTGAAAACCTCTTGTAGTTTGAGAAAATGTCCAAAAAACCCTTTGGTTTTTTTCATCATTGTGTATGTCAAAATCATAAAAGAGTAAAATGAGATTTCTATAAACTATAGGACGTACTTAGCGCTTACGTCAAACAATAGGGAGAAAATTGAGATTATCCATTTTTTTAAAATTTGAACCAGATCTAAATTTAAGCTAAATCTGAATTTATCTAATCCTTAAAATAAAGAAGAAAATTTTCTAAATCCAAAATCAAACTCAAATGCACTAGAACAAACATTTATTTTGCCTGATGTTTTTGAATTGGATTTGAATTGTTCGATTCAATTGCCACCACCAACTTAAGTTGTTAGAAAATCATAATGGATTGACACGAGTCTTCAGCAAGAGCACCGATTTCAAGTTCTGCCAATTGTGTGTTAAAGCATAGAGTGAAACGGCTATAGGGGTGAATTAAGTTTGAGTCAAAGTCACCGCATACCCTATTAGCCTTAGTTGTTAGAATGAAGGTATTAGGGTGGATAGACGCAAGTCTCTTACATGAGAGTTAGTTGCAAGTCCTGCTAAGGGCTTGTGAAGGATAGAATGAAACCTCTGCAACGATGAGTCCAGTTTAAATCAAGGCTACTTCGTACTGCTGTAGCTTAAGCTTTTTGAGTAGTGGTAAGTGTTTGATCTTTATAGTACCATTTTGAGTTCTTCATCTAAAATTGTGAATCCAATAGAATTCCACGAAGATCCAACAATCTAAATGGATCCCCATCATTGTTTTCTTATTTGAATTTTTTAGATATTTTACATATAATCTATCTTAAATTGAATTCTTTTAGTGTGTGAAGGTATATTAGGTCTTTTCATAATAATTTTGATGTCATAACAATATTTGTGTATGGCCAATTTTAATCCTAGTCAACTTAATAGAAGCTCTAACGGTCTCAAAATTATAAGGAAAGTTTTTACTTTTTAGTTATGAATCCTTGGGATTAGTAATCCAAATTTAATGAGCATTATTAAAAATGACCTAATATACCCAATCAATAATTTTACTAAATCTAATCCAAAATCAACATAATTTTATGTCCTTCACTAATTTAAAATTTTACCCACATGCAATTTCAAAAACTACTGAAAAGCAGAAAAAAAAAAGAAAAAAAAACTTGAAAATATATTGTCGGAAGGATCTTCTCACCGGATGATGCCTTGTCTCTAATCAAACTCTTCTTATTCCTCTCTTTCTCCTTCTTCTTTCCTTCTTTCTTCTTCCTTTTCTCATTCCTTCTTCTTTCTCTAGTCTGGATCTTTTTTGCCGACAATGAACCATCATCAATGGTACTTTCTTCTTCTTCCCCTTCCATCTTCTTCTTCTTTTTCTTTTTTTTTTTTTGTTTTTTTGTTTTTGTTTTTTATCTTTTCATTCTTCATATTCTTTGATTCTGACAAACATCTAGCCAAAGAAGATGTAGATCTATTGACACATAAGGGTGTCATTGACAATCCTATTTAAGAAGCGTTAGGGACCAATGCCCCATCTACAAATATATACACATGTTTTCTGGTGAATCATTGAAAAATGGAGAAGAAGGAAGAGGAAAAAAAAGAAAAAGAAAGAGAAAAATGAAGAAAGAAAGAACAAAGAAAGAGGAGGAAAAAGAAGATGACGATGATGAGAAGGTTATCCATTAATAGGTGATGGAGGATATCCATCTCTATCATTTGGCAATGGAACTATGTCGCTTAGAGATCAACTATGGCAATCGAGTTAGATCTCCACCATTCAAATATTTATGTTTTCATGGATTTTTCAATTTTATTTACGTATACATTACAAACATCAAAAAGAAATTTGCACCATTTGATCCCATCATCATATGGTGGACATTTGCCATTTGATTACTTATTAATTTAGCTTTAAAATATTTTATTTATTTAATAAAAAATTATAAATTCAATACTTTTGTATTTGGCTCATTTCATGTAAAAATAATTTTTATATGTATATCCATTAGCTTCATAAGTTTTGGGGTTAGTGATTGAAGTCAAAAGGTTGAAGATTCAAGCTCAAGGAGACAAGACATCAAAGTTGAGAATGGTTAGCAAGATTAGACGAATGCCTTGTGAAACAAGTTCATATTTGGCATGATTAATCGATTTCTAGACTTGCATTCATATTACATTTGTTGTTTTTAGTATCGTAGGATCATAAGCATTTAGTTTTATAACTCATAAACGTATATTCATAACATTTGATGACTTTTTGCATGATGTTCTTAGAAGTTCACATTTGAAAGTCTTTTTGTAAAGGTAATTTTATCATTTTTTAATCTTTTTTCTAAGATATTTTCTTCATGAAAAATATGGTCTTTGGTGTTAGCTAACCACACTAAAAAACAAAATCAAGAGTTGATACAAGATTCGATGAAGGAGATATGATTGAAATTATAAAATCACATGAAGTTAAAAGGATCTTAGTGAAACACTGTGGAGGTCACCACCTAAGCTGGTGGCAATAATGTCTCACTGCCACCGCCATTGAGCAGAGGGGTAAAACCCTAACGAAACTTTTGTGTGTGTGTGTGTGTGTGTGTGTTTTTCTGTTTTATTTGTTTTCATTTTCAGATTTTTTTTTTTTATTTTTCATATGTCAAAAATACATTGTCAGGGAGACAATCATGTGAAAAATAAGTTAGCTATTAATTCGTTTTAGGACTTTCAAATTTTTTTTCCTTGCCAAACATAGAGATGTCTTTAAGTTGCTATAGGAATCCAATCTATGAAAGTTTTCTAAATCGTTTGAAACTTGAATCTCTTATGATTATAAATAGTTGTCTTTATAATAAAATTAATGAACAGAGCTTATTTGATTGATTTGCTTTTGTAAGAGTCTTTAAGAGGTGATTATTTTATTTTTAAGTCTAAATTATTTGTATGACAGCTTACATTGTATCTAGGCTTACATAGTGTGTTTTGATCAAACACATTACTTGATTATGTGTATATATATTCGCACATGTTTGTACAATAACGTTGATTGGTTAATCATCTTAAGGCTTTGCTTTCTTGTGGTGTCAAGGAGTGAGAAAAGTTCGTATCACTTGCGAGTGAGTAAAGAAGACAAATTTCATAGTTGTAGTAGATCAAGAAGATAGAGGGAGTTATCCATTGGATTCATGAAGGATTGGATCGGGTTATTGATAGTTAACTAGGGATTAGATAACTAAAATGGAGTTGTTACGAACATTATTTATAATTTGTATTTTACAACCGGGGTTTTGTTCAAGAGTGGCTAAAAATGGTTCTAATCCCGTGATTTTTACATTTTACGATTTTCCACGTGCAACAAAAACTGTGCACTTTCCATCTTTTTCTCACTTTCTTTTATTATTTTGTATTTGATTTATTTTTATGAATTAACTTAGATAAAA
This sequence comes from Nephelium lappaceum, assembly GCA_021234005.1. Taxonomy (NCBI): domain Eukaryota; kingdom Viridiplantae; phylum Streptophyta; class Magnoliopsida; order Sapindales; family Sapindaceae; genus Nephelium; species Nephelium lappaceum. The sequence continues at coordinate 8,985,750 of CM038011.1, forward strand.
GAAAAAATTTGTCATAACTTATTCAATATCCTTCCACTCCCTACTCCCCCCCCCCCCCCCCCCCCCCCCCCCCCCCCCCCCCCCCCACCCCCACCCCCCCCCCCGCCCCCCCCACCCAACCCCCCCCCCCCCCCCCCCCCCCCCCCCCCCCACCCCCCCCCCACCACCCCCCCCCACCACCCCCCCCCCCCCACCCCAACCCCCCCCCCCCCCCCAACCCCCCCCCCCCCCAACCCCCCCCCCCCCAACCCCCCCCCCCCCACAACCCCCCCCCCCCCCCCCCCCCCCCCCCCCCCCCCCTCCCCCCACCCCCACCCCCCCCCCCCCAACCCCCCCCCCCCCCCCCCCCCCCCCCCCCCCCGCCCCCCCCCCCCCCCCCCCCCCCCCCCCCCCCCCCGCCCCCCCCCACCCCCCTCCGCCCCTTCGCCCCCTGGGCGCCCTTTTGTTTAGGTTATTTAGTGTTTAGTCTTCCCAAATCTTTATCTTTAAAGTTTAAACACAATTCTTTCTTCATCCATCAATATAAAAAGCAACACCCTCAAAATATATATATATATATATATATAAACCACCTATAAAAGAAATTCAATTCTAAAATTCATAAAATAATAATAATAATATATTATTATTATTACATTAAAAAAAAAATTGAGTGCTCCATCATGATTCTCCACCTCATTGGAGATTTCTCCATTTGAGATGAAGCGAATTCCATTTCAAGCGGAGTCAAGATAGAGTGATTTACTCTATCTTAAAGAGATTTGCTCTGTTTTAGGATTTTCCATGTAACAACAACAACAATAGCCATGCACTTTCTATCTTTTTCTCTCTCTCTATTTTATTATTTTGTGTTTAATTTTCCATTGTGCATTAACTTTGATAAAAGAGAAAATTTGGCATAACTTATTTAACCCTCGGTTATTTTTTAATGTCTTTTAAAAATATTGTTTTTATTTTATAAAAAATCCTCACCGTCCATATTAAGATTGATGGTTGAGATCTAATTCCTTTTTTATTTTACTTTTTGGTTTTCAAATTTTATTTTTAAATAAAATACAAAAAAAAAAAAAAACTAAAATATACCTAAAGGTGTTATAATTAACTAATGACAAGGGAGGTTAATGACAAATGTTATTAAAATGAAAAGCCCGTTTCCCATGTAAAAAGGTATATCTCAAGGGGATAGGGCGTTATTTGCTATATTTTATTTTTATTTTTATTTATTTTTATCATTTTATGATGTTTTATCAACTTGAAAAGTCAAACCTGCAAACACACAAAATACGGTTAACCTAATAAAGATCTGTCATTTTTGAAATTTATGGACTCATACGGCGGGCGTGCGTGTAAAGTTCTAGGGACTCTTTTGAGTCGTATTACAAAAGACTTAGTTAAATTTTTGAAATATTGTGAAACTATAGCAATATTTTTGAAGTTTTTCCAAAAAATAAATTTGAAATGTATTGTTTAATCTGAAAATTCAATATTTATAAATATATAATTTTGATAATTTATTGTACTTTGGCACAATATATATTGTAATTCTTTTTCATTCTTCTTTAAAAAATAATAAATAAAAAAAAAGAAAAACTACGTCCTCTCAAAGCTTATATTAAAAGAAAAAAAAAACTTATTTCATTAATTTATTCAGTCTAATTTTTTTACAAATATTATAGATTGAACAAAACCAAACAATTTAATTCTAAATATAAACCAACAATCTTCACCTCTCTTCCAAGTATAAGAAACTCATGGGGATATATAATAATAATAAATAAATAAATAAGAGACAGGAAAGCTAAAGCTGAAAGTTGGGTTCCTTTGAAATGTTGAAAATTAAGTTTGATGTCCATGAAATGTTGAAAATTAAGTTTGATGTCCTCGACCTAGTTAAACAATTTATGTTGACAAAAATGTTTGGTTGTGGTCACGACACACCTAATAATTAAAGAGAGAGAATCATAGTTGTAAGTTGAAAGAGTTCGACATTAAATTAAAGGAGTCGAGGCTTGGTATTTGAATTTGGTAGTTGTATGTTAACGACGTTCACATGAATAATGTTCCCCCCACTTATTTCAATCACTGCAAATTTGGTCCACTTCTTTCATTTTTGATGTTGACTTGTCGCTCCTCATTTTTAAATTATCTATCTCTTACTTACAAGTTTACCCTTCATATTTAATGCACTAAACTTTTAATTAATCAACCATTAGTTTCATTGGTATCATAAGCAATTAATGAAGTTTAAGTTTGTAACCATTCACTATTGAAATGAACACGAAATTGTTTCCAAATTTAATAAAATTCTGTATGTTTTTAAAATAATTAAATATATATAGATGTACACAGTCAAGTTCTTAATCATTTATGTCTTTCTCTTTTTAAAAAATAATATTATTAATAATGGATCAATTCAAATTTAAAATATTACACAACTAAATAAACGCTTCCTTCACTACACTGTTTTTCGAAGATAAAGGTTTCTATAAATTAAGATCATTAGTTAAAAATCTTTGAGGTTTTATATAAATTGTAGATGAGTTAATAAGTTTTACTGACCAAAATGCATCTGAAGATACTTACAGGTGTTTAGAAATGACAAAATCTGTATTTACAAGGCAGAAATTATGCTCCTCGACAAGCGAATCTTTTCTCGATTGACTAAAGATTATTGTTGGGTACGTTCTTCCTTTATTAAGTTACTACTAAAATAAAATGTATTGACTATTGATTTCTTGGACACTGGTCTTTTTTGGATCAAATTTAACCCAAGAAAGAAACCCAAAATTCTCTAAATTAACTGAATTTTAACGTTAATAATTAATGTTTAATGTTAACAATTATGCTTTAGAATTAAAAGTTCGTTGCGAAGAAAACTGTCAACATTTGGCCTCACAATAAAAACGATATATTTTCTAACCATGCTGAGGAAAAGTGAAAAATACCAAAAATAACAAATCAGAAAACTGAAAATTTCACTAAAGAGAAAACAGCTATAGCCTATGGGAATCGGCTGCTATAAGAAAAGTATTAGTAAGTAATATTTACTATCTGTGCTATTCTTCATAGTGTGTACGCAAATGAACGTTAAGAGTGACTTGACATTTCTTTCTTGTTTGCAGTTGTTGTTGTTGTTCAATAGTACTTGTTAGGTTAACCCCACATGTAGTTGTCTTCTCACTTTGGGTGGGACTAAGTACTTTCCGTTGATAGCCAATGCTCTCCTGTCCAAGTGGTCCTCGACTAGAAGTACTCTTCCTCTTTGGCTTTGTTTAAAACAAGTACTCTCCTATGTTTTGTGTTTTTATCTTCTTTTGCAGTACTACTTTATCCCCACTTCAATTTACTTCCTTTTCTTCTCTTTTCAATACGCAAGAGTAGGACCCTTGATGGACATAAAAGCATTGCCTTGCAACCCCCGAAATGATAACAACACACACATATACTGTTCATATTTAAAGTTCACACAACTTTTAGCTAGTTTTAGGAAAACCCAAATCAATAATTCATGTCTTATTGTAGTATTTTTTATGTTTGATGTGTATCCATTTTTCGATATGCTTGTTTGTTTGGAAAAGACGGGTATGTGTTCAACTATATAGCAGGATAATGGCTATCTAGCCACTTCAATCATATCTAGAATGACACTTAATTGGTCGTTATTGATTTGTTTTGGTGGAGCAATTCTATCGTCTATAATAATTAGATGCCTTTTGGGAATCTAGGGCATTTGTAAGATAAACTAAATCAAGACTTTTGATAGGAAATTTTAACTAATACAAGAATCATGCATGAAGTGGATGACCCCACAAAGTTTTCTTGTTGGTATTGGTGTCCCGGTAACATAAGGGATTAATAATTTAGGAAAGCATTTCTTTTTCAAGACAATATAGATGGAGTGTCATGTAACTGTATTTGGCAGTGAATAGCTGGAATTTAAACAGCCCAATTATTGGCGTGGAAGCATTGCTTTAATTTAATTAAAATGGTGGACTGTCAATTATTCATTAAGCATACACAATCTACACTTAGGATTGGTACAAATTTATTAAAAAAATGACTCCTAAACTAATCTTCTAACAATTCTATCCTAATTGAAGTAATTGAATTGATTCTTCCGGTACCATAACAGTTGCACACCCACATCATAACAAGTGACAATTTGTTGTCAATGTTTCGTATTATGTTAATAAGTAGCAGCAATCTTATAAGAAGATATAGTTTGATTTTGATGTGCTCTCCCAAAACTCAAAAGAATGTAAAACATATTTACTAATTCGACAGTAAAATCATAGCATCCCTTATTAGAAATGCATTTGCTCTGGCATATATGAAACGTGCTGTTGTAAAATATTGAGAAAATTACATAGACGACCACAACTATAGCAATAATTGCACTAAACTCTAATGTTTCAGCATTTTTACCCTTGGACCCTTTGATTAAAGGTTGACCATGTTAGTCTGTTAGGCTCTAAGGGCAAAGTTATCTTTTTAATCGCATTAAATAAAAATCAATTAATATAATCAATTAATAATATATAAAACAATTAAAAAATCGTTACTGGTGGAATGAATATACTAACGATGGTTCTGATTTACTCCTCTAATGGAGCAGATACAATCTCTTTCATAAAAAAAATAAAAAATAAAAAAATAAAAAAGAAGGAGTAAGAGAACAAATGTTCTTCTACTCTAATGTAGTAAATTGTCTCATCAATAGTCTATTAAAGGAAGAGATATCCTTCATCAATAAAGGAATATCATTTTCACTACCCAAATCAGGTGGAAGAGACAATCTCCTTAGATGACCTAGTGAAGGAGACTCTACCCAATCTGGTGGAGGAGATAATGTTCTTTCATCAGATGATCAATTTGATTGATGATTATATCAAATAAATCTATCAATGATGATGATCGAATTGGCAAGATTCATATTATCCTCATCATCATATATTTTTTAATTTAAGTTTTTTTTAGATAATTTTTTTTTTTTTATCCCTATATTTTTTTGAAACTTCATTTTTTTTAAATGTGAATTCGTTTATGACTTCATTGGTGGCTGAGAAAAAAAAAAAAACACTTCAATTTGGTCCCTCTAACGTTATTTTTTACGATCAACATTAATATAAAATGTAAAAAGACTATTTCGCACTCAAGTTAAAAAATTATATTGTTATTTTATCCTTTTTAGAAATTAGTAAAATAAAAATAAAATAGATCCTCACCATTCATCAAGTTGAGATAGATGGTGGAGATTCAATGCTAAAAGAAAATTAAGTTAAAAAAAAAAAAACTATAAATGAAAAAACCCATTTCTATTATCCATTGTCCATCAATATAAATGGACAGTGGACTGTTTTTTTTTTTTTTTAATTAAATGAAAAATTAAATAAGTAAAAAAAAAAAAAAGAGATGGAAATCTAATCTAATTCTTCATTCTCCACCTCCATCGATGGAGATGGATTGCACCTCCATTCCATCGATGCCGACGGAGATCCAAATAGATATCCATCAGCCGTCTAATGCCACAAATGGAGGTCTAACCTCTATCTCATGTGTAGAATTCCATCTCCACTGATGGAGGACCATCTCTATTGCACAATGGAGCTCCATCGTGCGATGGAGACAAAGAGACAAATCAAATCATCGCAATAATTTTGTTTGTTGAATCAGATCTGGTTCACTAAAATCAAATCATCGTTTAACGATCTAGTTATCAGATGAAGCAACAAGCTCGATTTGGTTTGACAATTTGGAATCCAAGTATTGAACGATCTTATATCCCAATCGTTTGACGATTAGCAATCCAATTGTAGATCATTGAATGATCTGGACTATTCTAAATCGATCGATGTTGAACGATTTGGACTTTTCCAGATCACTGAACGATATCGATTTAGAACCAGATTGATCAACTGATCTGGTTCCAATTTCCAAATCGATGATCAATCTGATTCATGATTTCTTTTTCTTTTTCTTTTTAAATTTTTGTTTACTAACTTAATAAATTATTAAATTGATTTTGATCTCCCACCATCCATTTTAGAGATGGACGGTGGAGATCTTTTTGTGTTAATTTTGATATTTTATTTTTAATTTTATTTTAATTAAGTATAATTTCCACCATCCATCTCTAATATGGACAATGGAAATCTCTCCTTAAAAAATTTTAATTTTTAACTATTTTGTTACTTTTTATCTCTACCATCCATCAGATGGATAATGAAGATCTTTTTTATTTTTTAATAAAAATATTTGCATTGAAATGATGAAAATGCCCCTCTTTTAGTTATAGTTGACCATCGTTTGACTAACGATAGAGACTAAATTGATCATTTTTTAAACATGAGGGACAATAGAAGTCGAAAACAGATTCGTGTTTAAAAAAATATAGTTTCAAAAAGATATAGGGACCAAAATGACATTGATCACTTTTTATTTGGGTTAGTTTGTATTTTTTTATTATATTTTAATGTACTTAATTTTTAAAACTATTGATATTTTTTTTAATAATATAATTATAATATGTTAGGGTTGACATGGCATAATGCAATTGGACCAAAAAAGGATCATTTATTTATAATATTGCATGAAAAGATAAATTTGCCCTTCAGCCCAAACTAAATAGTTAGTCAAAGGTCCAAGTATAAGTTTGTGTTTGCCCTTCAACCCGAACTAAATAGTTAATCAAAGGTCCAAGAATCAGTTTGTGTAATTATGCTGGATAGTCAAAGTTCAATGCAATTACTACTAAATATAGGGTAAGTGTATGCAATTTCCTTAAAACATGTGATGAAAACCAGACAACTATTTTTAATCATCAATTATGTAGATCTCGATTTCCATCCGCCCACATAGCATTTTTATATATAAAAATAGCCCTAAATGCTAGATGGATAGGTTCTTCGTATTTTTTGTCCTCAACAATCAACATTTTCGCAGTAAAAGAAATGGTAGTCAAGATAACTAAGATGTATTGTTATATCCTAATTTATTTAAAAAATAATTTCAATAAAATTTATTTAGAAATATTAATACAGTAAAATTAAGAAATAATTTTTTATATTAAATAAATTTCAAGGCTTTATTAGAAATTTTTAAAATAATAATTAATCTGTATACTTACAAAAGCGGTGTACAAACAATTTAAGTGGGGTGTAAATAACATCTATCTTAAGTTGGACCAAGCTAGGTCCAATTCTTGTGCTTTTCGAGAGATTTGAAGCCGAAATTTGTGGCCTTTGGGCGGCAACTACCAATACCATGCAAGGTTTTATTAGACATCTGTTTAATAATTGAAAATCCGAGCCGCAGGCTTCATCTTGCAGATTCTCTAAGAGTCAAGTTAACGTCCTATCCGTTTCAAAAAAAAAAAAAAAAGTTAACGTCCTATCTGACTGCAAAACCTAAAGGGTAGTCAATGTGCAAGGTTTTTTCTTTTCTTTGATTTTTAATTTATTCTTACTGTCTTCTCTAAATTTGAAATTTTAGTACCTTCTCAAGATGTTTTGGAAAGTTTTACTAATGGTAACTATAACTAGTGCTTTTTATTTAAAAAAAAATCTTTCGTGAAACTATCTCCCAGCTGATATAATGAAACGAATCAATGAAAAATGTAAAAGAAAAAAAAAACATTAATGGAAAATGTAAGAAAAAAATAAATTATACTATTTTATTGATCTATCTCAATACATTAGTTGTAATATAGTTCCATAAAATATTCTCTTTTATCTAAAGTTAATCAACAAACGGGCGCACCACTTTTTTAAGAATAGTTCATCCACAAAAATAATAGTTCACAATAATAAAAATAATTTTCAAAAAGAAAAAAAAAAACATTCACCTAAAGAAAACATAAATATTTGAAAAATCGAATGAGTTTTACATTGTTTTGAATCTTTATTAAAAGGTTATAAGGGATAGTTCACTTATACTATTTTATTGATCTATCTCAATACATCAGTTGTGAAATAATTTCATAAAAGATTCTCTTTTATCTAATGCCAATCAACAAACGGGGGCACCACTTTTTTAAGAATAGTTCATCTATAAAAATAATAGTTCACAACAATAAAAATAATTTTCAAAAAGAAAAAAAAAAATTCACCTAAAGAAAACATAAATATTTGAAAAACCAAATGAGTTTTACATTGTTTTGAATCTTTATTAAAAGGTTATAAGGGATAGTTCACTTATTCCTACATTCAAAAATGACTATTTTCACAGTTTGGTGCTAATTATAAAACTCTGTAGGCTATATATATATATATATATTCCTAAAATGAAAACTGTAATATTTCAAATGAAAATAGAATACAAAATATAAATAATATGTACAAATTTATCTTCACCAAAATAAAAATAAAATATTCTAGTATTATTAATACAAACAAATTTTCTTTCCCAAGATAAAACAAAAAATTCGTTTTTGATTTTAAAAAACAAAAAACAAACAGTAAAACATTTTTGTCCTAAACAAAACAATTGTTTTGAATTCCGCACATCTCACATAATGCAATGCTTGAATATCTTGATCCTCCATTCTTCATCAATAATGTAGCGTCTCAATTGTATATAATATCCATTAATTTTACAAAAAATTAAAAATAAAAAAATAAAAAAAGTTATTTGACTTTGTTTAAGTTTAAACAATTATTATGTTTAAAATAATAATTAGAAAATTAAATATCCAGTCAACAAAAAACATTATTAAAAAGAAAAAAAGTCAAAAGAACTAGTATTATTAAAAAAATAAAAATAATTAATTAAATTAAATGTTTCTCTATGATTCTGTCTGCACTTAAAAGTAACTAGGTTTTCTTATAAGAAACTCAAGCAGCAATTGATGAGTTCATCTCACTAAGAACACGGTAATACGAATTGAAATCTGAAGTGCTATGAAAGCCAGGAATAAAGTCTGAAAAGAACCTCAAAACGGCAGCCAGATGTTGCGAGTCATTTGATGCAAAAGCTGCTTCCAGAAACAACGAGGGCCGGATAGTTGTAACCTGAAAAATGATTACGTCAACAAACCCAGGAGCCAGCTAAAAACCCAACTTGTGTAACATCTTGAGGAAAGACTCAGCGAGAATTCTCTCAAGCATAATTCCAGATGAGAAAAAGTTGAACGACAGCCAAAAAAATAAAACACAGAAGTTTCGTGAAACAATTGGCCATGTCAGGAATTTAAATGTTAATTAATTAATAATAGCTGAATCAGTTTAGTTAGAATTACCTTGTGCTTCCGAGCATAACGCAAAGCTTCACGATAATATCCATCTTGCATCAGCAATAACACATAGTCATGATGTAGAGAGAGCTGTCTTAACATATCAAGACCCAGCTTCCTAGTTTGAGTATTCTGCCGACCTGATTCTAGGAGCTGCAATGCAACTTCCTTCGAGGGTTCAAGAATCTATAACAAACAGCTTTACAGTCAAATTCGATAACAATAAATAGAGAATTTACTGTTTTTCAGCCATATCTACTAAAGAGAGATACTTAACAACCTTGTTTATAATGAACAATCCCAGCTCCGCATAGCGCTCATAGCGTGCCAGCAATTGTATGGTCAACACATATAGATCTGGATGTATTTTGATCTTTTCCAAATTGGCACTGCACAAAAATAGATAAATAAATAAAAACTCTTAGCATAATATTCAAACCCCAGCATTCCAACCCCAAAATTACTCTAGGGCTATGTTTGGAACATAGGATTTAAGGTGCGTTTGAAATTTAAAATAAATTTAGGATTCAAAATATCTTAAACTCTTAAATCCCATATTTGAAAAGCAATGAGTGAGATTCCAAACCTAATCCCAAACTCCCTCAAATCCTCCTCTCATAGGAATGTTCATTCTCAACCAAAATGATGGAATTTGATGGGTTTGAGAATGAGCAATCCATCTCCACTTCTTTTTTTTTCCCAAATTTTCCAAAGAATTTTGTTAAAATTAATTTAAAGTATATTAAATTAATTTTAGTTCAATCCAATCCCCAACCTATACTAAACATAATATGGTATAATTTTAATTTAATCCCAAGTTCTACCAAACATAAGAGAGTATTTTTCTAATCCAATCCAATCCAATCCATTTTATTTCAATCTAATCCAATTCATTTCATTCCAATTTTACGTGTCAAACATAGCCTAAAACACTTTTGCACTGCCAGTTATTCCTCCCATAATAGCCTGAACTAGAGGTGATATTGTGTATCAAATTAAAGCCAGGCACGGAGCTGGCTTCACCAATCCTTCGTGCCAAACCAAGAAAGATACACTCCGTACATGCAAGGGATGTTATCTTCATCGTCATACTCATAACTACAACTATGGTTTTGTTACATGATATCTTAGTTGTTCTTTATAATGCTGACATTAGTTCAAAATTATAACATTGACCGACTTTTTAATTCCATCACAATAATTTAGTTATTCCCATGGTTCTAGTAACATTTGTGAACTAACTCCTCATTTTTGTAACCATATAATCTTTAGGATTTTAACTGAGGCAGTGCAGTTTTTTGGTTACACGATCGGAAGCAAACAGGAATCAAAGAACCTGACATGCTCATGCAATTGGCAAGCCTAATCTATTTGGGCAAGAAAATTTAGGTTTCTCAACTTCAAACCAAATTTATACATAGAATAAGAAGTAGTACTAACGTAACTCAAAATAAGCTGGCTTTGCATATCAATTTATGCAAAGCTTCCTTGAATAAATAGTATCAGTAACCACTAAATCCAAAACCTTACACTATTTAAAAAAATAAATTAAAAAAAAAAAAAAAAACCTTGAGAGTATTTAAGCAGTATTAACACACCACTCAGATGCAAAAGCAATAGGTTTTCCATGTAGCTCAAACCCAAACACAAACACAAACAAAAACCAAATAATAATATTTATGTTAAAGGACTTGAACCTAGGCAATCCTTGGCCCAACAATAGTATTTTAATCATTACTAACACACCTTTTGCATGCAAAATCAGTAGGCATGCACACGGCCCAAGCCCAAATACAAACAAATAACAAAACTCACATAAGAAAAGGTGAACCCAGGCACTAAGGCTCTAATACAATGTTCAGAATCACTAGACCCAAAGGCTTAAATTATTAGCTAAAGATCCCACGATAGTATTTGAAGACTCTAAGGGTATGTTTGGGATGGCTTGTCAAGTAGATCTTTCAAAGTAAGGCTTTCACAAAATAGAACTTTTAGCAAAAAGTTTAATGATATTTGATTGTGTTTTTTTTTTTCAATAATAGATAGGTTAAGAAATTACAAAAAGGTGTTTGAGAAATGAAATAGATTTTTAAGCTCAGAAGGGAAATAAAGGTATTTAAGAAAAAGCTCTTCTCAAGTTGATGTCATACAACAACAAAAAAAATAAAGAGTTTCTAGCATTAAAAAAGCTTTTCTCAAGTTGATGCCAAACAAATAATAATAATAATAATAGAGCTTCTGGCATTAAAAAACTATAGAGAAGTATACCAAACACATTCTAAGACTATGTTTGTTATAACTTCTCTACTAAGCCAAAAGAAAATTTTTAACATCAAAAACTCTCTCAAATATTTACTTGATTGTTTGGTGTCAAATTATGAGGAGTTTTAATTTTTAAAAGAACTCATTCACATCTACTGGGAAAAACTTAAATTTTAGGTTTCTCCAAGAAGCCTTTTTTTTCGCTTTTTAGAAAAAATAAAATGTCTTATATAGTATATAGTATAATTATAATTCACAAATTCTAAAGTATTGTTCTTGAACTCTATTGTACTTCTCAAACATCTTTTTGAAATTTATTACCATCAAAAATACTTATAGAGATAAATTACTTAACCATCAATTTAAAAGTACTTTCTCATTTAATAACTAAACAACATTAAGCTTTTCCTAAAAAGCTCTACTCCTTAATAATTTACCCGTCAAAATCATTATTTGAAAAGCCATCCCAAACACACGCTAATTGGTAGCAAATGGCATCATATCACATTTAAACAATTTCTCTAACAACGCTTGGCACAAATATAATTGCATTACCAGATCACTACACTAACGTACCTGCGGAGGAACTCGACAATAATGGAAACTAGGTACGAGGGGTCACCCACCATCTCTTCCTCAACAGGAGCAAACACAAATCTGTACATCTCAGTCAGGTGAAATTGCAGGCGAAGTAAGTGGAGAATCCTGCTGCTCAGAGATATTAGCATTAAACGAATTGTCACTTGACCCATGGAAGCTGATGTTTTATAGATGGCTGGACTTCATTAGCACTTTCAGCACCTGATAGACTAGCTCTAGTCACTTGCAGGGGTTCAAGACTGGAGACAACAGATTCTGAAGCTGAAAAAGTGGAAGATCTATTGATAGATTCGCTGTCAATTCCAGCAGTGGATTCATGTCTGATGGATTTTCCGAGTCCATCACTTCTATTGGTTGATACATCAGCACTAGACACAGGGCTGTTAGCATTTGGCACACTGGAAGGAGAAGTCCTCTCATTCTTTAGCCCCTTAAAATAGCTTCCTGTTTTAATTGAGTGGGAATAAGAGGTAACTAATACATCTATTGCCCTGGCAACCACGGATACAGGTCTGCGTTCGAGAATCACGGTTCTAACTATTCCCAAGCACAATTGTTTAGCCTAAAACAGTAACACAAAAATATAAATAACACCACTAACAATTATATATTTTCAAATCTGTAGGACAATAGAACACCACAAAGAAACAAAAAATACTGCGTGAGATTTTATAGTTTCAGCTTCTTATGTAAATGAATTCTTGTTTTATTATTCCAGAACCTGACATCATTTTAATTTTTTACCTCGTAGGATGATTGACCTCATCCTCCACTATGCTGTGAAATGAAAAGGAATCATTTATCTTCATAAGGTGACCAAATGCCCCAAGCAAACATAAAACATATATTAAATCTTAAAATTAATTTAACCTTGTATGTTTCCAACTTTCGCCTTTGCAGGAATTCTAGTACTGATGGCACTTCTGAGCTACTGGCAGCAATTGCCTGCAATGATAAAAAGGGGCAAGTATGACAACAATTAACCATTTAAGAATAATTAATTATGAAACATACCGTAGTATGACAACAATTAACCATTTAAGAATAATTAATTATGAAACAGCGGTATGACAAAAACTTACCTCGACATCTAAATAGATCTTCCACAAACAATTACTAGAACCATCATAAATGAGGTCAGGAACGAAAAATGTCCAGTTATCTCCATAAATGACTGATTCATGATCACCAGTATTATTGACCTCTGAATTTTCACTATCTCTGAATCGAGAGGAAGAATGAGATCGTGGAAAACCCCTCAACAGTAAAGGAAGTGGGGCAGATATGGGAGCTCGAGAATCTAAAAATATGTCATACAGTATCACAACTTTCGCATCCACTTGGTGAACAAGTAGTACATTATCTACTACACTCACAGCAATCTTGCTCGAGTAAATAGGCAAAGAACCCTGCATTAGGTGAACATTAAAAAATCATATTAAGTACCACTGCATAGGGATGTCAAAGCATTGCCGAGTTAATATTTAATGCGCACATGCACCTAACTGCTCTTCAGCAAATTTACAGTATTTTTAAGTTTTGACTAAGATGGAAACACAAGGCAGCAATGATAGAGATCTAACAGCAATTAATCAAAATGTACATAGGCTTTGAGATTGGTTACAACACCACTCAAGGTTCTCTTTTATGACTTTCAGACTCTAGAAGAAATTTTAGTCAATAAATACGTTCTGCCTCTACTTGAGCTAATATCTAGTAAGATATTCATAGGGCTCGTTTGTTGCGTGGGATAAGATTGGAATATTTTTAAGAGATGGGATTGAATTGAATTGGATTAATTATAGTGTTATCCCATGTTTGAAGCAACATAAAATGACTAAAATTAGTGTTCTTTTATGTTTGGTATGTTATGGGATTAGACAAAAAATAATATAATACCATATTTGTACAACTATGGACTGGATTACAATTAAGTTATTTTTTTAAAAATGAATCTTGATTTTATCTTATAAATAAAATTATAAAATTTAATTGATTATAATAAAATTGATTTAAAAAATGTTTTGAAAAAAAAAAAAATCATACTTACAAATAAAATCTGCACAAATAATTTTTAACCTTCTAATACAGACCCAAAGAAGCTAAATTGATCAACAATTATGTATATTTTTTCAAATTGACTAGTAAAAATTGTTAAAAATACACCCATAGATTATAGGAAGACTAAAATTATAATTTAATATTTGAAATTTATGAATCATTAACAAAAAATGACAACTATTGTTATGGCCCTTAATAATCCAATTTCGCCCTTATTATTTTATGGAAGCATTCAAAAACATTATTAAAAAAGGACTTTGAATAGTAATGAGCAAAGTGTGCTCAATCTCTGTGCATTCAATATATGCACGTGAGACAAAACAGGGAGCAAGGTTTTTGGTGCTCTCTGTTTGCGTGCACAAGATGATAAAACAGAGACCATGTGATGATGTTGTAGTTTTGTTTATATGCAATCCAACATCAATTCTAGTCTAGTAGAAGAAACAAGATCAATAAAAAGGTGATCAATATGACTATATGAAATGCACGAGATGTGTCTTTTGGCTCAGTTGTTCAACCAAGAGGGATTTTGGTCTCTGTGTAATGTGAAGAAAGATGAAAAAGATGAGTATGGTTGATTTGAATTTGAAAGATGATGTAGTATCTTTTGATTTGCTTCTGAAAACAGCCGAAAAAGCATTGAACGGCCAAGGTTGTTGTAGATCTTTTGAATTGGCAGTACTAGAAAGCATGGAAAGAGCAAATGTTGGTTATTAGATGTTGAGAATTATGTCAGTAACCAGTGTTAGCTGATTGTTAGGAGAATAAAGAGAGAGTTTGTTGTTATCAAAAACTCTTAGTTTAGGTAATTTCGCTTTATCTTTTTTTGAGATAAACTTTGTAGATAAACTTCTCTTTTAAATGGGAAGTTATCTCTTAGTCTTTGTGATGCGATTAGGTTATATAAATAAACAACTTTCTAATTAAGAAAGTTAAGTTGAACAAAACCAGAAGCAATTCCTTTTTTCCTAAAAAACCTCATGGTATCAGAGCAGTACTGTATTGAATAACAAAGTACAGTATGGCTTCACCAAGCTCTTCCTCAGAAATCTCCTCAAATCCAGAACCAAATTCTTCAAACAATGAAGAGGTTTTGGAGAAGGATCTGAAAATAACAACCATCCTCATCTACCCATTACGAGTCATAAACTCAATGGGAATAACTATATCCAATGATCTCAATCTATGAAAATGTTTATGAAAGGTAAAGGAAAAATGGACTATTTGACTAGTGCATTGCCAGCCCCTACGACAGAGGATTCAAGATTTAAGAAATGGGAAGCTGAAAACAGCATGGTTATGTCTTAGCTCACAAATTAAATGACCAATGACAAAAGTGAGAATTTTCTCATCTATGAAATAGCAGAGGAGATTTGGGAGGCTGCTAAGGAGATGTATTCTCAAAATGATAACAGGGCTAAGATAGTCAGTATAGAGAACATGGTTCATGACTTACGGTAGGGTAAGATGACAGTGGCACGGTATTACAACACTCTTACAAGGTTGTGGCAACAAGTGGATATGTATAAGCAACTCAATTGGAAGTGCGCAGAAGATGGTATGCTGCACAAAGAAGTAATCGAAGAAACAAAGATCTATAAGTTCTTGTTTGGTTTAAACCAAAGTTTCGATGAAGTTTGTGGAAGAATTTTGAGTCTCAAGCCACTGTCGAAAATCAGAGATGTTTTATTCGAAGGTTAAACGAGAAGAGAGCAAGAGGAAATTAATGTTAGGTACTCAGAACAAGACTGACAGTGGCACAGAAAGATCAACTTCAGCGGTTCATGGAAATCAACACACTGCAGGTGATAACAGACCAAGAAAGAGGAGACCATGGTGTGATCACTACAAAAAACCAGGCCACATCAAAGAGAAATGTTGGAAGATTCATGGAAAACCACCAAATTGGAAGCCAAATCGACCTCAAAATAACTAAGAAAGTAGTGGAAATCTAGTAGCAAATGCAGAGGGTTAGATTTCAATCAATTCGGTTCTGGCAAGCCAAGAATTGGTGGATTTATTGCAGAAGTTAATTGCGCAAACTACAACCAGTGGGTCTGCTAGTGAGACAGTAGTTGGTGCAGGTTCAATGACGCAAAAAGGTACCTTCTCTTATGCTTTGAACACTGAAAAACACAGGGGTATATCATAGATTATAGATTCAGGGGCATCTGACCATATGACTAGTGATGCATCCAGGTTCAATTCTTATAGCTCTTGCACTGAAAATGTCAAGTTAAAAATAGCAGATGATTCACTATCGAAAGTGGCAGGAACCAAGTCTGTAAGGGTCACGGAAGATATAACCCTTAACTCAGTCTTATTTGTTCCTAATCTCAATTGTAATCTGCTGTCTATTAGCAAAATATCAAAGGAACTAAATTGTCTGACCAAGTTTTTCCCTACATACTATGTTTTTCAGGACTTGGACAGTGGGAAGAGGATTGATAGTGCTGAGATGCGTTCAAGGCTATACTTTCTCATGAGCAATAATTCTCTAGTTAGACAGTCTTATTCAACTAGTGTTTTAAGGTTCAAGAGTCAATCTAGTAGTCATGTTAGCAATAATAAAGCTAATGTTGTAATGCTATGGACACTTTAGATTGGGACATCCCAATTTCTTGTACTTAAGAAGGCTATTTCCTTCCTTGTTTGATAATAAAAATTCAAATTTATTCCGATGTAAAATTTGTGAATTGTCAAAACACTCTCGAAATTCATATTCAATTCAACCTTACAAATCATCAAAACCCTTCATAATAATTCACAGTGATGTTTGGGGACCTTCCTAGATCAACAACATCACAGGGTCAAAATAGTTTGTGTCATTCATAGATGATCACACTAGGTTAGCATAGATTTTCTTGATGAAGGAAAAATCTGAGGTTGACAAAATTTTTAAGCATTTTAATAACATGATAAAAACACAATTCCAAGAAAAAATTCAAATTTTGGGAACAGACAATATCAAAGAATTTTTTACCTCATCATTAAATGGCTACCTATCTGTTGAAGGAATTATTCATCATAGCTCATGTGTGGATACTCCTCAATAGAATCAGGGTCGCAGAGAGGAAAAATAGGCATCTTTTAGAAGTAGTTAGAGAATTAATGTTTTCCTCAAATGTTCCAAAACATTTTTGGGGAGAAGCCATTCTCACAACAACTTATCTCATTAATAGGCTACCATCGAGGATCTTAAATTTTGAAACTCCATGTCAAGTTTTTAGAAAATTTTGTCCTTCAAGTCGAGTTATTTCTCACATTCCTATGAAAGTTTTTGGTTGTACAGCCTTTGTTCATATTCACTCTCAGTTTAGAAGCAAATTGGATCCTAGGACAGTAAATGTTCACTCTCAGTTTAGAAGCAAATTAGATCCTAGGGCAGTTAAGTGTATTTTCTTGGGTTACTCAGCTACCCAAAAGGGTTATAAATGTTATTCTCGCATAACTAAGAGGTTTTATGTCACAATGGATGTAACTTTCATGGAAAACAAACCTTTTTACACCCAACAACCAGAAATGATAAGCGCGTTGAATTTAAGTCAGCTGAAACCAATCCTTGTTTATTTTCTGATATTTTTTACCTTCCTAGTGATCAATCTTTGAGTCAACAACCCTTGTCAAATCAGATTCCCGCTGAACTAGAAAACATACACACAGATCAGGCATGTGAGTCAAGTGTTAACTCTAAAATAACCAAACCTGGACCAGATTTGACTCCCTCAAACATAGGTAAACCAGAGTTGATTGCCTATACTAGGAGAAATAAAGCAAAAAGGGAAGTAGAAGGTTTGGAACATCTCAAATCAAGTCAAGAATCTATACCAGCAGTTCAAGAACCTGACCAGAAAGACACACTTGATGATAGCCAAGAGATGGAACCTATGCAGGAAGATAAAGACAGTGATTCAAATAAAGATTTACCTATTGCATTAAGGAAATGGGGTAAGAGATTGTAGATCACAGCCTCTTTATCCTATAAGTAAGTATGTCTCCTATGATAGATTGTCCTCCAATTTTAGAGATTTTATTGCCAATATATCGGAAGCACAGTGCAAGAAGCTATGGAAATACCTGAATGGAAGGCTGCCATTGATAAAGAAATTAAATCCTTAAAGAAGAATGGTACATGAGATATAACCAAGCTTCCTATAGGCAAGAAACCAATGGGTTGTAAATGGATATTCACAATCAAACATAAGGCTGATGGGAGAATCAAACATAAGGCTGATGGGAGCATTGATCGATACAAAGCTCGTTTAGTTGCCAAAGGGTATACACAATCCTATGGTATTGACTACCACGAACCGTTTGCGCCGACAGCAAAACTAAACTCGATACAAGTCCTTTTGTCTTTGACAACAAATTTGAACTGGTCTTTACATCAACTTGATGTAAAGAACACACTTTTAAATAGTAATCTGGCAGAGAAAGTGTATATGGAAGTTTCTCCTGGGTGTGAAGAGCAAAACAGTCCAAAGGCAGTATGTAGACATTGGAAATCACTCTACGGACTAAAATAGTCCCCTAGAGCATGGTTCGACAGATTTACAAAACCTATAAGGAAGATTGGTTTCTCTCAATGCCAATTAGATCATACCCTCTTCATGAAGCACTCTTAAATGGTAAACTTACTCTCCTTATAGTTTACATTGATGATATTGTTCTAACAGGTAATTTTGAAAAGGAAATTCAAGAGTCGAAAGGTTATCTCGTAAAGGAGTTCGAGATTAAGGACTTAGGGAACTTGAGATACTTTTTGGGCATGGAAATAGCATGCCCAAAACAAGGCATTTCTGTGTGTCAGAGGAAGTATACATTAGATTTGTTGAAGGAAACCATGATCCTTGACAGCAAGCTAGCAGAAACTCCTAAGGATTCTACAATGAAGTTGGGGACTATGGAAGACAGCGAACCTATAGACAAGGGAAGATTTCAGAGGCTGGTTGGACGCTTGAATTTATCTCTCTCACACAAAGCCAGATATAAGCTTTGTTATGAGCTCCATAAGTCAGTTTATAAACAACCCAACAGAGGAACACATGAATGGAGTGTTTAGAATACTGAAATTTCTAAAGATGACACCAGGAAAACGGTTGTTTTTCAAGAAGGAAACCGATCAAAGTCTTGAGATTATGTCACATACTGACTCGGGCAGGTTCAATAGTAGACCGTAGGTCCACTTCTGAACATTGTACATTCGTTTTGGGTAATCTAGTCACCTGGAGAAGTAAGAAGCAAGCTGTCGTTTCTAGAAGTAGTGCAAAGGCAGAGCTGAGAGCTATTACACATGGACTTTGTGAAAGTCTATAGGTTAGAAGACTGCTAAATGAGTTAAAAATAAACATCACAAGTCCAACCAAGTTGCTGTGTGATAACAAAGCTGCCATCAGCATGGCAAAAGACCCAGTCCATCATGACAAAACGAAACGTGTCGAAATTGATCGACATTTTATAAAAGAGAAGATTGAAAGAGGAGTTGTAAGTCTGGACTACATACCAACCTCGGAACAGACTGCAGACGTACTTACAAAGGCTCTACCAAGAGTAATTTTCGAAAAATTAAGCTCCAAGCTGGACATGGTCAATATATATGACCCAGCTTGAGAGAGGGGAGGGAAGGGTAGAGGGGTTGGCGAGTTGAGAATTATGTCAGTAACAAGTGTTAGCTGATTGTTAGAAGAATAAAGAGAGTTTGTTGTTATAAAAAACTCTTAGTTTAGGTAACTTTGCTTTATCTAGTTTTTTGAGATAAACTTGTAGATAAACTTCTCTTTTAAATGGGAAGTTATCTCTTAGCCTTTGTAATGTGATTAGGTTGTATAAATAAACAACTTTCTCATTAAGAAAGTTAAGTTGAATAAAACCAGAAGTAGTTCCTTTTTTCCTAAAAAACCTCATTAGGCAACAAGAAGAAGCTTT
The DNA here is from genome assembly GCA_021234005.1 of Nephelium lappaceum. Taxonomy (NCBI): domain Eukaryota; kingdom Viridiplantae; phylum Streptophyta; class Magnoliopsida; order Sapindales; family Sapindaceae; genus Nephelium; species Nephelium lappaceum. The sequence continues at coordinate 9,005,827 of CM038011.1, forward strand.
GCAGAAGCAGATTGATAATGATGGGTCTGAATTTGTCCACCTCTATTTCAAAATACCTAGAAAACCCAGATGCCCAAAAATAGCTGTAAGAAACGAGAAACATTACCTTCAATTAACAATCAATGGAGACAAAAGTTTTGGAGTAGCAGCAGAAACCAATTTTCTTGAAGAGGGAGGAGAATTGGAAAAGCAAATGGAAGAAGGAAGATAAGAACCGGTAGATGGGAGAAAGGGGAAAATTTTAGTAAAGGGATAAATAATCCCATATGTCTAGGGGGGCTAATTTTATCCTATGATGATGGGATAAAATAGGCCAAAGAGATCGAACTCACCAAACAAGAGAGACTAGGACTAAATTAAGTCCTAGTCGGCTAGTCCTATCCTGTGTAACCAACAGGGCAAAAAACTATCAAGTATGCATAAAAGATAAATAATATGTGGAGCTAAGGTTCAGAATTCTTGGGTATCTTATGTCATATTAACTACATTAGGCACTAAACTATCCAATGATGCTTCTTCTAGAATTTTTCTTTTTCCTAAGTAACCGACTCCTCTCACCCTATAAAGTTAGTTGTCTCCCCAAGTAAGGCTAAGGTTTAAACTGTCTTACCCTCACCTCTAAAGAAAGAAAGAAAGATGCAATTGGGGAAAGAAAAGGGCAGGGAGAAAGAAAGATGCAATTGGGGAAAGAAAAGGGCAGGGATTCGTGGTGGAGGAAAGCATTGATGATGATGATTTTGAGTGTCCTTTGTCAACATGATCTTTAAATACCATGCACTTATGGGTGAGAAAGGGGTAACCCCATGTCGTCTATTAATCATCCAGTTACAAGGTAGATGGTTAAGCATCACGGTTTCCAGGATGAAGGGTTTAAAATTGGATGGATCAAAGAATCAGGCTAATCATATCAACTCTTAACAAAATCTCTGAAACTTTTTATACACAAAACTATCCTTAAAGAGGTTAGGAGGTTTGTGTGCATCAACTATCAAGTGCAAATAATTGTTTGCAGGTTAAGGGTATATAAAGAAAAATCAATTTATACAAGGCTAAGAGAAATGTTAGATAAAAGTGGTAATGCAATTCAGCATCAAGCAAGATGCCATTCCTTTGGACCAATTTCAAGATTTAGGTGAATTAACTCCTCACATTTTTGGCAGCAACTGTTAGAAACGCACATAAATGTTGAGCTTCTTGCATTATCCATGCAACAAAGGAGTTCGTTCTAAGTAAATTGCCCCATATCATCTCAACAGATTTTCTCCAGAATTTGCAGACCGATTGTTCTAGTGCTACCTCTCGAACCAGAAAGACAAAAATGACTTAAAATTTTTGCTTTTCCTATGATTCTCCTAAAATGTTTAGACCTTATTTATTTATATTAACCAAACCCCAAGTCTAACCCCACTCAAATGGAAAACCAAGCCCCTGCACGCCCTAGTGTGAGTGACTTTAGAAGTCAAGACTTATTATTCCACTGATTTGTAGGTCGGATTTGCCTTTTACTGAAGACTAAATTGTACTGAAAACAAAATTATTAACTTATTGATGACTAGATAAGTTTTTTCTACTGAAATCTGAAAATAAGTGGTAAAGTTGTTTATTTTATTCATAGATAAAAAGATCTTTAAAAAATAGTTTTATATTTATACCTTTTTAACTATTAATTGTTATGCATCTACATTTTGATATATTGAATACAAACAAAACAAAAGGTTGAATAAATTCTAAAACAAAATTATTTAGTTATTAACAATATCTCAAAATTTAATTTTATAACTAATAATGTCAACTAAAAAAAAATGAATTTATAAATAATTTTAAAACTAATTTTCATATAATACAATTTAAATAGTTGAGATATCAGATGAGGCAATTATAAAAAAATAAAAGCAAAGAGTTTCGGGTTATAGCTTAGGATAAATTTTGAAACTAGGTAAATTTATGGGAATACTTCCATGTGAAACTAAGTGGTTTTTCACTTAAAGTTAAGTGAAAAGTAAAAAAACTTATATTTATATATACATAAATATTTTTGTTCCATGGTTTTAGCATATTTTTCAGTTATCTTTTCACTTAATTAAACAAACAAAATCGGCGAAGGAGTCTACTTCAAACCCTAAGTCCAAATTAAAAAACAAATGCCTCAGTATGAGAAAAAATCTCTTCACTTCTTGTTTTGCTCTTCCCTCTATCATGATGTTGCAAGCACACACAAGAATATAGATCTCTCTGGCTTCACAAATCTTTATTTCCTTCATTTCTTGTTATTTTTTTAATTATTATCCACTGAGCTCTCATTATAGATCATGATAGCTTCAACAAGGTTGTTTTTCTCTTGTTTAATTATTGCAACTTCCTTTCTACTGAGAGAATCATATACAATAGTTACATTAAGAATCAAATAAGCATTAAAAAGCCATCAGTATAAGTAGTCTAGAAAACCATTTTCTGCACCAGCTCACTGTTTACGTATGGCCAACATAGATTCTTTTGCACTTTTTCAATTTGCTTTGCATGGTTGAAATCTACGGGTATGTTCAATACTGTTTGTCGACATGTTTATTCATTTTTCAATTTAAAGAATAGAGGTAAAACACATTTACTACGGAAGTTTACAAAATCAAATATGAAAACAAAAACTTCATTTTCTACTTTTAACATAAAAAAGCGGAAAAAGCCTAAATCACCTTTTTGTTTAATCACATCACATTTCGCTTTTCAAACAAACCTCAATTTGTTCCATCCCATGTCTGGTCTTTTTCAACCCAATTGACATTGACTAACACTAAACACCCCAAGAAATAAAAAATCAAAGTTCTAAATCCCTCGTCTTTTCAACTATATTTCATTTCTTTTAAGGAAAAAACAGTACATGAACAAAGAAAAAAAATTACTGCAACATCTGATTATTTTACAAACCTCCTAATGGATAATTTCTCTTCATGGTACTGGTAGAAAATTAATGGGAATGACTTCAAAAATCAAACACTTCAGACTTGCTTCCTTCAATGTTTTATGGTTTCTGCTTAGAGTTGAAAACCAGGCTCTAGAATAAACCATTGACATTGTCTTTTTTTTTGGACATTATTTTGACAAGTAATGTTTGGTGACTGGAAAAAGCAATAAAGTAAAGTAGAGAGAATATGAACAAAGATTAGAGAAAGCCTTTTACACTTGTATAAAATGCCTGTTTTATCAAAAACATCATTATAATATTAAATTTATAAAATTTGTTCTGTTTAATTTTTTAGGTCAAAAATGAATACTCAACAGATGAAATGAAATTTTATTAATTTTATAAATTAGATAAAATAGATAAGAACTAAACTTTAATAAAGGAAAAACTGATTAATATAATTTTTTGGAAAAAATTTTCCAGATTCATTTTGTGTTTTATCTTGTTTAACAATGCCTTTTATTTTGGCTTAGTTTATTTTGTTTGATGATATTGATACTAAAGAAGTTTTCACTGGTTTTATTTTTAAGAAAATATTACCAAATGCATTTTCAGATTAAAAAATATAAATTCAATTTAATGCTTTCATTTCATAAGCTTGTTCTCCGAAAATAGAACCAAAAATGATACTGAATTAAAGAACAAATCATGCCAAGTGACAGTTTCATAAGTATGTTTTTTCCACAAGCTACCTTGCATCGCCTGAAGACCATGATTTTCAGAAAAAACATGCAAGTGACCGAACTTTGTGAAGTCTAGGGATAGAGGTCTATCAAATCATAACACCTTAAACAAGAGCCTCACATATCCAATATCTCAATCTTAAGAGTGCAGTAGAGCATGCTCATCAATTTTATGTTTAAGGTTCCAAAATCTCATATATCCATTTCAAAATTTGCAGATCAAAATGAAGATAAGCTTAGAAAAATAACATCACTTGCATAATTAGCTGCCAACACATCTCATATGCAACTTAGAGGTTTATCAAAATGTATGAGCAAGAATGTACCTGTTGTACAACAGCATCACGGTAAAATCTATATGAGTGGAGTAGCATTGCAACTCTATCAACCTGTAAGCAGTAAATCCTGCCGTACCTGCAAATATCAAGAAGGCTTAAGATTTGACTTCTGTAAACAATGAAATTTATTTAGAAATTAGACTAAGCTTAAGTAACCTACACAGTGACAATAAAGACATCTTCAGCATCTAGGACAGGCTTACTGTTAACCTCAGGCCTAGCCATCGTCATTTCAAATTTTGGCAAGCGAATCATCCCAGCAGATGAGAGCTCAAGAAGAGAAAACAACCATATCAAAGCAATGATAAAGATTGATAAACATAGGACACTCCCACAGTTAATTGATTGATTCTTTTCCTTTCCCACTGAGATAGGATATTCAGTAAGTTCTGAATAATAACCATGTTCAATCATAAAAGAATAATCATTTCCTTGACATGGTGAAACATTTATGGTAAGACTCCTAACCACTGTTGATTATATACAATTTTTTAAACTGGAATACATAATCTGAGATATACATCTTCAACCCAAATGTTTGCACAGTATTGCACCAATTACATGGTATTGAAGCCAATTTTACCAGGAGAGACTCGTTTCATATCCTCTCAGGTTTCTTAGTTGAGCCAATTTTACCAATATTTGTGTTTGTTCCTTCATTATAAATTTCAAATTTGCATTTCTATTTGAGATTTCTTCATGCGTCAAGCATGCTGTCTTATATGTGAAGAGGTGAGATAGAACTTAATATTATTGTTTGGATCTTGACTATAAACTTAAATTTTTGGTTCAAGTTACAAGATTATTGATTTCTAAAAACCTTTTTTCAAATTGGCGCAGAATGATTATAAGATAGTACAAAACTATGTGTAGATTTATCCTAAATTAAGGTATTTTTCTTTTTCATTTTTTAAATTTGCAAACATTAAGTGGCCATTTGGATGCACTTTCAAAACAATTTTTCTGTTTTAAAAGACACAAAACAGTTAAAAATTTGTTTGGCTAGCTGTTTCTGAAAATGGAAATAATTGTTTTTTAAATTACAACTAAAAAGTTGAAATAGCAATGCTTCTATCGTTTTTAAAATGGTATTTTTTTAAACTATTATTAAAAATGAGAATGATGTTTTTAAAAATGGCGATTTTTTTAAAGGTTTAAAAATGTTGATTTGGGAGTAGTGTTTGTTAAAAATAGTAAACTAAAACTAAAACAACGTAAATGTATTTGGTATTGTTTGAAAATTAGGTAAAATAATTGTTTGGAGAGAAAAGTTAATGATTTGCTTTGAAAACGATGAAAACAATAAATTTTTATATTAAATTTTAGTTATTAGTTTGAGAACATTGTTTTTCATTAAAACAAAAAAACAAAAAACAAAAAACAAAAGACAAAAATTAATTACCAAAACATGGCCTAAGTATGCTTCTTAACTTCAAGTCAACATCATACTGCATCATAAGACAACTTAAATAGAACTGGTACTTGACATTGAAAAAAGAAAAATGATAATTACATATCCCACCAATGTTAAGTCAAAGGAAAAGTAAATCTGGTGAACAATTCAAAGGACTACATCACCATTCTTGAGTTTAGAGCAGAATAAGGTGGAGATTTTGGGGCAGGCAATTAAAGAGTTTGAAATAAGATATTTATTTCTTCAAATATGGTTTTAAAGTCTTTTTCTAGTATACAATTTGCACATATGGCCCAGTATGCACAACAGTTTTAAAAAAGTAATAGCACTCCAAAAATAAAGGAATTGTGGTATCTCAACCAATTTTCAAGACCATTTTACATGATACAAACACCTGTAGCTTTAGAAAAACATCATCTGAAATAATTTAAATAAATTATACCTGAAATCCAATGAAAGTCCTGCACTGCATTCCTGAAGCAAGAAGAATCAACCGACTTTCATGTGTGTAGACATACCAGCTCACATTAGATTTCCTTGTCTCCACCAAGTCAAGTGATTTTGAGACAGAATTGTAAGCAAACAAGTCCAGCCCACTACAAATAAACTTCATTTAGTAAATTGAATACACATGAACCTTAAGAACCAATAGAAGTTTTGAAGGAAAATAACAAGTATAGTAAAAAAATCAAAACAGAGAAACTCAGGGCAAGGTTGAACACATAGGAGAGGTGATAATTACACAAGATTTCCTAAATGTTTGGTTTACAATATCTTTCCAGAGAAGATAAAAGGACAGGAAAACTTGCCCATACCTGGTCTTTACGATTACAATATCACACAGAGGACAGTCTGTCCAAAAAAATCCCAGTATATTCTCTGACTCTAACCGGCACCTCTGGCAGAAAGTTTCCTTAGTTTCTCTATTGTAAAACTCTATCTCAGTGCTGGATCGTTGCACTGCTATAAACTTTGCATCTAGAGAAAATCGAATATGTAAGATTGGCCCTTCGCTTATTGAATCACAGGTAGGGGTGAAATGAGGATTAAAGGGAACAGTTTTCCACGAAAAGATCTACACAAAAAAGGTTGCAATAAGATTACGCAACCACCAAGTCAAGCAGTTAAATGTTAATTAATTATCCACTGCAAGAATTCATTATGATAGTCCAAATCAGACAAATTACCTGATCAGACGTTGATGAGATGAGTAACTTATTTCCATCATCATAATGTAAACCCCTAGACCCCGGAACGCTGCAATGAAGAGGCGGATACTGTATATAAACATGTGATAGAGCACCTGATCCACCTAAGCCAATGCTAAGCTGTGAACTTGATGCTTTTCCTGACATGTCTCCTAACTTATCTTCCTTTCAACCTTACAAACAAGATAGAGTAGACGGTAGCAGGCACGCCAAACCCTATGCTTAATTCATATATGCTTTTAACACAGCTGTCCAGACTTGCCCCAACTCATTTGCCTTTCGACCTTACTCACCCAAGATGGTTGGATCAGAATGTATTTGAGACAGTCTGAATCCAAGCTTATATGTTTTTATAACACAGTAAAAGGAAAAATGCAAGGTAAGGAGCATATCAGTGGGACAACGACCCATATACTAGAGCTTAAGGTGCATTGCTAATCCAGAAAAAAAAAAAAAAAAGGTACATTTGTTAGTGATTGTTAGAGAAAAATACCTTTTTCTTGAAGCTTTAACGAAGATGCTTGCCCTATTCAGAATATGCCTCCGGATATTGACAAAAACTGATTAAATGCTTAAGCTTTTCCTCGAAGCTATTAAGCAAGAGAAAACAATAAAATGTTAACAGCAGTATCTTCTAGAAATGAACAAACATCAAGGATTATACTTTCTTATAAAGTATAACAACATAATTTGTCCTGTCACACATTGAAATATATCATTTCGCAATTCTAGAATATGATACCATATTCTGCATACAATTCTTTAATGCAAGAAATTGTTTCAAACACATATCATGTTCAACTTCAGGAACTTTTGCAGCAACACAACCCCCGTATTCTTTTGCCTGCAAACAGTAATGTTAATTTTAATACAAATAACAATGGCAGTACACATATTCCAAAAACTTAGCTGATACATGTATGGCAAATGCAGTCATACATTTTCTTTTACAATCAAAAGAAAATGGCCAATATCAGCAATATTTCAGTAATAATAGCTTGTTAGGCAAACAAGGTTATGCATAGGCTTTGTGATGGAAAAAATGAGAGGACCGACCTCAATCAGTTTAAGAGAGTTCTGTCTCCGGGTTAAACTACAAGCTAACTCACTAAGATACTTGACAAAAGTATTTGCACAAGTAAATTCAGTACACTATTGAGCAATTTTATAAACTTCAAGGTGAGTTCAAGGCAGGTCCTCTCACAAAACTTGTTAGACTTTTATTTTATGGAGGGCTAACAATGAATATTCTTCAAAGACTTTCAGGCTCTACAAAAAATCTAGGTCAACAAAAAGTATATGCTTCCTCTACTTGTACTAATGTCTAGTTTAGATTATTAGTGAGAAGTTTCTCGAAAGGCATCAAACTTATACGACAACAAGTAGTAGAACCAGGTTCTACTCAGATAGGCCACACTAGACTTTTCGACGAAACTTCTTCAAGAACATTTTCTCTTTCTTGAATACTAATATGGTAGAAGTACTCTAAAGTCTAAAGGAGCCTCATTAATACATATTGTAAAATACCATCCATTTCGTAACCAGCAAAATGTCCAAGAAAGACAGAACCTATGTACTTTGCTATTAACACACAAAAGGTTTTTGAATTACGTAATTATTAGGACTTCATTGATTCCAGCAAATAAAAATTAACAGCACATAAAATTCATGAGTTGCCTATCCCAAGTTCTTGTAGACAAGACAGTAATAGCTATAAGGTTCTTCTAGCACATATGAAGTATGCATAACATCTTCCAATTTCGTAAATCAAAGCTCGGTGACAGACCTGGACTGAACAATTCACTAAAATGCGCCTAAGTGTAGAGGTAGTAATATTCTTGTCTTTCATGTCCACACAACTGCAAAACAAACGTCAAACGCAAACCAAAAAAAAAAAAAATACACTTGTTTATGTGAAATCAATCCAATCCGATGTAAATAAGCAGCACTTCACAACAAAAATTTCAATACATAGATGGCTAGGAAAAAGTAATAAACCCTAAATGAATGATCAAACAAGCTTTGATTTAGTTGTAAAATCAAAATTAATATTCATTGCTCGAATGAAACGAGATCACTAGAATAATTCAAGTATTGATTAACACAACAAGTGTGTATGCATACCTGGAGAACCGATCATTTGCGTCAGGAGACAAAACGGTAAGGGTTTTCCTACACTTTATATAGGGCTATCTTTGATTTCCTAACTAACAGTCTAAAATGGGGGGAATTACCCGCAGGATCCTAAGGAAAGGGAAAATTGTGCTGGTGATGACACTTTTTAAAATTTACTGATTGGTGTATCTGATCAGCGTTGACCGCTGTTAGTTAAACAGTGGTCATAACGTAATCAGGGCATAATTGTCTTTTTGCTTCAAAATTACTATACCTTATAACATCAATAAATAAATGAATCTAGCTACCATATCAAATCACTAACCTTATCTCTCAATTGGAGCTCTTGAATTGGTTTTAATAACTACATTTACAATCAATTCAAAGACTCTCATTGAGCAATAAAGTTAATGGTTGGATAAGGTAGTCAAACCCTAAATAATATTATTACTATTTATAATATATTATGATTTTTTTTCATTTCTTCATCATATTCAATGGTGTCATCTTCAACCTCTTCTTCTTTATCTTTTACATAGCAAAACATCAACTTTTCCAACATCATAAAATACAAAACCATTTTTTTGCTTCAACTTACATTCCACAAACACACACACACAGCCCCTCTACCCCCCCCCCCCCCCCCCCACCCAAAAAGAAAAAACGAAACATCTTTTACAAATCAAATTCAAGATTTTAAAAAAAAAATGAAATTATAAAAAAAGCTAAACTTTAGATATCCATTATTGTTATTTTTAAAATTTTGTATTTCTATTTATAAATTACTTTAATAATTAATTAAAACAATATAAAAGATTAAGGGCATTCAGATCATGCTAATCAATGTTAAAAATTAGGGTCATTTAAGTCTTTTCATTAAAACGGTTAGTCAAACAGTTAACCTTTTTTTATTCTTTTGAAACATCATGCTATGTATTAACACATAAACGACATACAAGATGGCTTGGCCAAAGCCGTTCCTCCTTGGAGGAAAAGGCACGGCGAACAAGTGTGTGTGCCACTTGGTTACAGACTCTTGGGACTGAATGACATTTAGACACACCTACAGCCTGAAAAAGAACCTTAACATCTTGTAGAACTGGAAACATAGGACTCCACCCAGAATTCTGATCCATGATTTGAGCCACCACATTGACTGCATCTGGTTCTAAGCAAGGGACCTGGAGGTGCTAGTTTTTGGCTAACATGAGTCCTTCTCTAACAGCTAACAACTCTCCTATTTCTGCATTAAAGTGCCCCTGTACTGGCTTTGAAAGGGCAGCAACTACATGGCCTTGATCATTTCTGATTGCAGCACCTATCCCAATCCAAGAACTCCCTGGTTTCGCAGCCACATCCGTATTTAGTTTAAGTTCTGAGCGGGGAGGAGGGGACCAAGAAAGCTGGGCTGTTATACCTGCAGAAGACGAGTGAATAACTGTAGCTTTTTGAGGAGACTGATATTCTGTCAACAATTCCATACCCCATTCCACCTATTCTGAATTGCCACGGGTCCTTCGCTCATGAAGGGCCTTATTACCGTTGGTCCACACGCACCACATAATCATGCAGAACGCTTCCCAGGAGGACTTCGAGAGTTTATTCAAAAGGGCATTAAAAATTTCCAAGCACGGGAAGCCTTTCGTTTGTTGAATGAGCGACCAGAAAGTGGTACTTGACCACACCTCGCTAGCCATTTTGCACCAAAACAGCACATGTAGCACATGCACCAAAACAGCACATGTACCAAAACAGCACAAGTTCTCTACTTAGTCAACCTTAACTAGGTAGAGAACTACAAATAAGGTATTAATCTATGAATTTAAGAAAAAAAAAATGCGATCATGAGAAAGTTTTTCATTTTTGTTAGGTAGCTGCCCGTAATTCCCCATCTAAAATGTGAAATCGTGTTTGATCAGTTGCTTGGTAGACACAGCGATGACGGCCTGAGAAACTGCCACGTTAGCTGTAGCAACTTGTACTTTTGTGGCAGTTGAGTTGGCCCATTTACAGAAATTATTAAAGTGTAGCCTCACTCAGCTCATATATATTTGAGTTGGGCTTTGGCCCGTCTCGTAACAAGGCAGAATTACTTTAGCTTTTAAATAAACATAATAATACGTTACCGAAATTTTACTCAAATGATATGTTAATCTTATTTATAACTACCATATTATCAAAATATTATTATATAATTAAGATGGTTACTGCATAACATCTTGTCATATCATTTAGGTAAATTTTTCAGAAATATAGCATTATTCTTTAAATAATTATTATTAGTTGTGGTGAAAAAATAATCTGTTGTATATTTGTCATATTGAATTTCCCTTGTTTGGCTTTTTAAAGACAATCTAAAATACTAAATAATATTAGGCCTGTTCAATTTGATTAGTCCATTGTTAATTTATAAAACTAATTCAAAAGTAACAAGTAGTTGTAGGCTTTTACGTCAATTATGTTGTAAGATCTTAATGATCACAGCTTAATCAATTGGCTGTTACATTGAATTCTTACCTTAAAAGTCATATTAGCCTTACAAACACACATATTAGCTTTTGTTGTTATTAACCTAGAATTCAAGTGATAAGAATAAGAATAAGAATAAAAAAAAAAATTATTGATTTATTAGATTTTGACTGCGGATAACTTCTTTTCGTTTTCAACAATTCACGTAAGTATGAATTAAGATAAAACCTATGAGTATAATAACTATAAGAAAAAACCTTAAGAGAGGAAAAATGGGACCTCACCACCCTTCAATGCATGGTGTTCTTTGTCTCATCATCACCCTAGATAGTGTAGATGTTATTGATTGTGTAGTAATTTATATTTTAATCAAATATCTTAAATCATTCAATGTGATTTAATAGTAAAAAACTCTCATTCAATTTGAAATAATGTTCTAAGTTTTAGTCACATTGGTGATAAATCTTGCTATGTTTCATTTTCAAATTGTTGCTGCATATAATATTTAGAAAACCAAATGATCGAACACCTTAAATAAGTTGCATATCCATCTCCAAAGCCTCCATCTTCAACATGATTTATAAAAAAGACAATCAATATTTGATAACACAAAATCAAGCTACTTTCATGATATCTTCTTATTATTTTGGTTTGCCAATTGCCATTTATGCAACTTGAATTTGGTGAACAAAGCATTTAGCTTCCTTCATTTTGTTCAAAGCCCCACTTCTCTTGAATTAGTTTATCAATATTGATTTTTCTTTCAGCAAAGATGCAATGTTTTGAATTAAAAAGATCATGGTTTTCCAAAAAAATAAAATAAAATTAAAAAGATTATGATTTTCTACTCTGTCCTATCAACATGCCTCATTTGAAATTACACAAATGTACAATCAAAGTTGCACGACCTTTAAGAGTATTAGGTAGTGCAACTGTGCAGGCACCATTAAAAAAAATCGGATAATGATTTCAAATTGATGGGATGTCACTGAAGCCACAAACTTGACTTGACTCGTATTGTTTGGTTGGAATTGGAAACAAGTGATAAAGCAAACAGAAAGTATTGCGCGTAGTTACTTTTTGCTTTGTGTCGTAATAATGAGAAAGAGTTGGTTGCGGAGTAGGCCCAAGCATCTGCTGATAATGAATAATATTAGTTAGACCAACTCATTATATCTTATAATCTTCGGATCTGTCTTATTCTTTCGCATTCTTAGTGCATTTACATGATTTAGGCCCACATTTCAAACGTTAATTATAACAGCTTGAAATTTATTTATCTTTTATCTATATGTTATTACAACTTACAAGGTAATTTAGGAATTTATTGGAATCTGTTAACATTAAATAATGTATGTATGAGTCAAAAATTTACTTATATAATGTCTAGATATATTTATTTTCACATTAAAAGATAGACCTAATAAACTTAAACCCTTGTTATAAATATTAAAAAAAAATAGATTAATCACTAAACGTATGGGTGGCGCATCATTTTTGTGATTATGCAATCCTTTTTTTAATAAAGTAAAAAAGGCTATATCTTTTGTCCAAAGTGAAAACCAAGTGGGGTCTCTCGTTTGAAAAAAGAAACATACAATCAATATCGTGTTTGCTGTTTTTGTCATAAGTTTTAATTCGTGTTTATCTTAAATTCTTGATTTAACTTGCACTTGTTCACACCACCATCCAATTTAAATTTGATAGTAGAGAATATCCATTCACCCTTATAATATTTCAATTTTGAGCTGTTTTACTATAAATATTACCTAAGTAATAAACACTTGCATCTAGTTATGTTTTAAGGTATTTTTTATTTTTTATTTTTGGGAAAGACATAACAATATTATAAATCAACTAGCTAATAGCTAGAGAATCAGCCATTACACAATATTCAATGTCTTGAGAATGGTCATTTCATTCAATGATTGAAAAATCAATAATATCTTTGATATTTTTATAAATTAAGGATATCGATATTAATATTGGATGTAATATCTGTTTATAAAATATCTTAAAAATTTTTGAAAATATCCATGATATTTTCATAAAATATCGATATCGATGAATAAGTATAATTTTATAAATTATGGGAGAAGTTTATGTGAATTTTATTAGGGAGATATTTATAATATATCTTGTATGTTTGTGTAAAAAATGAGAAATTGATATATTCACTAATATTTTCATCTACCTTTTTGTTTTTTTTTTTTCTAATTAATTAACAAGTTATGTACACATATTTTACTTTTTATCTATGTTAATGTTAATAATTTCCAAATAAACCATTTTACATTTTATTTGTATTAATTTTAATGGATTCCGAACAAACTCTGTAATAATCTATAATTTATGAAATCACATTCTAATTTATTTTTAATTGTTTTTAAACAAACATATTAGGCTAACATATTCTTTTTCAAACAAGAATTAGTAGTAAGATTTTTATGATTTTTGTTGAAAGGTAAAAAAAAAAAAAATGTTTAAAGGCTTATCTATTCTTTTTTGTTGTATGCTAGAGATAAGATAATAAAAAATTTTAAGAAGAAACTTAACTCTATGATCTATCCCTACTTTAAGGAATCACCTAACCATGCTCCTATCTCTAAGGATCAATACAATCTGCTGTTACATTTGAATTTTCCACGCTCCTCAAACTAGTGAATAAACATCTACCAGCCTGAATATAACTTATTGAAAGCTTGCAGCTGGCAACCCTTTGGTTAAGACATCTACTAACTATCCTCTAGTTGAAACCTAAGGTGTACAAATCAGTCCATTCTCTAATTTTCCCTATCTAAATTGTCTATCCACGTCAATATACTTGGTTTCATCATGCTGTAATGGATTGTACGCAATGCTAATGATAGATTTATTATCACAATACAATCTCATAGGTACCTCCCATTTAATATTTAAACCATCCAATATGATCTTCAACCACAACAGCTAATATATCCCTTGTGCAAAAGCTCGAAACTCAACTTCTGCATGTGAACGTGCAGCTACATTATGCTTTTTACTCCTTCATATCACAAGATTACCCTTAGAAACATACAGTACCCTATAGTAGACCTTCTATCTAGTATTGATATAGCATAATCAGCATCCGCGTAACATTCAACTAACAGCCTAGCATTCCTCTTGAATAAAATCTCTTTTCCTGGATAAGCTTTTAAATAATAAAGTATTCGATAGGTAGCTTGCAAATGTACTTCTTAAAGGTTGTGCATAAACTAACTTACCATACTAATAGCATATGCAATGTCTGATCAGACATGAGATAAGTAAATGATTCTACCAATCAGCTTTTGATACATCTCCTTCTTGAAAGATAGGGAGATACATGATCACTTATGCAAAGAAATAGTGTATGTCTTTGCACAATGTCTTGACAGTAATAAAAACATTAGATTGTTCTTATTTGTCATTTGTACCCTTATATTATAAAAATATACCTATAATATTTACTAATATTATCTTAGTGTTTATAATATTTTATTTAAAATACATAAATTAATTACTGAAAGTAAATATAAATCCACAAAATACTTTTTATAAATTTAATTTTCTTAAAAAAAAAAAACACATCTCCATCAGTAGATATGAGGCCACCATATTCCCTACAGCGGGAGGTTGGCTCTCGATGTGACCTATGAATGGAAGGATAAAGGTTGTGATCCCCTCACAATGATAGTGGGAGGAGACCGGTCTCTATTAACTTAGCTTAGTTTGTTGACTTGAAAACTTTTTCTTGATTATGATATTTTTTGTAATTATTTTATGTTAGAATATTATTTTAGGAAGTTACTATTAATTTTTTAGATTTTTCCACTTAGATATGGAATTCGTTTTACCTCTATTTGATCACTTATTTTTATTTATCTATACATTAAAAAAAAAAAATAGTAGGAAAGAAGGAAAAGAAATCAACAGAGTTTTGGACATATGGTATATGTCCAAAACTCGGTTGATATACATTCGTGCAAGAAAGAGATGTGTCATTGATATAATAACATTGAATAAAGAAAAAAATAATAACAATATACCAATGATGAAGATAAAAAGAAAAAGAAAGAATGACTGATGAAGAGAAAAAATGATGCTTCCCACCTAATAGCATGTTTTGCAGATTATAATTATTATTAGGTCATCGAAAGAGATAGACGTTAGGTCTAAAAATATTAAAGGTAGACGTTGTTTCTTATTATTATGTGTTGTTTTAGTGATTAAGTTATCAATTTTAACTTGCTTCTTTTGTGGGATTGGTGTGGACATTTGTTCTATGATTAGGATGGATAGCTTTTAAACCAATTCCTTCTTAGAGGGGAATTTAAATAAATTGTATATAAATTTTGCTATCGGTGCCCATGATTCAATATCCTTATATTAATAGATAAATTATCTCAATCAAATAAAATATGTTCACAAAATAGTAATGAAATGGAAACGGAACAGAAGTTCCAACATCAAAGAATTAAGGGAGACCAATTAAAAATCAGTTACAAGACCAATTTAAAAAAAAAAAAAAAAAAAAAATCTAACAATGGATAAGTCCGATGAAAGTCTAAGGATGAAAATATTGATACTATAGTTGATGAAAATATCGATACTATAGTTGATGAAAATATCGATATTGATGAAAATTAACATACAATTTATAGAAAGTACGAAAATTTAATTAAAAATGTAAACCTTTTTTCATAAACTTTTAAAACATTAAAATAATCAATACTCTGATAAAAACAATATACTTTTCCAAAAGTATATATTATCTTAGAACTGTATGGTATAATATGAATGTATAATGTACATACAAGATATATAAAATTAAAAATATTCTATCAAAACATCAATTTCTAATAGTTTGAAATCACAACAGTCATAGAAACATTTAATACCAAAACAAACATCTAGAAGGTTCAAACATAATATGTGTGTATGTGTGTGTTTGTTCGTTTGTTTGTTTTTTTTTTTGGAAAGAGTATGTGTGTGTTTGTTATGATATGAATATGATGCACACACAAGATCTATGAAATTAAAAATATTATAGTAAAACATCAATTTATAATAATTTGGAATCATACAAGACCGAAATTTTTCGTGTGTGTAAAATTGAAAATGTATGTTTAACAACAATAATATAATATTAAAACTAAGTACTAAGTATATCATTGAAAACAATGTTATTTTATAGTAAATAATTAAAAAAAAAATTACATTACCTTAGGATAAAAAATTATACTTCATTCTGTTTCTACGTTGCTAAACGAACTAAAAACAAAATCCTCTAATTTCTCTGACAATTGAACAAAAGAGAGCAGTTAAAATTTGCAAAGAAAGAATGATAGCGAGACAGTTGAAATGAAGAAAGCATATGGGAGTTGGTTTGGTTACATAGCCAAGTGAAAATATTGTAGAGAAAATATATGCTTGCAAAATTCAATCTTGACTCATAAAACTATTATACTTAAAAAATGATTATAAGATTCATTTGACATAGCCTTGCAATTGTGTAATACATTATGATATTCTCATCTAAAAAGTAACAAAAGGTGAGATTCTTCAATCATGATTCATACACTTAATAAAAACAAAATGTATAAATTAGATTTTGTTGAAAAAAAATTAAAACAATATATGATATTTTAAATTGGATAATTTGTTTAGTTAAAAATATAAATAAATAGGTGAATTAAAGTATTAGGAGATGTTATCAACTTCTCATTTTTTTATTTTATATTGATGGAAATGTAATGAATATTTTACTGATATATTACGAATATTTTCCTAATATTTTACAGAATTTTCCCCCATATTTTACCAAATTACACTATATATCCATTGATATCGATATTTTATGGAACTATCCTAGATTTTATCAGAAATTTTCAAGATATTTTGATGAAAATGATATTATACCCCCCATATTGATATCGGTACTCTTCATTTATGGAATTATCGACAAAAAGATTAGAGATTTTATGGATTTTTCAATCATTGGTTGAAACCTATGTGGCTTGAGAATCTAATTTTATAACGTGCAGATAATTTACTCTCATAACACTAAGTTGAAAACTTCCCACATATGATTATAAAATATATATAATGAGACTTGAACTTTCACTATAAATGTAAAGGTAGAGGTGTACACCATTTAAACTAAAAGGGATGTGCTATGAGATCTATCTTGTGTAAACTAATTTTAGGGGATGTTTATCAATTGGTAAGGAAAATAAAAAGGAATCAAGTTACATAAAAAAATGAAACAAAAAAATGAAACTTGATTTCCTGGGTAAGAGAGGAACTTAATTCCCTATTTTATATGTGGTCCATATAATTTAATTTTCAATAATTTTTTAGTAAACACTATAATCTCAAAATAGGAATTATGTTCATTTTCCCCCTTAATAATTTTCAAATAGTAAATACGTAATTAAAGAAATAAATATGAAATTTTTTCATTTCTCACTCTTGGCAGCACCCTCTTTCTGGTGTGTTAAAATTAAACTTTGATGCTGCGATTTGGTCAAGGATGTCTCGCGTGGGTTTGGGGATGGTTATTAGAGACCATACTGGTTTGATTGTTTCATGGTCTCTACCCATTTTTTCAGTCTCTTTTCTCTTGCAATGGGGGAATTGTTAGCTTCAAGAAAGGGTCTTCTATTGGCCAAAAGGCTAAGAATTCGAGTCCACTTTGTCGAAGTTGATGCTTCAAATGCTTTGTCTCATATGTCAGTTCTATTGTGATTCATTGTGGCGATTCTTCATTAATTGTATAAAATATTAAGGCTCTATGTTTGGACGTTGGTGTTTTAAAGTGTCAAGCCATTCCTAAACTTAGGAACCACTTGGCTCATAAGTTGATCTTATTTACTTTCACCCCCAATGAGGTTCTCATGTGGTCAAATACCATTGCTTCTTGTATTCTTCTTGGTTGCTTTCGGTAAAGTCAATTTTCTTTTAAAAGAATTATTAACTTTTATTTTTATTAACGTATTGGAAAATGAATTTTATTACTAGGGTAAAGAATAAAAATAAATTGCATTTGAGTAGTTGAAATGATATTCATTTTTTTTTAAAATAATAACAAGGTAATAAAAAAAAAATTACTAACGTGAATGGTTTGAAGTTTGTTGAGACCCTTTGAAATTAAACATAATACGTGCCTTGAAAATTTTTACTCACCAAAAGACATTTACTATCACACTAAGGAGAAAATACTACCCACACATACTTCTAAAATGCGCACGATAAAACTCGAAATCTTATTACAGATGTAAAGAAGATAAGAGAATATGTGCTAATAATTAAAGTTATGTATGAGTGTGGATGAAAATCATTCTTTTGGAAATAAATGATGTAGTAGTAAGCTTATTATTATTATTTTATTATATAATTAGAATGTAAGCTGACATTAGAGAAAACTCTTCACACCACCACGCATGTTGATAACTCAAATCCTATTATAAATACGGAAGGATACTGAATTAATTATTCAAGACATGATTTATTCAATATCTAATAATTTTGGAGTAGATGAGATTAATTTGGTTAGACAGATAAACTAACATGGATAGACTTTTTATCTCTATAGCCACTGAAACAAAAACAAAAACACAAAAAAAAAAATGGAGATAGTCCTAGGTAGATGTCAGACTTCAACAACCGTTGACTTGTCATCCTCTAACTTTATTTCGAAGTTAGAAATAATCTTTGACTTTTTTATACAATTTTTTTAAAACTTGAAAGTTAATGCAAATGGTCTTTTTTGCATTCGGGCTCATCCATGTACGTCTTCAATTCATTTTGTTAAATACGTACATATTATGGGGAATTTTCTAAAGTCATTTTTATAAATATTTTTTAAAATTATTTTTTTCTTAACAACTAATAGTTTGATTGTTTATATTGATTTTGATTATTATTTTTCATTCACTACTCCAATAATTACCAAATAATTTCTAACTATATGTTTATTATTATTATTATTATTATTTCTTCGTACCTTGTATTTCACTCTTTATAAATTATTTACACCATAGGAAATACTTTGATTTTACATAATTTGAAACTATTTTACACACTTTTGAACACAACTATTTTACAAGTTTATTGTAAAAAATATCTATTAATTCACTTTTTGTTGTATGATAATTTTTAAATTGTCATTATTTTACCCCATTTTTTATATTTTACATTACGTGAAATATTTTGTGTTTCTCACTATGAAAAATATTAATATTTTACATTGTATAAAATATTTGTATTTCACATGTGAAACATGAGTTCATGAATACCCATCTTAGGTTTTCCAAATTTGTAACTGTTTTAAGTTTTTTTTTTTTTGTGTTAATGTTTCATACTTGAAACTAAATAACATTGTCTCAATTTTAGATGGAGTCGAACAGCTCCAGCTCCATCTTAGATGGAGTGGTTCGACTCCATCTTAGTTATAGATGGAGCAAATTTGTGCCATCTTCAATGGAGGACTTCTACTTCATTGAAGATGGAGCGATTTGCTTTGTTCATCGATAATTTTTATTTTTTCCTTTATTTTTCATTTGGTTTGTATTTTTTATTTATGGTGAAGAATAATGATTAATAAAATTTATATGTATTTTTTATTTTTTTGATATTTTTTGGATTGGTCTAACTATTTGGGTGTTTTGTTATTGATAATTGATTGTAGAAGATGCAATGTGTCTTTGTTTTACTTAATTTGGATTTCGTTAAACAATAGTTCTGTTGTTTGCTGAAGATTTGGATTGATTAAGGTCTTATGAAAAGATTATTTGGATCGATGAATGCATAACTATATATGCATAACTTCAAAATAAGTATATCATTTGATCCTAAGAGATTAAGAATTCAAATCTCATCATTATTTTATTAAAACATAAAATGTAAGTGTGAGTCTCATTTTATAAGAGTAGTTATCTTCGGGTTATGGAAGTAGTTATTTATTATGGGTGTAAGTCTTTTTTTTTATATAAGTAATCATTTGAATTATATTATCAATTATTGATCTCGACAGACATATTTTTTAGTTACCAAACTTCTCTTATATTTTTATAAAGTTTAACCGTCATAGCAACGTTTGAATATGAAGTTACCAAAAAAGTCCCTATATAAGCAGATAGCTTTTGTTTGTTGGCTGACATTAAAAAAGAAAATAAATGGAAAAGTTCATCGGGATGCCATTCACTTTTTGAGTGGAAATCATGATATCATACACATACATGATTATGATCTATAATTTTTTAGATTCCAAGCCATTGAAACAAAACAAAAAAAAATAGTAGACTTGCCACGACGGAAGGAATCCTTTTAGTGACAAATGAGTGGTTGGTAGAAACTAGACAGCTTTTTCTTCTATAGCTTTAGATTTTATTTATTTATTTATTGTGATGGTTGAGACAAACCCAATAATAAACCAAATGAAACGAAATTTGATATCGTGACACAATTTGAAAAGTTATTTTCATCCATATACAAGTGGAGAGAAGACTTATACAAAAAGAACGAGATAATTCACATAATTTTATATGGGAAGAAGAATCTTATTATATGCATACTTGTGACTTAAAAGTCACTAGAGATAGTGAGCCTACCAATGGCACTAGTGACCAACTACTAGTTTTAGAATTTTTTGGTGGAAATGGAAGCTCATGTTAAATTATTAAAGTGAAAAGATTGTCTTGTAACCTTAAACTATTCCAAGCAAATTTATTTTATCCCTCTCATTGTATATGCTTTTCATGACGCAACTCAAATCATACCTAGTATGGTTGAATTTCCTCACCCGGCATATATAATTATGCACTTTTTCATCAATTTCAATTCAAAAGATACAAGTCTTATTAAACGTATTTTACATACTCTATATGTGTAGTTTTCTCTTTTATTATGTGAGTAGTAGTCTCTTGATTAAGAAAATAAATATTCTATCCATATAAGTAGTATTTGATCTCGATGAATTTAAATAAATCTTTAATTTTTTTTAGTTCGACTTTCAATATATATATATATATTGATATGGTATGAGATTGTGGTTTGTTATATAAAGCATTAAATCATACTCCATATATAAAACAACCCTAACCATTAAAATTTATCTCTCACAGTGAGAAAGATGACCGAAAAAGTTATGGACATGGCAAAATTAAAGCATACTCCATAGATAAATTTGATAATTAATTAGACTTCCTTTTAGAAATTTGTGGATGGTTTCCATAATGAGTGGACCATGTCAACTTGAATTACCACTCATCAGCATAAAATAAAGTTTTGATGTTGAAAAATGAAAATTTAAAGAAACTTGTTTAAGTAGTTTCATTTAGTGGACCAAGCGGTACTCATGTTGTGATACCATTTACACGTGTGTTTGAAGTTTAAACCCTAAAATCTTTTTTTTTTTTTTTTACATTAGTTTTTGGTTTTTTTAATTACTTGATTTTCTATAACATATGATACTAATAGGACCTTGCTAGTTTCCGTAATGTGCTGAATGGATTAAGAATTCTCAAGAATATTTTCAAGTGATATGTTTGTGGTTTTCTTTAATTTAAAGACGTATTTAATTCAAACTTAAAATGATTTTTATAAAATAAAAATATTTAATTGTATTCAAAATAGACTTTATAAGCCTATAAAAGTCATGGTAGTCAATCAATACCATTTTAAGAGCTATGAAAATTATGATATATTCAAAAGCGTATGAAAATTATTATATATTCAAAATATCAATGATTTTTATAAACTCCAAAATGTCGACAAGTTTTGTAGATATTTTGATAAAAAATAGATATTTTATCTCATAATTTCTTTCTTATTGGCTTAACGAATTTTGTAGATTTTTATAAATTTTTATGTGAAAATTATAAATAACGAACTTCACAATCTCAAATTGGTGAACATACAACATGATTCAAATTGTTGTTATACTTATTTGTATAAAAAAAAAAAGGTTCAAGTTTCAATTTGATCAATTGAATCACATCACGAGGAGTCTATTGGTGTTATACCTAAAAATGAAAAGGAGAAAAAGAAAAAGATTTAGATGATCGATGAATGGACATGGTAATAATAAAATATATTTACATTAATCATAGTAATTTGAATTTCATTCCAAATATAGACAAATGTATACATAAAAGATCCTGAGATTTCATTCCTAATTGTTACTTACATTAGTTAATTGTTAAACATTTATTCATAATTCAAATTATTATTACTATGCCTATTCTTCATATTCGCAAAGTGATTCGAATTTCAACTTGATTAGTGGAATCACAACATGAGGAATCCATTGGCGTTAGATTTTATGCAAAAAAGAGTTTATCTGATTAATGAATAGACATGACAGTAATACAATAAATGTACATCAATCATAGTCATGTATATTTTCTTGCCAAATACAGACAATTGAAGAAACAAAAGGTGCCTATTCCTGACTTTTACTTTCACTTGTCGTCTTTTAATTTCAAAATCGGAACATTGCTGGTTAGTTTTTCGAATTCCATCTGTAGTACAAGCCACTCTTTTTGCTTAATAGTACAAGCCACTCTTGAGATATCGTAATTAGTTCACATTTAGACATTTACGGTATTTTCACTTAGAATGACTTTAGCAGTTGAAAATATCATTAGATTGAATATAAATATATATTTTTTGAATGATTACAGTAAATTCGGGATTTAAAAATGAAATGACTTAAACTCATACCTTAAAAGCATTATACTACTGATTGATCTCATATTATCTTGTCAGATAAAATATTACCATGGATTAAATCTCGTATCATTAAGGGAGAATTGAATTAAAACAAAAAGCAAAAACATTGAAGTATAGTTTAAAATACACTCACAAAATAAATAAATACTAATGCCAAAATTTCACCGAAACATTGATAGTGCTTTGGTATTCCATCGTCATCTGATTTAACAATTTGGATATCAGAATTCAGAATCTAATAATGCCACATAAAAATATACAAGTAACTGAATTTGGCTTTATTTTATAAGAGTGGTTGAGTTGCTTTTCAATATATATCATGTTATGATTTATGAACATTACTTAGTCACACAACACATTTTCTCCTAATTGTGTATCTTCTTATTTATTTTAGCGATAAAAGTTGAAGTCTTATCAAACATATTTTATAAATTTCAAATGGTCTTCTCATCTATTTTAGTGATGGAGGTTCAAGCTCTATCAAATATATTTTACAAATTTTAAAAAATATAAATAATGACTAATTTTGATATGTCAGGTCCCAATATATTTGTAACTTATTTAGTGTCGACTTTAAAAAAGAATAAAAACTTATATAATTTTATTTGTGTCCTAAATCAAATTATCAATTATGAACTTAAGAGTCCAATTAAGATGATTAAGGCAAGAGATAATTTATATTCATCTCTGTACTTTGTAATAGAAACAACCTTATAGTAGGTATGCAACAATGGAAGAATCCGTGTTTCATATTTGTTTCTAAAAACAAAATTCATTAATTATTTTTTCTAAATACTATTAAGGGTTAACAAGAAGTTAGAATTACAGCTTTATCAAAATCTTGTCTTAATAGAATTGTGAGCGATTTGAGTCTTAGACAACGTGTATGGGGAGAATCCTTTCATGCAGTTAGAGTTATATTTTGGATGGTACTTATAGTAGTTAATATCCTTAGATATTCGTAAAATTTTGATCTGATTGGTAATTTTTCTATTTGTGTTTAAATTATAACACAAAAACACCCCCTTAGCTCAAGTATAATTTTAGCATTGCGTATCTAGAATTTTTTAGTCTATATATTTAGACCCTGGTTAGGAACCTACAAATTTAGGTCACATTTAATCTTGATAAAATAATCATAATTCAAGATAATTTTTTAAAAAAGAAACAATTAAACTAATAGTTTAAACTGCTTCACACTTTTTTTTTTTTTATATATGTATTAACATATTACAAATATAATTATATTATAAGTAATATTATCGAATCCCCTTAATTAGATTACTAAAATATAACTTAAAATTAGAATTTTCAGTTGACGGTACCCCAACCCCCTCCCCCCAAATGGGAAAGAAATGGCCCACCGAGGAGAGACAACCAGCCAGCCACATTTTCAGTGATAAGAGGTGTAGAATCTAGTGTGTTTGGCCGCCACAGAGGCATCACACAGATGGACGCTTCACGCATTTCTGAAACCTCATATTTATGTATAAACTCATAAAATATTTAATATACATATTGACTTGATCTGTCTGTTGGGAATGTCATTTTTTTTTTTTTTATAATTTTTATTAAACAAGAGTATTCAAATAGGGGAATGGAGAGTGAGTCAGCAGGGGACACGTAAAAAAGTCAGGTGGGTTCCAGCAAATGTCTCTCAGTGCCTCACAGCCTCGCACGAAACTTGTGTGAGCCAGCGTGTCTTAGAGTTCGTATTCGTAGCAGTAGAGGCTGGTAGGCTGTAGTTGAGCTGTTAGCCTGCGCGCTCTAAAAGAAATAATAAAAACTAAAAATTACGGAAAAATATTACACAACACAAACCCAGCCCCACCCCCACTGCCTTTTTCGTTTTTTCTCTCTGTGTTTAAAAACTAAAAATAAAAAAGTTGGATGGATTGAGAATGCTGTTTTCCTTCCATTGAGGCATCGCTTACAAGGCAAGCCAACAAAACTAACTCAACTTTATTTTACAACAAATTTAATTAAATATCTCACTCACTCACTGCTTATCAGTGTTGTTCATCATGATGTTCTTCTTCCAATAGATCTACGCTTTCTTTCTCTCTCTTCTCTCTTTATTTTCACGTACGCCCCTTCATTTTTTTCCACAATGCCTCTCTGATTATTCTCTCTCTCTCTGTCTCTCCAGGTAAGCTCTTGATTTTCTTTTACTTTCTTTTTTTTAAAATTTGTAATTTCGTTGTAAACGAACACGAACGAAGCTGGAAGAAAAGTTGGTTAAGTGGTGATTACCTGTTTTAATTTTGCTTCATGCATTTTGTCAGCAACCAAAAAGAGAATTTTGGAAAATGTTATGTTAAAATACTTTCATTTTTTGGTTTTTAGATTTTCGTTTTGTATTTTCTCGTCTGTTTGTTTGTTGCAGTCTTCTTCTTCTTCTTCTTCTTTTTTTTTTTTTCCTATATTTGATTTGAGATTTAGTGCCTTTATAACTGTTTGGTCGCCGAGAAAATAAACCAAACCAAAAATTAAAAAAAAAAAATCTGAAAGTCAACTCAAGCTCAATTTACTAATCTTACACTGCTGAAAATTTTTCTTTAATTTAGTATTATTAATTAAATTGTATCAATAATTGAATCACTAATTAAAAGTTTATGATTGTAGTAAAAACACTGAGGAATTGAGCAATGTCGTCGAAACACGAAACGAAATCGAGAAGATTCGGTTCGAGCAGTTCAAAAGTAGCTCATTCTCCTTCTTCTTCGACCACATCGTCTTCCAAGCAGTTTCTGGAAACATCTATTGATGGTCAGAGCTCCCCTGCTTCTTCCTCTGCTCGAAGTAAGCCTCAGTATTATTACACTGAAAATGTATCTTCCAAAGAAAATGTTACGGTCACAGTCCGGTTTCGTCCGCTCAGGTACTTTTTCAGTTCTTAGTTTCATTTTATTGATAACTACAGTTTGATGAATTGCTTAGAATTAACTGCGCTTTTGTATCGTGTATAGTCCTAGGGAGATTCGACAAGGTGAGGAGATTGCTTGGTATGCTGACGGAGAGACAATTGTGCGCAATGAACATAATCCATCGATAGCCTATGCCTACGGTAAATTTCACCTACTCCATATGCTCAACAGACTTGTATGCCTCTGTTTGAAAGATACGGTTCAGATAAATCTAGAACTGTGGTAGTAATGCCAGTTGTTTTAGGACGAATGGAGGAGGCTGAACTAGCAAACAACAGTCTGTACTACAAATTTAATCGAACGAACTGAAGTTCGAGTATTTTTATGTTTAATTTTGATGTTAAGTCGCCTTTTGTGAATTTTGAAAGCTCTTGTGCTCCTGTGGATCTGCAATGTAGTTTTGAAAACTATTTTCCTTAATGAAATCGGTAAACACTTCAATTAAGTTGTCTTGTCTCTGTGTTGAAACTTAAGAACATTCTGTACCGTAGGTATGAATATGGATTGAATTTGATGGGATATTTGCCAAAAGCAAAGGTTTTTGATTTATCATTTCTTTCGTCTTTCATTGAGCCAACGTATTCCTTTTAAGGCTTACCAGTAATGATACTTTGTTATATCATGGATATTTTGTATTGATTGATTGTTATATTTCGATGGTGTCGTTGTTGTTGATTTTGCTTTAGAAGAGTTTGATTGCTTATAGAGATGAAATAATGCTATACTTAAACAGATATATGTTATCTTAGTGTGTATATTGTGTTGTAAATTGCAGTGCCTTCAGGTTTTCCAGATTAAATCCATCAAAACATCAAACCTTTTTTGTAATATTAAAGAAGAACAAAAATAATATACTGAACAAAAATAATACTAGCAAATAAAATGAATTATAGAGCAAACACAAGTGTAATTATAGACAATCGAATTTTTAACATGGCTCACCAAGTTGTCTACGTCCACTGAAGCTATATATTTCACTAAATTTGAGAATAGCACAAATACAAGAAGAATCTAACATTGTCCCGCGGCTTACTACCTCTATCAGATCTTAATCTCTTCAAGTTCATGCACCCAACCTGAAACCTCTAGGGTGACTTTCAAAAGAGAGTTTCGGAAATCTCCCACAATATGTCATGGCTGCAATTGCAATCTCCTGTTGCTTTCTCCTACAAGTCTCTGAAAGACCTCAGATTATCAAACTTTCACTTAGTGACCCTATCTTTGTCAGAAACAAAAAAATACGATGAATCCCTCTTTATATTTGTTGATTTCCTTTCCATGTAGGAGTAGATATTTCTAATTCTAATCCAAAAGGACTTCCAAAATTAGATTCTAAACAAATAAGGAAATAACTAATTACTTATCCAAAATTGAATAAGCTTACTTTTTTGCATTTGGACTTGTATTCCTTATCCTACAAATACAAGTTTTATTGAGACACAAATTTCCAACAAATGGTAGCAGGGTAATGAATTATTACTTAGGAAAAAAATTCTCTTCAGAGTTTCTGTAAGAGTAAGTCTGAATTTTAAATGAAGATTTTGTTGCATTGCATCAATATTTATATGGTTCTTTGCGTTCCCTTCTAGATCATGTTATTTGAGGTTCCAATCTCAAGTGTTGTGTGAATTTGCACATCTGTGTCTGTCAAAAGTAATACACTGCATGTTCATGATACATGCTCAAATATGCGTGCGATTGCCTCTCAGTTATTTTCTTATCCTATTATTCTAAAATGAATGCAGGAGTTCTCTGCTTATCAGTGCTTATAGGTTGCCCATTGAGACTTTGTTTTGGTAGAGTATGATCTCTGATATTATGACATAGGTCTAAATTTTATTGTATGACAATAATTTTAGGTTTAACTTGTCTTAAGTTTCTACTTAAAATCACATTAAGGATTGTAGGAATTTGATGTTGTTTCTGTACATTTAATTATGTGCTCTGAAATTATATATTTAAGTAGAATTTCTATATCCGTTCTCCATCTCTTTGAGCAAAACAATAGGTAAAACGTGTGGAATATGGCTTGTATCTTTTGAATTGTTAATTATAAGACTATGTATCTCACTATTGTTTTCCCTGCATGCTTCTAGACCGGGTATTTGGCCCTACTACCACAACTCGTCATGTCTATGATGTTGCTGCTCAGCATGTTGTAAGTGGTGCAATGGAAGGCATCAATGGTAAAAAGCAAAGATCCCTATACTTTGTGAACATATTTTCTGCATCAGTTCTAGCTTCTTTAAATCTATTTAAGATTCTTGCTTACCTTATGGATGAAGAGATTTTGTTCTTTTCACATCTTTCTGACTTATCCGCAAAAGAGAAAGGATTTATTATCAAACCTTTCTGAAGCATATAGGTCCATAATAAATATTCCTAGAGTGATAAGCTTTATCCTGAATACATCTCTCTATTGGTTGAACTAGATTTCATCAGCTTATGATATTACATATAACCAACTCTCAACCTGGTTCCTTGTAAAAATTTGTAGTTTTTGTTGTCCAAAAAACAAAACCTATTGAAAAGCTAAGAGTGTGTCTGCCTCAAGATGAGGCGGCTGGAGCACCTTTCAAAAATAAAGACAAGCAAGACTGTATTCAACAGAAATCCCCTTGATGTACAAAAAGGCCTACCAAAAGAATTTTTATTAAATTGAAAAACGTTGAGCAATCTTCTTACCTAAACGTTAGTTCCCAATTTGGTTGAATGAAATATAACTGAACTTGTTTGAATCCAGATGAAACAGAAGCCCAAGTAGAAGCCCAGAAATTGACTCTTTTTCTTTTTGATAGGAAACAAAGACTTTATTTAATAATAAATACCCCAGAAATTGACTTTTTCATAAAGACTTAGAAATATCAGCTCTGGAGTATTAAAAATTCTTCTGTTTCTTTCATTTTTAACAAATCCAAAAGATGACATCACATTACATTCCATGATGCCTTCTTGCCGGTTTGGCACTTTAATTATTGGTAATAGGGGATTGGCATAATAGTTAATAGGACCAAATTTAGAATGAACTTCATTACCACTGGCCACTGGGCTTGAAGACCAATGTGGCTGACAAACACTAAGGTTTGCTTCTGGCTACTGAAGTGTTGGCTTGGAAACCCTTGACTACCACCTTAAAGCTTCTAGCCACGGAAGTTCTTGCATACCGTCAACGCCATTCGTGCTGACACACAAGCAATTACAACAAAATCATGTGTGATTGTGCAGAGTCCACAGATTTTCTCAGGTTTAATTGATCTACAAAGTTAACATGAAGGCCTTAAGCCCAAAAGCTGGTCAATTTGCTCTCAAGCATGATTGTGGTTAGGAGCTCCCAGTATGGTTGTAGTGCCTAAGCACCATGGCCTTTTCGCTTCTGTAAAACAGTGGCAAGGGATTCATCGCCGCCACACTACCAAAGGAGCTGATTGGTCCGTATATGCCATTCCGTTTAATTTCCAATGCTTTGTATGTCCTCAATGCGTTGTGGACTCTCAAGTTCCTTTATTGCTACCAACCACTGCACTTTAGCACAATTTGCTTTCAACCTTAGATCCAAGTCTGATCTTTGTCAGTCCAGTCTCCCCCATCCAAGCTGTCATAAGCGCCTCATGTGCCAACTTGCTTGTGGTGCTTAATCACAACAGACACTATGTTTTGTTATGTTACAGTCAACGTAGTCCCCTCTAGACTGCTCTTTTGTCTGTTTTAGATAATATCTTTGACAGTATTTTTGCAATAAAATTGGAAGAAGAGTTTTCATGAATTTGATACTTCCTGAATGGGTAAATACAAATGGAAACAACTTTGCTGTCATAAGATTGAATGTAACTTGCTCTCTCTCTCTCTCTCTCTCTTAAAAGGAAATAAAAAGAAAAAAAAAGAGAAAATTTAGCTAGCTGTAAGAATTTACTACTCTGTAGACCAATTGAACACCTAGTTATCCTCACAAATATTGACCCTTACTTCTGTTATAAACTAAGTTATCCCAACAAATTTCGAAGGCTTTGTGCAAGCAAGAGTTGAGCTAAATTCATGGTTAGTAAGTTCTGGTCCTTTTTTCAACACATTATAATTTAGTTCCGGATTTGTTTTTGAAGAATTTAAATCCAGATTTGAAAGGTACTCAATTGGATATTTTGTAACCAGGTATTTTTATTATTGAGAGGCATCATTAGAAGCCAACCTTTTGGACAAAGGATATAATGTTCGTGTTCATGTTAATGATATTGATCCTTCTCCATGTAACTTCTTTGCTTTAATTCGATTGGAGAAGCCAGTTTGACTTGCCAAAATGAAGTCCCTATTTACTATGGGAGAATGATTTATAATATACTTAGAATATTTAGAGACTTTATTTGACAATTTTGATATTAATTGCTTATGTAGGATTCTATATTCTTATTTCAAGTTATTAATATTATTTGATGAAGTAGATTTATTTATTTATTTTTTTTCATCTGTCGCTTTTGGCCTCTATAAAATTTTCATTTTCTTATTGGAAAAAGGAAAAGGAAACTTTTGGCTTCTATGAAAAAGCCTCATATGCCCTTGTGTTAAGTCTCTTCTCCCTTTTTGTTCTATCTTCTCTTCATTTCTGTAATTTTACCTTTTTCTCTCCATTTCTTTCTATTTCTCATATATGTGACAATAGTGCACTAAGTAATTTTGTTTTTCTCACCTTCATAGGCACTATTTTTGCATATGGCGTGACCAGCAGTGGAAAGACTCACACTATGCACGTAAGTTTAAATAATTATGTATGTATATATGTATGTCTGTATTCAGATGCATGATTTTTGTGTGTGTGGGTATATTTCTCTATTCAGATGTATAATGTTTATAGATGTAGTATTTTATGGTAGGAAAGTAATGTAATATAAGGATAGAGTTTACGAGGTAGTATAGAGAAGTAGTTGCTGAATCAACTTCTTATGAGATAGTGTCTATCAGCATCTTCCTCTTTGAGTTGTGGGCATTAACAAAGTTAAATTTATGGAAAGTAAAAGCTCTTTAACTTGTCCTTTCTCTGGAATCTAATGAATTGAGTCATTTCTCAGTTGTCTTAATAACTTTTGTTGGCAAATTAATCTTTGAATGTTGTCCTATTGAATTTTAAGTGCATTTTCATTCTCTGATTCTTGGCAAAAAGATTTTGTTTCAATATTGGATGTATTGTGAGAAAGAGAATGATGGAACAGGGATACCAGTATGCCTTGTTTATCACTTTATCATCCAATGATATCTAATATATTGAGAACTGCATTAATAAGGAACCTAGTGTGATCTGTGGCATATGTGTTAAAAACTTTTAGAAGGCGTATTCCGTCCAATATAAACTTGAAGAAGCCTGCAATACGTTTGCTTTATTTATTACGTAGCAAATACAATTATGACATGGTGTGGATAAGGTTTTTCATATAATGAATATGCTATTGAGTTTAGCTTCAAGTGCATTATTATCATGCTGACATTGTTAATTGTAAATGACAGGGTGATCAAAGGTCCCCTGGAATCATACCATTGGCAGTGAAGGATGCTTTTAGTATCATTCAAGAGGTAATTTACATTGGCTGTAAAAACTGCAAAATGTTTGTCTATTAGTTTTTGGATATAATACTAAAGCCTAAAATCAATCTATGCTATAGACTCCAAACCGGGAGTTTCTACTTCGAGTTTCATACTTGGAAATCTATAATGAGGTGAGTTCTTCCATTTTCTCTTGTTAAGTTAATATGATGCTGTACTCTTTGCTGACTTCTTCATTGGTTACAATGTGCAACATAACCTAGATCCACTACTTCTTTCATCTATATTATGACATTACTGTCTGCTAAGGTTTTCCTTAATTTTTAGGTTGTTAACGACCTGTTGAATCCAGCAGGACAAAATTTGAGAATTAGAGAGGATTCTCAGGTAATTTTTTTTTATTTGTCTGTAAGA
Source organism: Nephelium lappaceum (assembly GCA_021234005.1). Taxonomy (NCBI): domain Eukaryota; kingdom Viridiplantae; phylum Streptophyta; class Magnoliopsida; order Sapindales; family Sapindaceae; genus Nephelium; species Nephelium lappaceum. Next base: position 9,037,616 of record CM038011.1, read on the forward strand.
GATCCACTTTTATTCCTTGTCTTTGACCTATAGAACTGCATTATACATGATGATTGCTTTTTTCCCATTGGCCCTAGTTTTTTTGCTTTTATGAGTCGTGTCAATATGAAATTCATAAATCATAACAAATTGATGATGGAAACTTAATATATTGTATATTCTTGTCGGGTTTGAAGCAATAACATCCTGTACATTATGCATCTGAAGCCTTGGGAAGTTTATGGTATGTAATGCTCCAGCATGATCATGAACCCTAGGCATCTGTGCTGGTGTTCAGGGAGGTGCCTGGAATGCAATTTCTAACTAGTTCTTTTTGTAAGCGGGTTATGTATGGAGTAGAGTGTTGCTGTCTGTTCTCCTGGATTTCTATTTCTTACTTGGTGGTGTTCAATAATTGACCATTTTGTTGTACGGTGCAGTCATCCTTTATTCTAGTAAATTTTGGGCTCTGTTTTTGTTATTGTTAATCTGTATGTATTTGATTTCAAACATTAAGAATTCACTGTATATCCTTGCCCCCACTCACGAATAAAGATGAAAGTATGCTATACTGGTGTGGTGATGAAAGTTCTTTTATCACAAGCCACAGAATTGGCTAAGTAGGGTGGATGCTTATCATGATTAATTAAGGGAAGGTGAAGGTGGTATCAGAGTTCTGTAGAACCTTCAATGACCTAGTTTAGATGTTAGTTGGGCTGCCATATTATGCCAGAAATTAGAATGTGTTTTGGCATAGAATTATTTTTTTCTTAATTATAAGGGGTATGGTATCCCCTCGTCAGAGAGGGATAGGTGCTTTGATGTGTACTTGGTTGAGGATATGCCTATAAAGTAGTGTTTCATCATGGACCCTGTAGCCCAGTTGTGCCACAATGAGGGTTTAATCTGTATGTGGTGTTTGGGACGCAATTGTTGATAGTCTGACGGGCTAGGTTGTGATTGAAACTTGCAGACTGTCTTTAAAAGTGGATAGTTAGTGATTTTTCTGAGGCTTTGATCACCATTACTGCTTGAACTGGTTTGGTAATTTCCTCCTGTTATTTCAAATGTCCAGTTCGCTGTAACTTTTATTCTTGATGGCTTTGTTTATGGGGTCCATGGTGGCCCTATCATGAGCTAACTGGGTGTCGATATAACTATTACTGGATCCTAAGATTTTAGTTTTATGAATGGACTTGATCTATGGCTTTTGGATGGTAGGAATCAGTTGAGTAAGGTAAAGGCAGAAATGGGCAAGTCAATCCGTCATTTGAAGGAATTTAGGTGGTAAAAAGCCAGTTTCTCTTGAACTTGATATTTTGTTGGGGGTTCTTGACTTAAATGTAAATTTCTAGTATTCTTATTGCAGGAAAATTGTTGAAAATTCTTTGCCCCATACAAATATGGTAACTATTAAATCCAAAAGCATAAGCTAATAGGTATAGAGTGAAACAATGATGTTTAAGAACTTGAACACTCCTTGTCACGTGGAAAACCTATGGACTTATCTCATGGATAAGCCTAAACACAGATACTAGCACAAAACAAATTTAGATAGCATATAACAATACAAATACAATTATATGGCAAGACTTGAACCTAAGCAAATCTCTTTGATACCATATTGCTTTGATACCATATTAAGTAATCACTAGACTCAAAAGTTTAAGTTATGCTGTAAAACTTTAAACAATGGTGTTTAAGAACTCTAACAAAATCTATAGTTCCTCTATTAATTATGGTATAGTTAAACTTTCTTTAATGATCAAATACAAGTTTAAAAATGTGCAATCTTATATATCAGACTCCTCTGTTTTGTATCCTGTGATTGTAAATTCCAATATATAACCTATTGTTTTAAATTTTGGTGATCTCTATGCTGGGAAATCTATTATTATTTGGTATATTGAATTATTGCTGGCTATAGGGAACCTTTGTTGAAGGTGTGAAGGAAGAAGTTGTTCTATCACCTGCTCATGCCCTTTCCCTTATAGCAGCTGGAGAAGGTAAAGTTGATGTCTTATTTTGTTATATCCAGGAAAGGTGAGAAAAGAACAGAAAAAGGTAAATAGATTGGTATTTTGGTAAAACTGGATGAGTATGTATGGAGAGGCTTTTTGTCACCTCACTTACCAGTTGAATTTAGAATGCTTATTTTATCAAAACTAATGTCAACGATTTGGTTAAAGTAATTTAATAAAAAAAGCAAATTAATGAAGTTTTTTGTCATTAATTGATTTCATTTTTAATAAAAAGCAATAATTAAATATAAAAACTATTCTTCCATATATCCTGTATTCATATTGTGTAGGTTGTTTGAGAAATTTGCTAGCTTGTCTTGCCAGTTTTTGTGAATGTCATTCTAATTGATTTCATGTTTTTATGATACTATTCATAAAATATTTTTCATGCTTTGTGATTAGATGTTGGTTTTTGACAACAGAACACAGACATGTGGGGTCCACAAATTTGAATCTACTGAGTAGCCGGAGCCATACGATATTTACTCTGGTATTTTTCCACTTTAATTTCAGGACATTGTAATTATGATTAACAGCTGCATTTCATATAGAATACTCCAACCTATTTTTAGGTGAGTTTTATATTGAGACATGCACACAGCTGCAGAAACTTTTATCAATCCACACATTCTTTTATGAAACTCACTTTTGCACACAGAATGTAGTCCTAAATCTAAGTTGGATTAGTTTGAATTTGTATTTTGTCATGTGTACTAATAAGTATGCCCTACATATATTTTTTGTCAAATTTTCTCCAAGGACGCATCATCGTGTAATGTGACTTGTTTCTCTTGTATAATGAAGTGCACGAAAGAGTTTATTTGTTTATTTTCTCCTTTGGTATAATCTCTTAGTATTGCCTAACTATCTATGGATTTTCCTGGTACAATTATAAGGGCCACTTGTCTTTTGTCTTAGTTATCACTTGATAACTCTCCTTATCAATTCATAAAACCATTAGTAAGTCTAAAATCAAGTTGTATAGGTTTATAGCATAGTGTACCTTTTCATCACATATCCAATATTTTATTTTTTAATTTTAAAACAAAAAACAACACTTTGCAATCTGCATAACTACTTTGTTTCATGTGGTAAAATGATGAATCACAGTTTTGAAATCACATGTGTGGAATTCATTCCTTGTAAAATAAGAAGAACTCAAGAAGTATGGCTTATATTTATAAACTAGATGTGCAACTTAAAAAGCTAGCCTTTTGGGTCGTGCATTGGTGCAATAAATATTAACCTATTTCAAAATATCAAGTATTGACCCTAACATGCTATTAGAGTGGGATTCATCTAGTGGGCTAAAAGAAAAAATCTGTCAAAAAAGCAACTACTGAATAACTTGCCAAAGCAAAAGGCAACTCCTCGAAACAAAATCTCTTAGAAAAAAGTCGGAAACTTATAAAAAAAACAAAAAAACGAAAAAAAAGAAAGGATGGCTGAAACAAATCCAACTTACATGAGGGGAGTTTTGGAAATCACATGTGAAAAAAATTTCCACATTGAAGAAGTAAACATAAGAAAAATGATTACCATACAAATTGAACTCACAACCTAATAAGCTAAGCTAGCTTTTGGATTGTACATTGATCCGATACAAAATATGAATTTATAGCAAACATATTGTACAATGTTATTTACTCATAATCCTTTCATATGAATAATATATGTAAGAAGAGTGCAAGACCATACATAAATTTCTGAGTCTCAATTGGAGCACATCTACTCTTAAAATCTTTGTAGTTTACTTTCCAAAATTATTATTATATTAGATATGCAAATTATCAAGAGTTCTGTACTTTTGAGTCTCAGTGGGATCTTTAAATGCTGATAAAGCCAAATCTCAATTGCTTCAATTGAATTATTCATAGTAGAAAACTATTATGCTTATCATTATACATCTTTGATAGAACTGTTAGGACCTCATCCGTAACGCGACATTATTTAGCTCCCCCCCTTGATTCCTTTCGCTTATCTTTCTGGGTACTTCCTTCACTTCCTGTGTTATTGTGATGTAGGTCATGCATAGCCTATGCTTAAATCCATTAATTTTCTTAACTTTTCTTTAGCTTCCCCTTTCTTTACAGTTCTATATTTCTCCAGTGTTTATTTACTTTGTAATAACATCCATCGCAGTCAATGTCGTTATAAACTCATCATGCTAAACCAGGTTTCTTCTGATGCCAGTACATTCATCAGACCTTTGGTGTCCAATGTTTAACGACTCCTTTCCTACGTCCATAATTGAGTGGTTCAGCTCTTCCTTGGTATTAGTTCGCAAGATGTATATGTTGATTATGTAACCCTTTTATTGAGAAATTTATTGTTATCAACTCTTAATGTTATTGGAAGTCATCACATATTTACTTGTCGTTTAATTCTTTATTGCTAAAGATGCAAAGTTCTTATACTATTTCAAATTGTGTTTACTTGCACATGTAAGATATGTTGATTGTTCCTGTCATTTTGTGTTGGGATAGTTCACCTCATCTATGTTTTACAATGATCGGTATACATTTCAACTTATTAGTTCTTTTCCCTTCATTAACTAATTCTGTTGCAACTATTTTCTTGCAGACGATAGAAAGCAGCCCATGTGGGGAAAATAGTGAAGGGGAAGCTGTAAATCTGTCCCAACTGGTAATGTCTAAGGCCTTACTCCTGGGACTGATTGTAGTTAATTGTTGGTCACCTGACTAGACTCTAGTTTCAACATACTCTTAATGTATAAAACATAATATCATATTTATTTCCTTTTTTTCTGTGTTGCATTGTTTTTCAGTTGTGATGTGTTTTAAAGTCGCTGATTTGTTTTTAACTTTTCCAATTGTTACTTATACTTGCAGCACCTCATCGATCTGGCAGGTTCCGAGAGCTCTAAGGCTGAAACCACTGGTGTCAGGCGGAAGGAGGGATCTTATATTAATAAAAGCCTGCTAACGCTTGGAACTGTGAGGCCCCTTATACTGTTGTTACTTAAGCCATGACAAAAGTTCTGGACATCAATCTTTTACCATATGTACAAAACATATATAGAACTTGTGTTTGTTATAGGTTATTTCAAAGTTAACGGATGGGAGGAGGGCCACACATATACCGTATAGGGACTCTAAATTGACCCGACTCCTACAGTCTTCATTAAGTGGTCATGGCCGAGTATCTGTAAGCGTTGTTTCATGTTCAATTTTTTTTTCTCTTTAGTTTTCCTTCGTTCTTTGCTTTTTGCTTCAAAACACACTTGGTTTATATTCTTGGTGCTATATACATGGCAGCGAATTGCTTTCAATAATAATAATAATAATAATAATAATCTTGGTTCTCTGAAATTTCAGCTCATTTGCACAGTCACGCCTTCATCAAGCAGTTCGGAGGAGACGCATAATACGTTAAAATTCGCCCATCGTGCAAAACACATTGAAATTCAAGCAGCTCAAAACAAGGTATGTTATCCTGATTGTATACATCTCTGAAGCATCATTCTTGAGAATTATTTTGAGTAATTAAAGTCGTCTGCAGATTATCGATGAGAAATCCCTTATAAAGAAATACCAAAATGAGATACGCTGTTTAAAGGAAGAGTTAGAACACTTGAAGCGGGGTATTGTAACAGTTCCTCAACTGAAAGATATTGGAGAAGAAGATATTGTTCTCCTGAAGCAGAAGGTATGCTTATGCTGAGTTGGGCGTATAGCTGTTGCTATTGTTATAAAATTAACTTGTCAATTTATTTTTCAATCTTACTGCAAGAATTGCATATGGGAACATTTTGCCAATTCATAACTTCTTTGCATTGATCATAGTTTCACTATATCTTTTCTTTTCAAGCTTTTAGATTTTTTAGAATGGAGTAGGACCCTAATTGTTTATGAGTTGGTGCAAGATGAAAATGGCCAAACTGGTCTAAACTGTTAACATTGTTTTGTAGGCTGACTTTATATCTACTCTTAGTAGTAACTTGTTCATCTGTCAGGTGTTTGGCCAGCAGGCTTGAAGAATTGAAATCCAATTTCTCCCCACGTTAGATTTCTTTCTTCTGAAACATCCCAGATGGTTAGGTTTTTTTTTTTTTTTTTTTTTTTTTTTTTTCCTTTGAACTATCCTAGTTTACCTAGGATATTGTTGCCAAAATTTGATTGAGATTTGGTGAGTACTTGGGAATATATGTTAGAACTTAAATAGTAGCTCTTACCTGTTAACTAAACTTTGGGATTATTGGATCCTTTTTTTGAGAGGAAACAAATACTTTATTGATAAAAAGAAAAAAAGTTACAAATGTGAACCAGTAGTCCACCGAAAAACAAACAAACAAAGACTAAAACTGAAAGCAAAATTGGAATAGACAATCAACGAATTGCAGTTTTCCAATCTAGCATAGTAAGAAATAATAGTAAATCTTTGAATTCTTCACTAAAAGATGCCCAAAGGGAAGATTATTGGATCCTCAACATGGTATGAGAGCCTAATCAATCTAGAGGTCTTGTCTTTGGATCTTGAAAATCCTCTAATTAACTAAGTGACAGCATAGGGCATAATGGGCCAGGTTTTTGTTCATGTGACAAGTTTATTGATAAACCTAAACTTACACACAAGGGTGCGTGTTAGACTTAAATATTTTTCTTGGGTCCTAGCCTATAAACTTAAGTTTTAGGGATAATTGGTTCTCAACTATTTAGATATAGTTCAGACTGAATGTTTTACTAGAAAAAATGTATTTCTAATACTTAGGTTATGGCGCTCGGAGCTATGACGTGCATTAATGAGCAGACTAGCTAGCATGTTCCTTGCTGTAGACTAGCTCTTTCTGGAGAAAGACTTATAGGGATTTGTGACGTGTTGAGTCCCTTGTTAGACGAGCTCTTATCAATTAATACATATCTATATTAAGCTAATGTATGCTGCTTACATAGTGAAAAATTGACTACTAGGATGTCAAAGGCAAAAATCATCAAATGATTTACATTTTTTGTTTAAGTTAACTTGTCAAAATCCTAAAATTATACTTTTTTGACATCCATTTATTTTTATTTTATAACTCTCTTAGAACCTTTGTGGTACCGTTTATCAATTTTGAGAGTAGGAACCTGGATAACTTGATCCTTAAATTTTGATGACCAAGAAACTAGGTCAACAAAAGCAGTAATCCTATAATTTTGTAGTATAAACGCCAACAACTACCCCCTTATTTCCCCATGGCCATGATCTTGTTATTGAACATCACTTTTAATTAATTTAGAAAGGCTTCTTTTAACTTTATGATTTGCATCTTTAGATGAGTTTTCCCGAACTGACCATCTTATTCTCACCTGAATATTATTACTTCTGTAAATATATATATGGATTTTAAATTATAACTTAAAACATATTATGATCACTACATTGTTGGTGTTTCATGCATAATCAGAACCTAATGGATATCTTTTGTGTTCTGTTGACCTGGTTTTCAAATATTGGTTTGCTTCTATTTGTTTCATTTTCATCATAATTATGTGATATCATTTTCATTAGTGGTATTGATTACTTGATTTACTTCAGCATTTGACAAATGTTATGAATGAAAAATGAATGTTTGTATGACTTTGTACTTTATTTTCTTTACCATGGTGCGTAAAGCTAGAAGATGGTCAAGTCAAGCTACAATCAAGATTGGAGCAAGAGGAAGAAGCTAAAGCGGCTTTATTGAGCAGAATACAACGGTTAACAAAGTTAATTTTGGTCTCTTCAAAACCTTCACAATCCTCAAGATTTCCCCACCGCCCTGGTCCAAGGAGAAGACATTCCTTTGGAGAAGAAGAGGTAGCATAATATTTTTTTTAAAAAGTGATAATTTTTTGTTTACTCCTTTCACCTTAGAACTCAAAATCATGTGTGTTATATGCTTTCAGTTTTACTTTTGCTGGATGAGTAGTGGTTATCTTGAACAACAATCTGGAAGATTTGTTGTTTCCTATAAAAAAAAAAAAAAAAAAATCTTAAACAACAATCTTCTCTCAACTTCGTTTGGTCCGGGTCTAATCATCTATTGTAAAACATCCAGCTTGCATATCTACCACACAGAAGACGGGACTTTATCTTGGATGATGAAAACATTGATTTGTATGTTTCTCTAGAAGGGAATGCTGAAACTGCAGGAGATACAATTAAGGAGGAGAAAAAGACCCGGAAACATGGATTGCTAAACTGGTTAAAATTGCGGGTATGTATATCATCGATCTTTGGTATTCTATATTGATGTTTTTAACATCATTCTATTCAGTTTATATCCAATGGTAGTCATTAACTTACTGAGGCACTGGATTGTGCCCCACTAGTCTATCACAGAATGATAAATCACAGATTTTCTATATGAATTATTTGCTCTCCTTCCACTGCACTGATGTTGCAGCATCTTGCTATAAGTTCCTATAGCTGCAGGAAATTCAAAAAATTGAGAATTTAAAACTTCTGTAGGTATCAATGAAATTATAACCAAAAACTTAACGTGTATTTATTTAACAATATTTGAGGTATTAATTATCCCTTGGTCATTGTTTATTTACGGAAGTCAATGGTAAAATCCATTGTAGTAGGTAAATTCTCTTATTCAAATAATGGAAATTTTTCTGAAAAACTCACCGTCTGTATAACTTAATTCTAGTAAATTACGACAGCTCACAACCAATTTGAATTCAGTGAGAATTTGGTAGACTTGATTTAGTCTCTATGTAGGGAAGTGCACTTTTTCCACCATTTAGATTGAAGCCCAAGACATAGAAGTTTAGATGAAGAGGAAGTGGGAGATGTTTACGTACTTGTATATGTGAAGAAAACTGAAGAGCAGTTTTTTATTCAAAATGAAAAAACCCTAATAAAAACATCCCTAAGCAGAGATATATATACAAGCTGCTGACTTAGAGAGACAGCTATTAAAGGAAGAAACAAATTCCTACAAGTTAGGAGCAAATATACAATTTACAACTGAAAAGGTAAAAACTAATTGACCAAATCTCCCTAAATAGGAAACTAGTCAATATAATCACATTCCTAGAAAATCTACAATATGTATATCTATTTTATGTGTTTCATTGAATGATATGCTCGCAAAAGAAAGAAGAAATAAAAGAATAATGTGTATGTGGAGTGAAATGATTGTTTCACAGTTCTATTTATAAATATCACCATAGCACTTGTTCATTGAAAATCATATACGAGAACTATTTATACTGTGACATGCGTTTGGTTAAAAGTATTTACTTCATTTTCATCTCTCACAAATTTTTATCAAAGTAAGGTAAATATAAAGGAAAAAGAAAGCAAGAAAAAATAAATATAAAGGAAAAAGAAACTTTTTTTGATGTTTCATATTTGACTTACTAGTTCAAGTTACCATCACAATACCATGCTGATTTGCAAAAGACGAATGGGTTTTGTTAGTATTGCAGATATCAAGTTGGGGTGTTATCACATAAACTCACTAATGCTTGCAGCAAGTCATATTTAAATGCAGAAAAATTTGTCGAACATTTTTAACTCTTAATTTAGGAAGAAAGGAACTTTGGTACAAATTCTATCACTAACATGAGTTCTTTGTATTAAAAATTAGATTCTTTGTGGTCAAGTATATTTGATGTTAAAGTTGATTGTAGATGGATATTATTATTTATTTTCAGTATCCTACTGGGGCCTCTGCTGGAGGTTGAGTAATGGGTGATGGTTTGAGTTGAATTTCCACACATTAATGGAGCTGAAACTACGTACAGCATAAATAGGGGGAACATGGAATCGTTGAGTGTGTTAATATAATCAAATTTTCTAGTCAAAGCATATAGCTACTCACTACAAAAATAGAAATTGATGAATTTCTTTTCTAATATTCTATATGGTGGCGGTACTCAGACATTAAATTATACTCCTTTAATTGTGATAATATTACTTATGGCTACAATTTTGTTTCACATCTTTCTGTTAACTGTATTTGGGAGTGTGCTTTCAGTATTGCCAAAGGTGCCTTTAAAAGGTCGAAGTGCTCTGTCTATTTTATACTTTTGGTTGAAAATACAGAAAAGTTGGGATCAAAAACTCCTGGAATGATTGTACTTAATAGATTCTTTGCTAGAAATGTTTTTTTTTGGGTCTGGATGTGTTTTCTCGAGTAGCACCTTTTTAATGTTTTTGTGCAAACACTATTGTTTACAAAACACTTTCTGAAAACACTCCCAAAGCCACCTTTACTTCAGAGATTACTAAGTTTTAGTTTGTCATTGATCTGTGTTCTTTTTTTAGGAAAAGAAACAAAATAAATTTTGTTGCTATGTGAAATCAGAAGATAACTTCCCAAGTTTAACTTTGCCTTGAAAATGGATGCCCAAGGCAAATAAATGATTTATCCCGTGGATGATAAAATCTCATCATCCATAGAATCTTCATAATTCCTTTCATTTCTGCCAGTTCATCCAAATGTTGCTAAAATGATCTGTTCTTTTTAGTTGTATATCTGCCTTCAGTACGATTAAAAGTACATATGGTGTAATGTACTACTGGTATGGTATGTCATAGTTTTGAGAATTCTGTTTTCTCCAATTGTGCTATATGTTCCTTTATCAGTTTCAAAGCTCGCATGATTGAACTACTATTTTTTTTTTATCAGAAACGAGATAGTGGGTTGGGGCCATTGACAAGCACCAGTGATAAATCAAGTGGAATTAAATCTAGTAGTACACCATCAACCCCTCAAGCTGGGAGCAGTAATTTGCATACAGAATCCAGACCTCCTTCTCTTCTTACAGAAATTTCTCCACCTGTTGATCTTCTCTCTGAGTCTAGACAGGATAGAGAAATTCCTGAGGATGATTTCCTTGGACAAGAGACACCTTTGGTATGCAACTTTATTCATTTATTTTTTCCTGCAGTGCTTGAAAATTGTTTTGTGTGGAGTAAGTCTATCAACTATTCATGAGCATTGTGCTAAGATATTATCATCACTTTTGATAAGCTTACTATAACATACTCTGAGATATGAGTACCTTGACCCCTGAGTGAGGGGGAGAGTTTTGGAAGTTTATGAAATATCTTACGGTCAAATGAGCAGGTTACCTGTTCTGGTTTTCTGTCAATACTTGGCTACATAAGCAGTTTTAGAATTTTTTTTAATGTATTGTTAACTGTTCTTTGGAAAGGTGGTCTATCATTTCCACGCTAATGCCCGAAAATTTGCATTGCTAGTCTGGCCATTTTCATGTGTATTAGTCCTAGCTATTTTCCTTGGAACTTTTTGTTGCCAAATCAAAGTTAAGCCTGACGTGCATCTGTACAAAACTATGCTGTTATTTGAAGTTTCTACTGAGAAATTGAACCTGAAAGAATCTTAATTTTATCTGTATTAATAACTTGGGACATTTCTAGTTATTGATCGTATTGTTCTTTATTTGTTCTGCTGACCAATTTGAATAGCTTCTTGACTTCTTCCATCTATCCACTCTTGAACAGTGAACAAGAATAAAGATGCCAGAATTTAGGGGGTGTTTATGTGGGTTTGCCCTCTAATTTGTGGTATGTTATGGAGCTGTAGAGTGTAAGGTTTTGCACTTCGTATACATAAAATCTTTCACTAGTTAGGTGGTTGCATATAACATCCAGTACTTAGACAATGATAAAACATCTCTGAGTAATGTTAAAAGCCCTGTCTGCCATGCTTCAAACTGTCATCTTTTTTAGAGGAGTTGAATCTACAAGGGACTGAGAGAAGAGAAGAGGGTTTGAGTCCTCACTACTAATCTGCTTGAGTCCCCACTATTAACATCCTGCACTTAGACAATGATAAAGCATCTTTGAGTAATGTTAAGAGCCCTGTGTGCTGCACTTCCAACATTTATCATTTTTAGAGGGGTTGAGTCTACACGGTTACTGAGAGAAGGGAAGAGGGCTTGAGTCCTCACTAACAATTTGCTTGAGTCCCTACTAATTACTTATTTATTCATCTTGAATGACCCGATTCATACCTCTAAATGATTTGAAGCTTTTAGTTTAAAGGTTTGGATTCATTTTTATTTTTTTATTTTTTTTAGTTATTTGATAAGAATTCATTGTGAATGGTCTTTTAGGTCTTATGTTCCATCTTGTTGCAGACTAGCATCAAAACAATTGATCAGATTGATCTTCTAAGGGAGCAGCAGAAGATCCTGTCTGGGGAAGTGGCACTCCATTCAAGTGCCTTGAAGCGATTGTCCGAGGAGGCTGCAAGGAACCCGCAGAAGGAACAACTTCAGGTATATTGTCTAGTTATTATCTTTCCAGAAGATGTGCTTATAATAATTAATTTTGGGAACCTTGTTTATGTAAGGTGGAGATTAGAAAGTTGAGAGATGAAATCAAGGGTAAGAATGAACAAATTTGTTTGCTTGAAAACCAAATTACTGATTCCATCGGTAAAGTGGATAACTCAGAAGTAACAGAAGTAAGTTTAGCATCCTCTGTCATCACTATAGTCACTTGGCTCTGATTTCAGTCAAACTTTATTCTCTTTGTTGTTGATGATGCAGTCTATTGCTGTACTGGCGGCACAGTTAAATGAGAAGTCCTTCGAACTTGAGGTGAACAGTCTTCTGTAAATCCTGGCCAAGAACATTGTTCAATAATCTTTCTATGTTGAAAGGATGTTTGCACAATTTGTGGTGTTCATCAATTGAAACTACAATTAAATGATTAAAGGAGGAATAATATGATGTGAAATTTTCTTTACTCAGTCATCATTAATTGCTATTTAATGTTTCTAACTTTATCTGAGAATATGTACTTTTCTAGGTTAAAGCTGCTGATAACCGTATAATTCAAGAGCAGCTGAATCAAAAGGTATAAATTCTGTAATCAATCTTTGCACAGTCAAACATCTGGATATAACTTTCTTGGGCTTGTCAATAATGTTACTGTCAAGTAACATCACCATTCTAACTTGACATTACCGTTCTCTCAGATCTGTGAATGTGAAGGAATGCAGGAAACAATTGCCTCCTTAAAGCAGCAGCTCTCAGATGCACTTGAGTTGAGAAATTTCAGCCCAGTAGCCAGTTATTCACAAAGATTCACTGAAATGAAAAGCCCCCATGGGGAAAATCGAATAGATAAAGAAATTCCAGTGTTTCACGAAACAAAAGATGACTTGTTTTATAAAGCGCTGGTATTTATAACCTCTTGGCCTTCTCATAATGTTTGTAGTTAGTTCTTGAAGCAATGTTATGTTATGCCATGTCATAAGCACCACATTGTCCACCCTGCACTAAAAAAATAGAGGAAAAAAAAAAAAGGAGAGGAAGGTAGCTGATGAAAATAATACAGATAATAGAAGAGACCTCAAATCACAGTTTCAAATTTTTGAATAATTCTGTCTTAAGCATCCAGAATGTTTGCATCTCCCCATGCCAATCAAAACTGAGGTATTACTGAAGTTTCATTTATGGTGTGTGATTTTTTTTTTTTTTTTTTTTAAATGATTATAATATATAGGGAAATTTGGTCATCTATGTTCTGTCAGTTTAGTGATGAAGCACCTTCCCCATTGCATTCACAGTAACACCTGATTCTTGGTCTTCCTCTACAATAACCTTGGCTTTGACAACCTTTTGCGCTAAGTGAACGCTTGGAATTACAAAATTTCAAATTAATGTATATAACTGTAACATCCCATGTGTTGTACACTTTATGTCTTCTTGGCAGCAAAACAAAGCAATTTGGAAATGGATATTTGACAATTAGGAAATAGACAAGTATCCTTGATTTTATAAAGGAACACACTATCATGTTTTATGAAAGATATTTCATAATTTTACAAGGAAATTGGACTGCTCCCATGTTCAACTATTCTTGCAGAAATGTGAAAATTTCATTTTTCTACTCAAGTTCTGTGTTTATCAGATTTGTTTCATTAGCTTGATCACATTTTCTGGAATAGTTCATTGAGATGCATAATCATATGTTATGTTTTTTTTCATTTTCTCACTCTAAATCTGGAGCAAATTAACTGTTTGTTTTTCTGCTTTGGGGTTACCTGGGTGTATCAGGGAGGCTCAAGGCTTAGATGACTTAAGGCATTCAGACAAATAAGACCCAAAATATTTTTTTTATTTAAACAATTTTTGAAATTAAATTTCTGTTTTAAAAAATTAATTTATATAAATAAATTTTGTTGGATTATCTTAGATATCAACTTAAATCAAGTTGCATTAAAATTAGTAAATAGTACTTCCTAATTGAAAGGTTGAACTTTTGTATTTATGGTTTTGCTTCCTATAAAATAATTATAACTAAAGGTTGTAAACAATTTTTAACTTTATTCATTTTTTACTTTTTAATGTAGCAGCAATCCATAACAATCAGGGCATGTATTGGTACAAATTGTATGTGCTCTTGGGCCTAAATTTCAATATATTACACCAATATATAGCTAATCTCTTGCTTTATTTTTTTATTCAATCAGGCGACTGAGATTGAAGAATTGAAGCAGAAAGTAACTGAACTAACAGAATCAAAAGAACTGTTAGAACTTCAGAACCAGAAGTTAGCCGAGGAGAGCTCATATGCCAAAGGATTAGCTTCAGCTGCTGCTGTTGAGCTCAAGGCATTGTCCGAAGAAGTTGCTAAGCTTATGAATCATAATGAACGACTAGCTGCAGAGCTGGCAGCCACGAAAAGTTCTCCAACCCAGCGCAGAACAAGCACTGTTCGGAATGGGCGCAGAGATGGTCAGGTCAAGAGACATGACCAAGCTGGTTCACACTCAGATCTCAAGAGGGAACTGGCTCTAAGCCGAGAGAGGGAACATTCATATGAAGCTGCTCTTTTAGAGAAGGATCAACGAGAGACTGAGCTTCAAAGGAAGGTTGAAGAATCCAAGAAAAGAGAGGCTTATCTTGAAAATGAACTTGCTAACATGTGGGTCCTTGTGGCGAAGTTGAAGAAGTCCCATGGAGCTGATACTGATTTTTCAGAGTTAACAAGAGAAACTCAATGAGAGTGTGATTTTGGGATTTAAAATGACGATCATAAAGGTTTGGGGATCTGAAGAATCCAGTCCAATACCATTGGTGTGAGAAATAGTGGTGTGTAGAGAAATTGTGGTGTGCATTGAAATTGGGGCTGTTGTGTATTCCAAGTCTGGGCCCCTCCTTTACTTCTTGATTCTTCACTTTCAGTTATGCTGTAACATGCTTCAAAAAAAAAAAAAACAAAAATTTATGTTGTAACAATTGGATTTTGAATTTCGTCTTTTATTCTTTTGTTGATATATTTGTAGAGGCATTACATAGCAAGCAATGTTAGTCACCTGTGCATTAGGGTCAAGTCTGGCGAGTTGTTTAAAACTGTTATGAGTTTTCAATTTTCTTTTCTTCAGTTGTAGTAGGTGGGATTTTGATTGCGTAATATAAGTTACTGTTTAAGACTAGTGTATTTCAGCAACGCAGGGTGGAGAGGCAAGTTTCATTTTCCTGGTGCATGGAGAGGTTCTAGTCAGGCTTCCACTCTTCAGTGTGATAATCCTGTGAAGTTGCGAATTCATATTTGTAATCTGATGAGGAATGGCTCATGTTTTGCCAAACAGGATGTGAATTGCTTTTTTGGAGTGACCCAATGGGAAAATGGTGCATGATCAGTAACTAAGGAGCTGGTTAAAGTATTTACTAAGTTTCAGATCAATTGCTCTTTCGCTGACTTACCCAATTATGCGGAAAAATGACGAATGCGAAGGCTCAATGAGGTGGTTCAGGGTTTCATAAGAATGCTGGTTCAATTGCTTGATAAAATACCTATAGTTTTGCTCACATGACATCAGTCAAGTCCATCTTGCATGAAAGTTGTTATGATAATAATAACACTCAACGTAATAACGTGCGCAGTTTAATAGAGGAAGTTTATAGTAAAGAACCAAATATATATATATATATATATATATGCACGAGTCTCACAAGTTATTGTAAGAATATGGGCAGCATTTATATCCATATTGTGAGAACTTTGTCAATCTTTCCTTTGTTGTCAAGTTGATGCACATTAAATGCATTAATGGATGGAGCAATAAATCTTTTGATATGTTGTTAGATTTGTTGAAGGATGCATTTTCTATGTGTGAGAAATTGCCCACTTCTCACTATGAAGCTAAAATGATTGTAAAAGATCTTGGCCTTTACTATGAGAAGATTGATGCATGAAAAAATGATTGTTTCCTTGCCTCCTTGAGTACAAGGAGTATAGAGATGCATTACAATGTTCGGTTTGTAAACTACCGAGATGGAAACATAAAGGAAATAATGATACAAGGAAAGGAAAACGAGTTTTATGGAAGGTTTTGCGTTATTTTCCAATCACATCAAGACTTGAAAGGTTATTAATGTTTACATTTGTGAGAGTGTAACAAGCAGTCTTGATGATCAACTATTTAATAGAAATAGAGAGTTCAACTATTTAATTTTCATGTTGAAAGAAAAATAGACTGAAGTGGAGAAACTAATTTTTACAAAAATTAGGACGATTGCCTTCAAATCTCCAAATTTTTAGTTGACATAGTACAACAATGAGAGTTCAATCTCCAAGTCTCAAAGTGGATTTTTGGATTATGCTGACATGGACACAAAAGGAGACAGATTGCACAAAGAAAATCAAGAGTTTTGGGCTACGAAAACAAAGGTCTGTATGTATGAATGGAGAAGAAAGAAGACCTTTCACATGGAGAGAAAGAAAACAAAAGGTTTAGAATTAATAGAAAGTCTCCAAATGAAAGGGTTGCAGATGACAAGGTAGTCAAATGACAAGTTTTACCTTGTCTTTTTTGTCTTTTTTGTTAATTCAAGAATTCTTTATTCTTCTGTACTTGTTTATTTTCTTTTCTAAAAAAAAAATGTTTTATTTTGAAAGAAATTTATTACTTTTAGAATCAGTAATATTAACATTTTTATAAAACAAATAATTATTAAAGTTATTATAAATTTATATATATATATATATTTTTTTTTCTCTTTTAATTCCTTATATACAGAAAAGATATAAGGACTTTAGAATTAGTAACCAGCCATAATTATTTTGTAATTATTATTATAATTGAACACTTTTAAATTGTATATAATAATTAAATAACTAATTTCTTATTTTTTTCAATAAACAAATTGAATTTTAATATATTTTTCTTGATTAAAATAAACTTATTTTTAATTCAATTACGAAAAGTCTCTATATAATTTTTTTAATATAACATATAAAGGTCATAATTAAATTGATTCAATATACAGAGTTATTGATTAATTGATGTTGAATATACAAGAAACTAGTTATTATAAAAAAACATGTAGTTTTTAATTTAAAAAGTAATGTTATATAAATTATATCAAAACTGAAAAAGGAATTTATATTACAATTATTCAATCAATTAAATTATGGTGTTAACTTTACTTGTTGACAATAATTCAATCAACCTAGTTAAACTACATGTATAATATTTTCATAATATTTGCTACAGTCCGTAACAATAAAAAATGGTTATTAACAAAAGTTCTATCATTTTCGATTGATAATTCATTCCATCGGTGCTATAATTGGCACAAACACTTTTTCCCAAGTAATAAATTATTCCCAAACACATTTTAGAATTTTTGCGATTGCTGACTATCCTAAAAAATAGTTGAATAAAATTTTCATTATTTTTGACGTTAATTTTCAATATTATTAATGATTTACTTAGCACAAAACATTTGTGCCAAAATGAAATAATTTTAAGAAATCTTTTCAAATAATTTTTGACGGTTATGAATTATCAATAATAGTAGAACTACCATTTTGAGGATCTGAAAAAACCGTTGGTAATACTATTGGCACCAATATTCCCGCCAAGCAACAATATATTAATTTCCAACGGTAATGTGATGAGTTTTTGACTTTCTTTTTTTGCCCCTTGAAAATATAATGCTTCTGTTTGCAAGGTAAACAATGACCTTTAACTTGAGCGTCGAAAATGAACATATTATTGATAGTATTTTGAACCATCGAAAATATTATTTTTGACATTAATTTTCAATATTATTAATGATTTACTTAGCACAAAACATTTGCGCCAAAATGAAATAATTTTAAGAAATCTTTTCAAATAATTTTTGACGGTTATGAATCATCAATAATAGTAGAACTACCATTTTTGAGGATATGAAAAAACCGTTGGTAATACTATTGGCGCCAATATTCCCGCCAAGCAACAATATATTAATTTTCAATGGTAATGTGATGAGTTTTTGACTTTTTTTTTTTCCTTGAAAATATAATGCTTCTGTTTGCAAGGTAAACAATGACCTTCAATTTGGGCATCGAAAATGAACATATTATTGATAGTATTTGAACCATCGAAAATATTATTTTTAACATTAATTTTCAATATTATTAATGATTTACTTAGCACAAAACATTTGTGCCAAAATGAAATAATTTTAAGAAATCTTTTCAAATAATTTTTGACGGTTATGAATCATCAATAATAGTAGAACTACCATTTTTGAGGATATGAAAAAACCGTTGGTAATACTATTGGCACCAATATTCCCGCCAAGCAACAATATATTAATTTCCAACGGTAATGTGATGAGTTTTTGACTCTTTTTTTTTTCCTTGAAAATATAATGCTTTTGTTTGCAAGGTAAACAATGTCCTTCAACTTGAGCATCGAAAATGAACATATTATTGATAGTATTTTGAACCATCGAAAATATTAGGTGAGTGATAACCATATTTTTTGAAGTGATCTTAAATCTCATGATATATATATATATATGTATAAAAAGAGATAATTATAGAATATCAAAACTAGAACATCTACCTAACCCATGAGAATCAAGTAACAAAAACTTAAGATTCAAAATGTTAGAATACAACATCTTATATTTAATTTTCCAGTGGAGAGAGGCTACGCAGAAGATTTTATATCAGTGTAATCTCTTTGATGTTATTTTCTTCACCAATTCAATCTTCCAATGGGTTGCTTAAAAGTTTAAACAAGTTTTTGTTATGAAATTATAAATATACTGTGGCTGCAATTATTTAGTGTTCAGTTCTTCACCAATATGCTTTCTTATATGTCATGATAGGAAGCACAATTAGATCACCGGCTGCATAATATCTTGAAAAATTATTGAATTTGAGGATCATAGTCTATTAAAACTAGGCTTAAACTATGTAATGATAAATTTATTGGCTAGTTAAAGTAATACGAATAGTGAGTCGACAAGCAAATTAAGAAATGTAAAAGCATTCATTACATATATTTCTTGATACAAAGGCATCCAATAACACATATTTCATAACATTAATGAAAGAGAACATCTCATTAGAGGTCACTAATATTATTTAGAACTGGAATACAAACCGACTAGCATACCAAACAAAACACTTATAAAAAACTCCAGACCTTAATAACCCTTACAAATTTTAGACCTTGTTTCATTAACTCAACCTTAGACCTCAATAACCCTTACAAATCTTAGACCTTGCTTCATTAACTCAACCTTAGACCTCAATAACCCTTACAAATCTTAGACCTTGCTTCATTAACTCAACCTTAGACCTCAATAACCCTTACAAATCTTAGACCTTGTTTCATTAACTCAACCTTAGACCTCAATAACCCTTACAAATTTTAGACCTAATTTCATTAACGGCTAGTCATATATTAAACATTTTGCCCACCCATGATTTGTAGAGAGTAAGGTTAAAGAGTAAATTTAACGCCCTAGTTTGAGCTCCAAATCTGGTTTGTTGGAGTTACTAGAACAAAGTTGCAGCTCCAAGTTTAAATCATCACTCTCATCTGTTGAAACCTTAGGCACAAGACCCGTTGAGGCCTTGTGAGAAGGTGCACTAGCTGATGATGATGCCTCCTTGTCGTTAACAGTTGTAGTAGAATTCCACGTTGCTAAAAAGTCAATTGTTGGAAGCTCTTGTCTAGGCTTCTTGGAAGGCTGCGACTGAGGAGGAGAACATGATCTTTTCTTGGCTTCTGGCTTTGCCTGGACAGCATTGTCTTCTTGTTGAGTTGAAGATCCATCAACCTTTGCATTGCTCACCTGCATTGACGATCCATCAACTTTCGCATTGCTGTTCTGCATGTTTGACTTCATTGATTCACCAGCAAGAACATCAGACTTATGAACAGTCTTTCCACCTTGTTCAACAATGTTGCTGATGTTGGAGCTTGACCCTATCTTCATGCTGATGATTTGGGGTTGAAAACGAGAGATGGAGACTTACAGTTGACAATGAAAACGAAAAAAAATATTTAGAGGAAGGAAGAAAGGAAAGGGATAGAAATTGCTCAGATGGATTAGAAGGTGTACAAGTCATAGCTATTTAAATGGGTTTCAGACTTGAAATTAGATTCAGGTTTAATTATTTTTTTAATGGGCATATCGTCGACAGATATGCTTACCTTATGTGACATTTTATTAATTATTACCCTTTTATTAGTATATATACACATAAATATATTAGCTCATTAAAGCACTCAAGGAATACAAGCTTATGACTGTCTCAGTTTTCCTATTTTGGGTAAATACAATTAATTATTATCTTTAATTTTGAGGAAGATGTCATAAATTTTCAAACCTTTTATAGTTAATCCAATCTCAATTATTTATACTTTTGGTTTCATTAATATTCTCAATCTTTTATGAATCGTTAATGAATATAATGTAGTTACCTATTTTGATATACTTGTTATAAATAATAGAGAATAAAAATTATTTAAATATTGGTTGTAGATGGTTCAACTAGTAAGGTATCTTATATTTATCCAAAACATTTTCGGTTCAAATCATACTCGCATCTTTGAGTTTTTATTATTATTATTATTATTATTTTGAAGTTTCGTTGAGTTATTATTTTGCACAAACAATGGCAGTATTTATTTTGTTAATAGAGAGCAAAATTAATTAAACACAAATTGAAAAAGAAATTGTGTACAAAGCATGAAAATTTATAAATTTATAATCAACGATGGATCTTTATGCTAGATCAATAACACCATTAATTTAGTTTACAAGCAGATTGATGGAATGATGGTGGTAAACTAGTAAGTACATGTAATTAAATCAAATATATTATGTATGCAACTTCATTTTTGCTGTCAATGGTGGGTCTCATACTTGAATGACTACAAGTCATCATACAATTAATAATTATTATAATTTTTTTTTTATAGAATAATTATTATAATTTTGGAAAAGCAGTATTTTTTCTCAAGCTAGCTAACTGTTTGTTTTTCTTTTGTCGTTATTTTAAATAATCACTAGTGCAAAACCTTCGGAAATGATATATTATTAATAGGTTGGAAATAAAAACAGAAACAAAAGAAAGACCAATCAATGGGCTGAAAAAAAAAAAATATTTTCGTAAAGCAAATATTAATATAACTTTATTTCATTATCAAGTTCCGTGATATCTTTTCTTGATCGAGATTTAGGAACAAAATCTCTCTCTCTCTCTCTTTTTAATCACGTAAAATACCATCAACATGATATATATCTAGCTTGTAATTGTTTTTGTGATTAATTATTGTTAGGAGTCAATGGGTGAGTAAAGTAATAGTCTCAGGAATATTTTGCAATAAATAATCTACAACTATGTCAAGTTTTTATTGGTTTTTTTGTTTCGTTTTCATTATGAGTAATGCTAGGTTTTTCAAAAATTTTGCCCAAATCCATGTTCAAATGATGTGTCATGTGAGTTATCAACATCTTATAAATTATAAAATGATGTGATAATTAATAGAATATTGATAACTTATATATTACACTATTTGGCATGGATTTAGATAAAATTTTTGAAAAAGTCTAGTATTAATCTTTTATTATTGATGAAACTTCATGGTATGAGAAAAGTTAATAAAAGGAAATGAAGAAAAATGACACCAAATATTGGGATGGAAGGAGTCTTACATTTTTTAGAAATCTAATACAAGATAAGTGAATTTAAAAAATAAAAAATAAATAAATAAATAAAGAAAACAATATACAATTATCTAATTGATTTCTCCTGATAATGAAGAAAAATAATTATAGCAAGAAGTAAAAAATAAATATATACATGAACAAATATATTTCACTTTTATCAAGTAATAAACTGAGTAAATAAAAATAAACTGCATGAATTTGAACTTTTATTATTGAATATGTAGGCTACGAGAGAATTTTATTCAACACAAAATTGTACAAATATTCATAATAGGGGAGATTTCATTTTTATCCGTGAGGTTTTGGTAACTATTATGATTTTAAATGTTTTTTTTGAAATCAATCCCCATATTTCTTAAGTTTTTGAAACACTTCAAAAGGTCTCTACATTCAATTGACCAACGATCAAAGGGGATGGAAGTTTAGGTGAGAAGGGTATTATTGATTTTTTACAATTAGAGCTGTGATTGTGACATATGTATAGTCAAGATTAAAATAATTAAAAAGAAAAAATATATATATCGCGAAGAAAGGACGAGTATGCCCAAGGACGAGTGTGCCCCTAAGTGGATTGATAAACTTAAATAAAAAAAAAAAATCTTTTTTTTTTTTTATTTTTTATTTTTTTAAAAAGATCTCCATCATCCAACTTTAAGATGGATGATGGAGATTAAACTTAATTAATAAAATAAATTTTTAAAAATAATTAAAAAAATTTAACTGAGTTCAAGATTTGGTTTCCAACCTAAATCTTCAACATTTAGATGTGATGACCTAGTCTTAACAACCCAGACCTTAAAAATCTGGATTCAAACTCAGCTATTAATCATTACTATTCATCATCTAAACCCATAGCATTATAGCTCGTAGTCAAACCCATATCACCACTGCTCATTATCATTAAACCCATATCACAAACCCACATCTTCATCACTATTGCCTATATCACCCATAAGTTCACCTCCATCATTATCACAACCCATCCATCATCCATCATGAAACATAATAGAACCACAAGAAAAAAATGAGGAGAACGGAGATGAACATTTGGATTTGAATCTTGATGAAAATCTGGGTTTGAACCCAGATGAACATCATCAACAATCAAAACAAAATAAATAAATAAATAAACAAATAATAAAACAAAACAACCAACCTAAAATTGGCTTCGAACTTAGATGAATATCTGGGTTCAACCATATCAAATCTTCAATATTTGGGTAAACCTAGATGAACATCATCAATAAATCAATCCATAAAAAAAAAAACAAAAAACAAAACCCTAAATTGTCGTCCATCAAAGCCCTCTATCGTGTGATCGTCTTCCATCATAGCCCTCCATCATGGAATCTTCTTACATATAGATCTTCGGTTTGTCACTGATTAGATCTATTTTAATACATTGAATGATTGTCTGTAACTAGCATTGGAAACACAAGATTACAACAAAGGATTTGGATCTAGTACTAATTAGATTTTTTTTTTAAAAAAAAAATAATAAACTAACTTGATTTTTGTTGATCTTTTTTGAAGATCTATTGAGCTATGGTGCATTCATAAATCAATGGATAAGATTTACTTACTTTTCTTTCTCCCACTTTTAAATATATATATATATATATATTTATAATGCTTTCGTATTAAAATATCAGTATATAATCACATCAGCACTGAACATAAGTCCACACCACAAAGCAATTCAATGAATTATAATATGATTAAAACATGAAAATAATGTAGGGTAGGTGTAAATTAAGTACACACTAAGAGGTCGAATGAGTCCAAAAACGGCATCTAGTGTGCCAAGTCAACTGATATAAAAAATAAAAAAATAAAAATAAAAATGAAAAAAAAAGTGTAAATTAACGTAGATGCTATTAACACGGAAACATGTATTAATCTCTAAACCTCATCCACCGAACCAAAGCCGAATTTAATTTAATCATCATAATTTATTAATATAAATATCAATTAGATCGAATTAATTATTAAAATGCCAATATAATAACAAAAATATTCTTATAGATCGGGGGTAATTATACCATGAATTAATAGTTATTTAAACATTAAAAGCAACCATTATGTAATATTTAATGACAAGATTATATGAACAGAGGGTTTTGTTCCTCCATATTCTTTTTTAACCAATTATTATTTGATTGTCTTGCAAAATAGACAATGTAATGGAGGCACAAAGCTGATTTATCAATAAAAAATCCATGGTCCTCGAACGCAAAAATTTTGAGTATTTAACAATCAATCATGAGAAACATTTTCATTTTTGATCTCGCCTCTATTTCAATTAACAATATTATAATTTATATATATATATATATATATATATATATAAGTCTGAGAAGTTATCATCAGTATGTATCCGTTTCATAATTACATCATACCATTGAATTAGGATGTAACTTAAATACAAAAAATGGGATGTTTAACATTATTATTATTATTATTTAGAATATGTTTAACATCATTATTTAAGAATATTATAAAAAATATATTAAAGTGTTATATTTT
This sequence comes from Nephelium lappaceum, assembly GCA_021234005.1. NCBI lineage: Eukaryota > Viridiplantae > Streptophyta > Magnoliopsida > Sapindales > Sapindaceae > Nephelium > Nephelium lappaceum. The sequence goes on from CM038011.1 coordinate 9,062,094, forward strand.
TCACTTATTACCAATGTTTCTGAATTCGTTACTCGCTACTCGACCGGTAATCCAGCGAGTAACGAGTATTCGGCTACTTGACGAGCACTCGGTTTGATTGTCGGTCACCAGTCTATTGGTTGATTAATAGTCAAACTTGGTTAAACTTATAAAAAAAAAAATCCATAAAGTCAAAATATAATCATATGACTACAAAACATTATTTATTAGTCCAATTATATTTTAACATAATTTAGCAAAATATATAAGAATGGTTTTATAAAAGTTGGCTTTAAATACACCTCATTTTTTTGTTAAATACACCTCTTTATAAAAATAAAATAAAATAAAAATTGAAAGTGAATGAGTGGACAAGTATCCACTTGGAGGAGAATTGGTGTGCGTGTATGAAATCAAAAGTAAGGACAATTTTACAAAAGAAATGAAAATTTTTACAAGTGGTTGCCATTCAATCTAATATATAAATATATAAATATATATTAGTAATGCTAGATTTTTCAAAAATTTTACATAAATTCATACCCAAATGATGTGATATGTGAGTTGTCATAATCCTATTAATTATTAAATTATCTCATGATTTACAAGATCTTGATGACTCACATACCACATCATTTGGACATAGATTTTGAGAAAATTTTTGAAAAGTCTATCATTATTATATGTATATATAGTAATTTTATCATCAGTACTTCCTAATTTTAAAAAATTAAAACGAACTAATTAAATTTATTAATTGCATTTAAATTAAATATGAGAGAGAATCTGTTTTCAGAAAGAAACTGTAATGCATAAATTTGATTGTTTCGTCTTAACTTTTTAAATTAAGAAGTACTGATAGTAAAATTACTCTCTCTCTGTCTCTATATAAGTATATATATAGTGATTTTACCATCAATGTCTTCTAACTTTAAAAAGTTAGGATGAATTAATCAAATTTATCCATTACATTTGAATTAAATCGAAAAGTGAATTTATTTTATAAGAAATAATGCAATGGATGAATTTAATAAGTTAATTATAACTTTTTTAAGTTAAGAGACACTGATGGTAAAATCACTATATATATAAGTCATTTATATTATTATAATTATTCATTTATATTTTTTAGTTATTTAAATTATTAAAATTATGTTTGAGAATAAAAAAAATGAATAATTTTTTAGATTAAGAATAAATTTTTGGGAACATATATAATAATCTTCACTTACATATAATATTTCTGACTTTTTTTTAGGCAGATATCATCAAATAATTAAACATTATTTTTTATATATAAATATGGGTGTATATTATTACAAATTTATGATTTCAACATTTTAACTGTTTGTTTAGTATTTACTTTAATTTATTTATTTTATCATCTAATACTTAAGCTATCCCCAATAGTGATGTTGATCTTGACTGGTCATCCCCTATAATTTTTGTACCATTATTCATTGGCTATCACTAAATTCATTGATCATTTGATGTGTTACTAGTTTTGTTTATCCTAAAGGTTCACTTGGAAAATTTCACTTAAAAAGTAACTATTAATTATTTTTCTCTTTTATATGTATATATATATATGTGGGGCAGGATCGACAAACTCAAATTTTGACACAAGTTTTGACATAATTTTACAATAATTGGATTGAAAAACAATTAATGGTATAAATATATTTATTTATTTATTTTTTAAGAAGAGGACAGTTGTTAAAGATGTGCGCTACACAAATTATTACATGTGCACTCATTTTTCTCTCTTCACTCATGTTCTTTTACATTCTCTCTGTAACCCTCATTCACATACGTGACTAGTTTAGTATGTATAGATGAGCTAAGTTAAGGGACATTGAGTTTAAGATTGTTTCTTTTAAGAATTAAATAAAGAGATGATAAAGTTTGAGAATGAAATGACAAATGCCAAATTTAAGCCTTTAAATTGTGTAGATAACTTGATAAAAGTCATGAAATATAATTTTATCATAAGTTCCAAGAAGGGACATTATAGTCATTTCCATTGGATTTAAGTACGATAATGTAATGTGAAAAAAAAAAAAAAAAAAAGTGTTAAGGACCAAATTGTAAGAAATCAAGACTTTTCATGGTCAAGAGCAATTTTAAAAGGTTTAGAGTCATAGTATAATATCGAAAGATGGTCAAATGAGTCAAATGAGCTTTATATATAATCAAACACTTAGTCATTTTGGGCAAAAGAGGTATAAATACGGGAACAAAAAGAAACCAAAGAAAAAAAGCAAAGAAAGTAATGGCAACCAAGGGGAAAGGAAGAGAAGTATAGGTGATCATCCAATCCAAGACTCTTACTCATCAAGTTAAGCTCTCCCAAGTTTGATTAACATCCCAAGAGCTTAATTCAAGTTAAAAGAGATAAGAATTATTGAATTGAGATTAGTTTGGTGGAACTTTAAGTATGATTATGTTGGTTTCAAGTTAAGTTTTGAGTTGATTTTTGATAGGGCTTTAGTGCTAGATTATGAGATGAGTTTATGGATGAGTAGTTGACAATGAAATGAACAAAACCTAGTGAAGGAATGGATTATAGGGTTGTATATGGTAGAACCATACGTGACTTGATTAAGTTTGGTTTAATTTAATTGTTTGCCTACCAAGTGTTTGATTAATTTTCTAAGTAAATTAAGCTATTAAAATGTAAAGAAAGTGAAAAGTCATAGTTGGTGTATACACTAAGGTAGGTTTGGCCAAGCTAAGGGTGTATGGACATCCAATAAATTCCATCCATTCAAGGCTCAAAATAAGTTTAAAATAAGCTAAGCAAGACATTGAAGAGATTAAAATGCGCTAAGACATACATAGAGTTATTGGACATTGTAATGTACTAGTGAAGGGCACCAACCAATGCCACTTTTCTTCCACATTTCTTTTCCATGTATGATCATAAATGAGTGTATAAGAGTTAGGAAACACTCAAAGATAGATAATTGAAGTTAAATTACAAAAGTGTGAGAAAAACCCCTTAAAAAGTGGTTATGAAAGTGGGTTTTTAGGCTAGAAACCATATCAAATGATCTTAGAATCCGATGAAACTTTACGGGTGACCACATTGAGAGATAAAAAGTCTCTTGGAACAAGAATCGAAGCAAAAGCACGCCCGAGATGGGCTGTGCATCACATTCGAGTTTAGGGGGTTAAAAATCGTGATTTTTCGTTCCAGGCTTCAATTGATGAAACGTACCATTTGGGGATGTTCCTAGGGATAAATAAGCAGGATTCATGCAAAGAAATAGGAAGTTTGAAGCGTTGGTTGAAGAGAAATGGAGATTGGAAGTTACTAGTGCATAGACAATGTCATTGTGCGATAGAGTTTAGGTGCATTCTAATGCATTATCTTTATGCATTTTTAGCCTATTCTAAGCCTGTCTATCTTTATGTAGGTGAGGAGCACTTGACCGAGCCAAGAGAGGGTCTTTGAGGTTTGTTTAGTTGAGCTACAAGTCAAGCTGAGTGTACTTTTTATGAATGAGTTTTTAAAAGTTTTATGCTTCTTTATATGAAATCATATTTTTGTTTTTGCATATTTAAATACTTGAATACTTATGCATGTTACATATATTTGAGTAAGATGAGCCCAAGGGCGCGAGTTTATAATTTTTAAAGCTTTAAAGATTTAAAGAAAGTTTCAAGAATGGAGCTCAAGAGCTCTTGTCTCAATTAAACTAAGAAAAGAGTCTAAGGACTCTAAGTTTAAAGCTTACAAGATTTTAAGTTAGTGCCTTGTGTACCAAAAAAGAAATTTTAAGGCATATCATTAGAGAAAACCAGATTTTAAAAGGTCATTGGTACCCTTCAGTTATCAAGTTCCGACCCGTACGGTATATCTTATTTAATAGGGCAAGTTTGTGGGATAAGTCATTACCCGTGTGTGTATGAGGTTAGAGTGTCTAGCGAGTGAATGCCCTACTTTTTGAGATATGGTCTCACACTGCATTTATACGATGTAGAGATTCCGCATGTAGTATTGAGAGGTCCCAGATTTGGGTCACGATTGGTGTCAGTATACAACGTCATGTGATCTTCACATTATGGCATTAGCGAGCGAAGTCAAATGTGACCAGAGATTAGGGTTACGAAATGGTGTTTTTCTAAAGTTTGTAACATTATATTGCTCTTGCAAATGAATATTTTATATATGTTTGCAAAATGCTTTTATAATGCTATGCAAAGAATGAATGAGACTTATGATTTATGCTTTAAGAAATAGAAATTTATTTTAAAAGCTTTTGAGTAAAGTTTAGTTTTCTAAAGATTAAATGCACTCATTGAGCTATCTAGCTCACCCCTTATTTTTTCCTAACCACCTCAGGTACTTTTGCGGGTGATCGACGATCTCCTCCGTCGCGATAGGTGGGCATCAAGTCGGTTATGCTTCTTGCTTTTTGAAAATTTTGCATATAGCATGTGCATACTTTGTACATTTGTAAATAAAATGTAGTTTGAGTTGTAATAAAAAGTAGCTTATTTTGAATGATCATGAGTTTACTATGGAACTTGTGTTTTATGGAAAATAATTATATTGTTATTGAACTTGTGAGCAGTTTGAGTTGGCGATTGAAAGAGATTTAGTCGAAGTGTTTTATTTTGAAATTGTAGGTTTCAGTATTGTCCATTTTGCAGCCGTTATACTGCCGAAATTTAGTTTTCTAAATAACCAAAATTTTAAGTTAAAACCAACCCAAAATCATATTTAAAATTTAAGGTTTATAAAAATTAGTCGCGCGCGAAATTTGTAGCGACTTTTCAAAGAACTTTTAAAGACAAAGTTAGAGGGTTCGCTCCTCGATTGTCTTTTAATTCGTCGAGACGGGCTAAAGGAGATTGATGGAGTGCTCGGGCGTACCTCTCGGATAAGAGCCTAGTGACGGTCCGGGAAGGGGCGTCTCACTCTCTTTCTTTTATTTATTTATTTTATAATTTATTTTTGATTTTGGACTATTCTGATCAATATGTTTGTTTAAATATATGCAATATGAATCTTATTTGAAAGTTTATGTTGAGATCTTCAAATTCATGTATTGTTTGTATGATTTAGTTAACTAAATAGAAAGAAAATATTAAATGAAAATTGAATTGAAAATTTTTTTATTTGATTTAAAAGTAGAGATAAAATAGGATGAAGTGTAAAAATTCAAAATTAAAAGCTAATCTACACCATCCAATGTTTTTCAACCCAATGGTTAAAAAATTGTGTCAAAATTTATGTCAACATTTATATCCCCCAATCCTTATATATATATATATATATATTGCAGTCAAATATGTGATTTATTCTAATTGTTCTAAATCATTCTACTATTATAAAGGATCCGAGTTCTTATATTAAGAAATTAAGAAATGATTATCTAGTTGTGCTTTATCTAATTGTAGATGAGATGTGAACATTGATTTGTACCTTATTTTATGTATTATATATATATATAGAGTTTTTGTGGTAAGTATGTCCTAATTTTTAAATTGTTAAGATCACCAATCAAATTCATCAATTGCATTTAAAATTTCTCTTTCATATTCAATTAAAATGTAATTGATGAATTTGATTGATGGTCCTTATAATTTAAATATTAGGATATGCTGACTATAGAAGCTCTGTCTGTGTATGTGTTTATATATATATAAAAGTCAAACTCCACTGATATTTCATCAATGGTAGCTTTGTTCTCTCTCTCTCTCAAACTTAGAGTCATCATCTCTGTCCTTTCTCTCTCTCAAGCAACTGCATATCTCTATCTCTCAAAGCTTCCTTTCCGATAGTTCCAATCTGAGTCGGAGCCGACATCGCCTTCGTCCTCATCTTTTGAGAGCGAAAGCCACTTCAGTGGCACCATCGGCTTTGTCCTTGTCTTTTTAGAGTCTCCAATTTGTTGATTTCCTTCTAAGGAGAACCATCAAACCAATGAGCACATTTGATTGCCGGATACCACTGGCTTCAAATAAGCGTTTTAGTTTTTCATTTATTTTCTTTGTTTTCTATTTGGATGCAAAGAGATGCCTAGGTGGTGACCATTCTAAAACACTGGCCCAACTGCAGAGCCCAAGTACTCACCAAATACGACTAAAACTCCCGATTTGAAGGTTCTTAGATTGACAAAACGCCGATTAGTGAGAACTCAGCGGAACTCACTGAGTTCTACAACATTGGTTACAAGAAGTTTTTTTTTTTTTTTTTAAACTTTCAATCTCTCAAGAATTAGATTGTTCAAGACCCAATATGAATATATGTTCTATTATGTTAATCTGTTGTTATATCATTCATGCAAGTTCAATTATCGATGTTTACATAAATTTCAATCCCTAGAAATTTTGAGCTTTTGATCAATACTTGATTTTTAATCAAATTTTTGGAAGAAGTTTTGATTAAAATTAATTAAAACTACATTGTTATAAAAAATTGATTCTTCGTTTTACATAAAGGGCATGAGAAAGATGAGAAGTTATAGTGGAACATCGAAGAGAAGCTCTGAACATCAAAGAGAAGCTCTCGGTCAGCCATGGAAACCGAGAAGCCGAATTGGTAGGAGAACAAGTTGAGCCAATGTATAAAAGTACCTTGAACCGATTTCCATGTCATGGGAATCTTGTAAGGTACACAAAATATATTAAAGCTAAGAACATAATTATGGGTAGCGAAGGGAAGTTGAATGCGTTGTTAGATACTAGAATACCTAAGGGAATTGAAAAAACAATAGGGATGTCAATTGTGTTAAAAATGCCTTCAATTCCTATGTTACTTGTTAGGGAATTCTTTTCTAATGTTAGAATGCATGAACAAAGAAATATAATGATAGGCTATGTAATGATATATCACTGTATCAATACATAAGGAAATACTTTTTGGCTGGTTAGAGTTATGTGAATAGCAAATTAACAAACAAAGAAATGCAAAAGCATTCCTTACATATAGTCCTTTATACAAAAGCATTCAAATAACACATAGTTCTTAATTACAATAATGGAAGAGCATATTTATATGCAGATTGACATTATTTAGAACTAGATTATAAATTTATTATCATGCCAAACAACACACTCATTAAACAAATTCAATCCTCAGATATCTTAGACCTAGTTTTATTGATATAAAAAAGCAAGGAGAGTGAGAATAAACATAGATAGGAGAGAGAAAGGAAGCCATAGAGGAGAAAGAGAGAGAGAGGAAGAGAGAAAGAAAGGAGAGAGAGAAAGAGAGAGGAGATAGAAAAAGAGAAAAGGGAGAGAAATAAAGAGAAGATGAAAAATTTTCTTTTAATGGTATATGTAATTTAGAGCCCCAGCTTGAGCTCCAAATTTACAAGACCCATTTTGCTCTTGTCAGAGGGTGTACCAGTTGATGATGATGACAGTTCCCTATCCTCAACATTCATAGCAGAGTCCCAAGCTGTTAAATAGTCAATTGTGCGAAGCTCTTTCTTAGGCTTCTTATGAGGATGGTATTGAGAGGAAGATGCTTCGTTGTTGGCATTTGACTTTGACTGGACAACATTATTTTCTTGCTGATCAGTTGAAGATCCATCTACTCTTGTACTGATCTCCGGCATGTTTGAATTTGAAGTAACTAAATCATCCCTGCCATCAGAAACATGGTGGCGTAGAGCTGCAATGAGAACTGGATGTTCACTGAGTTTCTTGCCCTTATATGTCCTCAAAGCAGGTCTTTCACGGTGGGCATTTTGGTGACCACCTCGAGCTCGAGCAGATTCGAACACTTTGAGACAATGTGGGCACTTATAAACTGTCTCTCCACCTTGTTCAACATTGACGCTGTTAGAGCTTGACTCATCCTGCATGGTGATGCTTTAGGGTTGAAAATGTGAGATGGAGACTTGGATTTTGACCAAATTAAACAAAAAATGCTTAAAGGGAAAGATCAGAGAGAGAGAGAGAGGATAGGTGTTGCTTGGTTGGATTAGAAGGCATTCAAGTGATAGCTATTTAAAGGGTATTGGACTTGAAATTGTGTTCAATTTCCAATTATATATTATTAGTAAATATGTTTACTTTACATAACTTATTTTTATTACTCTTTAATGAGAATCTAACTATAGATATGTAAACTCCTCTTTAAATTAAGCACATAAGGGAATGCAATTTCATGATAGCCTCATTTTTCATTGATTAATATAATAATTAATTATTTCTATAGCTGCACATAAAGATAACCGTGTTGTTTGTACCTTCAGTTTTGAGAGGGATGTCATAAATTTTCTAACCTTCAGAATTAATGCAATTTGGATTATTTGCATCATGATGCATTGGTTTTATCAATATCCTTAGCACTTTGATTAATTAATTAATTAATATGGCATATTTCCTTGTTTTGATATACTATTTATAGGTAAGGGAGGATGCACATTCTCTAAACTGACTCTAGATAGTTCAATTAGTAAGGTTTTTTAGGGCAAATTGCACAAACCTCCCCTGAGGTTTGACGAAATTGCACAAATATTACGATGTTTGGGTAACTCGCACGGACAATACCCGAGGTTTCAAAAACTCCGCACAAACCTCCCCTGTCGTCAGTCAACAACCATTAAATCGTCATAGTCAATGGTTAAAATTATAAAAAGACTAAAATACCCTTCAATAAATTTAAAATTAATATATAATATATTTTTGTTTAATTTAATTTGAAAATAAAATATAAAAAATTAAAAAAAAAGAAAAAAAAAAAAAGAAAAAATTGGTCTCCATGGGAGACCAGATCTGGTCTCCCATGGAGACCAACAGTCTCCATCGCTGGAGACGGCTGCGTCTCCAGCGATGGTCGTCCGTCTCCAGCGATGGAGACGGTCTCCATCGCTGGAGATCGCTGGTCGACCAGCGATGGAGATCAGTCTCCATCGCTAGAGTCTCAGCGATGGAGCGATCTCCATCGCTGGAGACTCCAGCTCGCTCCATCGTTGAGTTTCAGCGATGGAGACCCAGCGATGGATCTCCATCGCTGGTCTCGCTGGAATCTCCAGCGATGGAGAGACGGTCTCCATCGCTGGTCGCTGATGGAGACCGATCTCCATCGCTGAGTCTCCAGCGATGGAGCATCGCTGGTCGACCAGCGATGGAGCGATCTTCATCGCTGGAGACTTCAGCGATGGAGATCAGTCTCCATCGGCGACCAGCGATGGAGACCCTCTCTCCATCGCTGGAGACTCCAGCGAGACCAGCGATGGAGATCCATCGCTGGGTCTCCATCGCTGAGACTCCAACGATGGAGACTGATCTCCATCGCTGGTCGACCAGCGATCTCCAACGATGGAGACCGTCTCCATCGCTGGAGACGGACGGCCATCGCTGGAGACGCAGCCGTCTCCAGCGATGGAGATTGTCGGTCTCCATGGGAGACCAGATCTGGTCTCCCATGGAGACCAGTTTTTTCTTTTTCTTTTTTTTTTTTAATTTTTTTAATTTTTTATATTTTATTTTCAAATTAAATTAAAAATATATTATATATTAATTTTAAATTTATTGAAGGGTATTTTAGTCTTTTTATAATTTTAACCATTGACTATGACGATTTAATGGTTGTTGACTGACGACAGGGGAGGTTTGTGCGGAGTTTTTGAAACCTCAGGTAGTGTCCGTGCGAGTTACCCAAACATCGTAATATTTGTGCAATTTCGTCAAACCTCAGGGGAGGTTTGTGCAATTTGCCCGGTTTTTTATAGGTATCCAAAAGATTTTGAATTTAAATCATGCTTAAATCGCTATAATGACTTATTAATTATTTCATACTAAGAATGCGGATTTTTATTGTGTTCAAGAGAATACGAACTACTCCAAGTTATTGTGCCTAGTAGGCACAACACACCTACGTCACACAAAAGTGCGCTGGTTCTAGTACCATTCGTAGTAATATGAATATTTATCACTTAGCCCCTTCTGAGTCTTATGTGAGTGAGCTAATTACGTTTAAGTTCCTTCCAGATAATAAAGGTAGTTTTCCCCTTGAATGGGGGTCTACATTCTGTGCATCACTATAATGTTTATCATAATGGTTCCGGTAATTGTAATATGTTAAAAAAAAAAAAAAAAAAAGCTAAACACATATAAGAAAAGTTATTGTGCACAAAGCAGGAAATTTTATAAGTTTATAATTAATGATGGATCTTTGCTAGACTCATAACAACATTAATTTAGTTTACAAACAATTTAATCGAAAGACAATGGCAAATTACCAAGTAAATGTAATAAATTCAATTCTATTATGTATAAAACTTCATCTTTGATGTCAAATGGTAGGTCTTGTACTTGAATGAGCAGAATTCCACATAAAATTAACAACTGTAATAATTTCGAGAGAGTAGGATTTTTACTCAAGCTAGTAACGTTTTTCTTAAAATGTTATTTTATTTTGAATAATCTCTAAGCGTGGAGTTTTTGTTGGCTTTTTTTTTTTTTTCTACTTGTTTTAGTTTTTATTTTTTTGAATTTTGATGGAATGGGAAAAGTTTACTGAAAATGAAATGAATAAAGTAAGAAAATGACACCAAAGTTCGGGACGTAGGGAAGTTTACAATTTTTAAAAATCTAATAAAAGAAAAAAGTGAATTCAAAAAAATAAATAAAAAGAAAGAAAAGAAAGATGCAACTATCTAATTAATTTCTCTTGAAAATATATACAAGAACAAATATATTTTAGTTTTATCGAGTAGAAAGTTGATAATATTTCGTAGTTGATTATATTCCACGATGTATTGGGTGTAATATTTCTTTTTTTATTTTATTTTATTTTTAAATATGTATTTATGTTTAGTGATTAATTCATATTTGAAGTTTGGAGTTGCATCGCTAATATTCAAGAGAAATTGCAGAATCTAGTTAAGGTTGACTATTGCACGAAGCAGATGTTCGACAATAGATCCAGCCGACCTTGAGCGACAACATAAAACCATTCTTGCCTAACGGCCAACATAAACCATTTTAGCTCTCACAGTACGAATTTAATTGCAAACCATTAGGATTCAATGTAAAATGAAATGCGATTATTTTAGAAAGCAATTTATAGTCTAATATTGTAGTGGGGATTACCCTTTCCCCATTTTTCTACTTCTTTCTCTCTTTTAGGATGCCGGAGCATCATTTATGGTGCGAAGATATCACTTAGTATGCATGTAAGCTGGGTGCAAAGGTGCACCCTTGTATGCATGTAATATGAGTGCGAAGGTGTACCCTTACTTTTTTAAATTTGTGATACGGAAGCATAAAGAGACAACGTTCTACAAGGTCTAATATTCAAGTTTTCAATTTTATATAAGAAAAGAATTCCTCACACACATGCATATTCATTTAATTTAACTTGCATAAAGTGTGTTTAGAGTTTTTAGTCTTTTTCTTTTGAAAAAAAAAAATATTTTTGCAGAAATTGTTTTGAAAAATATGAAAACTTCCTAGCTAACACTACAATGGAATAGACACAAAATTGGAAACATTAACCATTTTTTTAACAGACTAAATTAATATGAATGATGATGCTATGGACAAGATTATATATACAACACATGAATATTTCTCGCATATGCAACAGCAAAGGTGTTAACTTCCACATTACTACAAGATCTAAAATACTGTAGAAGCATAATAGTACCATAGCAGAGTGCATCACAATGATCAAGATTTCTTCTGCAAGAGCATAAAGACCATTTAAATTTGTTTTGCAGGCCAAATTTAAAAGGTCGAAGATAATCTTTTAACAAATGCAATAAATAGATGGACAGTGAAACTACAATTCAAAATCTCAAATCATAACGACAAAGAAATTCTCCCACACAACTGACTCAAGCGAGGGCAAAAGGTATACCAAAATAATTTAAAGGAATAGAGGCTTACATTCATAAAATTTGAGTCTTAGAAAGCAAACACAAACCTGGAAGGAATAGAGTTTGATCATATCACAAACTCTGCCAGGCGTTCCGGACACCACATGAACTCCATTCTCCAGCTTTCTGATATCTTCACCAACACTTTTGCCTCCAACGCAAGCATGTGCTTGTATATTAATGAAATCACCAATAGCTAATATAACTTTCTCCTTTTGAGTATATTAATGAAAATATAACAACCTGGATTCTCTGTCAATGTTAGTATCCATTGGAAAAATATATATATAAATTGATTAATAAATAATAAATAAAAAAATATAATTTTCAATATAGATATGGAGAGATCAAAATAGCATACCCAATATATAATTCAGTTTCTTGAATATGAGGTTATTTTCAATGGAAAAAAAAAAAAAAAAAAAAAAAAAAAACTTGTGATACTAAAATGTCAATTACTTATTCTACATGCCTCCAAATCATAAACAGTAAAAAGCTACGAAAAGGTAACTATCGTGGCCAGCTAACCATTTAAAGCATAATAATAAAACCACTCTAAATGATATTTTTATATTAAAACTTTCAAAACAATTTCTGATTTTTTTTTTTTTCAAAAGAAAAAGACTAAAAACTCTAAACACACTTTATGCAAGTTAAATTAAATGAATATGTATGTGTGGGGAATTCTATTCTTATATAAAATTATATTTTTATAATTATATTTTTTTGCCTCCAACCCAAGCATGTGCTTGTATATATTGAAAATTATATATATATATATATATATATATTTTGTGGCTTTTTACTTTCTATGGTTTGGAGGTATGTAGAATAAGTAATGGACATTTTAGTATCACAAGTATATATATATATATATATATATATTTCTCATTGAAAATAACCTCATATTCAAGAAACTGAATTATGTATCGGGTATAACATTTTGATCTCTCTATATATATATATATATATGTTGAAAATTATATTTTTTTAATTTACTATTTATTAACCAATTTATATATATATTTTTTCAATGCAAACCAAGATTGACCGAGAATCCAGGTAGGTATATTTTCATTTTAAAAAATATTTTTTCAGAAATTTTATGTCAATTAAAAAAAAATGGGTTGAAATTTGGATTCATTGCATTTTTAAGTCCGTAAAGATTTTATGAGGAATTATTTGGAATTTAGAAAAAAAATAATAATTATCGGGTCAACGTGTTAAATTCGGGTCCGACCTGGTACAATCATGGTCTGGTGCAGGTCTGAGTAAACTGGCTAAATGTGCAGGCAGGGTCTAGAACCAGACCATCAAATTTATTTAAGGGTTTGGATAGGGTATGGGACGGGCCTGGGCCTGGTGAGAGTCCAGACCATACACATTTTACTATCACAAGTAGAGTTGTCAAGAGGCAAGTAAGGTGGGGTTGGGCCTCAAATTTTTTTTGGGCCCGAACCATTCCTTCGAGCCGTGTTTAGAATAGATATGTTTGGTAAAGCCCATATGGGCTTGGGCCGATCACCAGGTGTCAGTACTCAGCCTTTTTTCTTTTAGTGGCGATATTCTCAACCATTTAAAAATATGTCCATATGGACACCAGACACGCCCCTAATTTTATAAATTTTTAAAAACAAATTATTGATGTTTTCTCAAAATATTAAATTATTTTTACGTTATTATTGTCTTAGGTGCCAAAGAAATACTACTTTTTTTAAACTTTGTTTCATTTTCTCTCCATGTGTTATATTTAGCATCATAAATATTGAGATATGACATGCAAAATACACTAGAGAGTACCTCAAGGCCATGACTGCAGCAGCCAATAAGACACCAGAAATGGAGTTGAAGTTGGGGAGATGGTAGAGAACAAAATGAACTGAGGCATATATCATGATGAAATTTTGGAAATCTGATTTTTTTGCATGAATCACGGAGTGTCATCGAACTTCTGTAGTGATTTGCCTCCAGTAACCATGTAGACAATGTAGACAACAACTTCAACCGGTAGTTGCTGGGCCACCACAATGTACAAAGAAAGTTTTTCACTAAAGGCATACTGCCCCAGTTCATGGTATCTGTCGAACTGCTTTCCTGGAACGATTTCTTGTACTACAACCATTGGCCATAGTGTGTACAGAGTGATGATCCCTGACAACAGTAATATAAAGAATTGATCAAATGGAGAACCTAGATCCATGAGTCACTGAATGGGATAAGATTACAAAGGAGATTAGCGGACATGGCATCAGCCTCGAGCAAATAGGAGATCTGGAGGAGGTAAGAGAGCTTGAGTTTTTGATCAAAAAAATGAAGTCTCACCATGGATTTTCTAGAACATAGATATGTTTTTCTTTTCTTTGTTGGTTTTTAATTATTTATCTAATTTTAATTAAAAATAGTTAGTAAAATGACATTAATGCCCTTGGATGGTTAATTGGATTGTCAGTCATTGTCAACTACCGAATTAAGGGTATCTTTTTTAAAAAATAATAATAATAAATTAAAGGGTATCTTTTTGTAATATTAAAGGAAGTCAGCTATAGGTCTGGTTTATGCAAAATTCAAGGTCTAGATTGACAGTTTCCCTTAAATAATAGTCTATATAAAAAGAATACTAAAGTAAAAATTGTATTATTCTGTTGATGATTTCCTTTTGCTGCATGAATAAATTTTTCGACAAGTTGGATTCTGACTGGTAAAAAGTAAAAATATTCCATAAATTTTACCAACCACTAAAGCTCAAAAGCTCTCATGTAAAAAGGTTATAATATAGTAAAAAAAAATCCTAAATATTTCAACCAAACAAGCTAATAAGCTCTTCAAGATACAAAAGATCTTCTACAACATATTATCCAAATAGTTTACCTCTTTTATTGTCAAAAACCAAAGGCAAAATTATGCCAAACCAGCCCTTTGTCGTCGTGCACAGCATACAGTCAATCCATAAAACTATCACGTTTCTGAATTCAATGATAAAGATGTCCACAATTGTTCAATGACATAAGAATAGCTTCTATCAAGAGTACTTGAAGTTCAACAGAAGATCTAACACTGTAAAAACCAAGAGACTTCATTCCTTTTAATTTTTCTCCCTTCCTTTCCCCCACTACCATCAGCAATTCCTACCTTGAATAAATTCACACACAGCTTTGAGACATAAATATCATCTCTCTCTATCTGCATTACGAAAGCTTCCAAAATGCCTAGCATAACAACACCCAAAACACTCAGAGTTTAAAAGAGGTAAAAGAAAAAGAAGAAATAGTTCAAAAGAAGTAAATATTGACATACCTGTAAAAATAAATGGACAAATTCTTGGGCAATAATATATATGTAAATTATCTAGTGACAACACCTTACTTCAAGAACTTAATTAAGCACCATTTTTTCTTTTTAAACTAAATGACAAAACAATTAAATCTAAAATGCAATTTTATACTACTTAAAGTAACATCAGCATTCAGCAATAATTAAAGGAGGATTTAACCAATGATGGAAATGAATACAATAAGGCATACACCCTCTACTAAAAGCCAAAAAACAAGCCATAGAACATAAATGTGGTTAATAAGGATTAGTTCGACTCTTGATTATCTGGAGGTCCCAACAGATGTAACCATACTAGTAAATGTGCTTGTAATATCAAAAAAGAGACTTGATTAATCAAACTAACAAGCTTCCTTAAGGCAAAACCTTGAGCATTTGTAATTGTGGGGAAAGGTATCTTTTTTCCAAGAGATGTTGTAATTTGTAAATACCATGCATATCAATTCAAAACTCACTAAGCCTAACAAAATGGTGTGAGACAATTAAGAAAATCTACTCTTGGCCCAATTCAACTACAGCAACGGATAATTCATTCACAAGTTTAAAAGCCTCTATGTATTTAAATTGTAATGTACCATCATCATATCAAATTGAAGGGTTTGGCTACGTTACCGGTAAGGTAGTCTTACCCATCAATTATAGTCGTTGAATTAGTTGCAAAGATGGTTATTATGCAACCAGTCAAACTCCATATTGAAATATAAACAGCAAATCAAATCCAAAACTTCGTAAATAAACACTGAACTGTATTAGAGCAAAAGCAGAGGGTGTTGAAAAAATACCTGATCAATTGGTCTTGGGGTCGGGCATAGGGAACAGGCCGCCGGCAGCAGCAGCCCCACGCGGCGGAGAAAAGCCGAGAAACTTCTGCAAATTAGTGCGGATGCTGATAGAGCACAAGAAGTACAAGAACGCCATGGAACAGTCGGTGGGGTCGTCTCCTCGTAACCCTCTGTGACTCATCTTCATGACGATCCCTAGCGGCTTAAAGGGCAGCTTCGCCACCACTTTGCCTTCGAAGAGAGAATTCAACAGGCCGAAGACGACGAACAAGACGAGGGCGACAACGGCGCCCGATTTGAACTTGAAAAGGGAAAGGTCGCGGCTGGACTCTTTGAGGCTGGTCTCGACGCGGTCGATCTTCTTGGTCTTGGACTTCTTGTTGGAGATCTTCGTTGGGTTATCTGTTTTCATCGTCTCGAGCTTCTTGGAGGCCTTGTCGATGGAGGATTTGAGGGATTTGTAGGAGTTGGTGCGGTAGATGAGGAGCCAGGAGATGGATTCGCAGACGACGGCGGTGCAGAAGGAGATCCCGACCACCGTCAGGCTGTCTGAATATTTGAGCGAAGACAACATCTGGGTTGTTGTGGCCATGGCTTTCCTCTCCCACTAACCTTTTTGAGTTTTTTTTTTTTTTTTTTCGAAAGTACAACCTTTTTGAGTTATGGGTGAGGGAAACCAGATTCAGGGACCTGAATTATTTCTACCCATTTTTGGGGAGGACGGCTATTTTGTAAATTTCGTTGCTCAATTAATTGATTAAGGATGAATTCTTAAAAACCCAACTTTTGCATGAAAATAAATAAAAACCCCAATCTTTTGAAAATAAAAGTTTTACACCCTATAGTTAGATTTTCCGTTTAAAAAGTTGACTCTACCACTAAACGATTTCTTTGCTCCTAATTTATACTTAATTAAAATTAAATAAAAAAAATTATTTATCAGATTTCCATCATCCATCTTATGATGGACGGTGAACATTAATTTGAAAAAAAATTAAAAAATAAAACAAAAATTAAAAAATATATAATAAATGTGTTCATCATATTTTCATCGTCTATCTTAAAATAGATGATGAAGATTAATTTTTAAGAGAAAAAAATTCATCTTAACATTTGTTTAAATTTTTTTTTTTTTTTTTTAAAATGAGGGGTGAAGATCCGCTATCCATATTGGATCTCTATTATTCATTAAAATTAATGAACTATTGAGATCCAATATGAAAAGTTGATCTCCTCCTTCAAAAATCAAAGAGACCAAACATCATCATCAGCAGCAATCAAACCCATCCACCTCTAATCAAACTCATCTAGACATCAATTTCTAATACATCCAGACCCAAACATCATCATTCATTTGTAATAATTCAAACACATCATCAATCAATCTTCCACTGCAAAAATCCCAAACATCTTCAATCATACAAAAAAAAAAAAAATCATCAAACTCTAATTAAAAATCATCAAACCCAAACCCAAAATCTAGGTTCAAAATTTATTTGGATTCGAATCGAATCTAGTTATCTGGGTTCGTGCTACCGAGATGAACGAGAAGAAGAAGGAGAGAAGAATAAGATATAAAAGAGAGTGGGTCGGTGTGGGGTTTGATGGAGAGGGTGGTGGTCGGTGTGGGAGAAGGTGATGGTGGAGGATGGCAGGGAAAGACAGAGAGTCTGGTTGTCAATTTTTAAGTTTTTAAATTTTTTATTTAAATTTTTAATCTTAATTTAATTATATATATATTCCTTAGGTGAATTCTAAAATAAAAGTTTTATATATATATATATTTTTTTTTTTTCATTTTCTTATTCATTCACATTTATTTGCACGTTCAATTACTGTCTTATACTTAACCCACTAACAACAGTAACATTTTCAAACAAAAATTTTAAAGGTAGAGTGCAAAATTTTTATTTTTGAAAGGTCAGGGTGTTTATTTTATTTTCATGAAAAAGTTGGGGACTTGTTTAGAATTCACCCATTTATTAATTAATAATTAGAGGCGACACTTGGCAGGTGCATTCAGTCTAAACTTTTAATGATTTTTATAAAATTTAAAAATCTGAGTGTATTTAATATAGGCTTTTAAAATCTTTATAAAAGTTATGTGGTATTTAATATAGACTGTTAATTACTTTTAAAAAGTATATAAAAGTTATGGAGTATTCAATCAAAACTTTTAAGAGTTTATAAAAGTTATGAGATATTTAAAATGTAAATGATTTTTATAGAATTTAAAAATTTAATTACTTTGGTAAACTTTTAGAGATTTTTATGTTAAATTTATAATAATCAAACTCCATAAATTCTCTCACACTCACCTCAAAAACTTTTATAGAATTTTGTTGTTAATTATAAAAAACAACCTCATAATCTTTTTTACATTTGAATCTCTTTGAACTCAATAATAGTCATAAGTAAAAATATTTTATTTAGTTTAAATGCACACGTATATATATATTTCACTCTTATTTTATTATGAATTATAATGATCAATATTTTTTTTTTCTATGTTCAAATTTGGTTTTTGAATCTTATTAGACCTCTTCTGTTCCAAATGATATAAATTTATTATTTTGTAGAATATTTCAAGTTTGAATCAAAATTAAGGAATTATATTTTGACAAAACATGCTGAATTTGGTTCACTGTCAAGTACAAAAACAGCACAATTATTAGAAAGCCCTTTACTTCTTTTAAAAGAGTAGAGAAGTATAAGGTTGGTTGGAATTTTAAAATTTAGAAATCTTTTTTGTGCATTCAATTCAGACTACAGGAGTTTATATGTAATTTATCCAGATATTTTAAAGCCTTTTGTATATTCAAATTTGATTTTCAATGAGTTTAAAATTCATATATATTTAATTTATATTTTTAAAGATTTTATTAAAATTTAAATATATTTTATTCGGATTTTTAAAAAGTCTAAATAAATTTAAGTATATTGAAAAGGTTATTGAATTTGCATAATTGTTTAGGTGGTAAAGTTTGATGGATTTTAAAATGAGACTTGTGCATAAAGATGCTTATAACAAAATTTATGGTGTGTTTACTCATGGATTAGAGAATAGAAATTAGGAATAAAATTGATTGATGATATTTAATTACTTAAAATTCATTCAATAATAAGAATAAAAGTGTGAATCTCACATCAATTTTGGGTTATAGAATGGAAATCTTATTCCCTCCATCTCACTTAGGAATCTCATTCTCATACTCAAATTCAATATAAAAAGTCTCTTATACCCTTATTTATAAAAAAAAAAAAAAAAAAAAAAAAAAACATGTTTTGATAATTTTGTCTTTGCTATTGAATTAATTTATTGTACGTGATTATTTTTATATTTATAAATATGAATATTTACATATGCTAAAAGCTTTCAAAAACAAAGTGTCAATGCAAAGTGTTATATTTTATTTTAATAATCTGTAATTAGCACTCAAATTTTGAGATGAATTGAAGAATGTTATGTATTGATGATAGTTGTTACTACCACTGTCAAGGTTGCTAGGCTACTGTAGTTACAAAAGCAAAGCAAATTTAGATAACATTTTATATCAAAAGAAAAAAATCACGACTTGATATACAATATAAATACATAATATATTCTTTAGAAAAATATATGTACAATATGCTTCTAATAATATTGTTAAAAAAGTTTATTTTTTTTAACCTATTATGACGAGTTACATAACAAAATTATGACACTACATCTTAAATAATATTTTGCATATTGTAATTAATCCATAATTTTATTTAATAGTATTTTTGCAACTTGTAATTAATTCATTCTGATTCCAAAATAAAGCAAACAGTTCAATGAGAATACTTTTGATTCCGATTTTGATTCATACGGTTGAAATAAACAACTCATTCTAATTCCGATATATCATTTCGATTCTAAGTCATTTCAATTCTTTCAATTGAAATAAATGCATCATTACTTTATTTCCATAAATTTTATATGGAATCCTAACAAAATTTGTATGCAATTTATCAAGTAACCAAAATCTATCATTCATAAAATTTTATCAAACTCTAACTTGAATACGCCCCTAATAACCTTCAATAATGTTTAAAATTACCAAAATATCCTTAAATAAAATAATAAAATTAAATATTTTAATAAAAATAAAAATTAATGTCAAAAAGATAAAATTATTGGTTAAATTTTTCATTTTTATTATAATTTTAAACATATTTTTAAAAAATAATGTGTATTTTCATATATATATATATATATATTATCAAATACCTATAAACATGCTTGCTACTTCAGTTTTGCTAAAAAAGTGTGGTTACTAACCAAATTACGTATATTACACATATATTGTAACATTTGGTTGTTAGATATTAGATCAAATGAACTAAAATGATGAGCTAAAAAAAAAAAAGGAGAGGATGTGGCCACATGCGTAGTTTAATTGGTATTTACAAATTCAAATGAATCTTAAAAATAAATAAATAAATAAATAATGTAATGCCAAAGACATCTAATATGTGAAAAATCATGAAAAAGGTGGAACTGCGGTGAAATTTTTCCTTCAAAGGGAAACGAAAACAAAAATTGGGCTTTTGGCCCAAAATATGCAGGTCGGATAGTGGGGAGGTTTATCTTTTAGGCTCCTCTGTCCTCTCGTTGAATCTTCTGGCTTAGCGGTTGGCCTTTCTTTCTTCAACTAAAACTAATTTTGATTTCATTTGGGTATCAACTCTTGCCTGTATATCTCTTGAGAAAGGAACAAGGTTAGTTGTTTGTTTCTTAAATGTTTTTGCTTCTCTCTACCGAGCCTAGAGGTTATGCTGGTGTTCCACTCCAGTAATTGTTCACTTAAAACTTATTTTTCTTTTCTGTTTTTGATACTGGTGAAGAATTTAGCTAATATATATATATATATATATATATTTTGCACTATTAACTAGTTGGTGTTATCTTGTGTTTAGATGCTTTCTGTCTTGTTTCCCTAGTAATGAAGTTTACTATAGTTTGATGACTCAAGCATATTGTCGAACGCCTTGGCTGCAACCTCCATTCTCCATATTAGAGGGTAGGATAAAATTAGCATAAGTCTGGCATTATTGTCGGTATATGTAATACGAACCATAACATGTGTACATATTGGTGAAAAGCCTTCATCTTCAGAATAGTTGTAATACTTTGATATGCAGTTGTGCTTGATTCGCTCCATATTGTGTATGTCCTCTTCTACTTCAACGCAAGTTTCATTAAAAACTGGACTCTGGCATCAATTCTCACAAACTTAGCTCTTTAAGCTGAACTATGAGGCCCTTAGGTGCAACTAAGCCTAATGATGTAGGACAAATAGTCCATAACGCTCGAACGTGTCAGAATTAGCCGTTGTTAGAATCATTTTGATGAATGAAGTTGTTCTGCTGCGATGATGCACTACAGATTTTGGACAAATTCCATTATTTAGGCCTTCAAAATCATGTTTTAACCTTTTTTTTTTACAATATTACTATTTTCAGATGTTAATAACTTTTAGTAGAAATTTTCTTTTCTCATGCTATTTGTTTTGTTGAATTTGCATTATTCAGTGACTTTATCGTTATCTGTCAAGCAATATTAATAATTGTTCCTTTGGAGCTTATTTTGTGGTGAATTCAAATATGGTCGTGGATTTGACCAAACCAATCGCTTTCGTTCAGTCACCTGAACTCATGAAAGAGAAGCTCATGTTAGAGAAGAAAAGAAAAATGCATACACGTTATATCAAAGTGTGACATGTTTACTTAATGGTTTGGTCAAATAAAAGCCTCACTTAGCTACGGTGACATGCTTTCAAATAAAGATATGTACACATGTCATTTGATCCTACAGCTAGTTTTAGAGATGCCAAACAAATTCCTGTAACGATGCCTAAATATTCCATTCTCCATCCTTGACTATTCACATGCAATTATAGAAACTCCACACATCTCTAGGACACTCTAGCACCTTCCAAGCCTCTATGTAGAAGGGATATTGCAGCCAAGGTGTTCAACAATGTGTGTGAGCCATGACATATGGCTTATCGTATAAGGTGTTATTGAACCTGTTTTTGGTTCCATTCATTCTTTTCATTATTTTATTTATTGACAGTAATGTGTTCTTGTTGACAGGGGTATAGGAGAAAAGAAAATGATTAATCTACAAAGTTATACAGAGATGACAAGAATATAGGGATATACAGTTGGATTTTCGAAAGAAAAGTAGCTCAAGTATTTGGTTCATTTTTCATTATCTAGTAGTTAGAAACTGATGAAATTAGCAATTCTTAAACCATAAATTATCCCCATAAGGAATATTGTTTACATTCCATGAATTCTCTCGTTTTAAATTCCTCTCTCCTTTTCCCATCACCATTTTGCCAGTCTTCACCTTGTCATCGATCAAAATCTCAGTATATTTGCACATTTCATAACCATTGTGGTCATGATCTCTTTCCTCTTTCTTGCTCACTCCAACCTCATTGGCCTTTCTCTTTGCGTTGTCATCAGACATCTATTGGTGGTGCAGGTCCTTCAAATGAAGGAGTGGTATCCGTAATCAACTTTGAGGATTTAGTTGAGAAAGAATGGTCATTTCTCGACTCAGATGAGTCAAACCCCATAGAGCATATGCAAATGATTGACTGCATTATTTCTGCTGGAGAGATTGATAAGACTTCTAGGGTCCTGGTTTCAATTGGTTCTGAAGGTTTTGTAGATCGAGTGGCTGATTCATCACCCTGTGACCTTTTGCTTGTTGTCCATGATTCACTTTTTGTGTTAGCTGGCATTAAGGAGAAATATGACAAGATTAAGTGTTGGCAAGGGGAACTGATATATGTACCAGAAAAGTGGGCACCACTGGATGTTGTGTTTCTCTATTTTCTGCCTGCTTTGCCTTTTACACTTGATCAGGTTTTTGCGGCACTTGCTAATCGTATTTTGCCAGGTACATTTTGGAGGGGATTTGGCTGTTAAATAGTTTATCACTTAGTTAGACCCTACTTACGAACACTATAGAGCGTTATATTTACATATTATTAAACCTCCAAAATACTCTCATGATGCTTGATTTACTGAATCATATTTTATATATTGGTTTCTTGAATGGCTTTATTGAATAAAAACTGAAACTAGTTGAAGACTTTACTATGTGTGTATCTCTTGCTTCCTTTCAATCGCTAGCTTGAGGTTGAGTAGTATTTTTTGCCTGTACAGGTGCAAGAGTGGTTATTAGCCACCCCCAAGGGAGGGAAGTTTTGGAGCAGCAACGCAAACAGTTCCCGGATGTCATACTTTCTGACCTGCCTGATGAAATGACTTTACAGAAAGTTGCAACTAATCATTCGTTTGAGATAGCTCAGTTTGTGGATGAGCCTGGTTTTTATATAGCTGTTTTGAAGTTTTGTAAGGTTTAAAAACTTGGATTAGTTTTACAACCTTGTGCTAAGATTGACATTGTTAAATGGATGAAATAGGTTAACAGATTGTTGTTTATGGAGTGGATTGATAAAACTGGGATCCTTTATTTGCTTATCGTACTATACATGTAGCAATATATGTACCATGTTGGTCCATCAAAGAGTCATGGACTTGACTCTTTTTACACGGCAGTTTCTTTTATATGACAGTAAGCCCCATTATGAGATTCTATCCCTCTTGGACTTGAAACAGATTGTTGTATGATAATCCAATCGATATTCTGGACTTCTTCTGTAGTGAATTATTCTGGAGGAATATTAATATTAACTGAGATCAAATCGCTAGGCAGCCTGATAAATTGGTTGGAAACAAATTTATGCATGTAGTACGAAAAAAGAGAGAAGAAAATCAGCTTCCATGTAAGCTTTGCAGGTCATTGAAGTGGAGAGCTACTCCAAGTGTAATTGGGCAATTTCTCTTCATGCCTAATCTGCCTTCAAACAGCTAACTGGTAACAACCAAAAGCTCTCATTGCTCGTCACCATAGTCACGAGTCCCACGTAAAATTAGAAGGGAAGTTGCCTTGGTTAAGACGTCTTTAAGACATTGATATCTAGAAGAAAATCAGCAATGACTAAATGCACAATCGACATGTCTTTAAGTCAAATACCTTATAATTTTCCATGGATTTCAGGAAGGGTAAAATGTTCATCATCAAACAATAAGTTTTTAAGTTCAAAATCACATAATAAAAGCGTTCAAAATGGAATACCTACAATTACAGCAAACCAACTTAAGTAAAACCCAAAAAAAAAGCGGGAAAAAGGTCATACCAACTGCTGCTTCATTATAAAAAAAACTGACCTCATACAGAAAACTTTCAACCCTTACAGCAATATCCCAACCCCCAACCTCTTCTTTTCTAAATTTAATAAAGCAATTAGACAAATTGGATAACAATCAACTAAGAAACTATAGGCTAAATTTGGGATATTTCCGGAAAAAGAACAAAAAAAAATTATTGTGTACCAAATTGCTAAGTACTCTCAAACTTGGATATCACCAAACAAGAAGATAGGGACTGAATTCTCGAACAGCCACCACACACCTTACTAATACACTAGAAGAATGAAAAACTTATGCCGTTACTTGTTGCAAACAAGTTGTATTCTTCAATACCGGTCACTTTCTTATTGCAAGCATGGTCATTCTCAACATGATCAGCTGAAAATTGAGACGAAAAATTCCCAACAATCTCATCTTTCGAAGGCACGGGATTTAATTTACATCCTGTTGAGAGAGCTACAGGTCCACCAAAGTGAAACAAGGAAAAGCCATTGTTACCCGTTTGCTGTTCAGCAGAACTATCATTTGACCCACCACCACCTTTTGCTGGTGCATCAGTTGGATGTGGCCTGGCTGGAATAACCCTCTCCGTATTAGTATCATGAAACACATCTTGCACTGCACTTTGTTTAGAAATGTGAGTTTGCTCCGCTTTGTTGATGCCATTGGCTTTGGCAACAGGCTGATAAACTGGTACTGGGCCAGGATTAAAAAGTGGAGTAGCTACATGCTGCAGAGCACCATACTGCATACACAAGCGTGAGTTTCCATTTAAACCATACCCAAGAGGGCCGGCATATAAATAGTTATCGGGATTGGGGAAAGGCATCAATCCATTTGTTGGAGCAGCTGACCAAGAAACTGGATTTTGATGGTAGTATCCCATAGTTGAAGAAGGTTGAAACACTGGAAATTGTAGATTCTGGTTATGCAGTGGAGGATATAGGCCTTGATGTTTAGAACCCATAATAACATTAGATATTCCTATTTCTGGATTTTGAGCAGTTTTTGCAGGCAGATTTCCTTGGAATTTACTTCCCTTACCATCTGGTATAAGTCCAATAAACGGCCTGCTCACCATAGCCTCTCCTCCACTTGTACTCTGTTTCTTCTCCATCCCAACTTCATTACACTCAGAGAAACCATTTTGAGTGCACACTGAAGTATATCTTCCTTCTGATGATTGTTGGCTGGCATCTTCTGAATCTGATGTGGATGAGGATTCTAGATTTCCATGATTTGAAGAGACTGTATTACTATCTCCTTCACTTAGGCATGATGAGCAGTTATCCGAATTGGATGTACTACTCATAACGGGATCAGAAATCCCACTCAAGGTAGAGTTTTGAGTATGACATAAAGCGGGGTCATCATAAGAAGCTTCAACTGAACAAAAAGAATTCTTTGCTTCCACATGATGCTCATTCTGGCAGGCTTCATCAGTTAAAAGACTAGAATCTCTTGATTTCTTCACATTATCATCCTCATGATCAATTTCACCCAAATTCCCACTAGCCTCGCTAGAACTTATTTCACCAGATGACTTGACACTATCATGCTCAACTCCACCTTTAAAAGTTGTTGACCTCAAAGTAACATCAGAATCTGAGTTGCTCCTGGGATACTTCTTGTGTGAATCCATAGGCTCCCAAACTTTCTTGGAATAAAGAGAATCTCGGTTGGAAGTATTATTTCCATTCATGGTTTTGGTTTTTGGTCTTCCAGAACCATCACGAATGAAATCTATTTGATTATACTTGTTACCACGGTAGAATTGCTTGGACATATCCAATGCAGTTTCTGACTTACTCACAGATTTGGGCTCTCTACCTACTCTTGTCACGGAAACATATGGCTCAACCTTTGCTCTGTATTCATTCTGTTGACTACAGCTACAAGAATGGAAATCATATCTGTCATTCATCCTGTTGTTCGAACAATGCATCTTCTCGTTGAACTTCATATTGCCACTTCGGGCACCGGACTTACACGCGTTTATCCACAAGGGCCTATTCGATCCATTGATACCGCCCTTGGCAGAAGTCTCAAAATTATCAGTGTGATATCTGGACTCAGATTTATAGGCCACAGAACCAGTTTCTGCTCCAGCGGCAAATCGGCGCCTATCAGACCACTTTAATGTCGAATCAAATTGAACTTCTTTTCGAAATTTCAATCTCCGACGAGAAAATTTTGATTGCTCCATCTGAAAAGAATCATTCCCATCTTTGACATTCCCATCTTTGACATTGGAAACTTCTCCGTCAGGACTGTCATAACAGTAGTTTTCAAATCTTGATGTGGTACACCCATTGGAGAAATGTTCCTCTTGAATATCAGGAGATCCAGGCCTAGATAAAATAATATTATCACCTGTTTCACTCACAGAGTCCCTGCAGCTAGCGGCATTACTTGGCTCCTCATTAACACTTGCTGATGATTCTTCCTTTGAGGCATCGGGAAGAATAGGGCTCTCATCCAAGGGAGAATGTTTTTTTTCTTTATCTCTGTCTTTTCCTTTCAACCTTTCCTTTCTTCGAAGCTTTTTCTCTCTTTCTTTCATTCTTCTTCTTTCTTTGCGTTCTTCTTCTTCACGTTTTTCCTTCTCTTCTTCTTCAAGAAGTTTCATCTGTAGAAGGCAATCACAAAATCATTAGAAATATTTTTTTCACAAACAGGAGATAGCTCCAAATTAGGAATACCAAAAGAGTGAATTTTATCATAAATTGTCACAAGTACTGAGACCTGTTTTTCTAATGTAATGATCTCCTTGCATGCAACATGAACACGTTCTTCCAGCAGTTTTAGTGCAAGACATACAAAAATGCTGTGTGCATTTTGGCGTGCCGTTCCTTCTCTAAAGGCTTTTTCAACCTGAAACAATTAAATCATGAGAACGTAGCACGCACACGAAAATTACATTTGCTTGTGCAAATCATAGAAAATCTACAACATGTTGCCCAATATCCTTATGGTTCTGCACAGACCACATTGCTGAAGATTTTCACATCAACAACACACTAAGACACAGAAAACAGATAACAACAAGTAGTGTTTCCTGCCAAAAAGTTATGCATGCAACCCTTTAGCTGCTACCATACCCAGGTGCATTGTCCAAGTTCAATCAACTAATATTCTTTAAGCAGCATTGCATCCAAATTATTTTTCAATACCTCCTTATTTTCCTGAGAACTAATTACCTCCTTGCAGAGGTCTTGCAGAGTCATTTAGAATTGATTTCAAGGACTGTCAATAACAAATATAAAGTGGATAACAGGAAAAAAAAAAATTATTATTTAAGAAAAAGATCAATGAAAGACAAAGCATGCTTACAAAATCATTATTCAGGTAAGAGATGCCACAAAATCATTTAGACAAAAAACAACTGTATTTTATGTTGACATGACTTTAATTAGAGCAATTGGTAACAGCCTCAATTTTACACAATTTAGAATGTAAAACTGGATAACAGCCTTATTCTTTCTATATCCTGCAGCTTTATACAAATACAATGAAACCAGTGTAAATGATAGATTTCAATTATCTTTTGCAAGTAGTTGAAAACAATGGCAAGATTTTTGTAAACCAAAAAGCACAGGAGATCAAACATGCCTGCTCCTTAAAAATAACGGTTGCAGCATCTAGAAGAAACTCTCTAGCAAGTTCAGGACTCTTCGCATGTTTTTGCGGACGGGAGCATTCTCCATCCAGTTCATTTCCATCCTTGTCCATGGAATCATCATCCTGATAATGAAAATATATGTAAGAATCATATCACAGGAAATTTTACATTAATAGATATGTAGTATGTCAGTTTACATTTAGGATCATGACTCTAATTAGATAGAAAAACAGGAAGTTGATCAGCCTTGAATGAATTTTTACCTCTTCCTCTTCAGCCTCTTCCGCATGCTCAAAAAACCTTCTAATACTTTCCCCTCTAGTAATTGTGACAAAACCATCCCCAACTACAAGCCGGCAATGCACACATTGTTGGCCCTTCAAAGCATGAGCTTTTACAGAAAGCTCAGTGCAGCGGCCATCTAATTTCCAAGCCCTGAGAGTTATAAAACATGCGCTTAGACCACTAAGATCTAAACCATTGACTTGAATGCTTTCATTCATGCCAACATTTTCAAATTCCAGAATGTCAGATTTTCCCTCTCCAGTTCCAACTGCCCATTCAAAGTGATGGTATGTTCCAACTGTGTCAGCAAAAGTTTGGCGCCAGTCTGCTTGTACTGTGTCATCAGATACCTGAGAAGTCAAACAACAATTAGATTTTGCAGTCAACTGTATACAGCATTTCACTGATAAATTTCTCAAATATGACCCATTAATCAAGAGGTAAACAATCAATCAATTTTCTAAAAAATCCCTTGAGGTCCGCTTGTATGTGAAAGAAGATCCTCAACTTGTCATGCTTTAAGTGTAATAAGTTGATGATATTTAGCTTAGGAGATATTTGAAAACTGAATTTACTTTCCAAATCAAGACCATAGTATTGGCTATTCTTTGTTCAAATTATTAGGTAAAAAGTCAGCATAAACCATGCAGCATTAGACCAGAGTACAGAGGAAATGAATAGAGGAATAAAGAAGAGGCTGCAAGACCTCATATTGAAAGGCTGTATCAGCAACACAAAACCAACTGGTGCAGCGAGTTTCTCTCCGCATACGCTTTAACTCCTTTAGTTCCTTGAACTCACGGATTACATTCCTTCTGCAGTCTCTGCAAAACCTCTTGCTGTCAAACCTGTGACATGGACATCAATTTCTCAGAATAGTAGGAGGATCTAACATGATAATTTTATGGTATATATGTAGCAGAAGCATAAATAGAACGTGTAAGAGTACAAAGAGTTATGATAGCTACACAGAGAAATGCCATGCAACAAGATTCTATGAAAATAAAACTTAAAGAGGTAAGAAAGCTAGCTTTCAGAAACTGGAATTATTAAAGACTTAGTACCCTAACAGTTTACATGATTTAGAAAGAGAACTATACACACTTGCAGGTAACTACTGCATAAAATCCTAAAAATATCATTTAAAGCACAAAGATTTTATGGAACAATAAGAGAGAAAGAAGAAGGAAATAGTAAACGGCTGGTTAAGAATAACAAACAAAAAATGAAATTTGCTTGCTAGACATCCTCTGTTGAGTATCATTATTAGATGTCAAAACAAGTGCTGTATAGTGAATGGGAAGTTTCAACTCGATGTCATGTTTTCAAACAGCAATAACAATTTCAAGTTTCAGATACCTTTGTTATATTACACCAATACCATTTTCTGGTGCTAGTCATACATCTAACTAAATGCTTTTATGCAACCGAAAAATGTCTGTGGTGATATTCATTCTTCTCAATATCCTAGACACTACCACACTTGTGTTTAGGGAGAATCCTTAAACTGCCTGAGGTTCAACCATTTTCTGTAAACAACTCTCTAGTTGGAGATTAGACAAAACCACCTTGTTATGGGGCGTTTTGCTACGCATCCATGGGATCATTTTATTAAAATTTGAAACTACAAGTTTTTGGTGACAGGAGAGTTTTCATCTGAATTTGAAACAAAAGGGCTGCTTTTGAAAAAGGGTAAAAACTCTGTGGGTGTTTGGTATTCTCTCTTGTGTTATTACAATGTACATTCTTGGTCAGCAACATGCTGGGCCACCCTAAAATTACAAATCACAAGGAAACAACTGAAGTAATGATTAGATTGAGCAAAAACTGTGATTTTGATGATTGATAGAAGAGAGTTCCAAGGACTGAGGAAAAACAATCATCTCCTTCACTTCAGAAATAATCATGCTAAAGTTAACTTCAACAACATTCTGTAGCTTTTCCCTAGACATAGTCTACTAAATAATACAATTTATATATATATATATATGTATATATATATAAACTATCCAAATTATTCTTAAGTGTAGCTCTACATCAATAGGTGCATTAGGTGCATCAATAGAAAAGGAACCAGTGTTCTAAAAGATGCTAGGCGCTAGTTAAGTGGTAGCCCAATGCCCAGTGCCTAGGGCGTCTAGGCGGAGATTAGGCGGCGCCTATAATCTCTTGCCTCTTAAATGAACCAAAAGAAATCCCCTTTTCTTCATTAAAACTAATAAATTCAAAGGCAATATAGTAAAAAGGAAACGAGAATCAATAATCGACAGTTAAAAAATTTAAATGAAACTAATTTTTTTTTGAAAAAATATGTAGATAATTAATGGGCACATCCCCAACTCCTCTAGTCAACTTTCCTTCATTAAATGAAATTGAATTTCCTTCTCCTCTGAGACCTCTCACCAACTCTCTACAACTCTCAATCTCTCTTTCTCTTTGTGCAACTCTTGATTGCCCCTTCTCTTTCACCTTCTCATCTTCTCCACCAAATAGATGTCTATCTCCTTATATTTTTCTTTTCCTTTCCTTCTCTATCTCCTCCATCTAAACCCTCTTTCTCTATGACAAACCCCACTCTCTTTCTTCTGCCTCTCTTACCTCTCCCTTTTCGGCCGCCACTCCAACCCTCTCCCCTCCTCGTTGCAGCAACTACCCACCTCATTCGAACATGGAGATGGCTAAGGGATTTCCTCAATTGAAGGGCATAAATGGTCGCCTTGGTTCCATTTTAAAACACTGCTCTGCAGCATAGGCACTGCACAGACCGTCTAGGCATAGCTTAGGCCCAATTAAGCCGCATGCCGCCTAATAGCAGTGCCTAGGCTATTTTCGGGTCGGCTGGTGGCCACCTAGTGCCTAGGCAGTGCTTAGGCGGCCACCTAGGCTGACTTTTAGAACACTGAAAGGAACACATAAACATTTAACTAAAAGCAAAAATAGAGACCTTAAACTCGTAATGTCCAATTGAGTTCAAGAATTGAAAGAGCTTTGACGTTTATCAAACCAGTTTTCCTATAACATAATGTAGTTGTGGCCTAATCTTCACTCCTCCCTCATCATCTACCACACCATATATGATTAAAAGCCTTTAATATAGGTCATGCTCTAATGAAAAACTGTCCTCCAGGGAACCAGCTCTTATGTTCTGGCACTGTTCTTAGTTATTTGTGCCTTCTAAGAAGTCAGAGTTGGAATTTTAGAAAGCAAAGTGCTTTCTGCTACATGACTTAATAAGACTCAAAAAATTAAAAAACTGTAATCTAGCCAATAGGGTTAAACTCTCATTCTAAGTAGAAATATCTTCTAGAAAATAAATTCTGTAACAGGAATCATGCACAATGTTATATATCCAACAACCATAGCTTCAAGAATAGGATAAGATATAGACCATAGGAAAAGGATTCTGTCGAGACGAATGGAGTATTAATGTTACTCCATGAACAGACATTTAGGATCAATTGTCTATAATTTCGTATTCCCTTGAGATTATATCAGTCCAGAGTCATATAACACAAATTCAGTCATAATAAATGGGGAATTATTTCTGCCGTCATTAAAGACATTTGGGATGCCACACCATGTAGCTTTTGTATATCTTATTTCAATCAGAACATATACCAATCCTTTTAAATCAATTAATTTCATCTATCCGATTGAGTCCATACAATAACACCATATGAATTTTGACACCTACAGCACATAACTCCGCAATTGTTGTGACTGATCTGAAGCAAGCAGTCATTAATTTTATCACTGCATGCCAATTGCATAATGCTCATTAATGAGATTTCCCATCTAATAAACTGCCAACCCTCTTCCAATTCAGCTTTACGTTTGCAGCTACAATCACTTGATGCTTGATACCTATATTAGCTTCACATGCTTGTAACTAGGAGACACCTGTAATTATCAGAGTAAACAGCATGCCATAATAGTTGAACCCTTCTGAGATCACACTAATGTGAAATGGGTGTTTTTTATGCGGTCAAATAGATTTTATGATCTCTCTTCATCAGCTTTAACATGATGACAGCTTCCACAATCAACATTCGTGTCGACATTCCAATAAAAACAGTACTTCAACTACCCATCAGTTCTAATTTATTCTTCCATTGAATTTGAACTGAATACTACATAATAAACAAGTAGCTGAGAACACACCTGTACATGAGCCTCTCAATAAAATCCTCTTCCTTCATCCTTAATAGCGATAGCCGAGTTTCTTCTCCAAGAGCAGACCAAAAATCTACTAATGTATCACAAGAAAGCCTGGCAGTGTGCAATGCACACGTTTCTCTTGTTCCATGTCCTCTACCAAAACCTGCCATCCCTTGGCTTATCCAACCCCGCCCTCCCCCACCACAGGCATCAGGATAAAGCAGTTCTCGCTCCCTTTCCCTTGCACGCGCACTGTCGAAGACCTGATAAAAGCAAAAGATTAGCTACTAAAATGAAACCACACATGAGCACACAAGCACAGACATAGATACAAAAATTGTACATTAAAAATTTAGAACTAACATTTTGAAGCCCTTTCAGAGGCTTGGAGTATAAATAGCAGTCCAGAAGCGTCAACGACCCATCACGTGTTGTGGTCAGACCACCCCAAGGATGAACAGATGGATCTTGAATGTCATCTTGGCACCCGTTGGTCATAGTTGATCCTCCGTCATTTTGGTTTTTTGAGGCCACAGTTGTATTTCCAGGAAGATGTCCTACCACTCCATCCTGCTGCAATGACTTTCCATACATAACAATCTGCAAAAAGCCTTCAAGCAGTAACCCATTGCATCTGGAACAATACATATTCTTACGAGCTTGCTCAAAGAGAGCCTGCTTATCAATTCTAAGAAGCTCCTGCCGAGCCTGTGGCGACAGCTCACACCAGAACTAATTCACCAGCACAAAGCACTGTGTTAGTGACTATAGATGGATTTCATACGTTTAATAAAATAACTAAAACTCCATAAGGTAGTCCCATTGCCACTAAAGCCATTAAATTGTCTAAAGAACTAGCAACCTTTCGAATTAATTTATCGAAAGAATGACATAGACTGACCCAATCATTTTACAAATCAGCAACATCAAATTCCACAATCCGAATTTATCAGCAACCGGACAGCAGATATAAATGGCATCGCAATAACGACAAACACAATGAAACAGCATTGCAATGACGACAAACACAGTCAAAACGGCATACAGATATTTCCATTACCATCAACTAAAAATGGAATATCACTTACACCATATAAATGGAATATCACACATACACCATATAAGTAGATAAAAATTATCTAAACATTTTCCATCCTCTAACAGCATTAGAGCACCGCATAATACAACAAAACAACACAAAACACTACATTGTAAAACACATAAACTGGATCTATAAATCAAACCAGTCAAATTCAATAAAAAATACAGACACAAAACACCAAAACCACATTCATCGAATACCTTGCAACACAAGATCCAATCCAAATTGAATAGACACAGAGAGCCACATACGAAAACCCAATAATTGCACTGAAAAAAATAATAATAATAATAAAACGAAAGCAAACGAAAGATTATAGTACCTTCTGTAGCTGATTGTAGCTAACATCGTCTCTATGTTTTGACCAGAACCCATTCGCCGAAACCGAGTAGCCATTACTATATTGCTCGACTCTCTGGGCTAATCCTGGCATTTTTTTTTTTTGGTTTGTTTGTATTCTTTTTTATTCAATTATGACTCATCAAATTCATTCACCGAATTCTTTTCATTTGTATTCAATGGTTTTACGATCGCCGGAATCCAATCTCAATGTAATTGGATCGGGGGGTGGTGGTTTCGGATCGAAATGGGTTGGTTTTGTATCGCTTTTTTCTTCTCCAGTGTTGAATCTAATCGTACGGAATTGCAGAGAATAGAATTGGAGATTATAGATAAAGAGAGAAAGAGAGAGAGGGGTTTTTGTTTGGTTTGGTATGGTTGATGACGATGAGATTTGGAAGCTGTGTTTATATTTGTAGAGAGACAACACACACAGGATTTGAGAGCTCTCGGTTACAATTTACAATTTAACATTCTTGTTATTGTTGTAATTTGTTACATACAATGGCATTTTTAAACCGGGTCAGGCAATTTTATAAGGAAAGTTATTTGTATATCCTTGGCATTTTTCACCTTTTATATGGTATGCTTTTATTGAAATATCAAGAAGGTCACAATTTACTAGATTTATTTAGGTTGTAAATTACAATTTTATATCGTCATTATACAAGCCTTTACGACGGTCGATTAGCCATTTCCTTATTAGTTTTTTTTTATAAGTTATGTAAAGCATTTACAATCGATGTCAATTAATTAGTTTTATATTCATTTTGTCGGATCTTTAAATAGTTAGTATTAGTTATTCATTTCTAAGAATTTACATTTGAACCTTTCGGTTATGAAAGCATAGTAAAATGTGATATATTAGCATGTTTTGTTTCGTTGAAAATAGAGTTATTTATAAGATAAATTATTGTTTATGAAATTCTGTACTCTAAATACAAACTAAGTTACAATTGGGGTTTATTTGTGGACAGAAAACGTCATGACCTAATGTGATTTGATTGTAATAAACATCTGATAATGTTCCGAATTTGAGTTATTATATTGTAGATAATATTTTAAAAAGAATATTGTATAAAGACAATGTCTAATATACGATCAATTATAATGCCTTTTTTCACTTGTACAAGACTTTCAAATTATGTAAAGGGAAAGAATGAATGGAATGGAAACTCAATATCTCTTGTTCTACCTTATCAGAATAATTGTCTCCTTTCATGTTAAGAGCTGAAAAAGAAAATATTGCAATTCCTTCCTAGTTTCTTTTTCAATTTAGAAATGAACAAGGGCATATTGGTAAAAGAGAAAGTGGAATGTGAGGACATGATGGTGTAAATGTGCGAGTGAGTTGGGTATATTTATTGTGAAGAATGAGAGGGAGATGGCGTGACGAGGAAGAAGCACGGCAGTGCGTACGGTGCATGCCATTTATAGAGGGTATATAGCTCGTTGGCTACCAGCCAGTTACTAAAAATGGCCACATTGCGCGCGTGGGTGTTTTTGGCTCTCAAGCGCATTCCTTGTACATCACAACTGGGGCAATCTTCTTAATCCCATCCATTCTACGCCACGTGGACGGCTGCTCCCCTTCTATCATGTCATTTGCATTTTACATTTTCTTTTTTTCTATTTTTGTCGGCTGCCTGTTATTCTTTTTTTTTTTTAAATATATATATATATAAATGATAATATAATCGAAAATATACTTACATTAATGATAAAAAAAATCTATTAAAATCAAACATGATCGTTTAATATATATGGTAAAACTTAAATTTTAATCATAAATATAACAGCGAATTGCATTAATCACTTTTTTTTAAGCCATATCAAATAGATTAAAGGTTTATTAAAATTTATCGAAATCAATTCAAATATCTATTCTCGTGAATTACAAACAACTAGTCCTGCAATAATCTGAATATTTAGAACCCACTGAGATCAAACATTATTTGTGCAATTCGTATATTTACTCTTATGAATTAAAGATAAATAATTGCACAATAGGGTGAGAAAACACAAGAAACAACTACTCTTACAAATAGATCTGAATATCTACTCATATGAGTGAAAAATAACTACTCTCATAAACAAAAGACAACTACTCTCACAATAGGAAAGGAAATTCAAGAGACAATTTCTCATAAATAGGTCTAGATACTTTTATAAATGAGGGATAACTACTCCCATAATAGAGGGAGAAACACGAGAGACAATTGCTCTCACAGTAGCGAGAGAAAACACGAGATACAACTACTCTCATAATATGAAAAGAGAACTACCTACACAAATTATAATATGTGCTTGATGATAATTAGACACCAACCTTTTAGAGGATAGAAAGATACATAACCAGTAGAATGTACTAACCAATTGAGCTATCAGTAGACAAACTAACAATAATATGAAAATTTTATTTATAACAATTATACCATCATAAAATTACTATAGTTATTAAAAATCAATTTACCATATTATTTGAAAAAATTTACATTATTCAATTGTATTTTATTCACCGCTAAATTTATAAGTGATTTTTATCGGGTTATTTCAAGGTATACGTATACTTGGTTATAATTTCGAAATTTATGCAAAACGTTGTTAATATCGTAGAATTTGTTATAAATTTTCGTGACATTTGTTGATATCCTCCTTTGTATTCTTCTCAAACATACGTTTCTACCTTTTCGTGCAAAAAGTGGTTATCAAAGATTAAATCCTAGTAATCCATCTGTATTTAGCCAAAATAAACAAATGTGCACCTAAATTTAAATTTCTGGTCAACAAAAAATATTTTGGCAATTACAATGGATTTTTCCTTAAAAAAAAAAAACAAAAAGTCCGCTTGTTTAAATGATGACAAAAGTCGGTGTATTATGGGAATGGAAAAAATCAAGAAAAGAAATAGATGAAGTTGTGTGTTGGGTTGGGCTGCTGCGGTGACTGTATTTGTCATGCTGTCAGATATGGGTTACTAGATGGGGAAATAATGTTGCCATTTTGTCAAAAATTGAAATCTTCGTCGCTTAGCAGAAGATTTTTAGTGTTGATGTAGTTCAATATGACCTTCCATGGAATTGCCACCAATAATTTTTTCTACCTCCAGATAGATCATTCCATTAGGATAATCTTTTACATGATTAAAAGAGTATTTTTAATTGATGATTAAGCAATCAATATATATTTTCAAAATTTTTTCTTTGAAAGTTTTACCACGCGTAGAAGTTCAACTTCAAAAACTTTTACCGGTAAACTTGGAGAAGCTCATACTAAGGTATTTTAGTGAAAAAGTAGAGTAATTTTTTCATATTTTCTTTAACTTTTAAAAATTTATCCCAAATTATTTATGTCAATTATTAGTAGTATTTTACTATTTTGACCCAAAACTCCCTTATTTTATATTAATTTGCATCATCATACCAAGCATTAGAGCCCAATAAGTCACAAAAGCATACAATAAGTTTAGATGATATAAAATAAGTCTTATTATCAATAATTTTTTAGGAATAAAATTAATTTCAAAATTACAAAAAAAAAAAAAAAAAAAAAGGAAAAAGTACGAAACTCAAATAAACCTCAAAAACATGTAATAAATCTTGTAGATGCGTAATAAATTTGGAAAAAATGAAATAAAGGTCTAAGGCATAAAAGAAATGAGTTTTAGGGTAAACTATTTCTCTCTCTACAACCATTTTTCTCTCTCTACATCTACATCATCACTAACCCGCAACCATCAATAGCTTCATTACCATCATCAAACTTCCGCATCATCACCAGTCTAAGAGATTGGTGTCGATCTACTTCAATAGACACCATATCTAACTCAACCCACAAAAATAAAGAAAATAATAGTAAGGAGAAAGAAACGGAGAGAAACGAAATTAGAAAAAAGAAATAAAGAAGAACGTAGTAAAAAGAGAGATTAGAGGTTGGAGAAGAGAGATGATAGCTGAGAATGTAAGGAGGTCGGCTAAGGTTAAGTTTGACTAAAAGAGTGTGTCTTTAGGGTTTTTTAAGCTTTTATATTTTCAATTTTTTTTTCATAGAAATCGGTTTTGCATTCGAGTCGGTTTATTTGAACCAAAACTGAAAATAGTCAACTTTTAACATTCAAAACAGACCCAACTTGAAGTAAATTTGAAAATCGATATTTTTGGGTTGATTCAAATAGGATCGGTTAGCTTTTTTTATTTACCCCTACCATTGACAACCTGTTGCAGAAAGCCGCCAACGACCTTCATAGACAGAGAAGGCCCCAACCTCATCTCAAAATCAAATGGGAGGAGGCATGACCTCCTTCTATAAATGATGAGAAGGCTGGTTTGCCTACTCCAAACGACGCAAGAAGGTCAACCAATCAGCCTCCTCTAGTTGCTAATCTATGACCAACAATCGCTGTTGATAGTCCTAAAGTAGGTTTAAGGATTTGGTTAGGGTTGGTGTTAGGTTTAAAGTTAAGGTTTGATTACAATTGAGAATTTTTTGAGTTAGGGACATTTTGGTAATAATATAAAAATACGAGGTTAATTTCAAAAACTATAGTATATTTATGATAAAAGTCTTTTTCATTAGGATGAAAGTGAGAAAATTTGACTTTTTATTTGAAATATTTTTTAACTTAAATTAAGATATAAGTCATAAAACAAACAAATTAAAATAACTTATAGTAATACTTAAGTGGAAGTAAGATTTATTAGAGAAAAAAAAAAAACAAACAGCCCTTAAGTTATCATTTGTTTTATTGTTTGAAAACTGAATATAGCTTAGACTTATTAGAAATTAAAAACTAAGTAGTGACTAAAGCTTAATCTAAATAATATGTTTGTTTAAATTGTAAACTTGTTATTTTTTAAAAGTTAAAATTGTTTGAAAACTAATAAAATGATATTTACGACATTTTAATTATTAGTTATGAAATTTTATTTAGTATGATACAAATAACTAAAACAAATAATCTAACAAATTACAAAATAATTTTATGTACATATTAATAATATTTTTTCCATAATTAAATTATGATTAAAAGATATGGTACAATTAATGATATTTGTATATTTAAATAAAACTAAATCGGTCTTCGAATTAAATTATATTTAAGAAAGCAACTATAAACATAAATGTTTAACTTTCAAATTAAAATACAATAGTCTAGTTCCAAGAAAATTTTGGATGATATGTTTAGGATTTTTCTTTTCAAAGATGTTTTCATAAGTATTAGGGGGAAAAAAAGAAATCAATAACATATAAAATTAATATAAATTTGAAAATATATTATTTTGAAAGAATAGACTTGAAATAGAATATTTTAAGTATCACAGTGTAATTTTAAATGATTTGACTATTAAAAAGAAAAAAAAACTTAAATAGTATAATTCAACATCATTAAGTTGTAGGTATATAAATAATAATAATAATAATAATAATAATAAATAAATATCTTAAAAAATCACTTGACTTTTGATAAATTATTAATTTTCCCTTATGTGGTTTTGTTTTTATCTAAAATTCCTCATCTATTACAAAATTAACAGAGAAATTGGACAAGAAGTAAAAGGATATTTTTAACCCTCAAATTTTTATTTAAAAAATAAAATAACTATAAAGTAATATTTCAAAATTAAAAATTAAAAATTAATTAAAAATTAAAATTTAAAAAAAAAAAAAAATTGAAGATCTAGATTAGATCTCTACTATCCATCCAAATTGGATGGACAATGGAGATCCAATCTGGATCTCCACAAGCCATTACATCATTTTCATCAACCTTCAAACCACCATCAGTAATGAACAACCCACAACCGTCATAGATGAATAGACCAACAACCATCACAATCAACATATCAAAGACGAACAACACTCAATCAATAAACTCACATTGAACAACAATCAATCAATAAATGCATAAAGATAGAAAAAAAAAAGAAATCATCAAACATTATCAAGCACACTTGGAAACCCAAAAATCATCAAAAATCGAACATAAAGCATAAAAAATCATCAAACATTATCAAACATCATCAAACCTTCAACTAGGTTCATTCGGGTTTGAACGTAATTGAAAGTTCAACTACGTTCGAGTTCATCTGGGTTCGAACCCAGTTGTACCTTTAACTGAGTTCGAACCCAAATGAACCCTTAACTGGATTCGAACCCAGATGAGGGTTCATTTGGGTTCTAACCCAGATGAGATGAATCCTTATCTAGGTTCGAACCTAGTTGAGGGTTCATCTCGTTTGAGTTCAAACCTAGATGAGATGAAATCTCTCATCTTGGCTTGAACCCAAATAAGTTCAGCTCATTTGGGTTCGAATCTAAAAAAGATCATCTCTTCTAGTTTTGAACCCACATGACCTCTCATCTGGGTTCGAACTTAGATGAGTTCCTCTTATCTAGGTTCGAACCTAGATAAGTTCATGAAAAGAAAAAGTAGATGAGTAAAGGCGGTGGCAGCGTCGGAGAGATATAGAAATGAAAAGGTGTCGGTGCGGGAGTGGGTGGTGATTGATGTTTGGTGGAGGCTACAGTCAACGACGAAATAGATGAAGAAGATGCTAAGGTTAGAGAGAGAAAGCGACAAAGTAAGAGCAGGAGCAGTGAGGTTAGAAAGAGAGAGAGATTGGTAAAGTTAGAGAGAGAGACCGGTGAAATTAGAGAGAGAGAGTTGAGTGACAGGAGAAAATTTTGATTTTTATTCAATATTTTTTATTATTTTTTTTAATTTTTAAATAAAAATATCTTTATATTTTATATTTATTATTTGTTTATTTATTCTATTTTTCATATTTTAATTAATATATATATTTTTTTAATTTTCTTCGTAATTCTGCTTTTGCCCCTAGAGTCAAATGGTCAACTTTATCCACTTAACGGAATCTATTACCATCAGAGTTATTATTGTCCTTTCATACTCCTCCAATGGATATTTTGAGTGTTTAGTTAAAAGGTAGGTAGTATTTTAAATAAAAACAAAATCATATGGGGGAAAATGAATAATCTATTAAAATTCAGGGTTTTTTGGAATTATCCCAAAAAAAAGGATTCTTCATAACTCTTCTATAACAAGCTAAAAGTGGAAACTAGGACTCTTTAACACTTACTGTGCATTTCAAACTGATGCATATAACGTAACCTTGTTACATATTATAAAAAAAAATAATGTTATACCATCTATTGAATATTGAATTTACGAACATCATAAATTGGTACTCCAAGAATTGCGATATCACATAAGTGAGAATCCCTCTAATTATATATGATCATAGCATCTTCACTACTTCAGAGTAATGAAGTTAAAATCACGAAAAAAAAATAAAGTTTCATATTACATGAGTTCAAGCTTGCCCTTTTTCTGGGAGAAAACACAAATTATGCATTAGATTCAGGGCCTGCTGGTTTTGAGTTAAGTAGTGGCTGGAGTGCTTTGACAACTATAGTCATATTCGGTCGAAAATCAGCCTCATACTGGACACAAAGCGCTGCAACTGCTGCTAGCTGTGGCATTTACATTTCACCAGTCATACACCAAAGCAAATAAGTAAACCAGAAAAATGCTTTCAATGAAAAACTACCAGGAACTTTGAATTGAAAATCTTGCTTCCTGCAAACAATATTGCATTGACCGACTAGCTTGTGTCGAAAATAAATGAAGAGATGGAATAATAGATAAACCTTGGCAATTGCTTTTGGTGGATAGTCATTATTTAGCTTAGGATCAACACACTGCTTCACTTTGTCTTCACTCAATCTTGGAGTTGCCTGCAATATTTAAATAATGAGGCAAATGAATAGATAGTAATTCTGCCTGCCAGTTGAAAGAAGTAGGCATAGGAAAACATACCCAGGTAACAAGACTTTGTTGTCCTTTGGGCATGGTATGATCTACTGGCTTTCTTCCTGTCAACAACTCCAAAAGAACAACTCCAAAACTGTAAACATCGCTTTTCTGTGTTATTTGCCCTGTCATAGCATACCTGCTCATATAACAAATTTTTAAGAAAAGGAAGGGAAAAGAATGTATATAATCATAAATCCATAACATCATAACTTGGCCATAAGTTGTTATAAAGTGTAACAAATTTCAAGACGAGCAAGTAGATAAGAAAAACATCAGGGTTTACTCTGGAGCATGATAGCCAAATGTTCCTAAGACTCTAGTTGAATGCAATCGGGCTGCTGTGTCTGAAGACTGATTCGTCAAGTTGAAATCTGCGATTTTGGACATAAAGTCATCGAAAAGTAGGACATTGCTCGATCTGACATCTCGATGGACTATGGGAGGTTGAACCTTTTCGTGCAGATATTCAAGCCCTCTGGCTGCACCATATGCAACCTTAACTCTCTGGTTCCAGGTTAAAACTGGACCAGGTTCAG
This sequence comes from Nephelium lappaceum, assembly GCA_021234005.1. Taxonomy (NCBI): domain Eukaryota; kingdom Viridiplantae; phylum Streptophyta; class Magnoliopsida; order Sapindales; family Sapindaceae; genus Nephelium; species Nephelium lappaceum. The sequence continues at coordinate 9,104,172 of CM038011.1, forward strand.
CCCCTTGTACGCCTTTCCTGCCTGTACCATAATAGAGCTAAACTGAGAACTATTGCTGGGTGGTATAAAGGATTCTAAATCAAAATTAACAAAAACAGAAAATGGCAGAATTAAGAAAAATACAATAATGAAAGTGGGCACACCATGTAATACATCGTGCAATGACCCCATTGTTGCAAACTCGTAGACCAAAATTCGATTATTTGCTTCCAAACAATACCCCTTCAACTCCACAAAATGGTCATGCTTAAGCCTTGAAACTATTGATAGCTGCATAATCAGTGAGAATAAATTGTATCAAAATTCAAAATCAAAGCCATATAAAGATAATAATAACAATAATAAATGTAAGTTGTTAAAAGTTCACCTGTGCTGCAAAATCATCATCAGGTTCTTGTGAAGAACTAGTATCTAGTTTCTTTATTGCAACCGCCTGACCATCACTTAACTGTGCAGAGAAAACGCGGCCATAAGATCCTTCTCCAATCAAAGCCTTCGAACCAAAGTTGCTTGTTAACCTATTTAACTCATCCAATGGCATAACAGGAATCTCAATAGGCAAAACCTTCTTAGGGGCTCCACTTTTCACCACATTGGAACTTCTTGGCTCACCTCTCTCGCCCCCTATTACACGAAGAAACAAGAAAAAAAAAAACCCAACATTGAATCACAAACATAATATATATATATATATATATATATATATTCCGTTATTGTGATGCTCCCACATCAGATAGATATATTTTCCAAACTAAATTTAAGGACGCCATGCAAACAAATGGTTGCTGGTGACAAATGGTATAAAAACAAACAAAGCTTTGAATTGGCTATGTAGCATAATATACAATAAGAATATATTTAAAAGAATGAACAAACAAACAAAAGGGATTGAAGAAGAAAGAAATTACCGCCGTTCTGCGTGGGATTACCGCCTTTAGGTGGGGCTGTGCGTTGGTTAGCAGGGGGCCCTAATTGCTCCTCCTCTGCACCTCCACAACAAAACATACTTCACCTTGTTGGCCCACCTATCTCAATTAAATTCCCATGTAAAATATTCAATGCTCTCTTGTGTCTTCTTTACAAGCAATTCCTCTGCAGTTCCATCATATAATTGATCATCTTCATCCATTCAAGTTAAGGAAAATGTGAATGTATTGATGCATACATACATACCTCAAAAAGCTTGTGATCTAATGCAACCAAGAAGAGCAAAGACAAAATGATTGAGATTATAGACAAAGGGATATATAGTGTGGGGGGGTGGGGGTGGGAGAGAGGAAGGCTTGAGAGAAGAGAGTAGATTCTTGAAAAAAAAAACAAAAACGAAAAGGTGAAGATGGAAAGAAAAGGAGGAGGAGAAGGAAGAAGGAAGAAAGCAAAAGGGAATGTGGTAAGTTTGAAAGCTGGTAAAAATTGGTCTATTGGTTTTGGGGCATTGGTACATGTTTTTCTGTTCTGCGAGAAATTCGGTTTCCTCACTGTAACCGCTAAAAACCAACCTACTTCTTCGTGCTCTCACGTTTGCATGCACGTCTACACACTTTCTTTCTATTTTATTATTATTTATGCATTGCAACATGTCATGCCTGTTATCTTGGTTCAAAGCTCCCATTTTTTGCATGAAAACAGAACACGTGTCTGTCTGTCTTTTTCATCGAAAAACAACAAACATGCGTTCTAATACTTATATGACCACCATTGATTTTATAATTAATTACATGTATTGCCATACAGCTTTCTGGTATAACTCGATCCCTGGTGGTTAATGTAATCTTCTAAATTTTAATTAAATACTTCCTTTGTACCTCATCAAAATAGGCACGTCTTGCCTCTTCTGCATGTCACAGTCTCATTGGAAAGCAACATTTAATATACACTATGAGATATCTATTAACTATATATAAAAAATGGGAAGAGAGACTGTGAATAGTGACAATTCCATTCTCCAAAATTTGTTTGAAACTGAAATGACATTTTTACCCTTGAAAATTGAGAAGAGGGGCTATGAATACATAGTTACAAAATTCCAGACTCCTGATTTTGTTTAAAACTGAAATGACATTTTTGTCCTTGTAAAAGAGAGGTTGTGAATGCTGATAGATTTCCACACTCCTGAACTTATTTGAAATTGAAATGACATTTTTGCTCTTGATAGTGTGCACTGTAAAAAAGTTGGTGAGTGAACACCAAACTCCAAATCTTTGATATTTATTTGAAAATATAATTACATTTTTGCCCTTGATTGAAAAGGAAAACTTCATAACAAAATTTTTTTTTTAAAAAAAAAAAACAGTGGCATTCTTTAAAGCAAAACACACATCTGATCCTTAAATTTATTAATAGATAAACATACTACAAAAGCAAAATGGACAAAAAGGTAAATAAATCATTAATACTTGTTTATGGCCAGAAATTCAAGCGTAGAGAGTAGTTGAGTACTGACAGGAGGTATGACTGGTAGTACGATGGTGATTACCGTAGACTGTGGTGATGAGATGGGATTTAAAAAGGTTTCACGAATGCTCTATTCTGTCTAGCTGATTGAGTACTCCGTGTCTCGTGTTAAGAGAAACGAACACAGATTCAACACTCAGAATTTGTTTGAAAACAAAATTACATTTTTATCCTCATATATTAAACTGCTTGCATTTGTTTGAAAAGGGTAAAGAAGTAATTAAAATGGTTAATAGTTTTTTGTAGAATAAGAGGTCGAAACAGAAAACAGTAAGATGGGTATGGTGATGAATCTAACAGTAAGTATGGGCAGAAGTATGGTGAGATGGGATTTTAAAGGGAGTCAAAGATTTTTCTTCATTTTAGCTACCACCACCCCAACCATCTCTTCCTTCTTTCTTTACTCCCCTACTTCTTCCATTTCTGTCACCGCACGATACAACGGCAGCAGTGGCGCTTTTCCTCGCTTCTCCAGCCCCAACGAATTTCGGTGCTGCCTGGACGACTCAGTAGATGAAAAATCATACAATATCGACGACATCAAGTCGGATACTGTGAGTCTCATTGATGCACAGTAAAATGTGGTTAGTTTGTTAGTTAGTTACTACAACTTTTATATTTAATTTCACTTTTATTAGTTATTGAAGTATGAGTTGTTTGAAGACGGTTGGCAATGAGATGTATAACAAAGGCAATTTTGTTGAGACTCTCAAGTTGTATGACAAGGCGATTTCTGTGTCGCCAGAAAACGCGGTGTATCGGAGCAACCGAGCGGCGGCTTTGACAGCGATGGGGAGGTTGAGGGAGGCTGTGTTGTAGTGTGAGGAGACTGTCAGGTTGGACCTGGTTATGGTAGGGCTTATCAGAGTTTGGCTTCTCTTTATCTCAGGATAGTGACTTTTTTCTTTTGTTTTGATTATTTTTTATATAACAATGTGTGTAACTTTTATTTATGTTTGATGTTTTCTTGGAAGAATTATCATGTTTTATGTTAGTTTATTTGTTTACTTGAATTTCTGTGTTGTGTTTTCTACTGGTTTTTGACTTTGTTCACAATGATAGTTTTGTTTTTGGGGCAAGTTTTAATTTAGTTAGTTGCTTTTTGTAGCATGGTTGTTTGCCTTTTTATATTTTTTTGAAGTTTTGGGTAGTTTGATGATTCAGAATATGCTTTTGCTACTAACCTATGATTGTATGTGTGAAATTTGGAGATGAGTATTTTTCGGATTCTTGACATATTATGCTTTTGAATATTTATTTATGGTTGATGATCATCTATTGATTTTGTGTCGTAATTGTGCAGAGTTAATTTGCATGAGATAGGAAAACGATGGAAGGTAGGAGGCTTTTGTTGCTGCTGCTTTGTTTGAATGTGGTGTCTTCTTTGGTGGTAAACAAGCAAACTTTGGTGTACAAACTTTGGTGTACAATTATTAATATTTATTTGTGTTTGTATGTGTTTCATGTGTATTATGTAAATTTAGAGTTGGGTTGTGTATTTTTAACTTGTGTTTTCGATTACAGTGCGTAGATTGCTTCTCCACTGACATGCCCTGCTGATCTCAGCACCAAATGTGCTGATTCGAACGAATGTGAAGGGGAATTCTTCCTAGGCGTCCCTGCCATTAAGTATGAGGTAAAAAGGCTCATAACCCGCTTTTTTTTTTTTCTTCTCGTTTGTGGACTTTTATTTCCTATGAAAATGCTATTGCACGATTGTGTTAAGGAAGATCTTCTGTATATCAATAGATTGTAAAGTTATGAGTTTTGTGTATATGTGTGTACAAGTCTCTGCTTTTCTATTGGTGTTTATTAGTGTACTAAATATTCACATGCTCAATTTCAATGTTTGTGATTATGGTCCGGAATTTTCCATAATAGTAGCCTTTTTTCAATATTTTACATGGTCCATCTAGCAAAAATCTATTTTCCTTTAAATGGTATAATGCTGAAGAAGAAATTCTGGGGAAGAAAGTGAAGGTTGATATCTTTGTGTTATTCTCTTTTCAACTTTATGAACTATGATTGCTGACCAAGTCGTTAATGGCTAGGATTGGATGAGATTCAGTGTTGCCTTTTGGCATACATTCCGTGGAGCAGGAGCTGATCATTTTGGTTCAACTACAAAATATTGGCCATGGGAAGATGGTACCAATTCATTGGCGATGGCCAAAAGAAGTAAGATACATAAGTGTGCTTGTTATGTCTACTATTTGATTGTTGTGCAATTGGTTGGAAATTTAAAACACCTTGTTTGTCCCATTTTCTGGTACTTAATACAGTGAGAGCCAACTTTGAGTTTATCAAAAAAGCTTGGAGTTGATTTATGGTGTTTCCATGATGGGATATAGCCCCAGTTGCTGAAACCTTGGAGGTGAGTGATTTGTAAATTTAAAGGTTATTATGTTAACGGCCTTGATGTACAATCATTATGGTCGAGGTGTTTACACATTTTAATACCTGACAAACAATATTCTCTTAGAAGTAATTTAATTTCTGTTATTTGTGCTTTCCTAATAGTCTGTCAACTCTCAGTTGTCCTTCTTGATCAATGGGTTTTAATATGTAACAAGAAACTAATAAAAACTTAGATGAAGTGGTGTCTCTTGCGAAAGAGCTTTAGGTAATTCTATGTTGCCCAAGTCCTAACTATTCAAATGATCATGTTACTTAAGTTACATGTATCTCATATGTGATCTTCCTGACCACCTTCGTGCCTATAGCTCTCTTGAAATTGCGTTAGTCCCTTCTTTTTTCTTTTTTCTTTTTTCTTTTAAAAAAAGAACTTATTTTATGCGGCAACTAAATGGTTCAATAGAATATAACAATACCCTAAAGATCTTTATGCTGTGTAGAAAGACGAAGTTCACATTAAGGAAATTCTTGAAATTCTTTCTACGCTATGTCAGAAGGGATTTATGATACACTATTGATTTCTGATTTTTTTTTTTTTTTTATGACTTCTATTATGCACATATTTCTTTTTCTCTCAGAGATTATTGCATATGATAATGTTGATTTCTTTGCAATCAACTTAGCTTTATTTTATTTTTTATTTTTATTTTTTTTTAAGGTTTTGCATTTTGAGATTGATTGATCTTTGTGTTGCTTGCGTCCCAGTTGGTTGCTACAAGCAACCATTATTTGTGACATGCTTGGATTGGCTGATCTGATTTTATTTCTTGGATTTGATTGGTTCAAATTGATGGTGTCCTTATATTTTTATCTATGTTTGATTCGAATTAATGATTTATGGCTGGTTCTCGCTTCAGTCCTTTAGAAATGTCAATTTAATGCATTTTAACTTCTGTTATGTCCTTTTAACTCATTTTATTTTAGCTTTGTGTTGCTTGACTTTTGCTGTATTGGTGACTGGCATGGATTCAGGCTTGTGCTTAATGTATATAGATTGTTAAATGAGCTTTTAGCAAGCTAAGCTAGAGCTACTTGGATTTGATCAACCTATGATACGTATCCTTTTTTTTCCCCCCATATGCCAGACTTTATGGACGAAAATGCTTCTTTGGTTGAAACTTCTGTTTGCTGATCTTGGTTTTTGATCTGAAAGTTTTAAAAGAACATAACAAATAGTTCAATTTGTTTAGTGCTATTATTAATGACAACCTTTGTTTCGTCAGGCGATGTTATGACCAAATTTACAATTGCTTTGAGAGAAATTGATTCGTACAAGGAAGTTCTATAATCACAAATAGCTATCTTGTGACAAAAGTTGCAATCATTTGAGAAGCATCTAAGTTGATGTGCAGATAGCTGTAAGAATGGTGATTGGAAGAGTGCACTAAGGGAAACTGAAGTATCAGTAGCAGTTCGGAGCGAATTCCTCCCTGTAAGCGTAACTTATATCCAGAATTTTTTCAATTTGTCTGGTTTACATAATAATATTAGATTTCAGATTGTCTGAGCCTATTCAAAATGGAATTTGAAGCTCCACCAAATCAAAGAAAGCAGATTCTTGCCTGTCCAACATGAAGAAATGTTAACAAAATCTTTCCTTTTAACGAGTCAAGTTCCTCAGTATGGCTGCGTAAGTTTATGTGCTTTATGTCTGAGCTTAGGTTAGGTTAAGATGGCACTGGGAAGATGAGCTCTGAACTATCATATTCAAATTCAAAATTTTTTTTATCTAATATGGTGAGTGAGAATGGATAATAGATGTGATTGTAGATTTGAGAATACAGTTTCAACAGCAGAGAAGGCTGGTCTTACTGATTACAATAATGTAGAAATTGCAATGGTGTTAAATAATGTGACTTCAAAAAAAAAAAAAAAAAAATGAAATGAAAAACAATTCATTCACGTCCTCTAACGATAGGTATTTAGGCTTTTGTTTTGGATCTTTTGAATAATCTTTTTGAGGCTTAAGAATCAAAAAAATTATAATATATATAAAAGCTTTTAGACATTATGGATGCTAACTATATGTATGGTTGTACATTTTCTCCTTTTTATGATGTGATGTAAATAAAGTTTTTCTTTATTATGTTTATTTATTTAATTACTCTCTTTGAAATACGAAATGTTAGATGTAATTAGATGTAATTCTTATAATCACTTAAAATGTTATTAATATATGGGGCAAAAATGTTTTGAATCTTCATTTTTTTTTCTTAACTAAATTAAACGTATTATAAGCATATTATTAATCTAATAGTTAAATATAAATATACACCTTGTATAAATTATAACTAAATAATATTTAATAATTTGTTTTAATTATTTGTTTTAACCTTAAAACTTATTTGATAAAAGGATTGCATATAAATTTAAGGCACGTGCAGCCAAAACTAATACTTATAAAAACTCTTAACCAAGAAATTATGAAAGTACAGATTTCTAAATTAATAATCACTTCGGAATACATATACTTAATTTTTTGAACAAAGAAATGCATTTGGAGTTTATATCAGTGGTTCATAAAAATTATGCCTAGTTCCATAGCCACTAGATTGATGATGAAGATACTTCCTCCAATTTTAAAAATGGAGTTTGTTCTTAAATAATCTAAATTTGGATAAAACCGAAATTTAAATAAGTAAATAGGAAAATTGGAATTAATGGTAAGAAACAGAAATGGACTCGATCATTCGAGTTCCACAAACATGAGACAACAAACAAAGAAATCAACAGGAATGCTTATCAAATTTCCATGTGACTTGAAAGTTCCTTAAAAGGACCAATATCTCGAGCATAATAGCAAAGTAGAGTAATGCCCTTTACATTATTACAAGTGCATCACCATGCAAAAATCCAAAATGCAGACCTAGTCTTAGAGGATTCACCATTACAGCCTCAATAAAATCAAATCTATCAGAATGACAAAGCAAAAGAAAGTTCCAAGCACAGATTGCCATTCCACTCCAAGCAGCTGTGCGGCAACCAATTTCTATCCAGATGATTCCTCTGGTGAATCAGAACGAACAGCTGATAACAAAACCGATACAAGTACTGGATCAATTAATTTTTCCAATGGAAAGCAGATCTGAAAAGAAAATCATATAGAAAGAATAGGCACTATAAAAGCAAACCCTCATATCCATAATACAATTATGTCAAATATAACAAGCCAAACCATTTTTTTTCTTTCCTTCAAAGAGTGTCTCCAAATTATATGTAGCTTCAGAGCGTTCTGCCTGATCATATGACTTTAGAATTGAGTCATATGACTGATAAGTGATGTGTGCACGCAAACTCAGACACTTGTGCTATGTCTGCATGTCATTGACACTTTGTTCTTTCACACATAGGCTTTTGTTACATGGGTTTGGATAAAATTCAGTCCAAACCCATGTTTGGCAAGAGCATGGGATTGGAAAAACCAATCCCATCTCAATTTTTTAACCCGCTGTGGTGGGTTAAATCAAACCCACCCACACAGCAGGGATAAATGAATCCCATGTCCCTCAACCTTTTTTTTTTCTTTTTAATTTTTGAAAACTCTATTTGCAGCCATGGAAGAAGAAGAACTAGAAGAAAAAGAAGAATCAGGAGAGAGAATGAAGGCGGTGTGGGCAGTCAACATGGAGAATCGGTCAGCGGTGCTCGACGATCGGCAATGCTGGAGAATTGATCGGCATTGATGAGAAAGAATCCATCGACGGCGCTGGAGAATCGATCGGTGCTGATGAATAAGAATCGATTAGCGGCGGCAGCGCTAGTGAGACATAGAGGTGGAGCGACGGACCTAGTGGTGACGAACTGGGGTGATTTTCTTCAACTATCAACCTATTTGTTTTTTTTTTTTAATAGCTATTTATTTATTTTTAAAAATAATTTAATTAATTAAATTTGATTTTATCCAATCTCATATCGAACCAAACACATTATAACATTAATTTATTCAATCTCATACTGTCCTAAACATATACACAGAACTAATTTATCCAATTCTATCTTATCCAATCCAATTCTATGAAAATTATTCAATCCAATCCCGCATGCCAAACAAGACCACATAGTATGACATAGTGAAAAGTCTTTAGTGGAACGGATGTTCTTCCATGTTATGTTGGTTCACCACCATCACCGCATACATATTTTAAGAACAACTATTAATTATGATGGGATCTGAGATATTTAAGTAGAGAGATTCTAAATATAAATTCTACAAGGGATGGTAATGCCTAAAAAATGTAATATCTAAATAAAACTTTCAAAATATGGATGTAGATAAAGTATTTGCCCATTTATATGGAAGCACGCAAATCCAAGTAACCCTCCGAACATGGATATGAATGATGCCTTCCCTATAAATTTAGCTTCTTGTTGGACAACTTCATTGCAGCACATAACTCATCTATCATTGTCTCTCATTAGCAGTTCTCTTCTCTCAATGATGATGAACAAAGCCTCATTGAATTAGCTTTCATATAATCCTTTTAGCTGGCTTGTCTTGTGAGAATCTCTTTCTCTTTAATATTACATAACTTATTGTGTTATATTTGAATCACATAAAAAAGACGAGTTTAAAAATACTTTTAGAGAAAATATTTCAATAAATGTTTTCATTTTTCAGAATATGCTTTATAGGTGCTTTATTTCTACATAAACATATAAACACTTTTCAATAACTTATTTTAAGATGGGATTTAACATTTAAAAGTGAAATTTAGAAAATGAATATCCGAATTAGAGAATGTTTGAGTTTACTCATGTAAAGTGTGCAGGTTTTCTTCATGGAACACAATCAAGGGAGCTTGTAGAGGAGGAGGAGGTGAACCCAAAGACAACAACATTGCAGCAGCAGCAAGAAAATGACAGAGGTTGCAATGGTGGTGAGTGTCCAGATCATCCAGACCCTCCAAAATTCTCAATGCAATGTGCAATTGGATGTAGCAACAATTCTAAGTGCATTAATAGGTTTCAACAAAGTGTAAACATATATAATTTCTTACCAACAAAAATCGTCTCAGGATTCAAAGAAGAGTGAAAAATAAATAAATAAATAAATCAGTCTTTAATACTTGTATGCCAATTTTCTCATTGCATTTCAAGAAGAGAATTTTCCTAGCACTGCTAGCAGTGGAAAAGGGAATCCCATACATTCACGAAAAGTTTTCCTCATAATCGATCAAGAATACGTAGTATCAAATCAGTGCATATCGAAGCCATATGCTCTGCCTTTCACAAGCCTTTTTGCTAACAAAACAATTTAACTGAGAAGAATATCAGTGGACAACATACACTGCTTCACATTATTTTACTTGCCAAATACTTTTTCGAGCTCAGCAAGTAGGCCAATCAGCAATAACTGTTCACTCATTCACATCATTACCAGATTTATTTTTCAAAACCAAAAAAAAAAAAAAAAATCTCTCTCAATCTATCAAATCCGAGCCACAAACTAGTGACTACATAAACAATCAACTAGTGACTACATATATTGAATAGATAATCGGCAAAAGAAAGCAAGCAAGGTTTTCATGAATCAAATTTCAGATGTAAAGAAAAGAAAGACTTACAAGGCTTCTCTGGTTTGCCATCGATCCACTTAGAAATGGAGTAGTGGACCTGTTCGCGACTGATGGCTTCGCTCCTGTATGGTTCCTTGAGACAATTCCTCACCATTTTAGAACACAGGTTCGAGTAATTCACGTACGTCATCCCAGCCGCTCTCCAAAACGCCACCGCCCCTCCTCCGCTCGCCATCTCTCTCTCTTTGATCCACTCCAATGACCAGCCCCACTGCTAACCCTAACCTTTATCTTTTTATTTTTCGTATTTTTTTTTTTTAATTTTTAATTCTATTGTTTGATCTTATTTTTAACAAAATAATTGTTTAATACAGCAATTGTAAGTGAATGACGAGGAAAAGCAGACAAACAAACAACATAAAGGGTATTTTAGGTATTATGATTTTTTAAAAAAAAATTAGGTATTGACTGAAATGTATTTACAAATTATAATTTTATCAACATTTTAACTCATACAATTGGGTCAACCTTGTCTCGCCAACATAACTTACTTATTTCAAATAAATTAAGGAATGAAAATGGAGAATAAGAATAATTATTGGTGTTTAGTTGATCTAAAATAAATTTGTAATAAGAATAAAAATATGAGTCTCACACGAATTTGAGATTGTAGAATGAGATTCTTATTCCTTCTACTCCACTTAGGATTCTCATTCTCATACTCTTTTATAATTTAAAAAGTCTTTTATATCTCTTATTAAAAAAAATTATTTTATATATATATATAAAAAAAAATCACAAACTTACATATAATATAAATACACAATATACTTATAATAATATTGTTAAGAAAATGTATTTATTATTTTTATTTATTACGACGAGTTACATAGTAGTACATGCAAAAAATGACCCCACACTACAATTGAAAAGGTCTTTTATACCTCTTATTAAAAAAGAAATCATTTTATTTATTTTTTTTAATCATGATTTATATACAATTTATATACATAATATGTTTATAATAATATTGTTAAGCATTGTTTTTTTTTTTGGGATCTATTATGACAAGTTACATAGCATAATATAACAAAAAATAACACTACATCTTAAACATAATTTTGCAAAAAGATACACAATGCTTCTTTTATAATTGGTAAAATCTCGATGGTTATATAGTTTTTTTTTTTAAAAAAAAAAAAAATTATGGAGTATGTAATTTTAATCAATAACATTTTTATAACTTATAATTAATTTATTCGAATTCCAAATCAAAGTAAATATCTCAATGAAAATACTAAGTTTTCGTGTGTCATTCAACCATAAGTTTCCTAGGTAAGTTCTTATTTCCATTTAAAATTAAGTTATTTGATATATGTTTTATAAAAGAAAAATAATAATAATAATAAAGATGTCAATAAGATAGGTATGAAGTGGGGATACCATTCTTGTTCCTCGAACCCAAATATAACTAGGATTCCCATCCCCATCCTATTGTGCACTTGTGGTGGGGAGAGGAAATCCATGTTTGGGGAGAGGGCTCTCCATCCTCGTCCCGCATCGCCCCGTTTTCTAATAGCAGTATCTATTGTTAAGTAGAAAAAAGGCTTTTCATTTTCTTTTTACAAGCAACAACTTAGCTGATAAAATTCCAATAACAAATTTATGTCTAGATCTTTCATTTAATGCATTTGTTGAATTGAACCTCGAGCCATGTATTAGTTGAATTAAAGCCCTACCACGGATTGGTTTAATTGAATCTCATAGCATACGTTAGTTGAATTGAAGCTTATTACAGAGCTTCATGTCACGCATTGGTTGAAATGTACAAAGCTTCACGTCATGCATTAATTGAAGTGACTAGAGCTGGATATTTTGAATAATTAATATTATATTATAAGATTATAAAATTATAAAGCCCTGTAGACAAAATCGAAGGGGTAGATACCTAAAACTATTTGTCACTCTAAAATAAAATGGGTATTATAATTCAATCTCCTCCCCATCCTATACCCCAATTTCATGTACCAAACTCGTTCAAAATAGGATGAGTCCACAGAGGGTCTCATACCCATGAAGATTTTTCTATTATGATTATAATGTTGTGGTCATGGTTTAACCCTTGGTGCCCCTAGGAACGACCTTTATACAAAGAAATTGCAACACTCCTATGCCAATTAGGATTAGAGTAGTGCCCTTATACTGTGGTGCTCGTTTGTTAATATAATTGTATAGTGATAGTTATTTATAGATGAAATTTACGAATCCACAACTTGTTAATTAAAAGACACTTGATCATTATTTGATGTGAAAGTGATTTGGCATTAGTTTTGAAAATATATGCGAAACACTATGGATGATTTTTTTTCTTTTTTAAATTATGGGACTAGCTCATAGTACAATTGGGACCTACCAATATAAATTTGATGCGCGCAGTCCAGAGAACTACTCCCAAATGGGAGGGATCCATCCACACGAAAGTGGTGGAGATGCCCATATGAGGGTACAGATCCAACTCATACATAAGATGGGGGGAACAACTTATTTATTTATTTATTATTTATTAATATTACTAGTATTATTATTTGGATTACTCGGGTGGGTGTCGAACCCATGCCACTAAAGGCATGGGGGCAGCTGGCGCTAAAACCAATAGTGCCAGCTGCCAAAGACAACATTATGAATGATTTTGATAGTATTCATCGATGATTTATGATTTTCACAACATTGGAATGTGGATATTTATTTTAATATAGCTTGAATTGATGCTTAGTCATAGGATATATAGTTCAATTTAATTATGTTTACGTTGAGATTATTATATATTAAAAAGAAATCATGGATGATCATTAATATCTAAAATTTAGAATATCGCCTATTGGGCTTTGTAAGCTCATCCCTTATTTTTCCTTAGGTTATAGTGGTTAATATCTTCATAGAAATTTTGTGTGCTAAAGGTTTTGATTCTAAAGTTGTATAGATGGATAGCTTGGCTCGTTTAATCCTCATTGTTAATATAATATTAGAAGATTGTAATTACATAAGTATTTATTTAGATTTTTAAATGTTGAATTGCAAAACTTGGAGTATTTATGTACCTTATGTTGTATATGTGATTGTTGAAGCTATGTGAATGTTCTGTGGAGAGATGGAATCACCATTTGTGGTGGATTCTATTTCAGAATTTTGGAGATTATTAAATTCCAGTGAACTGAAAGTTTGGAAAGCTCTGAAACAAAGAAAACTCAATTAAAATTTTGTAAAAATATGGATTTGAGGTTTAAGTTGAAGGAAAGAAGTTTTCAAGATTTACTTGCTGAATTTATTGTTTTTAAAAGGCTTAAAATCACATATTTAAAATTTGATACATGATAAACAAGGTATTAAATATCAATGAGATACTCAAAATTATCTCGATATTATTCAAATTTTGAAAGAGTCAAATACATATAGGGGAATATCTAATATCTTTTGAAGTACTTACATGTGTTTCGTATCTCCGCAAAATATTCCGATATTCTCGAAATATCGCAATATTTTTTAAAAAAAGTTTAACTATCTTACCTAACTACTAATCTTATCCCTCAATTGGAATCCTTACATTGACTTAAATAATCACTCTTATAACTAATCTAAAGGCTACCACTGAGAGGTAAAATTAGTGGTTAGATAAGGTAACCAAATATTTTTCAAGATATCTTGATACATTTAAAAAAATTTGGGTTGATATATTTTGAGTTAAAAATTCTCTTATTAAAATTTAAAATTTAGAGAACAAATTACTTAACATGATATGATAACCCTATTGATAGAGTAAAAAATATAGTTTTAAAATTTAAGGATAATTTTATAATTTTTTTAAAAAAAAAATTGATGGTACTTATTGCAATTCACACCAAAACCTTGTACATGACCTAGCTCAAGCCGTACATGACAGGTGAGCTCAAGTGGTGATGGAGCTGACAAGAGAGTCTGTACGTGACCTAGCTCAAATCGCAAGATCCCTTGTGAAAAGGAAACATCAAACCAGAATAACTCAAGCTTCATCTTTACACTTGGAGCAATGCTGGCATCACAAATATATTTGCACTGTAAAATAGCTGTAACAGCTGCAACCATCCTTCTCTCATTCTTCTTTCCATATACGGCCAGTAACCCTCAACTTCAGCTCTTGTCTATCTCCCCCAGAAAAGTAAAGAGCCAAATTCCTCTGAATAATAAGTCCATCCTGGCTGTCACGGACTTTCTTATGGCTGTCGCGAATGCTCCTTGGGATTCCTTGCCATATTAACTTACGTCCATTGGCGCCAACTTCCAAACTGTAGCTGAATTTCTTCGCCTCTTCATCATCACCCATAAACCGTAAGAAGGCCATATAGACCAGTGCCATGCCAAGCTGGAAAGCCTCAAAATGTAAGCAAAATTGTCTTCCAAAGCAGTTAAACACCTGCACAGGTAGCAGAATCAAGCTGTAGGTTGGGGTTTTATATCAAAGGTAGAAACCAAGGAGTTTGCGAGTAAACATAAGTCAAAAGTACAATCATATTCATTATCTCATATTAAAAAACCAACTTTATCATTTGTCATATATCATAAAAGAACTTACAGTAAGCATCCACGTGGCATTTTCAACTTCATGTGGATTGGACTTAACATAGCGGTGGTTGAATGTACACCCATCGTGCATATCAACTTTGTGATCATCCTTTAGATGTGCAACAAGGGTTGGGATATCACCTGTGACGGAGCACTCGGACCCAGCATAAGGGCAATTGTATGGATGGAATCGGCAGTGTTGCTCATGCTTGAGCTTGCTGTAATAGGGGAAAACATCGTGACAGCCTAAATTCTGGAATCTGCAAGGGAGCTCCAATGATTCTGCAACTCTCTCTAAAGCTAAACATCTGATGTTTCCAAGATCATATCGGCATGTCGGGCAACAGTTGCACACTCTGTTGCAGTTTGAGCATAAAGTGTGTCCATTTGGGCACTAAAAAAATTTTAAAAAAAAAAAATGGGACAAAAATAGAGCATTTATGAACATCACTTATATCAAAACAGAATAATTTGAACAAATTCATTCTGAGAGGAAAGGCATAGACACAGAAAAATCTGCTCAGATTTGAGATGCCACAATAAAATTTATAACTAATAAATTGGATGGTAACAAATATGGTACAGCAAGAGGTACAAGCAAGTTTTCTTTGCCTACTACTAGTTACTCTGAAAATAAAAAATAAAAAATAAAAAAAAATAAAAAACTTCGTTTTAATCTTCGGAAAATATCAAGTTTTTAAAGCTTTTTTGGAAAGAGCTTTTTCATCTCTAACTTTTTTAAAACTCTTAAAAAAAGTCCAAACTGTTGGTCAACTAACGATCAATAATAACTTTAGGCCATCTTTAACAATTTAAATTTAGAAGCATTTTAGATAATTTAACTTGTAAATTCATTATTTTATTAAGATAATCAGGTAATGTACATGAAATTAACAACCATCAAGGTAAAAATATTTTGTTACGCATTTTGTTAATGTTGACCGTTAGTTGGTTGACGGTTTTAAACCTTTTAGAAGAGTTTTTGAAAGTTAGGAATGAAAAAAACTATTTTCAAAAGAGCTTTAAAAATCTAATATTTTTCGAAACCTCAAGGATTAAAATGAAGTGTTCCCCCAAAAAAATTAGTCAATAATCAGGCAAATTCAGTCACCTACAACCATCACCAACCGCAAAGCCCATTAGTTTTACAAAAAAACTAAATTTATCCTAAATCATTTGTAACCCCTTAACATGCAAATTCATGTCAATGCTCTCAAACCAGCTATCAGCCACAACCAATCTTTCAGGACATCTCTCAACATGCTACCTTCTATAGTCAACTATATAGTTGCCTATTTCCCTGTAACACCCTGTCACTAGATACCTATTATGGCATTAGCCTCAATCCAAGACACCAAACTGCCCCGTCTCCTCTTCCACAGTCCTTGCCCTACCTCCTACCAAACTCCAAAAGGAAATATACATAAATCAGTGATAGGAGGAAATTAAAAATAAAATATAGAAAAATCATTCTCATGAAACTATAAACCACGCTGGTATACTGTAACTTGTATTAAGAAGGTGAAGATAAAGACAAATAAATCAAGTAACTGCATAACGAAGCTTGAGCTTCCTTTCAGGATCATTTTCTGGTAAAAAATACCACCATGCTAGCATATTCTTTAAGCTAGTCACTAGCATGTAAACTAATATCTGCCAATGGTACACTTAATGGAATCATTACTATTTTTATTTCCTTCAATAATTGATTTACAAGCTGCAAAATACAGCTTGTTCATAAGATTTAGTTCATTCGAGTGTTATTCTACTGTCTCCATAAGCAATGGGAAATATAAGCACAGCACAGCTGACCAAAATTAGGAAGATAAACTACTAGCTGTCTATCTGAATTGTCAAATATTTCAAGATAAACTTAGGAACTTATTTCCTCTTTTTCTTAGGTTCAATGATCTAAGCAATTTAAGAACTTCATTAATCCATTCATATAGAGAAGTCACACCTGACACAACATAACAACATTGAGTGTAGAGAAGGCGCAATTCAAATTACAAACAAAATGAACAAGAGAAAAATGAAATTCACAGGAATTAAGAACAGACCTGGTGAATTGGTGGGTACATTAAATTTGCACAGACTGGACATTCAAGCAACTCATACACACTATTGTTGGAGTAAATTCCATGTTTCCCACCCAAAACAATACTACTTTTAACGGACATACAATTACTCTCTCCCAGTAGAATCGTAGTCTGAAATTATGGAATTAGATTCAATAACTTCAGTGCAAGTGCTCTCTCCAAGAGCCATTGCTCTTCCAGATTGGGTTATACTTCTAACCTTAATGGCAAAAGTTATCCAAGTTTGTCTCGGCCTTGAAAGAGTTCACTCCTGTTTTGTCTGTAGCACATAATGATCATTTATTAGTGAAAAAATCATATAAAGAAAGCAACATGTACTGAATGCAAACTGTATTTTCACATTTAGTATGACTTGCAGTAAAGAGAGAGATAGCAAAAATACAGCATGTCACAAAAACTGTGTTTATCAGGGAAAAAACTATAACTGTTCTGTCAACTATTTAAAGGTTTAGGATTTAAGGCAGGTAGTATAATATTGAGGAAGCTCATATTGGTTTGCTAGTACATACAACAATAAACCTTGAACAAGATTCTTGTAGGCTGATTGCATATTTTATTTTTCTGAAATCTGAAGAGAATTCGTACACCCATTCTACCTACAATAATAGGAAAAATGATGATGAAGAGATATTTGGCACCATTTTTTGACATTTTCAACCACTGCTTTCCAACTAAAAGCCTATAACAGTAGATTAGCCAATACCTCTAAACAAGTAGCATTAAACTATGAAGAGTTATTCTAACGTTATAATCGCAACACATTTCCAATTAAAATCTCCTTTATCTTTTAGTTTTTTCCTTATTATTTCCATGTGATATTGTACAAGAAAAAGAAGCCAGGAAGTTAAAATACAGTAGCATGTAACTAGTCATTACATTCAAAACTAAGGAATAAGCTATTTTAGGACATGTAAGAAACACAGAAAAAACAAGTCAAGGGCAAAAATCCCAGCAGCAACCAAACAATTGACGTAACCAACTGATAATACTAGATGCAAAATGACAGCCTACTACTGAAACATTAAACGGCAAAAAAGAACATAAACAAGGCAGTCCAAAACAAACAATCAATGCTGATTTTCTCAGCACTTAATACAACTGAAACTCCTACATATATAAATGGGGCAAATCGAAACCAGACACTCCTTTGATGCAAACATACAAGTCCCCACAAAATGTTTTCAACCAACACTTTAGCGTTGAAAGAAAAGGAAACCAAAAAATAACAAGAACCCCTTCTTCTATGTTCACCAACCCATCAAAAACAATCAAATAAGAGACAAGCATAGCACACAAAACAAAACCCCATTTCCAAGATTCCAAAAAACTGAGTTTCCCAAATGAGTTGGACGTTGTTTCAAGACAAATTCATCGAGACAACCAATGAGAAATAAACTATAAAATAATAGCAACACAAAATTCAATAGACCATGTCAAACTAGGTTAGAGCCAAAAACTACCTTTCCCAATTAGAAACTAATCAGTCAAAGCGATCAAATCAAAACATGAGCAACATTGAAACAAAACAAACCCCATTTCGAGTATCGCAACGAAAAACAGAAACAAATAAAACCAGACAACATAAGCAACAAAACGAAATACACAGATACCCACCCAGCTGGGACTCCAAAGCCATCATCAATTTACAATTTAAAAATCCGGAAGAAAGAAAGGAAAAAATCAACAGCTACTACTACAACGAAGAAGGAGAACAACTTACCCCGAAACTTACGCGAATATTAAAATACACAAGAAGAGTAAAGGTGTCTGGTTTTCAACAACAGTAGCCATGTAATAATAACCATCTTTGTTGTCTTGTCTCCATGCTTCCCACCATCAACCGACCCGTCAGTTTTTACTTTTGTTTTCTCTCTTATATTAAGATTATTATTATTATTATTATTATTTTCACTTTTTTTTTGAAACTCGAATTTTTGTCATCCTTCGAATTATAATTTAATAGAGAGTTTTGTTAAGTTACTTTACTTATTAATAGCAACTTTTGAACTGAATATAAAGGTGATTGTTATAAAATATTCAAATACTATACTTATAATTGATAAGTAATTTTATCTAATTATTAAAATAATAAAATTCTTTAATAAATAATAATCATATCCATGCAACCTCTTACCAGATCAAGCGGAGCAAGTATCTATTTATCGATGAATATTGAATGACTTTATTGGTTGATATGGACAATTCCCAATAGAAACATTTTTAAAAGATAACACTAATAATCATTTCAATAATTATATTATCCTATGCAATAATATAACATCTTATTTTAAATATAAAAATAGATAAAAATTTTTATTGCTCTATAAAATCTGTCCCGATTATACATTATTTATACAGTAACACCAAGATATGGTATATATATAGCGATATATTTATCTTCAAATGGAAGGAAACTCATACAGAAACGGATAAATATAAATAATGATAAATATAATTGAATTGTATAATTAAATCCAACTATTTAGTTATACCTGTTAATAGATGCATGTAATGGAACTCCAAATATATATATATATGAATAGAAAGTTCACTAATTAGTAGTTAAGGTAAAATTGATAATATTCGTTTTGAAATGACATCAAAATTATTAAAAAAAAAAATTGAAATAAAATTAAAATGTTTTGTCTTTGTAATTTTCTCCGTGCAGTTGGACCAGCGAGCCGCGACTCCTCTCGCACGCAACGTCTTTTTTTTATTAAAAAAAAATAACATTTCACTTTCTCTCGCTTCACCGTCCGTTTTTTGATTTTCTTCATCGGTAATGTTGTTCTCAGCCCTCTCGTGCGCGGTAAGAATATGCACCGTTCAATCACTGTTCAAAGACTAATCAATTTTGTTGGATCGGTGAGTTAGAAAGGTTAGAAAGGAATCAATCATGATGACATTTGGAAATTAATTTCTTTTCCATATATAAAATTAGGGAAAAAATATTTGATGATTTCGATTTCTACTCCCTTCAGAATCGATCGGAATTTGACTTCTATTTAAATTTGTTAATAGTATTTATTAGATAAATATTATTTATTAAAATTATTTGTGATCATTAATAAGCTTATTTAACTGTCTCTTCATAATTCAAATAATTGTAGTTTTTTTCTTTATATATATTCCTTAAATTTCATTATATATATTTAAATTCTCTCCTTATCAAATTTATAGATTGTGTATATAATGTCTAATTTTAATATTAAAGGTAGATTTCAAATCAAGATACTAATAATTAGTTTGGCGAAATCTTTAGCTACTATGTAAAAGATAAAAAATGTCTAATATAATTTTGATAATAAAAAAATGTTCGTTTAATTCATAATATTTTAAATTCGAACCATTTCTATGTGAATAAATATTTATTAAGAAAGAAGTTGTGACCTAATTTTTATGTATAAAATTTGTAATTACTTCTACCAACAAAAGACACGTATAACTAACAGAAAGAGAAAAAACAAAAGACACATTTAATGTTAGGGAAATATAGATTTCTATATATATATATATGGGAAATTTAAAATGGGCGTCGTACGTGTTGTTTCTTTTTTGCATTTGTTTTTAGTGTTATCAAGCAAATAAGGTTGATGCTTGCCATTTTGGGACCATCTTGTGTGTAGAACCCTCTTTTATTTATCAATTTTCAATTAATATAAACCATTAAACTAAACATGCAATTTCTAAAAATTAGTTGGTTCTACATATTTAATTATATCTAATTAGTAAACTTTTTTTTTTTTTGAATGAGCAATTAAATTTATTATCCTTTTTTCCTAACAGACATTTATTTTCTCTTTGTTTACATTAGATTGACCTCATCCACAGGGATTTTTCTCTCTTCGAGGTCTACATATAGCGCCATCTGTCATGTATAAGATAACTTTTGCATAATTAATACATGCAAATGGGAACAAAAAGTTGGAATTGTTCTTGTATTGAAATCACATGATGTGTTTGTCCTTTCTCCTCATCAACCATTTATTAATGTCCAAAAATTTGGAATTTGCTTCACCATGCATGTGATTGTGAATTAATATTTTCCTAGTGTTACATCTTCCACCATTTCTAATGTGGAAAACACTCAAAAGTCATTTTCTAACTTTAAAATCTCATTTGAAATTGTTTTTACTTTTATCTATTGGCACTAGAAAAAAAGAAATAACAGACGAAACTTTTAAATTACCGTTTAAATAACGTATTTTAAAAAAACTTTTACATACATAAAAACTTTTGAGATTCTTTGATTAAAACATTTTAAAAACTATCCAAAACATGTTATGACTTTTATACTTTTAATAAAAAAAGCTTTTAAACATGTTTGATTTGAATATTTTAAATTTTCATACAACTTTTACCTTCATTAGAATAAATAAATGTTGTAAGAAAATTGTTCATATAGAATGCTATAACATTTGTTCTATCTTAATGATGAAGGCTGTAGATTTTGTTTTCTACTGTCACTAAAGTAGAGGTTCGGTTCTACTATCAGCTTCCTGGGCACCAACAACCTACAAAAAGCCAAGTGATAAAATGAAATACCTTGACATCGAATTGGTGTCGAGCAAAGGCACTTCGACGTTCAGATCAGTAAACTTCATTCAGAGCAAATATAAAAGTAAATTGATTAACAAATACTCCCTTTCCAATAGCTTTATCAAATGCCAACATAAATTTGATTAAACTAATTTAATTTAATTAACTAAAACTAGAAAAAAGACAAATTATGGGTTGAGTATTCAAGGTGGTAGAGTGATGATAACTTCTTCTTTTCTCCGTTTTTCTTGAACTAATGACCTCCCTTTTATAAGAGAGTATATGCCCGTTAATAGGCAATAGTATGCTCCTACGATCAAGGGACGTAATCTCTTGATCCCAGCCCTAGCTTGACTTGGTCACATTTGACCAAGTCAAGTGACATTTGAAAAATTCAGCCTTTGGGTTCTAACTAGGTTGAAATTGTATTAGGCTATCACTTGGGTGAATAATTGAACCCTAGTAGCTTATAGTCATTCGCACTAACTATTGGGCCAACATTAACTTGGACTTGCGATTTTGACTATTATAATTTGTTCTCCATTCATTCAATCGACATCGTCGACTGGAGGAGTGCACGATGACTGAAGACTAGATTTCCAACATTGAATTGATCGAAATGGTTTACTATCTCACCATACTATCACCTCAAACCAACACATCAAAAATGCAATCTATTTGTCGACCATCCAGAGTGACTAAAGAAGGATGATCACATCATTCAAATGTTTATGGATTCTTAATCCTAGTGTTACAACCACTCATGAAATTTTCCCTAAGCATAGAGGTTAAATCTAACGCAAGTAGCTTATCTAAATTGAATCATTCTGAGCCCTTTTTTGGAGGCCTCCTTGAGGATCAAGTATAAGACTTTCTAGAAGCTTCTCGAAACCATCCATCATGTAAATATCTATAGTTAGGCTCTAGATTAATTAGAGTGGCCAGTAGTTGGGAGTTAGTAGCTACATTTATTGTATAGTTGGTAGTTGAACATTTATGATGTAAATCTCTATATATAGCCTAATAGATCCTCATTTGCAATCAATCCATGGAACTAGAGACATATACAAGTTTCCTTAGCTAACAACTCTCTCTTTACTCTTGCCTACTACTACTCAGAGAGAAATATAGGCTTGCTTAAGCAACTTATCCACAAAAGTTGTCTAAGCGCTAAACAAGCTAGCAAAGCCAAAACTAATCCATGACAAATTGCTACAACATTGATGGTTAGGGTTCACTAAAAAGGGGGAAATACTATTCATTAGGCAATGGAAGAGAAATGATAAACTTTGAATTTTTGTTTTGTTGTTTATAACAATAAGGATAAAATTGTCAATAAAAAAATTAATCAAACCAAAATGGCTTCCCTTGTTTTCTTCAGCTCTTTCGGCAAAAAGCCACTTCAAGTTTGCTTCTATTAGAAGAGCTTTTGAAAGGCACAAACTCTTTTTATTTTAAATCCAAATTATTACAAAAGTCACTTTTGAGCTCCATAAGCTCTTTTGAGCCTTCCAAAAGCTTTGCTAAACAGGGCCTTAGTCAATCTATTAATTGTTCTCACTTTAAAATTTAAATGTAGTGGAAGTGAACCATATTAATCAGATAAGATAAAATTGGATTGTACACCATACAATCTTTTATTTAATGTATTATTGGAATGGTTGAATATGATTTGATAAATAATATGAAAATATTTATTTATTAAATAGAGTTAATTTCATTTTTTAAATAAAATAATGTTATTTTGTAAGTATACTCTATATAATATAAAGAATTTAATGGTAAAATTTAAAATACGGGTGTAGGCAAAGCCTATCGGTAACTACACCTCTCAATAAAGTTGAAGTTTAAACTAACATCCCCTACCCTAAAATTTAAAAAATAAATAAATAAAATTAATTTAATATCTACAAATAAAAAATATTTTTTATAATTTAGTAAAAAAAATCAATATTTTTTATGATCCCTCACTTAATGTGGGTTGCTCCCTCTCTTTTTTTGGGCAAGCCATGTCACTATAGTTATATCTCAGGTGATTTTAACTGCCTCCTAGACTAGTACTAGTACTCGGAAAAAAAAAAAAAAAAAAAAAAAAAAAAGAGGATACAAAACCTTCAACATTAGTTGAATTGAAATTTTACTTGAGAGGAGATTTGTCAAGCCCTTTTTAATATAAAACCTAATAAAGCATCAAGACCAGATAGATTTCATGCCTTGTTTTTTCAGAAACAATGTAATATTGTTGAACTAGCTATTACAAGAGCTTGTCTTTCCATTTTGAATAATGGAGCATCATTGGAAAGAATTAATTCTACTCATGGCATGTTGATTCCTAAAAAGAAAAGCCAAAAGAGGGTGGAGGACTACATGCCTATAAACCTCTGTAATGTAGTCTACTAATTGTTACAAAGACTCTTCCCAATTGATTTAAGCCAATCTTATGGTGCATTTACTTTACTTGGGAAGAATTGGAATGAAAATCAGAATGATCTGAAATCGAAATGACTTTGAATCGGAATGATGTATCGGAATCATAATAACTTGTTTACTTCAACTGTAGAAATCGCAATTGGTAGTGCCTTTATTGAGCTGTTTACTTTGTTTTGGAATCAAAATGAATTAATTATAAATTATAAAAATACCCTTGATCAAAATTATGGACTAATTACAATATGCAAAATATTATTTAAGATATAGTTTCATATTCTTGTCATGTAACTCGTCATAATATACCAAAAAAATGAACTTTTTTAACAATATTATTGTAAATATACTGCGTATTTTTTTTCCTTGAAATAACATATTGTGTATTTATATTATATATTAAGTCATGATTTTTTTTTAATATAAAATGTTATCAAAATAATTTTTTTTAAATAAGGGTATAAGAGACTTTTTACATTGAATTTGAAAATAAAAATGAGAATTAAATTTTCAAGTGAGTTGGAGGGAATGAGATTCATATTCCACAATCCCAAATTGATATGGGACTCACACTTTCATTCACATTATGAAATGAATTTTAAATAAGTAAACACTATTAATCAATTTCATTCCTCATTCTCATTCTCTAAAGCATGAAGTAAACACACCATTAATGTTTTGATTTCTAATAGGCACAACGCTTTTGTTCCATGATGCCTTACTTCAGATAACACTATTATTGCTTTCAAACTCCTAAATTCTGTTCTTAAAAATTGAATGGGAATAAATGGTTGATGGCTTTAAAGTTGGATATGATAAAAGTGTACCATATATTTGAATGAGATGAGATTTTTTTGTGGTGGTTATATGTAAGATTGGTTTTCCTTCTCATTGGATTTATCTTGCATTCGTGGATTGTTTGTCTTTGGTATCTCATTCTTTCATGATTAATGGATGTCCTATACAATGTCCTGCCATTAAGGATTTTTCTTCAAGGCTGTTGTCACTCCCATAGTTACTTACTTTGTGCACCAAGGCTTTCTCCTCTCTTTTACATACTGTTAAGTTAAATGGTTCTATTAAAGGAGTCAAATGTTCTCAGTCTTGTCCTTATATTAATCACCAATTATTTGTAGATGATAATGTGATTTTTTGTGATGCTTCTTTGACAAATTGTTATGCCGTCAAAGATGTTCTTCTACTTTATGAAAGAGGACCAAGGCAGCAAATAAATTTTAATGAGTCTTGAATTTATTTAGGCCTATTTGCTATTAAACAAGACATTGTTTAGGTTTTGGGGATTTTATATGCTAATAGTAATAATCGTTATCTTAGTTCACCAACTATTGTTCAAAGATTCAAAAGGAAAAACGTTGCTACTATTAAAAAGAAATTCAAGAAGAAAATTAATGGATGACGGTGCTCTCCATTTTTTGTTAGGGCATGTTTGGCATGCTGAAATGTGAGTGAGTTTGAGATTCAAAATATTCAAAATTTTCAAATGTTATATTTGGAGAGCAATGACACGTATTCAAATCCCATTCCCCAACCTCTCATTTTCCAATCTCATGAGAATCTTTATTCCCAACCAAAATGGTGTGTTTTGGTGAGAATGGGGTTTCTCATTTCTGATATTCTTTCTCTTCTCTCACACCTGCATCCATCTCTCTTTCCCTTACCTTCTCTCATTCTCTCATCACTCCTCCATGGCAATGAACCAATAGCACTCTTTACCCTCTCTCTCTCTCTCTCTCTCTCTCTCTCTCTCTCATTTTTATTATTATTCATGTCCCTCTGTTTTATTATTATTATTATTATTTTAAAAGTTCATGTTTTGATAGTGTTAATGAATATTGTTATTATTGATATTGTTGATGATGTTGTTGTGTGAGATAATAATGTTGATCAACTAGATGGTTGATGATGTTGAAGACAATAGAGATCACCAGATTAGATCTCCACCGTCTATTGGATTTCTACTTTTTTTTAAAGAATTTTTTAAAAATTAATTTTAAGCATATTATAAAATATTTAAATTAATTTTATTTCAATCTAATCTCAACCTACACTAAATATAATAAATATAATTTTAATTCAATTTCAAATTCTACCAAATATGAGATAATAATTTTTTAATTCAATCTAATCTATTTCATTCGAATCCAATTTATTCAATTCCAACTTCGCGTACCAGACGCAGTCTTGGGGAATGAAGTTCCTACTTAAGATAATTCTCCAAGCTTTGCCCATTTATGTTATGACTGTCTTCCAACTACCTATTGCTTTATGTAGGGAACCAGAATCAATTAAGGTATAAGTTGGGGCTTTATAGTATCTTAAAATAAGATTCATTGTTTGCCTTGGTGTAACCTGTGTTGTCCTAAAGAGTTGGGTAAGCTTGGCCTTTGAGACTTGTCTCTTTTTAACCGAGAGTGAGCTTGGAAATTGGATTTTGTTCCATGATCTCTTTCGACGGGCAAGGATTTCCCCAATAATTATTTTCTATCAGCCGCTTTAGGCTCATACCGACTCTTGCTTGGCGTAGCATTTTGTTCATAATGATTATCATCAGTAAGACTTGGGCATTTTGGCCCTTTCAATATATATATATATATATATATATATATATATATATGTGTGTGTGTGTGTTTTAAAAAGGGAAAAAATTTAAAAAAAAAAAAAAAAACGCTGCCAAGATCTATTTGCTTACGTTCTATGTAAAGTTGCAAGTAGCATTTATCAAAATTCAAAAAACACAAAAATCTTGAGATTTGCCCGCCCAATCCATAAAAACAAAAACGAAAAGAAGGCGTCTAATTGGCATCAGAGAAACATGGACGAGGAAGAGCAAAAGAAGGTCATAGATCTAGTGAAAGAGCTGGTCCATCGCTTGGTCTCCCAAAACCCTCAAAACCCTAATTTCGACAACTCTCTGCGCTACGCTCTCCGCATACTCTCCAGCCGTTTAACTCCTTCAATAGCCCCTGACGCCACCGCCATCGCCGAGTCCATCAAGCGCCGCCTCGCCACCCAAGGTAACTCCTCCGATGCCCTCACTTTCGCCGATCTTTTCTCTAAGTTCTCCGCCAAGAACGGCCCCGGTAGCGTTAACAACAAATGGGCTCTCGTTTATTTGCTTAAAATCATATCTGATGATCGTAGAGCTGTTCACAGCTCCTCTACTTTACTGCCTAATTTGCCTCTAAATGAGTCCCGTGATAAAAAGCTTGGTTGGACTAATAATGGGGTTTTGTTGGTTCATAAAGATGCTGAGAATTTGCGCCAAATCGCGTTTAGGGAGTTTGTTGATTTGGTCAAGGAGGAGAATGAGGTTAGTGAGGAGGTTTTGGTGAGAGATGTGTTGTATTGTTGTCAGGGAATTGATGGGAAGTATGTGAAGTTTGATGCTAGTGTTGATGGTTATGTTTTGTCGGATTTAGTTAAGGCGCCTAGAGCCACGCGCGTTATGGTCAGGAAGCTTTGTGAATTGGGTTGGTTGTTTAGGAAGGTGAAAGGGTATATTTCGGAGAGCATGGATGGGTTTACGGCTGAAGATTTGGGGACTGTTGGGCAGGCGTTTTGTGCGGCATTGCAGGACGAGTTGTCGGAGTATTATAAGTTGTTGGCTGTGCTTGAAGCGCAGGCGATGAATCCGATTCCTTTGGTTTCAGAGACTGCTAGCTTGGGGAATTATTTGTCGTTGAGGAGATTGTCTGTTTGGTTTGCGGAGCCGATGGTGAAAATGAGGTTGATGGCTGTGTTGGTCGATAAGTGTCGGATTTTGAGGGGTGGAGCGATGGCTGGAGCTATTCATTTGCATGCTCAACATGGTGATCCGCTTGTTCATGAGTTCATGACGCGTTTACTTAAGCGGGTGTGTTCTCCGCTTTTTGAAATGGTGAGGAGTTGGGTTTTGGAAGGGGAGTTGGAAGATATATTTGCAGAATTCTTTGTTGTAAGTCAGCCTGTAAAAGCTGAGTCACTTTGGAGGGAAGGTTACCGGCTCCATGCGGGGATGCTTCCTTCTTTTATATCTCAATCTCTTGCTCAGCGCATTTTGAGGACGGGGAAATCTATCAACTTTTTACGTGTTTGTTGTGATGATCGTGGCTGGGCTGATGCTGCGACTGAGGCTGCAGCTGCGTCTGGGACGACAACTAGAAGAGGAGGTCTTGGATACGGAGAAACAAATGCACTTGAATCCCTCGTCATTGAAGCAGCAAAAAGAATTGATAAACATTTACTGGATGTTATGTACAAGAGGTATAAGTTCAAAGAACATTGTCTTGCAATCAAGCGATATCTACTGCTTGGACAGGGTGATTTTGTTCAGTATCTGATGGATATTGTGGGGCCTGAACTTTCTGAGCCTGCTAACACTATTAGCTCATTCAAGCTAGCTGGACTGCTAGAAAGTGCAATTCGGTCTTCTAATGCTCAGTATGATGACCCTGATATATTGGATAGGTTGAGGGTTAAACTGATGCCTCATGGCAGTGGGGATAGGGGCTGGGATGTATTCTCTTTGGAATATGATGCAAATGCTCCATTAGATACTTTGTTTACGGAGTCAGTTATGGCAAGGTATTTAAGAATTTTTAATTTTCTGTGGAAGCTCAGGCGGGTGGAGCATGCACTTATTGGTGCTTGGAAGACGATGAAGCCAAACTGCATCACTTCTCATTCATTCACTAAACTGCAACATGCAGTTAAACTGCAGTTGCTTTCAACATTGAGGCGATGCCAGGTCCTTTGGGATGAGATGAATCATTTTGTTACAAATTTGCAATACTATATTATGTTTGAAGTGCTGGAGGTTTCATGGTCTAATTTTTCAAATGAAATGGAAGTTGCCAGAGATCTTGATGATCTACTTGCTGCACATGAAAAATACCTCTATTCAATTTTTGAAAAATCTCTCCTTGGTGAACGATCCCAATCCCTTTATAGGTCTCTATTTAACTTGTTTGACCTCATATTGCGGTTTAGAAGCCATGCAGATCGATTATGTGAAGGAATTCATGAGTTGCAAGCTAGGTAATGGTCTTACGTACAATATCACAGTGTTTTTTATTTGTCAAAAGTATATTCATGAAATGTAACAGTATATTGTTTCTTTAATAATTGAATATATGTGTTTGACATCTAATGCAGAAACATGGAAACATCTTTATCCTCACGAGACAAGAGCAAAGCACGGAGAAAGACGACTGATACATCTTCAGAGCCTGGGTCGTGGCTAAGTGATGGCAAGAAGGCTCTAACACAGCGTGCTGGTGAATTTCTTCGAAATATGGGACAGGAGCTGGATGCAATAGCTAGAGAATATACGTCATTGCTTGAGGGTTTCTTAGCTCAATTGCCTGTGCAGCAACATGTTGATTTAAAATTCCTCCTCTTCCGGCTTGACTTCACTGAATTTTACAGTCGGTTGCATCCAAATGTATAGGAAATCTGTCTATACATTTGAATTCAAAGATCTGCTTTTAAAATTTAAGGCTTGAACAAAGTGGTTCTTTTCTCCAATTGCTTGCCACGATGTGGCTGAACATTCATGTGGTACCTTGCTGACATTCGGATCGACCAGTTCATTTTT
This sequence comes from Nephelium lappaceum, assembly GCA_021234005.1. Taxonomy (NCBI): domain Eukaryota; kingdom Viridiplantae; phylum Streptophyta; class Magnoliopsida; order Sapindales; family Sapindaceae; genus Nephelium; species Nephelium lappaceum. Next base: position 9,133,811 of record CM038011.1, read on the forward strand.
CATTGGTTCATTTAGGTATGGGGAAAAACTTTGGTCTCCTTATGTCCTGGTGATTAATATATATATATATATATATTTGTTTAAATTTCATTTTGGTGTCTTGACACTTATGTCTTACTTTTCAGATGGTGCTTAACTCTTTCTGATGGCTTGCGTGAAGATTTTCTGTTAACTGGAAGGTATTTTGTATCATTAAATGAGGGTGTTCAATGTAGTAAAGTACACGTTTGAATATGATAGGCTAGTGATTTGTTGGTGTTTTTCTTACGGCTGTTGATTATTGCATGGCTATTGAAAGCTGTCTATCTACAAGCTTATGTATCTGTAACATAGTTCTGTGTTGGTTAAATGATAAGGAAAGTGTGCTAAATGTTCGTATATTTTTATCTGCTTTTTTGTTTGTTTGTTTGTTAATTGATCTATTCTTTTTCCTATTGTTTGATTGATGCAAGAAACTTGTTGGTTGCTTTTATAATCTGTGTAGCTTTATTGCAATGTGAAGATGTATTTTTAGTATATAGGTTCTAGGACTGTTAGATGATATTCAATTCCTTTTACTACTGAATTTATGAATGCACATGCTTTTTCTTATACTTGTCATCAAATTGTTGGACGGCGTTTGGAGTTAAAGTATTATTCAAGGTAAATATAATAACATAGAAGCTTTTGCAAAATCCTTAGCAGATGTTTTTACCATGTGGGAAAATGTTAAACAATTATGAGTTGAAATTTTCCTTTACATTTTATATCCTTTGAACAGAGAATGGGAAATAAGTTCTGAATGCAGATAACTTAAGAGAGTTGGAGAGTGCTTACAAAATTACAGGAAGTTCTCCATCGTATTCTGCTGTTCTTTTTATTAAGTGATATCATACTTCATTTGCGGTTCTAAACTTGTGACGGTTTAAAGTTCTTCTATAATTTAAAATGTTAAATCTGTGTCAAATTTTATATAATAAATTAACTTGTCTCAGGACAAGTTAATTTTACAAGTTAAGAAATCAAGTATCTATGAGAGCACCTTGCATGTAAAATATGTCAATGGATTAAGTAATGGAATTTTGAACCAAAATTTAGCAATAGAAAATATGAGTCACTGGAGTTGTAGTCCAACACTAATCTGCCTGGCATTAATTCTTATAAGCATAGAGTATTCTCATATGTGACAGATTCTGTGCTTTTTTATTTTCCTTGTTGGTCCACGATGTCTGTTATCCTGGTGCAGTAAACTATATTAAGTTGGTTTGGCATCCAGTTAGTTTAAATTGAATTTCCTTTTAGTGTATCACGTATATTCTCCTTTATCATGCATGTCTACTTAAGTTAACAGTGTTGATTGCTATAGGCGATCTCGACTAGATCAGTGAGACATTAGCATTTTTAATATTTTGAAGAGAATTAAAATCTACTTAGTTTTGATTGTAATGCGAAAGACATTTGGGTGTCTTCAAGTTTTCTGTACAACTGAATATAAGATCTTGAAAACTTTATAGTATGGTTAACACTGGTGTCCTGTTCAAAGTTGGATGTTTTGCAGCCAAGAGTTGTTGAAGTTGCCAAGTTTGATTTGTATTATGCTGTCAATATGACTCTTCATTTTTTATCCTAATGCTGTAGTGCAGAACCACTGCTAATCTCAGGTAGTGGTTTAAACTTTATAGCATTATTAGCAAAAACGCTTGGTTTCACATTCCAACAGTCTTGTGCTTCATTCAGTCCTACTGGAAAGCTTGTGGAGGTTAATTTACTATGGCACACCGATGCATCCATTTTTTTGTTAGCCCAAATTATGCCGGGGGGTTTCTTGTTCGTGAGAAGCTGTTTTGGGAAGAGCTTTCTCTGATCTTTAGGCTTGCTGGCTTTTAAAGCTGCTGCCAAGGTATTCTGAAATTATTTATGAGGGCCATAATTACGTTTCACTGTATATAAAACCTCAAAAATTGTGTCTAGTTGCCCTGGAATTTTGTTTCATCAACCATGTAAAGTGTAAACTAAGAGCAGCTATCTGCCTATTTCTAGTTCTGCCAAGTTGTTGCTTAAGAGTCAAAGGCTTTACATAGCTGCTGAAGTGTTGTAACATAATTCACATGGATATTTCAATTACTTTATATCCTTTTCTGTGTCTTCTAATTTCTTGCAGAATCAGATTCGTGGATTATTTTTGCTCTACATCGATCCTCCAAATATCAGTTGGACAGAAAGGACGTGTTGATTTGAACTTGTAAAATTTTCTTTCGGTCTTTTTCTACTCAAGTGATACACCTGCACTTGGAAATGTAATTGAAACTACAGGTGGAATCTTCTCATTTATAAAGAAGAAGATATTAAGTTAATTATTGTTCTTTATTGCACAAGATCATTTAAGTACAAATGTGATAAATTAAACACCATGGTTAGACGGTTATATGTATTCTTCCTTCCCTGTGAATGTCTGAAACTTATTGATTTGGCTGCATTTGGAATATATTTTATATTTTTCAAGGCCTATCTATTTGATATAAACCATAACATTGGTGACATGACAGGTTACAATGAAATCCAATTTCAGAGAACACAAGTATGCTTAGGATAGCAGAGTCTGATACAGGCCAGTACAAGTGGGTTCAAACCCTGGGTTGATCCGTGGCCAATCTGAACTCAACCTTAGTACCTTACCAAATCCAAAAAAGTGGAGGCATGATTTGAGTTGTGCTTGATAAGAGCACATTGTTATTTACATTATAAAGCATGAGAAATGAGTATTTCACCATCCTCTACATTTACATTTTCTATTGTGGGGAAAAATAAACTTTTCATTTTATCACAATTCAAGTTTCTTCTTCACTCCCATATAAACTTTCTTGCTGCCAAATATCAGAAATCATAAAGGTCTAAGTGTGTTTTTAGGGGCACTTATCCAGGGTGTGCCGGCAATAGCAAATCTCCACAAGGCACTGACATGCTCAGGTAAAGCATATTCAATGCCAACACGCGGACCAACCAATATCTTATCAGGCTCTGGACCATCTAAGAGTTCTAAACCACCTGAGCCGAACACATTTAACTGAATTTCAGATTTCAGAACAATCACTTAAGAATCAGGGACAGGTAGAAATGCATGAATGTTAAACTAACCAGGAGTATAAAGAGGCTGGTTAGACCAATCCGTTGAAAGTCCTAAAGCTTGACCAACCTAGAAAGGAAATTAGATTAGCAAGAAGTACTCAGTAAATCCTCTATAATTCATCAGTGAAAATATAACAAAATGCTTTATTAGAACAAAATCGAATGGAGATCATAAAAACACAAAGCAGGTACTGAAATATTGACACTAATCAGAACTCTTTAACGGTATATTTTAAATCTTCCCGCCCATGCACACTTCTACCAAACAATTATACAATCTATTATTAAAGATTATGGCTTTTTAGGACAGTTCATGAAAATTAGTTTACCTTCCATAGACAATAAGACTAGCTACAATAATTTTATAGCCAAACTATACAATTGAAACACATTAATGCTCTGCCAACAATAAGAGAACTGATCCTCTTGCTTTTATGTGAGGAATAAATTCTAATATCAAAACCATGAATAAGTTTTTTACCCTTTTCTCCATACATTATATTTACTGTTTTGAATGATATATCACATCCTTTCAACATGTCTTTCCTACTACCACCAAACACAGACAAAGCTTAAAAAAGTGTCATCCCTCTCTACTCCAAACAAACCCAGGTACAGGGAAAATTCAGGACATCCAATCACACAACCCAAGCATTCCCTTCAACTTACCTAGTTCAACCTTCATCACTGACAACAATAGAGGGACAGAACAAACAACGGGGTGAACTACATCATGTCCTTTGTGACTATTTTGTGTATGGCATGATATCCTGTGGGTAAGGTATATGACTCATAAAAATGTGAATGTTGTGGAGTTTCAACTGAAAATAGATTTTAGGGGGGAGTTGGGGTTTGTTACATTTAGTTTGTGTGTGGTGTTTACTTGTGAGTTGTGAACATAAAAAATCCTTGATGTCGAAATTATGTCAGAAGTGTTCTTTTCAAACATTCATTGTCTGCTTGCCTACTTGCACGTTGTTCCAACAATATAGTGGAGTATGAAGGCTGATTATGAGAGTGGAGTTGAGGAAAGAAAAGAAAAAGTGTCCCCAATCTTGCTTAGCCAACTTAACTAAACTAAAAGGTTGGCAGTTTGATTGTATAACCAAAAAATATATGTCAAGACTCGAAAGAAATAGTTAAGCAAAATCAAATGGTTAAAAAGGAAATAGTCACTGACCTTCCCAGGGCCAGTGAGAAGAACAGGCTTCTCAGTTATTTGACCCCGACGCTGCTGAATGGTTTTCAACCCTGCAATTTAATAAAAAAAAATGCTCTTTAATAGAAACCATGTCCGTGTCTTCATGAAATCATAAGTAGCATATGGAAACTAAAATGATCAGACACGTTCACATAATTAAGATATTGAATCAATAAATACCGTTCTTTTCCATTGTTTCCTAGTACTAAATTAGATGGCATTTATTACCAACCAACACAAATATATAATGAACATTACATATAGGTTAATAGGCGAGAAGAATTACCAGACAGAGGAGCACATGCTCGTATGAGGACGGCAGCCCCAACTCCTTCCTTATCAGCAACAATATTAAGCATTGTATGAAGACCATAGCAAAGGTAAACATATGCACGTCCGCCTTGTCCGAACTACACATCACAACAAATCTCAACTAAAACATTACAAATAAGTTGAATTTTAGCAACGAAGAGAGAAGAAGGAAGACTTACAACAGGTGCAGTCCTTGGAGTAATTCCAAATCTAGCATGACAAGCTGAATCATTAGGTCTATAGGCTTCAACCTATAAAAAATTATCCTTGTTTATTACATGCTACTATAAAGGTTCAGTATGGATGCATACAACAGATTTTAAACACAACACACCACTCTTTAATACGAGTGGTTGAATACATACCTTAATCCCCTAAGAAATCAAAAGTTCAAGTCTCACCTTTGTGCCTTAAAACACAAGGTTTAAGAGTCTCCTATTAATAGGAGTTGCCCTCTCCCCAAATGTGGAAGTAGGCATATCAGCATTAAGAACAAACAAAGAACATTTTTTTTTTTTTTGAAACTAAAAAAGAACAGCTTTTAAACAAACAAATTAACAAGAATGTGTTGTTAGTACCTCTGTAATTTGAAGAAGAACATCGTCTCTCCGCAGCAACTTGCCAAGCAAACGAGGGGCAAGATCAAGAGCATCCATTTCGAAGAACTGGGGAGGCATTAGTTTCATTTCATCAGGACTTGGCAGTTTGGTGAGGCTGGTGGTGGTCTCAAAGTGGGGCTCCCTGGTTTTTGATATCTTTTTCTTGGGTTTTACTGCGATTGCAACTCGTTTGAATCCACGGCTTTGCTTCATTTCACCGAAGAAGAGGTCTGTCTGTTGGCCTCTTTTGGCGGGTATTTGGTAAGATCTTACACACGATAGCATCAAACTCCAAAATGACAAGATCGTACACACGATAGTATCACACTCCAAAATGACTGTCAATCTGTTAAATGCTTGAAAGAAAAAAATAAATCTATTCTATTTTTTCATCGATAGTATCACCCTCCAAAATGACTGTCAATCTGTTACATGCTTGAAAGAAAAAAATAAATCTATTCTATTTTTTCATCTAATTTTTTAGTAACTCTGTATGGAATTGCACTTCACCAGGATAGAGACGTCAACGGGGGGATTTGCGGTGGGCTTAGCAATTCCAAACCCTAACCCCAAAAATAATTATTTGCCCCAACCCTGTCTTAATGACCAATGCCGGAGAAAGGATTTTTCAAGGCAGCAACGTCTAGCCTCGCTCCCATCAATACTGCATCTCTACGGTCACAACCCCACACCTCCCCCCCACCACCCCTTTTTTTTTTTCAAATATTACAAAATTTTCACACATTCTTTTAACCTAACATGTCATACCAAGGACTTCAGTATCTTCGGACCCCTCAAATGGCCCGTACCTTCGATTCTCTGCTTCAAATAACCTTGCAAAACAAATCAACACTTCCGTTAAAAGTGGCCCAAATGTTGTGTTAGGAGTATCCTCCGATACTTAAAAATCAGAAGTTTATAATTATTTTAATAAAGTGTGTATATACTACTAAAACTCATTAACTCCATAATAAAGCATTTAATCAACTTTTATAAGAAAACAAAAACTTACATTACAAATGTCATGATGCATGTGATAACATTCACTGACGGTCACTTGAATCATTCTTATACTGACAAGTATTCGCTATATATCGTACATTTGTTACTAATTTGCTTAAGGAGCAATCCTCCCAAAAGTTGATGTTTTCTACCTTTGGTAATTGACCGGTTGATTTGAACAACTTAACATTATATCTAACATCTCTTTAGCTTGAAGTTTATAACGTATGTTATATGTCCTATTCTTATTGCCTTGACGTGTCAACTTCCTATTGGACCTATCTTGAACCCATACATTGTCCTCGAACTGATTCGATCTAAATTATCCAGTCGGATCACATTAGTTCAAATAGGGTGCTAATGCCCTAATTAGGGCCATGTTGAATTTGCATTCAATGCTTGGCAACACATTTAATACTGACATTGATTACTGCACAACAAAGGTAATTATGTCTTTTTGATTTATGCATTATGACGGTGTCGAAGAGATGTGTGTTATGATGACTGCTATTAGGAGACTTGTGTCTAGTTGTCTAGACATCCCTTCACATCTCAACCGTTAATCTTCAACTCATCTTAATGGTTGAGATCAACCTCCAACGTTTATAAATAGTGGGTAAACTTTTTCTCATTTTCACTCATCTTATGTTTTCTCTCTTAAACTCTCAGCCAACCTTTGTGTTTGTTAAATTTTTCTTACTTCCTTTACCTTTACCATATCTTCACCTTCGAAACGATTATAACCTGTTAAAGATACCGTCGAACCCTTATCTTCAATGAACCTTGAATCCGTTGGTCATATCAAAGGACCAGGTTTTTCCACTCAATGAAGGGGTAATAAGGCTCAAGTTTTGGACGAAGCCTTCAAGGATATCATCGAAGTTGAGAATGCCTCTAAATGGATGATCGTGGGATTGTCAATCATCCGAACTATGCCATTTCCCGCATTTCAAATAAGATAACCCTTGAGAAGATCAAAGAAATAAGAACGGAGTTTTCCATCAATGACCATGTCAAACTCCGAGTGCCATTTGACGATGAGCCGACAAGTGAGCCAGATCCAAGCAAGGTTGCGATTAAAAAAAAAAAAACACATATAATGGAAATCTAGATGAACTCTCCAGTAATGGTGGAAATCTAATTTAAATTTCCACTAGATGAAGATCCACCCATCACCAGATCATTGCTAATCAGGTGTCTAACCAAATCATCTCGATTTGGACATGAAAATCTAGTCCACCACTAGATCACAACGATCTAGGTTCACCAAATCGTTGATGAGATCTTTTGGTTTTTACCAAATCGTTGAAGGTTTAATTTGTCATTAGATCATTGATTTGATGAAGGCTATATCTTGACAATTTGATAAAGACTAGATTATCCATTTGGTAAGTAGATTTTTTATAAAAACAAAAATTATTATTATTATTATTTTAATTTTACTTGTTTGAGGATTTTTTTTTTTAATTTTATTTACTTTTAATCTTTACCGTTCATCAAAAGATAGACTTCAATACAAGTTACCATGATTTTTTTTGTTTTTGACATAAAAAGTTACCTTGATTTTATTTGAGTTGCAAAACAATTATGAATTAAGATACGTTTGACACGTAAATTTAAATTGAATGGATTATATTGGATTAGATTAAAATCGAATAGAATGAATTAAATTGGATTGAATTGGATTAAATTAGATTAAAAAATTATTATTTTATATTGAGTAGAATTTGAAATTGAATTAAAATTATATTATATCATATTATATTATGATATGAATTTGTTTGGACATGGTCATGGTCCATTCCAAATTTAGCCCCTCGTTGGCACCCTCTCGTGAGAATTAGAAAGATAGTTAATTGCCCCCAAAGAGCTTGGAAGCCCTAAAATAAGAGCAATGTTCTAGAGAATTCCCAAGTAGAAGAAATTCCAGATCCTTCCTTGGTCAGAATTCTCCAGACACCCTCCTCTCAACACTTTTGTTTCTTTTATAACTTGCCACTTACCCTTTGCTTCTTCCAATCTCCTCATTTTCACTAACACCATCATCACCAACCTCTCTGCAAAGCAAATCCATCAAATGGCCAAGTACGGTGAAGGTGACAAGCGGTGGATCGTGGAAGACCGAGCAGACGGCGCCAACGTCCATAACTGGCACTGGGCCGAGACGGACTGTCTCGAATGGTCCAGAAGCTTCTTCAACAGAACATTGTCGAACCAGACCGTCCTCGACGGCGAAGCCAATCTCTTCATCAAAACGAAGAAAGTCGAGAAAGTGGAAGGCGAGGCCTACGTCAATGTCCGCAAGGGCAAGATCATTCCAGGCTACGAGCTCAACGTCAGCCTCTCATGGGAAGGCGAGGCCAAGGACTCTGATGGGGTTTCTTTGTTGAAAGTCGACGGCTTGGTCGACATCCCTTATATCTCCGACGAGAACGCCGACGAGGACCCTGAAATCAGGGTGTCCGTGAAGGACGAGGGATCCATGGGGAAGCGTTTGAAGGAAGCCATGCTGTCGAAAGGCAAGCCTTTGGTTTTGGAGAGCGTTAGAAACTACGTGGAGAGTATGGCCAAAGGTGGTCCTTGTAAAGATGAGTTGGAGGCCAAGAACGCGGGCCCCAAGACTACTACCGGTAATGGAGGTAAGGAAGTGAAGAAAGAAGCTGCCGCCGTTGTAGTGCAGGAGAAGAAGAAGGAGGTGGTCAAGAAGAAGGAGGGTTTTAAAACGATTTCTTTGACGGAGAAGTTTAGCTGCAGAGCTAAGGATTTGTATGAAATTCTTATGGATGAGAATAGATGGAAGGGTTTTAGTCAGAGTAATGCCCAGATTAGTAAACAGGTTGGTGGGGAAGTCAGTTTCTTTGATGGTTCTGTTAGTGGGAAAAATTTGGAGTTGCAGGAGGGGAAATTGATTGTGCAGAAGTGGAGGTTTGGGAGCTGGCCTGATGGCGTTGATTCTACGGTTAGTTACTTAGTTTGTTCGTTTGTTCATGTTATTTTGGATTGTTTAGATAGGTTTGTTGACTTGGTTTTATTTTTTTGCAGGTGAGATTGGTTCTTGATGAGCCTGAACCGGGAGTTACTGTTGTTAAATTGACTCATACTGATATTCCTGAGGAAGATAGGTTGGTTTTAGTTAATGGGGTTGTTTTGCTTTGCTGCTTCATTGTATCATTCGATTGCGGTGTTATTGTTTGTTTTCTCTAGTAAAGTTATCTGATAGGTGATCTAATTGGGATCTTTTTATTTTAATTCAGATATGGAAATGCAACTGTTGTGGAGAACACGGAGAGAGGATGGCGGGATCTTATCTTCCACAGGATACGGGCTGTTTTCGGTTTTGGAATATGATTTTTTTGTTTTTCCAAAACAGGTCATAGTCTTCTTCTGAAGTGTAGAATTTTATCAAATTCAACTTTGTTTTGAGTTTGTGAACTGTTTGGTCTTCAAAATTGAGAGAACAATGATAGACTTGTATGGTCTCATTTGGTTTGTTGCTACCCATTACACTGGAACAATTACATCCATCTCTTGTTTTCTAATAACAAAGCTCTGTTGAATTTCTAATAGTGATGAGGTAGATGTTGTGTTCTAATGCATTGTGTCTCTTCATGTTTTTGTTAACCTATTGGTTAATTTAAATGTTATGCGTTCTTGCTGTTGCACATGTGATCTCCATGAGCAATTTTCTTCTTGTGTAGTGTACAAATGTCTGGTTTATTGATCCCCGCTGACTTCATTCAATGTTGATTTTTGCAGAAAACTTAAACTTTATACTGAGTTATTAACGGTTGATTAATGAATATGCAAATTTTCTCTGAAAACTCACTTTAACTTTATAATGTGTTCGATTAATAGTTGATTATAGATTATCTCCTTTTTAATTTAATGTTGTCTGGTTAAGTCATCTGTAAACTAAACTCCAGTCTTTTGGTATTACATATTTCTAAACCTTTTGAATCTTGACATGATGCCAACCTGTCTATTTTTATTTACTACTTGTTCCATTATATTTGAGAGAATGCTTGTTGAGCAAAGGCAAACAATGCCAATAGTTGTAGCTTGTTCTAATAGCTGGAGAGGGTATCTCTGCTGGCCATAATTACAATGCTCTTTTTTGTTTATTTGTTAAGTACTAAATCTTGATTGTTATAGGATTGACTTGGTCAGTAGGCTCATTATCGCTTTGATTATACTGAAGGAGAACTTTAAAAAGCAACTTATTATCTGTTTCATCTACTTGTGCTGTATCAAACATTTGGTTAAGGGAGTTATCTGACGGGTTTGCCAAGGATGTGGAGAAGGCACTTAAAAATGTGATTGATTTGGTTGAATTGTAGTCTTTTGCTGTTTTCATGGTCATACGGCCAGGTTCTGTGTTGGAAAATATGCTCTTTGTGAGTAAATCTATTATTTAAGGTTCTTATTGTTTGTCTTGTAATTTGGTAGAAGTATTTCTGGTATTGTAACTTGAAAAATAGAGAGTGGTTTTGGCCTGAGAGTTTCTGAATTTTGTAGTTATACTTTATTAGCTTTGGCAAGTGATTCAACTTACTTTTTACTTTTTGTTCTGAAAGTAGGTTCCTTAATTTTAATCTGTTTTTAGCTGTGTGCATCTAGTGATTAAATTGATTCATAGCGTGTTTTGTTAGGATTATTATGGTTAAAGAGTGAGGAATAATGTAGATAAGGTGGAGACATTGAAAACCATGTGAACAATTTGAGCTTAGTGGTACTGGACTAGATGGAGAATTGTGTTTGTAGTTTGGGGTTGAAATTTTGGGACTGGATGGATAGTTAATGGAGTAATGAAAGAATGTATTGTAAATACGGCAATGGAGAATACTTGCCATGATGAAATACAGCTTGAATCAAGATTAATCGGTGTTTTGTCTGGCACCTGAGATTAGGATTATGGAATTTTAAGCATTCGAAAGTAGTGTACAGACGAGGGTCTACTCTCTCTGGTGATTTGAAAAGTTTTAAGGCATATGACCCAATAAAGCCAAGAAAAGAGAATACAAATAGGAGGAAGATATTGAAATGTTGATATCGGAACGTTGGCATGCCTATGGTTATAGTTTGAGAATAAATTGATAAATTAGGTGTTTAAACTGATAAAAATTATCCCAGAATAACACAAAATGAATAGAGGGTGTTGACAGTTTGTGCTAAATGGTAATCTGGGTGTACTGGTTGAAACAAGTTCGAAAATAACGTAGACAAATACTAGGTTTTTAGATGGATGAGAGTGTCAAGTAAGGTAGAAGGATTGGACAGCTACAATATGTTATTGAACAGATAATATGTTGTGGTTGTGATCAAAGGCTATGTCTGTTGTAGCAGTAACAATAAGGTATCTTGACAGTATATGATGTATTCTAGGGTAAAGACTTGCAATGCAAATGCTTGGATGCATCTTGATACATAGTGCATCTTCCACTCTAAATTTCCCACGTGGCAAGTTTTACCACATGCTGAAAATAGTGGAAGATGGATTGAGAGAGTGATGGTAAGAGCATCTCCAATGGTTTAATGGATTGTGAAAAATTAATGTACCACATCAGATAAATAGACATGATGTGAAATTAGATTTCTCCAATGATAACATCTCAATTGACTGTGAAGCTGAGGTGACAAAAAAAAAAAAAATAGAGGCTGTCAATGTGATTGTCTGTTTTCAGAGGGTCTCTTGCACAGTCTGACTAAGCAAAATTAATTTTTATTCCAATCAATACCCCCAATACTCTCAACCTATCTCCCCATCTTGCTCTCAAAATATCTCTCCTTCTCAGGCCATTGACCGAAGACGCCACTTGAAGCAGCATTGAAAGACAGTATCAGAACTAGGATCAGTCACCGGCACTAGAGTAAGACCCACCATCGGTCGCAAATGGCACCAGAAGCCCTAGAAGATTGCACCAGAAGCACCGTCGTCAGTCGCAAACGCCATCAGAAGCAGCACCAGAAGACAGGACTAGAAGCAGTAGCTGTTGTCGGCACCCGAAACACAGCCGTCGTTCGCACCAAAACAACAGCTGCCATCAGCACTAGAAAAGAAGCCGTTGTTGGCACCAAAACAAAAGCCGTCGTCAACTACAAACGGTACTGTCGTGGTCGTGCCTCCTGGTGGATTTCCGTTGCCGACGTGACTGAGACTAAACCCAAGCGTCGTTGTCGTGTCTCTTCCTCCATGCTCTCTGCCTTCGGTGACGGCGAGCTCCATTAATTTTTTTTGTTAATTTTTCCACTTTTTGTTAATTTTTTTTAATTAAACAAATCAAGTAATCATATTTTGCTTTTGATTATCAATGGAATGGTTATTTGGGAGTAGAAAATGTAAAAAGGAAGGAGACAGATAGTGACAGGAGGGGTAGAGTTGTCCAGTAATGGAGAAAATTTTATAGTTGAAAAAAATTGATACAGAAATTATGTAAAGTATTGGAGAACACATTTTAACTTGACTGTCTATTAAGTCATATTGATGTCATGTAGGAAATAAATTTTCTTGACATTGATGACATGACAATTTTTGTTAAAAACAATCCATTGAACTATTGAAGATGCTCTAATGTTTCATGGGGAAGATGAAGTGTGTTTTTTCATTTTTGGGGTTTATTGAGAGAGCTATCTTTATGCATTTTTATTGAAGAAATCCATATTGCCTTTCCATTCATTGTTTGATAGCTTCTGAGCATAACTGTGAGCCCAGAGCTTGTTACACTCTTCGCTGGTCAGGACACATCTTCAAGTCTGCCCCTCCTAAGTCCTAACAGAGTACAGGCAATGCATGAACCGGATTTTCATGAAATGATTCCTTACATACCACATTCTACCTGTAAATACGTCCTATACGCATTAGATAACTCCAATTATCTTCAATTTTGATTCAAATTGCAGACTGGTTTCATTCTCAATGTGGGCGATCCGTAATCGTATGACTGGCTTTTCCTCTATTAAATGATTTGTAGAGCCACTCTAGTCTTGTAGTTTCTCTCTTGTTAGTGCATACTAATCCTGGGACTTACATATTGTTGATTTTTGTTCTTTAATATTACTAAAATGTTAAAATAGTTATAGATGCAGCACAGATCTTATGCTGAAGTAATGTTAGAGCATCTCCAATCATATTAGTCATCTATTGTTGTTAGTTGAAAGGACTAATAATATAACGTTTTATTGACTTGAATTATTGTTTATATTGTTTGTTATTTTAAAAATTGAATCATTTTAACCAAATATAGAGAGTAAGAAAATCCTAATTAAATTTTCTTTTTATGATGAAGCAAACAATATTTAATAAAAATAAATAAATAAAAGAAATTTACATAAATTTGCACACTTGTTTAGTTAAAATAGAGATAATAGTTGGAATGATTTAGTTAATATTTATGGAGTTCTCTTGAAGATGCTCTAAGATACTTGAACTATATTTCAAGTTGTTATAACTTGAAATAATTACTTTTTAACTTTGATTAAGGAGTAAATAGTTTTAAAGAAAAAAGTGTAGACTACACTTACAATTGCTTAGTAAACTCACTTTGAGAATAATTCATTTGTTAAAAATAAGATTGGTGGAGATTGATGGAGATCCAATTTGTAGATTGGATCCCACCTTTTCTTAATTTATTTTTTTTCTTTTCTTTCATTGTTTTTTCCCCTTAAATTTAAAAGATTTGCAACTAATGATAGATAGTTAAATTATAATAAACTTATAAAATTTATCTAGCTTATAAACAATTTAAAATAAATAACTAATTTATAATTTGCTCCAACATTTTCCAGGTCAGTGTTTCTTTAACTATTATAGAGGTATTTAATTATTTCAAAAGAAGCGTTGTACAAAAACAGCAACCCTGCTAATTCATGAACAAAACTGCCCTCTTCTCGTAGAAGTTAAAAAACAACAACAATGATGATATTAACCACTTTTTTCTTTATCTTAATTGTTTATGGCAAAAGTTGGAAGTTCATTTGGCAGCACCCTAGCTATACAAATTATAAATGCAGCGTCTCAGATCTAACATCGATCTTTGTTTAATTTACAATTATCAAATTGTTTAATAATCACACTCTTATGCACAGTAATTCACATTATTAGCTAGATTAATTAATTAATCTATCAGTTGAAGCCAGCTCAATCGATCTCTGTTTACTAATTTATTTGGCATTATGTAGTATGTACACAATTTTTTGACTTGATACTTAAGTTACCATAATCACTTGTACTAACCATATTAATTAATTGATCGTCTTGATCTATGAAAATGTTACATTATTAGCCAGAGTCTTTCTTTTCAAAAATAAGATGGAGCACTCCAGCAGATGCAGGTTTCAGATCCAAATAACTCGCCTACGTACAGGTCTCCAGAAGTTGAGAGAAATGATGTTGGTGCTCAAGGAGGTCATGAGGGTCTGATCTCTGTAAAGAAAAATTACTTGAATGAAGAGATATAACAGCTTTACAAACTCTCTGTAAGTGACGAGGAGCATCAAAACGCCCTGATTTCTCAACTTGAAATGGGAAAGATCAGATATCTACATGATTTTGATCAGCCCATCACTGGAATTGCTGGCATCAGGGTTTGTCTTCTGTTGATACGTGTTTTCTTATGTTAGTCTTTGCACTATCATTCTATAGATCTCTTTGTCACACAGCCTCCCTTCTTATATTCCATAATTATTTTATGTTGTTGCTTCTCTCCTCCGTATTAAGATGATTTGTTGATCTTTCGGCAATCACTTCTCGCTAGCAGATGATATCTGGTTTGACATTCAAGCAAGAGAACACCATTGCAGATGAACCAGTTGTTTAATGTTGCTGTTGGTGAAGCTCGACTTCTTCCTTCCGGACAAAATCCGTTGCAGCATGCAGCTTGTTTTAATTATCTGGGACGTTTCCAGGAGAAGGTACCTTTCTTTTTATTCTCAATAATAGATGATTAATGTCTTATAATACTGATTAGAAGCCATGTGAAATAAGTCGATCATTGAGAATTGTTCCAACTCATTAACACTTCAACAAACCTATGAGTCGGAACAACTCTAAATGATTGACTTATTTCACGTGGTTTCTAATTATTTATAAGGACAAAATGTACGCCAACTAACTTGCACCATATTTCTTTTATAATGATATTCTTTATGTGGTATTAAAAGTATCAAGAAGTTTGAAAAATTACACTATATTTATCCAGAATGAGTTTTAATAGTACTAGAACATTATTAAACCTTTTTAAAAACCAATTGCCCTATTAATGTGATAGTTTATGCAAACTATCTTTGTTGGGCTAATAATTCGAGTGAACTCAATCGTTTATTCTAAACTGTTACTTCACACGAACTGTCTATTCTTAACAAATTATTTTATTCGTGTAAAATATTGCTCATTTTCATTTGAAAGAGCTTCTACAGGGAGAATAATGAGTAAACTTAGTAATTCACACTCTTAGGCGCTATTAAATCTCATTTTATTAGTTTAGTGTCATTTTTTAAATTCAACAACAATTTAGTGCCATCTTATAGGATTATCGCTTATAATTTTGATCTAACTATTGCATCAAATAGTTTTCAAAATGACAAGTGAAAGATATATCAAGACATGTAAAGAGCAATTGATACTTAGACAGTCCAAATATCAACTCTATAATTGGAAAATAACAACTCTGATAATAAAAGGTTAAAGTTTCCACAGACAAGTTTGTAAAATACATTCGATAAGAATTAAACCTCCATCGCCTTGAAGAATGTGTAGGTACCCAACTACCTTTGTTAAGAGGTGATGTATGAACACTCTTATATGCTATTAAAAATCATTCTAATAGTTGAGTGTCATTTTTCAAACTAAATAATTTTAAATTTTTTTATCAGTTTGAGGGTGTTAAGGGAAAGGGGTTTCCCCCTCTCTCCTAGGCCCTCTCACTCCCTTTCCCTTTAAGGAATGTTACCGGTTACCCCCATAAATCCCCTTCGGGTGGATGGATACACTCTTATGGTGTGAAGGTATGTCCCTTCCCCCTTCCAAGCCCTGGTATCTCCCCGTGTTAATGCTCATTTTATGAGATTACCTCATAGTATATTTAATGAATTGACCAATGTGATTAATACTAATTAGGTTATTTATTTTATGCAGTACTATTTCTATCAACTTATTGAAGACTTGAGGAAATCTAATGTGATTTGTGAACAATAGAAAAAGAAGGAAAAATCCACTAGTCAATGACACTCCAATTATTATAAACTTGATTAATTAGTGAGTAATGCTAATATATATAAGATTTGAATGATTTTATTCTAGATACATCTGTGCAGGGACGTAGCTCCCTTTTGGGCTAGGGTAGGTTCTAGTCCGTTTTAGCCAATTTTAAAAATTTAATTTTAAGAAATTTTTAAAAATTTTGTTATGAAATATAACATTATTTTTTATTAAATTGATTAAAACACCATTTTATGTTGGTTTCTTTTTCTTCAAAGCAAATTCCTTTTATATTTTGAAATTTGTACTCAACTTTTATATTATAATGTATAATTTAGAGCAAACAAAAATTTAACTGCATAATATATTATTTATTGAAAATTTTGTTGATTATAACTTATGGTCAAATGTGAAAATGAAACATGTTTATTTCATTTAATCTTTGGTTATCAATTACCTTAGAGTTAAAATCAAGTATTTAGTGCTGTTTATTTCTATTGAGAATGGATCTTTAGTTGATAGTCCATTAGAATTTTTATGATTTAAATTATGGTTGTTGTATTTTTTTTTTCCTAATTTTTTAGATCTTTTGGTGCTTTTCATAACTTCATCATAATTTGTCATTTAGATTAGTCATAATTCAAATAAGAAATATAGTTCATCATCTTAAATATATATATATATATATATGTCTATTCTAGTTATTTATTTATTTTGAAATACATTTTGAGGGTTAAAATTTACTATACTTTTCATCATACATTTGAAAAATTTAATCATACATAGAGGTTTGATTAAAGAAAATCTTCCAGGCCATTAAATCTTGGCTACATCCCTATATCTGTGGTGTGGTGATATTTGGCAAATTATTAGATTGAATGAACATTTTCTACCTTTAAAGTCATATTGAGTTATTGACTGATGATTAAAATGATTTGATGGTGCTTATTCAATTTGACAATGTGTCAAATTCCAGTTGTTGCTTTGTATGCGTACAAGAAAGAGAGATTGATTTATAATTACAAGAAAACAACACATTTCACAAGTGAACAAGATTACCTAATTAATACCTACTAGTTTATTTCCAAGTTAAATGGGGTGGTGCACCCATTTAATTCAGGAAATAATTTAATTTCAACGAAATGCTAAAATCCTAAAGCCCAAAAGACAAGTAGTTGAAGACTAACACAAAGAACAAAGTCATGATTAACATATAATCAAGTTGGCATTCAATTAGTATGAACATGATTATATAATAAATTGATAATATTATAATCATGATTAACATATAATGAAGTTGGCATTTAATTCTTATGAACATGATTATCTAATCAATTGATAATATTATAACTAATTTGTGATAATTAAAATCAATCAATTAGGTAATCATGTTCATATTGATTAAAAGCTGCCTTGACATATATATATATATATATATATATATATTCTTGAAAGCCACCTTCATTGTATCAATTCTATTAGCTAATTCTTTTATCATGATTTAGTTCTTTAAATTACTTTAACTACTTAATTTTTAGATTTTAGGATTTTAGCATTTAGTTGGAATTCGTCTATAAGGCATTGACTCTGATTTTATAAAAACTGCAATTACGAATTGATATCATCGAATTGTCAAAAACTAAAACTCTAATTTTAATAAAAGTTTCAATGTTCACATCAGAGAACGACTAGGTTTTATAGTTTTTATATCAATTAATATTTTATTAAATATAAAAATTGTCAAGTAAACTAGTTCTTTTAAAAGGGTGTCAATATTATAACTTATAAATATGATTGCACCCACGTATTACAAGTATACTTTACATAGAATTTGAATATATATATATAAATAGGGATATTATTAAAATATCTCCTGAAAATGAAATTAATATTAAATTATCAATTTTTTACACTAAAAAATGGAGTTGAGTGATTTTATATATATAATTATATATAATATGTTAATCATGGCTTTGTTTTTTGTGTCAGTCTTCAACTACTTATCTTTAGTATGAACATAATTAAATAATAAATTGATAATATTATAATCATGATTAACGTATATGAAGTTGACATTCAATTAGTATGAACATGATTATTTAATCAATTAATAATATTATAACTAATTCGCGATAATTAAAATCAATTAATTAGGTAATCATTTTCAATTTTTCATATTTATCGAAAGCTGCCTTGAATTTTTTCTTTTTTTTGAAAGCCACCTTGATAACATCAATTCTATTAGCTAATTCTTTTATCATGATTTACTTCTTTAAATTATTTGAGCTACTTAATATTTGGATTTTAGCATTTTGGCATTTAGTTAGTATTTACTTGTAAGGCATTGACTCAGGTTTTATAAAAACTGCAATTAAGAATTAATGTCATCGAATTGCCAAAAATTAAAACTCTAATTTAATAAAAGTTTCAACCTTCACAGTAGGGAACAACTAGATTTTATAGTTTTTATATTAATTAATATTTTATTAAATAAAAAAATTATCAAGTAAATTAGTTCTTTTAAAAGGGTGTTGATATTGTAACTCATAAATATGATTACACCCACATTTTATAAGTAAACCCTACAAAATATTTGAACATATATATATTTATGTATGTATGTATGTATATGAATATTGAACTAATATAAAATCACTTATTTTTTATGCTCAAAAACGGGTTTAGCGATATTATTTCCCCTCTTATGAGAGCCCAAGTTGACTTTTAAGTGGCTACCCATTTTTTATTGTTTATTTATTTATTGTTCTCACTTTTGAGTGGCTACCCATTTTTTGTTGTTTATTTATTTAATTTTCTCACTTTTGAGTTGCTTTTGCACATACCACTAAGTTGGGGTTTGCTTAATGGTGTGTGCAAAAGCAACTCAAAAGTGAAAATAAATAAATAACAAAAAATTGGTAGCCATTTATATATATATATATATATATGAAAATTAATGGGTGCATTTGGCAAAAGAATGGGCTTTTTTTTCTCCAAATGGGCTTACTTCAAAGAAATTGGCCCACTTAAATTTGGGCTCTATAATTTATATGGCTATTTCTTAGTATTTCAATTGGGCTATTTAATTTCTTCCCAATTAATGCATGAGTCATGCTTAATGGGGTATTACGGGACTGATGTGGGTCTCTTCCTAAACACGAAGTAAATCTTCAATGATACGTAGGAGGAGACTGCTTGATCTCCTCCTAGTGGTAGAGGAGAATGTTGGAATCTTCACCATCGTAGGGACCCATTGGTGAAAATCTAATGAGTCTCCTCGTCCACTGTTCACCAGAAATGAAGCCACTTCTAGTGGCTTTAATTTTTCCTTTTCTTTTTCTTTTAATTTTTTTTATTAAATAATCATATAATTAACTTTTTCAATTATTTTTATATTTAAGTATAATGTGGTAATTTATGATCGGGTATAATTATTTTTTATTCAATTAATATTTTTTCACATCAATTTAACCCTTCAAAAATAAATTTTTCTGTTTGGTCCACGTTGATCAACTTCGACCAAGGGTACTTATGTATAATTATGGATAAACTGGCATCATGCAAGCAGTTATGCAATATGTCAAGGCCTCTTATGCAGTTGACCCATATAATAAGCATCTCCAAGATTACCATCGTATTTATATAATAAGCATCTCGAAGGATAAGATTACCATGATTGTAGGATATAACCAATGAATAATCCAATTATTACGGCAGGTTAATTGGCATGATATAATAAAGCCGACTTGCTTAAGATTTCGTCATTGTAAAACAAGCATGCTTGTTTCTTCATGCATTGTTTTGAAAAATTTGTTCCTCTAATTATTATGTATGCCTTGAATGAAATGATTAATCATTATGATACTTATTTTATCGGGAGGGAATCAACGTGTTGATCATTAAGATAAGAGTTATTTTATAATATATAGCACTAATTTTTATTTTTTTTTTAGTGTAAGTTTTATGAAAATGGATTTGTTTTTTCATAAATATTATATATAATGGGAGTGACTCAAACATTAAACAATAATGGGAAGAATGTGCACTCTTTCCTATCAAACTATATTGAGTAGTGGTTTTATTATTTTTTTTTTTTCCTATTACATATGCGCTCTTTCCAACCAAACCTCACTGAGTTGGTGTGTGTGTGTGTGTGTGTGTGTGTGTGTGTGTGTGTGTGTGTATTACTACTTAATTTAGGGTTTTGGGAAGAGAGCATGACTTGAGCTCACAACCTCATAAGTATAAGCATGAGGGACATATCACTAAGTTAATATCATTTTGTCGAAAATTAAATTTTTAACACCAATTACGAATAAATGATAATATTAAAAAAATTCAATTTCATAATCCGATTTTCAAAACTAATTTTAGTGATTGTTATAAGCAAAAATGGTACCTAAGCCACCGGCCCAATAAAACTCAAAAAACCAACAAACCCAAAGACCCAAACAGGGGAGCATTATAAGCCCAGGACACGTCAGTATATGTCACGATAGTAGAAGCACGCAAAGGCCTATTTTTGCTAAGACAATAAGAACAATTCAAGTTAGCCAACTCGCATATGAGGTAGCTCAAGATCATGATAAGACAGTAGGTTGAATCGTAATAACATAAAATTTCCTCATGTAAAATACGAAAGAAATTTTAGTCTTTCCTATCTTTTAGTACCTTAATTTTATGTATCGTAATAACATAATTGGAATGTTATATATATCTAAAAAGAAGGTTATAATTAAATAAAAGGTTATATTTAAAGAAAAACATAATTTGAAAAGGAAATATATTTCAGAAAAATTCAAATATAGATATATATTTAAAAAAAAGAAAAGAAAAAGAACGTCGCCTGAGAGATTCGAACTCTCGCGGGGAAACCCCATGTACTTAGCAGGCACACGCCTTAACCACTCGGCCAAAGCGACTTGTTTGCTGTCCATTTCCTATTTTTGATTTTAAATAATTTTAATGCTTCGGAAGGTCAATTGCAGAGTGGAAACCAAATTGAAGGCAAATTAGGCCTCATGCTCCAATATAATTACATGATTCCAAAAATTTACATTCAGAGCCCCTCATAAGCCCCTTGATTTATTATAATAAACAATAGACATTGATGAAAATTTTGGCTCATGGGATCAATAACGAATTTGCAAATACATGTGAAACTTATAAGCAGCTATACTCTGTACATTACTTTTCTACATGACGCAGGCATGACTTCGAAGTCAGTGCCAAAAGCAAAATCTATCAAGCACAAACAAGAAATATCTATATATGTTGAGAGATTGAGTTTGACAAATAGATCATACAAACTTTTTGATCATTTCTCTGACTTCTTCAATCACAAGCCATGCTTTATGCCCTCCAATTACTTCTGATTTCATCTCTCCATCTTTCCATATCTGCAATACATGACAAATTGCACTTCCCTCAACTTCATTTCTTGTTAAACAAATTAACAAGAAACTACTCATTTGTAAACATACCTGAATTGTTGGCATTTTCTGCACACAGAGAACCCACATAACATCATTAAAATGATTGACTTCTCATATAAGAGAGGAATGGAAATGCATACAAAATAAGTCCGAATGTTTACTTACAGATATGTTTCCGCGCTTGACTAAAGCTTGAGGCACCTTGTTGACATCCACATAATAAAATTTTATTCTACAATAGAGAAAGAAGAATTATGTAAATTAGCGTATCAATCATTAGTGCTGCATTTAGAATTAAAAGAGACAACAAGGGCATTGGTTGTGTTTAATAGCGAGAGAGAAAAAGAAAGGAGAAATTACTTGGTATCATACTCAGCAGCCAATTTCTCCAACTTAGGCTTCAAATAGATGCATTTGCGGCACCAGTTAGCCATCCTGTCAACATTTTTGTAAAAGACTTTGTAACTTAAGATAACAAAAACTCCAAATGAGAAGGTATTTTACCAGTCGATGACGATGGGTTGGGAAAGCTCTTGTGCACGAAGTAGAATGTGGTCGAGCTGATCAGAGTCGTTGATGGGTTCCATGTCAACAGAGGAGGGTCTTGACAAATCTGGCCACAAAGCTTCCACCCGGACGTCCCTCCTTGATATCTTCTTGTGGTTTCTGTTTGTGGGAGGATCAACCCACAAACAGGCGTTAGTTTTTTGCAATAAGAAACAATTCCCAGCACTCCATAGCTGCTGTTGGTTGTCTCTTTGATACACTTGTGTGCGGAGGAGGCTGGAATTTGGTGCCAGAGCAGACATTTCTATCTCTCTCTTGGTTTATGTTTGCCTGATTGAAGCAAAAATATCTGGAGGATGGAAGATATTTAGAGTCAAATATAGTTATTGGGCGTTGAAGTTGAGACTGGGTATCGAGTCTTGAGAGAGTAATTGGGTTTTTTGTCGTATGTTTTGGGTTGAGATGGTAGACCGTTCATGGTTCGGAGAAAGCTTATCCGAACACTGAGCTCAGCATGGACATGGGGACCACAAATACAATAAAACGGAAGCCCCTTGTATCTTTTATTCTTTACAGTTAGTCCTCAAAAATTTGGTGCTCTGATTAAAGCACCCAAATTGATGAGGTTTTAATTATAGATCCAACAATAAATTCTAATTCATACCATATATTAATTAGGTCAAAAACCAAATCAATTAGCCTATAAAATGAACAAATAAATTAGATCACATGATTAACTTAACCTTAACTCAAGCAATTTCAAATAAGAAAATAAAAAAAAAAAACTAAATAAACAATAAGAACTTTGTCTTGTAAACTTTTATTAATATTCTTCAATCTGATAGTCACGAATACAAACCCCAAGTCTAAGCTCATATTTATAACTAAACGGTCTCCTAATTCATTTAGAAAATATAACTTTCTTTTAGGAACAAATCTCTAATAAAAAATAATATCAAATTACTGAAAGAAATAATACTTAACATATTAAAGGAAATAAATATTAAAGTCCAAATATAAATAATATTTTAAAAGGTCTAAAATTTCGCTTCAACCCTCATCAGACTTGTCTATCGCGACTTGCTCAAGGGGTTGCGACTTGTGATGCAAGTCACGATTGTCTCGGATGAATGGTCACAACCTACACTGCAGGTTGCACCTAGCAGTACAAGTCACGTTTGGCTCGGGTAATTGATCTCAAGTTGAACCGCGAGGTTCACCCAACGATGCATGTCGCTATCCTCACTATCCCAATATCACTCTCTCATGTCTTCTCTTAACGTTCTCATCACATTCAAAATTTTTTAATTATATATATATATATATATATATATATATAGGGTGAGAAAGAATGATTAAATTAAGAGAAAACTACTTATATCTTGTGTTTTAGGACAAATATGATAATTGAAATGTTGACCTTTTAAGATTAAATGATGAGTTGTTTTATCTAAATTTAATCCCTCTATTCCACCCTATATATATATATATATATCAGTGTTTTTAAAATAAAAACTTCTTAACTTTAAAAAGTTATGAAACATCAATCAATTTTATCAATTATAGTTGAATTAAATATATGAGAGAATTTGTTTTAGGAGAGAGGATATAATAAATGAATTTAATTGGTTTTCAGTAATATTTTAAAGTTCGGAAATCATCATTTATATATAGAGAGAGAGAGAGATAACACATCATTTGTTGGATGCATCTAACAACTAAAATTTGACATTCAAATTTTGTTAAACTCAAGATGTTTAAGTCAATTAAACTATAAATATATACACATTTAATCATAATTTTTATTCACTAAAAATGTTGGATATAGTACAATTTAGATATAATAGAGAGCAAATAGTCAAAACATGCATTTGAAAAAACATATATATATTTATGTATGTATATTATTTTCTACGAGTTTTGAACAAAAACATTGGGACCATGTAATGTTCTTCTTCCGCTAATGGTACATTCAAGGACTTGCATGGTACTTTAATTTCACTCACATTGTTACTTTAATGCACATTATTGGTCTAAGCCCAAGCCCAACGAATCCACGCTCATCCTATACAAGAGAAAATGGGAGTACGTACTAATAATGTGAGCAAATTAGTGATGATTCAATCTGTAGAAGTGATTGGAACGTGTTTGCTGGTGCAAGCATTTTAGTCCTTTTCTTATTTTAGTCAAAGTACTAGTGAACCGACCACTTTCGGTTGCCTTTAATCTCAATCATTTCTTAGTTTATATATGATATAATACATAAAGTAAACACATTTAACTTTGAACTTTATCCTTCAAAGCAGATCGTACAGACTGGAGCCTAGTTACTTAAATATACTTTTCTTTTACACATTTCAACTTAGTGTAATCATATGATTACACTCTCCTTTATAAGAATCGTTCGAATCTCACTTTATCTATAAAACTGTAAGTCAAGAAAATTTTCTCCCTTGATTCATTCTTATAGTGATTAATTTATATGAGTTCCAATAAAATCTCCCTTGAAATGACAAGTGAATTCATCTTTCAATATTTAGCTAGTTTTGATTTAACTACAAGAAATTTATGTCTATTTATATGCAAGAGTCGCCTAACAACAGACTAGCGCAAGGCTGCGTTTTGGTCATATGTTGTTGGGTCTGAAGCAATAGATCCCAGGCCCAGGCACTATTTGTTTTACGTTGGGCTTCACTGATAAAGAAGACACCTTCTCTCTTCTGATGGAGCGTACATATTTTCATGTCTTCCCCTAACATTCTCATCAGAATGTCAAATTTTAGTCGTTAGATGTATCCAACAAATGATGTGTTTAATATTTATATACTTAGCAATGGTTGACAATATTATTTTCATGGAGCGTACATATTTTCATGTCTTCCCCTAATATTCTTATTAAACTGTCAAATTTTAGTCGTTAGATGTATCCAACAAATGATGTATTTAATATCTATATGTTTAGCAGCGGTTGACAATATTATTATCTTAATATTTAATATATGTATGATAATTTACAAATCTTGTCCTTCAAATCTACCCAGCAGTTAATCATATAACGTTGGATTTTTCTTAACATTGTACCTCCTCACCCCACTAACAAAATGAAGCTTCATCAATAATGAATTAATGAATATAAGAAGCAAGGGTGTTGATGTGAATAGAAAAGCTAGAACAGAATGATAAGGTTTGTCTGATGTTTGTAGATATGATTGATAGCATGCATCGATGTAATAGGTGATAGGGTGACTGTGGTCGGTCGGACCAGAACCCTAATCGATGACTCATCATCATATGATCTTGCTTTTATTAACCAAGCAAATCTTCTTTATTTAATTTATATCCAAAAAAACCCTGTGTAACACTGACATATATATGACTCAGAATTTGAAGTAATATAGTTAATGGTATGACATAAACTGAAATCCAACCTTATGCGCACAGCCTACAAAAACTCCTCTTTTGAAAAGGCTTGGGAGGTGTTTGTTCTTTTTGTCTTAAGTTTTGTAAGACCTTAAAATAAGTGATTGAATAATAAGGCTATATAATTTAGATATTGGTTTTTATTTATTTTTCAATTTAGGATTTCTAAACTTAAATATTAATTGATTGGATTATTACTATTACACCTTTTTAATTTCTTATCAATATTAATTTATATTATTTTTAATAGATTATTATTATTTTAAGATATGTTAATTTATATATTTTATATTTTATATTTTAATTATTTTATTTTATCTATATAAAATAATATTTCAATAAAAAATTGAACAACGGACGAAAGATCCTCATTCATCCACCGTTATTGGTGCAATAGGAGGCCAACGCCCTCCTCTTGCATCGACAATTTGCCAATCTTACATCAACAAGCCATCGACCTCTCAGCTTGGAGGCCGACGACCTCAATCGTTGGTAATGGAGGAGGTCAATGGTCTTCTCACATTCAAATGGGATAAGGGCAGCCTCCTCCTCCGTTAAATGTAGGGAGGCCTCCTCCGTAGTGCTGTTGCTGATCCTAGGGAGGTTAGATCTAGAGTTAAGGTTAAGGTTTGGATTTTTTTTTTTCTGTTAGGGATATTTTGGTAATAATATAAAAATAAGGAGTTAATTTAGAAAAGTATAAAAGTCATTTTCATTAAAATATAAGTAAGAAATTTCAACTTTTTAAATAAGATTTTTTTTTAAATTTAAATTACGATATAAGTAAAAAAACAAACAAAATAAATCACTTAAATTAAGACTTTAGTGAAAATAAGTCTTATTAGGAAAAAAAACACAAACAACCCCTTAATATTGTAACTATGGGATAATGAGTCTTGTATTTGTTTAAATAAAATATCGTTTTAAGAGAGAATTATTACGGTCTAATATAGTTCGATGATTGAAAACTTTCATTTAGTATGATAATATTTCATATTCGAATTGCTGAATTGTAAATGATAATTGGAAAAAAAAAAAAAAAAAATCTTGTTATACATAGAAGAAAAAGAATGGTTCATTGTATCCCTAAATGAGTTTTTAATTTCTCCTTTTGCAATGGGTCATTAGCTCTTACTATGATGTTAGTTATGTAGATAGATACCGCAAAAGCCAAAACGGCCATGCCAATAATTGATTTCTAGTAAAGTTATAGATTCTTATTACAGCAAAATGATTGAAAGACCCCACTTTACCTGCTCTCTATATATAAATGACATTGGTGTGAGCTGTTTTAGAATTTAGAGAACACTCACGGGCTCACAATGGCAACCGAACAAGCTCTTTTTTAGAGCTGTAATCTAAAATTACTCGAAACCTTCACCAACAGGAACAAAATCACAGCAACAACATCGATAAGGTTTTCCATTTCGACTTGTGTTTATTCAACTTATGAATTGATATAGCAAAGTGAAAGAAATGCTATTACTTGGAAAAGATTTATTAATAGTAGTAACGCACCGTTACACACATGAAGCAAAAAAGGAGTTGTGCACTTGTTAATCATTAGTACAGTCCAAGATTTGATGAATATATATATAGCAAAAAATAGTTAAAGATTATAGCATTCAGACTTGGCACTAACGCTAGTCAAAAGGGAAACCTTAAAAGAAAGAAGAGGCACTAACATGAAAAGTGAAAAAAAAAAATTAAAGCCCTTATAAAAGGGTCGATTAATTTATTATAGTATTTCACGTTGATGCTTGCAGATCACTCCTGGTCCCAAGTTGCTTGGCATCATAGTCACTTCTGTGGCAAATTCACATGAACACGTGTTGTGACATCATATTATATGTCCTTGTCTAGAAGCATCAAAGACTTCGAAGGCAAACCTGGACTGCCAGCTAGAACAAGCAGCTAGAGCAATTCCTTGAGCTTTGAAACTTGTCAGCTAAATCTGACGAGAAATTGGGAGCTGCGCTTTTCTATTTTGTCGGCTTCCATTGTAATCCATACACGTAGCCTATATTAGGAATTTAAGTTGCATTGCATTCCTTACATTTTCACTTATAACTTATGTCACAAATCTCAATTCACCCTTTTTTAATTCTATTTCGATTTTTGGGGCACATGACAAGAGTATAATTACATACCTATAGACTGTTCTAAAGGTAGACTATTAGATATAATCAACTATCAAACATATACTTCCTTCTTCTAACATTTAAAATTTCAGCTGCAATATTGAAATTTATGTTAGTGCTCAACAAAAAAAGATAATTATATCTTAAGAACTTCCCATATAACATTGTGTGAATCATAACCCGAGTTAAATAGCCGGCATTCATGTATGAAAGAACTTCTTATAAAACAAAAAGAAAAGTGAGTATAGGTTCCAATATCGTTACCTGGGATTGTGCAATTTGTTTGTTTAATTCCCAAAAAAAGCAAATACTACTCGGGCTTTGAGAGCTCCATTTAATAAGGCACTCCGCATAATCTTGCGAGAAGAGAATTTTAAGTTTTGGTGTGTTTGCTGGTGGGATTAAAGAATGAAAATGATTGTATGTGTTTACTTATTTTAAATTAATTTGAAATGGGAATGAAAATTGTAGGTTTCCACACAAATTTGGAGTTATGGAATAGGATCGTCATTTTCCCACTCCTCTTAAGATTCTTATTTTTATTCTCATTCTCTTTTAAATATTAAAAATTCTTTTATACCCCTTATTTAAAAACAAAAAGAAAAACAAAATTGAAAATAAAAAAAGTGAGAAAAACTTATTTTATATTTATCAATCGTGTAGTAGATAACATTAAATTATTATTAAAAAAAACCCATATTATTATGAAAAATAGTTTAAAAAGCAAAATATTATTATAATAAATATATATATTTATTGATGACAAATAAATAATAATTTTTCTTTTAAAAATGTTAAAGGATTACATATTTTTAATTAAAGGCATTTTGAAACTTGTAAATAATTTATTTTGATATCAAATTAAAGTAAATATCTCAAAAGGAATATTGCTGATATCTTGCAATTGAAGTAAACAATTTATTATGATTCTGATACATCAATCTAATTTCAGACCAATCCAATTCCAAATCATTTTGATTTCAAATTATTCCGATTACCTATAAGTAAATGCATCATTAATAAATATAAATTAAGTTAATAGATTCTTCTACGAACGTATGTTTACTTGGAATTTAGAGCTTTAGATCCAAGGTAACATGGAGGCATCAACCATATGACTGTCATTAGTTTATTAATTTGCGTGTATCATAACATGGGCCGGACTTAAATAGCCGGCATTCATGTATAAAAGAGCTTCTTTTAAAACAAAAAGAAAAGTGAGTATTTTGTCAACCAAAAGAGTGAGTATAGGCTCCAATATCGTTACATGGGATTGGGCAATTTGTTTGTTTAATTCCCAAAAAAACACATACTAATTGGGTTCTGAGAGCTCCATTTAATAAGGCCCTCCATATAATCTTGAAAGAAGAGACTTTTAAGTTTTAATAAATACAAATTAAGTTAATAGATTCTTCTATGAACGTACCTTGGAATTTAGAGCTTTTGATCCAAGATAACATGGAGGCATTAACCATATGATTGTCAATAGTTTATTAATCACAGTCTGAGATACCATTAAACACTGTCGTTTCATATATAATATTGTTATACTAAATAATTTAATCAAGCGAGACGTAGCGAATTATTTAGTTTTATTAAACATTAAAATAAAAGGGTCTTTTTTATGACATTAGAAGTACATAATTGATCGGGATCACATTGATAGGATTTCAAGATACGGTCCAAAACTCAACGTTTATTTATATTTTACTCCTTAAGAATATAGAAAGAGAGATCTACCTTAAATAGAAAAACTATCATCTACTTGGAAAAATTTATGCGTAATTTATCCACGGATAAATGAGTTAAGTGATAATGATCTATTTTTGGGTGTTCAGGTATTCAAACCTTACATTCCTGATGAGCGAGCAGGGGGATTGAACAACTCTACAAGCCACTTTTGACTCATAAAAGGGTTGTTAAATCATGCGAAAAGTGGAGGTTGAATCACACAAATTGCGGAAGAAATCAAACCATGTGAATGGTATTAGCGAAGGGGATAGGTGGGAAGAAAGGGGCGTTTTGGGAAAATCAGCATGGAATTAAAGTCGGGGAAGAATTGTGTGAAGTTCGGTCTCGTTGCAGCACCTACATTCGGATACAGTGGAAAAAGAATAGTCGGTGGAGGCAAAAAGAATAGGATGAGTTGGACGGGGGTGGTGCGACTTAAATGGCCCGGACCCCTTATATCGGTTGTCATTTTCTGTGGCCGACTTGTTTTTTCCTTCCACTTTGATGGTGGCGGGTCATCGTCATTATGACACGGAACTTCTTCGCAAGTGCTATTCAATTAAATACAATATTACATCCATTCCCTCTTAAGGGATTGATCGGGAATCATTTTTATTTTTCATTTTAGATTATCTTAATCGTGGTCACAATTAGTACTTTCCTTACAAAACAAAACAAGATATTAATATTATATATATGTGATGAACGCTTTAAAATAAATGTCCAATTCCAAAAATCCTACCAATTGGGATTAGTCCAATTCCATCCACTAACAGCAGGATATTTAATACAAATTAATTTTTCCTAGAAAAATATGGAACGGACAATAAAAAAGAAAAACTTGCCTTCTTGCTTTTAGATAAAGAAATAACAAAACGACATAGCTTTTGCATTGAAAAAGAAAAAAAACAGAGAGGGAGGGGTCTGTAGGCTGATAGATAAGCCACACTAATCTTCTTTAAAAAGATAATAACAATAATTTGCCTAAAAGGTTTAAGGATAGTTCAAGCTACACTATTTGCTAAATTGTTTTAAAAGAAATCATTGTTTTTATATCACAATTAGTATGATTCAATGATTGAGACGTTTTAGGTAATCTGACCAAAATTTATCACAATTATGATTTTTGATAGTTGGGCAACATGAAGTTTAGAGTGCGATATTCAAAAATAGACAATTATTTCGTTGCATGCTTTCAATTTTTATTTCAAGAATGATCTCAATCATAAACAAACAAACTTGATTATAATCTTACAAGGCAACTTGCAAAAATTGAATGTGTTTTTTTTTTTTTTTTGAGAGAAAAAATAGAATGTGTTTATATGCATTTTCTTTCAATGCAGAAAGGGAATTACCACCCTCTCTCTCTTTCTCTCTAGCTTCCTTTTCTAGAGAAACCACATGAACTTTCTTCCCTTTTTTTTTTTTAAAAAAAAAAAAAAGGGATTCCAATTGTCTTTCCTTACTTCTCTTTTTCTTTTCAATTTTTCTCGAAACACATTTTGTTAATTTAACATATTCAAATACAAATCACTATAACTCCGAATCAAATTCCTTTTAGTATATTTCTTTCAAATATCAACTATCGTGAAAAGATTGAACTTGAGATATTATCCGAATGAATTGATACTCTTCTATCATCAAAGCTATATTAGACAATAATAACTTCCATTAATATCAAAATTCAAAAGATTTAATTTATATTTATTTTGTCATCGTATATTTACATAAAAAGTACTACTCTAACCGTTAATGTTGCAATGAAATAATTTTTCAATATATGGCTTATTCCACTATATTTAAACGTATTATGAATCACACAACTGCCACTCCTCATGGGAGAGTAGAGCAATAAAAGCTAGAGTTCATTTATTTTTAGCAATGTATATATATATATATATATTTTGACAATTGTAAGTACAATTATCACTATCACAGCCCTGCCCTCCTTGTAGGATATTAAAACACAATCCAAAATTAAGTTTTTAAAAAGGGAGGAAACATAACATGAGAAAATTATCCACAAATCAAGTAAGAATACTGCAACTCGACCTTTAGATCTGTTGATCAAGAGGAGCAAAGCTAAGAGAGAGGGTGTCACTCCACTGCTCCGCCAATACATGTATAATTTTGATGTTAGTTTAGAGTAAGGGGTCGTTTATTTTTTCATCTGAATATTGAATGGTGCTATTGAAAACTGAAGACTGAATGATGACTGAAATCTGAAATTTGAATAACAAGTTTGTTTTTTTTTTCCCTTACCTCTAAACATGTTGTAAACTTGTTTGTTTTTTAAGTTTAAAATTGTCTGAAAATTAGTAAATTGACATTTGTATCATTTTTACTATTTGTTGTTATATAATTTTAATTAATTTAATATGAACATCTAAAAATAAATAATTTAATAAATTCTAAAACATTTATATATATTAATAATATTTTATTTATAATTAAAATATGATTAAAAAATATAGTAATATTAACCATATTTATATATTTAAATATATTAAGAAAACAATTAGAAAAATGAATGTTTAAATTATTAATTAAATTATATTAGTTTAATTCCAAGACAATTTGGAATGAGATGTGTTTAGGTTTCTTTTCAAATATACATTTTTAAGTATTAAGGACCAAAAAAAAAAAAGGAAATTTGAGTGATATAAAATTAGGATAAATTAGAAATTATGTTATTTTGGAAAATATAGATTTGGAATAAAAACTTTTAAATATCATTAAGTGATTTGTAATTAAGTTAAAGGGTAAAAATTCTTACTTAATTTTTTTAGTTTTTTTTTTTTTTTTTGTAGTTTTAAGTGGTTTGATCACTTAAAAATATAAACGAAAATAATTTAATATGTGTAATTCAGCACTATTAAGTGTTAAGTAGAAAAAATAAAATATCCCTAAGTTTGTAGTATTGGGCCAAAAACACTAAAATTACTAGGGACATGAATTTAATAAGGGTACTAATTAAAGTGCTGGTTTTGAAATTTTATCAATATAGTAAACAATTATTATTTATCGAATTTCATATTATACCAATCAAGGAATAATACTATTTTTAATCCACTCCTGTGTTATGTCCAAATACCCCAAAAAGTTAATTTAGTCGAATCCTTCAATTTAATTATATTAAAATAGATTAATTTAGTTTTGTGCGTCAAATAAGCCCCTAGACCTTAATCTTCGAGACTTCAACAAAAGATTCGAACTGCTTTTCATTAAAAAAAAAAAAAAAAAAAAAGCCTAATTCGAATTGCTTTTCAAAAGTAAATATTATATTAACTTTTCTTTTTTAAAGGGGCAAAAAAAAAAAAAAAAAAAACCTCTAACCTTTACGAGTCTCGGTTTCTTTGGTTTGACTTTTCAATCAAAGTCAACAAAGCTTCCTACTTCCAAAAAAAAAAAAAAAAGCTTCCAATGTTGAAGGATATATTTTACGCTTTTTACTTTTTTTTTTTTTTGAGATAAAAAGAATAGTATTAAGAGCCCACCAAAGATGAAAATATACAATTGATATTGACATCATGCCAATAAAAGGCCTCCGGAGAGGACAAGGCCAAGGAAGCAAGATGGAAATATTTTACGCTTTTTACTTGAGTCATAATTAAATATGTACTAAACAGTACGATTGTTGATATTCTAATATGCAAGTCAGTAGCTTGAATTATGTCCAACAAAACAAGAAAAGAAAAAAAAGTCAGTGGCTTGAGTCAAGCTCATCTAAATATGGTGTATATGATGGTACTGAATTTGTCTCTAGTACTATTATAGCATTTGAATATTGAAATAGAGCACGTTTATTAATCAATAATGAAAATGAATGAAAATAAAATTTTATTAAAAAATGAACGAAATGGAACGAGAATTAAGTTATTAAATTTCATTTTAATGTTTTACTAGTTATTTAAGAATTGAAAATAAAATCAAATTAATTACATTTCTAGTGTTTCAAGTAGTAAAAAATGAGAATGATATAAATTAGATTACAAAAATATGCTTTTTATTTATGTTAGATTTTTTTAATATGAAAAATAAATTGAATATTCCCCATAGCACTATATAACTGAGAAAAAAAATTGTATAAACATAATAATTGGAAACATATTTACACTGTAAAATCAAAACCCATTGTAATGTGAAAAAAATATCAGGGCAAAAAAAAAAAAGAAGAAGCTATTTTAGATGTGTAAAGCTATATACTAAAAGAACAAATAAAATAAACATATATATAGTAAAAAAAAAAAGGATAATTCCAAAAAATTCATTTTAGTTTGTAAAAATATGTATTTTATCACCTATGATTTCATTTTTATGTGAAAATACATCAATACCCCTAATGATGACAAATTGAAGATAAAATCATACGAGGTAAAATAGTCATTTTTTATTAATTTTTTAACATTAGAAAGGATTTTGAACAAAAATAAAATTATAGTGATAAAATATATATTTTTATAAACTATAATGAGTATTTTGAAATTATTCCAAAGAAAAAAGAAAGGAAACTGTTGAGTTATTCTAGTGAATATGTGTGAAACCATTGTAGAAAAGAATAAATAAAAGGAACATGTCCAACATTTACAAATCTTCAAAACACACATACATATATATATATATATATATCGATTGCAAAGAAAATAGATATCCAAGTTTAAAAAATATGGTGAACAAGATGAACCAGATATAATGACAAAGAAGAAAAACCAAAAGAAAAAATGAAGTCAAGCAACCAAGACCCAAAAAAAAAAAAGAAGAGAGAGAGAGATATATAAGATTGTTTGCCTTTTTTTATTTAATTTTAATAAGGATATTTTTGTAAAAATATATGGATTCCCTAATTCTTTTAGGAAATGAATTTGATTCATAGAGTGAGAGGGAAGAATCAAGTTCTATTTTCTAAAAGAATTTAATTACTGGTTATATGTGAAATCCACAGTATTTAATCTCCAAATAATTTAGTAAAAATTGAAACTTACAAATTAGGAATCAGAATCCTCTAATTTGTAAAAAGATCCTATCGTTAATATAATTTTTATTAAAGAAAATTGTTAATGTAATTTGATAATAAAGAATACACATTAATATTTTAAACTCGAATTATTATAATATAGGTGATATTTATTAAAAAATATATTTAATTTAAAAATTAAAAACTCATTCCACTTCGAATTTTCAAGGTCCCTTTAATTTACATGACACTCCAAGACATAGCATATCAATATGCACTCCAAGTGCATTAGTGTGGTGGACACCCATACACCTACCCAACGCTCTAACACACAAAGGACAGGTTCAATCGCTAGCCACACAAAAATATATAACAATTTTTTTACTAAAAATGTAGGTCAACTTTTCCCACATTGGGAGCAACTATCCAAACCACATGATAAAATTCTATCCAAACTAAGTCCCACCAGTTATCAACATAGTGTCAGGGTCAAATATATATATAAAGAACTTTTATAACCAGGACGTCATAATTTAAAAAAATAAGGATCAATTAATTAAATTTATTCATTTCATTTAAATTAAATAAGATAATGAATTTATTTTAGATAAAAAAATATAATAAATAAATTTGATTAGTTGGTCTTTACCTTTTAAAGTTACGACGTCTTTAATCTTTATAATAGAAGCACTATATATATACCAATAAAAAAAATTTAAAAACATCCTTTAGTAGTGTAACATGTGTCAAGGTCTGAGGCTAGTAGGACAAAAGTTTGGTGTATTTAGAGGGGTATACAGTGATGCTGCAAAGTTATTAGTATGAATAGAAAATGTGGAAGCAAAAAAAATTAACCACCGACACAACAAGAGCTTGGATTTCAGGAGTTGACGCGTGTACTCAGAAGTCCAGCGAAACACGTTCAAACGTACGGATACTCCTTTCAATAGGCAGATCCTTCAACTCTAAATTATAAATAATAATGTCAAGATCAAAGATTTTGTCTGCGTCAGAAATCAGCGGCATCGAGTCGGTTTTTTATTCTTTTAAAAAAAAAAAAAAATCTTAAAATGGTAACATTTTTAAAATAGTCTGTTTTACTACTTAGTATAATTGGTGTGGGACCTATGATCCCTAATTTCTCCAATTATCCAACAACCATGACAACCATGACAAGAAAGAGAATGATTCATTGCCTGCGGCCCTGACCAAGTGACCATTGAAGTTGAACATCTATGTTACGACACAGCGTTCGCTCATTTATCTTCATATGATTTTGACCTTCTCAAATGGTAGGTAGTGTTTTTAGGTTTAAACTAAAGACTTTAAATGTAGTTTGGTTGCAACTTGTCTACTACTAAAACAAGTATAATAGAAGAAGCACGTCAGATAAATAACTATAATGAAACAGTGATAGCGAAGGTCTACAATTTTTTTATTTGTTTGATTAAATCAAAAGTTCATTAGTTATAAATTGCAGGACTCTTTCCTTGAGAAAATGAAAACCAATTACATTGATTTGCACTGAGGGTTAACATCGAACAGTCAACCGCAAAAGTAAGTAGGGGGCTTGAGTTTTTCTTTTAAAATTATCATATTTAAATATGATGTAACAATTTAAATTTATGATATTATTTTAGAATAATTCTCTGTATTATCAAACATTGATATTTAATGGTGATTTGAATTTTCCCTCTAAAACTTCGGAACATGTCCTCTTAAAAAAATATAAATAATTTTGTTAACTATAATCATTAAGGTTTAATGTATCCCAAAAAAAAAAATCACTAGACTTAAATTTTGAAAATCCGTAGAATAGAGCATGCCAACTAAAACGACCATAAAACATAATAAAGGCACACATTTGGCAAAATCTCAAAAGGGCAGGCCACGGAAAGATTGAAAAAGTTAGTGCTTCCAGACAAAAATTCAATAATTCTCTTGGAAGTTTTTGATTTAATGTGATGGGGCCGTCCAATCACAATGCATCACAGCCCACACTTTATTGGCAGTGGCTGAGACACAGACATTAGATCCACGCCGTTGATGTTCATCTGATTCTGAAAAAAGAACTGTATATATGAGCGGCACTGGGGTCCCACACGGACATTTTTTGACGCATGGACGATTCTCAAAGGGTACCTGATTTGACGGAAATGTTGCTCGTATTTTACGGAATTTGCCACTGGATTCTATGCTATCTTTTTGTTTGAATTTTGTGATATGAATTTTGCCATATTGAATGTAATTGATGTCCACTTTACGGATAAGATTAGGGTTTTATTATGATGTATTGAGATTTAATATTATATATGAAATTCTAATATTCTTTTTTTAATTAATTACCCATACATCATAGATACTAGGTAATGTATACATTGCCAAACATTTGTTATTAAGGTCTCTGAAATATGGTTCAGAACTTGAGCTCCTAGAAATGGAAGAATAAACCCACATCATGTGGGAAAATTGCTCTTTACATTAGAGGACTGGTGAGCACTTAAACTCGGCACACTAAAGAGGAGGCGTGCCAAGTGGGGGTTCCTCCACCAAGGCAATCATCTTAGCAAATTCTAATAGTTATTTTTATGATATTTAAAAAAGTATTTGCATTCACATGTTGATAAGGTGTGTGACAAAATTCAAATTGTCTATCATACACGTGAAAAAAAAAATGTATACAATATATATATGCTAATTACTATCAGATCTAAAAACTTAAACTTATAAAAAATAACGCAATTATAATATTTAACATTCGAGATTGACACGTCACAATAAATATGATATTTTTACAAATTGATGTGTATTAACATATTTATGAATTATTATAGTGTTATTGATGCTTCTATGTAATTTGTCATGGAATTGGTAGTTCTAGAGAGAGTTAAGGTCTTTATGATGGTGTGGAGCAGTGGGGGCAGTTCGTAGCAAATGGCGGTCTCACAACTTTTATGAAAATGAGTTTTCAATAATGCCCTTTCATCATTTATCAAGTTGATATATACAACTTTGTTATATGAGAAAATTTTTCATGTGAGTATCTCATCGCTGATGTGATATAACGGATAATAAAATAATATAATTTTTTTTTCTCTTCTTTTTTTCATTAGTATTTTCTTTTTCTCTTATCTTTTTCATTGGTCCGTCTCATCATATTAGTGAGACAGTTTTTTAAAAGATTTTTTCTTATTATAAACATATGATCTATTTCATTTAAGATATGGATGCGAATGATAAATAATAATAATGATAATGATAATAATAACTACAACTTAACTTCCTGAAAAAAATACAGATAATTTGTTTTATGTTTTACTAAAAAAACTTAAAATTTTAACTTAAAAATGACTTTAGCATTTATCCATATATTTTCACTCAATTCAATAATATGAAAAATGAATAAATTCAGTTAAAGTCACTTTTTTATGCCAATGTTTTTAGTTAGCCAATGTTTTTTTCTTTATTATTTTTTCCTTAAAAGCTAGTTAGCCAATGTTTATTAATAAAAATAAATAAACAAGTCATCCACAAACTATCGTAGAAGAGTTATAATGATCAAAACTCCTTATAAATGCCTACACAAACAAAAATAGTGCTCTAGTTTAACTCATTTTTTAAATAACATTTTTTCGTAATAAACATATAAATAACTTACATGTTCATGTTGTTGAACACTTTTTCACTACTATAAAAATGAAATGGTTATTACTGTCAAATGCGATCTAGTGATAAAAAAAATGTTTATTTAGTCTGATAGACTTCAAGTTCCAATCTCGGTTTAAATAAAAAATAAAAATAAAACTAGTTCAATCGACATCAAGTAAAAGTCAGATTTGATCCAATAAGAAACTTAAATCACTAACTCTTATTTGAGTTGGCTGTGTTCCTTCACCTTTATCCTGATAATGTGAGTTCCGATCCCACCTTAAACCTTATTCATTACAGTGCAAATACAAGAAACCCGTCCTGTATCAAATCACAAATGAAAACCAAACCCTCCATCATTTTGTATACTATATATATCAATCATATACTTATAGCCAAATGCAAAACGATATAAAAATGTACTGTAATAATTATATCTTTTGTTATTCTATTTTGGTTTCATCTCAATTGATTTGTCATTAATCAATTTGAATTACTGCTATTAATAATTACGATTTATACTATATTGACTTAAAATCTTTTTATTTGATTCGGTGACTCTAGATCTATAATTTATCTTCTCTTAATAAAACAATGGTAAGGAAGAGTATTTGAATTAAAAGTAAATGATAATTTCTTAAAGGAAAAGTAAACTGATAAATAGATAAGAAATCAAAATTTTAAATAACAAATTTAACTTAAGATAACCTAATCTCATAATTAAAATTTGAACTCCTACATGCTTTATTATTTAATTATATTCTTCTATAGATAATGTTGCAAGAAATATTAGTCACTAGCATTCCAAAATTGATCACAATCTTCTATATGTTTTCTTTTTCTTTTTTTTTTTTTTAGTACACAATCTTCAAGTCGTTAATTTGAAAAACAAAAAAAAAAAAAAAATCAAATTCTTAATTTGTTATGATGTATCTACTTTTTACATTTCATTTTTTTCTTTTAATCTTTAAATGTTTGTTTTTCCTTCTCCAAGTCTCTCACCTTTTAATTTTATAATTTCTATCTAATTAAAGAATTTGGATAATCTCCTATTTCCAATGTTGAAATATTATCGAAGTCCATTTCAAAAAAACAAAAAAAAAAAAAGAAAAAGAAATATCATCGAAATCTGTGTTCTATCTTTTCATTTTTTTTTAATTTTATTATTTTTAAGCAAAAAAATAAAACTATTCCTAAATTAAGGACTCTTATTAATATATATATATATATATGTTTATTACTATCAGATTCAAAAACTTAAACTTATAAAACATGACGCAACTACAATATTTATTACTAGAGGTTGACACATCACAATAAATATGATATTTTTACAAATTGATGTGTATTAAGATATTTATGAATTATTATAGTGTTATTGATGTTTCTATGTAATTTGATATGGAATTGGTAGTTGTAGAGAGAGTTAAGGTCTTTATGATGGTGTGGAGCAGTGGGGGCAATTCGTAGCAAATGGCGGTCTCACAACTTTTATGAAAATGAGTTTTCAATAATGCCCTTTTCTTCATTTATCAAGTTGATATATAAAACTTTGTTATATAAGAAAATTTTTCATATGAATATCTCATCGTTGATGTGGTGAGACGGATCATGAAATAGTATCATTTCTTTTTTTCATTAGTCTTTATTTTTTTCTTATCTTTTCCATTGGTCCATCTCATCATATTAGTAAGACAATCTTTTGAAAGATTTTTTTTTTATTATAAACATATAATCTATTTCTTTTAAGATATGGATGCGAATGATAAATAATAATAATGATAATGATAATAACAACAACTTAGCTTCCTTATAAAAAATACAGACAATTTGTTTTATGTTTTACTAAAAAAACTTAAAATTTTAACTTAAAAATGACTTCAACATTTATCTATATATTTTCACTCAATTCAATTATATGAAAAATGAATACATTCAGTTAAAGTCACTTTTTTATGCCAATGTTTTTAGTTAGCCAATGTTTTTTTCTTTATTATTTTTTCCTTAAAAGCTAGTTAGCCAATGTTTATTAAAAAAAAAAAAAACAAATCATCCACAAACTATCGTAGAAGAGTTATAATGATCAAAACTCCTTATAAATGCCTACACAAACAAAAATAGTGCTCTAGTTTAACTCATTTTTTAAATAACATTTTTTCATAATAAACATATAAATAACTTACATGTTCATATTGTTGAACACTTTTTCACTACTATAAAAATGAAATGGTTATTACTGTCAAATGCGATCTAGTGACAAAAAAACGTTTATTTAGTCTGATAGAGTTCAAGTTCCAATCTTGGTTTAAATAAAAAATAAAAATAAAACTAGTTCAATCGACATCAAGTAAGAGTCAGATTTGATCCAATAAGAAATTTAAATCACTAACTCTTATTTGAGTTGGTTGTGTTCCTTCACCTTTATCCTGATAATGTGAGTTCCAATCCCACCTTAAGCCTTATTCATTACAATGCAAATACAAGAAACCCGTCCTGTATCAAATCACAAATGAAAACCAAACCCTCCATCATTGTGTATACTATATATATCAATCATATACTTATAGCCAAATGCAAAACGATATAAAAATGTACTGTAGTAGTTATATCTTTTGTTATTCTATTTTGGTTTCATCTCAATTGATTTGTCATTAATCAATTTGAATTACTGCTATTAATAATTACGATTTATACTATACTGACTTAAAATCTTTTTATTTGAATTGGTGACTCTAGATCTATAATTTATCTTCTCTTAATAAAACAATGGTAAGGAAGAGAATTTGAATTAAAAGTAAATGATAATTTCTTAAAGGAAAAGTAAACTGATAAATAGATAAGAAATCAAAATTTTAAATAACAAATTTAACTTAAGATAACCTAATCTCATAATTAAAATTTGAACTCCTACATGCTTTATTACTTAATTATATTCTTCTATAGATAATGTTGCAAGAAATATTAGTCACTAGCATTCCAAAATTGATCACAATCTTCTATATGTTTTCTTTTTCTTTTTTTTTTTTTAGTACACAATCTTCAAGTCGTTAATTTGAAAAACAAAAAAAAAAAAAAAAAATCAAATTCTTAATTTGTTATGATGTATCTACTTTTTACATTTCATTTTTTTCTTTTAATCTTTAAATGTTTGTTTTTCCTTCTCCAAGTCTCTCACCTTTTAATTTTATAATTTCTATCTAATTAAAGAATTTGGATAATCTCCTATTTCCAATGTTGAAATATTATCGAAGTCCATTTCAAAAAAACAAAAAAAAAAAAAGAAAAAGAAATATCATCGAAATCTGTGTTCTATCTTTTCATTTTTTTTTAATTTTATTATTTTTAAGCAAAAAAATAAAACTATTCCTAAATTAAGGACTCTTATTATTTTTGTCCATTTTTAATAATTTTATTATTTTTAACACCACATGATAAAGACACACTTAAACTAATATAAATTTTACATCCATGCCATTTTCAAGAAAATTGAAAAACAATTAGAAACAAAACTCTATTACCGATGGACTTCCCCTCAGGTAGGAATGCTCCATCTCTTATGATCTCTTGCAAGATTTGGCAAGTGGGAGAGAAGATGATTTTTTCTTTAATTTTGCAGTTTAAAATGGTAGAAAGATTTTTCAATCCTTACAGATATTTGTTGCTAAAAATAATCAATTAGTGAAAGTGTAACTAAAAATAGTAGTGGAAGTGGACAGATTTAATGAATCTCATGAAAAATGGTGAGTGTGGAATATTTTCCCTTATTTTTAGGTGTACTGCATTGTCCTTTAACTAATTTGTGCCGTAATTATAACGAATTTAATAAAAAGTATAAATTTTCTTTTTTAATCTTTATTTACAAAAATACTTGGATATCATTTGACGAATCAACCAAAAATTACCTACATAAAATGTTTTATAACAAATGAGAAAGAAAAGGAGTAGGAATATAATTATTGGAAATTCCGAATTCTCCACTAATTTTTTTGTTTGACATAGCGCATATTATAGTACATTTATCATTGTCGACTCTCCTAATTAAGACACTAATGTACATTTCGGATCTAGACTCCTAAAAATGAGATAAACAATCGAAACGAGCTCCCAGAAGGGGGAGAGACGACCCACAAGATGTGGAAAAATCGCCCATAAACCTAAGTGAAAAGATGCAATTCGAACCTTAGACCAAGTTCAAGAGGAGCAACGTTCAAAGTAGTAGGCACTATTGTACCGCACCATCAACTGTAATTTTCCACTAAA
This sequence comes from Nephelium lappaceum, assembly GCA_021234005.1. Classification (NCBI taxonomy): domain Eukaryota; kingdom Viridiplantae; phylum Streptophyta; class Magnoliopsida; order Sapindales; family Sapindaceae; genus Nephelium; species Nephelium lappaceum. The sequence goes on from CM038011.1 coordinate 9,176,318, forward strand.
GTTAATTTTTTGTCTTCTCTGTTAATGATAACATTTTAAAATCTATTATGGTTTCCTATCTTTTTTTCTTCATTCTAAAATTGAAACTATTCTTTGGGCCGGGGTTTAATATCTAAGGCTATATACTCTAGTCCAATGTGATATGATACTAAATAGTTCTTTTTAATTTGACAATAATTCAACTTCAAAAATGTCTATACCACTTGTGGTATTTGAAAAAAAAAAAAAAAAAAAAGAAAAGAAAAAAGCTAAACTACGTTGTGCTTAAAAAAAGTTGATCAAGGTTAGATTTTGTAACTTACATTAGATGATGTGGTATATAAGTAATAAGCAACACATTATAAATAATTTAGACAGTGTAACCCTATTCATGATTGATCTTTATATTTAACTGCATAGTTAGATAAGTTGGATTATTCGTGATTCATCTATATATTTAATTTCATGCTTAGATAAGTTAAATTATATTATATAATATGAAATTATATGTGATTATGTATATTCATGTCAAGGGTCGTTCTCTAGTTAGAATGATATTAAAAATCGATTTGGAATTAATTTATTCCTATGACTAGAAATCATATTCTCACTAATAAAAATCAAATTTTTATCGACAAGATTGATAGTTTTGACTGCAAATTCTTCTTTCATATCACGCATGTGATAACTATTTTTAATAGCAAATGTTCAAAACGAGTTAAACTGTTAAAGCACCCTTGAGAGCATGTCGAAGTATTCGGCGTTATGGATTCCAATAATGTGTGAAATTAAGAATAATAAATGAATACTACTATACTTTTTAGAAATACAAAACTATGTGAAATTAAGAATAATAAATATTTTTAAAAAATTTATCAAAAATTTTATCCAAATAATATGACATATTAAGTTATAGCAACTATATTAATTTAGGATGAATTAGATAAGATTAATGACATTTGTTTTTTTTTCTTTTTTTCATATTACAATTACCTATACAACCGAGAAGACCTCAAAAATCAAGACTTTAAGGAATTATCCAAAACGCAACATTATTTTAACTTTACTTCCGACTAAATGAGAAAGAGAGATTCATAGTAAAATAAGAGAACTATTATCCAATTAAAGGAACTTAAATGTAAGTTACCCACATATAGATGGCTAAACTGAAATTTTTCATATTATAAACATTGCTAATTGAACTGCAATTTTGTTTTATGAAAAAACACCGGACGTGCTTGACTACCGTCGTCATGCAACTTGTAAGGACTGTTGATGTTTATTAGGCTTAATTACAAAACACTACCATCACATTCAATGCATTATAACTTTGGGGGGTTTTGTTAGGTGCAGAAAACACGCAGTCACTAACAACTATCCCATTCGTTGACACGTGCCAACTTAATTGCATCATTAAAATTCAACCAGTCACATGGCAGCATATGGCAGTGGCATTTTTGCTATTTATCTCAAACATGAAGGTCATCTTTCTCAAACCTCTTAACTAGATCTTCCTTATCAATCCTACAAAACCAACCAAGGTGTAGACATGTTCTCGGTTTTGCTTCTCTCTCTCTTTCACACAAGAGTCCTCTTTTTACAGGCCTCAGTAACAGTCACATTTTCATAATTTCTCTCTCTCTCTCTCTCTCATCCACGAACACAGAAGGAAACAAAGCAAAAAGTAGGAGGAGAAGGAGAAAAAGCAAGCATGGCAGAGGCCACCAAGCAGCACCTCTCCATCTCTCTCTCTCATCCACGAACACAAAAGGAAACAAAGCAAAAAGTAGGAGGAGAAGGAGAAAAAGCAAGCATGGCAGAGGCCACCAAGCAGCACCTCTCGGTCAATGGAGGAACTCTCGTAACAGACCTCAGGGGCCTCTTCACTGTTTTCAGAACCAGAAGAAGTATGGCTTTTGCATATGGCTTCATGTTTGCTTTTGTTGCTTTCACCGCTTTTGTGGCTTTCAACCCTTCTTCAAACTCTTCTTCTCTTTGGTTCACAAGCATCTTCAGCACTAGTGCTTCCACTTCTACAAGCCCTCCAACTCCACTATCTTCTGCTCCTAGTGGATCTCATTTTTCCTCTGTTTTCTCTTACTTCTTCCCCAACAACTCTTCCTCCTCTCCTCCTTCTCCAAAACAACATAATATGTCTTCTTCTTTGCCTCCTCGAACCAACACCACCAGATCTAGCAACACATCCCCTCACTCTCTTCATATAAAGCCACAATCACCAAGTACAAGTAACCGTACTCAAAACATAGATAATTCTGATAAAGCTAAAATTTTGCATGCAAATAACACCACCATTCTCAAGGATAACTCATCCAAACTAAACAAAACCACACAAACTCTTGATAAAGCACAAGCTTTGAAGCCAAACCAGACTAGTAGCACAACTTTCAAACCACCCATCACGGCCTATCAAAGCACAAACACAACTTCTTTGGTAAAAGAAAATGGTGGGAAAGTAGTAGCAGAGAAGGGATTGAAATCCAACCACACGGCTTCGCTGTCAAAGAAACAGAGTGGTGCGGCAAATACAGGGATATTGGCGAAGCAGGGGATGAAGAATTTGATGGAGACATTAATGAACTGTGATCTGTTTGATGGAGAATGGATTTATGATGATTCGTATCCGCTTTATAAACCGGGTTCTTGTTCTTTCATTGATGAGCAGTTTAGTTGTGTTCATAATGGTAGGCCTGATAGAGATTATCAGAAAATGAAGTGGAAGCCTAAAGGCTGCACTTTGCCCAGGTATGCATTGCAGCATCTTTTGCGTGTTTGTTGTTTCTAATGCTACTCTTCTTTTGCTTGATTTGGAAATTTAATCTTGGTTGATTAATTAGTATGCTTTTCGTGATCATCATATTCTGTTTCCATTTTGCAGTAATTGAAGTAATAAGTTAAAAGTTTCTTGGACATTAGGCAGTGCTGTCAATCATTTGGTTTGATTAATTTCTTCGTTATTACATTACTGAAATTAAGTTGGATGGATGGTTGCATTTAGGTTGGATGGGGTTCATATGCTGCATCTGTTGAGAGGAAAACGACTTGTCTTTGTTGGTGACTCCTTGAATAGGAATATGTGGGAATCTCTGGTTTGCTTCCTTAAAGGCTCAGCTAAAGATCCAAGCAAGGTTTTTGAAGCTAATGGAAGACATCATTTTCGTGGAGAAGCTTCATACTCTTTTATATTCAAAGTAGGTTGTTGATTTATTTGACTTTTCTTTTGTACACTCTAATTATTTAGTGAAATTACTCACTCTCTTCTTATGGATGATGGATAGGATTACAACTGCTCTGTGGAGTTCTTCGTATCTCCTTTCTTGGTTCAAGAATGGGAAATGCCGGACAAAAATGGAATGAAGAAGGAGACACTTAGGCTTGATTTAGTAGGAAGATCCTCTGATCAATATAAAGATGCAGATATCATCATCTTCAACACCGGACACTGGTGGACTCATGAGAAAACTTCCAAAGGGTATTTTCATCGTTACTTTGATCCTAATTGTTGCTGTCATTGTCATTAATCATTATTCTCATGACTAGAATTTTTACTGTAATCCAATTCATGATCAGAGGAAACTAAAAATCACAATGGAAATTTGCAGGAAAGACTATTACCAAGAGGGTAGCCATGTATATGGTGAACTGAATGTTCTTGAGGCATTTCGAAAAGCTTTAACAACATGGGCTAGATGGGTTGATGCCAGTGTCAATCCTAAGAAATCCATGGTTTTCTTCAGAGGTTATTCTGCTTCCCATTTCAGGTGAATTGAAAGTGAAATTGCATCAAATTTTGTTCTATATCTCTGTTTGTTTCCTCCTATTATTTTGCGCCAACCTTTCTGTCTTGTTTTTTGGAATGTCACATCTATATGTATTATCACAAACAAATAATATCTATTTGGATTTCCCTTTAATGTTCCATGAAACTGTGTCTGATATTCAGCATCCCTGAAGCTCAAAACAATAATAATAGTGGTTTTCCTCATTGTATTAAAAAAGTGTTGTTCTTGTCTTTATTCAGTGGCGGACAGTGGAATTCAGGAGGTGCATGTGATAGTGAGACTGAACCGATCAAGAACGAGACATACCTATCAGCATACCCACCAAAAATGCTAGTGTTGGAGAAAGTTCTTAGAAATATGAAAAACCATGTGACCTACCTAAATATCACAAGATTGACTGATTTTCGCAAGGACGGTCACCCATCTATCTATCGGAAGCAAAATCTATCGGCTGAGGAAAGAAGATCGCCTTTAAGGTACCAGGATTGTAGCCATTGGTGCCTTCCTGGTGTGCCTGACGCTTGGAATGAGCTCTTTTATGCTGAGCTTCTGATAAAAGAAAACAAGATGGTGCAACATCATCAAAATCAGAAGAGATATAGGTAAACATGAATGATCCTCCAAACTTAAGAAGCCTCGTTCATATTTGATTAATGATAAGTAGAAATCATACAAATGCCATATAGCTTTTTGGTTTTTACCTTTTGGAATTGTAGAAACAAACAAGCTTCTACAATGTTATTACATTTTCTCTATAAATTATGAGAAAAACAAGTGATAGCAAAACCCAAAAAAAAAAAGGGGCCAATATTAGTATTGGAGAGATCAAATGATGCTCTAATGCTCCTATTTGTCTATATGCACGCGAGAGAGCGATAGATGATAGAAAAGGAGAGGGAGGGATATTATCATTTGATCGAAATTTTTATGGTCGGAAATCTCTCCTTAGATTGCCGTTTCGTGTTCTTATAACATTAAAGGCATTGAGGATTGTAAATCTTTATTATTTAGTTAATTTTTTACTTATCGATAATAAAATTCCGTGTTGTAGTTATTCATTATCATGTTTGCACTGTTTGATGTGTCTTGTGTTGTCGATGCTCAGTTTTGTTAGTGTTTGTTTGAAGTTGGAGAACTTCGTTAGCGTTTGTTAGTGTTTGTGTAATTATTCTAACTTGCATGATGTTTTGTTGCTTGAAATTGAAGTTTTCTTTAAGCTTTGTAGAACTTTGTAGTCAAAATCTTATTTGAAAGATGAACCTACTAAATTGCTTCTTTTCATGAACATTATTATATTTAAAGCATTTGGTTAGGTTTGAACACTTCGATCGTTAGTTGTCTCGCATGGTCACATGGGATGTTTGACCATTAATCAGATATTTTAATAAAACTTTGTTTTCTCGCATGGTCCGTGTTATTGATTGCCATCTTTTGTACAAATAAAATTCTTGGATGTATCTCTTGTTAATCACCATTACCGATTGCCATTGTCTTGTACTTGTTTTTGTTTCTTAAGCAATGTATGAATACAGCAGGCGCACTTATTACTTTTGAATGACTAAGTACATTTGTCTTGCCATCTCTGTTTTATATATTTTTATGGAGGTACTAGAAATTATTATACGAAGATTGTTTGTTCTCGTATAATTTCTGCCCCTATTCAATAAATATAAATTTTTAATAATGTTAGGGAACACCAAACATTGTATCATAGACCATCCTCTCCTAGCACAGCAAGGTTGTGCATCTCCCTACTCATCTTAAAGGTGGGAGTTCAAGACCAATTGCTCAGTCTCTACCCACCTTAAATGCTACTAAACGTATTTTATAAGCTTTATATGGTAGGTTTTTTTTTAAAAAAAAAAAAAAAAGAAAAGAAAAAAAGTTTGAAGGATAGTTTTCGTACAAAAAAGAATAAACATTGTCTCCCAACTTTTGGATTCTAAGGTGTCAAATTTAATTAAAGTGAGATGATATCATAATTATAACATATGTATACATGTAATATAAATGTAGTTCCTGAGGTCAAATTTTACCTTGTGTTAATAATTGAAGTTCATAAATGAACCTCCCATCAGAAATAGAGCAGGTCTTTTTGTTTTAAAAAAAAATAAAATTATAAATTTGTATTTGTAGAAATCTGCTTTCATTAAAATATCATTATCTAAGAAGAGACCTAGGTGGGTATGTGTTTTTCCTTATCCTATTGTATCTGAAAAGTATCCATAGCTTTGATGGTTGAAACTTGAAACTGAAATTGTTCTCTATCCTGTTATCTGTACTGTTAATCTCCTATTTTTATGGTTTATAAGCTCATTTAAACTAATACATCTGTTTAGATGTGATCTTGATCATGATAAAACTGCAAAAACTAGTACTTTGGATCCCATCTGTCTTGTTTTTGAATTTTAAGTGATATACTTAAGGTTCAATCTTTGCCTGTTTCTCAAGTCAGAAACTAACTAATTTATTAAGTGTTTTTATTTATAAAACTAGTCGAAGCAATCTATATCACATATACATATATAAAGTGTTAAAAAATGTTGAGGTGATCAAACAATAAACTATATTTTCAAGGCACCAATAATGTGATTAAGCCAAGCCATAAAAAGGCGAATCTATAATCTACCTTATTCACAATAAATTATTTATAAATAATAATAATAATAATAAAGAAAAATTTGAATTCTATTGAAGACGTGAACTTTTGAGTTATTGGATAACTTTATCTAAACTAATAAGAAAGCAAAATCTTACAATTAAATATATTAATATGGAAACTTTGACTTTCTAAATTGTAGTTTAGGCATTCAATAAGAGCTTAATAACATGAAGTCACTTATTCACTCATAGCTGAAGTGCTTCATATTCGTGATAAAGATTCAAATTGCATCATATGTTTGCAAGTATAGATTTCTTTCAATGTTATGATCTTAGATTTTTGGCTTGTAATATTTAATTTCGGCGTATCTTCACAAATTTAACAAAATAGGTAATTGCCGACCCCTTAGCATGCTCTGATTATACCACATTTTATTCTAAACCTGTCCTTATGTGCAATACTTTGCTTTAAAAAACTGTTAACTAAACCCATCCTTAACGTGTATTACTTTGTTTTAAAATTGTCAAGTAATGTTGTGATGAAAACAAAATTGTACATTTTGAAAAATTTGAAAAGGGGGTCTTCAAAGTATTTAAGACAAGGTGCCAACAACAACACTGCTCATGTACATTCTTATGAGCTGTCAACAGTTTGTAGTAATCCACGAGACCCAAGTTAGCATTACCCAGACCAGTGAACGGGGCTATCACCATTTGGGCCACATTTGTACCTCGGTAGATCCATTTATTTCTCTGGTCCTCAATTAACTAGTTGAAGTTTGGAGTTGCTGACAGAAGACATAACTGACATTTCCAATCATGACCAATGTACAACCTTGACTTCAATCTGAACTTTTATTGTTAAAAATGTTAATGAGTATAGATTTCAATCCATTAAATATCATTACCTTGTAACTAAGGAGTATTGACTGATCCAATGGAAGACGCAGTAAAAGTTTAGAATTAGGAACTTGCTTTTATTTCAAAATAATTCTATAAGACCATTTATATAAAAGCAGTACAAATTATAACTTGCCGTTCTTTCAAACAATACTATAGGCACCAAATGAGGAAAAATTCTGTAAGACTACTTATATATGACTTTCAGTTTCGATACATTTGTTTGCAATTAGTAGTAGGGTACCAATGTTATCATGTATATAACTTATTTCTACGTCCAAAACGATAAGTACTCACTGTAGAATATGAAAAAAAAATTAAAAAAAAAAAACATTACTATAAACACACAAAAAATATCAAATATAAACCAAAACTTCAAAATCCTAGCGACCAATGCAGTGATGCCAAACCAATGACCATCACAGGATCACTTCAAACGACTTGAGAACCAAAGTAATAACAAAAGAAAAGGGCATTTAACTTTCATGATTCTATGGTCAAAGGCTCTCCTTTCATATCTTCTTCATCAGAAGTTGTATCCTTCATATCTTCTCAATCACAAAATATAGAAAAAGATATTTTTACATGATTCTATTGTAATTGTAATTAAGGATATAGTTATTATCTTTCTACACTTCATTTTTTATTTTTTTAATGATAATTTTAACCTAAATTAAAATTATTGTGAAGGTTAAAAATGATTCTAAAAGCATAGACTCCAAACCAATTTTTATAACACATTTTATTCTTTTCCTCTTTTTCCAATCACAAATTCTAAAATATTTTTTTTTTTTTTTTTAATTTTCAATATTTTAAATTTTTTATTTCAAAGAGATGGAAAATAATAAGTGTGCAATCAATTGAAAACTTCGAAATAATGGATAATTATTTGCAACAATGTTCTAATAAGAAAGAAGAAATAAGTTTTCAATTAATTTTAAACTTGCAGTTTTTTTGTTTGTTGAACATTAAAATTTTTAAGTTTTATGTTGTGTGAAATTTTATTGGATATTGTTCATATTAATTTCTCTAAAATTGAAGTTGTTGATTTATGCATGTATGGTAATATCGGAAATTTATTAAATAATTTCCATAAAAAAATACATCAAAATTAGTACTGAGTATATTAAAATAAAATAAAGTGTATTTAAATGTTTACTTCTTTAAATGAAATGTCTTTATAAATAGAAGCAGCTAAAGATAAAAAAATATAATTTTGGAATCAAATATAGGATCTTTATAATTCTTTTAGTTTTTAATTTTTAGAAAATACTGTCTTCAGAAAAAAAACTGTTGAAAGAATATCCCTACTATATTAGTAGTAATTTTGTTCATCCATTTATAAATGATAAAGAGTCATAAATCATCAAATTCTTTAAAACTTAAGTAAACAGTAACAAAGGATTCGGGTTCATCGCAACCACCCAGCATTTGGTTCTCATTTTGCAGACAATTTATACAGAGAAGATATTATTCATTAGAGGAACTAAATAATTGCAATATATAAATGAAAAATTCTAATGGAAAGAGAGGTGGGTAAATTGCGATTGCAATCTCTAATATTGTTTTATTTTTGTGTCTTACTGGGGAGGTTAGAAGAAGGCATCTAGGATCTGTATATTAATAGTGAAAGCACAAATCATGGGAGGGACGACATTTAAAATTGGTGGTTGAACTATCCTTTTACTAATTAATGTGACTAATCAACTAATTAATATCATTCTTTCCCTTAATTGAACTTTTAAACGCTACATGACTCCCTTAATTGAACTTTTAAACACTACATGACTAGCATATTATTACACTTCTAATCACCGATAGTATTATTTTTTCCAATTTAGTACTTATTATGTTTTTAGCCTTCATCTAGATTTTCTAAGATTCATTTAATAGTGTTTGAGTAAAAATTCAAATCAATAGAAAATTCACATCCCATTATTCATGCCTGAGCCAATAACATATATAGAATACCAACACCCAATATCGGAACATGAATTTTAGTTTTTGTTACTTTGTAATTTTTTCCCTCAATAAAATGCTCATTTTGAATCTTAAAGAAGATATCATTAACCTATCTTTATCTCATTAAGTAACTGAAATCGATTTAAGCCATGAAACAAACCGCAAACAGAAAATGAAAGCAAAAATATGATAATTAATTACATAAAATTCCTGCACAGTTTTTATCAATGTTGCACGTAATAATATTCTAATTATTTTGACTTAAATCTATATTTGAAGATTAGTTAAGAGTATCACTCAAACATAGGATATGTAATCTTCATATGCAAGTAATTGAAATTGAAATTCCATCGTCAAACAGAAAATATAAAAATATAATGCGGATCTTTGAACAAAAAATTCTTCCACTTAATTTCTGATATAAAGGTTAGTCAACAAAACATATATTAACTCTTGTAATTTCTCTCCCTTTCCCATTACAAGAAACTTCTAATACTAGAGAAATAACGAAGAAAATCTTCAAGCCAAAAATATACAGATAATGGAAATAAGGGAGTAGTACACATTTGTTTTGAAAAGCATTTAATTAAATAAATATCTTGTCAGTCATTGATTATTGTTCATGAACCGGATTGAGAGGCTTGAGACTGGGACATGCTTGGTTGCACTTGCACATGAGCAAATGGGTACACCCTAGGCTTAGCTACTTGTAAGGGAATAGCATTATTGGCGGCGGCGGCGGTGGTTGTGGCGGCGGAAGAAGTGGTGGTGGTGGCAACGCGCTCACAAGAAGGGCACATGGTGAGAGTAGTGGCAGGTAGTTGCATGTAGAAAGGTTGAGAAGTCTTTAAAGCTCTTAATTCTTGCAGTTCCTTTTGTAACCTCCTGTTCTCTTCTGTCAGCGTCTCACAACATCTCTTTAAATACTCACAATCTACTTCTGTCTGCTTCAACTTTGTCCTGTTCAATATTTTTTCAATTCTTCTCATCATTATTCCTCTCAAATAATTCAAATAAAATGGGGAAAAAAAATCAAACAATTATTGAAAAGAACAAACCAGCATATCTAACATTCCTAGCTACAGAAGGTTAAAAAAAAAAAAAAATTCAAACACAAAGGAAGTGCAATAAATGAAGCAACTATGCACCGTTGGATATTATCATGAATAATAATAATAGATCAAGTGATGATAAATAGTAACAATAAAAATAAGTACCTTGCTCTTCTGTTTTGGAACCACACTTCTACTTGTCTTGGACGAAGATTCAATTGTTTGGCCAAAGCAAGTTTTTGTTTCTGCAAAATTTTCGAGTATAAATATGTTAACCATCAATATATGCTTTTTAAAAATAAAAATGTTAATACTAATAATAATTAGATATGGACTTACAGGATTTAGAGTGTTGTGTTCTTTGAAGCTTTCTTCAAGAAACGCAGACTGTTCTTTAGAGAGCCTGAGTTTCTTCCGAGTCAATCCGTTTTCCTCATCATCGCTGGCTCTTGAACTAGCTCTCTCGAGACTATGAGAAATCTCAACCTCAAAGTCTCTTTTGGTTCTACTGGTAGTACTTGCATTATTTCTAATGCAGAAGTCCATCTGGAAAGAGGACACCACACTGTTGGGAGAAGAAGAGAGTGCTGTGCAATCATCAGCCTCCGCCGCCAACGGAAACCGGTTCACATCTAAACCTTTTCCTCCTGACCCACCACTTGAACCCGGTTGATGATCAGACGCCACCACTGCACAACCATCATAAAATATATATCAAAATCAGATCGCTAGTTGGTTTACATAAACAAGGAAGAGAAGAAGAGAGCATATATATATATATATGTTATTACAGTGATCAGTGAGCCATGGAAAGCGAAGCTGTGAAGAAGACTGATGAGTACGAGGAACAGGTGAAAAAGGAAGAAGATCGAGCTGAACAGGAGGATCCGATGAAACCCTTTTATCATCTCCTCTCTCATCTTGTGTTCTTCCATGAGTACCCATGCAAAACCCTAAATCTTTGCTTGTCAACTTGGGAGACTTGTCAAGAAACGAAGAAAACGGCTTTGACGCATCGCCTAGGCTCAAAGCTAACTCCATTTTCTCTTTGTTTGGGGTTTGAGAATGTGTTGGATTGGTTTGGTTGATCGATGATATAAACAAGTACTGGAAGAAAGAAGACTAGTAAAACTGAGACTTTAAACAAAATGAAATCCGAATTCAAAATCTTATAATTAAAAGCACACACAAACACAGCCCACCTAGCCTTTTTATTAATGGATTTTCCCCTTGTGCGAGTGAATTAGATTGACCGACAAAACCAGGTTGACAAACGCACGTGAATCTATATAAATATACACTGGTTCATACACGAGAGAGAGAGAGAGAGAGAGAGAGAGATGAGGAACCCATTTGCCTTGTAGTACCTGATAAAAGGTTGCCTACGCGAAAGGTTTTCTTTTCTGTAACAAGTCAAAAATTATTCAAATTCTTTTCTTATTATATATTATAATCGCCAATGTGCTATCTTTGATTACTTCAACCACAACAGCATATCTCTCTTTATAAATCCTTGCCAACGCTTTTCCACTACAAAATCACTTGTTTAATAGCCTGATTAGTGTGGAACTATTCTATTAATTAATTGTGATTATTACCTGGCCAATGTTACTAAATTATTATGCTTACCAAACCAGGGCCACATCATAATGATCACCTTCATCATCATAATCATAATATCATCAGAAAATCATCACTCATCTTACGGCCCAGATCCTCCAGTGAAATTTTGCGATATTTTCATTTTTCTTTTCCATTGATTGACTGTTTTACTTATAATTATCATCATCATATGAGAAGTGATTAATGTGTTTCTTACCAAACACAATTATTTGCCTCCCACTGTATATGTTTTGTTCGTTTCAAATGATGACCAATTAATCAAAGTGTATGCAGTTTCCAACTTATTCAACATATAATTAATTTTTTTTTTTTAAAAAAAAAAAAGTGACGCAATTGCAATTCTAATGGAATGGACTCGGTTATGGTTTAGACCGCTGACTCAACAACCAGAACCAAACGGTGCACTTTTAACACACCAACATAAAAAATTAAAACTAGGGGTTTATTTTTTCTTAATGGTTATATATAAATATAATTATGATTTGTGAACATAGAAAACAATTGGCAAGAACAATGTGATTTGACCAGAATTGTAACATTAATTATGTTTTACATAGGCAGACAAAGAGACCACGGTTATTCCAAGGAAAGTTATATTTGTATTAATATAAGGGGTAATGTTGTTTTATAGATGTGATTTAAGGAAATTAGGGTGTGGTAGCGTAGGCATGAATAAAAAAACCCAGAAATGGGTATCCAATGGAGTGTTAATTGGGATAAAAATGAAGTTGGGGAGGTGGTCCCTCGCGCGTGGGGAAGTGGTAATTAAAAAAAAACACATCTAGAGGATGTGACCAGGTCAGATATGTCATGCTTTTGGGATCATTGCAATAATTGAAGTCATGCAGGCTTTAATGATAAGTTGAAGAGAGAGATCTGAATGAATTATTGGGTGGGACCATCGTAACCATCACTCGCTTAAACGATATGAAACTAGTTTACAACTGGTGCGATGAAAATAATATTAAAAAAAAAATTAATGAAAACAAAAAAAAAAAATCATTGGCTGGTATCATCATATTCACATCAATAAATTCGATGAAGATATTTTTCTTAATAAAACTTCAAGTATCACCACCACCAACTACTGCTGTTTCTCGTTTGCTCTCTTTTATCACCATCCATCTTCATTTACAAATTATACTTTAGACTACCGCAAACAAACGCATGTCGCATTTTTAGGAATTATTATACCAATCATTATACTTTTTTTTTTTTTATTGGCTTTTATCATTAAATTTTTTTTTTTGAATGCATGAAAGGCCACATTATATGATTCTGTAACATTTTCATTCAATACTTGCTCCTTTTCCCTTCAATTTTTAAATATATATTAAAGGGAAGAATTCCAAAAACAGTCCTATAAAATTTGACTTCAGTATTAAAATTAAGTTTAAATACAAATGAAGGAGGTTTTTGGCTAACTAGCATGAGCTTTTATTTAATTTCAAAATTATATAGTCATTTTTTGACTTCTTAATAGGATTTTACCTTATTATTAGTTTAATTTCTAGGATTCTTTATACACAAACAGCGGAAAAAAGTTAATTTGAAACTTATATAACTCGATAACAACATATACAATATTTGCTTTGGAAATATAACATATACAATTATTATTGCTGTTTTGCAGTACCGATTGTGAACACAACTCGTTCTAATGTTATTTATTTGAAACTATTCTAATGTTATTTATTGAGTAGGTAGAAAGTTACCTTCCTTAACTTAAAGAGTGTTTCCTACATTTAACTCTTCTAAATTGGAGGAGCATTTACAATATTTAACTTTCTCCCCCATCTCATTTTCAAAAGCTTTGTAGGAATCAAAGGTTTTAAGGCTAAATGTCGACCTATTTCACATATATAGAATTGAAACGTGATTCATTCCAATTTAAAATTTCAAGGAGTCAATAAAATATATTATGGTATTTTAAGGGTGTTCGGCTAAATGTTTACTTATTTGATATATAAAATTATAATGTGATTCATGCCAACTAAAATACCAAGGTGACACTCATGCTTGCAAATAATTTATAGTGATTATGTGATATTTAGTTTCCTGAATTAAATGAGCATGTACTGTACTTAATTAATTTGGCTACTTATCCCATTTTTAAAGGCTTAAGAGTCCCGAGAATAAAAGGCCGGATGTTTACCTGTTTGATCTATAAAATAATACAATGTGATTCATTCCATTTAACTTAGGAAGGAGAATATTGTATGATGCATCATTATGAGGAGCTTGATAAAATTTAATCGATTTTAATAAATTTTGATGTGATTTTTTATGAAATATTTAAGTAATAATATATAATTGTTTCAAGTTCCAAAACCATTTTTTTTTCACCTTTTTCAATTTTCATATTCAAAATATATATATAAAAATTTTTAGTGGTCAAATAACTATTTTTTTTTTGTTGAAGTAGTACTCAAATACTTTTTCAAATTATTTTCACAAGTGTATCTAATAATTCTTACCATCCGACAATAAAATCTCAATAAAATTTATTAGATTTCGTCAACCTTCTTATGTATCTTACTACAAAGGGAATCCCTTAGACTTTTTTTTTCTTCATTTTTCGAGTATGAAACATTAAAAGAAAAAAAAGTGGCGAAACACAAGAATTTCTTTTTTAAATAAATAATTTAGCACCAAAATTTTTGTAAACATATCGCACAGATCTATTTTATTATTCTTATTGTCCATACGATTAATAACATTAAAATGCATTAAAATTATCAAATTTCATCAATATTCTCACAAATGTTAATGTAAGGAATCTCCAACAGAAAAGTATTGTTTTCTTCTACATGGTTTGAAGGTTTAGACTTTAGAATGAGTCCCTTAACTTAAAAAAAGGCCATAATTGGGAGAAATTTTGCCTTGTTTGTATCTTTAATTATTAGAGTACTTAAATAATAGGAGAAATGCTCTTCGATAATTTTTTTAAAAGACAATAAAATAACCCTATATTTTTATCTAATTTACAAATTAAAATCTTTTGTTAATCTATTTTTTTAACATTTTTTTAGGTGTTAATTATAAATTAAAGTAACTAAAATTAAGTTAATCATTTATTTTCTTAAACGAATATTAACCATCTGTTCTTAGCAAGAATGACATGTTACTAATATATTTAAATTAAGACTGTTGCTTGCTTTTCGTATTCTTAGGACTTTTTAACTTAGGACTTTAATTAAGTGGTAAAAGATTATGTATTCTTTTACTCAAATATTATTCTGAGTTAAAAAAAAAAAAAAATCTTATTAAAAAATCAGTGTTTTAACTTTGCACTTAACTTTTAAGCCATACTTTTTAGATTGATACTAATTTACAAGAATAACCTAATATAATTAAATTATTATATACAAAATTACCATATTCACCTAGAAATCCTCAATTTCAGCAAATCCAATTCATATACCTAATTGTAACCCTAAGAGTCTATTCGACACACGGAATTGAATAAAATTATTTTGATAGGATTAAATTAGGTTAATTGGAAAGGATATGATTGAATTAGATAAATTAATATCATGATGTGTTTGGTATAGTATGAGATTGGATAAAAATAATACTATCTTTTATTTGGCCAAGATTGGGATTGAAATAAAAAATATAAATAAAACAAATATGTGTTTACATTTAAAATAATTAAATTAATTTAAAATTTTATAACATATTAAATTAATTTCTAGAAATTAATATAACTATATATTATCAATTTTAAATAAAATAATATTTATTTTATCATTAATATAAGAATAGTATTTTTGTTAGAAATAATTAAAATATATATTAATCTAATCTAGATATAAAATAGTATTTGGTACGATAAAACCTTGATAAGTAAATGTTGGATAATTAATAACCTCGCTAGTGTAGTAAATTAATAACCTCACTAAATATGTAAGAGAATATATGCATGCATACATACATACATACATACATATATATATATATATATATTCTTAAGGGTCCAACAAATATATAAACTAATAATTCATTACATACATATAAAGTGTAGCACATAAATTAATAGTATATATTAAGGAACATTTTACTCACTTCTATTTTATCAGTTTAACTCTTTCAAAACATGCATCTATGCATTGTCTTTTCTTTGTATAAAATCAATCTTAATCTCATCCTTAATTTTTTGCTATTCATACAAAGTCATTTGTCTTTTCTTTGTATCTACAAACCCAATCTAGATCTCATCCTTAATTTCTTGCAATATCGACACCACATAATAAAACACAACTATCTGGATCATGATTAACATCGATTGGTGTATTCATGATTATCCTTGAATAATCTGTTCTAGGTGCTTCCGGTATCATTTCACTGGGATAATTCAAAAGGTGCTGAACATCCATCACAGTCCTATAGCTTAGAACATAAATGACTTCATGGAATCCATTGATGCTTTCATTTATACACCAACATCCCCTTTTGGTTATAGATCTTTCATGTATCTTGATTAAAAAAAGTAATGATACATGTACAAATAGTATAAAATAAAACTTTTTCTTTAATATATGTATATATTTTGTTATCTGATATTGAGTCAAACTGCTATCGAAATCAGCTGAGATAAAACTTCAAAATACGATTCGAAATTTTTCTTTCGAAAGGAGACACAAAGGTGGAAAACTTGTGGTGGAAAAAAAATAGAACTTATTATTTTGAGATAAAATACAGGTGGAAAAAATTTAACTATCAAACCAATCCACTTTTCTTAATTTATAGATATTCGGTGAACTAATAATTTATCAGTTTAGTTTAGCAAACATTATTTTATAGGATTTTACCATAAAAGACATTTATGAGAATTTTGTTCCTGGTTTTCATTTCCTTATGGTGTTCGTAATGACTGACATCAGCACGTTATCCACTTTCTTCTTTTTTTTTTTTTAAGAAATAATCACGTTATGCACTTATACTTAAGATGGAAGTCTAAAATTTCATGGCAACGTTGTCATTATGCTGCACGTGATTTCGTGCAATTTGTAACAACCGTTGGTTTTTTATTTTCTTTCTTTTTTTTGTTTTTTTGACCGGCGTTGTTTTTGTCTTTTTATATAGAGAACTATAATTTTACACTTCGTCCAAATAAATGAAAAACTATAATTTTGGACGGGCATAGTTACACTCTGACCGAGCTGGGAACCACCACTTGAATTATGCAACTATATAATAAATAGGATTTTTTTTTCCTTTTATGATTAGGATAACAATAGGGATCAATCAGAATCAAATGAGATTTAACTATATAACATAGTTTGGGGTGGGAGCGGTTCCCATACAGGAATGAATATTCCATATATAAATGGGGGGGAGAACCCACATAAGATGAGAGGATAATTTATATATTTTTATGGTGAAAGAATACTTTTATGAGGTGTAGAATCTTTGCCTTAACCAATGGCATCACTAATTATCTACTATATAATAAGTAGATTTGAATCTTGAAACACACCCTTTTTAATCTTGTTAATGTTAGTGAGATAATGCTTAGATATGCTATAATGTAATAACGTAGGCTTTAAAGAAGTGTTAATGTACCATAATCTCATGTTTTAATAAATTTAGTTGGGTCATTTTCTAATGTTGAATATAGATAGCTGAGCTGCGAAAGTCTGTTAAAGTCAATTTGTGTAAATATGTTTAGTGTGTTAACAGTGTTGTAATGTTAGAGTGTTGGTGTGTTAGATTGGAGCCAATGTTACTTAACTGACTTGCTTTGCTGTCATCGGTTGATTGAGCTACATTATCTATTAGTTATAATTTAAGTATATAAATAGTAACGTGAGAAGTGAGAAGATGAAAGCTTTCATTGTTTTGAGCTCAAGAAACACTTTGGTTCGAGCACTACTCTTTCTTGTTTTTCTTCATCTATCGGTTTAATAACAATTTAAGTTTTTTGGATTTAGTTGGTAACTAAACGAATATTTTGAATATATATAAAAGAATAAAATATATTATAATGCTTCACGTTTTTCTAACAGTAACCATTCATACAAAATAATAATGAGAAACTTCGAAATTTTGTAATATATCAAAAACTTTTTATAAACCTATCATAGGCTCTTTTTTTCTTTATTTGTGGAACTTTTCAGATCGATGAATATTAAATTTACACACAATCATTTACATGTATTTCTCTTTTTATTTTATATATTTTTTTTGGAAAAGCAACTTTAATTTATGTGATTTTTGAGCTACAAGACAAAGCTAAAGACGTTGTTGTTGCTTGAATGACAGGAATCCATCTACTTCTTTATTGATTTACGAAATTACCGATCCACTTGATTACTGCTATTTCTATAATTTAATTACAACAAGTACTACTAAGTTCCTACCATAAATGTGCGTGTTTTGTTGAGTTAAAAGTTAAAACTAGAAACTGTGCGGACATAAAACCTCAACGAGCCAAATGTTATTCTCATGGACTTAAAAGCTGAAACTCTCTGTTGAAATCATCCATAATGGAGTCGTTAGGGTGGTTTTGGTCCATAAATTATGTAGGATGTGATCTTCAATTTTTATGGATAATCCGTAGACTAGGGCGGCAGACTGAGCCACCTATAAACGACAGTTACTGTTTATGTACAATATTGGAAATGTTTGGCACCACTTGATAGATAAAAGCTTTTTAAATGTACATGAGATGATATGAATAATCGATTATATAATAATATATTAATTATATAATATTCTAATAATGCATGGTCTATATTTGAATTGAACCCACACAGTCTAATCTTGTTGAAAACAAAATAAATAAAAACTTATTTTAATTTCCTACCTTGTGTACTTTGATAATTTGTAAAAACTTTTTGAAACTTTGAGATTGAATCACCAGTCGGATAATAATTATGTAGAAAAGTTATCGAACCACGGTGCAAGTACTCCTTGCTTGGATCCAAAGTGACCTGCTAAAGGAAGTAACAGGATATATTTTGCATACTCTTCTACGTACTCTACGTGTTGTATGCTATTTCACGTTTATTTGCTTGTGGATTTATAAAACATCTAATACTATTTATAAAATATTGGCTTATTATTTATAAGTAATTCACAGTTGCTTAAGACATTAACAATTGATAGATAAGAGTCATATTTAATTTGAACTACCTTACCTTACTAGTTAATTAAATTGTAAGCCAAGAGGCAATCCTTTTAGGAAATGTTTATTTATTTATTTATTTTTATTATATTACATAACTAAGACTGGTCCAAAAAATAATCGGAATCAAACAAAATTAAACACTAATAGCATGGTCCAGAGAATAACTCTCATACGGTAGTCTCTTTTTTTGTAATAAAAGGGTGTCCAACCATGAATACTCAAATGATCATGGTGGACCGATAATATTTACCCCTGCACTGCAAGTCACTTGACTCTCGGAAATGATTATTCTAATTTATAACTACGTAATTTTTAATTTCATGAATCAATAGAGCGTATATAAACCACATATGTTAATATATATATATATATTTTTTTAACTACAAGTTAAAAATTTCGATACAATAATGTTGTTGGATCCTGACAAGAAGGTTGTGTCTGAATTTTGAAACACTGGACATAACAGTGGCTACTTTTTCTTTTTCTCGAAGTGCTCGGCTACAGGCCCACAACTTGGACTGCATATAACTAAGTACTGTACATGAGCTTTTAATGCTACAAACACTGGTTGTGGGAAACCACATCGAAGATGGTTTCACCATGAACAGTAAATATGGGATACAAACAAGATTTATTTATATTTTGTAAGCCACAAACAAGTATTCTCTCTCTCTTTTATTTTAAATTAGATTAATTTTATTTGTGCTTTTTAGCATTGTAATATAGGACCATAACTTAAAATATTATTACATTAATTTCTTTATTGTTGGAAAATATTTTTAACTTCCAAAAATAAATTAAATTACTTTTACTTTATTTAAAAATATGATATATTTTAATTAAATTCAATTAAATAAAGGATTTAATTATATCCAATATAATGAAGTGTTGAGGTGCGAGATCAAGTCTAAATGTTTTCTTTTGTTTTTTTTTTTTTAATATATTACAAATATAAATATTATTATTGAATTCCCTTCATTTAAGATTTTAAGATATTATCTGAAAATAAATTACTAAAAACGGGAGAAATAATTCACATAAAGTGGAAATTATCCACTAACCCAGATGGGACTTATAGCTTAAATCTGCCACCAACTGATCAAGGGGAGTAGCGACCACGAGGAGGATGTCACTGCATCACTCTACTTAGAGCTCCAATCCAATTTTTTATTTTTTATTTTTTCTTGCCGAAGATCCAGTCCAAATGTTTTGGATATAAGCAGAAGTAGCAATTGCGCGCGTTGGGAAATTGAATACGTAGTCGTACGATTGTAGGGGGTGTGGTGGAGCATTATATGCAGATTCATACATTACATGAAGGTATGTTAAAAGGAGGTGGAGGGGGGAGCCCGTGACTAATGCGTGTGGGAGTAATGATGAGAAGATCAGAGGAATGACGTGATATTTAATAAATAACCAATAAATGTAAACAATGTAAATGTGGAAGAGAGAAGAGAATTGTATGTCAATTTATGTGGCAAGAAAAGCAGAATTAAGAAGAAGACGATGGAAAAGGAAGAGGATGAGATCCAATGATGATGATGATGAAAATGGGGGGTGGGGGGGTCCCATGTGGTGGGGACACAATGCAGTCTGCTAAGGAGACAATTTATTCAGCAGCAATCATTTGTACGTCGGATCTTATTAGGGTTTTTTGTTTTGAAAACTATATTATTATTACTATTACTTGGGGCATTGGTCCAACCCCCAACGACCCCATCCAACTCAAATAATTGTCACTTGATTGGATGCGTTGCCTTCCTCTTTTCTTTTACTACTTACTACCAAGAAATTGTTTGCTTAACATTTTCAAATTAATTATGTCATATATCATAATTAAAATCTAAAATAATTGCAGAAATGAAGAGTTAATTACAAAATATTAAATGTGTGTCGGATATGTTGACATAAGGGAGTCCATAGTTTACTTAAATCTCCATTTTATCACATTTAGTTTGAAATTTATTCAAAGCTCCTCTAATGTTAAAATAAATACTTGAAACCTTGGAGACAAGTGAAATGATAATAATATCCCTGATCGTCATTGATTTCATTATATTGAAAATGTTGATTGTTTAACTCTAGAGGTAAAAAGGAAAATACAGGTGGAAATTAATAAAATAATATTAGTTAAAATAAAAAAATCAAAATAAATAATATTAAATATAAAAATATAAAATCAAGATATTTTTATTTAAAAATTAAAAATATAGAATAAAAATATAATTATTTTTCTTTCACCTACCTCCCTCTCCTTTGCGCTCTCTCTCTCTCTCTCCTATTTTTCTCTCTCTGTCTCCATCTTTAGTCGGTGATGATGGTGGCAGAAGATCTTTATGGCAACATCATAGTGGGTTCAAATGTCTAGTGTGAGCCCATTTGAGTTCATTTAACGATGAACCTAGATGGGTTTGTAGTAGATCATCAAACAAACTTCTAGATTAGTTCGAAGACCATGAACGCACTTAAGTTTGTTCAACGACAAACCTAGTGGGTTCGTACCTCATCAGCGCAAATGAGGACAGTGCTAGCCCTTGTCCTCAACGTCTCTATGGTGGCAATCTTCCTCAATCTCCAATATCATCGCTGTGTCTAATCATGAAGGAGAGAAGAAGTCAATGACAACAAAACCCAATGTTGAGTTTAGGGTTTCATAGGTTTCCATCGCTAGAAATCCACTAGTTTCAAATTGGAAACCAATGGTTTCCATCTACAAACCTACTTATGGGTTCCCATTTAGAAACCCAGAAGGATTATTGATGATTTTGGATGGTAAAATGGGTTGAGTTTGATATTTTTCATTTAGATGAGGTTTTCTTTTGGGTTCTTTCAGTGTTTGAAACACAGGTTTTTGCTAATTGATGATGATGGTTTTGAGATCATATTGATGATGATTTTGAGACTAGATTGATAATAATGAAAAACCTTAATATTTTTTTGGCTAAAGATGAGGGAGGAGGGATTGAATCTGATTTTTTTTTTCATTTTTTTTGGGTTTTCATAATTCTTTTAATCTTCACCAATCATCTTGAGATAGACGGTGGATATCCATCAATTTTTATTTTTTAAAAAATTTATTTTCTTTAAAAAATTAGAATAATCAAATTTTATTTTTATTTTTAAATTAATCTCCATTATCCATATGAGATGGACAATGGAGATCCAAATCAATTGGTTTTTCTTTATATTTTTTGTTTTTTTTTTTTTTTAAATTTTCACATTTTTATATGATTTAATGTAAGGGTAATTTTGTATTTTTATGCCACACCAATATTTCTGTTACAAATTTAATGAGAAAATAGAGATTTAGGAAAACTATCAGATTCTCTCTTTTTTTTTTTTTTTTTGATTATCCGTTGAAACAAAACGGCCTAATTTTTTTTTTATTTTTTTATTATTATTTTTTTTTTTTAAGGAGAAACTTCGTTTTAGTTTTTGAGATTTTTGAAAATATCAAAATTTTAAACATCTTTTGGAAATAGTTTTTTTTTTATCCCTAATTTTTTCAAAACTCTTCAAAAAAGTCCAAACCATTAGTCAACTAATAATCAACGGTTATAGAAAATTTGGATAAAATGGTAAGGTAGTCTTTTCATATGAGAAGCTAAGATCGTGACACGTGGATGACTACAATTTTAAATATTAAAAAAATTAATTTAAATAATTTATTATACATTTTAAATTAATTTTATAAAAAATCTTTAAAAAAAATATTGGATCTCCACCGTCCATCCAAGTCCATCCATGATTGGATGGACGATAGAGAACTAATTTGATAGATTTCCACTATCTTCAACACATCTTCATCTTCATAATCTAACTAGCTCTAACCCAGTTCATCAGTCTGGTGGATCTCCATCATCTTCAACACATCAAACTGGTCAACCCAACCCAGTTCATCGACATCATCTCCCATAGTATTCAACATCATCAATAATGTCACAACATTATCAACAATGTCACAACATCATCAACATCATCTCTCTCAACAAAGAAATCATCAGCAACATTAAGAGCAAAAAAAAAATTTCAAAACTATTTCACAAAAAAAAAAAAGTAAAACAAGGCAACTACTAGGTAAGGTTCTGGGTTTGAGAGGTTTCTGGGTTCGACGAACCCAGAACCAGAGTGGTTTTAGATCCTATCGAACCCAGAAACCTCTGGTTCTGGGTTTGATCGAACTCAGAAACAAATCTACAACATCAAAAAAAAAAAAATTGAAGGAGATGGGAGAGAAACAGAGAGGGTTCTGGGTTCGACCACAGAGGTTCTGGGCTAGATCAAACCTAGAATCAGATCCACAATATCACATAAAAAAAAAAATGAAGGAGATGAGGGAGAAAGAGAGAGATGGAGGTTGTTGCAGCTTATAAATTCTCGATAGCGGTTGTTGGGCTCGTCAACGGCGATAGAGGTGGTGTTGGAAGGAGATAGTGAGAGAAAGAGAGATGGAGGAGAGAGATGTGAGTTCAATGGATGCTGATTCGGTTTTTATTTTTTTAAATTATTATTTAATTAAAAAAATAATAATTATTTAAAAATATAATAGTCCATGTGTCAATTTTTCATTGGTTAAAAAATATGTAATATTTTGATTTTATTAGGAGCAAAACGGTCATTTTGAGTGTTGAGGGTAATTAAGTCTTTTTAATTTTTTTGTTTGGTTTGATCGTCAATTGACTGATGATTTGGACTATTTTGAAGAGTTTTGAAAAAGTTAAAGATTAAAAGAGTTATTTTTAAAAGATATTTAAAAATTTAATATTTTTAAAATATTAAGAACTAAAACGAAGTTCCCCTTTAAAAAAAAAATGGGCCTAAAGTGATGAGGAGTAGGGTAGATGCGAGAGAGAGGGAGCAGTAAAAGAGATCTGGGTCCATAAACCGATCATAAGAGGAGAAGAGACAGCATGCAGCAGACCTAGTGGCTGAGCGACGGGATGGGATGGCAGTATGTAGACAGCCACTAATAAAACTTGGTCAGAAAAAAACAGCTATGGCTGTGCTTCTGAAAGGGCAGTTCCCAATGCATTTGATGTATATCTATGAATGACAGTCAATTTTAGTAATGATGGCTTTCTCTGGGACAAGCTGCTTTGTATCCCCAGCCCTGTTATTTGTAATTGCATGTGTGCCCTTCTGCCTTATTTTCTCGTTTCTTTTTATGCCAAATCTCTCTCACTCTATTTTCCCTGTGCCCCTGCCACCTTCCTTTCACTTTTTTTTTTTTTTTTTTTTTTTTTGGAGTGTCGTTTTACATTCTTTTATTAATCCCCTGTCGTTAATTCAAACCACAATAACATAACCTATTTTTTACTTTGTTACTGTTCAAGTGTGGTCACTTCCATACTGTGTATTACTCCTCTCCCATTTACAGATTTACTCTACTTTCTTATTTTTCGATTATTGGCCAAGTCGTATTGGTCCATAATCTGTTTTGCATTACATATCAACAGGTGAATTAATGTATAAATCTTATGTTGTAGGTACTAACTTTAAGCTCTTAGTACTTTAAAGTTCAAACTCTAGGTGAAGTACTAGTAGCTAATAGAAATGGAAAAAAAAATGGAGATAATTATATTGATATTGTATCAAACAGATTATAATATTCGACTATGTAAAATATATTGTGATATAATTTCACTAACTTGAGGATTTTAGAGAGCTAGCCTTTGTTTACATGTGGGTTATATTTTCGTATAACTGTATATATATAAGAAAGTAAAGAAAGTGACACCAAGCTGAAAATGAATATGAATATGTACCAATGATATATATGAGTGTAATGTGCATGAAGGTATTTAATGAGAAGTGACATCAATGATGAAAAATGTCAATGTTGGTGATTATATTACTCGCCACTGTTGATAGATATACAACATAATGATTTCTTGCCTGGGGTTTTTCATTATAACCAGCTTATGAAGGCCATAGTAGAAATCATGTTTAGCACTGCTGTTCAAATTATTGAACTAGTTAATTAGTTGCCTATAATTATAAATCTTGCCCAAGTCAAATTAAATCATGACTCACTCTTAGGCCTCATGGTCATAGACTTATAGTAAATGATTAACAGGATTTCTAAATTAGACCCTTGTAAGTATATATAATAGTTATTTGAATACTAATTTTGGCTTTTATAAATTGTTTTCAATAATAAAAATATTCCCATATTTATTTTGTAATATTTGATAGCAACGTAAATAAAAATGATAATAGAAAATTTATTTATTTATTTTTTAAAAGCACTCGTTAATTATAAAAAAAGACTTTTAACAGAAAAACAATTGAAATACACTCTTGAAAACAATATTTGACAGATATTGTTACATAAGAACACTTTTGTTTAAAAGGTCCTCTTAATTTGTGTAACACATAAACAAGTTTATATCAATAATTGATATTGATAATTAAAAAAAAAAGATAAAATTTTCCAGACTCTTAATTCTTAAATGTATATAGATTATGTGCGACGTGTAAGTTAATGACTTTATTATTATTATTTTAATTTAAATACACCAATAATTGATAGTTTTATAAGCTTACATCTATATATAATCATATTGTCGTTTAATTATTAAAATAATATATTAATCATAAGGAGAGCGTGATCATGTCATCTCATTAAATGGTAGATGAATGTGTAAACCTATGTTAAAAGGCAATTAATTTAGTTGAATAAGTTAATCATTGTGACTTTTATAATTTATGTAATTTTTTATGATTTCCAAGACAAGCAGTGCAAGGAAAAGACATCTCGGCATGCAACCCTGGAATGGTAGGATAATGTTCCCTCCTCAAACATCATTATTAAGCATTTTCTCATCCTATGCTTTCTTTCAATTTTTTCATAATCAACTTTTTAATCATCACTCATGTCCCATTTCTCGTCCTGGGATGCTGTCTTTTGCTGCCAAAATGTGGGACACAAACCCTCAAATTGTTCTATTCTACTTAGAATGAACCTACTACTACTCATTATATTAGCTTTTAAATAATTGCACCTGATCAGATGACCTAAAGATGAGAATTGATCACTTTACTGATAATATCAATAATTTTAAACTTGTAGAATATTTATAGATTA
Organism: Nephelium lappaceum; assembly: GCA_021234005.1. Lineage (NCBI taxonomy): Eukaryota > Viridiplantae > Streptophyta > Magnoliopsida > Sapindales > Sapindaceae > Nephelium > Nephelium lappaceum. The sequence continues at coordinate 9,202,457 of CM038011.1, forward strand.
GATTATATTACAAAAAATTTTATTTATATGGTTAAAATTTATAATTTTAGCGTAAATTTTTATTCGTTAATGCGAAAGTATTGTAGTGTGACTTTTAAAGGAATGATTAAATTAAATCACAATGGTATTCCATCACTTTTCTTCGTTTCTATTACAAAATTAAGGAAGAAGGGATATAAAGCCAATTTACATTGTATTGTCTTGTAGTGAAACTTCAAAGTTAGAGAGGTTTGACTAATTGCAAAGATCTTTTTTCGTGAGTGGCTTTTCGTTTCTTTTTGTAAAGGTACTTTGAATGGTTCGATTATGGAATATTAACAAATTAAAGGTGACCTTCTTAGTCAGAGCAATCTTTCCTATATAGTTCTTTAGAGTTAATTCACCATTGGGTCCTGTTATCATATGTCGTGCATCTATAGTTCTGGGCCACATTTCATGCTGATTTTGTATTCTCACAGTTCCTCAATTTCTTCTGATCCTTTTCTTTTAGCAGAGAAAAGATAATACTTTCTTGAAAACGATAAAATGAAACTTTTACCCAATTCCACCATTTATAACACACTACTCTTAATATTAAAGGGCGTACTTATGTGCCAATCACATAGATAAAAAAAAAACAAATAACTTTTACTATGTATGTATAGGTATTAGGTAGTGTATAAATTTACTCATTAAAACGTTAGATACCTCAACTATATATATATAATTATACATATTTATATTTTATTTTTTTGAAATATAATTTTAATATATGATTATTCACCCATTTCTCAATGCATTCCCATTTGGCCATCCATCTTATCTATAGTTTTCATCATAAAAAAATAAAATAAAATAAAATAAAACCTGTCTTTTTGTTGATTTAACGCATCATTCGGTAGACTTTTTTAGCAAACAATCTTAGCTTTAATTAATAAGTTTAACCTTGTGTTATAAATGTGCCAATGGGTTCAATCAAAGCAGATTTCTTTGTAATGGTTAAGTTAAAGTAATTAGGAGGCCTCAAAAGGGGTGAGTGACAATAATAAGTATAATGAACATTGACTTCTGATAGAGAAGCATCAAGGCACAATTTGTGGCATTTTGGGAGAACTAAACATTGTCATATATTTATATTTTAAATACTGAAACAAACAGTAATAAAGGTGGGGAAATTGTCGGGCATGGAAATAATGAGAATTATTGACCGTTGAATAATGGACGGCAGTCATGAGTCATGACACAGCAAAAAATTTAAAATCTCGAAAGGAAAAGAAAAAAAGAAAAGAGTTGTGGACTCATAGTGTGGCTTGAACCATACTCTCTCGTGTGCTCAATCATAGCCTGGATGTCCACCAATCATTACATCCAATTTCCCTTTGAGACTTGTGTGTTGTGTCTTCATCATCATCAATTCACCATCATCATCTTCTTCAATTTAACCAATCATCTCGATATCTTACTTACATTTTAACAACTAGACAAATTGATATTAACTTAAATGGCAGTGGCATGGGCTTGGTTAATTAAGGTTTGGGCTCTGTCCAAATCTACTCTAGCCCAAACTGAAGCAAATCATTCAATCCAAGTCCTAAGAATGCTTGGATTTATTTAAATTTAATGTTGAGTGTCAGTATTTACACCCCTCTAAAACTGTTTATGCACTCTTTTAATAAGTTCATCTTATTTCATTAAATGAATCATAAATATAAGGGAAAATCGCGCAAAAACCCTCGAGTTTAGGTGTAATTAATTACAGCTAGATGGAAGTTTTGATATAATTGCACATTATCCGCTACTATCAAGTGTCAATTGACTTTCATAAACTCAAACTCAAAACTGTTGACCACTAATGTAATGTAAAATTACTATAATACTCTTATTAGGGATAAAAAAGCTTTTTGAAATTAACAAATGATAAATCAATTAATAATAAAAACAAATTTTTGAAAAACCAAAAAAAAAAAAAGTTATTCAAAAAAAAGGAAAAAGAAAAAGAAAAAGAAAAAAAAAACATCACTGCTGGGGATATCCATTGACGATGGATCAAATTTGCTACTCTGATAGAGCAGATTTGAGCTGATCATCATTTATCATAAAATCAATTTTTTTTTTAAAATTTTTAATATAAATTATTATTTTTAAATAATGGATAAAATAAGGGTAAAAATGTCTTTTAGAGTGAAAAAATGTGATTTAATCAATTAATAATATATTTTTTTCAATAACTTGAAAACTTTTTTTTTTTGAAAAACAAAAAGTAATTAATCAATTAATAATGAAAACATTTTTTTTTTCAATAATTAAAAAAATTTTAAAAAAACAAAAAAATTACTTAAAAAAAAAAACATTGCTAACGAAGATATCCATCGATGGTGGATCAAATTTGCTCTACTGATGGAGCAAATTTGAACTGATCATCATTCATCATTAAATCAATTTTTTAATATAAATTATTATTTTTATATAATAAATAAAATATAAAATAATAGATAAGGGTATTGTAATAATTTTATATTGAAATAGTGGTTAAAAATTTTGAGTTTACGAAAGTTAATTGATGGTAAGAGATATTTGTGTAATTATGATCAAATTCTCATCTACCTATAATTACACTTAAACACAAGGGTGTTTGTGCTATTTGCCTTTATAATTATGACTCCTTTAATGGAATAGGTTAAACTTACTAAATTAGTGTATAAAGAGTTTTAAAGGGGTATAATTACCGACACTCTAATTTTTGTTTTTGGGTAATGATAATTGCACTTATATAAATTGTACAAGCATCATGTTTCTTAATACACCCCATTAAAGATTGTTCAAAAATTATTATTTATAATTATGCCCAGGCCCACTTAATATCAAAAATATTATTTTTTTAATTCTAATGCATTTTATATTTATAAATAAATGTCATTCAAAACTATTTTGTTTTATCTTTTTTGAAATAGTCATTCAAAACTATTTTACTTTATGTAAGTTAGTATATTTTTAAAAATATTTAATAGGGTGTACTTCCTAAAGGGGTCTATAAACAGTTAAAAATAGTATACAGTGATGCTTTTAAGAATCCTTTATCCCTGCTATGCAATAGGTCTGTAACCTGCATTTGATCTAGAAGTGATGGTCCTATATATGATATACCATATGTAATCTAACGTTTAGAGTTGATGGTCATTGAACTGTGAAGGGAGAAGGGCAAAATTCACCAGCAATAGATTAAGTCACCTACAAAATATTTTCAAGAGTGACAAGCTGCGTAGTGGAAGCAAACTGAATGACATTCAGGGATGTGATCAGGATTTCATAACAGGATCAATTAGAATAAATTTTTTAAATAAATTATGATAGTATGAAAATTTTTTTATAAATTAAAAAGTGTAGATATAATAAGTTTTACTCATCAAAATTCATATTCTGACTAAATATATTAACAAAAACAAAAGCAAAAAGACTGAATAAAATATTTAAATAATCAAATTTATCAAATATGAATTATAGCTAATGCTATGACATTTAAATATAAATAATCTATATTTTGACAATTATAATTATAATTACTATTATATTTCAATTAAAAAGTATATTACGAGAAACACCAAAGTATTAAATTTAAATAATATATAATGCAGCTCATGATGAAAAAAAAAAAGTAAAATATTAAAAATTTAAGTAAAATTTCACATTTAATATATGAAATAAGGTTATTATATATGTAATATTTGAATAGAAATATAAATATAAATAAAAAAAATATACGTAATAAGTTTAGAATAAATGTGTATTTTTTTATATTACAAAAATTAATAAATGAAATATATATAATTTAAAATTGATATTTTTTAAGAATTTCATATATACTTAAAAAATAAGAAAAAACTTGTGATGCAAAATTCAACAGAAAAAATCAGAAAAGTGCAAATTATAAAAGAAATATACCAAAAACTTAAGCTAATAAAAGTTTCACAAACCATGAAATCAATCTGAAGTAACCCATCTCAGTAGATATAATTAGGGGTTGTGATTGTCAAATGCCAAGCCTAAAAAAAACTAGCAATTAAAAAAAAAAAAAAGCAATAATTAAACTTGTCCCCTGCATAATTTTATGATAACAATTTGTTTTTTTATCATTCTATTAGCCAATCATCTCTTGTCAACCTAACCTATCAACCAACTTTATTAACCATTATTTTATCTTCGTTATCAACACACCACAAGCCACACACACAAACACTTCTCTCCATTTATATTGACATATATTTTAAACATTATCAAATAAAAATATGTATAAATTTTTTTAGGGCGGCCTACCCTAGTGCCCACTATGGTACGTCCCTGTTGAATGAGACAAGTCTCATGCATCAAATAGTTTATGTACATAAAATCATAGCACAGACGGACTCATATATTTCAATTAGGTATGTTGCATTTAAAATATAATTACTATATGTTTTGTAGATGTATAATTTGGGGATGAGTTGTTTGTTTATTTCATGCTTTCTTGTCAATAGTTTGTATACATCATCGATTTTGGTATTAAATCATATTGATTCAAAAGTGCATTTCTCAACATATGAAACTCACTTTGGATATCTTATATTTTATCATATTCAACTTGGAAGCATTGTCCAAAGTTGGGGACAAAATAATTGCTTTTAGATATCTAATTCTTTAGCACATAAAGTGTTTAAGTGACCAATTTATTTATTTATTTTATTTTTTTGAATGATATTTTATTTTTAAAGAAACATAAATTAAAGAGATAATCCCAAAAAACCATTATAATTTGTAAAAATATCTATTTTATCACTATAATTTCATTTTTGTTCAAAATCTTCCCTGATATTAAAAAATTAACAGAAAATGACTATTTTATCCCCTCATCAATTTGTGACAATCGAGGGTATTATCGTCATTTTACATGTCTCCAAGGAATATTTTGAGTGTTTTTATTAATGTTGGAGGGATTTTTGGATAAAAATGAAATTATAAGTCGTAAAATGAATATTTTTATAAACCACAATAGGTTTTTTGAAATTATTCCAGTATTAAAAGAGTCAAACTGAAACAGTATGAATTTTTTATTTTAAAAAAGTGATTTAAATAGCCATCTATTTATTTTTACTTAATCCAATGATAAAAAAAAAGAAAGAATGGATTCAAGGTACTTATACGTTATTGGATTGAGTGAAGATAAGTAGACCATTGTTTTTTTTTTTTTTTAAATTAAAATTTTAATTTGTTTTAGTCTAACTCAAGTAAAAAATATTTTTACCATTTCTATTGCTTTTTATCCCTTTTGCACTTTCTGAAAAAACAGTCATGCATAGACATATAATTTGGGTAGGCTCAACAAAGACAACCCATTTTGTCGCCATCAAAGTGAGCTCGGGCTGTGTGGCCCACAACACTGCTATCAGGGCAGTGGGGAGAGCATTGCCCTAGCTCTAATTGGACCACTCAAACCAAAAATATGCTTACAAAGGATTCATCGCTAATCAACCAATTGATTTGTTTGCGCTGTCCAAGCAAATAAATTTATCCATTCTAATAGTTATTGCATAGATAGTATTTCTAATCTGTACATTTTGATAAGATCGTATGTCTTTGCTTCCATCCTAATAAAATATATGACTTTCTTCACATTGCAAAAAAATCATTATTTAATTCATGCATGTAATTAAATAAGAAATACTCAAGATACATTAAACATTTAAAAAAGATACATAATCTACTTAATTTATTAAATAACTTTAATATGCGAGTAAACTGACTAACAAAATATGTAATACGATCTACTAAAACATAATGAAAAATTATGTTAAAATCTCTGTTTACTCAATAACATGTCATCATATCATAAATTATAGCAAAAAAAAGAAATTAAAAAATTTATCTTCTTAATGAGATTATAAAATCTAACAAAATCATATAATGACACATAAATCTCCATCCTATAAGTATCACATTATCAGATAATTACAAGTTTATTCACTACAGGACTAATCTGGATAATACTGAAAACATAAGGGAATGTTGATAGTAATTCCATTTTTAGAATAAACTTCCTCTTTTGTTTTCTTTTTTAAGAAATACGAATATTATATGTGATTATTTATATTTTTTATTAATAAAATTTAAGATAATAAATGATGTAATAATAATTTAATTTGAAAGTTAACATAATCTACTAGTTATAAATCCAATAGTGTGTTATACATAGATGAGTTATCATAGATTAATATTCTTGTATTTATTTAATCTTTGATAATAAATGAAAGTAAGAGATTATGTATATGATCCACTATATTTAATAAATTTTTATTTAAACTAAAATTTGATATAATCTACTAGTTATAAATCCAACAGTGTATTATACATAGAAAAGTTATCGTGAATTAATATTCTTGCATTTATTCAATCTTTGATAATAAATAAAAGTAGGAGATTATGTATATGATCCAGTATATTTAATAAATTTTTATTTAAACTAAAAGTTGACATAATTTACTAGTCATAAATCCAACGGTGTATTATACATAGAAGAGTTATCATGGATTAATATTCTTTCATTTCTTTACTATTTGACAATAAATGAAAGTAAGAGATTATATGTATGATCCACTATATTTAATAATTTTTTATTTTTTTTATGTTCTTATGTATCTGAATATATATAAAAAAAAAATTATTACATATAGTGGATCATATACATAATCTCTGACTTTCCTTTATTATCAAAGATTGGATAAACACAAGAATATCAATCTATGATCAAGTAATCGACATGCATTGCATACTAAGTGTCACCCATCTATATATAGGGCCACTCAAAAGCTAAATATTCACACTACTATTTCTTATAGTCTTCAATATTATTCATAGGATTTTCTTCAACTAGTCATGGCAAGCTCATCTCTTCTTCTTGTATTTGTTGCTTTATCATTGTTTGTTCAGTTAGTTTATACTAAAAAACCCAACATAACTGTATCACTTAATGGACGGGGTGATTTTCATTCTGTGGGAAAGGCCGTGAAATCTATTCCCAATAATAGTGATACATTTTATTACATATATATAAAAGCGGGTGTGTATAAGGAGTCCGTTGACATTGGCAATGAGAAAAGAAACATTGTCATATTCGGCGATGGAATGGGCAAAACAATTATAACTTTTAATAAGAGCAATAGTTCAGGATTTGGCACTTCAGCCTCTGCAACTATGAGTGAGATTTATTATATGCTTACATATTTTTTTCTTATAACTTTTGTAGCTTTGTATCCTCATACTAATATACACAACTTATTTTATTATTATATTTGTCAACTCCATTGCAAAACACTTACTGTGTGAATTTGGTGTTTTTAATCAAATTAATACAATTTTGATTACATACAATAATATTTTACATATCTTTTTATTTGATTAAATTAAACATTTTAGACACCCAAAGTTTTAACTGGTTTTTTATTCTTGTTATTTTGCTAATGTTTTACAAATGTGAATTCGGATCACTTTTTAGTAAGAGATATTAGTATTGTCAACTCCGCGGGTCCAGAAGGACAACAGGCTGTGGCACTGAGATTTGCAGGCAATTACATGGCATGCCATAGATGCTCCATCGAGGGCTATCAAGACACTTTATATGTGCACCAGGGAAAAAATCAATTTTTCTATGGGTGTCATGTATATGGTACTGTTGACTTTATTTTTGGTGATGCGGCAGTAATACTTCAAAATTCAATTCTTCATGTTAGACTCCCGGGTAAAGGACAAAAAAATGTAATTACTGCCCAAGGAAGAACATTTGATCAGAATGATACTGGTATTGTGATCCACAATTGCACTATCATTCCAACACCTGAACTTGAAAAGAGTCCTGATGTCAAAACCTATCTTGGAAGGCCATGGAAGAAATTTTCACGAACAATTATAATGGAGTCATATTTAGATCGATTTATTGATCATGAAGGATGGCTGAAATTTAATGACACATCTGATCTAGCTGCACTGTATTATGCTGAATACAATAATCGTGGACTAGGAGCATCTACTAACGGTAGAGTGAATTGGCCTGGATATCACATCCTGAAAAATCCTAATGAAGTTAAACATTTCATAGTTAACCAATTTATCAAGGGCAGCGAGTGGCTTTTAGCATTAGATGTGCCTTTTATTGGTGGACTTATTGGATAGTGTTTAGGATATATCAGTAGAAAGTATCTTTTAGCTATTTATATTTAAAATAAACGTGTGATATATTTTATTTGCTATTTAGTTATGAATAAAATTTGTAAATATAATTTATATGCATTTAGTTATAAATAAAAAATATTATTTATTTTATTTATGAATACGGTGATATATATATTGATTTTACTATAAGTGTCTTCTATTTTTTAAAAGTTAGGACAAACTAATCAAATTCATCCATTGCATTTGAATTAAATAGAAGAGAGAATGCAATGGATGAATTTGATTGACTTGTCATAACTTTTTAAAGTTAGAAGATATTATACATATATATATATATATTGTGAGGATATAGGTATTGTACGTGATGTTGGTTGTGTTCTGCATATTACAACCCTATAGACATGGATTATTTATACATCAAACACGAAGTCAACGGGAAAAAAATCAAGTAACCACATTTAATTAAACTAAAGTTTGGTGTTGTGGCACATTAACGCGACCCAACCCGGATACCTCTAACTCTGATCCGGTCGGTCACGCCGGGCACCCCAACGGATCCCTCCCAGACCCGACTTATCGGGCTAAGCGAAACCCGTGGAGCGAACCCTAAACTCTTTCATACTTTCTGAAACATTGTTGGGTTGGGTTTTCTTTAAAAACTAAAAACGCGTAGGAAAAATTTTTATTTTTGAATTTAAATTCATTTTCGTAACTCATTTTTCTAACAAAATTTCGGCAGCACAACAGCTATATTTTTAACGTTCCCGAAAAACCTGTTTACAGAAAAACAACACTTCGACTAAAATTTATCACCAACCCAACTTCTGGTTGCCCGTAGGCCTCAATCATGCATTTGATTTCTAAATCAACTTAAATAAATTCAAACAATATTTAATAAATCTCATTTAAATCAAAAGCAATTTAAAAACAGTTATAAATGAATAATTGCAACTTTCAAATTACTTATACATTTCAAAAGATATTTACATGAAAATATAACTGTTGAAACAAAATGAGCTAATCAATGATGTCGTGTCGCGCTGGCTCGCCCGTTGGAGGTAATGCTACTGATCGGCTACCTGCTGAGAGTACCTGAGGAGGTTTTTATATAAAATAGAAAAATAATGAGCTAGAAGCTCAGTGAGTGATAATATTTCGTTTCTTTGAAAATCTGCTTTTTAAAACGTCCTCCTCTAAAAACGTTTGAAAACTACTCTTTGTTTCTAAAGCGTTTCAAACTTAAATCTCTGAAATATCAACTTAAATAAAAGAATTCATATATAAGCACATGCACGTATTCAAATACAAAACTTGCAACTGTAAATCATAAATAACTTCAATAATAATTCTAAAGTATCTTTTATCTCAAATAAGCTTTTCTTTTTAAAAGCTGTTTCTCGATATCTTTCAAAATTACCATAGTATCCCTAAATCTGAGGTCTCTCGAATCTAACGGCTATGTGCGGAATTTCTCAGTGCTAACCATAGCTCGTCAACTCTTGAGACATCTCGCGGCTATGTGCGGAATTTCTCAGCGCTAACCATAGCTCGCCTAACCTGAGACATCTCGTGGCCATGTGCGGAATTTCTCAGCGCTAACCATAGCATACGAAACACTACCCCACATCAGTAATGGCGACTCGACTGACAGACTCTGACACTTATCCCCCTGATTAGTGACTTATCCCTCCCCAGGACTGTGCCAACTGAAGTGGGATAGACCGATCGGGTCTAAACTGCTCTGTAATCTCTGAAAATCCCTAAGGGGATACTTTCTGGTTTTGAAAACACTTTTCTCTTTTCTACTTTAACTTTCTGGTGCAAAAGCACAATTCTCTTTTCTGAGTGCGTAAAGCACTAAAATCTGATTTCTGAGTGCCATAAGCACTAAAACTCATTTTCTGAGTGCATTAAGCACTAAAACTGATTTTCTCAATTCAAACTTGAAAACTTAGTTTCTGAAATCTCATTGCAACAACTTAATGTATATTTATGCATATAAAATCACATTCTCATTTCATGCTCATGCATAGATCAATGCGTTAAAATAAACTCAAGCAATTACTTATCAAATCAAATTGATAATTTGAAATACTTTTAAAATCTTTAAATAAAACTCACTCACAAAACTGATGACTAAAAATAGCGTGTGCGAAGCCCCTAATCCTCTCGCCTCGATCCTCGAGCGCTCTCGTCACCTACACAACATAATACATTCGCGTAAATCTCTGAAAACTTGAAATTACGTAATCGTCCCTATATGACCCATTTTTATACGCAACTCTCCATATTAGTTTCTAATCTTAATCTTTCGCTTTTAATAGCTTCAATACTCTTAATTAAACTCATTAGGGTCGTCCAAACATTCAACGGATGTCATAAGGGTCAATTTACGAAATTGCCCTTTAAACTAGTTTATTGCGCGTTTTGGATTCTCAATAACTCTTTGACATTTTCTTAGTATTCTAACCTCCTTATCAACTTTAAATACTTATTTTTCAAATTGTTTTCACTCAAAAACAACCAATCAACAAATCACAACGAAATCCATCTCAAATCAACTTATACACCAACAAAAATCATCATTTTCAAACTTAAATAACTCACCCATTTTTCTATTGCGTTACTTCGCTTTTGGGATGGTTTTGGACTGATTTTGGGATGGTTCTGAGCTGGGTTTGGGCTGTTTTCCTTCCTCTTTTCTTCCCCTCTCTTCCTCTCTCTCTTTCCCTCTCGGTTCGCCGCAACTTGCAACTGTTTTTCGGCGCCGTTCCGCTATCTCTGTCGCCGGATCTGCGCGCAGATGAGGAGCTGATTTCAAGCTGAAAACAAGCTCAGATGCAGCTGAAATGGAGGAAAATCAAATGGGTTTTGCACGCAAGACTGCAGGTGACCGGACGGCAGCTCGCCACGGTCTTCTTCCTCGCCCGATCAGCTCTGATTCGCGGCTGTTCTGCTCGATTTTCAGCGCTGGTTCTGGTCGGACAGCTTCATCTCGCGTCGCGACTGCTGTTCGACGATCTTGCGATTGGTCGGTCGGCGGTCGGCTGCTCGGTCGGCAGTCTTCTTCCTCCTCCGGCGTCGCGCGACAAGTCTTCTCTTCTCTTCTCTTCTTTTCTCTTCTCTTCTCTCTTCTCTTCTCTCTTCTCTTTTCTTTTCTTCTCTTCTCTTCTCCGACAACTCACTCTCTCTCTCTTTAGATTTTTAGACAAAGTTTGGCTTTATGCTTTCCTCCCCAAACTATCCTCAAAATGACGGTCACGTCCTTTAAAAATATCGATCTCTTCCCTTGACTTTTAGCTTAATCCTACTTTGACCACAATTATTAAATCTTATCTTCAATTTAGTCCCTTATTTCTTTGAAAAATTATTTGATTTCATTCATCATTTTATCATTCCATTTAATCTCCAATCGAGTTTAATTCAATCCCTATGGGTTCTCTATAACCTTAAGCGTTTCCATAAACCAATTAGGGTCTCCAATAATTATTTAGGGACTATATCTGGGGAAATCCATAAAATCCAATTCGAGGGCTTACATATCCATTATGAACAAAATCATTGATTAAAAAAAAAGCTAGCATAAAAGAGAATCCAAAATCCATGATCTAAAAGGAATCAGACTATCAAAATTGCCACTCCAGACGGTTGCCTCAAAATTGTATTCTCCATCCAATTCAATCCTATTATGCGTACGACCTTCTAAATGCATAGTGAGAGTGGGTTTAAAGAACTGTATTCAGGGAAGTATTGGATTTAAACATACAAGGAAAGAAACTTATTAATGTTTTAGGTTCGAATAGTTCCCATCATATAGATCATATCAAATAAAGAAAATTTATTGTTGATGTGATGAGAAAATTGACTAATAGCTTTACAAGAAAGAGAAAATTGCTTGGATGGAGCTTCATTATGTTGTTGTATATATTAAGTACTACAATATTAAAGTATTCTCGAATCTGTGCTGGTGTTGTGTTCTTAGATAATCCTGTGTCCCACCTTTTGATTTATTCGTATGTTGTTTATGTTCCTCAATAAGGCACAGTTCCAATTTTTTGGATATGACGGTCAATTATAATTCACATAATTTTTGGAGTGTCCATATTTACACCCTTCTAAAACTGTTTATGCGCCCTTAAATTCATCCTAGCTGTTTCATTAAATGATTCATAATTATAAGGGCAAATGGCACAAAAACTCTAGAGTTTAGGTGTAATTGTAGCTGCATGGGAGTTCTGATCACTTGAAGATTGATGGCAATGAATATGAGTTTTTAAGAGAGCATTTAAGATGAATAGGGCTTGCTTTTACATGAATAAATGTCATAAATATTTATCTAGTAGTTAATTATTATTAATTAAGATATGAGTAATATGAAAATATTTGCATTATACATGAATAGGTGTAGGAGCAACTTGCATTCACAAATGTGTACAATTATCATGGATGTTTTAAATTCAACAGAAATATCAGAAAAGTGCAAATTATAAAAGAAATATATCAAAAACTTAAGCTAATAAAAGTTTCACAAATCATGGAATCGGTCTGAAGTAACCCATCTCAGTAGGTATAATTAGGGGTTGTGACTGTCAAATGCCGAACCTAAAAAAAACTAGCAATTAAAAAAAAAAAATAGCAATAATTAAACTTGTCTCATGCATAATTTTATGGTAACAATTTGTTTTTGATCATTCTATCAGACAATCATCTCTTGTCAACCTAACCTATCAACCAACTTTATTAACCATTATTTTATCTTCGTTATCAACACACCAAAAGCCACTCACACAAACACTCCTCTCCATTTATATTGATATATATTTTAATCATTATCAAATAAAAAGATGTATAATATAATTTTTTTTAGGGCGGCCTACCCTAGTGCCCGCTATGGTACGTCCCTGCTGAATGAGACAAGTCTCATGCATCAAATAGTTTATGTACATAAAATCATAGCACAGACGAATTCATATATTTCAATTAGGTATGTTGCATTTGAAATATAATTACTATATGTTTCGTAGATGTTAGCCCTCAATTTTATTTATGGTATCCCTAGTATTAGTACTAAGAAATGTTTTAAAAGATCCATTCTTAGCCCTCAAAAACTTCCATAAATGATGAAAATTGATGTATTTATAGGTTGGAGAGTTTGGGCATGAAAAATTGGGTTGGAAGGTCAAAATCTTATTTGTTTTAGCATTTTCGTTCACCTAGGCGCTCAGTGGGGAGGAAGCGCGCAAGGGAGCGCGCTTGGGGTAGTAGGTGGTGCTCCCTTGGGTGCCTAGAGGCTGCTGAGCGTGTAGGTAGGTGCGCTGGAGAAGTTCAGGCGCGCTGGCACGCGCGTTGGTTGGCGTGGAGGCGCGCAGGTCAACGCCAACACTGACCTTTGGTCACTAAAATGGTCATAACTTTCTCTATAGACCTCCGATTCATGAATCATCAGTTGCTATGAAAACTAGGCATCCGTAGCTTTAATTTGATAATCTGTAGCTCATGTAACTCAAACAAATGCCTCTACACGAGCTGTCACAAGTCAACGCATCGTTATGCCTAACAATTCGCAATTTTTGCAATTTTTCTTACGTGATCCAAACCCAATACTTCTTGGACTTGATTTTGTATTGAATCCCTTCCAACTAAGTAAGCACCAATTAGAAGCAAATATATCATAATTGGGGGCAAGATTAAATAAAGCAAGAGTTTAAGGATGAAAATCCAATTATTTAAAGGCATTATGGTCATTTATGGAATGTTGGAAGTATAAAAACAAGACTTAGACACTTTCCTCACCACAAGCAAGAAGCAAAATCTGAAAGTGAGGGAGAGGGAGCTGTGAGTTCGTGCAAACAAGAAGCCAAGGTGATCCAAGTGATGTTGATCCAATTTTAAGCTCCAATACAATCAAACAAGCCTCCCTAAGCTAGAGGATCAAGTTGGAGCAAGAAACCAAGAAGAAAATAGGTAAGTTTCATGACTTTGAACTTGTTTTGAGTGGTGTTTTTGATGATGTTTTGAGTTGATCTTTGATAGGGCTTTAGTGCTAGATTATGATATGAGTTCATGGATGAGTTGTTGATAATGAAATGAACAAAACCTAGTGAAGGAATGGACCATAGGGTTGTATATGGTAAAATCCTAAGTGACTTGATTAAACTTGGTTTAGTTTAATTGCTTGCCTACCAAGTGTTTGATTAAATTCTTAAGTGAATTAAGTTAGTAAAATGCTAAGAAAGTGAAAAGTCATAGTTGGTGTATAGACTAAGGTAGGTTTGGCCAAACTAAGGGAGTATGGACATCCAATAAATTCCATCCATTTAAGGCTTAAATCATGCTTGAATTATGATAGGAAGACAAGTCAAGAAGCTAGAAACCACAAACACACAATGGTCTTTAGTCACCCTATAGAGCAAAGTGAAGGGCATTGAAGTCTATAGGCAATACTATTTCTCTTCAACTTTATTTCATTATGTTTGACCATAAATGAGTGTATAAGAGTTAGAGGAGCCTTAAGAAACAAGAATGGAAGTTAGATAACTAAGGTGGTGAAAAAGTCCCTTAAAAAGTGATCATAAATTGGTATTTTTAGCCCAAAACACCTATCAAACGATATCGAAATTCGACGAAACTTTACGGGTGACCACATTGAGAGATAAGAAGTGTCTTGGAACAAGAATTGAAGTAAAAGCACGCCCAAGCTGGGCTATGACATTCAGATTTGAGAGGTTTAAAACGACCATTTTGAGTTCCAAGCTTCAAATTATGATGGGAAGCATGTGGGCACACTCCTTGATGTACATAAGAAGGATTCATGCAAAGAAATTGAGAATTTGAAGCATGTATCAAAGAGAAATTTAAAGGAAAAGCTACTAGTGTAAATAGAATTTTATAGAGTTAGTATAGTTAGGTACATCTTAGTACATTTTTTTGCATTATCTAATTGAGCACATCCTAAGTGTGCTTATCATGTGAAGGTGAGGAGCATCCGACTGGATCACAAGAGGACTTTTGAAGCTTATCCGAGTTAAGCCAAAGCTTAAGGTGAGTGCACTTTCAAAGAGTTTTCTAATTGATTTTATGCTTTTGCATTGATAAGCTATATTTTATGCTTTTGTATGTATAAGTTCTTATATTTAAATGTATGTCTTGTATTTGTAAAGTAAACGAGTCCAAGAACTCAAGTTTAAAGTTTTCAAGTTACAGCTTTTGTGCTTGTGCACCAAGTATAAAGATTTCTAAGACATAGCATTAAAGAAAAACAAGTTTTCAAAGGTCATAAGTACCCACCAGTTATCGAGTTCAGACCTGTACGGTATATCCCACTTAGTAAGACAAGAGTTGGGGGGAAAAAGTCACTAACTGTGTGGTTAGAGTTATAAGTGAGTGTGTCACCCCTACTTTGTGGGATATGGTCTCGCACTACGGTTAGCGATGCAGAATTTCGCACGTAGTTGCTGAGAGGTTTCACAGAGTTGGTTGCGATGGATGTATACATTGTCTTGTGACCTATCACACCTGCAGCCTTAGCTAAGTCGCTGTGTGGTCAAGAGATTAGGGTTACAAATGGTGTTTTTATAAAGTTCAGTTATCTTTAAACATATTCAGATTTATGCTTTACAAGCTTATTATAAATTGTTTATATTAATGCATTGCAATTGAATGATATTTATACTTTAATATCTTTTAAGAAATAGAAACTTTTATTAAAGTTTTCTAAGGAGGAAGTTTTCATAAGGTAAAGTTAAGTTTATAAACTATTGCCCTCATTGAGCTTTATAGCTCACTCTTCAAATTGTTTTTAAAGCCTCCTCAGGTGCTCGTGTGGGTGAAGACTTGTGAAGACTCCGTCCTCCGTATTCAAGTGGGCGCAAGTGTTGGCATTTGCTTCTTGAAGAATGTAATATGCATATTTTGTGTCTTTTGTATATAGCATATGTTTGTACATTTTGTATAAAAAGAGTTATATTTTTTGAGTTGTGTAAAAGTGCACATTTTCGTGGTTGAAAAATCAAGTTTGTTTGGATAAAAGTGTATGTTTAAATCTTGTCCTTGAAGATTTCAAATTTTTGTATTTATGTTGATAAACTTGATTGCGAAAAGTTGGGTTGGATTGTGATTATAGTTTGAAGTATTCAAATTGCTTTTCAGGTTTTTGGTTTATCCAAATTGCAGCCGTTATGCTACCGGTTTTAAACCTTAAAAATGACCAAATGAATAATATCAAACCAACCCAAACTATTTTAACTTTAAGGTTTAAAAGATTGAGCTTCCGCTTAAGTTAAGTTTCAAGTTATGAGGATTCGCTCCTTGAACGCATTTTTCTTTATCAAGATGGGCTTATAGGAATTCGTTGGGGTGCCCAGGCATACCCTCCGGATAGGAGCCTAGTGGCGGTCTGGATCGGGCCATTTCAGTAGATGTATAATTTGGGGATGAGTTGTTCGTTTATTTCATACTTTCTTGTCAATAGTTTGTATACATCATCGATTTTGGTATTAAATCATATTGATTCAAAGGTGCATTTTCTCAATATATGAAACTCACTTTGGATGTCTTATATTTTATCATATTCAACTTCGAAGCATTGTCCAAAGTTGGGGACAAAACAATTGCTTTTAGATATCTAATTCTTTAGCACATAAAATGTTTAAGTGACTAATTTTTTTTATTTTTTATTTTTATTTTTAAAGAAGCATAAATTAAAGGAATAATCTCAAAAAATCATTATAGTTTATAAAAATATCTATTTTACCACTATAATTTCATTTTTGTTCAAAATCTTCCCTAATATTAAAAAAATAACAGAAAATGACTATTTTATTCTCTCATCAATTTGTGACAATCGTGGGTATTGTCGTTATTTTACATGCCTCCAAAGGATATTTTGAGTGTTTTTATTAGTGTTAGATGAGATTTTGGATAAAAATAAAACTATAAATGGTAAAATAAATATTTTTACAAGCCACAATGGGTTTTTTGAAATTATCCCATTATTAAAAGAGTCAAGCTGAAATAACATAATTTTTTTATTTTAAAAAAATGATTTCAACAGTCATCTATTTATTTTTACTTAATCCAATGATAAAAAAAAAGAAGAAGAATGAATTCAAGGTACTTATCCGTTCTTGGATTGAGTGAAGATAAGTAGACCAATGTTGTTGTTTTTTTATTTTTTACTTTTTTTAAATTAAAATTTTAATTTGTTTTAGTCTAACCCAAGTAAAAAATATTTTTACCATTTCTATGGCTTTTTATCCCTTTTGCTCTTTTTGAAAAAATAGTCATGCATAGACATAATTTGGGCAGGCTCAACAAAGACGACCCATTTTGTCGCCATCAAAGTGAGCTTGGGCTGTGTGGTCCATAACACTGCTATCAGGACAGTGGGGAGAGCATTGCCCTAGCTCTAATTGGACCACTCAAACCAAAAATATGCTTATATAGGATTCATCGCTAATCAACCAATTGATTTGTTTGCGCTGTCCAAGCAAATAAATTTATCCATTCTAATAGTCATTGCATAGATAGTATTTCTAATCTGTACATTTTGATAAGATCGTAAGTCCTTGCTTCGATCCTAATAAAATATATGACTTTCTTCACATTGCAAAAAAATTATTATTTAATTCATACATGTAATTAAATAAGAAATACTCAAGATAAATTAAACATTTAAAAAAGATACATAATCTACTTAATTTATTAAATAACTTTAATGTGCGAGTAAACTGACTAACTAAATATGTAATACGATATACTAAAACATAATGAAAAATTATGTTAAAATCTTTGTTTACTCAATAACATGTCATCATATTATAAATTATAGCAAAAAAGGAAATTAAAAAATTTATCTTCTTAATGAGATTATAAAATCTAGCAAAATCATATAATGACACATAAATCTCCGTCCTATAAGTATCACATTATCATATAATTACAAGTTCACTATAGGACTCAGCTGGATAATATTGAAAACATAAGGGAATGTTGATAGTAATTTCATTTTTAGAATAAACTTCCTCTTTTGTTTTCTTTTTTAAGAAATATGAATATTATATGAGATTATTTATATTTTTTATTAATAAAATTTAAGATAATAAATGATGTAGTAATAATTTAATTTGAAAGTTAACATAATCTACTGGTTATAAATCCAATGGTGTATTATACATAGATGAGTTATCATGGATTAATATTCTTGTCTTTATTTAATCTTTGATAATAAATGAAAGTAAGAGATTATGTATATGATCCAGTATATTTAATAAATTTTTATTTAAACTAAAAGTTGATATAATCTACTAGTTATAAATCCAACAATGTATTATACACAGAAAAGTTATCGTGAATTAATATTCTTACATTTATTCAATCTTTGATAATATATAAAAGTAAGAGATTTTGTATATGATCCAATATATTTAATAAATTTTTATTTAAACTAAAAGTTGACATAATTTACTAGTCATAAATCCAACGATGTATTATACATAGAAGAGTTATCATGGATTAATATTCTTGCATTTATTTACTCTTTGATAATAAATGAAAGTAAGAGATTATATGTATGATCCACTATATTTAATAATTTTTTATTTATTTTTATGTTCTTATGTATTTGAATATATATATATATATATAAATTATTATATATAGTGGATCATATACATAATCTCTTACTTTCCTTTATTATCAAAGATTGGATAAACACAAGAATATCAATCTATGATCAAGTAATCGACATGCATTGCATACTAAGTGTCACCCATCTATATATAGGGCCACCCAAAAGCTAAATATTCACACTACTATTTCTTATAGTCTTCAATATTATTCATAGGATTTTCTTCAACTAGTCATGGCAAGCTCATCGCTTCTTCTTGTATTTGTTGCTTTGTCATTGTTTGTTCAATTAGTTTATACTCAAAAACCTAACATAACTGTATCACTTAATGGACGGGGTGATTTTCATTCTGTGGGAGAGGCTGTGAAAACTATTCCCAATAATAGTGATACATTTTATTACATATATATAAAAGCGGGTGTGTATAAGGAGTCCGTTGGCATTGGCAAAGAGAAAAGAAACATTGTCATATTTGGCGATGGAATGGGCAAAACAGTTATAACTTTCAATAAGAGCAATAGTTCAGGATTTGGCACTTCAGCCTCTGCAACTATGAGTGAGATTTATTATATGCTTACATATTTTTTCCTTATAACTTTTGTAGCTTTATGTCCTCATATACTGACATACACAATTTATTTTATTATTATATTTGTCAACTCCATTGTAAAACCCTTACTGTGTGGATTTGGTGTTTTTAATCAAATTAATGCAATTTTGATTACATACAATACTATTTTACATATCTTTTTATTTGATTAAATTAAACATCTTAGACATCCAAAGTTTTAACTGATTTTTTTCTTTTTATTTTGCTAATGTTTTACAGATGTGAATTCGGATCACTTTTTAGCAAGAGATATTAGTATTGTCAACTCCGCGGGTCCAAAAGGAGGACAAGCTGTGGCACTGAGATTTGCAGGCAATTACATGGCATGCCATAGATGTTCCATCGAGGGGTATCAAGACACTTTATATGTGCACCAGGGAAAAAATCAATTTTTCTATGGGTGCCATGTATATGGCACTGTTGACTTTATTTTTGGTGATGCGGCAGTAATACTTCAAAATTCAATTCTTCATGCTAGACTCCCGAAAGGACAAGAAAATGTAATTACTGCCTAAGGAAGAACATTCGATCAGAATGATACTGGTATTGTGATCCACAATTGCACTATCATTCCAACACCTGAACTTGAAAATAGACCTGATGTCAAAACCTATCTTGGAAGGCCATGGAGGAAATTTTCACGAACAATTATAATGGAGTCCTATTTAGATCGATTTATTGATCATGAAGGATGGATGAAATTTAATGACACGTCTGATCTAGCTGCACTGTATTATGCTGAATACAATAATCGTGGACCAGGAGCATCTACTAATGGTAGAGTGAATTGGCCTGGATATCACATCCTGAAAAATCCTAATGAAGTTAAACATTTCACAGTTGACCAATTTATCAAGGGCAGCGAATGGCTTCTAGCATTAGATGTGCCTTTTATTGGTGGACTTATTGGATAGTGTTTAGGATATATCAGTAGAAAGTATCTTTTAGCTATTTATATTTAAAATAAATGTATGATATATTTTATTTGCTATTTAGTTATGAATAAAATTTGTAAATATAATTTATATGCATTTAGTTATAAATAAAAAATATTATATATTTTATTTATGAATACAGTGATATATATATTGATTTTACTATAAGTGTCTTCTAATTTTTAAAAGTTAGGACGAACTAATCAAATTCAACAATTGCATTTGAATTAAATAGGAGAGAGAATGTAATAGATGAATTTGATTGGTTTGTCATAACTTTTTAAAGTTAGATGATACTATACATATATATATATATATATATTGTGATGATATAGTTATTGTACGTGATGTTCGTTGTGTTCTACATATTACAACTCTATAGACATGGATTATTTATACATCAAACCCGAAGTCAACGGAAAAAAAATCAAGTAACCACATTTAATTAAACTAAAGTTTAGTGCTGTGGCATATCCATTATGAACAAAATCATTGATTAAAAAAAAGGCTAGCATAAAAGAGAATCCAAAAACCATGATCTAAAAGGAATCAGACTATCAAAATTGCCACTCCAGACGGTTGCCTCAAAATTGTATTCTCCATTCAATTCAATCCTACCCTGCGTACGACCTTCTAAGTGCATAGTGAGAGTGGGTTTAAAGAACTGTATTTAGGGAAGTATTGGATTTAAACACACAAGGAAAGAAGCTTATTAATGTTTTAGGTTCGAATAGTTCCCATCATATAGATCATATCAAATAAAGAAAATTTATTGTTGATGTGATGAGAAAATTGACTAATAGCTTTACAAGAATGAGAAAATTGCTTGGATGGAGCTTCATTATGTTGTTGTATATATTAAGTACTACAGTATTAAAGTATTTCCGAATCTGTGCTGGAGTTGTGTTCTTAGATAATCCTGTGTCCCACCTTTTGATTTATTCGTATGTTGTTTATGTTCCTCAATAAGGCACTGTTCCGGTTTTTTGGATATGACGGTCAATTATAATTCACATAATTTTGGAAGTGTCCATATTTACACCTTTCTAAAACTGTTTATGCACCCTTAAATTCACCCTAGCTGTTTCATTAAATGAGTCATAATTATAAGGGCAAATGGCACAAAAACTCTAGAGTTTAGGTGTAATTGTAGATGCATGGGAGTTTTGATCACTTGAAGATTGATGGCAACGAATATTAGTTTTTAAGAGAGCATTTAGGATGAATAGGGCTTGCTTTTACATGAATAAATGTCATAAATATTTATCTAGTAGTTAATTATTATTAATTAAGAGATGAGTAATATGCAAGTATTTGCATTATACATGAATAGGTGTAAGAGCAACTTGCATTCACAAATGTGCACAATTATTATGGATGTTTTAGATCTTTTTTTTTTTTTTTTAATCAAGATAGTTGTAACACATCAATGTCCATTATATTGGGAGTTTAATTTATCGAAATAATTAAGGTTATATTTTATCCTGATACTTCGAGGGACCAATCTTCCAATTGGAATAATTTTTATATTATAATTCCCATCTTTCTCTTCCGTCCCCTGTTTTGAAATGATATAGACTATCCATCCCACCATGCTACTGGTTTACAGTCTTTTAAGCATTACTAGTATTCAACAAAAGGCTATTGAACTTGAACGTCTCGGTCCTCTCTTGCCCTCATTTTTTGTTTTGAAACCACCTTGGTTCTTTGACTTTGGAGTAATCCAAGAGAGACAGAAAATAACAAGAAAAACAAGGAAGGGCAGGTACAACTGCTTCCTTTACATACCCCACCCCCTCCTCTATTATTATTATTATTATTATTAAATACTTGATCTAGGCGACAATTGAGACCAACAAATATATGATTCTAAAATGTGATTAAGGAAACCGCTCCCAAGATATAAAAGAACAACCTACATCACGTTGAGGTACAACCCACATACGTGAAGGGAAGAAAACCCACAAATTGTGGGAGGGAGTGAGTGTAAATACCACAACCTCTAAGTGAGGAAGTGGATGCACAGCATTATTTACACCACTAGACATGCTACTTTACCATACTCCTATTCAGATCCTATAAAATGGACACAGGATATCAACTTCTTAACAATGCTGTCCATCACATAAAAACACTTTCAAATGCACAATATTAATAACCAATCTCATTGTCTGACGTTGCTACATGTTCATGATCTCAAATCTAACACTTGAAGTTCACGTACAATATTAAGATCGATAACCATTTCAAATCATCAATAATATAAAAAAAATATGCTGTTTGGCAAATCATTCTTCAATTCAACACCAGGTGAGCACAACAAAGTGCCCACAGAGCTTCAGATGCCCAGTTAATAGTAAGAGAAATTACTTCTTTTACTTTTCTTTCAGGGTTAAAACAATTAATTCTTACCACTTTCATGTCAGCGTCCAAGAATATACTACTAACTGTATGACTTGAATGATCATGCAGAACAAAAATATTGAAGAGTTTACAAATTCTTACATATTACTAAGAAATGCAGAAGTTCATTAATTTTATGTCTTCACAAAATAGATAACTGGTTGACGAGGAACAAAATCAAACAACTAAATAACTTCTACAAGAATTATCAAACTGCATGATATAGCAAGGCTAACAGAAAATAGATAGTTGTTTCATTTCATTTTGGATGACTAATGAACATTATAAGAAAATTCTATCAGCCCAACCAAACACACTTCAATTGCTTCAAGCTGAACAATTGACTGAATCTGCAACTAGGAGAGAACGCACACTCAAAACTAAAACAATGGGGCTTGTAGCTAGCTGACAGGCAATGACTTTGTAATCCTCAAGTAATAGAAATCTTTTGCTTTACAACTTAAACACAAAACCAAAATAATTACATTACAATCGTGTGACAAATCAATAACTAACAAACCTTTATGTATCAACAGAAATCAACAGAGGAAATTAAAAGAGACTAAGCTATTGACACAATAACATTAAATGAAAATGATTCATATAACACGGACAAAAAGAAAGAAACGGATAAAGGCAATTACAGTCAAATTATATAGCTTGCGAGGTTATGTACAGAGGTAAGTAACAATTGGACGTCCTGCTCCAGTTCAAGTTTGGTTTGCCATACAACTCGAAAGCACAGGCCCTTTATAAAGGAAAATAATAATTCAAACCACATAAGAGTAAGCAACAAAGCTTTGAAATTTTATGATCGCCTGACAATATTCAATAGTTGCAGGACAAGGTATATACCTAACAGAATGAAAGCAATGAAATGCACGTAGGCCGTAGCACTTACATAGGTGATGAAACGTAATATTCTAGAGTGATTCCAGGATAAAGAGAACACTAGATAGTCCTTAGTTCAACCGTCTCCTTCGAGGAGCACGAGAATCCCCACTGTCCACATCTGAAACCCTTGAACTATCATTTCTTCTCCGGGAAGATGAAGTTGAAAGGGATACCATAGAATCAATTTCCACAGCAGTGTCCATTTGACTCTCGGAGTTTATAACAGCAGCGATGCTTGAGACGGAATCTCTATCATCAACTGGAGGTGAAGGCTGCTCTTGATTTCTTGCTATAGGATGGCGTAGGAAATATGCCTCAACTAACCTTTCTGCCGAACTCAATGCAGTTGAAAGAGTAGCCCTGTGTTGTGATTGCAATTGCCTCCGCAGTAACAGAGAATGGAGTCGACGGGCTTCCCCCTCAGAGCCATTTGTGTCACTTTGTATTGAGTCTATATCATCTGGGGGCGCTGAAACTGAATTTTGCTCACGCATTCCTCGAGATGTCAAGATTCTATTTAGCAAGGAATCAGTTCTCTCTGCTGTTTCGCGGGCACTGTTCCCATCGCGTGGTGGAGTCAAATCCCGGGCCAAATCAAATCTACTTCCAAGTCGACGAATCATCTCCTCTACAGGGAAACTGTAAGCATTCCTCTGAACAGTCTGCCTCCAACTCTCTACCCGCCGTGCATTGGGCCTAGGAGGAATCTCAAGGCTCGAGTCCTCTTCCAGTCCACGTGTGCCATTACCACGACCATATATTGGGGTAACATTCTTAAGCGTCACTTCGCCTTTGCACACTGGACATTCCTTTGCATCTGAATGCACATGCAACCACCGGTAAAGGCAGGGCCAACAGAACAAGTGACCACAACAAGTCACGACAGGGTCCCTAGCCAAATCTAAACAGATATTACAATCAAAAAAGCTCCCATCATTCCCAACACCCTTCTCAACATCATCCTTTTTCTCCGATACCTCCTCTTCCAGAAAACCATTGTTATTTTCGCATGTTTTGGGTACCTCATTGGTTCTTTCCTCAGCAGCAACACTACCCTCACCTGCCTGTAATGTACTCCCATTAGCAGGATTGGCCATCAGTTGATTCAATTCCATCGGAATGTTCCTTGTTTCTGCTGGGATATGCCTATATCTCCACCGTCGCGACCTCAGCCTCACAACTTCCCTAAGTCTATCAATGGGGTCACCAATCCAATCATCCAAATTCATCCCCTCACTTGGTATTGATCCTGGTCGTGCCTCAGGCCCAGGACCCAGATTCAAGTCAAGGTTCATTGTATCAGATGTCTCGTCTCCCATCTCAATCTCAACAAACCAAAACAAAAATACCACTTTTCTCACGAAATCCAACACACCCACATCAACAAAACCCTCAAACCTTCACTCTCACAGAATTATTACTAATCAAGATAAAACTCTCAACTTTATCACCAATTGACCAAACCCAAATCAAGAAAACACTCCATTTATCACTAATCTAACAAACCCAAATAAAACAAACCCAAAATTGATGACAAAATTAAAAGAACAGGCGTAAAAATCTCATCTTGGCGACAAACTCAAAAACCCCAAATCACGAAACCCTAATAAGATGGTGGCGTCGCATTGACCGCCTTCCAACAATAAAATCGCAGACCAAAATTAAACGATTACAAGCAAAAAGAGAAAAGAAGGGAAAAAATGAATAACAGGAGTCAAAGAACGGATAGTTAAGAGACCTGAGCGTAAGGATCGAAATGAAGAGTCAGTGGTAAGCTTGAGAGCTGATTGGCCATTGATTTGTCAATCTCCTTCGTACTATGCGATCTGGTCTGGAGATTGAGGGAAACAAAATGAGTGTTTCGAATGTCTATCATCAATTGAAGACGACGAAGAAGAAGAGGAAGAGGGGGAGAGAGGGGTAGAATCTCATGGCAATCATGTTTGGTTGCTAAACCTTACGCTGTTCTTGAATCTAACAGCTGTGATGCCAGCAGTGGCCCACGATTGACCCTCAGCCTTTCATTTTAATACTAATCAGATGGTTCTGATCAAGTACGCCCCTGGAGTACATATGACGTATCATCATATTTTATTATTATTATTATTTTTAAGGTTGGAACTTTGAAAATTAAAAAATAATCGAAACCTATCGAGATTATTCTCTTGTAACACGACTCTAGTAAACACAAGAGAGGGAAACCCTTACTAATATTTATCAATATTCATTAGAAGAGATCAAGCTCTCGACCTTATATAAGGGAGAGGAGATTTTTGGTCAATTGCATTAGCAGCAGGTTGTTTACATCATGTATTAGGCTATGATTACATCTCATTGTTATTGTGAATGTGATATATGACTAATATATCACATTGTTATTAGAGCTTCATTTTTTCTTTTTTTGACTTGCTGACATTAAATCAGATTATTATCAAGACCGGTTGAGATATGATTCTAAAGTATCGCTCGAGAATCTGCTCTCAAAAGACCGGAGAGAGTTACCTATACATAGGTAGAAAAATTGTCTTATACATTGATAGAATTTTGGTGATTCGAACCAACCACTTGAAGGTATTATGGTTGGTAGACTTGGCCTTACCAATAGGTCAAGTCGCTTTCCACGAACTTTATACTTAACTTATATCTCAATGAATGATACAATAATTTTCCTCATATGGATGACACATTGAAAGTGAGATAAATTATTATTGATATGTATTTATTTATTAATTTTCATGTCGTTGTTTGCTTTTTGTACAACTGAGATACAAATGACTATAAACAAGAATTAACACTTTTCTTATATGTTGCATAGTACTAGGTAGCTTATGTTATGGAGAAGGTTAATCATAATGTTATATCGATAAGCCCTGATTAGCCACAATATTTTAGAGTATAATGCCCAAGGCTTGGGGAATGATATGCATTCTAAGTCTAGCTTACCCTCATGTAGGAACATAACCCCTATATAGTTTTCCTAACGGAAAATGATGGCTCTTCATCATTTGGATAGAGCTAGTTTGAGTTTGATTGTTTTTATGGTAAGTTGGTGGTGGAAAGACTGATAGAAGTGGAGGCTTATGCTTATTGTGGTATGATAATGTCAATATTTCTCGATTATCCTACTTTTTATATCACATTGATATTATGTGAAGTTGATGGTGTCTACATCGAAACTAAGTCCGATATCAAAGAAAAATAACATAATGAAAGCTTACAAATCTTATAGCAAGATTCAAAAATATGTAACTAGGGTTTATAATTTTTAAACCTGTTTATTGGATTGTATATAGTACATCGCAATTCCAATATCTTCTAGTATGGTAGCTGAAACCCTTCAAACAATATCCAATTACACTTCAAACCTAGAAATCTTCTCAAGTGTTCTCATATAACAAACAATAAAAAGAGTGGCCTCTTTCCATAATATATGACTTTTTATATCGTAGTAATGATTGAATATCATTCCCAAGAGATTAGGGATTAAAGTAGTTAGGACCTCCTTTCAGGCATTTGGGTGGCATTTAGTAGATGAATGTATATGCGTTCCTTTTATTTTTCTGTCTCATTGAAACTTATCCATCCAGTCTCCTTAAATAAGAAAACCTAATAAAGGTGAGCGAAAAAAAGCAAAATTGAACCAAATTGGGTCGGACCGAATATATTATTTTTCAACTTGTATTTGGTTTGGTTTTTGATATCAAAAATCATCTCCTTTTTTTTTAAAAAATAAAATAAAATTTGGTTCAGTTTTGGATAAGAAAAATTGATCCGACCCCAAAATCAAATTTTATATAAAAAATTAATAAAAATATGAAATATAAAAGCCTCATCTCTCATATTCACAACCCTAGTTGCGTTGACCTCTCTCTCATCTCTCATATTCACAACCCTAGTTGCGTTGACCTCTCTCTCATCTCTCATCACGTCTCAACCCCACCGACCTCTCTGATTACCTCTCAACCCCGTCACTGTTGCCTTCATACTGTCGAAGTTAGTGAAGTCGAGCCATATCTTGTGTTGACGTGTTGGTAGATCTAGAAGATGAAAGGGTAGAGTTGGATGGACTTGAGGACTTTGCAACCACGGGGGATGCCAAACTCATGGTGGAGCTTGTTTGCATTATTGAGGTAGAGGATGTATTAGGGTTGTTTGGAGAGGAAATGTGTGATCTTGGCGAGGAATCTGAAGGTGGAATCATGAAGAAGGATGGATTCGAAGTGGAGGAGAGCGGAGGAGTGGGGTTAGACAGGCCTAGTACTAGGGGAGTCGAGCCTTTTACGTTTCTTACAGAGTTTTTTGTGGGAATTTTGGTGACGAGAAATGAGGTTGAGAATTGGGAGGTTTTGATGAAATTAGGGTCTGGAAGAGGAGGTGTGCGGTTTAGAGTTTTGAACAAGGAAAAGGGCCACTTGGTTTTGGACAAGAAAACCGACTGGATCGAACGGAACAAATTTAAGTAGGTTCGGTTGATTCGATTTGATTTTCTATATCAAAAACTGATATTTTTGGTTTTGGTTTGGTTTTGCTTAAAACCAAAATGAACCATACTGTACCCACACCTAAACCTAATATATAAATTTGATATCAAAATAGAAAAAGAACGGGAGTCATAACTTCCCTATGCAAATCATATTCAACAATGATTTACAATTTTTTTTTTCTAGGCATAACTAAACTATTTGCTAGGAAGACTTTTTTCTTTTTTGAAAGAAGCTGGAAAGTCTTTTCGATTATGCCAAATCGCAAAATTATGATATATTATAATACAAGCTCAATGGGAGATATTCTAAACCATATATTATTGGCATAATAGGATCACAAAATTATTTGGGATAATCCCAATTTTCCCCCTGTAGTTTGATAAAATAGCCAAAATCCCCCATTATTTTAAAAAATCGCTAATATCCCCCCTCTTGATTTACAAAATGGATAAAAAAACTCCCTGTAGTTTATTAAAATATCCAAAAAAACCCCTTACCGTCAATTTGGACATTAAAAGTCAACAGTTGATCGTTAATATGGAATGACAAAATTGTCCAAGTGAAATAAAATATAAAAAATATAAATATTTAATAAAATAATAATTTAATATTTAAAAAATTGAAAAAAATCTCCACCATCCATATTTAAAATGGACGGTGGTGATCAAAACTATTAAAAAAAGTTTAAAATTTTAAAAAATCTCCACTCTCTCTCTTTATTTCTCACTCTCTCTCTTCCTCTCTTTCTTCTTTTTCTTCTTCTTCCTCTCTCTCTCTCTTCTTCTTCTTCTTCTTCTCTCTCTCTCGACAGTACCTAAACTGGGTTTCGTCGGAAACCCAGCTTCGATCTATGGACTTCCGACGAAAACTCAGATTTGATCGCGAAAACCCAGAGTCTCTGGGTTTCCGCGATCGGATTTGGGTTTTCGACGCGAAAACCTAGAGCCTTTGAGTTTCCGCGTCGAAACCCATAGATCTACGGGTGTTCGACGTTGGAAACCTAGAGATCTCTAGGTGTTCGCATTGGAAACTCATAGATGCGTTTCCAATGCGAAAACCCAGAAATCTCTGGGTTTTCAGTGCTGAAAACCTAAGGATTTCTGAGGTTTCCAACGCCAGAAACCCAACCCAGAATTTTTGTTTTGTTTTGTTTTGTTTTGTTTTTTTTATTATGTTGCTGTTGTGTTTTTTTGATGATGTTGTTTGTGTTATGTTGTTGTTGCCTTTGATGATAGTTTGGTTGAATGTGTTTGGATTGGGTGATAAGTGAATGTGTTTGGGTTGGATGATGATGGTGTTCTGCATGGTTACAATGTTGAGGGGCGGTTTGGTCTTTTTACTCATTATTATAGTCAGAATTCAACTCTCACTAACAGAGTTAACAGAAGGGGTAAAATAGGATTTTCAGAAACTACAGAGAATAATTAGCGATTACGTTAAACTACATGGGAGAAATTGGGATTATCCCAAATTATTTTAGTAAGCAGTTACCCAATAAAATTATACTAGGGTAACATTCTTGAGCGTCACTTCGCCTTTGCACCCTGGACATTCCTTTGAATCTGAACGCACATGCAACCACCAATAAAGGTTGGGCCAATAGAACAAGTGACGAAAACAAGTCCTGACAGGGTCCCTATCCAAATCTAAACAGATATTACAATAAAAAAAGCTCTCATCATTCCCATCACCCTTCTCAACATCATCCTTTTTCTCCGATACCTCCTCTTCTAGAAAATTATTGTTATTTTCGCATATTTTGGGTACCTCATTGGTTCTTTCCTTAGCAGCAACACTACCCTCACCTGCCTATAATGTACGCCCATTAGCAAGATTGGCGATCGGTTGATTCAATTCCATCGGAATGTTCCTTGTTTCTGCTGGGATATGCCTATATCTCCACCGTCACGACCTCAGCCTCACAACTTCCCTAATTCTATCAATGGGGTCACCAATCCAATCATCCAAATTCATCCCCTCACTTGGTATTGATCTTGGTCGTGCCTCAGGACCAAGACCCAGATTCAAATCAAGGTTCATTGTATCAGATGTCTCGTCTCCTACCTCAATCTCAACAAACCAAAACAAAAATACCACTTTTCTCACAAAATCCAATACACCCACATCAACAAAACCCCCAAACCCTCACTCTCACAGAATTATTACTAATTCTGACAAAACTCTCAACTTTATCACCAATTGACCAAACTCAAATCAAGAAAACACTCCATTTATCACTAATCCAACAAACCCAAAATTGATGACAAGATTAAAAGAACAGGCGTAAAAATTTTATCTTGGCGACAAACTCAAAAACCCCAATTCATGAAACCCAAAAAAGATAGTGGTGTCACATCTACCGCCTTCCAACAATAAAATTGCAGGCCAAAATTGAACGATTACAAGCTAAAAGAGGAAAGAAGGTAAAAAATGGATAACAGCAGTCAAAAAACGGAAAGTTAAGAGACCGGAGCGTGAGGATCGAAATGGAGAGTCAGTGGTAAGCTTGAGAGCTGATTGGCCATTGATCTATCAATCTATTTTGTATTATGCTATCTGGTCTGAAGACTGGAAGAAACGAAATGAGTGTTTTGAATGTCTGTCTTCAATTGAAGATGAAGAAGAAGAAGAGGCGAGAGAGGTAAAATCTCATGCCAATCATGATTTGGTTGTAAAACCAAAGGTGTCCTTGAATCTAGCAGCTGTGATGCAGCAGTGGCCCACTGTTGATCCTCATCCTTTCATTGTAATACTAATCGAATGGCTCTGATCAAGTTTGCCCCTGAGTACATTTGACATGTCATCTTATTTTATTATTATTATTTTTTAAAATCAACATTTTGAGGATCAAAGAATAACCGGAACCCATCTAGACTATGCAGTGGTCATACAAGCTCAATGTGAGATTTTCTAAAGGGATAATCCCAAAAAAACCGTGTATAATTTGAAAAAATATCAATGTTACCACTTTTAGTTTTAATTTTATCCAAAATACCTTCTGACCTTAATAAAAATACTCAAAATATCCCCTGGAGGCATGTAAAAGGACGAAAATGCCCCTAACGGTAACAGGTTCTGTTAAGTTAATTTGACCATTTGACTCAAGGGGCAAAAGGGGAAATGCACTTAATGTTTGTTTGGTTGTAAGGATATTAAGGTAATTGGACATGCAAAATAAAAAAGAAAAAAAAATTGAAAATGATGAATGGTGGGAAGATGACACGTATGAATTGTAGTGGACCACATGCTAAAGTATCAAAATCACTAAGTGGGGAGTATCAGACCATCCACTTACTTTTGCTCAAAAAAATCACCTTCCACTTTGCTTCTCGACTTCAACTTTGCTTCTCAACTTCGTGCCATAAAGAACCTTAAAACTATTCACATTCACCATCTTCTGAACTGTAATTTGTTGTTTGCATGTTCCCTCTACCCTGTGTATTGTGTTCATACCATTTTTTATGACTATCGAGTGATGGCTTGAAGAAGTTTGGTAGAAGGAAGTGGGCTTTTCTTCTCGACTGGAAGGTAAGGTTTTTAAGAGGTTTTTCCTATTTATAATGTTGTTTAAAACTGATTTATTGAAATGGATTTTGGTGATGTTGTTTTGTTGAAGGGTTTGTAATTTTTTAGGGTTTTTAAAGCCAAAAATTTAGGGGGTTTTTGATTTAAGCTTGGAAAAGTTTAATTGGTAGTGTGAAACCGCATATTATGTGTCGAAATAAGTTTAAATCTGATGAATGGTTCGAAAAATCGTATATGTTGATGTTTTACATTTTTTCAGTATAAACTGTTTTGGTTTAAACGTAATAAAATATTTTGATTGATGTTTGATATTTTGTTGATACTATGTGTGTATATTCTGATGTTGTTAAAAGTGTATATGATGTTTGATGGTGCATGTTTATATTATTTGCATATTCTGTGTATTCTGTGCAGTATATGGTGTTTGATGTTTGACATGTTAAATTGTTTTGGTCATATGTTGTATATATTTTGATGCTGTTAAAGTGTATATTGTGTTTTTTGTTTTTGGTTGAAAATAACTGTATATTTTGTTTGATGGTGCATGCATATATTTTCTCTATATTCTGTGTATTATGTGTATATTTTGTGATATGTTGTTGATACGTACGCAAATATTTACATGTTTGTATGATAATATGATGTATGAATATATTTTGTATTTTGTATACTGTTTATGTAACATGTTGTTTAATTTTCTAATAGTGTGTATGTTTAATGCAATTATAATGTCGTTGATAGAGGTTGTGGTGCATTATTGCATTGAAAATATCAATACCAGGGGCACTAACGTCTTTTTGTTTTCAGCACATGTCAGATTGAAATTTCTGTTAACTTGGTAACAGCAAGGGGGGGTTTTGGATAAAAACGAAACTAGTGTGGTAAAATGGATATTTTTTTTAAACTACACAGTTTTTTGGGATTATCCCTTTTCTAAACCATATATATTATTGGCATACCAAGATGACAAAATTATGTTAACGAAAATCCTTTGGTAGATTTACCATACTTCTATGTTCAACTATGCAAAATTTTAATACTATAAAATTATGACTGAACATACTTAAAACAAATAAATATAATAATTTATATGAAGTACATATACTCTAGTGTGTCCATAACAAGTTATTGCGCATGTAACTAAATACTCCACAAGATATCCGTAATCAGGTTGGAAATTTATATTGTCAAATCTTATCTGATTAAATTTTCAATTTGGAATTCATTGAGTCACACGAATTATGTCCATGTGACAACATATGATATAACAAATATACTGCAAATATATTACATCCAATAGAGTACCGTGGCTATGGATTCATAGTCAACGACCAACATAATTGCCCAAGGGAACACTGTTGCGTAACGGTGTCAGAATTCCTTCAAGTGTGCGTTTCCTCTGCATCAAATAATTTATACACCAATCATTAAATCTTTCATTAGCTAAAAAACTATTCCATGCACTGATTTAAATAATTTACAACAAAAATAATATGCTTTGTCCACATTTTTTGAGTACGCTAGTCATTTCTTACTTGCTTCTCTTCATTTGGTAATTTTCGAGTGTTTGTGCATATAAAAAATGTCTAGAGTTACCATTCAAAGGAAAGTTAAGATTAGTTTCGCTAGGACCCTTTTCGATTAATATATTTTTTGTTTCGTTATCAAGGTTATCCTAATATCTAGGATCATAAATAACTAAATGAGAAGTTAATTCTTCTTCATTCATGATACTCATATCGATAACATTGAGTTTATTTTCCGTTCCATATAATTATTCTAAATGATTTAGTTCAATAGGTGGCAGCGATTCATTTTCAAGTGAACAATTTAAATCTATATTTTAAATAATGAATTTTTCTAATGCTCATTTTTGAGATTGAGCTAGTTGTTCTAATCTTTTATTTTTTATTTTTTTCCTTTTTCCATTTCCAGATTCATGATAACATTGTGAACAATTATAGTAATAAGTAATAACCATAGTAACAAACTAGAAATTAACCTAGCAAAGTATTAAATAACAATAAAACCTAACAAAAAATTTGGTTGCAAGTTGCCTTTTCGACTCTATTTGATAAAAAAAAAAACAAAACCTTAGCTGTGCCTCTCTTTGTCACCTAAGTTGTTAAACCACCTGACGGTATACGATAATACTGTAACAGTAGCAATAGCAAAGTATTTCCTTGTTTTTCAGTTTTTTTTTTTAGTCCAAGATCCAACAACACAAAAAAATAATAAAAAAAGAAGATAAAAAAGAACCATAAAAAATAGATAATCATAAAAGTACATAACTCAATAATAGTGATTATAAAAATATAATTTTTACCTAAAAAATGAATAAATTTTTGGAATTCCACTTTCTTCACTTTAGATGTTGATGAAATTTGAAATTTTTAACCAACAAAAACAAAGGAAAAAAAACAATAATTTAGAGTTATATTTTCATTTGGCTATCGAAAATGTGATAGGAAAAAGTAATTTAGGATTATAAATGATCGAGTGAGTTTATGTATAGGTAAAATGTGTCAGCTTTGGGGTCCTTCGTATATTAGAAACATTTTTCGAATTAAATTAAAACAATAAAAATAAGTAACACAACTAGTTACCAAGTCTCCAAAGCTTTCTCACCAACTCAAGTTTGAACCCAATGGTGGCCACCATTAGGTTTTTGTTTTGTTTTGTTTTTTTTCAAAAGAGGAATAAAAACAGGAAAAATGAAATTGTGTGGCTGTGTGGGTTTTTTTTTTTTTTGGTTCAAAAGAGGAAAAAAACAAGAGAAATGAAATCGTGTGGTCGTGTGGGGGTTCGAACTCAAGCGTAAAATAAACAACATGAGACCCTTTAGCACAAACACAAATCTAAATTTTTGAAGATTATATGAGACAATAATTATATATTAACTTTACAAACTAATTATAGAAAAAAAAAAAAAAGGTGAAAGTTTGTAAAATTTGGGGCTCCAAAATTTGAAAGCCCGGGGTGGTCATGCCTCTAGCACATGCTTAGGGTTGGCTTTGCAACCAATATAAACACCTTTCAAACCATTCCAACCAAATCAAGTGTGATTTTCATTTTTTGAAGGACTTCAAATCGATTTCCAAAACAGAAGAGATATAGTCTAGCAAAAAATCTTCGCATTTTTGTTTGTTTGTTTGTTTGTTTTTAAATTTATCATTATTTTTTTTATTTTAATAATATAGTTTTTATTTTAAATTTATGGGATGGTAATGTGTCTTGCTATGATTGGTCCAAGGAAATTATTTTAATTTATATAATATTGCACTTGAAAAACATTAAAGCATAGTTTAAAATTGGTTTTCATACACAAAAAAGAATAAGGTCATATGTATTTGTTTTTAGAGAATATAAGGAAGTGGGAGACAAAGCTTGATATAACTACCATCATTTCAATTAATCTAGTAATGACCTAGATTTGAATGGCGCGAGTGGTATTAAAAAGCTTGAATAACTGAATTTAGATAATATTCTAATTCAATGTAAGAGAAAATTTTCAATGGAGCGGTCATATTATGTTATTTAGATAATATTCTAATTCACTGTAAGAGAAAATTTTCAATGGGGTGGTCATATTATGTTATTTAAGTAATGACTTGATTAAAAGGTTCCTTTACATTTATAACATTTATTCACCCTTATTTTCTTAGACTAGTACTTTCTTAATAGTTTGAATTTCAGCACCTAAAATAGTTTTTGGACAAAAGCAATCCTTAAAAAATTGTCTTTATATCAATAAACAGAGAAAGTAGAGAGAGAAATAAAAAGTTTAAAATATAGGATTTGATTATCTTACTAACTAGATAACTTTATCCAATAATTACAACCTCACCCTTATAACCAATCCAATAGATATAATTGATGGTTAAGGTTACTCAACCAATAAGGTCAACCAACCAATAAGGTAATCAGACCCTAAAAAGGAATGAGAAGAAAAGAGAGAGAATAAAAATAGAAACTAGATTGAGAAGTCTATCTTCTCTAAAAACATTAGATTAACAACAAAAATGCTAATGAAACAAATTGTAGATAGAAAGTTACAAGAAAATACAAATCGGAATTAAAAAAACAAAAAAGAATATAAGAAGTTGAATTAAAAAACCTTAGAATCTGGAGTGAATAAAATGATTTTTATTTTTAAAAATCTATTAAATTAATTAACTTTCAATAAAAAAAAAAAAAATCAATCGAAAGCAAAATGATTAACTCTTGACCAAAGCTTTTTCACATTGGTTGAGAGTTATTATTCTTGACCACAACTAAAATGGATGGCTTAGGTTGTAATTCCTGACTAAAACAATTTTGGCTTTGTTCAGGAGTATCAACTCTAAGGCTAGGTTTGTTATATGGGTTTGGATAAAATCCAGTCCAAACCTATGTTTGGTCAAAGCATGGGATTGGAAAAACCACTCTCATTTTTTTTTTTTTTAATTTATTTATCATGCCATCGTGGGTTTAGGTGGGATACATCAGAAGGAAAGAGAGACAGAAAAAGGGACAGAATGGAGGCGACCTCTGTGCAGTCAATCAACGAGGCAATAAAGGAGATTATATGAATCCACAAGTCGTTGTCGACATGGCCAGGTTTAGACAAGGTGGAGGTGGCAACGAAACTGGTGAAACGTAGAGAATGAGGATAAGGTGACGGTGACATGGCTAGGTTTAGACAAGGAGAAACAGCGACCAACTTCAATCTTCTCGTCAAGTCTAATCCCATCCACAGCCTGACACTTGCCGCTTTCTTCTTCTTTTTGGCCACACCATTGAGCTTTATCAGTTGCGGCAGCGATGATGCTGCTTCCTCCATCTTCTGCTTTGTGTACCGCCTTAAACACAGGTGCCATAACGATTATTCTTCCCAATGGCTAGCTCCTTTAAAAATAGGTTTTTTTTTTTTCTTAAATAATTTAATTATTAAAATTAATTTTATCCAATCTCATATGCACCAAACACATCATAGTACTAATTTATCCAATTTCATATATTATCAAACACATTACAACACTAATTTATCCAATTTAATGATATCTTATCTAATTCAATCTAATCCTGTGAAAATAATTCAATCTAATCTCGCAAGTCAAACGGAGCTTAATTGGCTTCAGTTAAGTGTTTAACATTTGAAAATTTTTAATGTTTTTTAAAAGATTCTCTTTTTCTCATGGTTTCCAATTTTCTTTTGAAATCAAGTTTTCTTCTTGTTCTTCTTGTTATATTAAAGCATCAAGTTAGTGAAAAACTAAATGTAGTATTGTTTAGTTCTTATAACAAATGATGGAACTCATTACTCTTTTGAACCTCAGAAGTCATTTATAATATTGAAACCACACTAAATTTTTCTATGATTCCTCTTTCAAATGATCAAAGAGTTCATAAAAAAGTCATATCACATGCATCTAAATTTATCAAGTTTTAGCTTGTAAATTAATAAATATTCTATAGATTTTTTAAAAATTTGTGATCATTTATGCTTGTTGTTTGATTAATTCATTAAAAACTAAGCTCGAAACAAGATGAGTATTCAAAATCTAGAGTAAATATTATTGCAACTATATATTCAATATTGTATAATATGTTAATAATGGGAAACTAAATTTTCTATTTAAGATAGGAATGATATGAAATTATTTAAATATCATCAAGCAATAAGAAGGAAGTATATTATCTTTCTGCAGTGAATTATGTCAATATACTAGGGGTAACTTTGATAGTTCATACATTTAGATGTTATTGAAATTCAAATCAGTAATTTGGTGACAATGTGACAACAAACATTAGTATCGGTGTTGATGTCATTTTCTGCTATTTTCTTCAATCAAAACATATCATGTGATAAGAAGATAACATGTGGAAGGATTGTAATACACTTTGTACCCATTCGAAGAAAATTGAAACTCGTTATCATGACTTTTCAATTTTGCACCACAACTTCGATCTGATCCACGGTCCAAAATAAACTAGTGATGGCTGCTGACATGGACCGGTTTTTGACTATCAGTTTTATGTCGCAATTTGCATTCTAGAGCAATGATCTAGTTCACACCTTTCAGCAATCGTCACATCTTTTGACCATTTCTTCGACCAGATCAACGGTATTGGTTTCGTAGCTTAACTTGGGTACGTTATTTTGAAAATTTATTTTGAAGAAACATCATTTGAAAACATTAAATCAGCAAGGTGGATATTGGGTTTAGATTTTTCTGAGCAAGTGGGGTGCAACTAGGATAACATAATAAGCTTGGTGGGCACCTAAACTTTTGCTCTACTAGCTATAATTGTTGTCGCGTTGGATTGGTTACATAAGCTTAAATTCCAATTTTCGACTCTCTCAAGTTCTTCGTTTGTTGTACGTAAAAATTTAAAAAAAAAAGTTCTTTGCTGTTTGTTTTTGTTTGTAGTTCCTTTTTTTATTTTTTTATTTTTTTATTTAAATAACTCTCTGAAGTTGAATTGAAAAACCTAGTGCTATAACCATCAAGAGTTCGTAGAGTAAATGACATTTAAGTGATTTTGGGTTTGTCCTTTAGGCCCTAAAATGGGGATTACCATTAAAGGTGGCAGTTAAATCATATAGATCCATTCTAATTCGATGATTATAATTTAGAGTTATTATCAATTTTCTTCTAGCTATTAATGAATCATCATTTTTCTTTTGAAGATTTTAAAATGGTAAAAAAAAAAAAAACCCTTGGAATGGTATTAATTTAAGTCAAAAGAAGGGATAAAAAATGTTTCTTGAATAAACAAGGAAACAAATGATGATTCATCAATCGTCAGTGAGAAAAATGATAATAACTCTGGTAAATTATATAGCATGAGAGTAAATTATTGTTCAGATTGGATAAAATTCAAATACATACATATATATGGGGCAGGATCGGGGGACACAAGTTTTGACACAAATCTTGACACGATTTTATTGACCATTGGATGAAGAGGATTTTAATGGTTTAGATTTACTCACACCACTACATATAACTCCATTTTACACTCTATATAAATATTTTCTCTCATCTCTCTCTTCATTATTACATTAGCTCTCTCATCTTTCTTCATTATTACATCATTTCTCTCATCTCTCTTCATTATTACACTATCCCTCATCTCTCCCATTAATATTAAAATCCCAATATTAAAATTATTTTTTTCTCACCTAATCCAATTATATTTAAAAACTCATCAAGAAAATTAAAAAAAAACTGTTTTTTTTTTTTAACTTGATAAATTTATTATTTAAATGATGATTTATTTTTTAAAATAGTTTAAACCAAGCAATTTTTAGTAAGAAAATTTTTACTACCACTAAAAAAAAAAAATCTTATTTCAAAAACAATTTCTAACCAAAATAAGTAAAATAGATTTTATTTTTCAAAAACACAAAACACTTAACCAAAAAGTTTTTCTTACTAAAGATTGTTTGGTTTAAACTATTTTAAAAAATAAATTATCATTTAAATAATAAATTTATCAAGTTGAAAAAAAAAAACAATTGTAGCTTTTTTTTTTTTTTTAATTTTCTTAATGGGTTTTTAAATATAATTGGATTGGGTGAGAAAAAAATAATTTAAATATTGGGATTTTAATATTAATGAGAGAGAGAAGAGATAGTGTAATAATGAAAAGAGATGTGAGAGAAAGCATTTATGTAGAGTGTAAAATGAAGTTGTATGTAGTGGTGTGAATAAATCTAAACCATTAAAATCCTCCTCATCCAATGGTCAATAAATCGTGTCAAAATTTGTGTCAAAACTTGTGTCCCCCGATCCTGCCCCCATATATATATATATATATATATATGGGACAGGATCGGGGGACACAAGTTTTGACATAAATTTTGACACGATTTGTTGACCATTAAATGAGGAGGATTTTAATGGTTTAGATTTATTCACACCATTACATACAACTTCATTTTACATTCTACATAAATGTTTTCTTCTACCTCTCTCTTCATTATTACACTATCTCTCGTCTCTCCCATTAATATTAAAATCTCAATATTTAAATGATTTTTTTCTCACCCAATCCAATTATATTTAAAAACCCATCAAGAAAATTAAAAAAAAAGCTACAATTGTTTTTTTTTTTAACTTGATAAATTTATTATTTAAATGATAATTTATTTTTTAAAATAGTTTAAACCAAACAATCTTTAGTAAGAAAAACTTTTT
This sequence comes from Nephelium lappaceum, assembly GCA_021234005.1. NCBI lineage: Eukaryota > Viridiplantae > Streptophyta > Magnoliopsida > Sapindales > Sapindaceae > Nephelium > Nephelium lappaceum. The sequence goes on from CM038011.1 coordinate 9,242,296, forward strand.
GGTTAAGTGTTTTGTGTTTTTGAAAAATAAAATCTATTTTACTTATTTTGGTTAGAAATTATTTTTGAAATAATGTTTTTTTTTTTTAGTGATAGTAAAAATTTTCTTACTAAAAATTGCTTGGTTTAAACTATTTTAAAAGATAAATCATTATTTAAATAATAAATTTATCAAGTTAAAAAAAAAAAACAATTGTTGCTCTTTTTTTTTTAATTTTCTTGATGACTTTTTAAATATAATTGGATTTGATGAGAAAAAAATAATTTAAATATTGGGATTTTAATATTAATGAGAGAGATGAGCTATAGTGTAATAATGAAGAGAGAGAAAAGAGATGATGTAATAATGAAGAGAGATGAGAGAGCTAATGTAATAATGAAGAGAGAGGGGAGAGAAAGTATTTATGTAGAGTGTAAAATTGAGTTGTATGTAGTGGTGTGAGTAAATCTAAACCATTAAAATCATCTTTATCCAATGGTCAATAAAATCGTGTCAAAATTTATGTCAAAACTTGTGTCCTCCGATCCTGCCCCTATATATATATATAAGATCGCATTAATATGAATTTTTTGGAATGATAATATAATTGAATATATTTGTAAAAATGTTTAAGAGTTTTTGAATTTTGAGTACTAAAAATATTATTTTTTCTATTTTTTATTAACGTGAAACACTAAATAATGTTACAAGTGAAATGTTCACTTATGTGAAAATGATATAAATAATTCATGTCTTGTTTCGAAAAATAAATAACTTTATTTTTGGGTAAAAAATAAAATTTACATTTTTCATAGGCCGATTTTCAATAGTTCACGCGTGTGCGGATTGCAACCTAACTCTTTAAAAAACCAATAATAAATATGTTAATCAAATATCAATATTTTTTAAATTACAGAAAATTAAGTTCAATATTTATATGTGAAATAGTAGTATGAGTTCATGAATTATCTCCACCTTTATATAGTTTTTTCTCCTTCTAAATTTTGGATCTGATGCCCTTAGAAAAAAAATATATCAAAGTCAAAAACAAAAAATGCAAATTCGAGCTAGATCTGCACCAAGATGATTTGAAGTCTTCCAGAAACAACTGGACAGAAGCGGAAGATAGAAATTTTGAAAAATTTGATCTCGATCGTAATTCTATTTGAAAATTTATTTATTTATTTATTTTAACAAAATTCAGGTTATCCAAATTTAATTTGATTGCCATCTCAAATAGTTGAATCTGATCCCATTGCCATTTCTAATTACTGTTGGACCCTGTAATTTTGGTTTCATTGTCTTCTGTTTGTTTGTCATGCTTTAAGATCAATGACATAATAAGTTTAATAGTCGTACATCTTTTTTTAACTTAGATTGTTGTACACCTTTTCATCTATGCACTTTAGTGGTCTAGGTTTAAGTTCATCGTATATACTTTATAAACATGCATGAAGAATTTTCTTTTTAAATCTTAGATTTCAAAACAGGAAAAAAAAAAAAAAATCAACAATTAGCAGCCAACAAACTGATATGTAGGATTTTATATTTGCTTCTTGGATAACAAATTGGCGACTAATGTTGAATCACAGAATCTAAGTCACTATAACTAAATTTAGTCCAAAAATCAAGGTGTCAAATGGGTCAAAGATCTGGAGTCCAACTTTTGAATTGTGGGTTTAACTCATATTGAAACCCTATAATTGGGTGGGTAGGCTTGACAATTGAAACTTGTGAGCTTAGGTGGGTTAGGCTTGAGGGTAGTTTTCCCTTTTAGTAGCATTCTTTGTTTAATGACTTTTGTCATTGTCAAGGATAAAGCTAAGATTTTATGTCAGGATGAATTAGAGTAACTTTTTTAAATAAACCTTAATAATATAAAAATATTTTATAAATTAAAAAAATATAGATATATCTAATTAAAGAATATATAATAAGTTTTTACTTCTAAAAATTCATATAATAATTAAATATATTAATAAAAATAAAAATAAAAAGACTAAATAAAATATTTAAGTAATCAAATTTATTAAATATGAATTATAACTAATGCTATGACATCAACAATCTTTTTATAAATATAGATAATCTATATTTTAACAATCATAATTCATAAATATTAACTTACTTAAAATTAAAGAGTATATTAGGAGAAACATCACATATATTAAATTTAAATAATATATTATATAATTTGTGAAAAAAAAATATAAAATATAAAAAATTTAAGTAAAATTTCATAAAATTATCATATACTCAATATTCGAATCGAAATATAAATATAAATAAAAACTACATGTAATACTTTGTAATATATTTGTAAAACTTAAAATAAATATATTATAAAAATTATTTAGAGGGCCTAGGGTAGGCTCATTATGTTCTATCCCTAGTTATTGCCATTCAACTAGTAATTTAAGTTTTTGTGGCATCTATATTAGGTTTGGAACAAAATTGCCGCATATTTAAAATGAAATGAAACCATTGTGGAAGGATAATATTTTGTAATAGGCTATATTCCATGACAAAATGCTTTTTGGTTATAATTTTATTAAAGTTCATATTTAGTGTTGATTTGTGTTTGAAGTTTGAAGTTGCATCGGTGATATTTAAGAGACGATGCTCCATAAGATAAAATATAACAGTTCAATTTCTTAAAAAAATTAGGACGCACACGTACTCGTACATTAATTTGTATTTTATTTAGTTTACCTTGCATAAAGTGTGTTTATTGTTTTTAAAATTTTCTATTTGGAAAAAAATATTTTTTAAATTATTTTAAAAGTTTTACCAGATTATTTTTTTTAAAGTGATTTTATTGTTGTGCTTTTTATGGTTGAATAGTCACGGAAGTTAGCTTTCCGTAGCATTTTATGATTCAGAACTTGGAGGTTTGTAAAAAGAGTTATGAGCATTTTTAGTATCACAAGGCTAATCAAACAAGTCTCATTGCGACCGAGTTGCATTCATGATTGCTTGAGTGATCAACACTAGTCATTTTTATGAGTGTGTCACGAATGTGTTGTGCTCGTGATAGAGGTATTTATCTTTTTAGTGTAATTTTCAAGTTGAGGGGATTCGATAATTTGCTATTTTGTCTCGAAGTACAGTATCGAGGGGTAGTGTTAGTAATTTTATGTCAGGGTACTGTTGATAATTTGTCTTTGGAAATTAAAAATTTAATATTTTTGTTTTGGGATTCCTAGTTTGTGTGAAATTCTTATGATTTTTTTTTTTTTTAGGAATTTTTAACCCCTATAAATAAGAGTTTTATTTTTGTCAAATTCAAGAGAGCTAGCGTACATATTTTGCATTATTTGGGTTCTCTTTCTTCAGGCTAGATTTTTTGCTTGTGTGTTTTATTGTTCAAGTATACATAAAGTGTTTTGATTTTACAGTCTATTTGTTTATTTATGCATTCATGAAAACCTAGATAATTCTTTTAGTTTATGAAATCTTGTTTCCTGAAGGGAGTCCGAGAAGACAAATTGGAGACTGCTTGTTCATGGAAGAGGAAGTGGGTGATTTAGGATACCTGGGGATTACTTGCAAGGAGTGTAGGTTCAAGAATAGCTTGTGAATATACATTTGGTCGACTAATGAATCTTATGATATCATTAGGAAAAGACCAATAGTTAGATTAAGTAAGTTAGTTCAAGAGGAACAAGTTTTTGTTCATCAACTTAAGGTTGTACTTATTTATCATATGGTAGATTTTGCAATAAAGTGACTAAAAGTGTTTAGTCATGTGCTTTTTACTTATTAGGTTTTTCCATATAAAACATTCTGTTTTGATTTTTCTTTCTTTCTCTCTTTATTTTTTTTTTCAAATATGATTGTTTTAATTTGACTTGGTGAAAATTTTGACAAAAAACCTATTTAGCCCTATTTAGTCTTTTTTGTTTTTAATATATGCATATTAATACTTAGCTACTTTCACTTTGTCTATCAATAGAAATGTGGAAACAATAACAAGAAGGGAGCAAAAATGTGACGGTCCAACAACTTTGACTAGAGGAAAACGGGATATCTATAGCGAGTTCCGCAATAGTTTTAATGACGAGTTCCACCACAAGTTAGATGGCGAGTATGGCGACATTGGTTGAGTACATTTTGAGTTTGTTGAAATTCAGGGTTAGTAATTTTCTAGGGATTTTGAGGTGAAAAGTGAGATGGATCTGTGTTTCATGAGTGAAGGTGACCAAAATTGAATACAAAAGTTGTTTGAGGAAGCCATCGATGAAGAATTACAATTGGTATACGTGGTTGAAAAAGACAAAATATGTTTTTTTTTTTTTTTTTTCATAAAATGAGGTCATGTGTGTAAGTTATATGACTTTGATTAGGACAAGTGATCTTTGTTTAAGATATTCATTAAGGGTCAAGTAAGAAACTTACGATTTGAAGATAATGGCAAAAGAGAAGGCTAAACCTTTCAAAAGAAGGGGAAAAAAAGGCTAAACGAGTGTCAAATCCTTCCATTTTCATGACTCATGAGGGCGGGGCCGAGAGCGTAAAGGATTACTTGTTCCTGTTATTGTTTATTTCCATTTTTTTTTTAAATTGAGTAATTGTTATTGTTTATTTCCTTTTTCTTAAAAAAGTAATATTCATATAAAATATGTTAAAACATAATGGCCTGTCCAAGCCTACTCTCGATAGTGGATAGTGCAGGGTCGGGCCTACCAAAATCATGGAAGTCTTGGTGCACACAACTGGCCTTTAATTATTAATTATTATTAAGCCTGGTTGAGGCTAAAAATTATAGCCTAGTTCGGCCTAGCCTGACGCATTTGACATTTTTATTGAATAATTGACACTACTATGCTTCGGTACCATGCTACATTATAAGTAAAATTGACATTATCTTTATTATTAATCAATAGTTGACGTTAGACAGGTTAGGATTCTATGAGCTGGGTCAAACATTATATGCTCATTTTGAATATTTATTCCCACAGCATTTGAAAAATCTCTTCAAATATTCTGTTAAATGTGCATGATGAAAATGAAACCTTCAACCAAACGTGAAAGGGAGACACGCACTAATTGATCTAAGATGGGACATTCTGAATTATTATGATTGAAACTCATATTCACCATATGTACATAGGAATGTTTACAATGAACTATTCCTAATTTTATGTAAGTAAGATTTTCTAAAAGGATAAGAATTAAAAAGAATAGGAAAAAAATCCTAAAGAAATAAAGAACATATAGATAAAAAAATCATAAATCTATTGAAAGTTTCCTACATTAGCTCTAGGAAAACTGAAAATACTTTTGGTGGAAAGGAAATTCATCATGGTATAGACAGAAGATCTTCATCTTGAATAACTAATCACACGTGTAATTTATTGACATAAAATTTCAAGTCCACAGAATGTCATTAGAATGATCTCTTATTAGGTTCAGAATTCTCTATTTATCAATTTAAGTTGAACTGAATTTTGAATGATCTTGTATAATTGTATCATAAGACAATAAGTATCACTAAATAATTGTAAACATGTATGCTTATGATTATTGTTATTAATGATCCAAAGTTTTCTTTGTATTACAGTAACATAGTTGTATTAAAACCAACATTGATTTTTGGTAACAAACTTAGTGATAGGAACAATATTTAATCTATCAGTTTGACTTGAAAGAGGAATTTCAAAAGGGAGCTCCAACTCATTCACACTTGCAGCACAATTAACTTCCATTAACCTTCTTACAATCTGATCTGATCTCTCCACTGCTACCAGTCAAAGGGCTGATATTTCCCATGTTAATCATAGACTGAGCAAAGCTTTGAAAGAAGGCAGTTTGGCTACTAGCAAAACTGTTCACTATAGTGACAGTGGCAGCTCCAGTTGTTGAAAACAACTCTTGGTCTGACTGTAGGAGACCTTGGTTGTTCTGTAGATTGGAAAAGTAGTTGTTGTCAAAACCATCTGGAGTTGTGGGATCAAGATTGGCTAGAGAAAATCCACTCCCGTTTTGTGGACATATTTGTTGTAGAGTTGTCAAATATGATGTATTCAATGTTGGATCAGGATTGCCTGTGCCACTGAAATTGTAAAGTCTGTTGCTGAATAATCGACATTGAGCACGTCCAAAAGTATGCGCCCCTACGTACAAATATAATTCAATCACACAAACATAATTATATGATTATTGTTATATCTTTCAACAAATCATATGAAGAGTGAGGAGTTTTGGAAATTATATATATGTTGTCACGACAGCGGAGATGGACATCTCCAACCCAACCCGACCTTATTTAGTCAAATCTTAAAAAAGTTGGGATACGTTGGGTTGAAAATTAAATTGCGTTGAATTGAGTTAACAAATTTTCAACCCAACCTAACCGAACCCCAAAAAAGTCAATTCTTAATTCTAAATTCAAGATTTTCACTTACACCTACAAGAACACTTACTAGGGATAAAGATCAATGATAGCGTTCTTCGTGGATTGAATCTTTTATATGTAATAGTTGAATCTTTATTTATGCCCAATTTATTTATAATCAAATTGATAAAATTATGGTAGTTATCAATTAGACCTGTTAGCTTTTGCAGTGGATTAAATTTAATTTGATCAATTCAATCTAGCCCAACTTGACTATTATTAGATTCGGTTGGATTGGTTGAAGAATTTAGTGGGTCGGGTCGGATTGAAAAATTTTGAACCCAACCCACATTGGGTTGAGAGATTTCCAACCCTACTCAACCTGAACCCTGTAACACCTACTCTTACTTACCAGATAATGCAACAAGATCTGTAGTGTTGAGACCAACAGCAGAGAACTTGGAAGTGATATTGCTTAAGCCTTCAAAAGGAGAGGGAATAGAAGTATTAGCTCCAGCTTGGTTGGCAGTCAAACTGTCCCTTCTTCCTAGCAGTACATTCCATGAAGGACCTCCTGACTGAAAATTAAGACCATGATTAGGATTCCATTAAAAGTTTAATATCGAACAATTTAAGCATGCAAAACTTAGAGAAATTAAGTTTGGTAAAGAGTTACCAAAGAAACTGAAGCTTCTGCGGCCAAGGCAAGAATGTCGGCACAAGAAACAACACCAGAGCATGAATTTTCGACAGCAGTCTTAATGTTGTCAACAACACCAAAACCTCGAGTGGAGTTTGTGTTTGGACCCGCATCTTTTTCGCTCCGTATGCTTCCACTGTTGTCTAGCAAAATCGAGGCATCACAACCCTGTAAAAAGAAAAATCAACATAAATCAACTTCTAAACAATGATTATGTCCAAAGAAGATAGAAAAATATATATTCATCAAAATATATAGTCATCCTTGCATGGATTGAATTTACATTGACAAAACAGTCATGGAAATGGAGACGAATGAGGCTGGCGCCAATCCTGGCATCTGATTGCAAAGCCTGTTGAACAGCATTTCGCACAATGGTGGACACATTTGGGCACGTGTTCGCATAAAATGTGGCGTTTAATTGAGCATGAGATGGATATATCATTGATGTTACACAGATCGTTGCTATTAACAAAGAAGAAACAGCAGAATAGGAGCATCTTCTTGTTGCTGTTGTTGTTTCCATTTATTAGAATGATAGCTTCTCTAAATCAGTACTAATACTGCAATTGTGAATACTGATCAATTAGTTCATCATAGAGGTGTAATTTATAGAAAAGCGTCACGTCATGATACTTGATACAGAGACAGTAAAGTCGTTCGTTTGGTAATATGTAGCTTAAAATATATGCATATTTGTCAACAAAAGTTAAAGCTGATTTTACTTGGTCCAAAATGAAAAAGCCAGCTACTGATCTGAGAAGGTATGAATCTGTCTTTGGATGACCGCATTGAATTGCAAGTGATTAGATTGGATGAGGTCGGATTGAAAATTATTATGATTAAATTAGTTTTATTATTACATAAAAATATTACAATTAATTTTTTATAAAATAAAATATCAAGAAATTATTATAATTACTTTCAACAAAAAAGGTTAATTGCACTAGTACCTCTGACATATCTCAAAATTGCACTCCTTGATGAGTTTTTTCGTCTCTTGTGCTAACATCCCCTCAAAATACAATAAAACTGTTGACTAACAACTAATTGACAATTCTTTTCACTGTTAAAGGAAAAATATATATATATATATATATATATATCATTTTGTACATTCAGATTTTATGAAACAATCTCTAATATATGGAGGTAATATGCTCCATCTCCATCTCAGATGGAACTGCTCAGCTCCATCTCAGATGGATATGGAGCGATTTGTGTCATCTCAAGTGGTGCAGATCAATATATAAAAAACCGATTTTGACGAAGAATTGATTGTGGGTTTTGTTATTAGTAGTTCTTTGAAGAAGAAAATTACGAGTTTGTTGAAGATTTTGGTTGATTTTTGATTGAAGCAGATGTGTTATATTGGAGATAAAGATGGAAGAGAGAGAAGGTTTTGACTGAATTCAATTTGGACTATATTATTCTAATTTTTTTTATAGTTTTTTAATTGTCATTTTAATGAATTTTGTGGGTTTTTATCTTGGTTTTGTGAAAAGTGTTATGATTGTTCTTGGTTGAAGATGACCATCTGTGCATAGAGGTATTGATGAATATTTGGAATTTGATTGAAGAAAGATATTGATGAAGAAGATCTAGTTGAAGATTGAAGACAAATTTTATTTAACAATTTATATTTATATTTTTCAAATTTTCAATTATTTAATTAATTCATAAATTATATTTAAATTCAAATAATATTAAAATAAAAGATCAGGGTATTTTTGACCTTTCATTATAAAGTGCTAGCCAACTGTCCTCTCTGATCGTGGTCAACATATTTGAGGGGATGTTAGTGTAATAAATGGAGAACTTACAAAAGAGTGTAATTTTATGATACTTCAAGGGTATTAGTGCCATTAACCCAATAAAAACATTTATAATTATTTTCTAAATTAAAAATAAAAAGAGAGTACGGGATAATGCTAACTCTAAGACTTTGTTTGACATACGAGATGAAAAACAAAATGAGAATGAGATTGGAAATTATTGAGATATGATGAGATTAAATTAAATTAAAAAAATTACTGTCTCGTATTTAGTATAATTTGAAATTAGATTAAAATTAGATTATATTGTACTTGAAAAATTCCATAAAAACGAGCTCAAGAAAGCTCATTTTACTATGCATTAATGAAAAAATAAATAAATAAAAAATAGAGGGTAAAGAAATAAAAAAGTTGGAAGTACGAAACCAAAAAGAATTAAAAAAAAAACGGATGAAAGATAAACAAAATAGGGGAAAGAAAAACAAAAATGCTATCAATGTGATTAATGAGTCATTTTCCTTCCTGAGAAATCCCACTCTATTAATTGGAAATGAAAAATCCCATGACAGCAGAATTTAAAACATGATAGGATTGAGTTTTGAATCCCTATCAAAACTCTCCAAATACGGATCAAAATAGGATTGAAAATTTTTAATATAATCCTATGAAAATTCCTGTGTACCAAACACCTCTAAAAGATAACCTACAAGTGACTTACCATCGCCACAAGCCAAAATATGCACAAATATGGTAAAACTATTCTTTTCCAATGAACGAGACGATACTAGTACGCAACTTTAATATAAAAAAAAATATATATATATATATATTGTACCAAAAAAATATAGAAAAAAATAAAATAATTTTCATATTTATTTTTTAAGAACATATATTAATATTTTCTTGAATTAAAGCACATGTAATAAAAACTATTCACTCCATTTATTTTCATTCAAAGTGTTTTTTTTTTCCTAATTTTTATTAATAATTTTTCCCGTTTTATTTTGGTTTGAAAAAAATAAAAAGAATAGTATCATTATTGTTGGTTCTAAACTAATTTTGTTACTTCTGATTTTTATCCGAAAGATATGATAATAGTTTGCAAAACAATATTACATAATGTACGAAGAAAATCCTAAAATGTAGTATTAAAATTAATGTGAGTTTTAAAACTAGTGCCAAACTATGAAAATGAGATCTTCTAACAACATTTTTGTTCACGAATAATAGTTTATGAATAAAAATGATATTTAAGAAACTTTTTAAAATGCGTGAACAAAAATAGTACTAAAAAAACTTCTGTAATTTAGTGCTAGTTTCCAAACTCACTAATTTTTAATATAAACATTTTAAACAAGTGAATCTCATTCATCACAAGCAATATAAAAGAATTTTTATACATCTTCTAATTGGTTTCATTTTAACTTCTATGTCTTGCAGTTAAGTTGTGAAAACAAGAGGGATCAGTGCATATATATTCTAAAACATGACATTAAGGATCAAGGATTCACCAATAAACAGAGTGGTAAATACATGATTAGGGATGTAAAATTATCTATTGACATGAATATCCATAAGTATCCACTCATTTTTGAATTAGGATGGATACTAGTATAACATTGATAGGACTGCGATGAATACATTCCTAATATATATATATATATATATATATATATATATATTTGTGTCGGAGATAGGGATTAATATCATCTATGGACATCCGTCCCCACTTGGACCCATTAACATAATAACATTTGTAATATTTATAAATTTAATAAATTAAAGTTTCATTGTGTAATTATTAGAATTAATTATATAATCATTTTTTAATTTTTTTCCTCACCTAAAACTTAAAAGCTACTTTTATAAAAAGAAAGGGAATAAAAAAGCCACCGACTCCTAGTAAGATTCTTTTGCTTTTAATTGATTATGTTAAACTTAATCTATTGTGTAAGTTATGTTTACAATAATACAACTAGGTGTTAATTATATTTTTCTTGTGTAAAATATAACGATTTAATAATTTTTGTCGAATATGGAGTTAAACGGAGTTGGGATGGCTACCTTATCTGAATTCGAATATCCTTCCGAATTTGCCCCACTTATAGTAATATGATGGATACAACGATGAGGATATATATCACATATGGATACAAGGATCGAAATTGGGATATCTATCCCTAGTCCGCTCCGTTGCCATCTGTATATATGATGGGACTCGAATATTTATCCTATACATGAAAGGAAAATGCATAACCGTTTAAGTTATGGGTGGATGCATAACTTTTTTTTTTTAAACTATTATAGTAAATTTAAGGTATGAATAGGAGAAAATAATTCGAATTCACAACTTTTAAAGTGTAAGTACGAGAAACATACCGGGTCAACTAATTTTTCCATATGTGCAATAAATTAATTATTTTTGAGTAAAAATAAATTACTATTTTAAAGAGCCTAGTAAAATAAAGGATTTGAAAATTACTTCTATATAGCATAATAATAGTAAGTAAATACTAAATTAGGGTGAGATCCTCTTGTTGGAGAACATTACATATGTAATATATTAGAAGGGTTATGATATTATAAAAGACGTGCATGGTTACATAAATTGTTGTTAGACATTAAATTTTAAATTAAAGATCCATAAAAATTAAAGGTTTGAGAATATTTAAAAAATAAATAAATAAATAAAGGTTTGAGAAAACAAAATCTCCTCCATAACTACTCAGTCAATATGGAAATACTCCATACCAACTAAATCCATGATAGAAATGATTGCTTCAAATGTTTGCGTATAATATATTTTATTGAAAAATTCAAGACTTGAGTTTTATTTATTGTCTTCCTTTTCGGTGGACAATAGGTCAAGGTTAGGATTCTGTCAGATGTCATTTATAAAGTATTAGGTACCATTATGTTATAGAATATAAATAACTGGAGTTTATTATGTATTAAATCAAAATTCTAGCTTCTGTAGAAAGTTCTGTCTAGATATTTAGGATTCTAAGTTGAAGAGCAACCCTGGGCTGAATATCCACCAATTACGCGCTGACATTGGTGTCACCTTGACTTAATTTTGTAACAAGAATGAAAATTGTTTAATTTTTGGCCTTCCTGAAAGCATGCTAGAAACATGCAATTCTTGGATCAAGTCATCTAATTGTTAAATTGATTTTTTTTTTTTTTCCTAATAGGTGTGACTTGTGGTTTGCTAATTATTATCTGCAGCCTCTTCGTTTTACTTTTGTTAATTTTGGAATAATTTAGCCGTAATTTGAGGGAATTAGAGTTTGTCAGTCTGTGTGAATTGTTTAAATTCTTCGGAATGTATTTGATTCACGATACAATTATAAATTTAAAAATAAAGTAGCATAAATAGGTTTGAAAAATTTAGTTATCTAGATTGTACGTTGCTTTTAATTTGAATCGAAAATTTAAAAAATAAAGAAACCATTTTCAGTTTATTTTTTAATAAAATTTTCAGTTTATTTTTATAGCAATCGTATTGAATTCATTTATTTAAATTTAAACTTATTTCATAATTTTTAAAAGTTAATTTTAACATAAGAATCCAAATCTCTGAAAATTCAAGGTAACATCCATATAATATACTTATTCCCTGTAATTATTTTAGTTTCTTGCTGAATTAAGATTGCGCTTCTTTTTCTTTTTTTTTTTTTTTTTTTTTTAAGAATTGGGATTGACTTAGGGACTATTGAGATCAATCCGGATAAGAATATTGATAGTGTGATCCGGAATACTACTCCTATATGAGAGAGATTTGTCTACACGGAGATGGAAAGAGACCCATATGAGAGAGGGGAGGTGGGGGGAGAGGGGGGAGGGTGTGGGGGGCCGCGAGGGCGCAAACCCACATATAAAGATGAGAGAACTTGTTATTTTTACCTTTTCTAAGTATCGAATCATGCCAAAAGCATGGGCAGCTGGTGCTTAAATCAACCGCACCAGCTGTCATTGACAATTAAGATTGTGCTTTGGGGTTTGATACATATAATTGTTCATTTTCTTCCATAAGTCACCAATCATTTTTTTTTTTTTTAAGTAGAAGTCACCAATCAATTAAGAAAACGGACTGACTTTTTTTTTTAAAAAAAACAAAAAGAAAAAAAAACTTATAAGTGGGATGATGTAGTGATAGCCATCCCATTTATCTTTGCTTTTCTAAGTAAAAGTTGCCAATTCAAACATAATAAGTCTTATATTTATTTGCATAGTTATTTTTCAATGATTAATAGCAGTTATCTAAATAATACTATTAAAGTTTTATATGAGATAATCTCGATAGTTTTTTTGATCCTAACGAGATTTCGTTAAAATTAAAAAAAAAAATACGGAAGAAACAGACAAAAAGAAAAGGAAAAAGTAAAATGATTGTTGCAATAATTTCTCAAAAGCAGATGCCATGTCCCTTGAAATAATAAATAGTGGGGTTCGTTAATTAAAGCGGTTGGTACTTTACGACAAACTTTGAATAGATAGCCATGCTTGACTGTAATTACCCAATCACTTTCTCTTCAAATATATTAATGTCTGATTTCAATTCATAACTTTGGATTACTATCAATTTTCTTGAAAAGCATGAGAAACCAGTTCATTTTCCTTTTTTTTAAACAAGGCTTTTTGTTTTATATCATGATCACTTCGATGAAGATTTCTTAAATTACTGGTTCAATTAGTGCAACATTTTCAAATAACTCATCAATATCCTTGATATCTTTCAACTTCTTCGAACGCATCCGTGACTGTTGCATTAATTGCTCTGCTTTATTTTCCAATTAACCGCTGTTCCTTTCATCAAGTGATTTATATTTTACTGCAAGTAGAAGAATTTTACTAACATTCTTTGAGGTAATAGCAAAGGAATGTTAATTTGTCTAAGCTAATACAATTTTAATGGGTGTGTTTGAGACATCGTTCGTTCGTTGTAGTCAAAATTAGGAGAATGATCGGGTGTTTGGCAAGGACAAGGTTTCTGACTAAGTGAAAATGCTCCAATACCCTTCTCTCGTGTTTCCGCTTTCGTGGGCATGCATATATATATATATATATATATATATATATATGTATATATATTTATGTATTTCTCCTCACTTGATTTTTAAGTCTCGCATCCTCTTTCTATACAAATACCATTTTTTTTTAAAAAAAAAATTAGTGGAAAAACCAGAAAATAGGTCAAAAAATTGGTGAATTATCATTTCAATACTTCCATGATTGATGCTATTGACAATTGACAATCAACTAAATCTCCTTTTTCCACTTCATTTTTAATTTTATTGGGTAACAACAATTTCACCATTAATGAAAATTACTAAAACGGCAAAAAAAAAAAAAAAAAAAAAATCTATACTTTGTGGGAAAACCAGAAAATAGATCGAAAAATGAGTGAATTATCAATTCAATACTTTTATGAGTGTAACTTTTATCTTTTTAATAATTTGAAAAAACTTTGTGGAAAAACCAGAAAATAGGTTTAAAAATTAGTGAGTTATCATTTCAATACTTTTATGAGGACTTAACTACAAATTATGCACATGAGGTATGACCTAAAACAAGCAAAGTTAACATTTTAATTTAGTAACAATCAACCTCCCACACTATTACACTAAACCCTTAATATTAAGGGCAATAATTGTCAAATATGTATAAAGACCAAAAGATCTTTGAAGTTTAAATGAAAAGGTTAGATTAACAAATTACACCCTGTAAAAAAGAACCAAAATTAAAAAAATAAAGAAAAAAAAATCAATGGTGGGAATATATGTCAGAATGATGTGGGAGTTGTAAATATTTTTTAAGATCCTATCCCAAAATGCGTTGGTTGTTAATAAATTAAAATGTTAATTATATATAATGTTAATTTTGGGATAATGATAATTAAAATGTTAATTATAATGTTAATTTTAGAAATTAAATTTACCATATCACCTCCAAAATTTAAGTCCACATGTTACATAAAGAAAATGTTATAATTGTTTTCAAAAATTTTATAAATAATATAAAGTGTGGATGAAATTTTATTTATACAATCATCAAGTAGTGAAATTACATTCTACCGCACTTATAATTGTTGAGTGTTAATTTTATCAATGTTGCAAGAAACCCCAACTTTGAAAATAATAATTTTTTTTTTTTATGATTTTATAAACAAAAAATAAAGAATTTGTTAATGTTTAAAAAATTGTTCATAAATTCTAAAAAGAATTTGATCCAAAATAAAATATAGTGATTATCGGTAATTAATCTGAAATAAAAATTATAGATATATCAAATTTGATTTTACAATCATTCATTTTAATTTCATTTTTTTCTACTTTAGAAACATACAAAATGTATTATATTTAAAACAAATATTTTCTCATTTAAAAAATCAATAAATATGTTTAAAAAAAAATTGGTGACATGGATTAATTATAGTTGTTACAAGGTCTAATGTACATTCGAATTTAATATATATTTTTTCTCATATATATTCCGGCTATTGATAATTTCTTTGTCGATTTACAAGGTATACTTTGTTAATCCAATATATATATATATATATATATATATATTAAAAATTTCCAGGGCTTTTTGGTCTTTACTCATATTAAATAATAATTATTATTAATATTAATGGTTTGGTGTAAGCATGTGAGGATTGATCGTTAATAAATTAAAAAGCTGGTTTTATTTGTTTTAAACCATACCCTAGATAGGTACATGGACGCAGCAATGTGGGCCAAGCCTACCTTGAGCCCCGTAAAAAAATTTATATTATATTTATTTTAAAATATATATTTCATTATTAATTTTTGTGATATAAAAAAAATATATTTAT
This sequence comes from Nephelium lappaceum, assembly GCA_021234005.1. Lineage (NCBI taxonomy): Eukaryota > Viridiplantae > Streptophyta > Magnoliopsida > Sapindales > Sapindaceae > Nephelium > Nephelium lappaceum. The sequence continues at coordinate 9,257,928 of CM038011.1, forward strand.
TTTAAACTTATTATGTGTATTTTTTATTTATATTTATATTTTTATTGTATGTATGATAACTTTATTTCATACATTAAAGATGAAATTTTACTTAAGTTTAACTTTATTTCATACATTAAAGATGAAATTTTACTTAAGTTTTCTATATTTTACTTTTTTTTTTTCATAAGTTTGCATAATATATTATTTAAATTTAATATCTTTGGTGTTTCTCTTAATATGATTATCAAATTATAGATTGCCTATATTTAAAAGATTGTTGATATCATAACATTAATTATAATCCATATTTGATAAATTTGATTACTTAAATATTTTGTTTAGTATTTTTATTTTTGTTTTTGTTAGTGTATCTATTTATAATATGAATTTAGAGGGGTAAAATTTGTTATATCTTCTTATTATATTCACTTCAAAAAAATTTATTATATCTTTTTAACTAGGTATGCATATATTTTTTAATTTATAAAATATTTTCATACCTATTTCCAAAAGAAAGAAAAAAAGTTTTCATATCATTGGAGTTTATTTAAAAAAAATTATTCTAGCTGACCCTGGTACAAAGTCTAGGCTATGTCCCAAGGTAGGTAATTTGTGTTTAAGTCCTTTTATGAGTGATACTATTGACAATCCACTAAATCTCTTTTTTCCATATCATTTATATATATATTTTTTGTTCATAACAATTTTAACCTTAATAACAATTACTAAAAGGAAAAAAAAAAAATTCTAAAGACACTGCAAACTAATTTGTTAAAATCCAACTCTATTTCTTTTCCCATTTTACATTCATAAATCCTGAAACGTCTCCTTTTAGTTCCTGTTGATTTAAAGATTTGTTTGATTCCAACTTCCAAGTGTTGAAGAGTGAGACGCAATTCACCATTTGTGAAGTGGTAGAGAATTATTTGCAATAAGAAACAAATAATAATAAATAAGTATGTCTTAAATTAATTTTAAATTTACATTGTTTTGATGTTGAATATTATGAAGAATTTTAAATTTATTTTCAAATTATACAAAATATAATTTAATATTAATTTCACTAGTTGTACTTAATTATTTGATTTATTCATACTGATGCATTAGGAAATATACAGAATTATATCAAAATTAATTTTAAAAAAATTTCATTAAAATATAATGATAAATAATTCTATAATAAAATTAAGTTCTTCTTCTTGGTTTGTATGGGATTGGAATTTTGTTTGATTTTTATGATGCATTAGAAATATAAAGGTGGTTATTCTAGATAGTTGATATTGTTGTTATATGGTTTAGCCGTCAAGGTCATCAAGTTGGCTTTTCAACTTTTTTAATTTTTTAATTTTGTTCATGTATTTCATTCCTTTTGTGGACTTCCTTGTGTCTTTAGATTTTTGTTTTTAAATTCTAAAAATTTGTATGACTATTATGTACAACTATAAGTGTTTGGAATTTTGGTTTAATTAAATTCAATTTTTTGAATTGAAGTATGTTTAGAATTGAAGTGCGGAAAGTTAAAAGAGGAAAATTTTGGAATAAAATGGAGTATTTTTAGAATTTTTTTAGCTTTAAGTTTTTATAATAAAGTGTTGTTAGAAAAGAAGTGTTTAAATTCAAAAAAAAAAAAAAATGGATTGTAAGAAGAGAACTTCTACTTTAATTATTTGCGTTCCAAACTATTTTATTTTAGACAAAACTATCTTGTTCACTTTTTTATTTGATTGCTCTCTCCCTTCCCACTCACCGTATTTCTCACTGGATTCCGACATCTCTTGTCATTTTCTCTCTCTTTCTCAATCATCATCATCATCATCTTATCCTCCTCCTCGTCTCTTTTTCTTCTTCCTTTTTTGTTTCCTTCTTCTTTTTCCTTCTTATTTTTCCATTTTTCATTCTTCGGCAAGTTTCATAGATTATTGAAATGCTAATCCTTTCCAACTTGAGTCGCATTGGGACAAATAGCATTACTAATGTTGAGGCTGCAAAGTTATTGAAAGGAGGGAAAAGAAGAAGAAAGTCAAAGAAGGAAGAAAAGAAAGAGGAAGAATATGAAGAAAAGAGAAGAAGAAGAGGAGAAAGAGGAGGAAAAGGAAATAGAGTAGGGTGGGCACGAGTCAGTTTTGATGAAAATCGACATGGACTATCCGTTGGGCGGTTCAAGTCGGTTTGCCCCTTAAATGAAGCCCATTTAAGAAAACCAATTTTGAACCAATTTACCAAAGGAGAAGGATGATTCGTTATGTTCATAGAACCGCTGAATTTGGTGTGTGATATTCTTTTGAAACGAATCTTGTTCTTGCCGCATATTGTGATACGGATTGTACTAGAAATTGTAAAGATCCAAAGAGCACAACCGATCATTGTTTTTATCTCAGACAAAACTTGGTGGCTTAGCATTGTAAGTGGAAAAAAAATTCGTATCATAAAAATACAAATAACTAACATACCAAACACAATATTTATTGGTATCCACTACTGAATTGAGTATAGCTGCTAGAAGTGCATATGCACAACTTCTTTGGATGAAACAAATGTTGGAGGATTATGGTTTCAAGCAAGGTACAGTGGAAATTTATTGTGATAATTTAGGTCCTATTAATATTGCTAAATATCCTAACCAACATTCTAAAAAAACATATTGCATCACTTCATTCATGAGCCTGTTGAAAATAAGATTATATCGCTCTTGATCATGTGTCAACGGGAAGACAAGTAGCTTATTTATTTACTAAACCTTAGATGTTAAAACTTTTCAACATCTTCGTGCATGTATTAGTGTTTGTGAAATCAAATAATTGCTTAGGTGTTTTTGACTCAAGGAATAATGAGCCGTATAGATGTTTTTATTACAGGTTTATCATTGATTATCTAGATATTCCTTGAAATAAGTTGTCATGATAATGGTTTATTCTTGATAATGTTACACATGTTATTGGAGCACATGTATTTGAGAATTAATTGCACTTTAGTGACTTACTTTATAAATGAGTTATGATTGTTATTTTAGTTTTTTAAAATAAGAATAAGATTGAGTGATGGATGATTGGTATTTTTTAAATGTAAATCATCTATGTTTTTTTATAGATATCTATTACTAAAAGAGCTACCTTTATAAATGTGTGAACCTATCTAATATAGGAAAGAGCTATATTTATAAATGCGTGAAAACTAGCCCAATGGGTTACTTGCTTGTTGAAATTTTTATTTTTATTTTTTTAAAAAATGTATATATGCATGATTATGAATTAAGAGGGAGCTTAATGTTCAAATAATATCAAACACCGAAATAAAAAGAAAAGCAAAAAGAGAATAGTTGCATAAAGAATGAAAAAAAAAAAAAATAGAAAAACACTTGCACGCACTAAATCTTGAGAGGAGGTGGTATGAGTATGACTTATTTAATATTTGATTTTTCCTTTTTTGGTTGAAGTTTCTTTTTTTTTTTAAAAAAAAAAAAATTAATTTTCTCATTTTACATTATGCTGCACCTTTTAGTTTGATCATTGTATATAAATTTTGATTTTTGTATACTCTATCATAATCCATACACACACGTGCAAGATATTGTTACCATACTATTCTCTTGATTGATTTCTCTTTTAGAGTTTAAACAAATATGTGAAACAGCTCCATTCAATATGAAATGAGAGAATTATTAAGAAACCTCTAAAAATATGTCTTATTATAATCGAAAACCACTTTTACTTGTTGTAACAATGACCTTCTTTACACTAACGGTTTTATGAAAGTTAATTATAGTAAGAGTATTTTGGTCATTTTCTCTGATTTTTATTTTTCTTTTAAAATTATATTATTTAAATAATATTTATAAATTGTTTGGAATAATTTAAAATTTTAAAACTTAAATATTTTAAAATTTTAAAAAAATAAATTTTAATTATAAAAAATAATTTAACATTTTTTCAAATGGATCTAAGCCATCCATCTCAAAGATGGATAGTCATGATCAATTTGGAAAAAATAGAAAAAAAAAAAATTGAAAACCAAATGTTGATGAACATCATCAACGCAAATGGTTCAACATAAATAGGGATCCATCATCAATCACCAACAAACAAAAATCACTTCCATCTTTATCCATCATCAACACAAATAGGAGTCCATCATCATCAATTATCAATATAAACAAAAATCAAATGTCAACTTCATAAAAAACCACTGCCATCATTATCAATCAAATGCACATACAATAACATTCCTGGTTAAAGCATAGAAAGGGAAGAGAGATGAAGGATACCACATTGGCGAAAGTACTAGATCATCACTGATTTGGTTACTTAACCAACTTTGTTTCAAGTTAGAACCAAACTTTCATCTACGGGCGATGGCCTGGTTCCATCTTAGAACTAGACCGACGTTTGGGTTTCCAGATCGAAACCTAGACGTCGACTGGAAACCCAGATCGATATTTGGGTTTCGATTCAGAAACCTGGACGCTCGGTACTCAGAAGTTTGGGTTTCAAGATCGAAACCCAGAAGTTTGGTCCCCAGACGTTGATCTAGGCATCTGGGCTGGTTGAAGAAGACGAAGAAAAAGAAGAGAAGAAGAAGAAGAAGAAGAAGAAGAGATGAGAGAGAGAAAGAGAGGGGGTAGAGAGATGATTACTTATTGAGAGAAAAAGAAGTTGAAAGCTGTTGGGTGTGGTTGGCTTTATAAATGGAGATCCAATCTCTCTAGATTGGATCTCCATCCATTTTTCTTTATTTTTTTTTATTTTTTAAAATAAAAAGATTTTTTTTTTTAATTTTGATTTTTTAAAATTAATCACCATTGTCCATTAATATGATGGACGATGCAGATCTAATTTTTTTTTTTTAAATTTTAATTATTTTATAATTTAAAAATTATTTTTAATTAGTTATTAGGGGTATTCTTGTCTTTTTATTTTATTTTGTCATTTTTAGTCATTTCAAATGGTCAATGTAGTCAAATTGGAAGTATAGGGAAGACCATTGTTACAAAAAGAAAAAATGGTTTTCGATTGTAATAAGGTATATTTTCGAAGGTTTCTTAGTAATTCTCTCACTATGAAATAGTAGGAGATAGAAATATGCGAAATAACCCTGACCTTGACCAACATAATAAAATAATAATGTCCAATGTGAATTTGTCAGACAAATGTCAAATGATCTTGAAATAGCCGTGAATAAAGTGAAATAAACCTAACCAATGTGAAATAGCCTTGACCAATATGAAAATAATGAATTTAGGATTCAAAACTTAATCAAACAAATAAAGTTTATTATTTCAATACATAAATGCATAACTCATTATTTTTTTCTTTTTGTATTAGCTATTCTAAGAGATAAGACTCACAATGTTTCCATCTAAGTGCATCTCCTTGTTTTCTTTCTCGTTTTTATTTTTAAATAAATCCCATCGGTACGAAGAGACTTGCAAAAACGAAGATAAAAAATGAAAAAGAAGAGAGATTCCATTAAGTAATTCAACAAGTATGGTTGTAAAGGGTTGAAAAGATGGAAGAGTACTAGTTTCACGCTATTCAACTTAGCGAGTAATAAAAGTGGTGGCGCCCATTAAGAAAGAAAATCAAAATATCCACTGTACTTTACGTTTCAAAATTGAATTGAACAACGAATGAAGTCATGATTTATGCTTTATTTTATTAGAATCTGATGGTCATGGACTCATGGCGGAGGCCCTACTAGATGCTAATTTATTATGTCTCCTATTTGTTGAAATGCTTGCATGTGGACGTGGCGGCGCAGTTCACCCATAGCTGGTACTTTTCCGTTAGTATACACTGCCAAATCGATGGATATACATGTATACCCACTTTAATAACTCTTCTTCTTCAAAGGACCAATGGTTGTATAAATGGACGACAACGTATCTTGATTGTGGAAGCATTGAGTTTTTTAAGGTTTATGGATACCAAATTACCAACTAATTTAGTTGATGATTGATGTCTTGTCACATAAACCAGGGTAAGGGGTCTGAACTCGCATTGAGTTTGAATACAATAGCTTAGTTGATGACAATGATACAGTTAAATCATGTCGAATTGTGCTTTTAAAGAGAGTTCTAAACAATTCATAAGTAACATAAAGAATGAGATGATGATTATGGATGTCTCCCATTTTTATATTATGTTCATCCGTTGTGTGAATTTTTTTTTTAGAAAGACTCGAGTATTTAGATTTGAGATCTCCACTTTGTGAAAAAAGTAGGGTAATTATGTTTCCACCTACATTTCCTTTCTTATGATTCATACTTTTTAATTATTAGTTCAGTTTATATATTTGAAGTTAAGAGTAATAATAGATAATCTACTCAAATCATATAGAAGTTGAATTGTAAATAGTACATAATTTACTGCATCATTTTATAATTTACTATAGTTATATAATTTATATGCCACAATATTTAAACAAAACATTGACAATCAGATATTACTTTTGAATAATATTATTACAAGTGTTTATTAATACTTGAAGACTTTTTTATTTTTTTCCCCAAAAAAAGGGTAATACTAGGAGATTTTTATAATAATTGTTGGTCTGTCCATTACTTATAATCTTGATTTGTCTCTCAGATATTATATGCCACCCAACCACCTGATATTTTAAATTATATATATTTTTTAATATCAAGCACATAAGATTGGGCCCATTTTTAGTCCAAACTAGTGAACTAATGAGCTTGGTACTACGATTCCATATCCAACTATAACTTTTTTTCCTTGGTGATTTTTTTTTTTTTAAATTCCTTAATAAAAGAAAACAAAGATCTGATTTTAGTTTTAGTTTTTTACATTGAGAGCTTTTCGGATTTGGATTAAATGCTTATATGATTTTTATTGGTGTTTTGAAAATCTATTAACATGTGCCAAACTTCACAAATAAATGGATAACATTTATCTACTTTTTGTTTTTTCTTTCTCCCACTTTTAAATGTAATATATATATATATATATATATATATATATTTTCATCATATATGTAAGATCAACACTGGATCTAATGTGCTTTTACTTGTATATAATTGGAATAATTTAGAATATTTTGACATCAGATTAATCTGCAATCAAAATGATATCTCGGAATAAATTAAAGAAAAAATTTAAAATATTTAGTGCTTTTGGTATTTTTATTTTTATTTCAAATATTTAGTGTTTATTAACACTTAAAAGAATAAACTAAAGAAAAAATTTAAAACAATAACAAAATGGGGTAAATAGTAAATTAATAATGGATGGAAATATTTACAAAATGTAATACAATAAAATATATAAAGAAAATTATATATATATATATATATATATTACCTGAGGTGGGGATGTGATTACATATGGAATTATTTTAAAGTTTTAAAGAGGATGCACTAACTAAAGTGGTGTGTGTATACAATTGTAAAAGGAAGTAAACATTTCCACTCAAAAAGTTTTATAGATCATTTGTTTTTTTATCTGAAGACTTAACAGTGTTATTGAAGACTGAAGATTGAATAGTGACTGAAACATGAAATCTGAATGATATGTTTGTTTTTTTTTTCTTTACCTCTGAATGTATAGTAAATTCGTTTGTTTTTTAAAGTTAAAATTATCTAAAAACTAGTAATTTGACATTTATATCATTTTATTATTAGTTGTTTTGAAACTTCATTTAATATAATATAAACAATTATAATAAATTATTTAAAAAATACTAAAACACTTTTATGTATATATTAATAACATTTTTTTATTCATAATTAAAATATAATTAATTATTATAGTAAAGTAATTTTTTTAAATTATATATACAAAAATAAATTATTATAGTAAAGTAAATTAAATTTATATATTTAAATAAAAATAAACAAAATGTTCTTAAGTTAAAGAACTATTGTAATAAAAGTTGAAACTGTAAAGTAATATATATTTTAGTCATTACAATATTTTATTGATTATATTTAAATAAATCTGTATAATGTAAAATTAGAACTAATTTAAAAATATATTATTTTGGGAAAGATAAATTTGGAAGAATATATATAAAAAATCATTAAGTGATTTATTATTAAATGAAAAGTCAAAAATTGTAGCTTTTTATATTTAGTGATTTTTGAGTAGTTTTAAGTGGTTTGATCACTTAAAAAAAATAAAATAAAATCACTTAAAATATGTAATTCAAACTCATTAAGTGAAAAGTGATAAAAACAAATGACCTCTTAGTCTTATTGACATCTAACTAGAATAGGGATGACTAGAAGAAACTCAATCAAGAATCCTTGAGACAGATGTCAAGTAATATCGCGACTAAGACTTGCTCTTTTCTTGATGTGTCTATGCGTTTTTTGTAATAAAAAGCACTAATTTTTGATTTAATTATAAGTCTTAGCTTGTAGCCTACCAGATTAACTAAGAATTGTCTTTTAATTAATTATGGAAGAGGTTATAACTGTATTGACTTCAATTTTTTTTAATTAAAATTTACACTTCAATAGTTAACTTTGTGTTTATTATAATGTAAGGGTCAAGAAAGATGCGACAAATGTTACAGTCACCAAGATAAATTACTGTAGTTAGGATTCATAGGAATTCATTTGTGCATATAAAATTAAATTAAGCATTTGTTTTAAAATTAAAAAAGAAGACGATGAAGAAAAGTTGACCAGGAAATCTCCCACTTGTCCATTCAAGTTAGCATCGTGTACAGACTGGATCTTGTTAAATCGGGTTTGGATTTCAGCCTATTATCTTCATCTTGGGCTGATATAGCCCAAGTAATTTTGATGGACTAAAGTATTTCTGTGCTTGATAAATAATAATAATTATCATGTTGTGATATTATGGACTTTATCACCACCTAAATGGTTATTATCTCTTGGATGTTGTTCAATTATTATCTCTATTTTTTATTTAGTTATTTTATTGTAGAGATAATTCTCCTAATGCTTATATATTAAGCATATATAAGCTAAATGTCTAAGTATTCATAGATGAATCAACTGAATCAATGGAATTGATATTTACCCCTTTGTTCTCTTTCATTTTTATTTAGCGTATGTTGTAGCTTTTAGACTTGATACTATTATTAGCACGAATGTAGTATGAAACTTTCATTTTTATTTACCTTATGTTGTAGCTTTTATGCAAACTTTCATTGTTATTTGTCTTATGTGGTAACTTTTAGGCTTAAAACAGCATCGGCATGAATAGTATGAAACTCTCATTTTTATTTACCTTATGTTGTCGCTCTCATTTTTATTTATCTTATGTTGTAGCTTTTACGCTTAACACAATTATCAGCACAAATATAATATGAAGCTTTAATTCATATGACTTGTACAAATATTGTATGAGAAGACTTGTTTTTATACTATTTCATTCAAACAATATTGTGATTATGCTCTATGGGAATTGCCATTATTTTGGATTTTCCACATTTAAAAGTAAGTTTAGTATAATTGAACTTATTTTAGATTCCAATTAATTTAGAACCAAAAGTTCTAGATTCTCAATTAATTTATAGTGGAAAGTTTGGGATCCTAATTTTTTTAGAACCTAGATCCCATTTAATTTAGATCTAGGAGTTCTAGATTTCCATTCTTCCATTCCATTTAAGCAGAAGTTTTAAATCATACTTTAAAATCGGGAAAAAAAGGAATGAGAAAATAATAAAAAGAAAAACCCATTTTGGTGAACCCAAATTTTGTAAGGTTAGAAACTGTGATGGCATTGTAGTTTATTTAATTTAATTTTTTTTTAAAGGGATGGCATTGAAGTAATTTTCATTAATTATGTCATGCAAATTATTCAGATGAGTTTTGACTCGATGCTTGCAAATTACTTTATTTACATTAGAAATATGATGGCCTCAAATTATTTAAATTATTAATATTATTTATCTTTTATTATTATTATTATTATTATTATTATTATTATTATATATTTATATTTATATTTATTTATTGTAATATGAAGTTAGCAAAATATAACGAATTAAAAGTTTGAAATTTCAAATACTAATAAGATTCTAAAGTTTTCCAATTTAATCAAAGTCGGAAGATTTGGATATCAATTTTACTCAAAACCCAAAGTTCTTGATCTTAATTTTACTCAAAACTTGAGCCTAAAAATTTTCGGTTGGGTTTAATTTTTTTAATTAGTATCTAGAGGTTCTAAATTGCAACTTAGTTAGAAATTGAATTTCTATATATATCCAGATTTAATTTTATCTATAAGTTTTGTACCAAGAATGATTATCAATATAACATTTTGCAATAAATTAAAGATGAACCTAAAGTTTATAGTTATACATACATAAGCTTTTAATCTAATTAGAACTTGAAGTTCTAAATCTTACTGTTGTGATCATATTATTTTGAAAAAAATAAATAAATCTCAACTTATCAAAATTTGAGGTTTTGAGTTACAAGTCAAATAAAAAAAATTTTTAATCAGAATACGTGAGTTCTGAGCCAAAAAATGTTAAACATGAAGTTCACAAATGAACAGAGCTGTGAATTTTATACTTGTAAAGAATGAACCTGTGGTTCAAATGAAAGCATGAAGTTCTAAGTTTTGACTTTTAAGTTAATCAAAACTTGTAATTCTGAATTGTATGTTATTATTGAACTTAGACAAATTGAAGCAAGGCGCCGAGCAATGACACGAAACGTTTGCCGTGGCAAAAATTATGGGTATATATATTTCCAAGTAAATCAGTTACAGTAAGATCTGTGGAAACCCGCAAAAGCCTTTTCTTCCTCAGAAATGCTCAATCTCTTATGGAATCGACTTTATTACATAAGTGGATTCCTTATTTTTATTTCATGTACGTAATTAAAGTCTTAAAATAAATTAAATAATATGAGTTTGGTCAAGAACTTTTCACTCTTGTTACTTATTTAAAAAGTGAAAAAGATAATATATTATTATTTTTCTTATATTTCATTCTTCAATTATTATTATTATTATTATTATTATTATTATTATTATTTTGTTATTCCTCATAGTAGACTTTAAATGAGCAAAATGTATGTTATTTTCATTTTCCTTTATTCCTCCCTCCATTTAAGATATGAAAACCAAGTACATGATTATATTTTCTTATACCTTGGTTAATTAAATCAATTGTAATTGATTATATATAGTTGTATGTTTATTATTAAAAATGTGAAAATCTTTATTTATTTTCATCTAAGGATTACAATATGTATATTTTATGATATAAGGTCAATCTATCATTTTGATTTTTTTAAAAAGAAATATATTTATATATTTGATCACTGAATAATTGAACCGGCATGATTGAAAAAATATTTTAACACTTCATCCTTCAAGTTTGCTCTCAAAGTAGTAATGTTAATGATTATGTGATATAAAACCATTTATCTCACATGAAATTTAAATTTCATTCACGAAAAATGCTAATATCTTATTACCAATAGAAATTTGATAGCTCTATTAATTATCTATTTGATTAACAATGACTAGCCTTTCAATCTGATAAGAAATAACAACCACATTAATTCTCACATGTTAATAACTAAAACAAATTGATTAAAGTCTATGTATGTTCAAAATTCAAATGTAGGTTAAAAGATCAAATATCTTAATGGATGCAATCCCACTCAAATATGATCCAAGACCAAGCTATGACAGGCCATGTGGCATTCAAGCATTCCAACCAATCAAATAAATTCAACTCAATTGATAAGCTCATGCCACGATATCGTTAACTAATTATAAACAAGATTTATATGAGATAATATAGAAGAAATATTTATTAAAAACTATTAGATAGAAACAAAACTTAAAGATCACATGGGATAAAAAATAATAAAAATATATAATAATATTGTTGAATTTGGAAACTATTCTTTTGTCACCTAAATAATATCCCACGTTTTTTCTTCAACAATCATCTAGAAAATGTCCAGCAAAAGTAATACAAATACAATGAAGTTTTATTTATATAAAATTTTTCCTAATAAAAGATCTATCTTTTATTCTCCCACTAAAATAATAGTTTTCCTCATAAATAAATATTATTTTCAAAAAATAAAAATCACCAAAATTTATTTTTAGTTTCTTCTCATTAACATCACACACACACGTGAATAATTTTTTGGAATTTCCCACAATAACTCGAAAAACTATATCATCTCTACATGACTAAAGACCAGATATTGATCTTAACATTGACTAATGCAGAGATTATATAGTATCAACATTAATCTTAATATCAAAACAAAAATCAAACATATATATTCAAGCAAGCATGCATATTCATGCAGCCACTAAGCAATAATCAAATCACTGGCAATTCCAACATTCAAATTTCATGTGGGCCGGTAATCTTATCTCATAAATGTTCATATGAATCCGTCCTTATAAGTCCGTTTAAAGTCAGCCTTGAAATTTCATTTGTAAGCGACTCTTCAACTTGGAGTGCGTGGAGATCTTCTCATTTAGTCTTCATATCTTCATAAATATTTAATAGTACTGTCTTTCAATCTTCGTGTTCTTAGGTTCTTAATTTTTATAGCCTTTTTCGAATCTTCTTTATCTTCCTAATTAGCAAATTATCAATCTAGAGTTGTGTGAACACATATTCAACTTTAGATATTTTTTAATTTGTACATGAAATTTGACAATACTATGGGGAATAATAAAAATTATAGAAATTAAACATTATATATGTGATCTGAAATGTAATTTTAACACTAAGAGAAATTTACTTACATATGATAAAGAGAAAAAAAACTCCCTATATATCTTAGTAAATATGTTTAGTGACATTTGAACCCTTATCATGGATGCGAAGAAAAAGTCCTTGCTTTTTTGTGAATTCTCACATTTATAAACTTTTTAGTCATATTAGTAACTTTAGTCTTGCATTTATTAAAATAAATCTGTTTAATCCCTTTATTAGTCAATTGTTAGTCAAATTTAATGGTATTAAGGTTATTCTTGACTTAATTTATTATGCTCTTAAAAATATGCCGCATACTAGAGTTTACCAAAGAAGCCCGACTTTTGAATAAATGCTATATTGAAAAGATAGGAAATTAGTAAAACAACCTTTCCTTGAACTAAAATAATAAAAGTCCATTAAAATTTTAAGAAACAATAAAAATCAATCAAAGAATCCATATATACTTAGAAAAGTAAAAAGTGAAAAATAAAAAATGACAATTGTAAAATATATTTTAATGATATATAATTATAAATAGATGAATTAGAAATATTTAAAATATCTATTAAAATTGGATTAAAAAAAAACTTAAAATAACCCTTTAAAAACCTATTTTATTAAAAAATCTTAATAAAAATGTAAAAAGAAAATAAAGAAAAAAGAAGATGGAGGAGACAGAAGCTTCCTTGTCAATTATAAGAGGAGGCTGCCTCCTCCAAAATTCCTATTTTCTTTTTAATTTAAAAATAATTTAATAATAAAATATTTTTAATAATTATACTTAGTTAGTGAAGAATAATTTGTTTGAATATATTTTAATATATTACTAATTCTTTTAAATTCAGTTTATTTGTATAACTTTTAATTTTTATTACATTTCTTAATGAAGATTTTTACATTGTCTTTTATGTGTTTGTGTTTATGTATTTTTTGGTAAATGTGTAGCATATTTGAGAGCTTGAGGGTATTTTGGAAAATTCATATAAAGGATGAGGTGTACATCATAATAGGCGTGCGGGTAAAATCTTTATTTTAATTTACTTAAATAGGTTTTGTCATGATTGACAGTTAACAATTTGGTTAAGGGGACTAAAGTGATGCATATTGAAGAAAATTGTTAATATGACAAGCACATTTCTTTTTAAAGTTGACATATTACGAGTTAGAGAATTATCAAAATCTGTCAAAATTATGCACTACTAGAACAGTTCAGATAACTATTCTAATTGAGAGACAAACTATATATGCTCACAATCAACCCATAATGGTGTTAATATTCACATTGAATCCCCAACCTCATATAAGGAGGATATACATTCAACCAATTACATTAGTAGATGGTGTGTATATGATAAGAACATTTCAAAAAAATATTATTCCATGAGCAAATAGATAATTTAGTGAAATTTTCCCATTTAATCATCTTGTTTTTAATAAGCAAAACAATGAAAACATAAAGATAACGTTTTAGTTTTTCAACAATAAAAATGAGTGTTTATACCAAAATTGGATACACCAATTACACCAACTGTAAATACAAAAGATTACAAATCTGGTATAGTACAAAAAGTAAGAAATCCGATAGTAATTCCCTTAGATGCCTAGATCCTCCTTTGCTATGGGGATTCCTCCTCTTGCATGGATTGCTCTTTCCCTTGACTACCTACAAGACAGAGAGATCAAGGTTAGAGGTCATTGGTGCTTCACTGTCGAAAACCCTCTGACGCTCAAGTCAGTGGGATTCTTGAAGGGTAGTCCCCCTTGACTATTAGACCAAGAAGGAGAAGAATAATGTAGAAAAGAAGAGAATATAGGTTTATCTTATGAATGAGACCCAAAAATAGCATTTAATGTTTGTGAAGAGATTTATCTCAGGAGTTTCCTTATACGTTAGAGTGTTCTTGGATTAGTGAGAGTCACCTACCTCCTCTTTAATAGTGAATGCCTTTATATGCTAATTCTTCTCTTTTAGGATTTACTTCTCTCTACTCTTCTTATGGTCAACTCTTATTTTGCTTCTCCTTCACTTACATACCTACATCTTGTCACCTATCTTCTCTTTGTCCCATCACTTTCTTCTTTTCCTTGTCTTTCGCTCCTTGTTTGACTGGTTCAAGTGCAAAGGACACATGATCCCTTCTCTTTCGTCTTTTTAATCGTAGCACCATGTAGTGTGCTGTTAACCTTTCATTTTTTCCTACTTGCTGCTCGATATTTGCTACTCTTGCCGTATGTTAGTCATGGGCTTGACTCTAAGCTTGGCTTTCCTATATCTCTTATGGGGCAGAGATTTGCTTATGTAAAGGGGATTTGTTTTGGACTTTCAAAATGAGTTTCTCGTTAGCTTCCTTTCCTGCCCTTTGGAGAGGGTAGCATCGTCTTTTCCTTACTTGCTTTTTGGACAATTGGACTTAGGCCATGGTTTCCATGGGATTTGCTTTCGAGGCCTGATTTTGGGCTTCAACATTGAAATTAATTAGTTCCCAATTAATTCAATATTGAATCCAATTGGATTGTTGAGGAGCTTATTTCCCCTTAACAATGAGAAATGCATCTTTTACTTTTCTTATTTTCTTTTGAAAATGCCGTCAATGAACATGTTTTCTTTTCTAAAAGTTAAAAATGCATTAGTAAAGCATTGAGAAACATTGGCTTAATGGTTACAAATATTTTTCTTTTTCATTTGTAGATTAAAAAAAATAAATAAAAGATTCACTTTCCATACTTGTATCAATATTCATTGTTAAAGACTTTTCAAAGGACTAAAATAATATATTTTTCATGATTTAGATATTAAAAAAAATATATAATAAGGACATGAAAGAAAGCGATATTTTATAAAAATATAAGGATTTCTGTGAACTTTTTCTAGAATCGTAAATGGGCAATTTTCAATTTGGTCCATATATTTTAACGAAATATCATTTTTAATCATAAATGTATTTCTTCTAAACTTGATCCCTAAAGTTTCAAAATGTCATAAATTTGGTCAATTTGACTAGGTTTTTTAACGGTATTGAAGATCAATATTGATATCAATATGGTTAGGACCTGGTCGAACATTGACTTGGTTCCTTACCAGATCGATTTCAACTTGTTCACCACCAGATCAACTTCGTCATAGTTTTAAATCAAATTAAAATCGATCTGGTGAACCTAACCAAATCGAACTTTGATTTGTACATTTGATTTGGTGAGGGTTAATGTTGTTGATTTGGTTTCGTAATCAAATTGACCTTAGTTTGTTGCTTTGGACCAACGATGGAGGTTTCATTGGACCCCTATCTCCACATTGTTTGAGATCCAAATTGGATCTCCACTAAATGATCATTTTATTTTATTTTTTAAATATAATTTTTCATAAGTTGCGTTTTTTTAAAAATTTATCTACACCGTTCATTTTAAGATGGACATTAATTTTTTTTTTATAATTTTCTATTATTCTTAGAATTTATATTTTCTAATAATTAATTAATACAAATGGATCCCCACTGTCCACTCCATCTAAGGTAGAGGAAGAGATATAAAATCATTAAGTTTGACTAATGGTTAATGATGGAAGGAGTAAATTGATGACATTTTAAACTTTAGGGATCAGACTTAATGAGAATAAATTAACGGTTAAAACAATAAAATTTCATTAAAACACAGGTGTCAAATTGAAAATCCCCCACCATAGAATGCACCTGACACATAACTGTATATACATCCAATTTTAACCTTGCGAACAACATTTGTTTGGCAGGTGAAGTAGAAGAAGTAGTTGGCTGTGGTAGTCAAAATTTGGTCCAAAATTGTCCGCAGACATAAAATCTGTTCAAATATACCCCGCAGTCATAACACAAAAACTCCTACCACTGCCATTATTATTATTATATATTAATACAAGAAAAATGAATAAATAAAAATTGAGAGAGAGAGAGAGAGAGAGAGCATCTGGGTCGTTTTTAAGGGGGGGTGGGGGAGTGGGGAAGTGGGACCCACCAATCGCTTCTAAAAAGTATAAACGATAAAACTACCCACTCCCATCATTTTGTATTCTCTCTCACACCACCAATTCCACCCTGGCACTACTCCTCCGTACCCTGTCTCCTTCTTCTTATGATTCCTTTCGTTTTACCGGCTACCTCCTCTACCAGTCACGCACTCGTGTCCCCCCCTCGCCCACACGTGTGTTCCACCCATACTATTGTTTTCTTTATGTGGTGCAACAAATAAAAGTTAGAGAGAGAGAGAGTGTGTGTGTGTGTGTGTGTGAGAGAGTTGATAAAGCAAGCACGAAATTTTCTTGGTCTCGGTGTGTGTTGTTGTTGTTGTTTGTTGTTATAGTAGTAGTAGTGTATTTTGGGTTTTGCACTCTTTCTCTCTCTTGAATCTGACTTTGAAACTATCATTTTTATCTTCGGTTTTGTTTGTTTGGTTCTCTTAATCAACTCCAAATCTTCCTTGTTCGAGAGACACAATAATAATCATCTTCTATCTTTTGCACCGATGAGGATCAGGAAAAGACAGCCGCCGTTGCCGCTCTCCTCTCTTGTCTCTCCCGTCCCTCTCTCAGATCCCCACTCCAACCGGTGTCCTGTGGTGCAACTTCACAGTCTCCCCCAACAACCTCATACTGCTCCCCACTTCCATCCTCAGCAGTCTGATCAACCAAATCCACCGATCGGAACTGTGACCAACAGCTTTGATTGCTCCGATGTCCAGAAGAAGGAAGATTGTCTGGTTAGTGATGAGAAATCACCCTTTTCTTTGTTTATTATTTTGTTTATCAAGTGCACCAGTGTTTAGTGTGGTCTCAACATTCATTTCATCAATTAATTTGCACTCAAAAGGGGTTTCTCTAGTGACTTCTTTGTGGGGATCCTATGTTTCTTTGTTTTGATTCTTTTTGTTTCAGGTTTTGATGCAAAAAGAACATGAGAAAGGAGTGGAAGAGGAGAAGAGTAATGATTCCAGGTAAGAAAAAAATTTATTTAAAAAAAAAAAAAGTTAAAAAAAAAAAATACACAATCTGGTTCTTGTGTTGTCTCATGAAATCTTGTAGTAAAAAGGTGAAAAGAAGAAGACCAATAAATTGATTTTACCCTCCAAGAAAAAAGAAACAAAAAAATTAATGCTGTAAGTGGAAATACTGTTGTAGATGTTTTTATATCAACTTTGGCTAGCCACCATACCTTCCCATCTAATCTAATCTAGTAGTCTTTTATTTATTTTTTATTTAATTTTATTTTTCTCTATATTGGCTAACTAATATGCTCATGCGATGCACGTTAGCATGTGACGCTGGTCCCCATATCTACAATATAAATCTTGGCTCTTACTCTATTTTTGCACTCGTTACTCCTTTTTTACTTGGTTTCACCTTCGGTTATGTTTTTGATGTTTGTGGTTGTGGATCTTGTGGGTTTGATTTGTTTTAGGAAGAAAAGCATGTTGGGTGCAGAAATTGTTGGTGCTGGAGTTGTTCACGAATCAAGTTCTTCTCATCAAGGTAAGGATAATTATTATCGAAAATAATTTGAGAAAATTTGAAGAATCATGATGATGAGTTGGTTTTGAATGTTATTGTTGTTTGTTTGCTTGCATTTTGCACATTCTCTGTATGTATATGTGTGTATATACATAGTTGTTGGGAGATGGTGTGAAGGAGAGAAAGCATTTCCTCTGAAGAAGAGAAGAGGGAACTTCGAGAGAAAAGCGAATGAAGAGACGATAGTGGAGAAGGATAATAATAATAATAAGAAGATGAAGACGAAAATGAAGACAAAGATGAACAAGAAGTTTGGTTCGAAAGATCTTGACAATGAACGAGAAGAAGGAGAAAGGAAAGAGACTGGTGAGAATAGCAGCAGTGCAAAGAAGAGGGGTAGAGGTGGTGCACTCATGGAGGGATCGAGGTGCAGTCGTGTTAATGGTCGAGGATGGAGATGCTGCCAACAAACCCTCGTGGGGTACTCTCTTTGTGAGCATCATTTGGGTAAAGGAAGGCTCAGGAGCATGACCAGTGTTCGTAGTCGTGCATTGGGTACTTCTGCACCCAACAACAACAACAACAACAACGAGTCCACTACTCATCCACCATTATCGACCACCATTACCTCCTCATTGTCCATACATGAAAGTGACCAACCCAAGCGTGAAGCCGAAGAGGAAGATGATGATGAGAAGCCGTTGGTGGTCACTGCAGCCAGGAAGAGAATGAAGCTTGGAATGGTGAAAGCTCGATCCATCAGTAGCTTGTTGGGCCAAACAAATAATGAAATTACAGTTTCTGATAAATAACCAACTACGTAGGGCAACAAACCGTGAGAAGGCTAAATAATCAATCAGGATTATTATTTCTTCTCAACTTGATTACGATGATGATGATGATATTGTTAATGAAGAATATTATTAGATGGCTGTTGAGAAAGTGTTGTTATGTTTTCTATCATATTTTCTTCTTTGGGTACTGTTTTGTTTACTAGTGCTTTTGTTTTATGGGTTAATTAATCTTAAACAAGGGGTTTATTTTCGTTTTGATGCGTTATTAATTATCTGGCAAATATGTAAATATCTATATATCTTTTTATATGGTATTATATTTAATTGTGGGGGACAACTCCAGGAGACCCTAGCTAGCTTAGATGGTTACTGTGCCGCCTTTGACTGGCAAAGTAAAAAACAGCATGGACTCAGTCTATACCTCATCACATGTCTTTGGAATTTTTGATGAAGAAATATCCAAAGCAAAGAAAAAGTAATTGAATACGTCATTATGTACAACAACTTGTCTTACGTTTAGTAGGGTTTGTCTGTATTTATTGAATAAAAACGACTAATTATACAATTTGAGGAGACTTTTCCTTAAAAAATTCAATAAAATTGTTACAACATTTTCTTTAAATTCAGCAAAAATAATCTTTGTTTAGGTTATAAGTTTTATCATGAACCTATTGTATATAAAATATTGTTTATGATGAATTTTTTGGCCATACGGTACATATATTCTTTTTCAATCCAAAAATTGATAAAATGTATGGATGCAATATTAATGTTTTCACTATCGTTAATAACAGAATTACATTCGTATAGGAATCTCTTTCCATTAAAATTTTGGTGATGAATGGTTTTTTACTGTTTCCTCCTTTCTTGTATAGAGAAAATAAATAACATAACCCAGAATTTTAAAAACAAAGAGAGATGTTTTCCCTCAAAAAAGGACGCATCAAATGATTATCTAACATGAGAACTCATATTAGAACAACGCTTTAGATTTTGGCGGCCATATATTCCAATGATATATACATCTTGAGAAGCTCATTAAAATCTTAGTTTGTTCGCCATATTCATATGACAAGTCATAACGAATTATGTCCAACAATAAATTTATACGTTTGCAGTTCGCCATATTGGTTAAAATTTGGAAAGAATATTCTCTTTATCTGCTAGAGATGAAATATTCTTCAAAAGACAATGATCAGTCACATGTTTGCAGTTTGTATTCGTTATATATAGCTACAGTTTTGTTATAGAGAAAATTATCTATGTATTGTTTTTCAAAGATGATAATTTATTTCTCCAACTGTTCTCCAAATATGCAGGTGTCTTGCATGGCCCTAATTGGTAGGACTTTCACATTCAGGAAAGGCTAAGCTTTGTGGCAAAAGTTCAATTGTACTACAAAATTGTAATAGTGTCATTACAGCATAATTATGCTAGATTTTTTAATTTGATTGTCGAGAGCAAGGTTTAAATGCTATAATCGATTATAAATACGTACGTTAAGAGCTAGCTATTAAATCACTAGATTTGTAATTTGTCCTACAGGTATTAAATTTTCTTTTTGGATGGTAATTTCCATTAGTAGAAAAAGTTTGAATGAGCTATGTCTTCCTATCAAACTATATATCACAAATATTAGTTACAAGAAATAGACTTGCATAGGTTTGGGCTCTATAAGCACGTAGTTTGAATATTCTTTCGAAAGACTCTTTTACCTAAACTCAGTACATGTTATTAATATGGAGAATATATATGTATCTTCGTAGATCTTAGAGTCAGAGGATTTAAATTTTCATCTCTAACCGATAAAGGGAAAATTAGAGGAGAGAAATTAAAACCCCGATAAGCAAGTAGTGGTGGATTTTGATGGATCAACAAACAGGAAAAATAAGTCCAAAACCACGTAGAGCAAATGAGGGTCCACGAGACAAGCCAACATCGGCTTTCATCCTACCAGGCATGTCACCAGGCAAAGTATAAAGTATCAGTAATTATATCAACTCGGATTTTGAAAAACAAAATAGGCTAGATTTCTTCCAACAAAGACAAATATGGTTAATTATTACGTTTCATTGTGGTTGACCACTATAGTGAGAGCTTAATTAACGTTCCATTAATTCAAATTAGAATATCTCTTATTATGCTTATTTGGAGTAAGAGCTACGGTTTTATAATTAATTTAGAGTGTTCTTTACCAATTTTGCACTGTTACATATTGGCCCTGATTAGCTGATTTTGGACATCAGTTACGCATCCTCGAGAAGAAGTAAAGTTTACTTAGTGGACTTTAATTTGTGTTAGTCGAAAATTTCGATGAGGGAATAATATTTGGCATGATATCTATATATAAGCTCATGATATGCATGTTTTTAAAATATAAAGAGTCAGGGTAAATTCAATACCATACAAATTCCAGACGAACTTTCGTTTTTAGCCTATTCCAAGAGAAAATTTGTTCTTACTCCCTCAAACAAGTTGGTACCCCCTTTTGACCAAAATATGCTTAAGTAAAATACCCTAAATTGGCTCTTTTGCCCTTAGTTAAAAGACCCTAAAATGACTCTATTGCCCTTAACCTAAATTACCAAACTAACCTTCCTTCTTCTTTTGCCTTTCTTCTTCCTCTATTAAAGCTTTTTCAATTAAGCTTCTTAACTCTCATTTAAGCTTCTTCATTCATCTAACAAAATCACATTCTTTTCTCCAATAAAATCACATTATGTTCAGTCAAAATCTTTAAGGGGAAAAATTTTGAGTTTTGGAGGTATGTTGTTTGTTTGTTTTCATTTTATTTTTTGTGTTCACATTGCTTAGTTAAAGTTGAATAAAGTGATTGTTGCTGTGAGTCAAATTATATTGGGTGATTTAATACAAAAACATAAGATTGTATATTGAAAAACAAAATTCTTTCAAAAAATGCGATGCACTCGTAACAGGAGCCTCTCCTGTCATAGATCCATGAATATTTTGCCTACCTTTTTTTTTTTTTTCCCTCAATTTCGAGCACCAGGATAGATGAGCTCCCTAGCAAGTATTTTTAGCACTAACTTTCCGATAAAATACTTCACACTAAGGTTTATATGGATTAGATGTCCTAAAGGGCTTGCAATGAATCTACTGTATAATTTATACCACGTCAAGGCATTGTAGCCCGTACCAAGGGTTGTGAGGTGAGAATGTGAATTCACCTATATTTCGAGGGTATTTTTCGGATCTCGTGCCTATAAACAAATTGCAACTTCGTATCAACGTCCATCCATATGAAAGAAAATAGCAAATTTGTGTCAAATGAATCTATCACAGATGAAAAGCAATTTAACAAAACAATAAAAAAAAAAAAAAAAAAAAAAAAACCTCCAAAAAATAAACCCCTTCAACCATGCCTGATTTTTCTTTCCATCCATGGCAAGGGAGACTCGTATCACAAATGGAGTCTCTTGTCAAGGATGGAGCCTTGAATGGCTCCATCCATGACATGAGCCTCTCTTGTCACGGATGAAGCCTATTTGAGGCTTCATTAGTGACAAGAGCCTTTCACATCATGGGGGCCTCTCTTTTCATAAATGGAGCCCATCTAAGGCTCCATCCGTGACAACATGAATAAAGCCTCTCAATCTTTGATAAGAGCCTTTTTTGTCATAGATGGAGCTTATTAGAGGTTCCATCCGCGAGAGGAGCCTTTCTTGTCATGGATGGAGCAGTTTATCTGTGATAGGAGCAGTCGAAAGATGAACAATCGAGCCCCAAAAACCAAAACTCAACATGAAGCATATACATCCAACCCCAAAAACCAAACCCAACACAAATATTTCAATAAAAACCCAAAAAACTCAAAGTCCAGATGATAAATAGGTTATTTTGCGCGAATCTTATCTTCGAATGACGAAGAACGCGAGGAAGATGAACAGTTGACGATGGTGGTAGTGTCATGGTTTTCTCCTTCTGTGATGAGAGCTTGATAAATGTTGTTATAACCATGAGAGTTTGTCGAATGACAAACCATGATAGGGTTTATCTATTTAAGGAAGGGTAGTTTCATAATTGCACGTTTGGGGTTGTTTCAAAAAAATGAAAATTTGTATGACTTTTTTTATGATAAGGGTAAGTTGGTAATTTAGCTACATAGGCAATTTGGGAAGTACGAGATATAGGTGCAAATCATTTCTTGGAAGGGTTAAAGAAAATTTTTTTGGGAGAGTAAAACGATTTTGCCTTTGAAATCGGAGCAGTTTTTGAAATTGCCACAAATATAAATGTGATGGTGTTTATCAAATGAGTGTAGCATTTGATATTGCTATGATTATAGTAGGTATTGGTAGCTCAGTTTATATATTGTAAAATCTCAAAGTCATTTGGGAGGGTTTTGGGTTTTTACATCAAGTAAATTGTATTGTATCATTAACATGATGGTGATGCATATCTATACTTTATGCTCTTCTTTAGTTGAAGTGCATGTCGAACTAAATTTACGTTATTAGTTTATTACTTATTCTAATGGGGCACAGCTTGATGACCCCAGTTAACTAATGGATACCTTAAAACTTTACTAGATCTAAAGAATTGTTAATCAATATTATAATATATTGCTTGAATAAATTATCAGGATGAGGATACGAAGCATCAAATTTACTTTTTCTTTTCCTTTTTTTTTTCTTGTGTGATTCAAATGCCATCAATATGGGTATTTTTGTGCCTCAGCCATTTAATGTGACAACGAGACGTTTCAAGATGGAGACTATGAGATTGTGACCAAAGCCAAACCCATTTCCACAAACTGAGAGACGCTCATTCACTTAGGGGTCGTTTGTTTTTCGCACTTAACACTTAATGGTACTGAATTAGGTTAATTAAGATATTTTTGTTTGTTTTTTTAAGTGGTCAAACTACTTAAAACCACCCAAAAACCACTGAAAAAAAAAAGTAACATTTTCTGACTTTTCACTGAATACCAAATTACTGGATGATTTTATAAATATATTCTTCCAAGTTTATCCTTCCCAAAATAACATATTTCCAAGTTTATCCTAGTTATATATTATATAAATTTCTTTTAATGCTTTCACAAATAACATTGAAAAATAAAAACCCTAAACATCTCAACATCAAATTTTTTTATAGCTGGATTCCTATATTTCTCCAATCAAATTCTGGTAAGAATCTTTATTGATTTTCTTTATTAAACTACTTGTGGAGTAGCTCATATTATGTTTATTTGTTAAACCTCCATTGTGTTGTTGTTTATGTATATTGATGGGAATTTGTTTGTATATATCGAGTTTGTTTGTGTTTAATAGAACCTCAAAGTTTCTTCTTTTCTTTATATTGGATTTGTTGTAGAATTTTTTTTTTTTTCTTTTGGTTTTTTTATCTCAAAGTTTTATTGATGGGAACGCCAGAAATCTGGACAATATTCTGTCAACTGTTATGGGGTGCCTTTGGACTTATCAGCAGGTCATTATGTTTTTGTGAGGTATATATATATATATATTGATTATTGTTGTAGGTGGTGCTAGTGTTTCATTATATAAGGTCGAAAAATATCAATTGATGATGAACTATTCGTCCAATATGACAATGAGGAGTTTCAATTGGATGGTGACAATGCCAATGATCAAGTCAAACACCAAACACAAACAATGAATTTAGAAGATCAGATTAAGTGTTTATGCAACAACTCAGAGACCAAATTGCAAATCAATTTGTTTAAGTATTTGATTATTTTTGTTTAATTATAGTAGAAAATATATATTATTTTACAATTTCAATTTTTGTTACAATAATAATTCAATTTAAGACCATTTTGTTTTTTTTTTTATTTGAATATATAAATTTAATTGACTCTATTATAATAATTCAGCTTATTTTAATTGTGAATATATATATGTGTTTTAGTATTTATTAAATAATTTATTGTATTTTTTTATCATATCAAATAAAGTTACATAACAATTAATAGTAAAAGGACATAAATGTCAAATTACTAGTTTTCAGACAATTTTAACTTTAAAAAACAAACAAGATTACTGTACATTCAGAGGTAAGAAAAAAAAAAAACAAACATGTCTTTCAGATTTCAGGTTTCAGTCACTATTCAGTTTTCAGTCTTCAGTAGCACTGTTCAGTCTTCAGACAAAAAAACAAACGACCCCTTAATCTATTTGGCTTTAACCCTCATAAAGCAAGGCCAATTAATTAATTAAAGAAGGCAAATGCTATTTTTCATTAAATCTGGAGAAATCTCTCATGTTAGAGTGCAACTATATATAGTTAGGGCACAACAATGTTAGAATTATGCATTTTAATGTTGTAGATCATCATATTTTTGTTTGTTATATGCACTTGTGCTGAACTTTGAATTGTGATTTTTATGTTTTTTTAATAATATTGTCTTCGTGGACATATGTACACTCTAAAATTGCAGTTTCTGTATCAGAAAGGTAATGTTAGCATTTGTCCATCTTGAATGATTAATAGTATTCCAATTAAATCATAAATAAGAGAAGCTGTTACAATAGTAATAGGGCAGTTATAGGGATGGTGAACCAAAGCCAGGCTGGAGCATAGTCGAGACATTTAAGATAGGACTGAGGCTTTAATCATATTAATGATGGAAACAATGACAATTATTAGAAGAATGATACACTTTTAGCCATAGGTGGAGCCCCACTGGGGGGACTCAAAAGCTATCTTATTGAATGTTTGCATTTCCATTGGCATTTGGTATCTTATAGAAAACCTTTTTACACATATGGACTCATCATTCTCTAATCCAGAGTTTCACTAAGAAAGTCTCCAATTCACGTTAAATTTGATAAAACAAGGTCCATCATCTCTTAATTAAAAAAAAATGGATCTTATGAAGAATATGCAATCTCTTTACCTGTTTGCCCCATTTAATTAGAAAATTAACAAAATAGGGCTAAAATTCCAAATAATGTAATGTTTGATTTTTTTATTGTTTTTTTGGTTAAATTGAAAATAAAAAAATTTGCAGATTAATTTTCATTTTAAAAAATGTAATAGTTGATTTGTAATTGTTATAAAATGTGTCAACTCATCAATTAATGTCGCATCATTAATTAATTGAAATAACATTGGAAGATAAAAAGCGAGATGTCTAGCATTACTAATAACATATATATATATATATATATATATTTACGTGTGTATGTGTAATAATTAAGATTCTATTAATTATCATATTATCTTATGAATTACAAGATCTTGGTAACTCACATACTACATCATTTTGGCATGGATTTGAGTAAAATATTTGAAAGGTCTGGCATTACTCTAATTAATATGATGTTGATAACTCACATCATTTTTGCATGGATTTGAACAAAATATTTGGGAAGCGTAACATCACTCTAATTAATATGATGTTAATAACTCACATGCTATATCATTTGGATAAAAAATTTGGAATATACATATATATATTTATATTGTGTAAATTGTTGGGAGCCAAATGGTCGATAGCTTGGCGCTTTTTGGCCGCCGAACTAGCATTTAGTGATTTGACCGCCTAACCAATAATCAACAGACTACAGGTTAACAATGGTCAAACATTTTTAAAAAAATACAAAAAACATTACTAGACAACAAACAACTATCTTCAGAGGTCATGTGGTAGCCTTTTGCGAAACTACCAACACTGTTTAGCTTCTTATTGTGAAACTAACAACATTGGAGAGTGACTGGTATGGAGAGTGTTTTCGAAGACACCAAGGACAGAGTTAGATTTGTAGAGGGATTCATCTTGAGTTGGATCGAGAAAGGCACCAAAGCTATAAGAGAGAGATGAAACTATGAGACTAAGAGACAATGAGACAAACCTAAACAACATTTGAGACTAAGAGACGAAGAGAGATGAAGAGGTGTGGATTAATGGCATTTAAGAGAGAAAGTGTTGATTTTTAACCTATGTATTAATGATCAAAATGTGTCATTTTGGTCTTTAAACCGACAACATTTTGACAAAGTTTTTTTGAAAAAAGAAGTTTATGGCCTAGGCGGCCTACCCTAAGCAGTTTTGCCAATTTTGACCTTAATTTTACCGTCTTTAGATCAATCAGTGAACGCTTAAGCTAATTTTTACAACATTGATACATATATATATATATATATATATATATATATTCAAATTCATTCCCTTATGCGTACAATAATTTTTTTGAAATATATGTCGATCCAAAATTTCTTCTTTTGAAAAAAGAAACTCAAAAACAAATAAAGATAAATATAGTTATTTCTTAAAAAAAAAAAAAAAAGGTTATTAATAGCTATTAGATTCAATTCAATAACTCGATAAAATCGAAAAGAGTTAAAAAAAATCTAAGAAATAAAAATATATATATAATTTTAAAAAAAAAAATTAAAAATACCAAGAAATAGATTTGACTTCTCATAGAAAACCCAGAACATATCCTCATAAAGTCTATGAAAAGCCACTGCGGTTACTTCTTGTTAAGCTTCAACTATTTCATTTTTCAAAATCATGATCATGGATTTTTGAAGAGTAAGCAACCTAAATAGTTGATTACTACAATGCAATGTTTACCAGTCTTGATTTTTGGACTAGCACGGCCTTGGCATTTTAGAGACCCTATGCAAAAGACTAAAATAGGTCATTTTATTTATATAACTTATATCCAACAAACCATATTGAAAAAGTTAAAAATGATTCATTTTAGAAAGCCAAAATTAAGTAGCACAGTTCGTAACTTAGTAGGCAAAACCTCATCTTACAATCTCTACTATTCAGGTTCAAACTTGACCAACATCATTCTTTTTTTTTTCCTTCCAAAAACAAAAAACAAGAAATACATTTGTAGGGATTCGAATTCTGCATGGAAGAAGAGCAAGAGACCTCTTAACTCCATACACTATTGTGAGACTTTGTATATTATTTGAAACATTATTTATATATTTACTTTACAAACTAATTATATAAATAAAAAATTTGGACATTTGTAAAATTTGAGGCTCCAAAATTTGGAGGCCTAGGACGGTTGCATTTCCTGCACGTGCTTAGGGTTGATCCTGATTTTGGATATACGATCGACTTCCAATCACTATGTAGTATTCACTAAAATGTTACAAATTATTTTGCAACTCGAGAAAGTTTGCAATGGTGAACCTTGATTCATTAAAAAAGTAACTCATGAGATCAATTGTTGTCTTACAGTTCATTTCAAGAACAAGTCTTTAAAAAATTTATAATATATTCTATGCTATATGCATATTCCCCTTAATTTGAAAGTACAAATTATATATGTACTTTGGACTTTCAAAATCCTAAAATGTTGTTGGTTTCATCTTGTTGTTGAGCTTTTTCGAAAATGTTTCAAAACTTGATAATCACTACTCAATCAACGACATCTTAAGCAAATTTAGGCAATATTATACATCAATTGCATGCAAAATAAAAATCTTAAACTAAGAGGTTTCTCTATGTGCTTCTTTATTAGCTCTTTATGTAGTTCACTTGATTTATTCATAAAGTTAAAATCTTGCATGAGGCTTTACTTATCTCCATTATGATTGAAACTTTCAAAGCCAATCAAACAATGTTATGACTTAATCAATGTTTGTTATCATCAAAATCAAGTATATGGCTAACATGTGTCAAATGTTAGTCGAGGGTGTTAGTGCAATTAAATTAATACCTCAGGATGTAGTGTAATTTCCTATAAAGTTAGGAGTAGGACAATTTGGCCAAAGACAAATGAACTACAATAAGTTATGTAAGATGGTAATTGGAAATGCAATAGGTAACATCGATAACAATGATGAAAAACAAAATTAACAATGACAATTGACGGCTTATGTTGTCATTAGAGATGATTAGTGATCAACTTGATTGTAAAAAAAGAAATTTATACAATTGAAGTATCCTTATGTTAAGTTAATAAAGGTACATAATTGAATATAGTAAAATCTTGGTAAATGAATGTTTGATTAGTTATAACCTCACTTCAAGTAATAAAATATTTTGATACCAACTTAGTACAATGTAAAGTTTTAGACTCTTAGGATGTGCTAAAAAGGCTTAATTGTTGGCTTATAAGTCCCTCCCTAATTCTTTCCAAATTCATTTCATATTCTGTTGGTGTTAGGTCTTAGGGTCATGGATCAGTCCATCCAAGATTATTCAAACCCGACCCAGAATCCAAATATAACTTGGATTGGATCAATTATCTGCCTAAGCAGTTGGAGGCAGTTGCTAACTCATATTTATATAAGGGGGTTTAGTTTCATAGGAATCGAATTGATGAAAAAAACTTCCATAACATAAAATATACGTAAAAACACATAAAGCAGAATACTGAGAGCAAAACAGGTGTAACAGAGAACACATGGCAAGGCTTTTAACACCATGATTTGAGGTTCTTTTCCATCAATGTGATTAAAATCCGACTAGTTGAGCAATCCAGATCTAAAGAACTTCTGTTGCATGAAAATAGGTATGCTTTCGAGTTTCGTTTTACTTTTTTTTTTGTGAATTCAAGTACTACTATGATTATTTCCACAAAAAAAAAAAAAAAAAAAAAAGAAAGCACTACTATGATTGTCTTTCAATTGGCATATTAAAGGGATAAGTCTAATTTCTCCCTTGTAGTTAGGTATAGTACCCAAAAAACCTTATAATTTCAAAAATCACTAAAAACCCATCTATAGTTTGGTATAATAGTTAGAAAACCCCTATCGTTTATAAAAATAAGCAAAAAACTCCATAGTGATTTTTAAAGTTAGAAATGGCTATTTTTATAAAGGGGGGGTGGGGGGGTTGCGTGTGGGTTTGACTATTTTTATAAGCTACAGGAGGTCTTTAATGATTTCTTAAATCATAGGGTTTTTTAGCTATTATATCAAACTAAAGGGGGCAATTACACTTGTCCCCAATATTAAATTGCCAACCAAAAAGTAATCAATAAGGGTCCCGACTTTCTGATTTAAAACACTATCCGTTTCTAACACCAAAGATTGGTAGACATCATAAATTTGACTAGCTAATTTTGTACTTCCACTTGCCCTAAACAGAAATATTAAACTACAATAGCACATGAATTAAAACTTTTTTATCTTACCTACAATTATTAGAGTTACACTTGGTCTATTTTTGAAAGACTATAAACTCTCTAGCTCAACAGGAAAGATGGAAAATATTGATAATGCATCTTAAGCATTTCAGCCAACCACATAACTTGAAGATCTATCGACTACAGGCAGGGGCAAGCATTCGTTGCTCAGGTTATGAATCATTCTGCTTATCAGGTTCTACATCTATATGGCAGTGCAAAGTGCAAACTGGACAAGCATTGCACAATGCAACACCCATCACACTCGTTGCACCACCACCTTACTCTCATGCCATTCACCACATATCGGTTCCTTCTTATGCAATGCCTGCACTGCACCTGGAACTGCCTTGCCTTTTATTGTGCTCTATGTGAGTGTGAACTTCAATATGTTACCTCGAGGCTCAAACTATGAA
This sequence comes from Nephelium lappaceum, assembly GCA_021234005.1. Lineage (NCBI taxonomy): Eukaryota > Viridiplantae > Streptophyta > Magnoliopsida > Sapindales > Sapindaceae > Nephelium > Nephelium lappaceum. Next base: position 9,288,349 of record CM038011.1, read on the forward strand.
ATATTTGAATTAAGTTCACCCACATGACCATAGTCTCAAATCTCAATCAAACTGTTCCATGGACATTGAGGCATCGCCATATTCGTGTAATATATGTCACAAAGTATTGGTGTATACAACTAAGATGGTTGCAACTTCAATGTGCGTCGTGCTACAGGGAACAAAACTATAGGCGTGAATCAAGAAACAGAGAAAATGTTTGGTGGTGATCATCAACCTGCAATGGGCGGGGGGACCATGGATTTCAAAATGAAGGCAACATCATCATCATCATCTGGGCTCCCATTTGTTTGGCCTAAAAGTGATTCCCATCATCTAGCACATGTTAATGCATCACTCAACATTCTCGGATCTATAGATTGAGAACAATAGAGAATCATTTTCCATAAAAGTTTAATTATGGCAATCGAGTGCTTAATATCTGCTGCAATTGTTAATACAGCTTTATTTGAATGTCAACTCTCCAACCAATGGCGAAGCCAGGATTTTGGCTTTAGGGAGCTAAAAGAATAATAAATATTTCAATTCAAGCAAGATAATTATTTATGCTATATCATCAAGTCTTTAAAAAATTAAATATAATATCGTTTAGTTTTATTATAAAAGATGAAACTTATAACACTTTTGAATCCTGACAATCAATTATAATATTTGAAACTACACTATATTTTTCTACGATCGATTTCTTTTTCAAATGATCAAAGGGTTCATAAAAAATTTACACCTCCCCTTGCGGTGAGCTTAGTTTTTAATAAGTTAACAAAGTAATAACTATATATGACATAATATCTTTTGAAAAAAATCTATAAAATATATATTGATTTACAAGTTCAAACTTGATAGATTTAGATGTAATAACCAACAATACTATATGATATGTTAATAATGGAAAACTAAATTTCTCCATTTGAAATTATTTAAATATCATCAAATAATAACTAATAAGAAGGAAGCATTTTATGTTTTTAGAAAAAAATTAATTTAAAATATATAGTTTTAATAATAATAATAATAATTAATTGGATGAATTAATTAAATTTTAATTTTATATATTTTGCATTTCAAAAAATAAATAAAATATTAAAAATGATTCAGTTGGCTGGGCTTGGGGTGCCGTGGGCCCCGTGGGCACCCCCACTGCCACGCCACTGTCTCCAACGAGCTTTTTGATTTTTTTTTTTTTTAATACAAACGAGATGTTTGATTCCAGCTTGGCAATAAAATGATTTGTATGTGCGTTTTTGTTTCGTTGATTTGATATAAATAAAAGGATTTTCTAGGGTGGTGTTTGTAGGTTTTAAGTCTTAAAAACCTTATTTTAAGTAATTATTTAAGTCTTAACACGTCTTTATAAAATCGTTATGGTTTTGTGAAAAAGTGTGTCTTGTTCCTAACTCGTGTGTATGTTTTAGTAATTGCAAAAAAAAAAAAAAAAAAAAAATTATTAATAAAACTTTATAATTAAGATATTAAGTTTCGTTTGTTTTTTAATTTAGGATTCCTAAACTTAAATATTGAGTGATTGGATTATTACTATTATATCAATTTTTTAAATATTAATTTCTATTATTTTTAAATAAATTATTATTATTTAAAAATATGTTAATTTTTATCTTTAATATTTGTATAGTTTAATTATTTTATTTTATATAAATTTAATAATATTTTAATTTAAAAAAAAAAATTGGACAAAGGAGGAGTTCCTCCTTTGTTAGTCAATAATGCAAGGGGACGAGACCTTCTCTTGCATTGGTTAAAGGCCTTAGGGCCTCTGGCATGGAGGGGCCTCCTCTTGCATCGATTGCGGTTGTCGGTCTCCATGTCAAAGGTCAACGTCCTTGATAGGTGGGAATGGAGCAGGCCAACAGCCTCCTCACAATCAAATGGGATTAGGTCATAGTCTCCTCCTTTTATTCGAGAGAAGGTCAACCTCCTCTTTCACCAAACATAAGGAGGAGGTCGGCCACCCTCATCTAATAGTTTATCAGTGACCAACGTCAATAGCCCCAAGGAGTTGAGATTTTAGGGGTAGGTTTAGATTAGGGTTAAGGTTTGGGTTTGATAAATCGGGCGATTTTTTTTTTAGGTATATTTTGATAATAATATATATAATAATGGGAGGTAAATTTAGGAAATTAATGTATATTTATTGATAAAAGTCTTTTTCATTAAGATATAAGTGAAAAATTTAATGTTTTAAAGAAGATATTATTTAACTTAAATTAAGATATAAAAAAATAAATTAAAATCACTTGAATTAAGATTTTAATGAAAATGAGTCTTATTAGGAAAAAACAAACGACCCTAATTGTAGCTTTCATGTTTGTTTGAATAATTTAAACACATCTTCCATGGAATTAGAGAACAATAACTTGGACAGATAGACCGATGAGATTGGATTGGATTGGATTGAATTGAATAAATTAATGAAATTATATGTTTGGTGTAGTATGGAATAGGTTGAAAGGTTGGGATTCGACTAAAAAATATAAATAAAAAAATATATTTTATATTTGAAATAATTAAATTAATTTTAAAATAATATAACATATTAAATTATTTTCTAAAAATAAAAATAAAAATATATTATCAATTTAAAATAAAATAACATTTATTTTATAATTAATATAAAAGAATGTTATTTTTTAAAAATGATTAGTAATTATATTAATGTAATCTTCAAAATAGTTAAATATATTGAATATTATATCTAAAAGATAAGGAAAAAAAATTAAAAAAAAGATGATAAAGCAAGAGACAGTAGTCCCTTGCTTCCCTTGCTTTCCTAGGTGTTAGGATGGGTTAAAATAAACCCACTATAGGTTAAACTAATGAGCATGGGATTGACTTTTCAATCCCATGTCTCATGCCAAACATGAGATTAGACTTTAAATTGTTCAAACCTAGTCCAATCCTACATTCCAAATGATATGAGAATAGTTATTTGGATTGCACTTAAAACATTTCTTTAGATACATTTTTTTTTTATAGATCTTTAATTATAATTTTAATTTCTCGGTCTTTTTTATGCTTGCCACGTGGTGTTTATATGCCTAATAACAAAAATACCACTGTCCCTATTAGAGTTGACCAACGGTTAACTAACGTTAGGAACTAAAGTAATGAGTTTCTTAATAATTTAGGGGTAACAAAATTATAAACCAATTTATGTTTGAAAAATCAAACTTTATTGAAAAGGTAGGGACGAACTGAAATTTATCCAATATAAAATACAATTATTTTATATAGATTAATAAATAAATGTTATTACTCATTTGCTTAAACTTAAAATGATTACTGCACTTCTTCTCCCCTTGTGTTGGAGTAAACACTTCATATTATTAAAGTAGATTTAATGTTGACAAGTTCTGTTAATGAATTTTATTCCCTTATTATAAAGTAGATATTTTTTATATTTGAAAATATCTCTATTTGTCGTGCTTTATTGTTTAACATATCAACAGATCTTGACTAACCTAATACCATTAAGGTCATATTACTTTATAATTATATTAAAAAATAAATATTATAATTTTACTAAAAATTATTTAAAAATTTTCAACGAATAATGATATTATCTTATTTCCATTGGTTTGATCAAATCTGATTAAGTCCAATATTCTGTAAAAACAAATTCATAATTTAATTTAATTTCATGAATCCTATTTTACTTTGTTTTATATATATATAAGTGCGTCATAACTTTTTTAAAATTATTAAGACCATTAACATCAGCTATTCATTATATTTGAATTAAATAGTTAGATTAGAAAAATATTTTTAGGAGAGAGAATATATGAATGATTAAGATTAGTGTTCTTAATAATTTAAAAGTTAGGACGCAATATATATATTAATTTAATTCTGCCTAACACTAGCATTTATAATAGGTTAAATTAAACTACCATTTGATTAAACTCGTCCAAACATGCTTCTACTAGATTATCTATATTATTGCCATTATTTTTCAGATTGATAATTCAAAGTCATCGAAGAACTTATCAAGCATGGGAATTGAAGTAAAGCTAGACTATGAGCTCATGGCAATAATTTAACAAGTACAGCAATATGACAATAAAACAAATCATTAGCACTCAAAAGTCAATTTACCAGGCTCAAATTCCTTTTCCAAACCTTCCTGAAATTTCTTAAAGTCAATGCCTTTCTGTTTGCAATGGAAGCGTTCAACCATTCAATATTGAGATTATCTTAATCCAACTTTCCATTCTAATTCTGCCTTTGCTAGTGTTTCCTGGTCTTAATTGTTTTTTAAATCTATTTTGTAATGGTCAGAAGTAATAAATAACATAAATTCTTTGAGATAACAAACAATTAAGAATCTACAGAAGAAGCATAAAAATAAAAGCATGATTCTTGACCAGTGTATGGTAGATCAAAAAATTACTTAAAGGCTTTTTTTTTTTTTTTTTTTTTTTAAGAAAAAAGCACTTAATAATTTTTTTCTTAAATTTGATTTTCAAAAAACCTTTTGTAAGAAGTTTTCTCAGAAAGCATCTCCCAACCCACTATCAAATTCCTTTTCTTCATATGCGGGTGTAGCTATCAATAATTGATGTCTACAACTTGCTACCATTAAACAATATATATATAAACAACTTGAGTTTACATATATTTTCCACGGTCCAATAAGAGAACCCAAACAGGTAGAAAAGGTGTTGGTAAAGAATCTTTTGAACCTTTGACTTGGTTTATTTTGGTTACATAATTATAAAATAATTTATAATAATTGATTAAATACTTATTAAAATTTATCAAAATTAAATATTATGTACACGACTCAACAATTTACTCTCATATCACATAATGGGAGGACTATGGGTGCTAGTTTGGGCCACGACTCCGCCAATATATTCTCAAAAAAATTACATATATAATCTTTGATTTTACATAAATTTAGTTCGTCCCATGTATATATTGTAGTGATTGTTTCGCCCCTTATATTATATATCTATAAATATGTCTCACTGTCTATAAATATATTTAGTGAGATAGGAAAGAAAATACATTAACCATCATTTGAGCTGTAAATCTATTTGACTTTTTCTTTTTTTTTTTCTTTTTTTTTTCCGAAATATTTACCGGGTACATTTGATGTTAGTAATATTATAAATACTCAGCCTCTAAGTCGTTGTCATCATATTACAGAGAAGAAAAAAAAAAAAAAAAAAAAAAAATCAATGGAGTACAAGCATTTTAGCCATCCACATAACTTGCGAGTTTATCAGGCAGTTGAAAAAGGTGAGGATGAATTTATATGCTCAGGGTGTGACACAACCATAACAGGATCTGCTTTTGGATGCAGGCAGTGCAAGTTCTTCCTACACGAACAATGCGGAAATGCAAAGCTAGGCATGCAACACCCATCTCACCCCATGCACCACCTGACCCTCCTCCCCTCCACCACCTACTCCACTGGAGCCTTCCTTTGCAACGCCTGTGGCCGAGGTGGAAGTGCATTTTCATTCTGCTGCCCTTTGTGTGACTTCGATCTTCATGTCCACTGCGCTTCCTTGCCTCCAATTCTAAAGCACCACTTTCATTTCCATGGCCTTAGCCTCGCATATGGTCTTCCAGACCACTGTGCTTCCTCATATTCGTGTGATATTTGTCACAAACTGCTGGATCAGAAACTTTGGTCCTATAATTGTTTTACTTGCAACTTCCACGTGCATGCTTCTTGTGTGTGCGAGCAGAAGCGCGCAGCAACCAAGCCAAAGCCAGAGTCCGAAGCTCGTGATGAAGAAAGTGGACATGGGCCATCTGGGTCCGTTCAAAGTCAATCTGAGAAGACAGAAAAAGAAGATCCAGTTCTTAAAGCACAAGCAGAATTGCAAGCACTTCAACTTCAGATGCAAATGTCTCAGGAACTTGCCAAAATGATGGCGTCGTTTAATCTTAGTTCTTTCGTTTGAATTCTTTCCAATTTCTCTGTTGCAATTTTAAGTTTTAATCAAGTTGTTTTGCTCTACCTTGGTTTGCTATAAGGAATAAAGCTGTAGGTAAATGTAAGTGTCATGCAATCTCGGCAAAGGAAATAGCGTGGCACATCACTTGACCGCTTTGACTTCCTCCTTAAGAGGAGATTTGATTTGGGAGGCTGTATTTTTCCTTTTTATGTTGAATGAATTTCAATAATTAATTTAAAAAAAAAGAAAAAAAAAGAAGAAAAGTACTCGTCTAAATTACCCTCATATTTTGTTTAATGTATATTGACTAATCGCAATCACATCAAATTAATATCCACATACAAAGGAACTCTTATCACACATTATAAATTTCATTCTTACGAGGTGGTAAGCATCAATAATAATCATCAATAGCCTGTTTGGCATGCTTCCGCATGTCAAGGCTTGATAGCGAAATGTACAACACAAGCAGCGGCATCACTGAGTCCAAAAGTCAGTGGTTGACCTTGCGCTCATAAACAACGCTTTCACTTCAAAACATGCAGCATCTGCCCTGGCTGCTCGTTTCAAGTAACGCTTACCAAATCCACAATGATTTTTTTTGTTTTTTTATTTTTAACAATACTACTGTTTTTAATGGCCTGTACAATGTTTGGAAGCAGCAGATTATGATAAAGGAACACAAATCACAAATATATGGAGCCCTAAGAATCAAAACAAAACAACCTAAAATAACATTTTTTTTTTTTAAAGAGAACATGCATTAAGTTGTAGTCAGGAATTAAATACATGCATACCTAATCAACCTTTGATGTAGTCCACAATTTTCTCCACCGCGTTGGCTCCTCTAAGGTTGATAACAAGCCAGAGGTAATTTTCCAATGGTTTCTTTCTGTTAAAGTCATTTATGAGTTATGACTATGAAGAAGGGAAGCATTAGAAAAGAAGAGGAGCATATGGAGAGATGTGAGCTTAAATAACATACTAAATATTGAACTATAAACTTGTTTAGATTTTTTTTTTTTTAATGTTATATAGAATTATTATTTTTAATAATAATTTTAATGTGATTTATAAAAAATAAAGTTGATTATAATTTTATTTTAATAATAGTAAATCTTGCATTTGTGTACTTAGCTTCACATAAAATTAAAATTAAATTTATTATTCAATTCGCAAATAATATTATATATAATCTAATTATTTATTTTCAACTAAATAAAATTAAGAATTAATACATTTTGTTTATGAGAAAAAAATACAATATTGTCATTCTATTAATAAATCTAAAAAACTACTTAAAGAAACTAACATATAAAAAAAATATTTCTTTTTTCGTATGTCTCAAATAGACATAAAACTATATTCATTTTTACTTTTCTTTTTTTTAATCCAAATATTACACCAAATTACTGTATCTAATTAAAATATTTTATTGAAGAAACCATTTCATTTATCTTTTTATAATAATAATTATTATATTCATATATTTGTAATACAACATATAAATTAATTTCTTGCTTTTAAAAACAAATCTATAAGATTTCAAAAAAAAAAAGTTATAAGAATTTCACACTATACTAATGATGGTGTTAGTAAAACATTCAAAATTGGACACATGATGTTAGTATTTTTGGGCCACCCAAGTCCATGGGACAAAAATTGAATCTGGACATTCAGATGCATTCACATGATTTAACTGACATGGGCTGCTTGAGCAGTTTCGTTGTGATAACTACCCAAGCAGTTCTCAATTCGTATTTCTTTTTGAAATACAAAGTATAATAGGGACGGTCATGCAGTGTGGTAATGCAGTATTTTTGGACTAAGAAGATCTTTTCTTTTTCTAAAATACAGAATCAAAACAGAAAATATATATATATATACATCAAACGTGGATATACTGCATTGTGAACAGAGGACGGAGTAGTTCCATTCTGGTGATTCTTTTCTGATCCAGTGAAGCAATTCCAAGCTTTCCATTTTCCACATAATTTCAATCCAATGTATTAACTTCTAATCTCTTTCAAGTATGTCTAACTTATATGCTTGGAATGCATATTAAGAGATTTACATGACAACCATTTTGAAAAGAACAAACAGAAAGAAAGAGAACAGCAAACAATAGCGAGATTGACAAGTAAAGATGATTTTGATGATAACAACTTGGACGATGACAAATTACTCCACTTTCAAGCAACTGTGACATAATCAAAACAAAATTTAAAAGTGGAAAACAATGCAAAAATGGAATCTAATATGTTTGAATTTGAATATTAAATTTGTTATACTCGTCAAAATGATTCCAATAGTATATTGTAGACCCAAATCTAATATAGTTTGCCTTATCAAATGCTTTTCAAAAGTGTTCAATGTTAGTCTTAAAAAATAAGAATATAAATTATGAACAAGGAAAAATATATCCCAACCATAGAGATAACACACACATGCCACCTTCAAACATAAAATAGAGAACTTCATCTTCAATGGCTTTCTTACCGTTTATTTTTATTCAAATTTAACACCTAGGGTGTAATTACTAATCAGGAATGAATATGAAAGAGAATCACATTTTATTGAAAAGGGAATAGAGATTAATCAAAATTAAATTACCAAATTCCATTGCTGTATTTAATAACTTTTAAAAAATTAGAAATGGGAGTCAAGTTAATTCCTTTTCTATTGTTTACTAAACTTAAGAAATAGGAATAATACAAATTCGATTACTAAAATGTCCTTATGTATATAACACATTGAAATATTTTTTTAATATGAAAAAAATATAATTTATATTACTCACAAATTTTTTAATTTTTTGTACAAGAAGCTTTGAAGTCAATTGCTCGGCAATTTAATTATGTGAATAAAAATTTATGTTCAAAATAATTTTTATTTTTAAATTTAAAGATTTCTATGTATCGGACACAATAATATAACAAATAAAGCAAAAATAAAAAAACAAAACAACAATTGAAAACCCGTAGAAATTTGTTAGTTGTGTCGGGAGGAAAATAAAAAATAAAAAATTGCTGCTTAGGAGAAGAAAACCATGTTTGCCGCTTAATTAGGAGAGGAAAAGGTGAAAGACCACATAAATCTCCCTGTCGCCCACTGTGAGAAAACTAAATAGAAGAAAATAATGGAGAATAATTCTTTGAAAAGAATGGCAAAATAGAATTACTTTGGTGCTAATTCTTTTTTTCCTTCTGTGGAAATTACAAAAAATGACCATTTTTGAAAAAAAAAATGTTTTTACGCACCTTTTAAAAAAATTGTTTCTAACCACTCAAATAAATGAATTGTAGTTTGTATTCAAATTACCTAAATTGTCCCTGTATATATTTTTCTCTTTCTCCATTGCTCATAGTATGAGATCTTTGGCTTCTTCTGTTGATTGTTTGAGTTTTATTAGGATTTTTTGAGTTTTTTTTTTTTATGATTTTTCGAGTTTTTTTTTACATTTCGAATATAGAGTATTGATATTTAAATTTAGATTTTGTTGGATTTTATTATATTTGACTTGAAAATGACAACTTTTGGTGAGATGCAATGTGAAGACGACTAGATAGAATCTGTTTTTAAGTCTATTTAAAAATCAATAATCAATTTTTAAGTCCATTTAAAAACCAATTTTGTTTTTAAGTCATCGATTTTTAAATGGACTTAAAAACTGCGGTTTTTTTTTTTTTTTTTTTTTTTTTTTTTTGTGCATTGAGTGTATTTTGGTAAATTTGGGTATAAGATAAAAATAATTTGTTTGAGGGGTTAAAACAAATTTTTATAGAAAAGTGTGTAAAAACAAAACTTTTCTCTTAATTTGACCAAAAATTACAAAGCTCCCTTGTTTTTTTTTTTTCTTTTTCTTTTTATTAAGTTTAACTGAGGTTATATTTGAAAAAATACAGTAATTCCTCTTTTCAATCATGAAAGAAATATGTGAACTTTAAAGAGAGAAAGAGAATTCAATATGTTTGTCGAAAGAAGAAAAAAAAGAGAAAGTTAAGAAGAGAGAGAAAATGAGAAGGTTAATATATTTTAGATGTTTTAAAAGATGTGGGGTTAATAGGTATCAAACTAGTTTCAAATCCATTACCAAAGGGGCATAAGTTCACTAGTAGTAATAGTCCTTTACTAATAGACCTTGAGAGATATAGGAGGTTGGTTGAAAGATTGCTTTATTTGGGATTTACACGACCAGACATCACCTATGCTATCCAGCAATTAAGCCAATTTGTGAGTAATACTAGTCAAGATCATTAGAATGCTGCAATTCATGTCCTTCGGTATCTTAAAGGATGTCCTTCTAAAGGGCTCTTTTATCCTTCTAAGAATAGGCTTGAGGTGCAAGCTTATTGTAATGCCAATTGGACATCATGTCCTAAAACTCAAAGGTCTCTCATCGGCTATTATATTTTCTTGGGTACAACTTTGATATTTTGAAGAGCAAAGAAACAAACCATAGTTTCAAGGTCATCAGCAAAGGTAGAGTATAGGAGTATACGACTTCTATGGTTTGTGAATTGCAGTAGATCTCTTATATTTTACATGATTTTTCTGTTTCTTGTTCACTTCCGATTTCTCTATAACGTAATAATCAAGCTGCACTTCATATTGTCGCAAACCCAATTTTTCATAAGAGAACAAAACACTTGGAGATTGATTGCCATTTAGTTCGAGATAAATATAAACAAAGTTTCATCTCACCTCAACATATTCATTCCAAGCTGCAAATTTTTTATATGCTTACTAAATCTCTATCTACACCATTGTTTTCTCAATTCTTGTCCAAGTTGGGCTTGTCTGATTTTCACCAAACTCCAACTTGAGGGGGGGATGTAAATACATATTTATGTGTTTTATTTTAGCTTATGTAGTAGTAGTAGTAGTATTGGTTAGTTTCAAGCAAGTAGTATAGCTTAGAGTTAGAAGTCATTTATTTTTTATGTTTAACACTTAATGATATTGAATTAGGCCAATTAAATTATTTTTTTCGTTTTTTTTTAAATGGTCAAACCACTTAAAACCACAAAAAAAACTACTAAAAATAAAAAGTTACATTTTTTTTTTTTACTTTTAATTGATGCTTTTATAAATTTATTATTCCAATTTTGTCCTTCCCCAAATACCTTATTTCTAAGTTTGTCCTAGTTTTATATTACACAAATTTTTTTTAATATTTTAACAAACATATTTCCAAATTTATCTTAATTTTACGTTATACAGATTTATTTTAATGATATTCATTTTAATGTTATTTTTATTTAAATATGTAACAATAGTAATTCAACTTAATACAATTTTATTTATTTTTTATTTAATTTACTTTACTATAATAATTAATCATATTTTAATTATGAATAAAAATATTATTAATTTATATAAGTGCTAATTATTTGCTAAATAATTTATTATCATTATTTGTATTATATTAAATGAAGTTACCTAACAAATAATAGTAAAAGGATATAAATGTCAAATTATTAGTTTTCAGATAATTTTGATTTTAAAAAACAAATAAGATTAGTACACATTCAGATGTAAGGAAAAAAAAAAAAACAAATGTGTCATTCAAATTTCAGGTTTCAATCACTATTCAGTCTTTAGTCTTTAATCTTCAATATCATTGTTCAATCTTCAGATAAAAAAACAAACGACTTATTTTATGGACAACTGTCAACATTAGAGGCTAGTAGGTGTTGAGACTCTGACTTTAGCTTGTATATAAACATTTTCTTGTTTTTCCTTAGACCGAATAAATGAACGAAAACACTTCTTTCATTTTCTCAACTTACAATAAAATTCTAGATTGTTCAAAGAGAGACTGGGATGTATAATTTATATTAAAAGGTAACTTAGGAAGTTTTTCAATTTAGGTGTTACTAAAACTCAGATTACTAATTCAAGATAAAAATATATATATATATATATGAGTGTTTAGGTGTCAATTTCTCTTATTTTCACTTTGGTGAAATTAAAATTAGAAAATTCACTTGGTGCTTTTGTTTTTTGAAATACTATATGCAGTGCAATAAATTGAACCCGAAATATTAGGTTGAATTAGCATTCTCGATCATTAAGCCACATTGAGTTGTGATTATAAATTCAATCCAGGTTAGACACTTTTATTTTATAAACTTTGGTTGACAATGGTGGAGTTGTGTTACGGCAAAAGGTGACCATTTTAATTAGCAAATTAATAGTCACCCTTACATTCACAAAGTTCTATTCTATAAACAATGCAATTATCTTTATAAAAAATTGGTTTTCTGCATGCAAGTTTTAATTTTATATTTTAAAAGTATATATAATTTTAAATTTAAGTTTCGAAAATGATACAATTAAACCTCTTAAGACTAAATATTAATTTTGTCAATTTAAATATAATACATGGAGTCGGTTCATTTTTATGTTAGCCTATGCAGCTAAATAGAAGTAATTTTATGTTAAATACACACAACTTACTTAGTTTATCGAGTAAAAATATGTTATGTCTATTTCAAATATATATATATATATATATATTATGTCAGTATATTAAATTATGTTGTGTGCTTGTCCGTGCGGTCATGCAATTAAGTGATCTTTTCTCAGAGAGCGCAATATCACTTAAAGTTAGGGATGTTAGTGTATTTTTACTTATAAAAAATTGCCACCTCCAGGACTGTTGTGAGAATTGGAATTTGTTTTAGTGTATGGAATGTTCACAAAATTCATGCTATGAGTATGAAGATTCAACTACTTCTCATAAATTGGAATGGAAAAGATATTTTCCAAATATATATATTTATATATAATCTAAAAGATAAAAAAGTATTTTTTTATATAAAAAAAAAAGTAATAATTTTGAAATTATATATATAATCTAAAAATAAAAAATTATTTTTTTAGATAAAAAAAAAGTATTTAATTTTGAAAACTATATTGTAATAAAATTCAATACTCATGCCGTCTTGCATTCCTACACGTGTACAAAGGGAAAAGAACATGCACCTCGTCTTCCTCCCTCAGGTTTGTCCTTTTATGCAGTGGAAGCTTTTTTCATTTTATTGACATGACCTCCATTGTTATTAGTCAAATTCTAATGATGCTAATGTTGATCATTAAAAAAATGAAAAGTTCAAAATGCCCCTATTATAATTTTTAAAATTACAAGAATACCCTTGACACAAAATTTTAGTTCGAACTAGGTAGGCTCATTATTGACAACTAGAAAGGCCCAATTTTATTGAGAACCCAATAGTAATTATGAGCCCATTGGCATTACTTATGAGTTAAGCCCAAAACCAATATTAGTTTTCAACATTTTGCAAATAATAATAATCCTATTTAAATATGATTGTTTACCCATAATCTAATATGGTACCAAATTAGTTTTTTCAATAGCGTTCGAATCCTTCGACATAATTTAATCTGTATTTATTAGATATATTTGTTTTGTTTGTTCAATTTTATCGTGTGCATCTTTCAAGTTTCACCTCTCTAATTTCTTTTATTTCTCAACGGACGGAATCACAAATATTTCTTTCCCTGTAAAACTCTGCAGTCTGCAATCTGAGAAAGGATCACAACCAAAGTTGATCCACTGTATTTGTTGCACCAAAGGTTTTCTCCAGCAAATCTCATCCAATGCTTGTCAGTACTGTATTAACCATTGAATTTCAACTCAACGCTTGTTGCTTTCCGCTCAATTGCAATCTGTATTATTAATTTTTTAAACAAACTTATATGGTAGGGGTATACCTCAACTGTTTAAAATATTTTGAAAGATCAAATTTTAGTAGGTGGTCATTTTACAAATTTTATTCCTAGAAATTTTCATTTGGAGATAGGCTATTTACATATTACAAATATCAACAATGAGGCAGGAGATGAACGCGATTCAATAATTTATTCTAATTGGTCCATTGAATCAGACGGTCAACAAATACTTAGTCAAATGGACATTATTATTTTAAGTAATCTTCTTGTATTTGTCATTATCTTCCTGTAGGGCTACTAGTCTATGGGCTTTGGCATGAAAAAAATTTTATGATTGAATAATTGATACAAGATTCGAAGAAAGACATGTAGAGAAAAGGAAGTTCTCTCGTCATAAGAAAAATCAAAGATTAAAGCCACCAAGAATATGAGCTAACGACCAAAAATGATTAGGAGAACAAAGCACAGATAATCAAGTAATCAACACATTTCGTTGATAGGATATTCTAATGAGGAAAAAGAAATTTAATTTTTGATTTATAGCTAAATGTTGACTAAATTTGTTGGATATTAAAATATATGAACCTCAACTCACAAGTGAATTGGTGTAATAGTTCCAATCCTCCCTGTTCGCTTCTTCCCAAAGCTCACATGTGTGTGGACAAATTTCTAATATATTTCTTTAGTTCGAAAGCTTTTTTTACTAATTAATGTGGGTCACTCTCTTCCGTCTATTAGGGAGTAAAGAAAATAAATATTGAGATCCGAATAGTATCATAGAATCCATATGATATTGGTCCCATAGTTGTAAGGTACTAGTAAAGTCAATATATATATATATATATAGATATATATGAACTTCACACCCCTCTCAGGAATCAAGGAATTAAGTTCTTGTTCAAAATCGTAGTTAATGTCTTCCCTTTTCCATAAAACTTATTTTAAAAATATCATTACAATATTACTGAAACTTTGCTAACACTAATAATAAGAGGTTTGTTAAAGTGTGCGGCTACTGCCATCCATAAAACTACTTCTCACACCTATTTTTTAAATAAATTTTTTAATTATAAAAATATTCATACTTAAAATTACTTATAATGACATGATAATTTAAGGAAATAAAGATAAAATTACTTTTCAGTTTTGCAAATTTTATTATTTATAAAGTAGCTTATTTTGTTGTTTAACAACTCTTATAGATAATTAAATGCTTTTCTATCAATCTAAATTCGTGATGTACTAACTAGAATCGAAATTATGTTTGATTGAAATAAATCTGGATGATAAAGTTTTATATGTGTTTTTTTTTTCTTTATTTTTTCTTGCTTTGTTTTGTGTTTGATATTGCGTTTAATAAATTAGATATTTGGAAGAAACATATCTTGAAGAAATCTGGGTCTTACAAATCATTCTTAGGCAAAACTTTCTCTATGTATAAGCTCAAGCATATTGTGTGAAGAATAATGATTTTTTCTCTTTTTTTGGCTAATATATTTTGAAGCCATTGATGAGAAAGAAAGAAAATTAATGAAGGAGATTGAACCAAAAAGAAAAAAAGAAAGAAAAGAATAATAGAAGATGATGGATTGGAGAAGAATGAAAGGAAAAAAAAAATAGAAAAGAAAAAGGGAGAAAGAAGGAAAGTAGGAAAAGGAATGAGTATTTATAAATGTAAATTTAATAACTTACATATATAAATCGATTTAGGATTATTTTGAATATTTTAAAGGTTGGACAAAGAAAAATAGTAAAATTTTAAATTTTAATCTTAGGTGCAATGAGTAAATGAGTGTGAGAAGTAAATTTTTGGGTAGCAATAAAGCCACCATTTGTTGGAACTTGTCAAGATCTATCATCCCAAAATCTACACCCATGTTATCAAGAGAAATATGCTTTCAAAATAAAGAGGAAAAATCTCAACACATACTCGTAAGAGCATATTGTGGGACGAACCTTGATTATATATGTGAAAAGAAATTGTTCTAATCACTTAAATTATAAGTGGATGTATCCTTTTTCAATATACATATATATATATTATTTTCGATTAATAAAGTCACTATATTATGAATATCTAGTTATTAGTTGGAAAATAATGTAAAGGTTCCATCTTAGTATTAATTTCCCACCTCTGGTTAACTTATAGAATGTGCAAATTAAACAATCATTTTGGCTATCAACTACATTATCTAATTAGAGATAAATCTTTTTTTAATATATATTTCTACTTAAAAGCATCTAACACGTGGTGGTGTATATATAGTAATGTACCCAAATTGAATAGAAGTACAAGTTTTTTTTTTTTTTTTAATTTTTTAAATTATATCACAATGCGAAACTTCCAGATATTATATAGTATAAGTAGTATAAAATCTTAAGACCCGTGAAACTACTATGAGAGCAATTTTAAATTTTTAAATTAGCTGGTTACAGTACAGTGTAGATGAACAAATGACATTACTAATTGAATTTTGTATTTTAATTAATTAAATCATGTAGAGATTATTTTTTACTTTTAAAATTGACAGTAGACTTCTGCAAGCAAGATGATGAGGTATTTGATGGTAATTTATTCTGTGAAATCTGTTTTTGAGGTCTGATTATGTGATCGTGTCAGTCTCAATTAAATTTCATTGTTAGTTTTGAATAATTAGGAACAGTTGTGAAACACATGCGTTGAAGGGTACTTCCATTGACTACTATTTTGGATTTCAGACTTTTAACAGACGAAGTGAGCCACCAACCAAATTCATTATTAAATAATCAAGGTGGGGACAGTTGTAGATAAGGAGAAAACATTCATAGACTTGTTCTTCCGTGGATCTATAGTGAGGACTTTTATTTTCTTTCTTGCTGCAAAGAGTAAAGGGAATAAAATTAGTATATGTACTTAACTAAAATATACTCTATTGATCATGATTGTTCAATTAAAATAAAAAAAAAAAAAGACAATTGAAATAATTTTCTACAAATATTTGGTGTAGAATTTATTTCAAATGATGTGACTTTCAATTTATAATTTTGATATAGACTTGTTCTTCGGTTGGACTACGGATATGTAGAGTAACGACTTTCATTTTTCTTTCTTGCTGCAGAAGAATATAATTAATATACATACTCACTAAAATATATTATATTAACGATGATTGTTCATTTAAAAGGAAAAAAGAGAAAATTAAAATGATTTTTCAATAAATATTTGACGTAAAACTTATTCCAAACGATGTGACTTATAATTTATAATTTTGATATATCTATTTATATTATCTTATCATTTATATAGAAAAATTAGCTACCGTAGAACCATACATTTTGAATATTTCATGTTATGTGTAGTACATAGCCATCTAAAGTTACATCTACGCGTTCAACGACCATGCTGTATAGATTCCCTTAGGATAGACGGCTGGCTGGCTGGCTTATATTATATGCATATATAATAGTAACTTCCTAAACTCAAAATATGAAAGTCAATAAACATTATATAATTTCAAGGAAGCTATTCAAATACAATAAAAGTCGCAGCAGAAAATGCAAGGAAGTTGCCCTCGTTCAAATTTATCCATATAGCTTGACCTAATAATCTATTGCAATACTGACAGCCATTTCATGATCCTCCTCCATTGTGATCATAAGCTTCTCAAATATAGCGAACAACAACCTTTGTTGAACCCGTCTTGAGTGTCATAACATTTCATACATAGATGTGCACTTCTGTGGTGGTCAAGTTTTCAACGGTAGTACTAGTAGCCCTCTTGTGGGGTGCTTATTCCACCCAAGTGAGCTGCTTTAGCTTCAATTTTTCAGGCTTTCCTGATCAGAATGATCTCATTTTCAGTGACAACTCGACTGCATACCTCGACGCCATCCAAGTTACTCGTGATGTTCGTGGAGCTTCGATTGAAAACACATCAGGACGAGCCTTCTACGATAGACCATTCCGGCTGTGGAAGAAAAAAGGGGACCCTGCAGTGTTCAACACCACCTTTGTACTCAACATCTCCAACCAGACAGTTATAGCCGGTGAAGGGTTGGCTTTTGTGTTGACAGACAACACCAATGTGCCGCACAACAGTGATGGACAATGGCTCAGCATTGTAAATGCAAGCACTGATGGAACCCCTCAAGCCAACATCGTTGCAATAGAATTTGACACCAGGAAGAGCTACTCACAAGATATTGACGACTAACCATGTTGGCTTGGATGTCAATAGTATCTACTCCATCAAACAAGTCCCTTTGAGTAGTTATGGTGTTGATCTTTCAACAGGTATAGATGTTACGGTACATGTTCAATATGATGGCAAAAATATTACTGTTTTTGCTGGACACAACAACACAAAAAATCTGGTTATGTCGGAGCCTATAGACCTTTCTGCATATCTTCCACAGAAGGTTTTTCTCGGGTTCGCAGCCTCAACAAGCGTTTACACTCAGCTAAATTGTGTAAAAAGTTGGGAATTTTATGGTTCAGATATTGGTGAAGATACAAAGCTGTTTTGGGTTTGGATTGTGGTCGCAGTAGTGGTTCTGGTTCTATTATCAAGTGGTGTTGCCTTTTACTTGTACAGGAAAAGGAGACACAAAAATGAACAAGTTGATGATGCATATCCAAGCATAGAAGAACAAATCAATGACTCATCTCTGGGTCCAAGGAAGTTCCATCTGGGACAACTAAAAAAAGCAACAAACAACTTTGACCCTAAGAACAAGCTGGGGAGAGGTGGATTCGGGACAGTTTATAAGGGCACCTGGGAGAATAAGCTAATAGCCGTGAAAAGGGTGTCAAAGACATCACGTCAGGGGAAGCAAGAATTCATTGCAGAAGTCACAACAATAGGTAGCCTCCGTCACAGGAATCTGGTAAAGCTGATGGGATTTTGTTATGAGAACCGTGAATTCCTTCTTGTTTACGAGTACATGCCAAACGGTAGCCTGGACAAGTTCATTTTCCATGATGAGAAGACAAGCATGGGACAATCAAGTCTCAACTGGGAAACAAGGGTGAATATTATACATGGAACAGCTTTGGCTCTGGATTATCTCCATAATGGGTGTGAGAAGAGGGTCCTTCACCGTGACATAAAAGCCAGCAACATAATGCTGGATTCAGAGTTCAATGCAAGGCTTGGAGATTTTGGACTGGCAAGAACAATCCAGGAGAGCCAGAAGACTCACCATTCCACAAAAGAGATAGCTGGAACTCCAGGTTACATGGCTCCGGAGATTTTCTTAACAGGCAGGGCCACTGTTGAAACTGATGTTTATGCATTTGGGGTTCTGATCCTGGAAGTTGCTAGTGGAAGGAAGCCTGGGAACCAGAATGAGGAGAATGATTACAACAATAGCATTGTGCACTGGCTATGGGCACTTCACAGGAAGGGTAGGATTCTTGATGCTGCAGATTCAAGATTGGATTGCAAGTTTCCTGAGGAAGAAATGGAGTGTGTTCTCGTTCTGGGGTTGGCATGTTGCCATCCGAATCCACATTTGAGGCCCTCCATGAAGTTGGTTTTACAGGTTCTTTCCGGGGAAGCGCCCCCACCGCAGGTACCAATCGAAAGGCCTTCTTTCGTGTGGCCTGCCATTCCTCCATCTTTCAGTGGGACAGATTATTCTCTTACAGGAAGCCAAATTACCCCATTTTCAGATATAACTGGGAGGTAAATTAGTACACATCATTATGGAGGAAATTAGAATTGAGCTTGTTATTTTATTAGTAGGCGGTGTGCATGTTAATACGGCAATTGTATGGCATCAACATTATAGTAGGTGATTGCATCAAAATAGCATGTCATAGAAATGCCAAATTTAAGACAATTTAAGTTGCCAAATATTGTAATATTTACATTTGAATGCTGTCTGTGGTTCAAGCTTGAATTTCTCTACAGATGACCGGATTCTGTTTGCTTAATTTCTTATCATAAAAAGCGTGTCATTTTTTAAGCTCATTCTATTTGGTATTTGCAATTGGGCTGGCATCTTGTCAGAATGACACTTTGGTTACGTAACATTCATGGAAAATTTTCAAATTCAGAAACAGATAAGGCCAAGTGGGAAATATGAACAAAAGTATCGTTTTTTGAGTATAACACAACTGCGGCCTTATGCTACAGCCATACTAAAAGTTGTCCCACATTACCAACTCATTTATACTCAAGTCACACCGTACTTTAAAAGATAATCATTTAGTCACATCATCTTAAATACCATAACTAATCCTAATTAACTAAATAATCACCTCCATTATAATTTTTTCCCTCTCAATTATTATATATTTTCTTACACCACCAAATCATGGAAAGAAAAGCAATCTAACTCAAACAAAATGACTTCTCGTAGTAATTTTCTGTTACTTTCACCCAACTTCCTGCCAATAGTATATATTGAAAAGGGGTGTTTGATATGACTTTCGAAGCAAAACTTTTATGAATAGATTTTTTAAAATAGAGTTTTTACAAAATGGAGCTTCTAGTAAAAATTTATTATTGTTTGGTTGTATATTTTTAAAATGAGAAATTATTTTAAAAATTACAAAAAGACGTTTGAAAAATAAAATTGAGTTTTGCAATGATAATGGACTCTTATAAATAAATAAATAATATATATATATATATGAAATTAAATAAGTATATTTAAGACAACTTTTGTCTTTTAAAAAAGCTCAAAAAATGGGCTTATCGGATAAGTCTGAATTTTGAGCTTCATCATGTAGACATTAAAAAACTTTTTTTTTTTGTTTTGGGAAATAAAAGAACTTTTTTTCATATTAAGACAGTTCTTCTCAAATTGATGCCAAACAACAAAATCAAAATCAAAAGAGCTTTTAACATTAAAAAACCTATAAAGAAACCATACCAAACACACTCTAAGTTTGTATACCATGCTCATGTTATGTGTATGGTCACTCTTCCCTGTCATTTGGGTCCACTTTTAAAATGATATATGTAAAAATCTTTAATTGGTTACTTCATAAGTGCATTTTTCAAAGGGAAAATTTCAATTTAATTTCTAAATTTTGGCGTAATATCTCCAGAAGGCCAATGGACCACCCATCAAGTCCCAATCATGAATCTTAAGGCTCTTATCCTAATCAAGTTAGAAAATCATTGTACTCTGGTTTCGAGCAACCCAGTTTTTCATCTGGGGATCAAGCAATTTGGGTTGCTCAAAATTGATCTTCATGAAAATGAAGAAACAAAATTATTTGTTTAATTTTTAAAATGTTTTTCATTTTTTTAAAAAAATTAATATTATTTTAACATTTATATATTTTACATATTTTTTAATTTTATATTATATTATCATTTTTTTTTAATACTGGACTAACCTAGGGGACTATCATGACCAAACGGGATGGAACATCGATAGCATAGCCCGAAAAGCAGCTCTCATACGAAAGGGATCGGGTCATACTAAAGTGAAAAGATGAACCACATAAAGGTGAGGGGGCAACTTACACAAGGTGGGAGAAAGCAGCCATAAAGTGTCTACATCGCTAGGTGTCGAACCCAAGTTATGTAAGATTATTCTCTATTTCTGTTCATTAGATCTAATCTACGGTTAAGATTGTTTGGTCCTAACTTTAAACAAGTTAGGAGGTACTACCATCAATATCTCCTATAATCAGTACCTCTTAACTTTTTAAAATTAGGATGAACCAATCAAATTCATCTATTATATTTTCTTTCTTAAAACAAAATCTCTCTCCTATTTAATTCAAATGCAATGGACGAATTTGATTGGTTCATCCTAGCTTTTTAAAGTTATGAGACACTGATCATAAAAGTTCTATATCCAATCAAATTCATTCATTACATTCTCTCTTCTAAAACAGATTATCTTTCTTATTTAATTCAAATGTAATTGACGAATTTGATTGGTTTGTTTTAACATTTTAAAGTTATGAGACATTGACCATATTAAAAGTTATATATATATATATATATGACATTGAAAATTAGCAATATCTATTGAATTCAGTTCAAATCTATCAAACACGCTCCTTATCTCTCGATAATAGCAACTATCTATCAAACGCAATAACTGTATATCAAACACAACTCATATCTATCGAACATATTAACTATCCATAGAACATAGCTATCTCTTAAGAACAGTAACTATCTCTCAGACACAGTATATAACCATCGAAACAATACATATCTATTGTATATAGTAACTATCTATCGATCACAACAACTATTGATCAAACAAAGAAACAATCAATATATCGAACATAATGAGTATCTCTTGAACACCACTATCTATCAAACACAGTAACCATCTCTCGGACACTATTATCTATGGAACATAATATCATCAAAGGCCAACCCATATCTATCGAACACAAAAAATCGATCTCTCAACATAACAATTATCTGTCGAACACAAAATCACACAAATTCATCAAACCTATCACCATCACAGAAAATCAAACCTAAAAGTACATAAGATCACAAAGTTCTTCATCTAAACATAAAAGAAAATTAAAAAAAAAAAAAAAACCACCATTGGCATCACAAGCATGCCTCTATTACTAATAAACCCTACCATTTCTTCCAAAAACAATGTTTAGCAATGAAAAATCATGAATAAAAATCATGAAAATTACCTTTTACAGTGGATTCTATCTCCAAAAAACCTTAATCGAAGTTGTGTTCTTCTCCCTCTAGCCACCAGCAACAATTTCTCTCTCTAGGTCAACAAAGTACAACTTAATTCAAACTTGTAACTGTTATCTAAGAGCAATTTCTCGCAAGGGGCAAGGCTGTCCAAAAATTTCATTAATCAAGGGTAGAATGGTCTCAAAACCATTTTTAATGACATTGAAACTCAAAGTAATAATTTGGTGACAGTTATGCAAAAGTGAGCCCCTACCACATTAGTCTAAAGAACCCATTTCCAAATCATTGTAAAACCTAAATTTTCACAAAGTAACCCAAATTAATAGAAACCATCACATTAAACAATTCATTAATTTTTCACCAACCAAAATTTAGATCGAATAAAAACTAATGAAACACATCATTCAAACCATATCAACCCAACATTAACCTCTTTTCTAACATAATGTTACTTAAACAAAATAATAGTTTTCCACATTTACTTTTAGGTGCATGAAAAGTTAAAGAAATTGTAACCAGTATTGAAAAGGTTAGTCTTTCAATTAAAGATGACATTTTTATTTTGAAAAAATAATTGTGAAAGTTGTTTATTAGGAAAAATGAGTAGAAAAAAGAGAAAAAAAGAAAAAAAAAAAAGGTTCAGGTCAACTTCTAACTTAATATGGATCAAAAAGAAAGATTTGATAAGGATATTAGTTCATTAGGTCATACTATGACTCGATTCAGGTTAAGATTTATAACTTCAGGATAACTCCTGACCAGATGTGAGGTTACAAGTTGACTTAGTAGATAGTTTAACCATAGGGTTAGTTTCTTTCTCGAATTTGGTCAACATCTAACCTAATGAACAATATATTCACCGGGTCAATGACAGACAAGATTAGGGTCGGATAATGATCTAATGATATTAAATTTCTTATTGGGTCAGCATGTGACCTGATAGTATAATCCGATTTGGATTAGCTATTGAACCAAAGTGAAATTATCACTTCAGGTTAATAGCCTACCCAAATCAGGTTACGACTTGACCTGAAGCACAAATTTTAAACTTAAGATAATTTGATAAATACTTGTTTTATTTTTTTATATTATTTATTTATATGTAAGTTATATTTACCTTTATAGTTGAATCATAAATAAAACAAAAAAAAAAAAAATCAATGAAATTTATCTATTAATCTTGATTTTAATGATATAAACAAAGTTTTAATAAAAGTATCGTTATTAATTTAATGAAATGAACAACATACTAAAGCATATATACAAGAAGTGTTTTTTTGGTCATTTCATACAAAAATAAAGTGAAAATATTTTTAAAAGGTAAGAAGGAAAAATTAAAATACCATTTTACTCTTTATAAATGAAATAAAATAAAATATAGATTTTCACCATCCATCAAGTTATGATGGACGGCGGAGTTTTATTAAAAAGTAAAACATAAAAAAAGGGGAAAAAATGAAAAAAAAAAAAAAAACTCCTCCCACGCATTCATTTTAATTTTATTTTTTTTATTTTATAATTTATTTATATTGTATTTCATTCAAAGAAAAAAAGAGAACATATTTTATAAATTGGATACACATGTATTTATTAGATATATTTATTTTATTTGTTCAATTTTATCTTGTGCATCTTTCAAGTTCCACCTCTCTAATTTCTTTTATTTCTCAACGGGCGGAATCACACATAGTTCTTCCCCTGTAAAACTCTCAATCTGCAATCTGAGAAAGTATCACAACCAATGTTGATCCACTGTATTTGTTGCACCAATGGTTTTCTGCTGCAAATCTTATACAATGCTTGTCACTATATTAACCATCGAATTTCAAATCAATGCTTGATCGCTTTCCGCTCCATTGCAATCTATATTATTATTTTTTTAACACCTCTAATTGTTTAAAATATTTTGAAAGATCACTTTTGGGAGGTGGTCATTTCACTGATTTTATTCCGGTAAACTTTCAATTGGAGATACGTTATTTATAAATTACAAATATCAAGAATGAGGTAGGAGATGACATGAGTGAATAATTTATTCTAATTGGCCATTGACTCAGGGGATCAATAAATACTTAGTCAAATGGATTCACATATGACATTTTAAGTAATCTTCTTATATTGTCAATTTCTTCCTGTACGGCTACTCTATTGACTACTCTATTGACCGTTAGAATGAAAAAAATTTCATGATTGAATAATTGATACAAAATTCGAAGAAAGACATGAAGAGAAATCGAAGTTCTCTTCGTCATAAGAAAAATCAAAGATTAAAGCCACGAAGAATATGATATGACCAAAATCAAGAGCAGGACAATACGGATATAGTCAGAATTATACATTAGGGTGAGTTAGGACATAGTCAGAATTATATATTAGGGTGAGTTAGAATTATTTTTTTAAATAAACTTCAACTTTATAGAAATATTTCATAAATTAAAAAAAATATAGGCATACTTATTGAGAGAAGATATAATAAACTTTTTCCCTCAAGATAAATATGTTTCAAAAAAAGAGTAAAATGATTAAAGAAAGTATGAAAGAAATATGAAATGCAAAAAATCAAACTAGTTTTAAAGATATTTAAATTATTAAACTTATCAATTATGAATTATAAAATAATAGCATTATAGCATCAATAATTTTTTTTTTAAATAAAGACATTCTATGTTATGACAATCATAATTACTACTATATTTCAAAATAAAGAGTGCATTAGGTTATTAAATTTTAATAATATACTATGCATCTAACATTATGATAAGAGAAAAAAAAAATAAAATGTGAAAAACTTAAGTAAAATTTTACATGAAACAAAATTATAATATATATAATATATAAATATAAATATAAATATAAACAAGAAAATAAATGTAATAGATTTAGAATAAATATATATTTATTTTGATATTAACAGAATTAATAAATGAAAAAATATATATTAATAAATTTTAAGATATATATAATTTTATAATTATAAAAAAAATAAAAAATAAAATTCAAGGTGGGGCAGAGTAGGCATGAGCCTACGCTAGCCACCACCCAACTATGTCCTTGCAAGACAAGTTATAGCTAATTAAGTAATTAACACGCTTCGTTGATCGGATATTCTAATGACAAAAAGGTTGTTTAATTTTTTATTTATGATTACAATGATAACTAAAATTGTAGGATATTAAAATTTATGAACTTGACACCCCAATTAGGAATTAATTCTTATTCAAAATCATATTTAATGTCTTCCCTTTTCTATAAAACTTATTTTTAAAATATCATTACAATATTACTAAAACTTTGATGGCACTAATGATAAAAGGTTTGTTGAAGGGTGAGGCTATTACCACCCAAGAAACTACTTCTTATACCATTTTTTAAATAAAAATTTTAATTATAAGAGCATTCATATTTAAAATTTTTTATGAAGACATGATAATTTAAGGAAATAAAAATAAAATTATGTTTCAATTTTAAAAATTTTATTATTTATAAAGTAGCTAACTTTGTTGGTTAACAATCCTTATAGACAATTAAATATTTTTCTATCAATCTAAATTCGTGGTATATTAACTAGAATCAAAATTATATGTGACTTAAATAAATCTGGATGGTAAAGTTATATATATATATATATATATATTTTTTTTTTTTCTTGCTTTGTTTTGTGTTTGATATTGGGTTAGATAAATTTGATTTTTGGAAGCAACATATCTTGATCATGCATAGATAAACACATTTTGATCCAATAAAAAAATGAGATCTAAGTCTTACAAATCATTCTTACACAAAATTTTCTCTGCATATAAGCACAAACATATTGTATGAAAAATAATAAATGTTTCTCTCTCTCTGTTTTTTTTTTTTTTTTTTTTTTTTTTGCTAACATATTTTGAAGCCATTGATGAGAAAGTAAAAACAAAAAAATTATGGAGGAGATTGAACCAAAAAGAAAAAAGAAAGAAAAGAATAATAGAAGATGATGAATTGGAAAAGAATGAAAGAAAAAAATGGGAAAGAAAAAGGGAAGAAAGAAGGAAAGTAGAAAAATGAAAGAGTATTTATAACTGTAAATTTAACAACTTGCATATAAAAATTGGTTTAGAATTATTTTGAATATTTTAGGGTGGACAAAGGGAAAATAAAATAAAATAAAATTTTAAATCTAGAAATTAGAAACAGTTTTGAAACACATGCATTGAAGGTTAATTCAATTGACTGTTATGGATTCAGACTTTTAACAGACAAGTAAGCCACCAACCAAATTCATTATTGAATAATAAAGATGGGGAATTTTATTATTATTCTAGAAAACATTCTTATACTTGTTCCTTCCTGGATATGTAGAGTGAGGACTTTTATTTTCTTTCTTGTTATTCTATCAATGATGGTTGTTCATTTAAAAGGAAAAAAGAGAAAATTAAAATAATTTTTTTCAACAAAAACGTAAACTTTATTTCAAACAATGTAACTTCTCATTTATAATTTTGATATATCTATTCATATTATCTTATAATTTATATAAAAAAAATTAGCTATTGTGCAATCATAGATTTTGAATATTTGATCTAATGCAAAGTATATAATATCTAGAGTTCCATCTATTGCATTCATCTAGCATGGTGTATGGATTCCCTAGAATAGACAGCTAGCTGGCTTATATGCTTATACAAGTAACTTCCAAAGCTCAAAATGTGAAAGTGATCAATAAACATTATATAATTTCACTTGCGAAATGGCATAGAAAAGACATGATTGAAGCTATTCAAATACAATAAAAGTAAGAGCAGAAAATGCAAGGAAGTTGCCTCCTTGTTCAAAATTATCTATATAGCAAGACCTAATAATTTATTACAATATTGACAACCATTTCACAAATCTCCTCCATTGTGATCATAAGCTTCTCAAATATAGAAAACAACAATCTTTGTTGAACCCATATTGAGAGTCATAACCTTTCATACATAGATGTGCATTTCTGCGGTGGTCAAGTTTTCAGTGGTAGTACTAGCAGCCCTCTTGTGGGGTGCTTCTTTTACCCAAGTGAACTGCTTTAGCTTCAATTACTCAGGCTTCCGGCCTAATGAAAATGATCTCATTTTGAGTGACAACTCGACTGTATACCTCAACGCCATCCAAGTTACTCGTGATGTTCGTGGAGCTTCGATTGAAAACACATCAGGACGAGCCTTCTACAACAGACAATTCAGGCTGTGGAAGAAAAAAGGGGACCCTGCAGCGTTCAACACCACCTTTGTACTCAACATCTCCAAGCAGACAGTTATAGCTGGTGAAGGGTTGGCTTTTGTATTGACAGACAACCCCAACGTGCCGCAGAACAGTGATGGGCAATGGCTTAGCATTGTAAATGCAAGCACTGATGGAACCTCTCAAGCCAACATAGTTGCAATAGAATTTGACACCAGGATGAGCTACCCAGAAGATATTGATGACAACCATGTTGGCTTGGATGTCAATAGTATCTATTCCATCAAACAAATCCCTCTGAGTAGTTATGGTGTTGATCTTTCAACGGGTAAAGATGTTACAGTACATGTTCAATACGACGGCAAAAATATTACTGTTTTTGCTGGACACAACAACACAAAGAATCTGGTTATGTCGGAGCCTATAGACCTTTCTGCATATCTTCCACAGAAGGTTTTTCTCGGGTTTGCAGCCTCAACAAGCAATTACACTCAACTAAATTGTGTAAAAAGTTGGGAATTTGATGGTTCAGATATTGGTGAAGATACAAAGCTGTTTTGGGTGTGGATTGTGGTTGCAGTAGTGGTTCTGGTTTTATTATCAAGCGGTGTTGCCTTTTACTTGTACAGGAAAAGGAGATACAAAAATGAACAAGTTGATGATACATATCCAAGCATAGAAGCACAAATCAATGACTCATCTCTTGCTCCAAGGAAGTTCCATCTGAGACAACTTAAAAAGGCAACAGGCAAGTTTGATCCCAAGAACAAGCTGGGGAGAGGTGGATTCGGGACAGTTTATAAGGGAACCTGGAAGAATAAAGTGATAGCTGTGAAAAGGGTGTCAAAGACATCACGTCAGGGGAAGCAAGAATTCATTGCAGAAGTCACAACAATAGGTAGCCTCCGTCACAGGAACCTTGTAAAGCTGATGGGATGGTGTTATGAGAACCGTGAATTCCTTCTTGTTTACGAGTACATGCCAAATGGAAGCCTGGACAAGTTCATTTTCCATGATGAGAAGACAAGCATGGGACAATCAAGTCTCAACTGGGAAACAAGGGTGAGTATTATTCATGGAACAGTTTTGGCTCTGGACTATCTCCATAATGGGTGTGAGAAGAGGGTCCTTCACCGCGACATAAAAGCCAGCAACATAATGCTGGATTCAGAGTTCAATGCAAGGCTTGGGGACTTTGGACTGGCAAGAACAATCCAGGAAAGCCAGAAGACTCACCATTCCACAAAAGAGATAGCTGGAACTCCAGGTTACATGGCTCCAGAGATTTTCTTAACAGGCAGGGCCACTGTTGAAACTGATGTTTATGCATTCGGGGTTCTGATCCTGGAAGTTGCTAGTGGAAGGAAGCCTGGGAACCAGAATGAGGAGAATGATTACAACAATAGCATTGTGCACTGGCTATGGGAACTTCACAGGAAGGGTAGGATTCTTGATGCTGCAGATTCAAGATTGGATTGCAAGTTTCCTGAGGAAGAAATGGAGCGTGTTCTTGTTCTGGGGTTGGCATGTTGCCATCCGAATCCACATTTGAGGCCCTCCATGAAGTTGGTTTTACAGGTTCTTTCTGGGGAAGCACCCCCACCGGAGGTACCAATCGAAAGGCCTTTTTTCGTGTGGCCTGCCATTCCTCCATCTTTTGGTGGGACAGATTATTCTCTGATAGGAAGCCAACTTACACCATTTTCAGATATAACTGGGAGGTAAATCAGTACTCATCAGTATGGAGGAAATTAGTATTGGGCTTGTTGTTTTATTAGTAGGTGGAGTGGCTGTGAATACAGCAATTGTATGGTATCAACTTTATAGTAGATGATTGCATCAAAATAGCATGTCATTGAAATGCCATGTTTAAGGCAATTTAAGTTGCCAAATATTGTAATATTTACATTTGAATGCTGTGGGTAGTTCAAGCTTGAATTTCTCTGCAGATGACCAGATTCTGTTTGCTTTCTTATTATAAAAAGCTTGAGTCATTTTTTAGGCTCATTGATATTTGCAATTGGGCTGGTGTCATAATGACGCTTATGTTACGTAACATTCATGGAAAATTTTCGAATTCACAAATAGACAAGGCCAAGTGGGGAATATGGACAAAAGTATTGTTTTTTGAGAGGAATCACAACTGCGACCTTATGCTACAACAACAGTAAAAGTCGTCCCACACTCATGTCCAACTCATTTCTGCTCAAGTGACACCATAGTTTAAAAGATAATCATTTACTTTACATCATCTTAAATACCATAACTAATCCTAACTAAATAATCACCTCAATTACACTTTTTTCCCTCTCAATATTATATATATATGTATGACTTCCACCATCATATCATAGAAAGAAACGTAACCTAACTCAAACAAATTTGACTTCTGAATCGTCATTTTCTATTACTTCATTCGTTAATATTTCATGTCAATAGTATGCATATTGTCTTCTGAATAGTCATTTTCTGTTAGTTCACTCGATAACATTTCATGTCAATAGTACGCATTGTAAAGGTGTGTTTGGTATGGCTTTTCAAGTAAACCTTTTATGAATAGATCTTTTAAAGTAGAGTTTTTACAAAATAGAGCTTGTAGCAAAAAGTTTAGTGCCTGTTTGGCATAGCTTTTAGAAGGCTTAAAAGCTCTTATTGAATGCAAAAGTAGCTTTTGGACTTGTCTGGATAATTTTAAAAAAGAGCTTCTAGAGTTTAGAAAACTCTTCGATCATAAGCTAGCCCAAGATGCTTTGGCTTCTCAAAAACATGGGAAGCTAAAATTTCATTAAATGAAACTTTTGTATTGACAATTTTACTCTTATTGCAAGGAACAACAAATGATAATTCCACAAATATCCTCATTAGTTAGAACGTGTTTACAGAGCAATCCTAACCAAATTTCCTTGAAAAAAATTGACTATTAATATGATTTCAAAGAACCAATCTTCAACCTTTTCCTTCTACACTAATTTATGGTGGCCATCTTTACATCATACCTGCACTACCGCCATGCCTACTTCTTCGATCGAATCAGATTCGTTGATTGTTTGATGTAATGGAAGAAGCATCTATCAAAGTAGATATGAGTAGAGTCAAAATCGGAGTAACAATTGAGTTTGACTTCGATTGTAAAGAAATAGAGTAAGCAATTGGATAAACAACAATTGAGTTTGTGTTTTTTGTTTGAAAGGTGTTTGATGAATTAGGTGAGAGATGTGAAAAGATGGTTTTTGATGATTTGGGTAAGAAAGAAGTGAAAAAAGAATAAAAGAATTAGAAGATGGTTTTTGATAATTTATGTGAGAGAAAAGGTAGAAGATGGTGTTTGATTGCAATTTCTTCCTTTAAATTTTTGAGTTTTGTTGTTTTTGACTTTGACAAAAAGAGAGAGAGAGAGAGAGAGAGAGAGAGATGATAGAGATAAAGATGAAAGGGTTAGATAATCATATCAAGAAATCTATGTTTTTTCTTTCAATCCTAAGTGTATGTATTTATTGTTTAATTTGAATTGTTATATTTATTTTATTTAATTAGATTTTTTTAAGAAAATATATTAGAAAAAATGTCACAACATATCTTATGAACTATATTTTATTGAATAAATAAATAAAATTATTTTAAATTAGACAAATTAATAAAATATATTTATTTAAGTAAACAAAAAAATTATCTATTTTTTCAAGTAAAAAAATAATGATAATCAAGTTAGAAGAGATTTAAAATAGTAATACCAAATATGTTCAAAATTACATTTTGTAAAAGATATAAAGGTTATATTATGTGTTGAAAAGTTTTTAAAATATTCTATCCAAACAGTTTCAAAAGTTCTTTTAAAAACAAAAGTTCTTTTGAAATATATCATCCAAACAATTATTGAAAAACTCAGGTTTCTACTTCTCTTTCTTAACTGTTAAAAGCCAAAAGTGAAGTTATCACAAATGAGCCCTTAATATTGTTTGGTTGTGTATTTTTAAAATGAGAGATGATTTAAAATATTACAAAAAGATGTTTAAAGAATAAAATGGAGTTTTGCATGGAGAAGAGATTTTGATTTTTAAAATTTTTGAAATTAAATAAGAACATATAAGACAATTTATGTCTTTTGAAAAAAGCTCAAAATGAGCTTATTAGAGAAACCCGAATTTTGAGTTCTATCCCGTGGACATAAAGGAACTTTTTTTTATAGTAAAATAGTTCTTCTCAAATTGATGCCAAACTACAAAATAAAAATCAAAAGAGCTTTTACCGGTAAGAAAGTTATAGAGAAACCATACCAAACACACTCTAAGTTTGTATACAGTGCTCGTGTTATGTGTATGGTCACTCTTCCATGTCGTTCGGGTCCACTTTTAAAATGACATATGTAAATATCTTTAATTTGTTACTTTGTAAGATGTATTTTTTTTTTAAATAAAAAACTTTTCCATCGATTAGACTGTAGGAGTAAAAATGGCATATAACTTTTTTATATTTTCACTATTTTCAAAATAAACCATTATTTTTCTTTCTTTTTAAATAATTATTTTACTTACATAAAAAGATAATATCAAACACGTTTACATCATTTTTATTTTTAATGAGATTTTTATTTTTAAAATAATATTTAAAAATACTATTTTAAAATAGGTGGGAAACACTTCTTTCTTCTTTTGTCTTTCACGTGTGTACCTGTGTATTGAGTATTGAGTATTCCTTTTTGCCAGCTGCTTTATATGAGTAAGTATTGCCCACGAGTCTTTCGCTATTGTCGACTCTTTCTAATTTGTACATACAATTTGCAGAGCTGTAAGTTGGCTCCTGTATTATATATCAAAGCAAATCAGAGTTATAAAAACTCTTGATTGTACCAAGTTCCATATGCCAATGATTTCAGTTTATCATTAATTTATTTTTCAATTTTGTATATATATATGTACATGTCCAGATTATATATAATTACGATGTTATTGATTTAAATTTTGAATATAATATTAGGATTTGTATTTGTAGTGGGTGTAATTCATTTGAGTGTAACTTTGTTTATTTAGTTATATAATTATATTTAAATCTAAAGTAATTTAGTGTAGGGACATCTTAGTAATAAGAGTTATAGTTTACAATTTGGGTGCGGAGTGAAGCATTTTGGGTGGCTGTCTATATAGTAAAATATGGATTTAAAACATAGGTAAATTTTTTTTTTTTAGACATCACTTAAGGGGGTGTATTCAATTTTAATTTTTAATGACTTTTATAGAATTTAAAAGTTTGAATGTATTTAATATAAACTGTTAAAGACTCTATAAAAGTCATGTGGTATTCAATATAGACTTTTAATAACTCTTAAAAAGTATATAAAAGTTATAAGGTATTTAATCAAAACTTTTTAAGAGTTTATAAAAATTACGAGGTATTCAAAATATCAATGACTTTTATAGAATTTAAAATTTTAATGACTTTGGTAGACTTTTAAAGATTTTTATATTAAATTTATAATAATCGAACTCCACAAATTCTCTCACACTTCTCTCAAAAACTTTTGTAAACTTTTGTTGTTGATTATAAAAAGCAAACCTCACAATCTCTTTTACATTTGAATCTCCCAAACTCAATAATAGTCATAAGTAAAATATTTCACTTATTTTAAAAATATACACACACATTTATATATATAAATTTATATATGTATATATTTCACTCCTATTTTATTGTGAATTGTAATGGTCAATATTTTTTTTCCCATGTTCAAATTTGGTTTTTGAATCTTATCAGATCTCTTCTTTTCCAAATGATATAAACTTATTATTTTATGAAAAATTTCAAGTTTGAATCAAAATTGAGGAATTATATATCGACAAAATAATTTAAGAAAAGGAAACATCTCATAATATATATATATATATATATATATATATTTACAATACCCAAAAAAAAAAAAAAATCTAGATGGATATTAATCCAAATCATCTCAGTTGAAAATCTCATTGCTTTAAAATTGACGAAATTAATCAACAGAATCTTTATTTTTTATGATAAAAGATAAGAGAAAAAACCTCTATTTCAAATAAAATAATAATAATAATATTGAAGATTTTTTTAGATTGTTTAATTATATCTATACATGTGATATTTTTTATTTTCAACTTTTATTTCTATTACATACTTGTTGGAGAATTTTTTAAACTTTTACTTTTGATAATTATTTTTTATCAGTTTATTTACACTATATCAAAAAAGATGAGAAATATAGCTTATAAAGTATATAATTTGTACGAGTTTGTTAAATGAATATATTTTTATTTTAGAAGTAAATGAAAATTTATAAAAATCTATCAATATCTACGAATCTTCATAATTTTCATCATTACTAGTTAATGAAATGGGACAAATTTAACTCATTTCTTAAAACTCAAGAGCAACAAAGATAGTATGTTAATGAATGGAAGACCATTATAGCTACTACAATGTAGAGAGATATTGGGATTATTAATAATAATAAACATTAAGATTTTATTTTTCATAGAAGACATAAAATGAATAATGAAACGCTTAAAATACTTAGTGTTTTGATTATCAATTTATGTAATTGAAGTGACTTTACTTTTATTTTATGTGTCATGTTTTTTCATCATTATTGACATGATAAATATAATTTTATTATTTTATAAAGTGTATATTATATTATAAGTTGATGGAAGTTTAGTCTATGAAAGTATATGGAAACTAATAAAAGCTAGTTTATGGAAGTTTATGAAAGTCTTTCATAATTTTTTTTTAAAAGTCAATCAAAATTAATGAATGTTTTTTATAAAAGAATTTATGAAAGTTTATGAGAGTCTTTCATGAATCTGTAAAGTCATTAGAAGTTTATAAAATTCTACAAAAGTCATTCAGTGAAAAAAGTCTGTAAAAGTTTTTCAAAGTCATAATTGAATACACCCCCCTTAATGACAAGTGCGACTTGAATTTGGAATGTTGTTAAGTTGAATGAGTACTATTTATAATCAAATCATATTAGACTATGGTAAGACAAATACACTTAAACATTTAAGATTTCACAATAATCTCAAAAATTGAAGTGGCTCCAAAATAGACTTTTGATTGGCAGTGTAAAATGGGAACTTGAAGCACAAAATCTAAGGGGTCATTTATTTTTTTATCTGAAAACTGAACAGCACTACTGAAGACTGAAAACTGAAAACCAAATAGTGACTGAAAACTGAAATCTAAATGACATATTTGTTTTTTTTTTCCTTTACTTCTGAATGTATAATAATCTCGTTTGTTTTTTAAAGTTAAAATTATCTAAAAACTAGTAATTTGACATTTATATACTTTTACTATTAATTGTTTTGAAACTTCATTTAATATAATACAAATAATTATAATAAATTATTAAAAAAATACTAAAACATTTTTATGTATATATTAATAACATTTTTTATTCACAATTAAAATATAATTAGTTATTATAGTAAAGTAATTTTTTTAAATTATATATACAAAAATAAATTATTATAATAAAATAAAATAAATTTATATATTTAAATAAAAATAAACAAAATGTTCCTAAATTAAAAAACTATTGTAACAAAAGTTGAAACTGTAAAGTAATATATATTTTAGTCATTACAATATTTCATTAATTACATTTAAAATAAATCTGTATAATATAAAATTAGAACTAATTTAAAAATATGTTATTTTTGAAAAGATAGATTTGAAAGAATATATATAAAAAAGCCATTAAGTGATTTGTCATTAAGTGAAAAATTAAAAATTATAGCTTGTTAGATTCAGTGATTTTTTAGTAGTTTTAAGTGGTTTGATCACTTAAAAAAAAACAAACAAAAATCACTTAAAATATGTAATTCAAACAAATTAAGTAAAAAGTGATAAAAACAAATGACCCCTAAGCCTTTTTTGTCTTTACATTTTTACCATTACAGTAGAATCTTGATTCAATATTCTGGAAAAGAGTACCGAATGAATATAATCTATCATTATTATAATTATTCAGGAACATTCCTGGTTACTAAGATAACAAGAAGCAAAATGAGCTGCACCTGCACATCCCAAACCGAAAGTCAAACCAAACCAAGGTATGAGAAACACCTATTCCAACAGGCTTAGAAAATAGCCACCAAATTTTCTTCAGCAAAGAAGAATAAATTAATTACAATATAAATCAATGTTGGAAATATCCTTTTCTCTATTAAGGGAAAAATTTTCAAAATCTCCCTTTACTGGTAATACAAATGTTTGTGAGACAAAACAACGTCCAGTCCATGTGATGATGGACTTCAATCTAAAACTATTTTTTGATTAAACAATCTAAAGCTATCCTTACCAATTGCTAGCTCAAATCATAGTCAATTTGAACAGTCAAATCCTGTATGCCCAAGTCATGATATAAACCATGCACGTATTCAAGTACTGGCCGATCGTCTGTTCCCCTTTTCACCTGTTAGCATCGTCCACCAATAGGAACACTAAATTACAATTTTTCCACATGTACAATAAAATGTTATAACATTTTGAAACATTCTATCTTCTAATTTTCTGCTGTATCAATGCAAAAACGTATAGGATAAAAGTTTCAACAACATACCTGAATTGAGATTGAACCAACAACGTGACCAGGCACTAGTTCCCAGAAACGAGCTTGAGAAACTTCAGTAACATCTTCCTGAGATGCAATCTGCCAATAAGGATTTTCAGTAAAATATAGTTAACAAAACAACGTCAAATGCATGATGGACAACTTATAAATTAATAAAAAAAATACCTGTCTCAAGCATTTGCTTAATGCTGAAGATGGAATGCTAGGTGGTGCAATTTGAAGCAAGACACCACCGGTGGTTTTAAAAAGTGGCATGACAAGCATAAATACAGCAGCTGACACTAGCCCCAAACATAAAACTTCAGCATTCTTAACCCTGCAAAGGGAGGAACAAATATTATATCCATCTCTCTTCAATATATACATACATATATTATATATACATATAACTCAGTGCCAGTTTAAAATAACATATGACTAAAGAATTACCCAAGAGACAAAAACCAGGATGCCAATATCAAACCTGCACTGCAGAACAAAAAGAGTATACCAGCTTAAGAAGGATGCAATTAGAAGTAAAACTTATAAATTATTAAAAAAAACAAAAAACAAAAAACAAAAAAAAAAACAAGAAAGGCAGGTATGCATAAGCAAAGCTATGTGCAGAGAAAATATGACACCTGCGAATGGAATCAGCAAGAACATGCAAACAAACTGAGTGATAGTTCATATCTTCTGCTATTCTGTACGCTGCATGAAAACAATTATCATTATAAACCCCACATATAACATGCATAAGCTTCCTACTAAGGAAATATTTGATGTCACATAAGCAAAGCATCCCAGGATGAGCTACATGCTAATGCAACCACAATAAGAACACACATAATGTAAGGACTATGCATTAAGCAATTAAAGGAAATCACTTTACTTGAATTGCTACAATGAGGCAACAAACAAAGATCAAGAAATCAAACACGATAGTTATGACCATGTAGTACATTGTTCTTTCACTAAAGGTAAAGTTATGGAAACAATTCAGCAATCTCTTCTATCTCATTTGAACCACTGTCATAATCCACCACATTACCAGTTCCAATCTTTTTTTTATTTCTCACGCTTATTCTTGCACAGTTTAGTGACATAATTTACATCCCTTCACCTCCCCACCCACCCCAACCCTAAAAATCGTTATTCCAAGAAAAAAGAAAAAAGAAAGAAAGAAGGAAAAAAAAAAAAAAAAAGGAAAAAAAAAAGCCCATCCAGAGTAATCAAATCTCAGTTACTTGTCATACATCATAGCCAGACTATAAAATCACAGATCATGCAATGTAGCAACATAAAACAAACACAGCAAACAGTCCAACAAACAGACTAGAAAAGGAAGACAACAACAATCTGCCACTCCCCAATATACGGAAGAGCTAGGCTTTGATTTCTGAACACTTACAAGAGTCTGAAGTGTTGACCCAGACACCAATCCATAACTCTCAAGAAAATGATAACATATAAACATGGCTCTATATATAAAACTAGAGTAATATTCCTATAATAAAGAACCATGTTTTATGTTCATAAATTTCTTACAAAATGAACAATCAATTTTAAGATTTACATATTTCCAAGGTTTTTTGGCATTATTTTAGCATTTCATAAAATTTATCTGACTAGAAGAATAAACTTTCAAAGATATTGAGCAATGTTGCTACTTAGAGATAAATGGGTGAGATTGGCCTAAAAGAAAATTCATTAAAAAAAAAAGTAAAGCCAAACAAGAGTTTTTGCAATAGTATAATGAAACATATAGGTAGCTTTCCGAGGTGCCAGTATTTCAACCAAAAGATAGGAGCTTTTTATGTCAACAGTATGGGTGTTTTGATAGGAAACAAGGAAATTTAATTAACAAAAGGAAAAAAAAAAAAAAAAAAAAGAAAAAGGGTGAACAAATGGTACATCAAGGCCACTATAAAATGCCTTAAGTTAAAAGGAAAAACATAACACTTCACAAGAACAAAACTATCAAACCCCAAAAGCCAAAACAACCCCTAATAAGCACAAAATGATATCCCACAACTCCAAAAGAAATGGAATAATTCTTAAATATTCTCCAATAAAGATTAGGAATCTTTATAACTTGGGGAAAAGGGCAGTCGCTATCACTGACACTGCAACAACAGACCATCTGAATTTTCCTTAACTTGTTCCAGTGTAAAATACCGATACTTATGGCACTCAAGTCGTTTCCAAGAAACAAACACAATTTTGATCTGCCAAACGGTCTGGATATTTTGTTCATCCTGTAAATTCAACATTGGTACTTTGTTCTTTATTTTTTTTCTCTCATTGACAAGTATGTTGTATAGAACTAAATTACATTGAGATATATACTCCAATAAGCACAATCGATGCAGTACAAATCATTCAAATGCCTAAATGTCTATGTTTTCTCCCAACAAAAAATCTAAAAAGATTATCGTGTAAACTGCTAAGCTGAAATTGTTACATTAAACCATTTTCTGAGGTAAGTAAACATTTTACCAAGTTGTGAGCGTAATACACTACAGCAACTTTGACAAAAGCAAAATAACCCAATTTGCATCATTTAAGTTACAACGAGTAAACTAAGCACGTAAATTATCTAAGTCGTACTAGCTAAACTGACCATTTCGCTTGAAAGTATACAGATAAACATTTATAAAATGTAGCCATTCCCATTTAACTTGCCTCAAGTCAACATGACCTCTTAATCATCTAGAAATGCAGCAGAAGACTTACCAAGATTAACACGAGCATAATTCCTGAAGAACCAAACCCCAATAAGATTTACCAACAAATTTGTTACTGCTGAAACAATCAAATAATGCCTACAACCAGATAACAAGATTGACCAAACATTTGATTAATACAAGACAATACCAGAAAATAGAAGGAAAAAAAATATATAGAAAAGAAACAAAAACTTTGTAATGGATTATATAGATCCAATTCTCTATAATCACCAACTACTCTCTAGCAAAAGTTCAGATACAAGATCAAGTGCACCACCAAAACAAGTTACTACTAATCAAAGTCAACATGACTTACTTATGCTCCGATTCATCTTGTATAAATGCATGAAGTGCTTCCACAGCCAAGGAGAATGACATGAACAAAAGAAACAGCTGTCTAAACAAGCAGCAAAATTAAATAAAATATCAAGATGTTAGCCCAACTCAACAAAATATAAAAAAGAAAAAATGAAAGGAATGATGACAAGAATGGTGATGGGAAATTCCTTTAAACATGCAAATCAATATCAGAAGAAGAAGACAATGATGATTATACAAATGTATACATTGAGTGTGTGAGTGAATGTATACATATAAAAGAGAAACTAAGAACCAGAAAATCTTGCACATATATTTCCATTTGTCACAAGGGAAACAGTCAAAGTAAGTGAAATGTCATCATCGACAGACATGCTTGGATAATTAAGTCCATAGAAATGAGGAAGAAAACACACTAAGAGCGAGGAGGAGAGACAGGCAAACAGTTATTATTAATATGAAATTCGAAAAGGATCCTTTTATTGTGTGGTCCAACAGTACAGGTTAATAATCTCCCTTTGTTGATCCACAAAAATTAAATTTCTTGTTTCAAGTCGTCAATACACAATTATTTATATCTCCTACGAATAAATAATAAATATATATTAAATCTTAGTTTCTAAACACATGCTCTAAGGGCACACATTAATATAACTAAATTTGAAATGATCCATTCCTTTTGCAAAGAAGAACAGAGATAGAGTGAGACATTACTAGATGACTAAAAATAAAGTACTGTAAGTTAAAACTAACGATTTTCATGTAGTGAGAAACAAATACCACATGAGAAAATAAGGATGAAACATAAGGGCAGAAAAGAGAATACAACTGCTTTACCGAACAATGCAAAGAATGGAAACATTTCAAGTATGAATCATTCAACAATACCATTATTCAATGTTCAAAAGGAAGTCACCGGAAGCATGTCAGTTGATCATACAACTGACAGCAAGCATTAACTAGGACTGGAAGTGTGTTATTTAACTTTATTGTACCCTTAACCGAAATTTTAATAACAAAATTTTTCATATTGTCCAAAAATATAGACATAATGTTTCAAAGATGATGAAATCTTAGTTTTTTGTAAGAGTAATTTAATTTACACTGAGGTGAGAGATCTTTCCTACGAGGTGAGTCCTACTAAAAATACCATCATTACTCTTTAAATAATTACCTCCAACAAACAACCAAATTCTTATTACCTCACAGGAGCTGACATGTATCACCACAGTCATACACAACAAACAGTTGATATTGTCCTAGAGTGAACAGCTAATTTCCTCATCATTCACCTTAAATACTTAACAGCATTTAATTCACTTTAATAACTTATTAACAAAAAAAAAAAAAAAAAAGAACTTTTCAATTACAGTACAACACAAGCTCACTATACAAGAAAGCGGGAAATGTCATATACTTACAGCATTGGTAAAGGCAGACAAAACTTCAAGTCTCTTGTACCTAATATCAAAATCAACTAAACATCATTCACTCATTTCAATTTCGCTCCACGAACAACTAGAAAATGTTTAATAGCATAATCTGACCCGTAAGTATAGACGAAATCAGGCTTTTTCCTGGAAGTGGCCATCGCAAATATCGAAAACGTTAACAGCCCACAGCCAAACGTCAAATGAAAAGCATCCGACACCAAACCTGAAAACCAACGCAAACAATTAACAATCAATCCCCAAAAACACAAAAACAAATACTAGAAGCGAAAAAAAAAAAAAAAAAAAACACACCGATACGGCCGGTGACGAGACCGATGGCCATCTCAACAGTAGAATAGGCGACATTCATCGAAATCATGAGGAAGAGCCTCTTCATTTGGCGATTGCCGTTCCTAAGAGCACGAAAGAGGGAGAATTTATCAGGTTCGGCGGGAGGCATATCGATGCTTGACATGGTACGAGAGAGGAAAGGCTTGTGAGAGGAGGAGGAGGAATCTTGTTGTTGAAACGAGGACTGCCGTGAAAAGGTTTTCCGAAACGAAGGCTGCCGTGAAAACGCCATTCTGCGATCCGACGTGCTGAGTCCCAAATCGGCGTTCCATGATGAGTCCGTTTCCTGTGAGCGGTAATTGAAGGATCTGCTCTTCTCCATAACCCTAATTTCTCAAATCCAGATATTTGAAAAACAAGAATCGGATTTGATTTGATTTTAAAATAAAAAAATAAAAAAAGCCAAGAGAAGAGAAGAGAAGACTTGTGTTTGAAGAAATGATGATGGGAACAGCGAGTGAAGAAGAGGAAGAGAAGACCGCTAAAGTCCAAGTAAACGAGTGGACTTGCTATACGGTTAATTTTAAAACCAACGGCGGATGTGTGGGAGTGGGACCCACCCGTGCCGGTCTTTCGAATTTTGGCCAATTGTATTTTGCCGTGTGTTACA
This sequence comes from Nephelium lappaceum, assembly GCA_021234005.1. NCBI lineage: Eukaryota > Viridiplantae > Streptophyta > Magnoliopsida > Sapindales > Sapindaceae > Nephelium > Nephelium lappaceum. Next base: position 9,329,822 of record CM038011.1, read on the forward strand.
TTGACCCGCCTACACTCACCTTCCCTACACCTCCTCATGCTACCATTTCCGTTTGGTTCGGAAAGTTCATCTGTTTTTCCGTTTTATTTTTGCAAGTGGTAAATTTCAATTTATTCCTTATACATTGTGGATCTATGAAATTTTTAACCCTGAATTTGATTATAAACCCGTCATCCCTTAAGTTTTATAAATTGCTTATTATGTCTCTTTGATTAGAATTTTTCTTTTTCTTTTTTAAACGATATTTGATTAGAAATTTTAATAGTCAACCATAATAAAAACAAATTACAAAAAATCCACTCTGCGCTTCTCATTTGTTAACCCTAAAATTAGCATTTTACCTTAACTTATTGATCAATAAAAAATCAGGCGTCACCTAAAATTTAAAATGATAAAAAGTAAACAATTTAAGACCAATAATAAATTGACTCATCACTATTTTACAAACTAATACATGAAATTTTTTATGTATAATATATAATGAAGTACTTTGTTTTTGAAATTGAAAGTCTAAAAAAACAAATTACAAATTAAAAAAAAAAAAATTAAGTCTAAGAAAATTTTAAAAAGTAACAAATTAAATAATCATAATAATAAATAAATAAACTTTACCTCTATCTGACGAAGATCCAATATGAATCTCCTATCAATAGTAGAGAACCAATATGGATCTCCATAAGGCAACGTTTGATACGCAGGATTGGAATGAAATAAATTAGATTTGATTAGATTTGATTGAAAAATAATTGTCTCATGTTTGATAGAACTTAGAATTGAAATAAAATTATATCATATTATATTTGATGTAGGTTGCGATTACATTAGAATAAAATTAATTCAAATATTTTATAACATACTTAAAATTTATTTTAAAAAGTTCTTTAAAAATTTTGAAAAAAAAAATAGAGATAGAATGCTCATTTCTAAACTCATCAAATCTCATCATTTTGATTGAGAATAAGCATTCCCATGAGAAGAAAATTTGAGGGATTTTGGAATTGGATTTGGGATCCCATCCATTGCTCTCCAAACATGGAATTTGGAAGTTTGAAAAATTTTGAATTTCAAACTCACCTCAAATCTTATGTTCCAAACATAGCCTAAAAGATTTTCACGACTAGTAATCTCCATAGATTCAAATGGGAATCAACCACAATCTTCGACAATCGAGGTCAATCCTTATCTCTCCATCGCCAACCTCTATTGTCTCTATTGCATGATGAAAACAATGGAGATTGGTCTCCATTGCATTCGGATGAAAACCCACACCTAAATCTCCATCTCTATGACAATAGAGATCAGAGTTTGGTCTCCACTGCCATGAAAAGGAAGACCTAGGTTTCCATTGCAAGAGACAACAAAATCTAATCTCTAAGGATCTCCATCGACGATTAAGACCCAATCTTCATCTTCATCTCCATTTCTATGGAGACTGTAATGAAAAAGATTGAGATAAATGGACTTTGGATCCCCAATTTTTTTAAATTATTTTATTTTTAGATTTTCCTCTTTATCATCTATCTGAATGATAGAAGAGATCCATTCTTTAAAAAAAAATAAAATAAATAAATAAATAATAAAAAATCTTTTTGAATTTCTAAATAAATATATAAAAAAAAAAAGATGGAAAGATGAAAATGCCCTTCTTGCCGTCATGCTTAACCAATGTTGACTGATGAGAGGGTGGTAAAGTGTAATAAAAAGGTAAAATCAACTCACTTTATAATTCAGAAAATCTCAAGTATGATTCCTTCTAAAATTTATCAAAAAGAAATTTTAACTATTTAAGTTGTTTGTTGTAATAATGCAGCTAATAATTGTAAGCTACTATTTCAAACAACCTAGCAGAATGCTGAGAGAAAAAGAGAAATGTGTGAATAAGAACGGTTAATCCAAGTTTATAATGTTTGTCCTTGAACAGCTCTCCTAAAACAACTATAAGCTCCTACCACATTATCTTTTTCAAATGGTTATCCAATCAGAACCAACCAAAAACTGGAACCCTACCTCCAATACTCACCCCCAGATTTCTCTAAGAGAACTCCCACATTTGCTACTAACCTATCTTATCTTCTTAGTTACCTGCTTATGACAAGTAAAACAACTGATGCCATTTCAAGAAGGGCTCTATTTCAGGCTCTAGCTCTTCCTCCAGCAAATGAAGAACAACCAATAACACGTTATATACGTAATTATTTCATCTAACAAAAACAAGTGATTGACAGAGATAGCATGAAGCTGAACTAAATTTCAGCAGTTAGTATGGCCACTTAAGCTGGAGAAGAGATGAGATATAGACCGGTTCTGAGGCCCTAGTGAGAATCTCACTCTGGCATGAACAATATGCTTCCTGCTTCTTCAATTTTCAAGGTTCTAACACCAACTGGATTCTGCAATCAAGAAATGAAAATGAAATTCTCTGAATTTACTAATTATTAGATTAACATAAAAGATAGAAATTACAAATAATCAATTATATTTTCAATGGATAGCAAATAAAACTATTTTTCAGAGCCTTATCTAGGTATTCTAGTTATATATAGGCCTAACAATTTTTTGAATAGGAAAACATTAAATTGAAGAAAGAGATGGTTGATATTTTTTACACTCTTACATATAATGCGAAAAGATGGTGAAAGACCTAAGAAATTTCTTTTGAATGACCTCACCAATATTAATCTTCCCAATTGTCACAGCCCAAGCAAACAATTGTAAATTTTAGGGGCACTAGCCTTTCAAATTAGGCTAAACTATTTGAAGTTTTGTTTGGAGAGAGCATTCATAATCCTAAAGCGGTAAAATAGAGCCATAACAACGACAACATGTTTTTTGTGTGCCTGTGTGAGAGTGGGTGATTGGGGTCAAAAGAATTTAAGTTCATGTAATTGGCATTTTTCTTACATACAGTAGTTCATCTCACATGGTATGGCAAAGTAATCCTGATGTCAGGACTGCAGATGATAATCAAGAGAAAAGGCACGCACATCAGAAGGGCTTGAGCCAGGCCTGCAAACAAAGGAACATGAAAAAATAAAATAAAATAAACTAAAAAATGAGCTTACAATGAGATAATTGAAATCAAATTTGTAAAATTTTGAATAAAATGCTCTAAAAACGTTAAATGAAGAAACTTTTTTGAAAAATGAATGCTGATAACTTGATATTAATAAGAAAATTCTATCATGGTATTTTACCTAATATAAAGTGAAAAATACCTTTTATTGATGGTACCATAGTGGAATTTTAGCTTTCCCATTCTAATATCATCAATGTACTGCAACCACAGGAAATACAGAAGATGTCCGTGATAAAAGCAACCAGATACAGATCATTAAGTAATATGTTCATTACCAGCTCTCACCAAATTTAAGGTGACAAAGATGGACGAAAATGCTAGAGAATCAAAAGGTATATCATCAAGGGCAAAGAGTTGACACTCTGATGATTCTGGACCGGGTGAAAAGTGAGGCTTCTTCATCTTTGCTAAGAAAATTACGTAGGTCTGCTTCAACAGGGAATGGCATACAGAAACATATTAAGCACGTGCATAGGAGATAAATATTAGATTAGCATATAGACAAGCAGTCCTTTTATACTTGGCCAATAAGAGGAATATCAAGTTGAGCAAAAGGTGACACCACTTCCACATCTGCACCAGCCTCTTCCCAGGTTTCCCTGATTGCTCCATCTGCAGCTGACTCACCAATTTCCAGGTAACCAGCAGGAAGAGTCCTATTTCAACCTCAACCAATAACGTAAAACAATTCACTGAGTATCAAAAATATAGAAGATACAGGAAAAAAAATAAAAAATAAATAAAGGTAAATGGTGCCAGAATCTCAGGTTGTTAACACCTGATTCTTTATTCCTTATTAAGGAATCAACAGTGCAGAAACACAATATATAGGTTCTTACTATTCACAATCAAATTCTAGCTTACATACCAAAGACCATAAGACGGTTCAATATTTCGCTTGCAAAGTAGGATCTTCTTATCATGCTCGATGAGGCAGCCTACGACCTAACAGCATCGGTTTTAAACAAATGTTAACCATCACTTATAAAGATCATAAGTTTCATATTCAGTAGATTAACTTAACCTGCTCAACCAATTATCCATGTATTTAGACTTCTATTTCGTTTACTTATTTCCTTTGGCATCTTCAATTCACTCTAATGTACAGAATCTTACCGGCAAAATCACTAGTCTTCATCAAAAATACAGAAAAGAAACACGTCAAATTATTTTTCAATATTTTCTTATGTATTAAAATTGCTTCATAATGCTACAGTAAAGTCACTTTCCTCTTAAATCTCAATTATTCCCTAATAGCATCTCAAAAGCCTCATCCAGTGACAATTAGATGGAATTTTATAAAACAACAATGTAATAGCATCAGCTCTTCTTTGTGCACAAAACTTTTCCACCAATCTAATAGGCGTACTTCATATAATATACCGTTTCCATAGAAGGATCATTTCATATTTTTATACACCAAACTTTAGTTCAGCAACACAACCAGTTATTAATTAAATTATATACAAAAAAGTTCTTATCAAAACTATATTATAGGCACAAAAATGATATAAATAAAATCTTTTATGCCAATACACGATCTTAACCATCACCCAGACTTTCCTGCTAGCTCTCATAGTGCATTCAATGCAATCTGTAATGCACAAACTGTGACCAGAATAAGATTAACAGGATGGAAAAGAAATATTTGATCATTGCTTTTGTCAAATAATCATAAACAAATAGAAATTGGGGAGTGGGATAGCTGGAATCTGCTCATAAGAAAGCAACGAATTCAATTCAATTCACAACCATTAATAAAGTATGCCATTCAAGTTTGTTAAATAGTATAGTATTCCACATAGTTATCATTAATCAAGGTAAAGGTAAATAACCAAAGGGCATATGATTTGAAACCAGAAGTTAGCACTGTCAATTGTTCACAATCAAAACATGGAAAGGAAAAGGAAATATGAAAAATATAACTTCTTCGAAATATAATATGTTCATCCCTCCCAAGGACCAAGAAAGGTTGAAGCTAAAGTGAGGAGAACCCTCTGAAAGTTCTACGAAAAAAGTTTAAAATGATGAAAAGTAGACCAATCTATTGTATTTTACAATATATTCACACACTGGACAAAAGCAAGTCCAAAATCAAGTCTATGCCAGTAAACTAATACTAGTTCGTACAAAGAGTTTCAAAAGCAACACGTCACATTTTAGAAGATGCAGACAGTACTGTAAAATGAACTTAAAAAGTAAGACAATATTCTCCAACGCTGATCTGGAAAACCAACCTATTCCAACTAAATATGGAGTGACAAATGCAATGGCACAAATCATAGAAAGCTCAAATTATGATCTCAATATCACAATGATTGGCATACCATTTTCGGATTCTGATATGCAATTTTGCCACAAGCCGTACAAATGGCTCTCATCTTCTCCTCTCCATCAGGTATATCATGCTTAGTTGAGCCTCCACACCACTGACAGAATTTGATCTTATGAACATTTCCCTATGCAACATGAAATGGTATACAAATTAAACGAAAAAGCTATAAAAATTCATTAGTGTTTTGCTACATCATTCGTTATAAAAAATTAGTAACTAACGAATATACCACTGAGGCACTGATTGGCATTACAACAAAATAATGTATTCTCTCATTTTCATCTACTACACAGTTAAAAATGAAAATTTACCACACTCCGACCGAAGCACACAGGGAACAGCTTGAATTTATACAGAATTCATATCTCTGCTTCCTTGAAAAAGAAGACAAAGACAAAATTTGTAGAATTGGGTTTTGACTTTTCTTGGTTTCCATGGAGCCAATAAATTGATGCACTTGCAAAAGATAACGAATTTATCGGCTTTTTACACCCTCTAGCAATCTTCTATACTCTACATAACCACTATGCATAAACAAATGCTTTCTTGATAACATCACTTTTTGTGCGTTAAAACCTCACCAAACTCCAAAACAAAAAATTACCGATTACAAGTATCACCTAATCAAAGTTAAAGACATAAACAAGCAGCGAACAAACTCACAGCAGAGTGAACAACAGGAGTGGACTCGGAGCGAGTTACGAAGAGTCGAGTGGGTGTGAAACAGCGAGTAGTCCCCCGAGTCGTAGAGGCAAGAGAATCCGGTTGAGTAGTGGTTGTTGTTGTTCGAGCAGGATTTGAAAATGGGTAGGTGGAGATAGCGAGGCCACAACAAGCAGAAGCAGTGTTATGATGATGATTGTTGGCTTTTTTCCATATTAGTGAAAGAAACGCAGACGAGGAACCCAGATTCTGTACACCTTTTAGCATACTTCTATCCAATCTAATCTAATCTATACCAGAAGGAGAAACGAAAAAATAAACAGGATAGATGCTTTATTTTGTTGTGGTTTAAATGATGTAGATGATTGATGATTGACGATTGGATCGTTGGGGCCAAGGCACGGCTCGTCCCCGCAACTCCTTTGCCTTATTTCAAATTTTGTCTCCAAGTATTTGCTTTGTCTACGTTTAATAATCATATTCAATAACACAAAATTAATATATTTATATAGGATTAGGCTATATTAATTTAAAATTTTGAGCTAATTCATTTTCAAGTAATTAAGGATGGTTTTTATTATTATTATTTTGAATTCACTCATTTTTTATTATTAAATTCAGTGAAAATAATGGATAAATAACTGTTGAAATCAACTTTTTTACTCAAAATTTTAGTTTAATATAACCTAATCCATTTATGTAATTTAAAAGGTTATTTTCGTAATTTCTTAATATTTTTATTCTTATAAATAAATATGTAACTTTTAAAATAATTATGAGAATTATTCAAAAACTATATAAGCAAAATATTTGAAAAATCTAATATTACTCAAAAAAGCATATTGAAACTTTAAATTATATTTATAATTGATGCTACATAAATATATATATATATATATCACTTACGTTGCAGAAGTTTGAATCTAGATTATTACTAAATTGAATAAATATTATCTATCATCACACCGTATAGGATGGTAAAATTGATGGTCCTTTACTAAAACATATCGATATTATTATATTATTTATAATTACAAGATATGTTAGAGGTCAAAGTTACTTACTCAATATTATGTACACAATAAATGTAAATTGGGGAAACTTCGCACTCATTTGGTAGGCGTTTTTCATTTTTGTTCTTGCGAAAAATAAAATGAAAATAAAAACAATATTTTTAGTTTTGTTTTGGAATTATAAAAGTACATTTGGTAGCATTTGTTGAAAACAATATTTAAAAAATAAAAACTGAAAAACATTTTCTATAACAATAACTAAAAACATAAATGAATATATATATTAATATGTTATCAATATAAAAGATTTAGGGTATAAAATACAAAAGTAAAGTAAATATTAATTTATTAAATAATGTGAAATAAAAAATTTAAAAAAAATTGACCAAAAGAGGAAGAAAAATTCATAAAGAAATTAATATTGTTTACCGTGTTACTTAAGGACGTGACGTGCATGATCATATTAGCTTGTTGGATTTCATTAAATTGGATAAATATAAATATATATACATCCAGAAAATTACAATCCAATCAAACAATAACTATTCAGCCCAACAACAATACTTTTCCAACAAGATAGTTATACCCTCAAACTAATTTCCATTATTTTGTTTTTAAGAAAAACAAGTTTCAATAAATTTTACAGAATGTATTCTTATTCTGGAAAACACCAAATTATTGTCCATATTTCCATTTTATAATTTTAATTTTATTCCGAATTATATTAAAAAAAAAAAAAAGTGTGGGAGGAAAACATAAGGGTACAGAAATGGAAAAAGAAAAATCTAAAAAAAAAAAATTATAAACTGAAAACAGAGTTTGGTGTCTCCCCATATAAATATAATTATTTATCGGTCCCAATATGGAAACGTCTTTTCTCTGCAGCAATAGCCAATTGTATCACTAGTCACCGCAGAAAAATGAAAACCAAGGGGCATGTGAAATCCCCCGTTTTTTCCGTCTCATTCCAGCAACAAAACCACAAACCAACAGCCCCCTCACACAGTAAGCAACATACATAATCGGTGGGCACCTCCTTTCACTTTCTCATAAATGCCACATGCAGCATCACAATTCACACCCAATTCCAATCCCAATTCCAATTCCAGACTCATCTCTCTAATTGAAAAATCTTTTGTTGTGCTCTGCTTTTGATGGCTTCTCTAGTGCTTCTCCTGTCAGAGCTTGTTCGTCTCCAGAACCCCAATTCTGCTCTTCTCAAGAAACTGCTCCCTACTCGTGTTGCTGCTGCTGCTACTTCTATGCCTATGCCTGTGCCTGTGCGTCGTGTCCAAAACCCATCAACGGATCTGCAACTAGTTGAAGAAGATGTGCAAGATTTGAGGGTTTGTATTGATGATCAAGTCTGGCCTTAGTCTCTTTTTCAAAAACTGCAGCTCATCTTCTTGTTTTATCCTTTCTAGTTCGCTCTTTGTAATCATCAAAACTAATACATTTTCAGTGTCAGCATATTGGAGTTGTGATTTTTTTTTACTTTATGCATCAATCGAATAACAAAATGGCACTAACCCTAGTTGATTTTTTTGCTTGCTTTGAAGCAGATCGATACAGATAACACTAACTATTAATACAAAAATATTAATCTACAGCTGTATTCAAAAGTGGCATTTGATATTCTCAAAACAAACATATAAAGAATGTGCTAGTAAATATGGGATTGGATAATGGCATCCCATTTACATTATTCAATAAATATTGCACAGTGCAGCACTCGGGGGGGAACTATTCTGGTTATTCAAACACCAGTTTTTTGACAACTCTAAACTACAAAATTCTCTGTCTAAGTGTTGTAAGCATGCTACATCTACTGGAATGCCCAGAGAAATAAGTTAAATGGGTACACCGTTCGCATTTCGCATGATCAGCAAGTTCATTAATTCACTGCCAGTTTATCGCGTAAAGATTGATATGCTTGGCTGCAGAGCTTGAATTTTTCCTCTGCAACAGCCTGTTCAAGTATTTATAAATAATTGACAATGTTAGAACTGAAACAAAGAGCCGATGTACTTCGTTTCATCAAGAAAGCTTCAACTCATTGTAATTCCTGTAAGATTAAACTTATACTACACATTTCACAATACAGGAGTAGTACTTGCCACGCATGTACCAGGTTTTGTACAAACTGTTGTCTATAAGTCAATTCTATGTAAAATTCACTAGAAGACAAGCATATAGGACACGTTCCCCACATAATATAAGTTAAAGATATGAGTTACTCCTTCACCTCAATATTCCACAGATCATAACATGAAACTAAAATTTAGTAAAATGTCAAATGGGAAATGTTGCTCAATCAGAAGGAGGATATTAGTACCTTGGAGGACCCTTGGTGACGATCTGGATGCCATTTCAGCGCACAGGCTCGATAGCTGCAATTGGAAAAGCAGATGAAGATCTCAGACAGCTGAGGAAAAACATCTTCTGGCTGCCAACAGTGATGTCCTGAAAGAATAAAATAATTGAAAAGAGAGATAGAGAGAAGAAAAAACGCGAACTTACGCATTTTTAACATCTTGAAGTTTTATAGGACCAGAAGCACTAAGTCCAAGAGCCCGCCTATCCGAAGACATATCTGAATTTGAACTCTCCGATTCCGTTGAGTACTCATAATCCTCTTCAACTCGGAATCTCCAGTTCCCATTATTCCAATAATCATTGCCACATCTAGATGAGCTCCTCCATTTAGCATCCTCCTCATCGATGAAGGACCAATAGAAGTGCTGGTTCCTGCCAAATGAAGATCCAAGGCCAAATGCAGATCTAAACATTTTGTCCACATCAAAATCCATTTCGTCTTCATCTTCACAAAACCGGAAATTTCCTAATCAACAGTGAAAACTGCATAAATCTCCAAACAATTCCAAAAAAGCAAAATGATATGAATGTTTGTTGCAATGGAAAATTTAATCTGCTTTCTGTTATGCCATTAAGTGAAGAAGAAGATTGTATCATCATCACAACTTCGAATTTATATTCTTAACCCCAAGAAAATACATGTTCGTAGCCATGAGAAGTTAGAAGTATGATTTGTTTAGGCTTAATTAGGAAACTTAATTCACAATTAAACAAATCATCTAACCAGTGATAGGAGCATATAGGCACGTCTCTCAGGTTTTTCCTCTCCACAAGCCCACAGAAGTATTTCAAACAACCAGCCGAGACAATGATCAATATGTAGACCATTTAACAGAAGTTCCAAATTTTTTCTAATACGTCAAGAGGTAAGTGAGCCACTAATTTAATTCTATTGTTAGCTATCACCGGACCCAAAAGCTTAAGCTGTTTAGAAAGAGCCAAATGATAAATTATAAGCTCTCTAACACACTCCCTCACATGCAAGACCAAAGGATTTGCCATGTAGCTTAAGCTCAAACACAAACACACAACAAATTCATATACAAATAACAAATTGCATGTGAGGGAATTCAATTCCAAAAATCCTAAGATCAACCGAGCTCTAATATCATATTAGTTACCATTTGACCCAAAAACTTAAACTAATAGAAAATAGACCAACAATAGTACATAAACTCTCTAACATACCCCCTCACGTGCATAATCAATGGGTTTGCCATTTAACTCAAGCCCAAATACAAACACACAACATAAAACAAATAACAAATTACATGTGAGAGTATTCGAACCCAAGATTCCTGGGACAAACTAAGCTTTAATATCATATTAGTTACAAAGCTTAAACGGATAGGGAAAGGCTCAACAATAATATATAAGCTCTCTAATATCTACAAAACAGATTGTATTATGAAGTCAAGTTTTTAGGTGTCCTTACTGCTATATCTGTAATGGCGTCCCTTATTCGCACCACCCCTTTCAGGTCTCACGTACTGCGTATTAAACCACGATGTGCCTTTGCTTGAAGAAGGATCATCCTCGTCAATTTCATCCTTCCAGCTCTGAAATACAGAAACAATCACCATACAACAGTTGAAACCCTTTAGAACAGAGCTTCACTACAACTATAGATATCAAGAGTTCAGCTATTCGCATATCCCAATGTGAGATTCCCTAAGTTCAGTTTTCCAGACCAGTGATTAGACTGACACCTTGATGACATAGTCATGCTCAGATCTTTTTTGATATTTCGCAACTTGTTTCTTTGTATTGGTTCATATTGTTTCGTAGTCATGCTCACCATACAACGGTTGAAACCCTTGAGAAAAAGCTTCACTACAATTATAGATATCAACAGTTCAGCTATTTGCATGTCCCAGTGTGAGATTCCCTAAGTTCAGTTTTCCAGAACAGTGATTAGACTGACACCTTGACGACATAGTATTGCTGGCACAGCAACATTTACAATATGAACCAATACAAAGAAACAAGTTGTGAAATATCAAAATAGATCTGTGAGAGTTGTGAAATATCAAGATAGATCTGTGAGCTTTCTTTAGCAGATGCATCTAGCATGTTCTTTTTTCTTCTTCTTTCCTACTTTCTTAACAAGCATACATGTTGCAAGAGGACAAATGGCAAAATCATAACATAAAATATCAGAATAAGTTCCACTATTGCGGTATGATTCAAAAAGTGTAAATTCCAACAGTACGATTATGAAGACTAAACCATGATAAGCCATAGTTTAGACCAAAAAACATAACACATCAACAGACTTAATAATTCCAGAGAATGTAACTACCTTTTTCTGCACAAAACAGAACATTTACAATAAAATTAGAAACTTACAAAAGTGAATCAGCATTCGACTAAAAGGGGCCAAATCTGACTTTTACTTGAGCTCCGAAAACAATAAAAAACAGTGAAATAGCTATTGTACCATCCTATTCTGCAGTTTAACCTACCTAAAATGCTTTACAGGACAAAATCACAACCCAGCAGAAGACAACCTTAATCCATAACCCCTCCCCAATTGAGAAGAATTAAGAAAACGCATCCGGAAAAACTTTTGACACCGAGCTCAAAGTGGCACCAATATCTCTTTCTTGAAAGATGCGGCTACTCCCTTTGTATCAAATCACCCACGATTATCTCTCCAAAAAAAAAAAAAAACACATGAGAATTACAAGCACACACTTTCACAAAGTTATTTGCCTATTTCCACTTTCCAAATGCAAAAGTTTTTGTCAATTTTTAGAGGAATTAATCACATGACACAGCATCACAGAATGGAGGACATCATGAAAGAAATTATATTTGCATCTTTAGATCACTAGACTTCACTTCATTATGCAATACAAGAAAATATCTTTTCTCTGATTTTGATTACTAATTGCTTGGCCATAGAAGAAGGAAAAAAATAAGAAGAAGAAAAGAAGCACTCTATATTCATAGTGGGCGTCTACAACATCAGCATCCTCATTAATTCAAAGGACTAAGTGAAAGCTGTGTATATGATTGCATATCAGTCAGCAAACCAATGTAGATTTAACTCCACATGATCACTATATCCAAGCAATCTAACAATTTGAGTTTTCAAGGACCAAAGCTTCATGCTTTTAAATGTTTTCATATATTAAACTTCTAACAAAAGAATTGGATTAAATGAAAAAGAAAGGGTACTTAACCTCAAAATTATGGGTTTTCTCTCAAAAGCTAGTCCTCAAGATAGAAATTTTAATCAGGAGGTGTACAAGTTCAAGGGTCACTGTTAATTTCTACACTAGGCGAACAGAGAAAAAGTACTTATGTATAAAGATAATCAGGTCGTAGGCCTAATAGAAATGGCCTCAGTAAATGTGCCTTTCCAAGATTTGTTGGTACAAAAGTAATATCCTAGCTGTAACTATAAATCCGAGTGGCATCTTAGAAATTTTGCTGCATAAATTGACTCATGTCCACCTGCATATTTTGCCTCCATAGCTTCAATCATTTTTTATATGTCCACGCTCATGAATTTGTATCTGACACCAAAATCTACCCATAGTTTACCTACTCAACAGCCTTCACGTTTGTATTTTATTCCATAGTTACATGTTGCTACATCATGTGGGAACAAAGCCATGTAAATGAGTTTACTATAACAGTCGAGGCAAGAGTTGTGCTGAAGGGGAAGGGTCATAAGAGAATTCAAGGCACTTTGAATGAGGATGGGGTGTCATCTATTAAGATAACACAGGTCAGATTTAAGGGTGCTCGATCACAATTCATTAACTTATTGAATCAGCAGAGATGGCTAAACACATTGCCAAATTATTTGTGCTTTAGTAATCATATAACATAATCACTATTGCCTGGGCTTGCTCTAGTTACACTCTTGTAAATATTATGATATGTAAATGACAAGATATAGGGCTTCATTGTCCTTCGTTTTTCAACATGATGTACATTCTCATAGTTGGAAACTTACATGGCTACCAAGGAGCCCTATTCTTTTCCTTTGATTGGACATCCTCACCAAGAATCCTGGATATCAATCTTCTGCAGTTTTCAGCTTGCACTCCAATTTGTAATCTCTGTGATGGTCGATACCGGTCCATGTGCTCTAGTCCTAACAACTCCAACCGGCTGTCATGCTAGAGTTTTTGCATCCCAAGGAATACTAGTGAATGGGAGCCAAGCATTAGGAAGGGCACATAAGGTTTACATAGTGTTGCTCTTCGATACTTGCTAGACAAATAAAGACTAAAACCGACAGTAAAAAGTTAATTCCAGCTTCAATCATTTTCCTATAGTTTTGACTGACAGTCTTGTGGATGAATTGCATTGTATTTGACAGGACAAGAACTCTCATGGTCAGAGAGCCAGCGCTCACAGATTTTTGCATATGGCACCAAAATCATGTCATAGTGTTGTCCCCACAATACTTAGTCATCTAAAGATAATTGTTGGCATACCTTTTTTTTTATCATTTCATTCAGTTATTATCATACAACTTCAACATTAAAATACTAAATCATTATTTAAGAAAAAGTAAGGTAAGATTAAGGTAAATATCACTTTTCATTGGTAAACCTAAGGCAAAAAACCTCTTTTTAACAAACATGAAACAAAAGGGAAAATTTTTGAAGAATTGTGAAACCAGTTATACCATGTCGTGATTAGGTCTGAACTCAACAGAGGTCAATGAAACTAACTTAATTAGAAAAAGCAGAATCCAATAAATGCCAGAATTTTCAAATCCCATCACCACGCGCATACAAAAACACAAGTGAAAATCTCCGTAACATCTTGCCAGAAATTACAGGACTGCCACATATTTAGATGAGATCTATTAGGACTGATTAATCATCATGTAACAAGAGTTTCTAATGGTAGCATGATAAATGAACTCTAATTTTAAAACCCCAGCAGCATAGTTTAACTAGCAACAAAAGCGACCATAAACCATTTTATAGACCAGGAGACAAACAAACTACTAGCACAATCATCCATCAGGATACAGACACAATAAAACAACTTAACAACTTACACCAACCTGAAACAAGTGCTCTGCATATGCACTAATATCACGCAAAAACACTCTTTTCGATTGTATTTTTCTGAACCTTTTGGAATACGGGTTGGAATTTTGATGAGATCTCTGCATACAAAAAATTTTGAATAGCAAATCAATTTTCAATTAACATTGGAAAGAAACAGAATCCACAATATTATAATCATAAAACTTAAAAAATAAAATAAAATAAAATAAACAGAATGTAGATAAAGATTAATAAGCGGATGAATCTGTTTGATTTACTGGAGACTGAATTATAAGAAAACCTAAAATAACATTAGAACTAATAGAAATAGGTAATATACAATCCAAGTTACCCACATACACAAAGATAAATTGGCCACATAGTGGTAAACACCAGTTAAAAAGCATGTTTGATATTTTAAAAGATCAAAACAAAGATAACACCTTGTTTAGGAATTACCGACATACTAAGTCACACACTTTAAGGCCGGTTTACAACAATAACAGATAAATAAAAGACGGCGTGCAATCATCTAAGGTATACTTCACATATTCACTATGCTAATCCTCATTGCTTATTACCAAACCTAAATATCCCCATCCCAATTGCTCAACAATGCGAACCTTGTATTGCCATTTTACTTATCAAGAAACAAATCTTATGCACAAATTATGTTTCTCTCAAACCTCAATTAGCGTTCTTAATAAGCATCCTCTTATATGTTACAGCAACCTTCAACAACGTCATTTACCATTACAGCTATAATTTCCCTCATTAAGCATGAAGAAACTAAATCATTAATAAAAACTAGGCAACAACGCTTCTATACATCATTGAAAGGAAACATAAATAATAAATCAGTATGGATCAAAACTAGGCAAATATATTAATAAACACAAAGTGAGAGAGAGGGAGACTGACATATGAGTGCCAATGATTGCGTCTTTTACGTTCAAGGACAGGAGTGGAATGGAAGAGAGCAGGCTTGATGTGAAGCAGATGGCTTTGTGGGTTTAAAAGGGCCGCCTTCAACTTCATCGCACTCATCTTGACGCTGCTTACCCCTACGCGGAGGAGACTCACTGCGTTTCTAAGTTTTCAAGGGTTCTATTCTTATGTTGTGGGTAAATTACGCAAATATACAAATATGATAGTTTTAGCCATATTAACGCACAGTCCCCTGACATTTCGAAAATAATGATAGGATACCCTTGTTGCTACTTTTGTTTTCCACCGTTAACTCTTAACGGTGAAGAAAAAAATGGTCCATGCAATTTTAGTTTCAGAGTAAATTATATTCATTGAATATTAAATTAAAAGAGTTTTGTTTTCAATATCACTAATATGCCACATGGCAATACACTTTAGAAATTAGAAATAGAATTTTATTTTTTTTAACCAAAAAAATCTTGACCTCATTCTCCTCCTGAAAATACAACTCTCATTCTTCAAATCCTAATTGGTGTTCTATTAAATTCAATACAAATTAATTTTAAAATGGTTCAAATTTGGCTTTTTTATTTTATTTTTTTTTATATTTGGAGGTATGATAATTGTTTTCTCTCACCTCCATTTTAGATTAAAAAAAGAAAAAAGGAAAAGGATCTCCTTCTCTTTAGAAACATTACTCTCTTTCTTCGAATTCAAACAAATCAGTTTAAGAATTAAATTTATTGCTCATTATTTAATTTTATTTTTAGAGGTGAGATAATGATTTCTGTCACCTCCATTTTGGATTTCTCTCCTTTCAAAATAGATGGACTAGGAGAAATCTGATCTCTCCATCTTGGAGAAGAGATAAATTAATAATTCTTTCTTCCAAAATGGAGGATAGATCTATTTTTCTGGAAAAAAGAAAAAAAGAAAAAGATTCTGTTACATTTTTTTGTGATGGAATTATAGAGGAGATGAAGAAGATATTGAAGAAGCCATGAAAGAGGTGAAGAAGCTTCTCCCTCCTTGAAAATGAAGAAAATATCTGTTTTTTTAAGAGAAAACAATGGACATTAAATGAAATGATTTTGTTTATAGTTTCTATTAAAAGGAAAAAATGATTTTAGTTGGGTGTTGGGATTTTGAGTGATGGAGATTAACATTTAAATTAAGAAAATAAAATATCGTGAAGCTGATGACAATTCAAATTAATCACATCATGTATTTCATCTTTAAAGGGTATTCTAATCCTTTTAACTAGTTTGATCATTGACTTTTTGGAGTTAATAGCTCAATGTAACGGCAATATACTCTATTATCATTTTTATATGGTAGGGGAAGTTTGTATCATTATGACTAAAATTATCATATTTGTGTCATTTTGATTTACATTAGGGTTGGTTCTACAAGTTTCCCATTAGTCTATTTTTATTATTATTATTTTTTTATGATTAGTATAAATCCAAGAATCAATCCAAATTAAATAGGATATAACATTGGCTACAGTCCAGGGACGGGGAAGGGGGAGGTGCTCATGAAACCCGCAACTCAACGCAGAGGGTAACGTATTTTGCCATTGAGGCACACGCCCAACTACATTAGTCTATTGTTAAATTATGGTGGGAAATCGCAAATAGCTAATCTTTTTTGAAAAATCTCAAATAGATTGTATTTTTTTCAGTACCTGAAATAGATCTTGATATAAAGGAAACCAGGTGTTTAGTTGAGCTTCTCTTAATAGAGTTTTTAGTTGTAGTAGATTTTTTAGAGGCAGAACTTGTCAATAGAATTTTTGAAAAAAACAATATTGATTATTCAGTTGTTTTAATAGTGAATTTATTAAAAAGGATATATAAAAATTAGAGCTGAATATCAGATTTTTTATTTGAAAAGAGTACAATGTAATTAAGAAAATATCATGAGAATACTTTTGACATTTTAATATTTTTATAAGAGTTCGTAGGATTAATGACCATAAATTAATGGATGCTCATAAAATTGACTCAACTCAGTATTTTTAGCAAAAATGACCTAAAACGATGAAATTAAAATCATCATTAAATAAGAAAGGGGGAGAGAGAGAAGAGAAAAATGAGAATCTGAAACTCAAAAGAGTTCAAGAGTCATATATCTTCAAACTTGACCTCGTTTAAATAGTAAATCGATTTCATATCTAGAGTCATTTTGCTCTTTGTCTCAAAAGATAGAAAGACATGGCTGACACATCTTGCACTTCTCCTTGTTGGCAACGCATTCTGAGCATGTGGTGCAAGAAGAACGATAAGAAAAGTTGATAATATATCTTCAAACAATTTAATTATTTGGTTAACGTTTTAGTCGTTGAACTGTTTCGAGTAATGGTTTTTGCTATAGGTTGTTGGATAATTGAAAGAAGGAAAGAACAAGACGTGTATTTTGCTGGACGTCTAGGTTGCTTTTTGCATGCATACATGTATGTCATTATAGTGGATTTACCAAAAAGAATAAGAAAGTAGTTTGTTTATTGATGTTTGATTAAAGTCGCGCGATTGACACTTTGTTAAAGTTTCGTCATTGATGCTAGGTTAATCTTGCGTCATTAACAAAAGTTTAACTTAGTGTTAGCGACACCAAGTTACACTTGTGTCACTGGTGCAAGTTTAACTTGGCATTACTGACGCTAAGTTACACTTGCACCATTGATGCCAGTTTAGTTCAACATCACTGATGTTAGTTTGACTTAGTGTTATCGAATCCAAGCTACGTTAGTGTCACCAACACTCAATTAAATTTGTGTCACTGATGCTCTCTCAATTAAACTTACGTCAATGATAACAATCTAAACTTACGTCACTGATGTCACTGATGTTAATTTATATTTATTGTTTTTGTACTGAAAATTATGAAGTTGAAAAAAAATGGTCGCTGACTTTAATTATTTGCTGATTTAATGTTGATGGAAGATGTCACCGACTATGATAAGTTTTTAGGATACTGAGGTGCAGGCAGGATTTAATGACATTAATATATAAATATTGATTAAAATTTGAAATCTTAATAAATTTTTTTTCCAAACCTCTGAATGTTAATAAATTTATTTATTTTTATAATTAAAATTATTTAAAAATTAATAGTTTAACATTTATATCCTTTTTGTCATTAGTTGTTATGAAATATTATTTAATATAATACAAACAACTAAAAACAAATAATTTAATAAATTCAAAACAATTATATGTGCATATTAATAAAATTTTTTTCCTAATTAAAATATGATTAAAAAGTATAATAAAATCAGTGATATTTATATATCTATATAAAAAAAATGGTTTCTGAGTTTAATTATATTTAAAAAAGTAACTGAAAAAAAAAAATAAATGTTTAAATTATAAATTAAAATGCAATAGTCCAGTTCCAAGAAAATTTAGGATAAGATTAGGGGGAGGGGGGAATCTGTTTAATATAAAATTAACATAAATTTAAGAATAAATTATTTTTGGAGGATAGACTTTCAATAGAATATTTTAGATATCACCCAATAATTTATGATTAAGTTAAAAGTTAAAAATTCTTTTTTTTTTTAACTAGTTGTTTTTTGGATAGTTTTAAATAATTTAACTACTTAAAAAAAAAACTTAAATAGTATAATTTAGCATCATTAAATTATAAATGAAAAAAAATAATAAAAAATAAAACTCCTTTTAAGTGGTTTCATTATTTTTAAAAAAAAAAAAAAAATGCAAGGCTTATTATTGTCTTTTTTTGAAAAAAAAAAAAAAAAATCACAAGGCTTCTTGAGCATCAAACTTAATTATAGGTTCAAGCATGCGTTCTATACCCAAAAAAAAAAAACAAAAAAGTAAATTTCTATATTTTATAGATGATTATACATTAATAGCTTAAAAAATAAAATAAAATTTATTTATTAAATTTTTGTTGTCCCAACATATTAGCTTGTAGTACATACCCCCATAGGTAAAATAGTTAATGCATCTCTTTCTTCACATTCATGACAACGGTTTAAGTTTCATTATGTATACTTGGTAGCACATGTAGAGAGTTCATTTCTCTATATTATAGAAATAAACATCTCTTTATGTTATTGAAGTGGATTTCCAAACAACATATACAATGTTTCAATCTTAATAAATTTTGACAAACCTATGTTATTTCATATGACATTATAATTTTTTTTTAATAAAATATTGTTATAGCCACTTATTATACCATAACCTAAGATGCACACCACCTCTTAATAAGAGTAATTGAATACTTTCTTTATTTTAATAAATCAAGAGTTTATATCTCTTGATTGTCATAAAACATAAAATGTGAGAAGGTTTTTCTAAATATAATCCTTTCTCCCCATCATTAAAAAATAATAATAATAAAAAGTACTGCAACCTAGGATATATACATATAAAAGAAGTACGAGAAAGCATTTTTTTTAACACCCATATGCTGAATACATTTTCTTGTCTACAACTTTAAACATGAAAGTTTCCATTCGTAGCAGTTGGTAGCTGGATCACTAGCGACTTCACTCATGAAAAGTTAATCTTTGCGTACGTGCGGGGCCATACTTGATATGATAATCCTCATAAAGACACTTGGTTTTTCACATGGATAAAGTGCTTCCAAACCAAATTAATGTCATTACCTCACTTTTTAATGTTTGCTCGGTGTTAGACCATATTTGATTTAAAGTAAAACACATTTTGTTAGCTTTTCCAATCCCGTCATTCAAGGTCACGAAGGCCCAAAATCAAAAGAAGAATTCAACGACCAATTTGGGTCAATCAATTTCTCAAGTCTCATTGATTTCATGAGATTAACAACCATGTCAAGTTTTGTGACCAAAAGTCATTAACTTAAATTATATTAATAAATAATACATCTTAATTAAAGGTCTTTACTAATTTTGAAAGTTTAGGAAAAGTCTCATTGTCGAACACAATATGGGTTTAGCTATATCTAATTTTGAAATGACATTGTTATATTTAGAATTTTGAAGAATTTTCATCATTCTTCCTTCAAACTAAGAAAAATTTTGTAGTAGTATAATTTTTATAAGAAATGAGAAAGAGAATGTGAGCAAAGTGGCTTATCCCAGTAGTACGGTCTTGTCCATTTGTCACATACCTTCCAGTGATTGGTTCAACTCACCTCTCCTATCATGGTATAGGTACTTTTTCCACTTTTGTACGAATGATTTTCTTCATCTTTTTGGAAATAGAGATTTGGACTGTACTTTAGAGTTTTATTTCAATTAATATCAATAGTAATCTAACATGGTGTCGAAAAGTTAAAATATATATATACACACACATGCGCGCACATCTTAGTCTCAAAGTTAATGTTCTTCATCAAGTTCCCATAAATCAAGGTTTTTTTTTTTAAAAAAAAATGATAATCATAAAAATAAAAAATAAAAAGATTTAGTCAACTTTAAAATGGGTTTGTGGGAGCGAACAAGGGTAGGCACGTCGTGTGGTTGGTTGGTGTAAATGCATGGCACAAACTAGAGAGTAGAGTCAAACGGATCATCCACCGTTGGATGTTTGACTACTTCATCGTTTGGAGTGTTGACTGGGTTCTAGTATTTGTCGACGATAATGAAGGTGAAGAAGACAGGTGTTCGAGTGGAAGTGACCGCAGCTGAACAAACACTCCGACATGATCTCCAGACAGTTGGAAACGGAATGCTGAGTTGGCAATTCCTCTTTTTCCATCAATCCTATGAATAATTACATGCACCCAACTCCCCCCCGATAAAGTCATCTGATAAAAGCATCCGTCTTACAAATTTTCTCTTGTTTTGGGCCCATTTCCATGACTAATTTACCCTTGCTTATCTATCACTTGACTAATCTATCCCAATTGTATTCTTCTACCAGCGCAAGGGTCTTGTAGGATTTCGATAATTTAACATTATTTTAATGTGATAATAAATTGTGAAATTTGGAATCAAGTTTATACTAACATACTAATTAATTTGTATTTTGTTTAAAATATTTTAATGCAATACTATAATCACTAATACTTTTGTAAAAATCAATCTAAAGATTTAAAAATTAAAAAATTTATCGTCACAAAATTATATGATATTAAAAACGAATTTTGAAATTTACGATAAATTTATAGATAAATGATAACAACTCTAAAATAAATATCAATCGATCATGTGATTTTAAAAGTTTTTGTTAAAAATAAAATTATATAGAAAATACTCTTATAAAATGTAAATTTCGATATTATACAAAATATTTTATATAATTGAAGAAAAATAAAACTACTATAATGTCCACATAAATAGTAATTTCTTCTTTTTAATAATTTGGAAGCAGAGATTTAACATGAGATTTCAACTTTGCTGAGAGATCTTTATACTTGAACCATTGTAGCAATTATTATAATAATTATTATTGAAATCAAGAGATATGCGTGAAGTCTGTATTGAAGTGATAATTGTACATCATGAGCCTCGGTTTGGTGGCAGAAGGAGTGGAGAGGCATTTATGATGAACGAGAAGGGCAAAAGCGTCATTAAAAGAGAGAGAGAACCGAAAGCGAGCCAGCTGTATCCAGGAAGAAAGCGACTGGTGAGGTGGGGTCCGTAGATAAGCGAAGGCCAAAAAGGACGGCCAGGATTGGAGGAAAACGAATTTGGGGTTAATTTAAACTGAATTTCATTTCATTTGGACGAGCTTCCATTTTTAAACGCAAGAGGGCGGGTACCTTAACGCACACAGTCACTCCGTCCATATAAACCAAAAAACCAAAACCAACAAGAGAGAGAGAGAGAGAGAGAGAGAAGATCTTGTGTGATTTGGAACAGGGAATAGAAAATGGCGGAGAATGAGGATATTCAGCCTCTGGTGTGTGACAATGGAACTGGAATGGTGAAGGCTGGATTTGCGGGAGACGATGCTCCAAGGGCGGTGTTTCCGAGCATAGTGGGTCGGCCTCGGCACACTGGAGTGATGGTGGGTATGGGACAGAAGGACGCTTACGTGGGTGACGAGGCCCAGTCTAAAAGAGGTATACTGACATTGAAATACCCAATTGAGCATGGAATTGTCAGCAACTGGGATGACATGGAGAAAATCTGGCATCACACCTTCTACAATGAGCTGCGTGTAGCTCCTGAGGAGCACCCTGTTCTCCTCACTGAAGCTCCTCTCAATCCCAAGGCCAATCGCGAGAAGATGACCCAGATCATGTTCGAGACCTTCAACACTCCTGCAATGTATGTCGCCATCCAGGCCGTCCTTTCCCTCTATGCTAGCGGTCGTACTACTGGTAACCACTGAACCAAACTTCCATTATTATTATTTTTTTTTTCATGCTGATGTCATTATTATTTTATAATTGACGTGCCACTGGATTGTCAAATATCGGTCGAATGGGAATGATGTTGCATAAATAATCAACGAGTTTGATGTGGTTTGTTAGGTATTGTTCTGGACTCTGGAGATGGTGTGAGCCACACGGTTCCAATCTACGAGGGGTATGCTCTGCCACATGCCATCCTCCGATTGGACCTTGCAGGGCGTGACCTGACAGATGCCTTGATGAAAATCCTGACGGAGCGTGGTTATTCATTCACCACCACTGCAGAACGTGAAATCGTTAGGGATATGAAGGAGAAACTATCCTACATTGCGCTTGACTATGAACAAGAACTAGAGACGGCGAAGACCAGCTCATCTGTGGAGAAGAGCTACGAGCTGCCCGATGGACAAGTCATCACCATCGGGGCTGAACGCTTCCGCTGTCCAGAAGTCCTCTTCCAGCCATCCATGATTGGCATGGAAGCTGCTGGCATTCATGAGACCACTTACAACTCCATCATGAAGTGTGATGTTGATATTAGGAAGGATCTATATGGTAACATTGTGCTTAGCGGTGGCTCCACTATGTTCCCTGGCATTGCTGATAGAATGAGCAAGGAGATTACAGCATTAGCTCCTAGCAGCATGAAGATTAAGGTGGTTGCACCACCAGAAAGGAAGTACAGTGTCTGGATTGGAGGTTCCATTTTGGCTTCCCTCAGCACCTTCCAGCAGGTACTTTTTCTTTAATCTTTCATGTGCCAAAATTTACACAAACATCATCTTTTGCGTTTTAGTCAATCAAGTGTTATTCAGGCAATATGGTTCTAGATTGGTTTGTAATACTTACCATCAGATTTAAAAACTCAAGTTGATGGGAAAGGAAAGAATCCAATTACAATTATAGTATTTAAGGCTTGAGGTCGTGATACTTTAACAGTTTGCTGTCAAGGTAATTTTAGTATGCTTGACTCCAAATCTTGCTTCTGTTGTTTGAGTGCAGATGTGGATTGCCAAGGCAGAGTATGATGAATCAGGACCGTCAATTGTCCACAGAAAATGCTTCTAATCATGGGCAGAAATGCGATGAGGAAACTTATAGCCAACTTTTGTATCAAGGAAAGGCTGCTTCTAATCAAGTGGTTGCACATTTTCTATTTCTCTTTTCTTTCTCATTTTTTGCTTTTTTGTCGTTGGTGTTTTCGATTGATGTATGGACAATGAGTATGGGGCGATTCAATTCTTTACATTATTATTTGTTAGTAGAAGAGTTATCTATCGTTACTGATTTGGTTTGGGTTGAATCAAGGATTCTTTTCACCATTTTTTTTCAGGGTGGTTTATTAAACCCAATAATTGTACTATTCTCATGCATTATGATTTTTCCACTCTCATGTCACCAGAAATAGTGATGCGTCCAGGATGAGCATTGTTATTTCTCATGAATGAAACTAAAGTAAAGACGATTCTCTTAATAGACAAATAACTCCAGAATAAATCATTAGGATATCACTCACATAGAATCAGCTCCTGAACGAGTTCTTTATCAGAGATTTTGGGTTAACCCTGTGCTAATAAAATGTAAAGAGAAAAATAATATGCCTGACTTTTAAAAAAAGTTCATGGCAAATTTCAGAATTGTGTCCTCTTGATTGAAGAAAATATCCACCCACGAAATGCCTCAACGTTGTTAGTGAGCGACTGCAATAATCCTTGCAAATCATGACATAATAGGTACCATGACACCTTGCTGCAACTCTGAACAGCAGTTTAAAGGCTGGCTTAGCCCAACTTCATGGAAACAAAATCAAAAGCAAGCACAACCTTATTATTGGAATGAAGTGCATAAAATTACACAACTGAGTGTATACAGACCCCCAACATCTGAATATATATATATATATATATATATATATATAAAAGAAAAATCCTTACTTCCATGAGAGGATTATCAGTTTCACCAAAGGGTGCATTATCAAAATGATAAAAGAAATTAGGCTCATAATTTTGGGTTAATGATACTCGGACAGGAGGCAGAAATGTAAAAAGGGAAAAGAAAAGAAAAGCCAAAATAACCACCACCAAATGTTGCAAAAACAGGGAATGTATATATAAAAACTTTCTGAACTTGCTCTTCCATGACAACCTGACCATTTTAGATTACAAGGTTTTATTTCTCAGATAAAAGACCTTGCGTTTGCATCAATTCCTTGAAGAGTGTCAAAATTTGAAGGTCCAACGGTGTCAACGAACCCTCGAACTGACAGCTCAGGAACAGAAATCTTCTTCCCCAGCAACTCATGGTCTATGAAGATGACAACCACCGTAATATCATCGTGAAAAAATCGCCTAACCCCCTTCTCAACCATCTTAAGATCATCATATCTCAACTCCCTTTTCCTTGCTGCCACACTTAAAGCTGTTGTAAGAAGTCTTTCAGCAACTCCCTGCCATTTTAAGAAAAAGATGTGGGGAAACAGAATGACAAGTGTCTTGAACATAAACAAAGCAAGATGAATTAGATGCATTAAAAGTTAACACATACAGCTCGAGGATTATTATAAACAATCTCAGCTGCCTCCTGATTCGTTAAGTGCTCCCACAGCCCATCAGACGCAAAAATGAGAAATTTATCATTGGGTTGCAAAGTTCTTGTGTATATCGATGGCTCTGCTGTTAGCACTGGCCGGCGGATTGGCTCAGAAAGATGAAATCGTGGAAATGAAGGATCAAGAGAAAACTCTGGCCGCTTCAAGTATGCATCACCAATAGATCTAGATACCTAGTACCAATGCATTAACAAACACAAAAGAAAAAAACACTGTAACAATCAAAATACATCCAAAGAAATCCTGATTGACCACCAACATAGAAAGCAATGAAGTTGGTCATGCTAAGATTCCATATAAAGGCCAACTGCAGTATAGATAACACATACAAAATATAATAAACTGAGCTGAGTGTGAAATGATTTATACACAAAAATAGACTTTTTGGGCCGTATGCCTCTTTCTTCTACCACACAACCTACCACAACTACAGAGGGAAAAACTAGAAGAAGTATGCATCACCAAGTCATTATATAATAACTTATGGCCAGAAAGTCCCAGCTGCTAACACCTCTGAATCAGATCGTTCTCAAACTTGTTAACATTGCCACAGCATATCAGCTTCAATTTTTTATCAATCAAAGAATTTCAGAGCCAAAACTTTCGACGAGTTACTTAAAAATTCCCTATATTATTATAGAAAGCCCCAGTGGATTTGGTAGTGACACCCAATAGGTCCTCGTGCAAGTACACCTATGTAAACAAGTTTACATGCGTGATGAGTTTAGCTTTAGCTTGCGATAGGTAAGATGCCTTTGGCATGGGTAACAACTAGCTTAATTGGTGAGGTCTCTTACTAATTAAGTAAGAGATCTTGAGATCAAATCACACTCACACTAGAATTTTGGGGCCCTATGATCTACCCTAAATTGTGATAGGAAACACCACCTCTGACCCTTCAATTATAGAATATTAACCAAGAAACAGCAAATTACGGCTTTGTAGTGATATTTGAAACCACAAGCATGATCTACTAAAATCTACAATTATAAGCTTAATATAAACAAAGGGCAATGAGTAGAATGGTTAAGTTGAAGCGTGGGCATAGTAGTCTACTAAGAAACCAAGTCCTGAAGGGCCTTGAGGTGTTCCTTGTATGACTCCAATAACTGCTGAACCCATTCGGACTACCCTCAATTATTGAATTTATCTCTTATAAAAGGCATTTGGCTACATTTTGCACATACCCGCACTCAAAGAGAAAGACAACTATAGAAAGTGATTATGGACATAAAATCTGATAATGAAAAATTTAATATATTCTACAGGGGAGGTGGTGTTGTAGAGCTAGGAGCACAAGTGAAAAAAAAATTCCTACAGGCCTAAATCGATTGATGGTCTATATATCAAACTACATCTTTGACTCCTTGATAATATGCAGATGAATGGTCTATCAATTGAACACTGAACAAGAATGAACTATTACTGCAATAATATTATGCTTCAAAACAAAGCATGACCACTAAAAACTTACTGCATGCCAACCAACCAGTTTTTGTTTCTTCCAATATTTGTTAAACCATAATTGTGAAGATGAGTCGAAAGAAACAATTTAAAGTTTCACATTTTAGATTATTCTGCAATGTCAGTCCACTAATCCAACATTATATGTGCATTAGAACATGTAAACTGACCAATCCAGGCAACATCAGATAAAGAGCGAAGCACACCTGAATGATGCCTTTGATACGCCATACTCCGTGTTTCATAACTACAATATGTGAATCATCTGGATGCGAGGACTTGAGTTCTTGTCTAACCTCCTCCATACTTGCATTATGATCCTTCGTCAGTTGCTCAGCAACTATCTTATTTGATCTACTTAAAGAACCAATTACAGCTCGAGAATCACCCAGATTAGCAACATACAATGTCCCCTTCCAAATGACCCCGACTAGGCAACAGGACCCAATAGCTGCAATTAACGGTTTTATTCCACACGTCCTACGCACAAGAGTAAGAAACCCATCTTCAGTTGCACGGAAAGCACTTCTAAGAATATCTTCAGAAATGGTTCCATTTTCTCGAGCCAGCCCTGTAGAATAATATATAAGATAAATTATAAAGTATTAGCAAACACCTGAAATCGAAAACGCCAAAGAAAGATACTGGGTGGCAATGCCACACATAAGTATCCAATGGTACCCAGTGTTTTTAATAGGAAGAAAGATCACAATTAGATTTATCTGGATTAGCAAGAGTAACCTCTTTGCTCTGCAAGTGCCCACAGTACTGAAGATATATCAAAAAAATTAATCATTCTAACTTAAGGATTCAATCTTGCTCTTTAGTTATCACAAAAAATTTTAAGCCTTCCCAAGAATGAAAACTCCCTTTCACTTCTCCCATTATTTTCCTTCAGGATCCCATAAAAAACATTAACTTCTTCCATTAGTGAGATCATTTTTCCCTCAACAATCAAAAGTATTTATTCCAATTCATTAATAGAGGTAAGAAAACGAAAAAAAAAGATCCACGAAGAGGCCTTCAATGAAATTTGAAACTTAACAACGAACCAAACACTCAATTTCCAAAATCAACAATTTGTTGCTGCTTTGTTATGTTTACTATAAACTCCATCCACATACATACCCTACACAAACAAGAAAAATATAGAAGTACAAAAACTTAAAAACAAGATATTCCAGTTCCAATAACATTAAATAAGAATTCCCAAATGAAAACAAAATTCAAAGTGACATCATACTATCTGTCCATTGCACACAACCAGTATCAACACAACACACATAAGGTTCACTAGAGAAACCAATATCAACACCAAAAGCTAAAAACAAACTCAATCAAACCAAAAAAAAAAGCAGTGAAGTAAAAAGTAGTACTAACTGATCAAATGAAGAAAGAGATGGTCACAGATATAGCGAGAGGCGTCAGGGCCACCATGGCCATCATAGACACCAACAAAAGTAGCATCACGACCAGTCTCAACCTGGCTATGATCCTCTATAATCTCATTAGCCTGGACGACAGCGAAGGAGAAGTCACCATAGGAGTGCTTCTGGAGTTGCTTGGACCAAAGAAGAGTGTCTGGAATGGATGAATCAGAGTCATCTTCAATGATACTATCCTTGTTCATACGTGCATATCGTCTCACCGGTCTCCAACAAGCCATTGCTAACCTTCCCAGCCACGACAACATCCCTCATTTCCCTTTACAACTATACCCTTTTCCTCTCTCTCTCAATATATCTACTCAGCAGACCAACCTATCAAATTTCCTTTTGCATTTTCAAAAAGGAAAGAGAGAGAGTCTGTCTACTGGTGGAGTGGATCAAAAGTTTCTACTTTCAAAAAAAAAAAAAAAAAAACTGGGGTGGAGAGATACTTGGATCAAAGACTCCCTAAAGTGTCAGACTCACAAATTGAACATTAGACAGATTCAAGTAAAATCTGATTCCAGATTGAAAATAAAGAAAAACCAGTCAAAAAAGACAGAAAGGTAGGAAAACGATGGATCAGAGTGGAGAAAAGGGAGAGAGAAGAGAGAGAGAGAGAGGGAGTGTTTGACTAGTTTTATTAATGAGAGAAAGAGAGAGAGAAGAGAGGAGGAAGGTGAAGAAGATGAACAAGGAGGGAACGCTGAAACTGGCAAGAAAAATAATAAACAGGAAAGTTGACGATGTCTTTCAATTTAAATTTATTTTTTTTTATTTTAAATTTTATTATTTCTACTCTACTTCTTCTTCCCTTCGGAGGAGGGAGTTGTATAATTACTATCATGCCATTCAGTTTCACACGAGATCGCCCAGCATTCTCCAACTTTTCGGGACGATATAACTCAAACCCACGGAAACATAAGTATTAAGAAGGTATAATTAGTATACACCATCTTTTGATATTAATGGTTGAGTATTTACCTTAATCCAGAGGTTAAAAATTCAAGTCTTATTTTTATCCTTTAAAATATAATATGTGAATTAAAAGTCTTTTCTTAATAAATATTACTCTCTCTCCAATTATAAGAGCAGTCATTCAAGTTGTACTATTGATGATCTATCTCAGTAAATTCCAACAATCTTCTCTGACTCCTAAGGTTTCATAGTTAAAAAAATATCATTGAAAAAAAAAAAAAAGTACCATTAGTTTTTTAAAAAGAAAAATAAGAGCATATCACTAGTCTAATTTTATTTATCAATCCTAAGAAATCCTGAAGTGTTAAAAACATATCATAAGTCCAATCCCATTTTATCAGTTAGGTTTAATTTTAAGAAGCTCTTTTACCGTGTACTCCACTTTATAGGTTACTGAAATAAAATTACCGTGTACCCCAAAAAAAAAAGTAATAATAAACATTAGTAATAACTGTTAATTATTAAGAAGGTACCACTAGTCTTTTAAGAAGAAAAATAAGAAAATATCATTACTTTAATTTCATTTTATCAATCTTAGGAAATCCTAAGTATTAAAGAGTATACTATTAATTCAATCGCATATTATGAATTAGGTTCAACTTTAATAATCACTTTTACTGTGTACCCCACTTTATAGGTTATTGAAATAACATTACTAATTTGTGTTTATTGAATTGCAGTCTCTCTCAAACATTATAAAATTTCAAACTGGTTTTCTTTCAATTTGAGAGTTCGAATGGGACACGTGAATGAATATCAAACCTTGTTAACGTGTAAATTAGTTGTTGGCTATCAAACAATCATAAACAGCCATATAAATGGTAAGTTAATTGTCAACATATCGGGTGTGGATTGTAACCATTCTCTCATTAGTAGTTGTTCTCTCTCTAGTTGTTGAAATAGTCATCCGAATCCTGTTATCAATTATCCATCTCAGTATGTCCCGATAATCCTCTGACTCGTAAGATACCAGCGTTAAAAAAAAAAATGTATCATTAGTTTTTTAAAATTAAAAATAAGAACATATCATTAGTCTAATTTTATTTTATCAATCCTAAGAATTAAAAACATATCCATTAGCCCAATCCTATTTTATAAGTTAGGTCTAATTTTAATAATCTCTTTTACCTTGTACTCCCCTTTATAAGTTATTGAAATAACATTACCCTGTACCCCACAAAAACATTAGCATTAAATAACTATTAGGAAGGTACCACTAGGCACCAGTCTTTTAAGAAGAAAAGTAAGAGTATATCATTACCTTAATTTCAATTTATTAATCCTAAGAAACCTTAAGCATTAAGAACATACCATTAATCCAATCCCATTTTATGAATTAGGTTCAATTTTAATAATCTCTTTTATCATATACCCCACCTTATAGGTTATTGAAATAACATTACAAATTTATGTTTATTGAATTGCTGTCTTTCTCAAACATTATAATATTTTAAACTGGTTTTCTTTCAATTTGAGAGTTAGAATGGGACAAGTGAATGAATATCAAACCTTGTTGACGGGCAAATTAATTATTGGCCATCAAACAATCATAAACAGTCATTTAAATGGTGAGTCAACTGTCAACATATCACCATCGGTCGACTCGTCTTCTTGATGAAAACTAGGGCCATAATATATTTAAATCATTCATCCATTTTACTTCCTCCTCTTTATAATAAACTCATACATATAAAGACACAAAAGGCAAGAGATGTATAGAGACTTTCTGATATTAAATTAAAAAATATACTATCGTTAATAGAACATACCTACTTCCACAAGACTTCACATATATATTAATAATTACGTATGATAAAACTCGAAATTCAATAAATATATACAATAAGAGTAAATATACTAACAATTTGACGCATGAGTAGAAAAACATATTATTTTCTTTTCAGTATAGTGCTTGTATGTTAGTACATACACTATAATTGCAAATAAGTTGAAAATGAAATAAGTAAAAGTAATGACCTGATAAGATTTAATAAAATGTAAAAATAAACCCTTCATAGAAAGGTTCAAGATAGTTTTTGACGTAGCATAAAGGATTTTCATCTAAATCCGAAATCAAAGGTTAGTTTAGAATAATATTCACAAATCATGAGATTTTTCAAATTGTCCAGAAAATAATAAATATAAAGAAATAAAGTGAAATGGTGCAAATTTGATGAAATAAACTAGAAAGAGGGTCAGTAATAAAGCAAACTATGCCAATAAAAGTGATTGTTGGTGTGGAAGGAGAAGGGGGGGTGCGATTGAGTAGGAGGGCTAAGCATCAACAAATTTGACAGGAAGCATGAATCGAGAGAGTAGAGGCATGTTGTTTTCCAAAACTAAAAGGGGTTTTCAACATGTGACATACTACATGTGAAATTCACAAGCCCATCAACTGTATTTTCAGTTTACCAACATTATCAACCCCAATCTAATCTCCTAACAATAATAATGCAGTTGCAATAAAGATAAGGAGGTTGCCAGCACCCATCTATCAGCTTATCACCATGACCACACCATATATTCATCAGATGTTTCTCGTTAATTCTGATGTTGTCATGCTTTTATCAACTAAAACTACTATGGTCAATAGACAATAGTTGGTTCAGAACTACAGCCCTCCATGGTTTCACAATGGTTTGATACCCTTTGACATCAACGAATTGATGTTTCTCTTATTTATGTGTGAGCAGTCTCTCATCCTTCTCTGGGTCGTTTTTCCATCTATATTTAGATTGCTCTCTTCTGTATAGTAGTTACACTCTTGACCTTATCATCAATATTCGATCTCGTTTGATTTCAGTTGTCTTTTGGATCAGTCTCAGTAATGTAAAAAAAAAAAAAACTGAAACGACTGTGCTCTACCCAAATATTGTACGAACACATGTACATCCCAGCTTTAGTATGTTCCTTGCAAATTTTGTTGAGCTTCGTATGGGTAAAGTCAACGATTGGTTCTTGTGTCACAGTTTTTACGTGATATAGGTGCATTATTTTTTTTTTAATTTATTCTTTTAAAAAAACTTGTCCCGGTAGGTTTCGACTAACATCAAACTCCTTTCGTGTACAACATGATAAGTGGTATTGGAAGAGTTCAATCACTTATATGCATTAAATAGATTCTCACTTTTTTTTGAAAAAAACCTAAATAGTAAATTCTGAGTTCTGCATTCACACAAATAGACATTGTGATGCCCACTAGGTAGAGTCTAAAGTGACAAAAATTGGCGCACTACATTTGCACACACCTATGACCTGTCATATGACATGGTAATTAAGGATATTCAAAAATCTCTCCGCTGGTCCCATCCTAAGTAGAAAAAATTGCCAAATTTCGAGGACAGGTAAATTTCATCTTCAAATGTGAATGGGCACGGGTTATGGTTTCCCCATCCCATTTCCCAAACCCTACTTTATAATATTTAATTGTATATTTAATTACATACTAATTTTTCAGTCACTGTGTTAGGATTGTGACAAGAATTCTTAAGTTTAACTTATATTAATCTGAAAGCGATCCAAACGATATTCATTTTGGAGAAATAAGATATCGTTCGAAAGTTTAGTTTGAGAGGAATCCAATGTTGCAAACAGTGTAGGAAACAGAGACTGTGTTGAGGTTTATACCTTAAGAGCTTGTAATTATATAAACGGTTTTGTAAGTATTGGTAAAGTATTCATTTGATTAATTGATATATTTTACAAAAATTATGAATATCATAACAAACATATTTGTTTACTAATGTAATCTCAAACTAAATATATAAGTGTTATATACAAGCAAATTTAGTTTAAGATAAGTGATTTAAAGAGTTCGTAGAAAATAAACAAAATCGGATACTTCATTTGTAGTAAATCTACGACCGCAATCAATTTTGTATTTTTTACATGTTTCTATATACATGTTAAGAGCTTGCTTAGAAACTTTTAATTATAACAAGCGAACTTGATAGCTCATTTTATTATAAAAAATGTGTGTATAGAGTATTTAAGTAAAAAGTTTAATTAATAATTTTGATGTTATTGAAGGTCAAAACTATAAATCCATCAGGTTCCCTTAATAACTCATTTTACTATAAAAAACGTGTATATAGTATATATTAGGAGCTTGCTTAAAAACTTTTAATTATACGTATTTTTTTAATTAATTTTTTAGTCAAATCGGGTAAAATTAAGATATGAAATCCTCTCCAATTCAATCTCATCTTGTAAAAATAATTCAATCCAGTCTTGCATAACAAAAGCACTCTAATGGGATAAAAGGGGAGGTGAGATTATATTTTGGCCAATCCCACCTCCTTAACAAATATAGGATTATACAAATTCCATCCAATACTGGGTAACAAACATGCCCAAAGTGAACATAGATGCGCCAATGATGCGGTATATTAATAATATATGTCTATCTCACCAAACATTATCTACTAAAAGGACAGTTTTGAAGTGATAATACTAGACAATATGTAAATTTTTATTTTTATTTTTTTTTTAACTTTAATTGCAAACATTATGGTGTGATAGTTGAAACAAGCGTGCTCACCAGTTTCATGGACAATATAGCTAGCTACATTTATTTTTTTCCTTTCTTTTAAATTTTTTTCCCTTTATATGGGGACTAATAAACTAAAGATTGTAGTAGCACAAAGAAGAACCGGAAACAACTGAGCTTCAATTTTATTGCTTGCAAATAGATAAACAAATGTAAATCAGAAACGAATCATGTAAATTTGACACTAATATACAAAGTATGAACCTATTTTCGACTCCCATTCCCATATGAAAAATTTTAAGATTAAAAAAATTGAAACTTAAATCAATCCTAAAATACAGGCACAATAGCTACACAACATCATTGATCAAACGTTTGTGTCGATTGTAATGCTTCTCCATGAAAACTCTCGAAGCCCCTTGGACAGTTCTACGCCATGTCTGCATACACATCAATTTTTATATAGCTGAATCAATGAACACATATTTGATCAACGCAACCAGAAAAAAGAAAAAATAAATAAATAAAGAAGCTGACCTTTTCTATGGTACCCAAAAGCGACTTGTTGTTGATGTCTCTGGCTGATCTGAGATGTGACCTCCCAATCCCAAGTTGCCTAAGCAATGCAGAGCGCCTTGTGGCTGGAGGAAGAAGCCATTTCCTCTCCACCAAGCCATTATTATTTGAAGGGCTCTCACAGAAGTGGTCACCTTCCCTTATGGTTCTGCTGCTGCTTCTTTTCCGCCTTTTGGACACCCTTACCACCAGCTCCTTCCCCACTGAATCCGAACCCACTTGAGCAAACTTTCTAAGCAACTCGTCTGATGATTTTTTGTTCACATGTTGAACTGTAGCAGCAGTACCAGAAGAACAATCCATTTTGGAGAGACTGAAGAGAGAGAGAGAGAGATGAGAATAATTAGAATGTAAATTGTAATGAGTGTATATATATGAGGGAAGAATTTTGTTGTGTTGTGGCTTGCGATTATTTGTGTAAGAAATGGACCGTTAGAGGGCATATTGTATTATTTAAATGATGAGACTGATAATATAGCCGTTAGAGGAATAATGAAGTGAGCAGTTTAGTATATACAAGTGTTAGTGTTGTGTTGGCATGTGATTTTTTTTCTTCTTTTTGAAACTTGTTGGCATATGATTTTCAGTGAAGAGAATAATTGGTAAATGCCCATGTTCATGGACACTATTGGCTTGAAAACTGGATCTTGTTATTGAAGCTCAAGTCATGTTGACGTTGGACAAAGATTTTCTTCTTAGTTGGAACATTTTCCCTCTTTCTCTCTCTCTCTCCCCTTTGTTTATCTTATTTAATATAAAACCGTAATTAGTCTTGATTATTGACTAATAATGCATTATATGTTATGAGTTGAGGTGATGTTATAGGCATTACTGGAATGCTTGCCGTGTTAGAATCTGGCTTGTTCCATAATCTAATTTGATGGAAGATGAGTGTTTCCCAAATGGGGAGAAAAATTTGGTTGAAATGATGTCACTATAGGATCTTTATTCAAAGATGATGCATAATGCAATTATAGAGAATTACACATAATTTCTCCCAATTACAAAACAAAATTATCATAATCAACATCCAAGAAATGGAACACACACTAATACTAGTGCTGTATGCAGGCAGGTACTGCGACAAGGACCCTGTAGCACATCCTCATTGTCTCAAATCCAACAATACTAAATTTGATGGAGCCTGTTATAGATATGAAAGATACACAAACGTGGCCCAATTCAGTAATTTAGAGAAGGACTTTTAAGGAGTACTTATCAAAGCATGGAAGTATCTTGGGCGCACCAGGATACATAATGCGTCCCCCAATGCTACCATCAAATGACAAATTTTGCCATGAAATACAATCGTAACTAGAACATGTACATTCAACTGCATGATAAGATGCACCTTAGATCTACATTCAACTTATGCTGAGTGCTTAATATGTAAAATTGGAGACTATCGAACCAAGTAGAGAGAGACACTATGTTTCATTTTGTGTTTTTTAACCTTCAATCGTCTATATTTCCTTATATTTTTTTTTAACATTCAATCGTTGGAGCATTAACTATAGAAATCACAGATTCAACACTCAAAATATCAATATTTCTTTAAAAAAAAAAAAAAAAAACCTCTAAATATCAAGGAATCATCACAATCTAAATTAGATTAGAATTTACACAAAATGTATCCAAGGATGAGAAAATCTACAATCACACTTCAGGTGTCTGAATTCCTCCATGGCTTCAGCTTCCTCTTAGATGGATCTCCTCTTAAGATTAGCAATTATCCCATTAAACTTCCCACTTCAAATTTGCCGCCAATCAAAGTTTCTCACACCTAAAATTACAATCTCT
Source organism: Nephelium lappaceum (assembly GCA_021234005.1). NCBI lineage: Eukaryota > Viridiplantae > Streptophyta > Magnoliopsida > Sapindales > Sapindaceae > Nephelium > Nephelium lappaceum. The sequence goes on from CM038011.1 coordinate 9,365,898, forward strand.
CCCCTCCAGCAATGTTCATTCAGGCAACTGCTGATACCCTGTCAGGCATGAAATTTTGGACAACGAATAAAAGAATTAGACTCCCTGCACAAAGAATCTTTGATGATGGCTCTAATAGGAAATGAAGTAGCACAAGCTGATTCAGTTATTGTAAAATAGTTTTTCTTGTTGATTTATTTACTACTTCCATTGCAAGTTCCAAGCAAAATTAACAACATTTTTTGTTGTCAACCAAATGTATTGCTACTACAATCATCAACAATTATAACTTATTCGCATCAACTTATTTACTAAAGACAGATTTAAGTTAAGCCAGGGTATAGCTCAAACTCTTACTGACAAAAATACAAAACACAAACAAGCTTACGCATCCCACACCTTACACCGTGCTATCTTGAGCATAAAATTGAAAACTATCAAGGAACTTTATAATTACCCATCTCCTAACTTTCTCCCTTTTTTATTTTTCTAACAAGAAACTGGGCACCTTTTCGAAGAAAAAGAATGTACAAGCGATGTGAACCAGGGGTCCACAGAAAGGACATAGGAGAACAAAGTAACTGCAGTCTCGGGCCAAAACCGTTATTTGACAACCACCTTATGATAATCCACATTGTTCTGAAGTACTTTCCCAACATACCATAATGCTGCCTCGTCGAGGTACACAAGATGCTACTAACATGCATTTATCTTCTATCGAGTATAACATTTGCAGTGAATGCGAACAATCAGCATGGCATGAAAACCAATAATTTAGCGTACTCTGACAGAATGCATCAAGTTACATATAATGATACTACTACTACGGATTTATTTTCTACTTAGGTATTACAATGATTGTAAAAATAAACAACATGAAAAACAATATTTTAGTGTACTCTTAACGGAATGCATCTTATGACTAATTTAGTCGAAACAGCTGTATATCCTCCTTTACTCAAATGCAGGTTTCACTACGTTTGTATTGAATCTATCATCCCTACACTGTCGCTACTGAGACAAGTGGATCAAGCAATGATGGAATTTAGCAGGTTTTAAATTCTAGTAGTATATAAAATATGATACCAAATCATTACAAGTCGAATTGAGCCCCGAAATTGAGAGTGTGGCATTCAAGATTCCTCAAATTAACCTGCAAATAAGAGGAAAACATATTTGAGCAAAATAAGGTTATTATAATTTCTTTTTTCCTTTTTCTAAATAAAGAAAGAGAAATCCTAATCATGTATGAGAACAATGACTGACCCAATAATTCCCAGAGAATAACTGAAAACCACAAAATGCACTTCTATCAAGTCAAAAGTACTGACAACAACTAAAATAAGAACAATGACTTATCAACTTTACTTCCTTCACAACTACGTATAGTTTTATCTTTCATCTGCTCACAAAAGACTATCTGCAGCTCTGTGAAAAAAATTAATCTCTGAGCTCTTCTACCGCAGCACAATACAACCATTAACCCCAGATCTCCTAAATAAATGAGTGACCCGATGTTCATTCAATTGCTTTTACCTCTTCAGTCAACACAACCGTGAATAACAGATATCGCAGCTTCCATCAAGTCAAAACATATAAGCATGTCAACACAGCATACAATTTTTACATATGTGCCAACTTAGACAGCAATAATATCCCATCCCATCTCCTCTTCCTCCCGCCCCCGCACCACCCCAACCCCCCCCCAAAAAGAAAAAAAAAAAGCTAGACTTATTTAGAAAATCCCTACGTTAGTAAGACCCCAGGATGCAAAATGATCAACAGATTCAATTCACACCTATTTCTTCAGAAAATAAGAATGAACTGCAGTCACTGAGAAGGGAGGGGTGTGCGCTGCGTAGAGGGCAAAATTTAAATCAATTGCTTTACTTAATCATTGATTTTCTATGAAATTAAGCATATAAAAGAAAAAAGCAAAAACAATGCAAAGTAATTTAACCCAAATATTCAGAGTCTACCTCATGCATTATCTTTTTACTTTTTTAATACCCAAAAATCCTGGATTCCAAACTAAAGACTACTGCCAAACCTTACAACATTTTTAATCAAGAAGTTTATGCAATATTATATTATCCCTAGTGGGTGGCTCAATGCATCTACCAATTCTGCATCAAACCCCACCAAGTCCCATAGTCCACTTACACAGCTGTGAACTTCTTCGTTATGAGTAGAACTCTAAATCTAATAAATCAATTACTTCAGCACCAATTCCTTACAGTTCCTTCAATATTATTTACCTTATATCTTTTTTTTGCTTAAGCATCTTAATTAAAAATAAAAGGTACAGCATGTTAAGGAATAATGAAAGCAAGTTTTTGTGCTTTGCCTAATATAGAAAATTAGTCATGCTCAATTCTAAAGTAAATTACGACAGATGAGAATGGATAGTGACCCTACTGGTTTTAAATTGTCAAATTTACTTTTCAAATCATCTCTCTTATGCTTTCCCCCACAGACTTCGTCCAAAAATCCCGGAATTGTATATGTAACCTAAAATTCCTCACTTGATGCAACAAGGATTGGCATCAAGCACAAGCTTCTTCTATGTTCTAACTTCTAACTACACCAGAGAAGCCTCTTATTAAATAATGTATTAAAGCCTTTTAAAGGCAATTTGGAGAAGCAAGACCTTGTTTAACCCTAAGACCTCTATTCCCATCCCAAGAATTGATGATATGATACGATGCATCACATATGCTCATGCGTCACACTTGCAAGTTATGTTTAGATTTCTGTATCAGCTCTGATTCCTTGGATAATTTCAGCATCCTTGGGAAGATACAAAAGCTTACCACTACAGCAACTCCAGTCTTGCTAAATTTAGGTATACAAACGAGTCTTACCAACTGCCCTTCTGATCCTACACACAAGTTACCACTTAATCACTTTACTGTAAGAATAATACAATTATACTTTTTCTTTTGTGTATGTGTGCTTGAAAGATAATATAAATTTCAACAGTTAAGTGTGAGAAAATACCCTTGAGCAAGGAACTTTCATATGTATCCTGATTGCCAACAAAGTAAACATGAGGACAGCTCTCAATCAGGAAAGGATCCCTATCGATGAAAGGATAACATCCTGAAAGATAATGATTGCCGTAAAAAATCAAAAACAAGCTCATTAAAAAAATGTATATATATTTCATATTGGGCTAATGTTTGACAAAAGACATTTTCTGAAAACAACCAAGCCCAAGTATGCATAAGGAAATGAATTCAATTGGACAACCAGACAATTATACAAGTAAATGAAAGAATCATGATGCATAATTATCTTATACCAAGAGTATTAGGTGCTGTTGGGCCCAGATTCCTCCACCTTAATGTCCTTTCCATAAATTCAAGCTTATCCTTTGCCTCAGAATATTTCTGAAGATCGTCTATGTTCTGACCAGATGTTCCAAGAAACCTGAGAACCCAGAGGATGACACTGTCAGTATAAAATTGATTCTGTGAAGCTTCCACAGTATACAAATATCATAATATCTTACCTGATATTGTCAAGCTCAAAACAATGAGGATTAGTACAAGATCTAAAAGTGTTATAAGCTGCAGACCCGGGGAAAAGGCATCTGTTCAAAGGCTAAAGGAAAAAGGGCATAGGGCATTAGAAACAAATTAGATAATAACATTCGAATTATGATCAGTATATACTTTCAATGTACATAATAAACCTGTTGAGGTAAGGAAAAGTTTGCTGGATCATTAGGTCCAGGCATTATATCCAAAGGCACACCTGCTGCAATCTAAAAATAAATAATCAAGAATTAAGAAACTCAAACAAGATGAGAGGACAAGTAGAAGCTAACTTAAAGTTAATCATCAAAGTAAAAATAATAACCTGAGTCAACATGATATCTAACTCTTTAATTGGCTCAGAGAGTCTTGATTGATCCTTTGAAGCTAAATTCTGAAACAGTGACCATAAAGAAGAAGATTTGTTGTCATATATTAGTTATATACAGAATGGAAACCTTGGAAAAAAAAAAGTATGAGTTAATAAAACACTAAATATGCAACAGATTTGAACTATCATATTTGAAAAGCAACATAAGCAAAAAGAAAATTAGAATTATAAATTCTTCTCCAGCAAGAGATGACACAACCTTAAAATGACAAGAACAAATCACATACATCCCTCTATTCTCTCCAACCTTCAGGAATTTAACATACACTGCACCTGTCCTTTCAATTTGCATGCAATAATGCATTCAATTAGTATTTTTTTTTCTCCAATCGACATGAGGTCCGACCATGTCTACTAATTAGTATCAACAACTTCAAATTTATATCATACAGAAACATTGTTATAAATAAAGGAGGTACACGGAAGTCAATATGAAACTTGGAGGATACTTAACATTGAATCAGACAGAACAAGGAGGTAAGTACAATTTAAGAAACAATGATAATTACGGTTGCCATGAGAAACCTCTGGGAGGAATCTGCTATATACTTCTGAATATAAACAGATAAAATAAATAACTTTATTTTAAATGTCAAAAAGAGAAGAAGGGTATAAAAGTTATCAGCAGTCACCACAAAGCACCCCAGCAGAAGTCTATCATCAAATAAAAACTGATAGCTGCTTATTACAAAGAAGGATGTATAAGATAGGAACCTGGCCATTAAGAAGTCCACGAGGAATTTCAACAGAGCTTCCAGCAATTACGACATGCACTATTTGTGCAGCAATAGCTTGTTCCTGCTCAGTTGATGCCATGAAGTGAGCAAGATGAAATGAAATGTCAAAAAATAAACAGCATAAAAGTTTGGACAACAAATAAAGAAGAAATTTGCAAAACCTTCTCATCTCCGAGATGTCCCGTTATATGATCTACAAGCAGCTGAAACTGTAGGGGGTTAGATGTGCTGCTGCCAACACTCAACCCGGACACAAGAACAACGTACTTATCTTCTCCTGTGCAAATTGACATGAAACAATTTTGAGACAATAGGAACAGTTACAGATGATTCCATTCTAGATGTAACACTTAAAAAGGGTATGTCACAGATGTGCATGCAAAATCCAGTAACTGAAATATTTCTCTTGTGTGCTATTATAATTCTTAGACTAAGTTTTTAGAAGCACAATAGATTGAAACATGACAAAAAACATATTTAGAGCTACATTCACTAAATACAGTATCAAGATTAAAATACCAAGAACCATTCCAAAGTAAATGGAGACAAAAAGCTAAAAGATCACAGAGAAATGGAATATAATTTGCTTAAAAGGATTCTTCAGTCTTCCTACAACGCCTGGCAAACTGACAGATTTTAAACTGAAAAAATTAGTCACTCATTGTTGGTTAATATATTCAACATATACCTGAAAGAATGAACCCAGGACTTGGAAAGTATATAGAGAAGATTGTCTACAACCAGGAAACAAGGACCCACTTATATATTTTACAGCAACATTGATAAATTAGGAATCAAAAAAGAATCAGAATAGCTCAGAACGCACTTGATTTGAGCGGCAACTCTATCTGGGTTGCTAGGCCAGCTTCTAACACATCTTGGACCAAAAAATCGCCAGCTCCAGTTTCCTTTCCATGTAAAGCGACAACAATTCCTGTCAATTGTATCATGTCAATGCAACATCAACACACGTGAATATTTTCTAGTCCAACAGATTGAATTTCCCAAAAAAAGACAGCTTAAGTTTTAAAATTTGATAAACTAGTTACCCACAGAATTCCAGTCTCCCTCAACCCTCCTTTCCCACAAAAAGTTAAGAAAATAAATAAATCTGAAAATAGCAGTATGGCGTTTCATTAAGACAGATTATAATAACAGTATGGCATTGACTATCCATTAAGACCCATGTTTCCATCACAACTCAGTCAATTGCATTTTGGACAGTTGAAAATAAAATTTCACAGAGAGAGACAGGGCAACACTTCAACAAACATCCCATTCTGTTCAATAGGTAAAAGTATTTAGAAGTGAAGAATGACAGACAGCTTCATAACTTAATCAGATTTTCAGAAACCCCCAAATATAAGTGAACCCACCCCAAATACTCAATCCAATACCATACAAAACGGTCTGGTCCTTTCCAACATTTCAAGACATAAGTTACAATGACAATGTTTCGCATATTCCATACATCATTCAGACAAACTGCTGCACAGACCTGTTACATATACCGAAGGCAAAAGCATAGTTCCACCAAGTTTTACCCTTCCACTCTCATCTTCCAGAATCAAATGATCATCTGGGTGCATAAAATTATGCAGCTTAACAAGCGGAACCGCAGATCTCTGCAAATTTCAAAATCAAAGCTCTCAATAATTAAAATCTATCAACAGTGAAAGAAACCGATTGTAACAAAATCCATCCGTTAATAATCATGATACCGTCTTCGAGTACTCATCAAGAATCGAAGGTTTGAGTTTCATATGCTTGTACAATGTCCCAACAATTATGCATTCCTTGCCTCTTTCCAGTCCCAAAACCGTACAAACTGGACAAAGACAAATGTTCATTAATACCAAATTCCTACCTTAACCAAAACTCTAACAAACTTTTCCAATTTAATAACTTCAAAATATCAAATACTCCAAAATAATAAATTAGCCAAACTAACCACAAAACACAGCCTCACTATGCATAACCCTAATAACCTTTATATACTCGAAGAGATAAGTACCAGGCAAATGGGGCTTCCAAGTGGGGACGAGAGAATAGAGTAGAGTTCTCATCAAGTGTAGACGGGTGAAGTAGATTTGGCTGTACTGTTGACCACCGTATGTCTCTTTTCGTATTTCGAAGGTCTCGTCCTGCAGGTAATGAGCATTGATGTTGTTAATTGAGAGGAATAATTAAATGAGTGAAGAATGATGAAGGCGAAGAAGTGAACCAGGGAGAGATAGGTGGATTGCTTTCTCTCAAGAAGAGTCTTCTCTCTCTCGATTTCCATGGCGGGAAAATTTCACAAAGAGACTGGCTCGCAGATTTTCCTTTCCTTGTTTGCTTCGCTACCGGCTAGTCTGCTTTCTGTGTAACCTAAAGAGTAAATTGCACAATTTCCCCCACGTTAGATTTAATTGCAGATTCAGACAATTTTGTGAACATTACCACAAACCATCCCCGTCTTTATTGTATGACCGTTGGAAGATAAGGTGAGTGAGGGAGGTTCAATGGTCGAGTTTCCTTTAATTGTAAGAATTTATTATTGATTATTTATATAATACTTCGTTAAATAAGTATTTAATCATAGATGGAGTAGAGTTCATAAGCTACATTCATCATTTCATCTACACCAATAACTTTTAAGAATGAAGTGAATTAAAAAATAATAAATGATAAATAATAATAAAATTTAAAAAAAAATAAAAACTAGAAAAAAGAAAATGTTTCTAGATCTCATTCATGAAGATGTGGAAATCTGTATCTCTAATGGAGCTTTTTATTTGAGAAGTAGGTAACTGAGATGGAGTTACTCCAATTGTAAGTGACGTCATTGTTTCGTCTAACATAGTATCGTTTCCATCTCAAATGGAGCAATTTGCTCTATTGGCACCCTTCATGATAATTTTAGCTTTGCATTTATAGGAAATCCTCAATAATTGACATCCAAAAACATGTGTCCAAATTAATTTCCAATTATGGGTGCCAGTATCTAACGCTTCAATGATGACCCTACCACCTTGTATCAACTAGTTTAGCTTTCTTAAATAAACAAATCGAATGAAAATTTCACATTCTAGCAATCAAAATAACCTTCCTAACCTTGATGTTAATTGGGTTGCCTTTAGAAAGGGAAGTCCATCTACCCGAAGGGCACCCATGATGGCAAATCCTCCTCATAGGATAAAAAGTGGACAATTTTAAATGAGTCCTCAAAATGGAATGACTCAAACAACATGTGGGACTCTTATCAAATGAGTTTTCCAAGATGATATTATCCTTTCAATAATAAGATGCTCAACCTTACCATTTAGGATGAGTAGAGGAATGAGTTCAAAATGCTCGATGATGGTTGGAGAGAATTCAAAGCACAAAGTGAGAAAGCATACTCAAGAACCTCACAAAGGTCTAAACACTTTGCAGTATGAATAGGTGGAAGTATAAGACTCTAAAAGCTCAAACGATGAAACCATTAACAAGTTATAGTTAGAAGAAAAGATAAAGAAACTCAAAGAACAAAAGCTAAATTTACAAAAAGCCACTTGAGAGAAGGCTATCATGGCTCTAATGGAAGTTTAGTTGCATTCACTATAGATATTCTTCACACTTTACTTCCTTCCAAGTTCAAAATGTCATAGATGGAAACATATAATGGAATCATAATTTTAAAAAGCTCAAAGCGTATTGAGGCGCAAAAGGTTGTGAAGCCTGAGGCACGAGTTGTAAGGTATGCCTTTACGAAGCGAGACGCACCTTTTATAAAATAAAACTTATTATAAAACCATAAAATTAGTTTATATATATATATATATATGAATATAAAGTTGTAGAAATTTGTATTCATTTTTCAAATTTGAGGGTTTGATTAGATATTTTATCATAACTTAAAAAACTATTTACAATTTTTCATATATATATATATATATATATATAAGTTTTAACAGCCCAAATTTTAGGTTAGTCACACACTCTCGTTTCTTTCACACCCTCTCCCTTCCTTCACCGGTTCACGCTCTCCCTTCATTGTAATTTTTTTTTTCATCTTTCTCTCTTTCCTCATCTTTGCCGTTCTTTCTCCTTACCACATTTCTCATATAGCCAAGCAACCGTCACCTGAAACATCGGTTTCAATGGCTGGAATCCAGCGTGAGAAGAGGAGAGTGAAACGACAAAAAGAAGGCTAGTTTCAGGGTTGTTTGGCTAGTTTTGATGACCGAAAGGCTGGTTTCAGGGCTGTCTTGTTGGTTCTGATGGCTGTTTGTTTGATTCTAGGGTTGTTTGGCTGGTTTCGGCGACCGAAATGACTAGGGTTGCATAAGGTGCTCCTCTTGCATCTACGACTCGACTAATGAGGTCCTCGCCTTATCGACACCTCACTAAAGTTGTTGCAACTCATCGCTAGTGAGGTGCAGACACGACGCCTCGCGTCTGGGCACGCTTTTTTAAAAACTCTAAATGGAATGATGACCCAATCAATATCTCGAGGCTTTCAAATTGTAAATGACAAGTTTTTGGTAAATTGTCTACACTCTATTGGGTTTGTTTTATTTGTAGTTAGATGGATTTTTTGTTAGAAATCACATTCCTCTATTATCAAGTTATTTCTGCCAAGCATAAATGTTGACTAGACTTCCAATATAAAATTAGAGCAATGCTAAATATACTCTCTCAAAACAGTTTTTTTTTTTTTTTAAACACTCTCCATTTAAATTAAAACATATGTACAAATTGTATTTTTTGAACATTAAATTGATCATAAATTTCACTTTTTGGATATAAAACTTATATCATATAAATACAACTTATACTTGTGTACAATAGTGAAAAGAAAGTGTAATAAGAGAACGTGTTGAGAGAGTAAATAATGAATTCTCAATCAACAGATATTTTATCAAGTATTTTAATAATTTTATAAAATTTTGAAAAGGAAACATATATAACAATTTTTGAATTTATTGAATAAAAACGTACTCCTCCATCTGTGCCATTTTGTTTCCTTTTTTAATCATCATTTACATTAATTTTAATTAAATTATAGAGGAGATCACATCACTCCATCCCATGAGATTTCGTCCTATCATTTTATGGAGGGATTTGATTATCTCAACCAGCATTTTTTTTTTTAATTTAATTATTATTTAAATAAAAAATGCTTTTATAAGTTTTATTTTATTTTATAAGTGAAAATGATGATTTTATCTATGGACTGTTAAAATTTAACGGATGAACAACTGACAATAGGCTTTATGTGACAATTTAATTGTAATTGAACCCTTGTACTTTTAGGCCCCGTTTGTTTGCTGAGATTGGACTGAGATTGAATTAAATTTTATCCAATCTCACGTTTGATGCAGACAAATGAGTCTGGAGAAAGTTATCTCACCATAATTTTATCCCACTACAGTGGGATAAATCCATCCCATTGAAATGATGGGTTAACTTTCTCCCATCGGATCTCTCATCTCTCACCGACCTCAACGCGTCCTTCGACGATATCACTCCACCACATCAACGTCCAATTGAACAATAACAATGGCGACGTATCGCAGCCAAGTTCGACGAGATCGTGTTGGAAACGGTGCTGCAAACGGCGTCGCAAGTAGCTCTGCAAACAGCGTCGCTCGACGTCGATGTCAGAGACAAGCGAAGATGACAGTGGAGAGTGAGAGGTTTGACTTCGCGACGGAGGTGAGAAACGGTGGAGGGATGAGAGAGTGGGATTTGATGCAGAACCGTGTGCAGCAGAGGTGAGAAGCGGTGAAGGGATGATGGAGGGGGGCTCGATGCAGAGGACAGAGGGATGAGAGAGATGGCGATCGCCGGTTTTCTGTTGTTGTAGCTTTGAGAAGAATCTGTAAATGGTGGAAAATAGGCTTAAATTAATAAAAGTTTTGCACAATTTCTAAAAAAACCCTGAAATTTTTTTTTTAAAATCCAAGTTTATACCCACTATTTTTAATCCTATCATACTTTCACCAAACATGAGATAACATCTAATCCAACCCATTTCATCCAATTTAATCCAATCCCATATAAATTATCCAATCCTATCCCGCGTACCAAACGAAGCCTTATATTCTTAATTGGGACAGACAGCTAAAGTGCAGCCACGGGGGCTATGCCTATGAGTCGTCTTCACAGACACCTTTATCTCCTCTCGGGTCCAACATTATGGAGATTTTAAGAAGGTACATTTGTATACTTGCCCAAAAAAGCTAGGGGACACCAAAGATTGCATGCCAAAATTTAAATTTACTTAAGGTGACAATGAGACAAGCTTTTCTCAAAAAAGGAAAAAAAACAATGAAATAAGCTTTTGAAGATTACCCATTCAATAATTTATAAACTTTTTATTTTTAAAAACTTCAAGAAGTTTTATTTAATAAATATAAATAAATAATTTTTAAAGTATTTTGATAATAATTAATAAATACTTTTGATATAATAAAGGAATAAATATATTTTCGTTTTGTTTTAAACATATCTCGTGGGGTGATGTGTAAGTGTAACTCGTTGTTGTTAATAATTAATAGAATTTTTATTAAAAAAATCCATAATTTAAAAAAAAAAAAAATTCAACACTAGGAGGGGAAGAGTATAGGACTAATAAACAGTTCACGCAAACAGCCTCCTGCCTCTCTCTCTCTCTCTCTCTCTCTCTCTCTCTCTCATCAATGGCTTCTCTACACTGCTCACTGCCTGCAACTTCTACAATTCGTTCCACCTTCTCTTCTTCCTCCTCCTCCTCCTCCTCCATCAATATTACTTCGTTTGTCACTCGAAGAAGGTCACCGGAGCTTGACCGTATAACTCGCCGGCAACTGCGTTGTCGATGCATGGTACAGCAAGCCGTACAAGGCGCTCCCGCCACCTACGCTAAGGCGATGGAACGGCTCTCCGCCAAAGAGTCGCTACTTCTTGCCGTGAGTCTTCCTCTGCATTTCTAATGACTTCTCACACAATCTAATTGAATTTTTTGAAAATCAAGCTGAAACTTATTTAGTGATGGATTCGATTGTGTTGATTATAGTTGAAAGATGCTGGTGGATTTGAGGCCTTAGTTACTGGAAAGACGTCTGATATACAGCGTATTGATGTGAATGAGAGGATAACTGGTCTTGAGCGCCTCAATCCCACGCCGAGGCCCACAACGTAGGTGGCTTTAACCAAATGGAATCGATTTTGTATGCTTTTGCTTCTTGAATGAGACGTTTATTTGGTCTTATTATAGCTTTCAGGTCTCCTTTTCTTGAAGGTCGATGGAATTTTGAGTGGTTTGGATCTGGTAGCCCGGGATTGTTCGCTGCTAGGTTTATATTTGAGTGAGTTCTTTATCATCTTGTCTTATAACTTGTTTGTTTGTCAATATGAATGTGGATGCTTGCTGTGGGATTGCATTGATGTTTAGAGTGTTAGTGGTTGACTCGTAGCTGGTCTTGTTGAAGCGTTGGCTGTGGTTTTTGCAGGAGATTTCCATCAACATTGGCGAATTTGTCGGGATTGGAAGTGGTGATTAAGGACCAAAAGGCGAATATTACAGCAAACTTGAAACTGCTGAACTCGGTAATTTATTTATTTATTATATGGTTGTATTGTGAATGACTATGCAAATGTATTTTGCAATAAAAATATCTGTTGGATATGCGTGTGTGAGACAGTGAGAGTATGACGTAAATACTATACTATGGAAGAATAAATGAGTGAATTTGACTTATAGATAAGGAGTTGGCCTATGCCAATTGGTTTAAGCTTTTGGGTTCAATTCTGTATCCAACTCATGTATAAGGGTCTTGATGCAATGACTTGCCAACTACTTGCACCACTAACAAGTGGAGTCAGAGCCACATGAGTGGGGGATAGTTCGATATGCTGGTTGAAGGCTGGACTTATGTACAAGGAGTTGGCTCATCAGCGTGGTATTGTCCACTTAAGTTGCTGGTCACATCACGTGTGCAAGATCCTGTAAAAATTAATGTTGATCAGTGAGTCAGCTGTCCCATTTTGTATTGTTTATTTCAACTATCATAGATTTTGGGCATCTTCAATTATACTGTGCAGTAAAGATTGTAGTGTTAAGCATGCTTGCTGTTATATTACAACTTTTTGTTTCCAATCTTGTTTCAATACAAGACATTTGCATGATAGCATGTTGGTTTTTGTTTTCTGATTATGAGGTATTTTCTGTTGAAATGCAGATAGAAAGCAAATTTAGTGTCTCCACACAGCTGTCTGTTGAGGGCCCAGCAAGAATGAAAGAAGAATATGTCGAAGCCATACTTGAATCACCAACTGTTATTGAAGAAACAGTACCAGAGCAGCTAAAAGGTGCATTTAGTCAAGCAGTTAATACAGTGCAGCAGCTTCCTGTTCCTATTAAGGATGCAGTGGCCGGTGGGCTGAGATTTCCACTTAGTAAGCATTTTGTTATCTTTCATTTTCTTTTTCCTATCGTTATTAAGTGAATCAGCTGTCTATCAATCCTTTGGATAATTTTTTCCAGAGGAATGGTATACAGTTTGTTGTTTTTGGAGATGGAATTAGTTTTATTAAAGTGCTTAAATACTATTCTTTCCTTTCCTAATAGTTTAAACTTTTGCATCTAACGGTCAAGGTTTTAAAATGTGAAAGGTGAAGTGAGGCAGCAGCCTCAACTGTCTCAGTTCGAAATGACAATTTTTTTTTTTTTTTAAAAGCCTAACATGGAAAATAATCCATAACATTGAAAAAATAGTGATAAGCAATGTTTTGATGGAGAAGAACCTTGAATGGAGGATGATGAACCTTGAGTAAAGGAGGAGATGTGTTGAGTGATGAAGAGGATTTTAGTGAAGGAGATTTCTAGGGTTAACTGATATTTTAGTGGAGAAGAACCTTGAATGTTTCTGAGATTTCAAACATTAAAATCCATAAACAAAACAAGTTACAGCTAAACTCTCTTCAATTGGCACCTCCAAATCATGCCAGCTGGAAAACAAACATTAATAACCATAAAAATCCCAAGAGGCAAAAACCACCCAATTTTTCTCCATTAAACACAATCTGTACCACCCCCCCTGAAAATCCTCTAGTTGTCGACAACAAACTCCGCAACCAATATCTATTCACCTCCCTCTCTCTCTCACATAAATCAGTCAATGAAATCAACCAACCTTAGCAGTTTTTTTTACTACAACAAAATTTTAAAAATATCTCTACATGTAATCGTGCAACAATAACAACAACAACCTCAGTTGTTATTATGACCCAATTCATCCCCTCTATCCCCTCTAAACTAGTTCAGAGTTTAAAAATTTTATCAGTTTTTGGGCTGAGACAGCGTGGTGACCACCTCAGCCTACCTTGCCTCAAGGCGGCTGCCTCAAGCAGGTAAGGCGGACCCCAAGCTGGACCAGGATGAGGCGACCGCCTTGAGGTGCCTTCGGCCCTGAGGCGGCTGAGGCACTGCCTCAAAAGGCCTTTTAAAACTAAGCTAAGTTGCTAATGGTTACTAACATTGTATCAAACCCATGTTTTACAAGGAATGCCTAAGTTTTGAGTCACTTTATGTGTTTATTTTTATATGTTATTTGAATTTGTTATGTATGTCAGTATGTGTTTGGACTTAAGTCATATGGCAGATCCTGCTGGTCTTGCAAGTGAGGTTGTGCATTATTGTTTAAATACTATAGTTGGGCGTCTTTCCTAATTGTTTAAGTTTTTGGATCTAGTGATTACTCACACTTTCTTGATTAAAATAATTACACTGCAATAAAATCTGGTTCAACTTGTGTTTTGAAAAAGAGAATGCTTGTTGTGTTATAGTATGTTGATCATTCGTTTTGATGGATGCTAGATTATATCTCTGCATCCGTTGATGCTTCCTTCTGTAAATTCTGGTTCCAATTTGACATTTGCAGTCTCATCTGGACTACTTTATTACATTATGTAGAATCTGGTTGTGGAAACATAGTAATAGCCCTTCTTTGGGATTTAATCTGGACTTTAATTAATTTTCTGATTGCTCTTTTAAGGTTTCTGAAAAGTTATTCTTCATCTGCCTGTGGTCTTTTCTCAAGAAAGTTATTATCCTCAACAATTTTGTTATTGTTATTAGACATTTTTACCTGCCCTCTGTTATGACTGATTTCCATCGACAGTATAGCAGTTAAAAAAGGCAATTTGAAGATCAAATTGCTCTGAAATGTTATTTTTGTTGTTCAGTGTCTTCAAGATGGTTCCAGATTGTTCTTAATAACAGTTCCTAAGCATAGGGTGTTATTAGTTAGATGATTATTTAGAAGTTAGGGAAATTTTGAAGTACAGGGGGGGTTTGATGTTGGGGGATATAGTGGTGGAGATGTGGGTTGTCAGATACTGTAATTTTCAAGTCTGCTCAGCTTGGAGTATTAATCCTACATTCATTTGAATTAAGCATCTACCATGATTTTGAATACTTGCTTCCCTCTTGGGAATTGTTGTTTTCTTGCGCAATAATTCTGGTGTATTGAGTGATTTGTTGATACAATTTCTTAAAGCTCAAGATTGGAATCTATAAATCACCATTGGTTTGTTTGATTTTTGTTTCCAATAAAGAAGAAATCAGAATATTTGTTCATTGAGATTTAAGCATATCAAAATTTGAGAACTGCTGACATGCATTCACCTTTATGTATCCACATGATTGTCTGTGGTCATTGTACTACTAGCTTTTCTCATGAAAGAAGCAAACTTCCAGGTTTTACTTTT
Organism: Nephelium lappaceum; assembly: GCA_021234005.1. NCBI lineage: Eukaryota > Viridiplantae > Streptophyta > Magnoliopsida > Sapindales > Sapindaceae > Nephelium > Nephelium lappaceum. Next base: position 9,381,263 of record CM038011.1, read on the forward strand.
CTCTTTTTTCTTGTGTAAGGTTTACTTTCCTATCCTCTGATATATAAATGTACAAATTACTGGGTTCAAACACTCACACCGTCATTAATGAGATGCTTCACTCGGGCTGTCTATCATTAAAAAAATAGAATATGGATGTTGTGTATTTCGTATGGTATGGCCTATAAGACATAATTTCATTTCACCTTCATCTATATAAAATATATACATACGGTAGGTGAGAGATGTACATCCAGGATCTGTGTAAAGAGCACACTGTTGCTTTTTACATAGATCTCAAGTATGAATTCATCTTGACATTGGCTGCCTCTCTTTGCAATTGATAAGGCCTGAACATGGCATAGGAAGGGTTCAAGCACCTTCACTACATACTCTATGCATATCTTCTTCATTGTGAATGTGAATGTCGTAATAACCTCTGGCTAGGGTTGCCATTTGCAAAGCACCTTCCTGGTTCCGTAAACTCCGGAGATTCAATTTCAGTTAGGTCATACATGACCTTCAGGGATTGGGAAACCCTTTCTGAGAAGTGAGCGGCCTATCAGGCCATGACTCCTTGCAGTTTCCTCATTTGAGATAAAAAATGTTATAGCCGAAATTTACTGAAGTAAACAATGAAGTTTCTATATGACATACTGTTATACTCTTGTAGCATGTATGTCTTTCTCTATGTTTATTAAGCTCTGATTTATGGATGCATTCTGATTTTTTTATTATTTGCTTCTTTAGGTGGAACTTTCCAGAGACTCTTCATGATTTCTTATCTTGATGAAGAGATACTTGTAAGTTGTCACTGTTATTTGTGATGGTTAAAGAGTATGTTTATGTGCTTAAAAATTATGAATCTCTTGCATGATAATAATGAAGAAGCCATTGATTTTCTGTCACATCTATCAATATTGGAAGGTTTTTATTAGACCTAGTAGCAGTAGGTGCTCATGCGATGTTGATTTAGATATGTTTCGGTATAACCCTTATAAAATAAGGATGCTAATAGGAATGAGCAATCTGTGTGCACTAAGACTGCCTATTTGATCACTGGTAATTCATATCACATGCCGAATCTTTTGTCGGTTTTGACACAGATAATTAGGGATGCTGCTGGAATACCTGAAGTTCTTACAAGGTTGGATGCACCTACATCTCCCATTGCAGATTCTCTCACTGAGTATGAGAGCTAGGGATCCTCTTATGTACATGGAAATGCTCTTTTTTTTTTTTTTTTTTTTTTTCTTTCAAATTAAACTACAGTGCTTAGTTGAGTTTCTGATTTCACTACTTTCAGATGCATTTCCATGCTCTTTGACATTTATTTTATCGTATATTTTCATGTTTCTGTGTATCATTTGGTCGTTGAGTTTCATGACCAAAGAATTGGTAAAACTTTCATCCTCCGGGATCATAGTGAAATTGAATGAAGTTAACTTATTATTGATGTCAGCAAGTACTGGACGGGTGGTTTCGCGGTCAGTCTCCAGGCATGCATATTCAAGCAGCGTGTGGTTGTGATTTGACCATCCAGTTCACACCTGATTTGGAATTTGAATTGTTTACACCCACCCTTTGCATTGTCATTAGGCAAAATTTTCTTGTCAGAAGTCAAGACATCAACATAAAGAAAAGATTATTTTAATTAGAGGTAACATTTAAGTGTGGATTTTGATTGGAAGTTGGTTGAAATGTGAAAATATGACTGAATTGTAGCAATGCCGGTGCTGCTGTCATGCTAATTAAATCTGACCACGTCTCAAAGGCTTGTCCTTACTCTTAGTCCTTTCATCGTCCTAAAAGGCGGATTGCTCTGTTGTTAACAGTCATTTTTCGTATTTGGTTTATTGGAAAGGGTGTTGTTCAAGCCACGAATCATTTTTTTTTATCAAGTATATTCATATCTTTAATGTAAATAATCTGTTACAGGGCAAACTTGTTGACGGATACATTCATTTTCATACATTATTTAAGAAGCTAAAGAGATGAGAAAAGGGTAGTTCAATATTGACGGAAATGGACTTTCTTAGCTTTTTGTTGGGATGTGATTAAGAAGTTGGTCTAGCCCTTAAAAAAATATTATAGACTCTGCGTTAACTTAGATGTTGACATTCTCGAAGATTCCTCTTATTTATTTCTGTGGGGTTCCTATTGCTGGCTGTCTGCGGAATAGGGTTCCACTGAAACTCCAATCATTTAGATGCCTGGAGGGTTATTTAATTTATGTCCTTTTTTATTGGTCGGTTTGTGGTACCAAAATTATAATCAAGATAGACATAAATTGCGCGACTTCTGCTCCTTTGACTTCATTACCTTCTTTTGTCAGGAAAATCATAATAATAATGAAAACTGCACCTTGAATCTTAATTGTTCCTTCAAAATTTCCCCCGAGTGGAGAAATGTAGATGTTTGATAAAATTCGATTCATTCTCGTGATAATCAATTCAATCCTATTAACATTATCTAGTGTGGTATCTCGCACGAAGAAAATAGTGCTCTGGATTTTTGGTCAGTAGTCAACCGAACATCTCATTCAAACCATTCTCTAAGGAAAGAACATGGGTGAAAATGGAGCTGATGATCAGGGCGTCCTCACACAAAAATTATCATACTACACTCTATTGTGTAGTGACAAGAGTGTGACACCTTTAACCCCCTTATTTATTTATATTTACATACGAATTTGATTAAACCAATTTAAAAATTTGAGTTATTAAAATGATTTTATTGTTCATTCATTAATTCTAATTTAATCTAATAATTAAGAAAATGGATGAATTCAAGAAAGATAACAATGATTTGAGTGAACATTTACGGAAAAATGTTAAGGTCACTTTTTTAAATTAAATTTTTAAGTTAATATAGTATGACTTTTGACATATATATGTATATTTATTTATTTGTAATCCAAAAATCCAAACAATAATTCAAAATCCTCATGAACCCACTTGGCGAATTCAAACATGAAACTGGAGCCTCCAATTGAATCCTACAATATTTGGAAATACGAAATTATAACCTTTAGATCCTATGGAAACAAACAACAAGTTTAACCATTCTAACATGTATATATATACATATATATATATATATATATATATATATATTATAGAATGGTTAAACTCTATGCGCTTATTGACAGTCAAGAAATGCTACCAATATTCGTATCCCATTACAATTTTTATCAGCATGAATAAAAGTTATATAGTTGATGAAGATATTATAATTTCATTTATGAGAATTTTGTGAAACAGTTTATCATATAAAAATGTTGAACAACTCAAGTTTTAATGCTATGTAGAAGAATTTACAACATGATAGAAGCCTTAATCATAACTCATACAAAAATACTATCACATGTATATTTATGTTTCTTTTTTCTTTTACCTTTTTTTTTTCCTTACAGATATTAATCTAACAATAGTGAAATCACTGAAAAAAATATATTTATTTATTTATCTATTAAACGGAGATTTTTATATGTTTCTGTTCCATGGAATTCTGCTTTTGATTAAAACCAAATGTATCTATTAGTGGGGAGTGATAGTTATATTGATAGATTTTGGTAGCAGAAAGGTTGGTTGAAGTTCATCCATCATTGAACTTCAATTTTCTAATGGGAATTTGAAATCTATCACCTTTAGGCGGTTTCTACTTAACATCCTCCAAGATATTTATATTACAATTTGCAAATAAAGTTTACCAAAAATGTTGACTTTAGGTTGGTGGGCTTCAAGTCAATTTTTATATATGTTAAACCCTAGCCTTATCGCTAAACTTAGTTTTCTTAATTAAAAATACTAGAAGCAATATATAAAAAGAAAAATACCTCTTAATTCATTTCTGTGCTTTGCTTCTAGGTTTCTATATTTAATTTAATTTTCTGTCACTATCAAATATGTCATTCCAACCATGATTTCTCTGTGTCCAGCAAATAAAGAAAAGGGAGAAATTTTTAACTTGGCCCTCAAATTAATGGTAAATTAAAAAATAATCACTTGTTCGTTTTACTTCTTCTAGTTAGTATGTAATTTGGACAAAAATGACATCAAGTTTCAGTAACCCATACCATTTTAACTTGTAACTTTTATTTATTTATTTTTTGAAAAGTTAACTCGTAACTTTGAGTTAACTTTTCAATTCTAAAGAAGACGGGTGAAAAATGAAGAGAAAGAAGCCAAACAATAGAGAGAGCAACATAAAACTAGAGAGAGAAATCAATTATTAACTCTATAAAATTTGATTTTTTTTTTTTTTTAAAACTTACAATCGGAACTTTGATTGATAATATATACTGAACATGTTGGATCTACGTGTTTCATCAATTGATCGGCTTGATTTGATTTCAGATTTTTAAATAATATTACATGCCGACTTTCATATGTTTATATGTAAACACGTGTTCCTAATATAGAAATATAAGTTCTCGTCGTGTAAACATTTATTTTTCAATAATGCTGGATATCTCATATTTTAGACTCCAACTTGATCTAACTCATAACATGGCAATTGGTAAATAGATGCATTTTTCAAGTAAAATAAATAATTCTTATTAAGTATTCAATCGTCATTTGATACATAATTACTTGAAATCCAATTAATTAAGATATAAAGGTAGAATGTGTAGCATTATGCTTTATTTTAGTACATAAATAATCATTTTTAGTGCATAAACATTTATTCTTAACATAATTTTAAACACTTTCAAAGGACTTTAATGGAGTAAATAAACATTGTCCATACTATGTAGATGGAATCGTCTCAATGAGAAGAATAGAGAATAAAAAGGAGATAAGCTAAAAAAAGAGATGTATCAATTGATGAAATATTATTCATTCATCAATTGATAAATCATTACTTGAAATTCAATTAAGATATAAAGGTAGAATGCGTAATATTACGTTTTATCTTTTAGTACACAAATAATCATTTTTAGTGCATAAACATTTGTTCTTAAAATGATTTTAAATACTTTCAGAGGACTTTTATTGGGGTAAATAAACATTTTCCATGATACATAGATGGAATCGTCTTGATGAAAAGAAAGGATTTGTAGGGAAAAGAGAATAAGAAAGAGATAAGCTGTAGAAACCAATGATGAAGACAATAAAGAGGAGAGAGAAAAAGTTTTAAGAGATAAAAAGTTAAAAAGTATTAGGTGGTAACTCAGTCAATATACATATTACTTAGGACATTTTCATCAATCAATGGCAAAAATTAACAAAAAAAGAAAAAAAAAAAGAAAGATTCGGCGGTGGTCTGCTCTGAATATATTAATTATTACTCATTCAAGGGCCAATGCAGAAAATATCCAATAAAGGGAGACGAGCAAACGCGTCTGTTTCCTTGGAAATGTTATTGCTCATCAGCCTCCGGAGATCGAATTGATAAAGATCCGGTGGACCCATTTGTAATTAAACTAAGTGTTTGATACAGCAAATATTGATATATTTCATGTAGGACCGAAAAAAAGGGAGAAACCGGATCAACCCGCCAGTATTTTGTATGGTTAGATAATCAGGCCATGGCTTACTAAGCCTAACACACAGAATCATTCATGATTGAACTAATAATATGTTTATAAACCATAGCTTGTCTTGGCTGAGAAATCTACATGTAGGAGCATTTTATCTGTGCAAACATTGATAAACACCAAACTTCTCTCATTGCATGCTGAAAATGGTTGAATTGGGGCTCTAATTAGTGTTTGAGATTATTGTTGTTCATAAATAATTAAGCCCACTTGCCGGAATTTGTTGTAATGGTGGACAAAAGGAGGAGGAATTTCACAAAAGTGGTTAATCTTGGAAGGAGAAATATATATACACATGTGTAAGAAATTTGTGAGCCAATCAACTGCATGTTTGCCTTAGCCCCTATGTTATCAGGCAACGACTTGCCATGACGAATGTATATAATTATATATTATTTTGTATGTATTGTAAGTCTTGCAAGAAAAGTAATGCATTTATTAAATCATCATAAACAGTATAGTTTTGCACGTTCATGTTTGGTATGCCAAATCACAATATTCTTTCTATGAAGAAAGAAGAGAGAAAGAGACTCATATAGATCAGACAAGAGCCACTGCCACATCCAAGATAAAGAGACAAATCGATCCATCTAAAATTGAACTGAATTAAATTTATTAAAAATAAAATAATTTAAATTGCTTCTGTTACATCCAAATGGAGCTTGGAGAAGTGAGCGATAGATAGCAATTTTGCTCTGCAGAAAATATAGAATCTTGAAAGTGTGAAGTTATCCCTTGTATTTACACCAGAAAAAGATTAAAATTTGATAGATGGAGAATTAGAGAGAGAAACCAAACATATAAACGATTTAGCTAGACCATCGAAAATCAAACAAAATTATATTTTTAAGGTTAATCCTCAAACATTCATACAATTAAAGAAGAAGAAGAAGAAAAAACCTAATATTCGATTAGGCAAGTTGAGTTTCTTCAAAAGCATGCATGTGAGAAGCATCCATAGGAAGTAAAGGAAATTCACCAAGCTCTTGAATGAATCCATCAAAATCAGCAAACCCGTTTAAGAAACCACCCGAATTGGCTCCATTCCACATCTCTTCTTCCTCTTTAACCCTCTCTCTGCAGCTCTGATCCAACCCAAGAAACCCACTTCTCAGCTGCTCAACTTTCTTGGCCACAACTGGCTTCTCTTGCACCGAAATGTTTCTTGGCTCTTCTCTTTTGGGAATTCTTGGCCTCTTCTTGCAACCCTTTTGATCTTGATGAGTTGGTTTGCCTGTCAGTCTTTGCACCAGTTCTCTAAAGTTGGCTACATCAGTCTTGATGATCTCTGGTGCAAATATGTGAATTATTCGAATCTTAGGCTTGTCTTTGGTTATAGTTTGTGAATTCTTGTGCATGGGTAGTGGTGATGGTGGTGGTTTTGAAATGGGCATGTAAGCTTGTTTTTTGAGGATATCCTCCATGGAACAAGAGGTGTTGTTTTTCAGATTTTGAGAGAGAGAGAGAGAGAGAGAGAGAGAGAGTTGGTGTGATTGTTTGGAGAAAAGAAGACTAGTGGGGTATTTAAATTGGAGAAGAAAATGATAGAAAATTGAGATAGTTGTTTAATAATGGAAGGACAAAGAAGAAAATTTAAATAATAAAACAAGCTGTCTGTTGAGAACAAAGATTAAAATGAATCCTTGTCTGACAAATAGGTGGGGAGACTCAATAAAGTAATACGACTCAGTAATCCTCAATTCCCAAATTGGATTAGCTTATAATTATATATCTATTATTTGTTTTTGTACAATTTGATCAGAGTGGACAAATGGGGGAGATGATTTGCACAGAATGTTAATTATTAATTTCTTCACCAACTCGAAATGTCAAGATGAGCCCTATTTTTCTAATTGAACTTATAAAAATGACTTTGGGGTCACTATTGCAATGGCTAGTTGCTTACACCTCTCTAAAATCAATGATTTAAATTAGTGCACTTCTAATAATTTTTATTAGATTATATATATGTAAGTCTTTTGTTTTTTTGATTTGAGATTCTCACCCATGATGAAAAAGAGTAAATAAACAAAATACTAGCAAATAATGGGGTTTGAGGCTATAGTACAAATACAAAATATTAATCGAGTTGATGGTTTTCTTTAATTACAATCACTCGAGCACCAAATCACGCAGGTGTGCAGACATGACAAAAGGGTGCTTTTGTCATTTGAACAAACTTCTTATTTTCTGTTTTTGCTAGATACGTGCTTTCACTCTTTATCTACTTATTTTGTGATGGGCGAATTCGCGTAGTTGGAATTAAACCAATAGTGTCATGGCTCGTATTGACCATAGCTCTACCCTCTTTTGCAATTTTGCATTTCTGACCTAACAGGAGAATCAATAATATATTTTCAAAATGTTTATTTTCTTTGTACTTAAATTATATTTGTATGTTACCTGTATAGAAGTCTAAACTAACAACTTGATTTATAGTTGAATTTGTGTAGATTGATCTCTATTTTGGCTAGAAATTAACACAATCAAGACAATAACTCACTGGATTTGAAAATACAAAAGAAAAAGGACTATAACTCTCTGTAATTAAATTATTTGTATCTTGGAAAGTGGTTAACATACATGTACATATTGCTTCTCAAAAGTACATATCACATGTATTTTCAACTAAGTTTATGAATTTCAATGCTTAGTAATTTGTTTTCATTTTTATACTGTCCAATAAACACTAAATTAATTGCATAATTTAGTTTTTGTTATTAGTTTTTTAAAATCCCATTCCAGTTTCTGACTCCTTGCCTTCTAATAGAGATTAGAGTTTCCTTTTTCCCTTAAAATTTTCACCTTTGCAAGTTTTGCTTGTATTATTAAGACAGCTTGTCCTCCTCTCTTTAGTTACAATCATTCATTCATATATATAATGATTTTGTCATCAGTGTCTCTTAACTTTAAAAAGTTAGTATGAACCAATCAAATTCATTCATTGTATTTAAATTAAATAGGAGAGGAAATTTACTTTAGGAAGGAGATTGTAATAGATGAATTTGATTTATTCGTCCTAACTTTTTAAAATTATGAGATACTGAACATAAAAGTTTTATGTGTATGTAATGTGACACATGTAATATTGCTATTGGATGATAGTGAAGGGCATTTAAGTAAACTCATTTCATGTGTCATTGTAATTCTAATTTTTTAAGTAAAAACTAGTTATTTAATGTATTGTATAAATACTTAAAGGTAAAATCGTCAATCTACCATTTCTGTTAAGTTTGATGGTATAAAAAATCAATCAAAGAGACAAAATTGATGAATTTTTTAAAACTTTAGAGATGACAGGTCTATGGATTAATTCTTGTTTAAAATAAAAATGATGATTTTTCAAACATACTGATGAAATTAAAAATTTTCTAATAAGAAAAGAGTTCATAAAAAAATAAATTTTTGCAATTTTATCTTTAGCAAAGTTTAATAAGTTTCACATCAAAATTTTCCGCAAATAAGGTTCAATCACTAAAGGGAAAAATAAGGTTCGCTAAAGTCCCACAAATGACTACATAAAAAGCTGCACTAAAATGAATGATTTGAAAAGAATTATGTTCTTGAAAATTATTGCTTCATGATCAATCTCTATTAATTACTTATTCTAGTTTGAATATTGATAACGAGAACACAAGGACAGACAATAAAATTCGGGATATGAAATTACATATTGTAGATCTTTTATTTGGTTTTGAAGAAACTATTATTATATGGTAATGACCAATATAGCAATTAGAACATAATTAAGCCAACAGAGGAATTAGTTTGTTCAGAGGTTCCATATAAAAGAAGACAATATGAGTCAAGTTAGGACTGTATTAGTACTAAACATTTTAAATTAAACTAAACTCTCAAAGCAAATAAAATTCCTGAAAATCATTAAGTGGTTTAGCCAAAAAAGTGATATTCGGTTGCAAGTGGTTTACCTGGTCAACTGACAGCTGTAGAAAATCTCTCTAACTCATATTTAAATGATATATATATATATATATATATATATATATTTGAAAGACATATTTAAATGATATTGAAGGATAAACCTAGTACGGGTAATAATAGTGGGGTATCTCACTGGCATTTTTCTATAATCTATGTCCTGAACTTGGTTCATTTGTCTCCATGCTTTCATCTTATTATCAGTATTGTAGCTTAAAACTATATACCATACATTCATTGACAGCCCAGCAGATTTATAATTAAGTAAAATAAACAACCTATGCCGGTTTTGTAACTGTCACTCTACACTAACAGAGCTTTCGAACCAGCCCTTGTAGTATCAGAATCTCCAAAAATGTCGTACGCCACACAAACCCTAGCTACCAGAGACATTAGGATAAATTGATACTTTGTTTTTGTTAAAAGAAATAATCAAGACGTTACAGCTGATGTTTTCTACTTAAGCCTAGTTATATAAGACATGAAAATGTATCGCATTCAGTTCTAAAAAGAAAGGGACAACAACTTCATACCGGCTTAGGATCTGTTTGGAGAAAATGTACAGAAATGATATTTTCAGCTTCAGTTACAGAGAAGGCATGGATGCAGTAAAACTCACATGGCATGCATGACCGATTACCAATAGTACTGATATACCATACCACGTACTATACCAGCTTTATGTCTATTTATGATCTCATCAATCACTCCCATGCATGTTTTGCTTTAAGTTTATATATTTTTTTTTTCTTGGAATGATCAGGATTAGGAACATGCATATCACACAAGGCCTCTTTTGTTGTCACATATCCATGTGTATTCTCTTCATAGTAGGCAATCGAATATATTCTTCTTTTATTATCAAATCCTCAAAGAAAATATATATATACATATATATATACTGGATTTTTTTTTTCTTTTCTCTATAGTGTGCACAGTTTCTTAAACTATAGCCAAATTATGCACCGAAATTGTAGCTAAACCTTTTGAAAAAGCACCTTCAGCTACTTTCAAATTTATAATTAATTAGCAAATAGATCAATAATTATGTTAGGTATTTTCAATTAGAGGAGAAAAAACCGTTTTTGGTAAGAGTTGACAGTTTTACACAGATCTTATATTTTTAAGAGTTGTTGATATCTTATTCGAACATATTTCTAAAATACTAGGATATAATTTTGCATTGTAAATTATTTAGTAAGTAATAGGCAAATCTAGAAATACTATATGTAAAATTACTTTTTCTTTAATTTGCCTATTCCCTTTTTTTTTATTGCTCTCAGAAAAGAAAAAAAAAAAAAAGAATAGGCTAATTAAAGAAAAAGTAATTTTACATATAGTTCTTATAGATTTTTTCTCTCGTATTTTAAGATTTTAACCATCATTATTTTTTTTTATATATATCTATAATCTATTGTAAAAATATATATATATTGATAGGAATATGACTAATTATATGTTAATTAACATTAACCAATGAAATGTACTATATCGTCTTTAAAACTTTATCACAATAAGAAAATTATTAACAGGAGGACGATAGAATCAAAATAATAATAATAGTCAGAAGAAGAAATATGTACTATAGTTTAGAAAGAGAGGGGTAGGGCGTGATGCAAAAGCCGGCAAGGCACACGGAGGACAGGGTGGTCTAAATTGTAAATTGCAATGCGGTGATATCAGAGAAAGCATGATGACCGTCGGATGTGCACGTGAAGGTGGTCAGATGAGATTTGGTGATGTTGATAATACGAGAACACACGAATCTCGTGCCGGCTGGGCCGGCCCACACTAAACCAACGTGGAACATAACGTGAGTGCCACGTGGTCTGAGTCTTCCTCCTGTCAGACCCAGTTTGGCTTCCCACAACCCAACCCTAATAACGTCGCCTTTTGTTTTTGTTCGGTTGGGAGGGGACCCACTCCGTTGACGTGATTCCAACTTCAAGGGGCAGTTGGGTTTGGGCTGCACGTACCGCTCTGGTTTTAGCTGTACCTCTTTTATGTTCTGCTGCTGACGTGAGCCCTGACCTTTTCTACTTAATATGTGCCCTCGATTGTTGTCATCTTACAAAATCCATAAATTAAATCTATACAAATTATATTAAAGTCTATCGAGTTTAAATAATATTTATATAATTTAAAAATTTACTTATATAATAAAGAGATAACAATTCTTATAGTAAGAATATTTCAAAAAAAAAAAAAAAATTACTCTTATAGTAAGTAATAAAATTATCCACATAAAAGTTATAAAATATTCTTAATGAGAATTGAATTCTTACCATCTTAATGAATAGAAATGTGCATAACCACCTATGATAAAAAGTATATGCTAATAAATTGTTTTACGTCCTATATTTTTGCAATGTTAATGTAGTTTCAATTACCGAAACAAATTGTTAAAAATTAAAATTCTGGTACCAACAAAAGGTAAAAGATAGAAATACTCTTAAATCATATATTGAATATGAGAAAACACTTTTGCCTCAGCATTTGGACTTATTGTTATTATTATTATTATTATTATTATTATTTGATACAGCATTTGGACTATTCTTGCGACTCAAAATTTTACTTATATAAATAAATCTCTCTCTTACTTGTGTTTCGGATGCAAAAATATTATGCATTTTAAAGGCCTGTATGCTCAGCCAAGTTCTGGCAAATTATTGTAACTACGCATCATCTAGTTTAATAAACAAAATAAATGGAGCAATCAAGTTAAAAAATAGGAAACGCTTGTGTGGAAACAAGGCAATTGTGAAGATGTTATTGGATCTTAGAACAACTTAAGCAAATTGTACTTCTACTAGGCGTGGGCAGAGAAGGATGCCCTTTTGGGCCTACATGGGCTCTATTCCTGGTAAAGAGTTTGAGGTACCCAAAAAAATATGTTTTTACTAAATTATCCTTTACTCCTAGTTTAATTTTTATCCTTTTTTAATATATTCACAAAATTGCCATTACATATATATATATATATATATATATATCCACAAGCCATGAACAGCCCATAGGAAGCCATACCTAATTCTTTCTCACATCCTTGACGCCCGCACAAACCTCACGATTTTAGTTTTTGCATAAGTTTCAAGCCTCAAATTTTAATTATTTTCAAGAAATCAAAATCCTATAGTTTTAATTCTTTTCTCCAACCTTTGGCTTAGTTTATAAAAAAATCTCTGATATTTTCCAATCAATTTCATAAAACATTTTCTCATAAAAAAGTCAAACAATTTTCGAAAGCTACTCTATCCCGCAAAAAACTATTCAAACAATTTTCGAAAGATTGTTTTTTTTTCCTATAACACTTTCCGGATAATTTTTGAATATTAATAAAAACACTAATAAACTTTATGCAAAATAAATGGTATGAAATACAAATTTATGTAAGTGTGTAAGTATCCTATTTCTTCCAAAAAGCAGAATTTTAAATTTTAGACATTGTTTCTTGAATATCAACAATTAGTTGAAACTTTATGCTTACGTCATACAGGAACTAAAACTATATAGTTCTTAATTACAGAATATAATCAATACAAATTATTGAAATAACAATTTGTTTCCAGTCAAAGAAATTTTCTTGTATCACTGAGGTTCACTTAGAATTTTTTACATTTTTATTTTAACCCAACTAAAGAAAATTCTTGGTCACGCTCCTAGGGGTGGACATGTTAATAGGAATAGACTCAAATCGACTTGAACTGATTTTGGGGTGTTCAAATTACTTCCATGTAATATTTAGGTCTGTTTGACTCCTGGGATGAAAATTATTATTATTATTTTTTATCGGTTTTTGTTTGATTCTATTTCTGGGTCACCATAATTGAGATCCGAAACCCTTTAGAAATTTTATTTATTTTTTTTAGAAAAAAAGAGAGAAAATCCTAACACTAAAACAGTAAAAAGAAAAACACTACACTTGATGTCCTTTTTATCACTAGTCACTTGTTCTCTGTTGAAATGATTTAGTTTTGTTGTTGTTGTTGTTAACTGAAACTTGTCTCTTTGTTTTAAATTTTTAATGTATATTCTTTTAGGTCAAATTGGAGTGCTCTCTCATACACATAAGCAGAACATTTTAGATCGAATCGAAAATCAAAGGTTTTCAGGTAACATATTTGACAACTTTAATATGAAAATTTTAGGTTTTTTTCACTATGTTTTTCTCTATGATTTTTCATTTCATGTTTTTCACATTGAGAAATTCAATATATAACTAGTGATTTCCCACTTGCATGATGCTATTACTACCCTTGATTTTTCAACTTCAATGTTTTGAAACCCAAAATATCCAACTAATAGATTAATGTTGTTAGTTAAAATTATCGGCTAGCCAAAAACATATATAATTTTCAATTATTATCACTCCTATCAATAATGTCGATTCAATTGAATGAAAAGGATTAATGTTAATGAATATAGAGTTGTCATTGTTATAACTGTAATAATGACTGGTGTCAACTATTGGTGAAGACTCCTTACCATTGTTGTAGTTATTATAAATGTTAATGAATATATAGTTTTCAGTAAACAATTAGTGGAGTTGCTACCTTGGATAGTTCATAGTTGGAACATGTATGTATAAAGTGGTCGTGTTATATAAAATGTTTGAAGGGCAATATTATATATTTACATGTTTGTGTTGTGAATAGATGGGAAAAGGTTCGTTTGAGGAGAGTGAATCAAATTCTTGATATGATGATGATAGTTCTGTTGGAAAAATTTAAGAAGCTTATGGTGATGATAAAAGTTAAAAAGAACATTATTATTAATGGTAGTAGTAAACAAATACGGATTGTTGGGAGTATTTTGAGGTGTATTTCACCTATAATGGGGACATAAGTGCTAGATGCATTCATTGTGGGATTACTTATGCTTGTGATTCCTACTTTTATTGGACCACAAACATGAATAAACATATTAAAATTAGGGCAAGGCATTGCAAGCTAAGAGAGTTGATGTGACCTAAAAAACTTTAATAGACAAAAGATCTTAGAAGGGTATGTTAGCAATTTAACGATACTTTAGTTAAGAAAATTATCGGAGGGCGTTGTCAAAGTTGATTATAATTGAGGAGATTTGTGAGGAATTGGAAATTTCAAAGGTTTTGTGAAGTGTTGTGTCCTTGATTTGACGTGCCATCTAGGAGAACAATAGTGAAAAATTTGTACAATTTGTATATAGATGAGAAGGCTTTTGTTGAAGACAAAGATTGGAGGAAGTAAGTGAGAATTTGTCAAACCACAAATACTTAGATTTCAATCCAAAACATGGTTATGATAGCTCACTTTATTGGTAGTGGTTGGCACCTGTAAAAAGAGGATTTTGAGCTTCACTCAAATAGATGACAACAAATATTGCAGAGTGTTTGAATGTTTTGAAGGATTCACGAGAGCTCTTAATCACAAAGTTAATAGATCATATACGTGTCATATTTCAAAGATGGTTTTGGAAAAGACGTGAGGCAGCTGCAAAAATGAATACGCCATTGACAAAATGGGTTGAAACTAAGCTGCAAAAGAGGATGAAGAAAGCATGTTCTTATTGTGTGCATCCAATAAATCTAGTTGAGCATCGTGTCATCGATGGATGTTTGAACCTGGTTGTGAACTTGTAGGATAGGACTTGCGATTGCGGAAAATTTCAGTTAAACCAATTGCCATGTTCACATGCATTAGCAGTGTGTAATAGTTGCCATATGTCTTATTACGACTATTGTTCTCCTTATTACAAAAAGGAAACATTAGTAGGAGCGTATGCAGATTCCATTTATCCTGTTGGACTTGAAGATAACTAGATTGTTCCTGAAGATGTTGAAGTTCCTGTTGTTCTACCACCTAAAGGACTTAAGTCTCGTGGACAACTAGCTAAAAAACGAAAATTATCTTGAGGTGAAGATAAAACACAACAAAAGTGCGGTAGATGTGGGGATTAGGGACAAAATCGACAAAAGTGTTAGACACCAATTCCATTATCAGATATTGATGGACCCAAATTGAGAGCCAATTAAGCACAAAGTGTAATCATCAATGGTAATTACACATATACATAAATTGTACATATATATGTGATCTATATTTTTTTAATTTTTATTTTCTGTATGTAATTAATTTAATTTTTGTTTGTAACAGGAATAGCGACCTGGTTCTCATCAAAAGCTATGTATTAATGTTGCTGACAGCTTGTTAAAGTAGTTGACAGGTTGTAAGAGATTATATTATGTAGTTGACAGTTTGTGAGAGATTGTTTTATGTTAATAAGTTTAAGTGCTTGTTGGTTTGTTGCTAGTTGATTTGTTGACAATTATGGACTATGGACTACAAACAACATTGATAATTAGCTTCAGTTTTATAATCTTGCTATGAACTTTTAAATGGAGGAATATTAGTATCAGATAATGACTAGAATGCTTCACTATATTAGATTGATAATTATTTACAGAGCTTATCTCTTCTTCCTTCCTCCTTTACTCCTATCTTTCTCTCCTTACCAGGTTCGGATTGATAATTATTTCCATTGTTGGGACATGACAACTTTGTGATGCACTCAGTATTTCTATGCTTTTCACGCATACTAAGGCAGTATGTTTGGTTAATAAATTTCCAGAGAATTAAGCAAATATGGAAGCCGAAGTAATTTTTCTGTTCTGCAAGTAAGTTCCTGGTAATTAGTAATTTAGTAGTCATAGCTGATAATGAGAAAGTTTATGAATTATTAGTTTTTCATTACTGTTCAGAAATAACCGATCATAAATGATCTGTAATTGACTATAGAACAGTATGATAGCTGTAGCTAATTGATTTGTTGTACCGGTGTAAACTTATGTTATAGTTGTACATGGATTCAGCTGGTTGTTGATTGCAATATTTAACATCTAACACTATGAAAGTTTAGCAAAAAAGTAGATAGTGCACCAAAGTTTGGCAACAAACTATCAATAAACATTAAAAGCTGCAACAAAATAATGCTCTAATTAGCAATAGAACTGTACAATGTCACAAAACATTCGGCAACAGAATTGTACAATTCCACAAAATAATGTCAAAGCAGCAGTACATACAAATTGATGCCACAAAATCATTCCAACAAGCATGCTTTCATTATTTTTGCTGTACTACACAAGAATTCCAATATGTGAGAGCTAGTTGCTTTTGGAAATAATTGGCATCCGCTTGTATGAATGAGTTAATCTCTTGACCGTGGATCATGTGTTCTGCCAATTTGATAACAAAAATCCTACAATCACCACTATTATATAAAAAGAAAAAATACTAGTTAGCCATACAACAAAATATAATTGTCATTAGTTAAAAGATGTGGTAGAGTTATTACGTTGGTCCTTGTTTTACTGTGTCATCATATCGTGTCACGGTCTAACTCTCTGTCTTACATGCAACTTCACCAATTTGTGGATCATCCTTATAGTAATCAATCTTTTGAAAAAGCAATGACACTATTGTAGCAAGCGGTTTCAAGAACTCTTTAACATTCCGAATATGCTAGGCAATGAGTCATTCAGATTCGTCTTTAGTTTCGATTTCGAGGTAGGGAGAACAATTTAGCCTTGTAACTATGCAAAACTCTTGAATTGAAAACCGAAAAGGCTTCTCATTGGGAAGCGCAAACCACCTCATCCGAATCCGAACTCTCAGTTTATCTAAAAGTAGGTTATACACTAATTGATCGGAAAACTGCAGCTCATGCATGTCTATAAGTTTACCAAAGCATGTTGATTTGAATAAAGATAGTTGATCCTCACTCAACTTGTTTTTTTGACTTGAATGGATGCCAGTTTTGATATACATATAATTTTTCGTGTTTCAATCTCTATTTAATTTTCATTAATCTTCAAGTCAATTTGATAATCAGAATTTTTTTTTTTTTTAAATGACCATTACTTTGTATATCGGCCTTAATAATTTTCTTGAATACCAGTGTTCAACTTCATAATATATCAGGATAATTTGTTAATTTTTTAAGTTAGAGTGACTATTTAGACTCAATTTATTGTTATCAGCTGCATTTAACAATTGCATAATTACTCAACATTCAGTGTATTCAATTTAATAAAAAACATAACCAAAAATATTATAATTAACCTTACAAATCCAAGAATAGATTAATTTAAGAAAAATCTATAATTCAGATCTAAGTTCTTATCAAATATCACCTCCCCACCAAAAATTTGAAAATATTTGGCTGATTTTTATTATTTTATTATTATTATTATTTTTTAAGATCTACCAATAAAATTTAAACCAATATGAAGAAGCCCAAGTCTCAAACATGGGGAAGACAATTTTCTTTAGCTTGCAAAACTACAACTGATACCAACAATCAAAGCGGTGACAAGGTGACTAAATTGAGATGCAGACTGTCTGCTCAGCATACAATACTAGTTCATTAATTAGATAACAAAAATTTGCGTCATCCATCTTGATATAAATTTCACAAAATAATTGCATGAAGGTAAAACACAACTAAAATTAAAAGTACAATTCAAATAAACAAATAATAACCTAAATTACCAGGAAATGGAAGTCCAAATCTTTAACATTAAGATTAACTTCCCAAACTGAATTTGCTATATTTTTTTTCTTTTAATTTATCATATCTTGTTTTTGTACCAAAAGACTCCTTTGTTGTTATCACCTTCATCTGGCTCAACATAAAGACACTCCTTAGTCTCCCTATACATTGCCTTGTAGATTGGTGTTCCATCAAACGAATAATATTCTCCCAAGATTGGTTTGATTGCCTTTGTAGCCTCCATTGCATGATAATGTGGCATCTTTGAAAACAAATGGTGTGCCACATGAGTATCTGTTATATGATGGAAGACCTTATTCAAAATTCCATAGTCTCTATCAACAGTTGATAGAGCTCCTCTAAACCACTCCCATTCTGATGTATCATAATGTGGCAAAGCAGGGTGAGTATGCTGCAAGAATGTAATCAAAACAAGAAATCCATTAACCACCAATAATGGTCCTCCATACACACAAAGCACCCAAGCAAGTCCTTTTGCCAGCGCAAGACGGTAGAGCCCATATATTACAGCAAAAATTCCAACATCAGAAATCAAAATCTGGAGCCTCTCACGGTCTGAGTAGATGGGACCGTAAGGATCGAAGTGGCAAGCAAACTTATCATAATGCCTTCCCGAAACGTTGAATGCTAAGTACAAAGGCCAGCCTAGGGTAAGTGTGATGGTAAGGGTCAAAATTCGGCCTGGTGGATTGTTAAGGTACTTGGCATACCATCTAATACCAGCCCTCTGCTTGGGAACAAAGACTTCATCCTCGTCAAGGGAGCCCGTTTTAGAATGATGGCGACGATGGCTATACTTCCAAGAGAAGTAAGGGACAAGAAGACCGGAGTGTAGGATAAGGCCAACAGTGTCATCAAGCCATTGATAGTCACTGAAGGCGTGATGGCCACATTCATGAGCTATAACCCACACACCAGTTAAGATGCAGCCCTGACTGGCCCAGTAAACTGGCCAGGCCAAATAAGAGAGAGGATGAGGGAGTTGGTGGATGTAACTGGTAGCAACATAATACAAGACAGAGGCAATGGTGAGGTCATAAACAAGATAGGAAAATGAATGGAGCACGGACCGCTGGAAACAGTGTGGTGGGATGGCTTTCTTAAGTTGACCACGTGTGAATGGTGGTTTTGAGTGAGGAACTCGCTTTAGAGGTTCAGATCCCAACTTCTTGGGGGTAGTCTGAACGGCCATTCTACCTCCTGCACCCATGTTTCCGTGTCCTGGAAGAGAACACAAATGAAACAGTTAGTTTGATTAGAATTTAAAATTCAAAGTCAACTTCAGAAAATAAAGTCAAATATGGAACCTATGTACAGGTTCTCAAACAGAATACCCCAACAACTAGCCATATTATTTTCTATTTTCTATTCTATTTCTTCTTTGGGTGCAGTGATTCTAATTGTATTGGCAGTTAACTTCCTGGAGCAACCAACTTCTTCTACATGCACCCAATTCTAATTCCAAATACCTCAACATCAACGCAACCATGAAATCCAATATCATCATAGGCAGGTATGCAAAATACTAAAACAGGAGCAAGAAATGTAACAACCAATTTTTGAGGGCAGAGCAACCATCAGTACTACTAAATTAGTGGTTCAAAGTACAAAAATTAAGTTTCACTTCTTTGTAAGTTTTTTATGAATATGAAACTGGTAACGTGGAATTTCAATAATATTAATTAAAAAGAAAAATTAAAAAAAAAAAAAGAGGATAATTGGGAATTTAACTACAAATTTTGCTAATTTGTCAAGCATAAAATTACAATTACGATTCTCTTTCTACAGGTCCAGGTGACGTTTCACTTTAAGTTTTGGTAATTCAACCCCCGATGAATTAAATTTGATTTTAAAACATTAATCTGAATGAGGAAGACTTTCTTCTTTTTGAAAAGGGAGGAAGACTTGAATGAAGACCCAAAATATGTGAACAAGAAGTCACAGCCACTACTCCACCTCTAGAAAAGGGCAAAACAATGATCCATATCGAATCATGTGAGGTTGGCAAGCCCAAAAGATTAGGTGAGTTTACACCACGCAAAGAGCACTCAAACCATCAATGATTTGCCCATTCCAATAAGGTTGGCCATAAATGTTTGAGCATATCTTCTATCGTCTCCACCATAAATAATAACTTTAATGAAATCCCAAAATACGTGAAGGAGAAGTCACACCCACTATGTCAAGTGGCTGACAGTGTGGTGGAAATGCCTGCTGGCTCATCATATTCAACTGTGGTAATTAATTTGACACTCCCTTATTACAAAAACAAGGGACTGATTTCCCTTACCAAAATATGAGTCGCTACCTCATCTATATATGAATTAATCTCTCCCGTATAAAAACTGTTTTTCAGACCATATCACTAGTATCAGATTTTATTTGATTTCATTGTTTTGTAAATTAGATAATGTAATTAAAAAAAAAAAAAAATCACACCCACTGTTCCATCTCTATGAAAGGCAAAGCAATGACCCATATTCCAATAATCCGAGGTTGGCACGACCAAAAGATTCGGTGAGTCTACATCGCCTAAAGAGCACGCAAACCATTAATAATTTGCCCACTTCAATAAGGTCGGCCATAAATGTTTGGTCATACATCTTTTATCGTCTCCACAATAAATGAAGACCCTCGGCCTTGGGAAATGCAAAAGATACGTACTATCCTTCTTTTTGCGGTCCTGCTTACGTACATGTGCTACGGTCCAGCATTCAATAGACACATAGAATTCAATAATTATTATTATATTACAAACTTTTAACAGTACAAAAATTAAGAGTTCAAAAATAGAAATATTAAAAAAAATAACTATATTAAACTCTCTTTTTCAATTTTTCAAAAAGTAACAAGAATATTCCTCAAAAAAAAAAAAAAAAAAAAAGGGAACAAGAATAATTTGCTTTCTTATTATTTTTTAATGCTTTACTTTCCCCAATTACAATAACACCCTTGCACATAGTTTATTTGTTTACTTTTTTGGAATGACATAAAAGAAGTTTTGTCGCAAGCAGAGCAAATGCTTACGTCAACGGCGACAATGATGGACTAATCAATAGATTAAAAAAAAAAAATCCTTATCACTACAGAACTTAAAGAAAAAAATAATATGTTATAAATTAATTATTTTATAATAGACAAGCATAAAAAAATAAAAATAAAAAAATAAAACAAAACAAAACAAAAAAACATGATAACAAAGGAAGTTATGGCACCGCCTACGGTGCAGGCCCCCTCCGTCATGTTCATTATCTTTTCTTAATAACTATAAATTAATGGCCTCCAAGTGCATATTAAAACTATATTTGTGGATTGTTCATATATATATATATATTTGTGGAATAAAAACAGACATAACATAAGGCAGCACATATTTAATTAATAGAACAATAGCAATTTGTGTTAAGCGTCATCTCATGACAAACAAAATCTACCGATCGTCCACAATCGTTCATACAAATCTAATTATATGATACTGTCAAAGTAACTATCATAGCACAAAATACAATATTTGACCTACTGAAATTTATCCATAATCAAAGGAAACAACTGTCTTTCGACGCCCCTATTCTAAACTGCGGAGTGGACCCGCTACCACAAAATCATCGGCCACAACACATACACCTAGTACGCTATATCTTTATTATTGATTAATTTATAAAATGAAGCCACGCAAAGGAACTGTATTAAAAATATAATAAACAAATCATTCACTCGTGCCACACGAGAATTTTGATCTCTCCCTATTTTCCGTGAATTGATCAAAGACCAATTTTGACAATTCTTAAGATGGCGGCTCTCACCATTTTTTCCCCCTCTAGTTCAATGCACGTAAACAAGAATTTTATAACAAACCAGGAGATAAGGTCGGCTTCTTTACCAAGTCTACGCATCTCCTTGGAGTCAGTTTAGATCTTTCAAATTCGAGATTTACGATATTTTGTTGAAAATAGTGAATAAAATACCAGATACCTTGAATCAGAAATGAATTTAAATTAGGCCTACTCGGTAGGTTCTGGGCTCTAAGTTCTGACAAGTAAACGATAAAATAGTTTTCAATGTTGTGGTCCGGTTGCAGGATAGGAACGCCAAAACGTATTTTTTTTTTTTTTTTGGAGAGAGATTAAACGAAAACAAGATTGGGCTGAAAAAATAGCGCTCAACTGTTAAGGATGATTTACAAAAAATATACTTGCTTTTTCGTGAACTTAGAGATATAATTTTTTTTTTAAATACTTATATTATACGAACTTTTTTTTTAAGGATGATATGTCTCGGATCATTAGACTGTCGAACATGTTAAAATAAATTATTTATAATACAATCCGACCATTTTTACAGTGGAAGAGAAAACAATTCCTATCAAGAGTTGAATGATACTCATAATTTATGTTTTAAAAGATAAGAGTTAGATTCACATAATGGTTAAAGGTTGCTGTTTTATATAAACTATATATCTTTTTTTATTGAAGGATCAGCTCAAAGTACAATCGACACCAATAAAAATAGACGTGACATATCCCGAGAATTAACTCCTACAAATAAAAAAAATCAACCCATTAAAAAATAGGTAGAAACCCATAAATAGTGAGAAAAATTTATCACTACATTTGATGGACTATTGAACATCAAACTCGATACACAAACATATTAAACGGGATTATCACCACTGAGACAATTAACTGCACTCTTATGTATAAACTATTGGAACTTTAAAGTTTAAAAATATGATCATATTAAGAGCATGATGGATTGTCTCAGTAGTAATAATCCCGTTTGACATGCTGATGTGTATCAAATTCGAGCTCATTAACCACTACAATATGTAGTAATTTTCTTCCACTTTTTATGAGTTGATCCCATCCATTTTTATTTTTAGAACATGCCATGATACCTATCGCTATTGATTTCAATCGTAATCCAGATGGTCCACTCATCCAAAATATATATATATGTATATATATATATGATCATATAAAATATCAAATCACGTTGGACCATTTTTAAATATAATTTTTGAACTTAGCAAAATGGGAAGAAAAGACATCTTTCCGGATCCAAAGATGGGAAAAATAATAGATGAACCAATATATCTGATAAAAATACTAAACTAATAAACCAAATCCGATGGTACGGATCACGTGATCACCACACCAGTCACAATAAACGACCAGCATCCAAAGATCCAGATGATAAGCTCAGATCCAAACAGGTCAAAAGAATGAGTTAAGAAAATAAAAGAATAAACTCTCTGCTACATTATATTTAAAATCTCAAAAAAAAAAAAAAAAAAACGCAGAATTCAAAACAAAAAATGCGTTCCAATCTTAAACAGAAGTGGAAAAATGGAAAACTTAACATGTAAGGTAAGAATCAGTTATTTCCAACAATATACCAGAATCAGATCAGAATTGAGCTAGATCTAAAGAGAACAAATGTCATTAAAAACACATTTTGAAGCTCAAATCACAAACAAATGAAAGGCAAACACAGCAAAAGGAAAAGGCTTTAACAAATATTAAAGAAAAAGAAACAAAATTGAAAAAGTACCTGGAAGAGGAGGGTCTTCACCTGCAAAAACGAAAATGAGAAACTGTGTGCGGGGTTGCTGGTGCACGCTAGTGTCTCTCTCTCCCCAAGAATGGCCGTGTAAGAAACAGCCGGCCCTTCTCACGCTTGAGTCCCAATATCATCTCTATTTAAGCGCGTCTTCCCTCCTGAATTGGGGACCGCCACCGATAATCCTTTGGACTTTTATTCTGCACGTGGCGTTCTTTCATTGGCGGCTTTCCCGTCTGTATTGGCCTTTTTTACGTGACCCGATTTGACGAAAAAGACCTTGCCAATTCAAGATGATGCTCACGCGATTGCGCCTTACTTTTGTAATTTCGGAAGGGTAGCTGGTCTTCGAAAGAGTCAAATAAGTGCAACAAGCATGAGCTGGCTGTAAATTTTGCTCTCGGGTTGCGTTGACGGTGTCAGTAACGATCTGGCAATTTGAATTATATATATATATAACACACCCAACATATATTTGCGTAACAATATACCCGACAATTATAAATAAATAATTATATTAATTATATTTTATTATATCTAATTATATATATTATATCAAATTATAACTAAATTAATCAGATCATAATTACAATAATCAACTATATTTAATTATAATCGGATATGTTTAGTTATAATTTGATATAATAAAATATAATCAATAATTTTAGAATATAATCAATTCAAGTGAATCGATACCTATATTTGCGGTAGATGATTTATATATATATATATTGGATCAAATGTGGTGAAATAAAGATGGAGGAAATCAGGGGAATGAGAATGGGGATGGGGAATCCATCCCTAAATGTCTGTATCCCTATTTTCACCAAATAGAGATTCAAGTAGGAATGGGGGCAAGGTGGAAGAATGGGGATAGGGAACTACCCTCATCCTTATTTGCCCACATTGACATCTCTACTTAAAGGGAAGAGATTTGAATTTAGGACCCTACTTTATGGTGAAATGGGGTGAAATGAGGATGGAGAAAATTAAAGAAATGAGGATGAGGGTAGGGGAATCCACCCTCAAATATCTCCATCCCTATTTCCCCCAAATAGGGATTTGGGTCGAAATGAGGGAGGGTGGAAGAACGAAAATACAAAACCCTCCCCCACCCATATCCTTATTTGCCCTCGTTGACATCTTTTTTAAGGGAACTTTCATTTTGTGCAGAAATATAGTTACCACCAAACCATGTATGAGCCTTCATTTTGAATTGTTTTTAATGTATTAAATATACATGTAAAACAATCAATAGTTGAAAAGGGGCATAGATGTAAACTAACAAAAGTATTGTTTTAAGAGCAAATTGTACAAACTTCGCCCTGATGTTTGGCAAAATTACAGAAAAATGACGATTTTTGGGTAATTTGCACTCTTACTACTTCACGTTCCAAAAACTTTACACAAACCTCCCCTATTATTAGTCAACCTCCATTATGTCAAAACTATCGAAGGTAAAATGATCAATACACAGCTTATAAATATTTTAATTTAATTAAAAATTAAAAAATTAAAAAATAATGAAAAAATGGTCTTTCTTAGTCTCGCATGAAGACCAAATTCTGGTATGTGGTAGAGACTAGGTCTCCAGCCAGAGATGCAAAGTCTCCATCACTGGAGACCAATTCTCCAACAATAGAGCCCCATTAATCTCCATCGTCGAATAATATCACTACAACAAAACAGTCTAACAATATCGAACTATCCATACCGGGCATTAAAGGCTCGGTATGGATACAATTATTTTATTTAAAAAAAAAAATCAAAAACATATTATCCATACCGGGCGGATTGTGCCCGGTATGGATAATCAAAATTCCATACCGAGCGGGATGTGCCCAGATTGGATTTTGGATTATCTATACCGAGCGGGTCTTCCGCCCGGTATGGATAAAAAATATTTTTCATAAAAAATTAAAAAGACATTATCCATACCGGGCGGCTCACCCGCCCGGTATGGATAATTAGGTTATGCATACCGGGCGGGTCGAGCCTGGTATGCATAATCCAAAACCATACCGGGCACGACCCGCCCGGTATGGATAAAAAATTAAAAGACATTATCCATACCGGGCGGGTCGCCCACCCGGTATGGATAATTAGGTTATGAATACCGGGCGGGTTGAGCCCGATATGCATAATCCAAAACCATACCGGGTGCGACCTGTCCGGTATGCTATTTGGATTATCCATACCGGGCGCGACCCGCCCGGTATGCATAACCTGATGGGTTTATGCCCGGCCCGCACTCACAATTCTCCCTCCCATTTTAATCCTATTTTCTCCCCATTTCTCTTTCTCTCACATCAACTCTCTCCCACTCTAGTCGCCGACGCTTCTCCCCCTTCGTCGGCCTGTCGCCGCTCCGGAAGTGCCCGCCTTTCACCTCGTCGGTCGCCGCCGTCCGTCGATCTACCCCCGGTGAGTCTTCCCTCCTCTTGTTCTTCTTCTTCTCCCTTTCTTCTTCTTCTTCTGACCGTCGCGCGACCGACCGGAACAAGTCCGACGACACGATCGTCGAGGCGTCTGGCGGAGCTAGAGAAGTCGATGAGGAAGCCAGATAAGAAGGCGAACAGAGTGTCGGTGCCGGTGCCAAATGTGATGGAGGCGGAGCTACGGAGGCGGAGCTACAATGACGACGGGAGCAAGAACAAACGGAGATGGCGAGGAAGGTGGAGGAGGTGAAGAGGTGACAGGCGAGGGACGACGACGGAGGAGGAGTACGAGCGAAGGCACCAACCGCGACGACTCTGTGATGGAGGCGAGGAGTGTGGAGGAGGAGCTGGAGAAGATGGCGCTGGAGAAGATGGTAGGCATGAACTTTCCTTTTGATTAATTTTATTGGATAAGTAACTAGGGGAGAAGGGGAGGTATGCTCTGGATCTGAATTTTTAGAATACTACAAAAGATGGATCTTGAAAAATAGTTACAGTATTTGTTGTTATATCGTGCTGGATTACTGATGCTTATGTTAACTCTTTATTTCCTGATGCTTATGTTATATCGTGCTGGATTTGTTGTTATATATCTCGTTAGCTTTCACTGAAATTTTATTGAATTTTAACTGTATTTTAGAGATGATCCTCTAGATTAATCTTCATCAGAACTCTTTCACGCACACACACTCACATTTGTAAGTCAATGCTTGTACAACATAGATAGGTAAATGCATTGGTCTGCTATAAAAACCTCTAAACTATCTATCTTCATCAACATGTCTGCTTGATTCGTTTATTGAAGGATTGAGCTAGTCGGGAGAAGTTTTCTCAAATTAGTTTTCTAGCTAGAGTTGTAAAACTTTCTTATCTGCAATATAGTGATAGATGTGTATCATATATTCCAGTTAGAGCTCATCCTAATTTTTGGGACTGTTTGTGCGGATGTGTTTTCTCTGCTGGCTGCAATATTTGGCATGAACACATTGAGTTAAAATTGTGACAGGTTAAATTTAGTATCCATGCCGGGCATGTGCCCGGTATGGAAAATGATTATCCATACCAGGCATGTGCCCGGTATGGATACTCCTATTATCCATACCGGCGGCATCCATACCGGGCATTGCCCGGTATGGATGACCTGTTTTGTTGTAGTGTATGTTTTTTAATTTTTTTGCTTTTATAATTAAATTAAAAAAATATTATATTAATTTTAAAATTATAAAAAATAAAAATGTTGACTTCATATTGACTTAAAGGTTATTTTAGTCTTTTCGCATATTTTATTGTTGACCATAAAAATTTAACAATGATTGACTAACAATGGAGGAGATTTGTGCTGAATTTTTGGAATCTCAAAGGAAATCAATACGAGTTACCCAAACATTGTTATCTTTGTGCAATCGTGTCAAGCCTCAGGGAGTTTGTGTAATTTGCCTTTCTTTAAAAAAATTGGACATTCTACCTTGTATGTCCAACTTGATCTCAACTTATAATTTATCTATCACTGATTGGATACATTTTTCAAGTGCCATAAAAATCAGTAATAAATATATATATGTATATATGTGTCACTTTACATATTATGAATTGAGATCAAAATTTAAATATAAAGTGGGATATGTAGAATTACTATTTTTAGATATTCTTAATTAAAAAATCAAATTAATTATTTTAGAAAGTGTTCATAAATAAATAATTTAATACTTATAATAATTTCCACTAGAGAAAACATAAACCTTAGGATAGATGACAAATTTAAATTATTTTAACCTACTTTGTGGAAACTATCCATGAATCTTGAATCAAATATCCTTTCATATTCTACGGATAGAATTGTGATGTACATAGGTACATATCGATGGTAAATGACTTCACCAATAGATGGTCACTAGTCACATTTTTTTTTTTTAAAAAAAAAGAAAAGATAATTGTTAATTGGCAATAATTTTGTCCCATTTACGATGACCTTAAGACTTCGTTTGATATACATGATTGGAATGGGATGAAATGGAATGAATTAGATTGGAATATAATGAATTTGATTAAATTGAATTAGATTGAAAAATCACTGTTCCATGTTTGGTAGAACTTTAGATTGGATTAAAAATTAAACCATCTCATATTTGGCGTAAGTTGAAATTAGATTGGAATAAAATTAATATAAGTTTTTTATTACATAAAATTAATTTTATAAAAAATCTTAAAATATATATATATATATATATATAAAATGACTACAGTTGAAATCAATGTCTTCAACATCATCAACCCACAGTCAATCAATATCATCAATTCAATTCATCAACATTATCATCTCTCATAACAACAATATCATCAACAAAATCAAAACATAAGCAAATTAAAAAAATAAAAAAAATAAAAAAAAATCAGAATTGGGGGTTCTTATTGAACCCAGAACCATTTGGTTATGGGTTCATCGTCGAACCTAGAACACATAGTTTTGGGTTTATTGAACCCCAAACCGATGGTTCCCGAGGTTTATTAAACCCTAAAAACCATCTGGTTTTGGGTTCAATGAACCCCAAAAAAACCCAGAACCCATGGTTCACAATCATATAAAAGCAAAGAAAAAATTGAAGGTGAGATGTACAAAAAAAAAAAAAAATCATTTTTTTCCTCAAAGTTTTGAAAAATATCAAGTTTTTAAAGTTCTTTTACAAACAGTTCTTTTCATCCCTAACTTTTTTAAAACTTTTAAAAAAACTCAAATCGTCAGTTAATTGACGGTCAACAGTAACTTTAAGTCATTTTTAACAACTTAAATTTAGAGGCATTTTAGATAATTTAACTTGTAAATTCATTGTTTTATTAGGATAATCCGGTAATTTACATGAAATTAACAATCATCAAGGGTAAAAATATTTTTTTACGTATTCTGTTAATATTGACCGTTAGTTAACTAACAATTTGAACCTTTTTGAAAAGCTTTTGAAAAATAGGGATGAAAAAAATTGTATTAAAAAAAGCTTTAAAAACCTGATATTTTTCAAAACCTCAATAATTAAAATGAAGTTTCCCTAAAAAAAATTAAAGCTAGTAGTTCTTGTTGCTGCTAGTTTATATGGATAAAGAAGGATATGGGAGAGACGAAGAGGGGTTTGTGGTGGTGATGGGTCGGTGTGGTAGAGATGAGAGAGAGACACACAGTTTGTGGAGAGATGATGAAATAAATAAATAAATAAGAAATCCCATGAACTAAGGAAATGATACAGTCATAGTTCAACTTGGACTTTCATTTTGCAAGTTGAGTGGGAATAGAGGTGGGTTTGGGAATAAAAAATTCATTCCATTCCATAGCTGCAAACGTGGGATGTAGGAGAATGAAAAAAAAGTAAATCTCAATCCCATCTCAATTCCCGTTTTAGTAAAATAGCACTTACTCCTTTGATTCTAGATAAAATTGGATCTATATACAAAAGATATTTTAATTACACAAACCTCCCTTTAATTCCATTGACCTAATTGTTGACCAACCTTTACTCATGAAAAGTCACTTTTATCCTTGTTATAAATATGAAAATTCACATTTACCCCTATTGTGGTGAATAAAAATTTATAATATTTATTTATTAAATAAAAATAACAAAACGAAAAAAATTAAAAAATAATAATAATTCAAATCTCCTAAAGGGAGGAGATTTGAAATGTTATTCTTCTTCATTTTGTTGCTTTTCTTTCTTCTTTTTCTTTTGTTCTGTTTTTTCACTTGTTCTTATTGTTATAGTTAGGGACGAACCCATCATTGGACCAGGGGGAACATGTGTCCCCCTAGAATTTCGAAAAAGATTGTTAAGGGTGCGTTTAGATATATTTTTAAAATTGTGTTTTTAAAAAGTATTTTCAAAAACGAAAAATATGTTTTAAAAATAACGTTTTCAAAAATGATAATACGGGTGGTGACATTTTTGAAAATATATATCGAAAACAAAAATGATAAAACGTTGTTAGGTATCATTTTTAAAAATAGGTAAAAACCGAAAATGTATTTGGATGAACACCGTTTTTAAAAATGACGATGTAAATATTAGATATGAGTATTTTTACTTTTTTTGAGTTTTACTGTATAAAAGAAAATAATTTTTAAAAATTATAGAAAACGAAAAAAAAAAAATCATGTTTTACTTTTACCTTAAGTTTTACTATACATTTTAATTTTGACATGGAGATACAATATGGGATACATGAAATTAAAAATAAAAATGGAGATACAATCCAACAAATTTTAGATAGGTTATGTCAATTTCTTCTTATCTTTTTATATGCTTATAGTGACATCATGTATGAATTTTGACAGATAAAATACAACTGTCTTTTACTTCGTCTATAATACTTTCTTTAATTATCAATCTAATATATTACGCATAATCCAATCTCTTATAAGTTTTTTCTTTATAAAATATTTCTCTTAATAAGTATTAAATTAGAATTTACGCTATCAAGATATGTTTTCTCGTCTTCCCAAAAAAAAAAAAAAAAAATACAGGAGATTATGAACAATAACTTAGGTTTATGACTAAACAATAAGTTATGGGTACGTAACTTTGATTTGGAGAGATTGCGTTGAAAATGTTTGCGTAGAAGTTAATGAGCCATGTGACTTATCTACTTCATTAATTTATCCTTTGAACTCGCAGCTTAGAAACTTGATTCCAAATGAGAAGAGGTCAAGAATGCATAACAATCAGACTGACATAGAAATTAAACTTGTTCCAAAATTAAACAACAATTTCGCTTAAAAAAATTTAGTTTTAGTATGACTTTTTACGCCGCTTTAAAAGGTCATAGTTTCTAGTTATTAAATCCGAATTTCTTATTAGAGTTAGTCAATGGCGTGGTGGTAATGCCACTGACTTGTTGTCTATAGGTTCATGTTTCAACTCTTATCAAAATGATAAACCTCTCTCTCACCATATAAAAATATATGGGTTATTCTCTTATTTTGTGTGAATTCTCTTCCTCATCTATATATGGATCGATATCCCTCGCATATGAGAGCCGTTCTTCGGACCGCATCTCACAGTCAAACTTCGTTTGGTCCTGACTGATTCTTGAACTTATCCCAACCATAAAAAAAAAACAGCCCGAATTTCTTGTGTGTGTATTTACAAGATAAATTCGTTTTGACCCTTGATAACTTTAGCTAAGGTATCGTATAATTCTTTTTATTAAAACATTACTTGGACCAAGTTTTTTTTTTTTTTTTTATTCCCTCCTTTGACGACCAAACCTGATATCAACTGGGAGTAACCGGTTGGGTTGCAAACCATAACAATAAAAAAATATGATTAAATTATGAGGAAGATTTTAAAAAAAAAAACTCTTAGAGTTTGTAAAAACAATAATTTAATTTTTAATATAATTAAAAACCCTTTTTATTGTGTACTAAAGTACTTTATAGTTTTGAAATTTGATTAAAAAGCCCCTTATTACAAACATGGTGCATTTGGAGATGATGGGTGGAGATCCAATCCCATATTGCACCTCCATTTTTTTTTTTCAATTTCATTTTTTTAGTTCTTCATCTCTACCATCCATCTTAGTGATGGATGGTGGAGATTTATAATTTTTTTTGGATTTTTATTCTTTAAAAAATATAAGAAAGAAGATAAAAATATGAAAATGTCCTTCTCATTGTTATGGTTGACCAACATTGACTTATGAGGAGGAGGAAAATTGTTATTAAAAGTTAAATTTAATCCCTTTGCAAATTAGTAAATTCTAGGTATAAGGTAATGTGCAATTCCCTCTTATCATTCATTCTTGTCTTAAAACTAGGGGTGGGCAACACCTTGTTCGAATCGGTTTCTGTTGGAACCAACTCGAATATGATAAGTGTGCGGGTTGCCACTTTTAGATCCGAACATGATCCACTAAAAGGGAGGAACCAAACCGAACAGAACACCTAATGTTCGATTCGGTTCAGTTCGGGTTCCATGTTTTGGGCAATTTTGGACTTTTTTTTGAGTCAACAATCAATAAATCAAAACAAATCATTAAAAAAAAATCAATTAATTAAAAATCTAAATTTTTTCATCTTTAATGATGAAGCTGCAAAGTGCAAACCTTAAACACCCAAACCAAAAATACCCAAATACCAAAACCATCATTAACGGCAAACAGCCCCAAATATTAGTTACCAAACCTACCTACAACCATCATCACTGGCCATAACCATCATCACCAGGCTAGTAACCATCAACGAAACCAAATAAAACCATCAACTGTCTGACAGTTAATACATGCTTAGATATTCTAGAAATCAACAATAACTAGCAGGATAAGAAGAGATCGGAGAAGAAAGCAACTTAGATACGTGCAGGAGCTTCACGGCGACGTTGACGACACGCGTGAGTTGGAGAAGAAGAGATGGGAGAAGAAAGCAAGAGCTTCATATTGATTGCACGTGCGGGTCAAAGAAGAAGAGATTAGAGAAGAAAGCAGGAGCTTTATGGTGACGACACGCACAGAGATTATGATGACGACAACAGATGAGATGAAAGGAAAGACTACGTGCGGCAGAGCAAATAAGAGAAAAACTGAAAAAGGGGTGGCTTGGTCTGTCACATTTAGGGTTTGAGGGTT
Organism: Nephelium lappaceum; assembly: GCA_021234005.1. Lineage (NCBI taxonomy): Eukaryota > Viridiplantae > Streptophyta > Magnoliopsida > Sapindales > Sapindaceae > Nephelium > Nephelium lappaceum. The sequence continues at coordinate 9,413,882 of CM038011.1, forward strand.
TATATAAGAGCATACAAAATTACTCATATACCCTAGTTCACGGATCGGGTCAGGTTTAGACCATCGGACTCGAACCGATCCGTGAAACATGGTGTTTTTTGAGTAGAGGATCCAAACACCCTTAAAATGAACATGGAAACCGATCCGAACACCCACAGATCGGTTCAGATCGGGCTGTTCGGGTCGATTTCATGTTTTCATGTCCACCCTTACTTAAAACATAAAAAAGTATTTTTCTCTAAATTTAATTTCTCTCTCCCACCATTAAAAAGGAAAAAAAAAAAAATTGTATGAATTTTGACAGATTAAATGCAACTGTCTTTTACTTCATCTATAATACTTTCTTTAATTATCAATCTAATATATTACTTATAATCTCAATCTCTTATAAGTTTTTTCTTTATGAAATATTTTTCTTAAACATATTAAATTGGAATTTACGCTTTCTAGGCATGTTTTCTAGTCTTCCCTAAAAACGGAGATTATGAACAATGCATGATTATGAAAAATAACTTATTTTACGTAAACGTTTATCTCTACGTAACTTTGATTTGGAGAGATCATGTTAAAAATGTTTGTGTAGCGTTTTATGAGCCATGTGACTTATCTTGTTCAAGGATCATTATCCTTTGATGCAAAGAAACTTGATTCCAAATGAGAAGAGATCAAAGAATGCATGACTAACAGACTTACATGTAAATTAAACTTGTTCCAAAAACAACAATTTCTCTGAAAAATATTCAGTGTTTGTATGACTTGCACTGTTTTAAATGGTCATAGTTTTTAGCTATGATATCCAAATTTCTTCCGTGTATCAGTATAAAGATAAATTTGCTGAGACCACCCATGAGAATAGGAAAACTCTATCACCCATTGTCATTTGGTGGCACATAGCATTCATTTAGTTTAATAATGATTTGATTTCGAGTTGCTCTCACCCTTTGACTTCTTCAAAATAAAGAGAAAGTTGTAGGGTTGTTATAAGTCTTAATAGTTGATGGAAGAGATGAATATATACGTAAAAATTAAATAGCTGCTGGGTGATCGTGGCACAGAACAAATTTGGTCTTTTGAGGGGTTTCAAGTAGGCCCTTGTAATGATTATGCTTTTTCTTCGGGTAAATTACTCACAACCTACCTGCAAATTTGATATTCACAATCGCGTATAACTTTTTGATTTTTTTACAACGTCCTCCCCTGACTAACGGATTGACTGAATTTGACCGTTAAATGATCCATTTGACCGTTTAAAATGTGTTAAAAGACGAAATTACCCTTGAAAAGATTGATTTCGCAAGCAAATGAAATTACCAATATACCCTTGAAATCATCTTCAACCAAAATCATTTTAATCTCAGAAAATCTTTACTGAAAATCATCTTCAATCTCACCTCCCTCTCATCTTCAACCAAAATCATCATCAATCCAGCAAAATCATCAACATCAATCACCAACCCAAATTTATCATCATCAATTAATTAACGTTCGTTCTGGGTTCGAAGGATTCGATCCCAGTTTTGGTTGGGTTCGAACGAACCCGACGATCTGGGTTCGAACGAACCCAGATCGAATGATCTGGGATCTGGGTTCGAACGAACCTAGATCATTCGAACGAACCCAGATCGTTCGAACGATCTGGGTTCATCTGGGTTTGAACGAAACCGACGATCTGGGTTCAAACGAACCCGACGAGTTCGAACCCAGATCGAATGTTCGAACTTAGATCGTTCGATCTGGGTTCGATTAGAAGAAGAAGAAGAGAGAAGAGAGAGACAGTGATCGGTTAGAAGAAGAAGATGATGAAGAAGAAGAGAGAGAGGAGAGAGATGAACCACAGTGACGAAGAAGATGAAGAATAGAGAGAGAAATGAGAGATGGATATGAATATTGATTTTTGTGTTTTTATTTTAAATCATTTTTTAAATTTATTTTTTTTCTCAAATTAATCTCCACCATCCATCTTTAGATGGATGGTGGAGATTTAATTAAAAAATATTTTAATTTTTTTAATTTTTACTTTTTTTTTTAAAATTAATCTCTATCGTCCATTTTCAAATGGACGGTAGAGATCTGATTAAATTTATTTAAAATTTTAAATTATTTTAAAAGAAAATTAAAAAAATAAATTCATTAAGGGGTAATTTCGTCTTTTAATATTTATTACACAGTTAATCATATTCCGTAACGGTCAAACTAGTCAATCCGTTAGTCAGGGGAGAACATTGTAAAAGAATTAAAAAGTTATATACGCCTGTAAATATTAAATTTACAGATAAGTTGTGGGTAATTTCTCCCTTTTTCTTCTAATGGATTTGAATACACCGATGAAATGTCTTGTGTTGATGCTTCAATGATACACTGACATGTGATAAAATTTCTAACTAACTAAATAAATTTATTTATTTATTTTTACTCTCTCACTTTGAAATACAATTTTTTTAATTTTTTTTATCTTCTTTTTTTATTATATTAAATGTATATATGTTACAGCTTATTTACTAGCTAAAAGTACTATTTTAATATCCAAAACTTTACTTAATCTTTTTTGTGTCATTTGATTGTCATCCCTATAAAATTTTTGAACAATTAAAAAGTTGAAAAAAGTCTATTTAGAAAAGATCAAATTTTGAGTTTTTTCAAATATATCTTTCTCTGATTTTTTAAAAAAATTAAAATATCAAAAATAACCCTATTATATTTTATTAATCTCACCATACCCTTACCTTATTCATTTTCTGCAACTTCTCTAATGTCATCGTAAGTTTTGCATCTGCACAAGATATCTCACTATTGATCATAAGGTTCCCCTATATGAACTAAAATATTCTCCTTTTCTGCAGATAGCTTCTTTTATGTCTTGAAGCAAAACCCCATTTTCCATTTCAAGCTGTTTGATTAGGACTGTCATGCTGCTCTTCTCGTTCCCAAAGTGGTTAATCAATTTTCAGTCTCTGCCTTTTGAACTTTTAGTTCCTTTTCCATTTCAGCGATTATGTTATTCTTGTCTTCAATTTCTAGCCTTCTCTGCTTGTTTAAAGTTTCAGAAACAGCACTAGTCTCAATCTGCATCTGTGTGATTTCTGAAAAACAGGAGGCTACTGTACGTATCAAATCTTCCGCCATCGACATAACCATTGTATTCTTGAATACTGTCGACTCTGGTACAGAATATGTTGCCTCTGTTTCTAGACTGGATCTATACCATTGTATTCTTTTTGGTAGAAATTCAGAGTAAAAATTCAGGGTGAAATCCATCATGTTGTAAGTTAATTCAATTTTGTAAAGCTTGGCATTGTTTCACTAGATTAATAACTTGGATTTGCAATTGTACCTGAAACATAATAAAAATTAGATCCTTGAAACTCAATATGATGTTACCAGTGTTTACATATTTTCATCCTTGTTATGTCATTATTGACAATTGTAAGACTATGTACATGTTCCAGTTAACCTCCATACATAACAACGCCTTTGAAAATAGAAAATGCTTAAATGCTTAGAAATGATAATAATGCTTACTGTAGGAGAAGATTTTGATGCTTCAAGAAAATGAATCATCACACGAAGAAAATGAGGGGTTGAATAAAGACAGGGAGAGCATCTAAAAACAAAGAATTATTGCATGGTCAAATAAGTGTGTTAACCAAATCTATAGAAGCTGGAAGGATTTTAAAGCTAGATCCACACTCTCCAATAATCCAATGTATTCTTTTTGGTAAAAATTAAAGTGAAAAACATAACGATATCTTATGTTTTTTTTGGTAAATTTATAATTTAAAAAGGTTTTCAAAAGTAACACAATTAAACAGTCTACAATTTAAAAGTGCTCTTTTAATTAACAACCAAACAATCAATTATTTATTTTTAAAAACTCTACTCGTAAAAGGTTTACTTCCAAGAGATCTATTTAGAGAAACTGTACCAAACGAAACCTAAAACACTAATAAATATCCGATCAATATTGGATCCAAGTCCTTTAAGTAGACTATTGATGGACCGTTATGTATTGTCGTTTCCTTTTTGGCATATTCAAATAAGAATTTAAATTTTAACCAATCTAGATGAGGCTCAAGATCACTTAGGATGATATGGTAAATATTAATAATGAATCCTAAGAGCATCTTCAATACTTTTATTAATTATATTTTATTTAAAATGTTATGCTGTCAATGTCGAAATAATTTCTTTCTGCATGGTATAAATAAATAATCAAGTTAAATATCGTTCCTTGATATTTTCATTTAAAATTCACACTTTAATAAAATGTATGTGTGTTTTTTTAACCACAAAACTTTCTTAGTCTCTATATCAATAAACATTTCAAAATTTTCACTTCAAACCATCGGAATGCCATAAATATTCAAATTATCATAGTATTCTCCATAATCCCATATCCAACACCAACACTGGCAGAAGCCTTTTCTGCTGGTGACGAATCCAAGAGGTTCTGAAAGAAACCGAACTCATTGCTCACCATCTCGACCACATAATTCTTCATTTTCTGGAAGAATTCGTTGACACCATTTTCAGGGTACCCAGATTGGCTTGCACTGTCAACACATGGGCTCGAATCGCTTGATTCTTCAAAACTTGTGAAGGGGGGTTGTGATTCCTGGACTGCAGCAACGACATCTGTAACAAGTTCCTTAATAGTCATCCCTCATATCCATACGCTCAAATGCAAGGATCGCAAAGGGAAATTATAAAATCAATCGAAAAATAGAATAAAACGTTGCCAAGAGAAACAAAATCAAATAACACTCACTACTTTTCTGGGACAACATAAATTCCTTAAGTTGTTTATTTTTCATTAAAGCATTCCACACCTTCTGATCAGCCACAATTAAAGCAATGAGTGACCATAAAACCAAAGCCTACAAATCTTAATTTATCTAAACCAAACAATTTAATTCCGTTTGACAATACACATAGAAAAGATAAATAACAATTCAACACAACTTAAAACAACAAAACACAAAAAATGACATACATAACAACTCAATAGAGCGACGAATATCAAGATATCGATCAAATCTGAACCGCGGGGCTTTCACTGAGCGTCTTAAATGCATTGAAAGTACTAGTTGGCACAGAAACACACAATCGAACCATCACTGCTGCTGCCGTCTCCGAAAGAAGAAGAAGAATCAGAGCAGAAGAACCTCCTGTAGCTAAGCTCCCGTTCCTCTTATGCAAACCAGTGAATTCACTCAGAGTCTTGAAGAACGGCGACGACGAGGTGACGGTTCCAAAGATGAGGCGGGGGCGAGAGACAGGGCGCGACAGAAGTTGTGTATGAAGAACGACGAGATGCTTTCACCACAACCATAGAAATTTTTGTTAACCACAAAACCTTCCTCGAACAAATTAACAACCACACTTCATTGGGTCTAGCGATTCAACGGATCTCCTAAAAATAAATGGTAATATTAATAATATATATATATATTTTTTACCACCTCAATTTAACAGTAAATAGTCATAATTATATTAAAAATATCTATTTTAATATTATATCTATTTATTCTATATAGTATTTTATTTTTTCATAATTTATGAGAGTATTAAAAATACTCTAAGATCTAAACTATGTGACTAGAGCCCATCCATTTAAATACATGCATATTCAAACATTTATTGGTTTACAACATATTAGAATATACTAAACTTAGAATGAGTCTTGTTTACTTCAACTTTTTATTAATAAAATCCTCATTTGATGTCCAATAAGTTGATGTTTTGGTTCTTCATACATGCAAAAGTTATTATGGGTTGATTAATTGACAATATTATTATTTGATGTCCAATTTACTTGTGAGAGGTAAATTGTGTTAATGTCAATTCAGAAAATATGATGGATTAATTAATTGACAATATTATTATCGAATTTATGTTGAATTTAGAATTTCAATGTTTGTAGGAATTATAATACCTATAGGGGTAAAGTAAAGGCCACTAGGGACGAACCCTGCGGGATGGATAAAAACGAGCAATTATAAATTCTCGAGCAAGATATAATTTACTTAAATTGGTTTGATTTTGATTTTGAATACTTGATTATTGCATGGTTGATTGATATATAAAATGATAATATGTTTGCATTATTAAATTAGAAATGATATTAGAAAATTCACAAAATGTGATATATATTTGTGTTTATGATTTGTAGCTATTGATGGAGCATTGATTATGAGATTGTAAAATTGTATCATAGAAACATTAATTGATATTGTACATGTGCAACTGATGATTATGTTTTCATGTGTTGTGCTTATGAAAATATTTATTACATGAAATAAAGAAAATTATGTTTCCTTGTGAAATTATGGAAGAGATAGTTGTAGTTTCATTGTGATGATAATGTTTTGTGGTTAGGTTTTATCTTTGGTGCTCACGAACGACCTAGAAAGAGGGAGTTGCAACACTTTTTATGCCAAATAGGATAAGGTAGCACCCTTATACCACAACTTGATAATTAGGTTTTATGCTTGTTAGTTAGTGTCTTTGTTCTATGGTACTTGTTTACGGAGCCACAACTTGATAATTAAAAAACACTTAATAAAGGTGTTTCATAAATATGTTTTGATTTTTGTTGAGTGCATATTATATATTTATCATTGATTTGGATTGGCATGGAAATGAATACGCACATATATGTGTGATGTTAATACTTGGATTATGTTATCTATTACATTTGTACATGAATGTATGCACCGATTTGATAATATAAAGATCATTGTGTATTATTACATTGTGAATATTTATGTTGTGCATGGTTGTGTATGAGATTTATGCATTAATAAGATATTTTGTATGATTTATAATATTTGGAATTTATAGTACTCCCTATCGGGCTTTGTAATTAAGTTCAACCCTTATTTCTTCCCATGTTATAGTGGCAAGTTACTCGATTTTGTATGTTTGCAGATTAGAGATTTTTGTTTAATGGTTGTGAAGATGGCTAGTTAATTTGTATAATCTTCCTGTTTGATATATATAGGAAGGACTGTAATTGTGTATATAGTAATCCAATCATCAGTGTCTTCTAACTTTAAAAAGTTAGGACGAAACAATCAAATTCATTTATTATATTCTCTCTCTTAAAAAAAAAAAATCTCTTCTATTTAATTCAAATGCAATTAATGAATTTGATTGATTTATCCTAACTTTTTAAAGTTAAGATACACTAATCTTAAAATTACTATATATATATATTCATATTAGAGTTATTGATATTGTAAATTTGGAGATATATGTACATAGAGTTATGTTTATGGTAATTGAAATGTTTTGTAAATATTTTGTGGCAGACGACGTTTCAATTTTGAGATGGATGTTACTTACGGACTTGAGATATTGTAAGCGACGAATTATAACTCATAAATTCATCAATTAAACAATATCATCAACTTGTAATATATTATATCAATAACAATGATAAAATTACAAATGATGATGAAATGCATACCTTCAATTGGAGTAGAATCAACAAGAACAATGCTACAGGTCTGGTAAGCAATCACAATGGAAAGCAAACTCTGATCACAGTGTAAGAGCCCAGAAAAAGATTTGTATTGATTACTGAGAAGAAGAATGAAATTTTCTGTATATTTTTCTCTCTGTTTTTTCAACATCCACTGTTAACATTGTTTAACAACATATATAATAGTTTATTTCAACAATTGCCAGAGCAGTTGTAACTGATCTCAACTGCTATGACAGTTGATTGCCACTATCCAAATTTCAACACATATTGGGTATTGGAATTGGGTTGTGGATTTTGGATCAAACACGATCCAAATCCTAAGGCCTAATTATTCATTCTGGGGGGGCCCAATTATTTTTCATAATTTTCAACATCTCCCACTCGCACAGAATGAGACAATGTTTATGAAGGGATATAAACATTCAAATACAAATCTATTCTCAAATATTCATACAGGCAAATACACCTTGTGACCCGTGAATAATTGTTAATCTTGGAGCTTGTAGTTTAATATTTTAATAATGAAATATCACATATTGTTCAAATGTATTCTAGATTCAATCTCAAAATTTCATTTGCTCAAGTATACTTAATCCCTCCTTTTAACTGATAAAGAAGCTATACTTGTCTTTAGTAATTCTATGTATTCATAATTGTAATCACAACTTTGATCACAATTGGTCGACTAATGAATACACCATTGATGAAAGAAATGTTGAATCTTCCCATTCGACTTTCGTCCTTTGGCCCACAAAGACAATTGCTACCATAGACATACCATATAAGTCGAATTATCATAACCATAGAAAGATATGCTAAAGGCGCTAACATCATCCTGTGACTTCAGGATAAAGCCAATGGTCTTAAGGATATGGTTCGGAGTTTTTACAACTCTAATGGAACTTACACAATGAGAAAGCAGAGATTCATTCTCTCATTTTCCATATTGGTCACATAAGCACACATGGTATGAGACATGTGTTACAGCAAATTTCATTTTTAAATGCATATGTCCAATCAGTCATATAATATATCGTTGGAAAGCTTTTTTCGAGCCCATTCTAATGGAGTATTAAACGGATCGAAAAGAAAACGATTTGAGACATTAATATTCAAAAGAAAGTTTCGGGTTTCATGCATAATATAAGTCTTCGAAATCCTTCAAATTTTTTAATCAATTCAAGTCAAACAAAACTTCAATTTGTCTGTTTCTAGACTCACTTTAATGCAATACACAAATCTCGACAGATATCTCTAATGCCACATATCTTTTCTTCAAAAAATCAAGTCTGAACAGTAACAAAAACAGTAAACTTAAACCAAAATATTAAACCGAGCACTGTTATAACCAGACTCTGATACCAATGAATAATTATAACTCATAAATTCATCAATTAAATAATATCATCAACTTGTAATATATTGTATCAATAACAATGATAAAATTACAAATGATGATGAAATGCATACCTTCAATTGGAGTAGGATCAACAAAAACAATGCTACAGGTCTGGTAAGCAATCACAATGGAAAGCAAACTTTGATCGCAGTGTAAGAGCCCAGAAAAAAATTTGTATTGATTACTGAGAAGAAGAATGAAATTTTCTGTATATTTTTCTCTCTGTTTTTTCAACATCCACTGTTAACGTTGTTTAACAACGTATATAATAGTTTATTTCAACAACTGCCAGAGCAATTGTAACTGATCTCAACTGCTATGGCAGTTGATTGCCACTATCCAAATTTCAACACATATTGGGTATTGGAATTAGGTTGTGGATTCTGGATCAAACCCGATCCAAATCCCAAGGCTCAATTATTCATTCTGGGCGGGCCCAATTATTTTTCATAATTTCCAACAGTAAGTGCAGGAGAAGTATATATTTTTGGAAAGTTTTAAAAACAATTGAAACTCTACCGAATTTTTTGGTTAAGAATGATTTCATTGAAAATGTGAATTATAAAGTGAAGAAATCTAGATTTTCCTACAATCCCATTTAATTTTAATACTTTATTTACATATTCGAATTTCGGGACGTGACAATATCTATAGTTGAGAGACTATTTATCATATCTAAAGTATAAGTAGGTTTCTACCATTACATGCAAACATTTCTAGAGAAAACTACTTATTTTTTTGGAAGAATTTTATTAGGGGGGGTCTTCCATAAGGTGAGCATTCTTTTGTTTTGGGAAAGGGGAGGGGAGGGGAGGGGAGGGGGGGAGGGAGGGGTAGTAGGTGGTGTGGGGGGTGTGGGTAGAGAGGTATTTAGGGTGATTGGGAGGGTTGGGGGTGGTTGGGAATGAGAATTTTATTAGATGATATAAAATATAGTTGGGGGTGGTTGGGAATTTTATTAGATGAGATAAAATATATTATGTGCGTAACGCTCTTTTTCTCTTTGATCATATTTAGTCCCACTGAACTTTCCTAGCTAAACTTTTAACAAGGGGGATTGGGGGTGGTTAGGCGGGTTGGGGGTGGTTGGGAATTTTATTTTATGAGATAAAATATATTACGTGCATAACACTCTTTTTCCCTTCGATCAAATTTAGTCCCACTAAACTTTCCTAGCAAAATTTTTAACGAGTCAATCTTTTTAAGCATGTCCAAACAGATCATGAAATATTATTTATTTAGGTCTTTATCTCATTGCACGGTGGTTGGGAATTTTATTAGATGAGATAAAATATATTACATGCATAACACTCTTTTTCCCTTCGACCAAATTTAGTCCCATAGAACTTTCCTAGTAAAGCTTTTAATGAGTCAATCTCTTTAAGCATGTCCAAACAGATCATGAAATATCATTCATTTAGAATTTTATCTCATTAGGTTTTTATTAGTAAAATCCAAATATATCATGAAATATCATTTATTTAGATTTTTATCTCATTAGGTTTTTTTTAGTAAAATCCAAATATAATATAATGATGTCATCTAAGAAGAATGTTATAATATTATATGGATTTCCACCATTATTTAATTACCTAACATAAGGTTGTTGGTTCACATGGAGACCTCTCGTTGGTTACATGATTGGTGAACTTTGATTGCTGGCAAATGTCGGTTGAACCGACTCATTATGAATGAGAATGAGTAATTACTAATGTCTCAATTTCATTTTCTTTACTTTTCTTTTTCTTTTTCTTTTTTCTGAAAGGACTTATGTCTCAATTTCTTGTACTTCTCATCTTTATCTCTTTCATTTGTCTGCATATCATTTATTTCATTTCATCTCTAAATACACTAGTGAAGGGGAAGTCAATTTTTGTCTCTCGCAGTTTCTATTTAGTATATTGTCATTATATAAATATTATAATGACAGTATAGTTTATCAAATACTTTGGATTAGAATTTCTAAGATATAATCAAAAGCTGGATTTTCAAAATCAAAAAAAGTGACTCATATTATATGAAAAATTATTCCCAGTTTTAGAATTTTGAGTATAGAGCAAATCATGAATATATGATTGATAGGTCAAACTTCATGAGCAGGGGTGCCACTGCAGCCATCAACCATGTACATATTGTCATTTAGTTAGGCAGCATTCCTTTCATTTTCTCTCTCTTTTCTTTTCTTTCTTCCTTTTTTTTTTAAGCATATCTCTTTTTTCTGTTTTATATTATATTTTATTTACTTATTCAATTAAATACTTTTTTCGAACAATTATTCAATTAAATACTTAAACAAAAATGGAGGTACACGTATCAAAATATTTTATCTTAGTATTTTTTAAGGTTGAACACCTTGTATATTACATCTACTTACTGAATAAAAAAAAAAACACTGAATTGATTGATTTTGAATATTATTAAAAAATTGAAATACTGATTACCTCCAAACAAAAATGAGAATTAAAAACACAAATATTATTTTTTTTAAAAAAGAAGTGAAATTCTGATTACCAAGAACTAAAATGATTTTTTTCCTTTATTTAATTTGATAATGACTTTGTAAAATACTAATAATCGAAACCAATCTTATAATGAACTTATAAAAAAATTGTAATCGAATTGAACATAGGTGACATTCTATTAGAAAAAAAAAAGTAATAGAATATTCTCGACTGGCCCGCACAGGCTTGGTGTCGGCACGTATTGAGAGATGTTTCGTCGCCGAATTTATATGCTTAGCTGCTCTAATAATGTTAGACGGCACAAAAAAATCAATGCAACTCTCCTGTCACCACCACAGGGTATTGATGCTTGCTCTTCCAAATTGGCAATGGCAGAACGTGCAATAACCAGCAATGAGTATTGAGTAGTTTCTTGTCATCTGAATTTGACTAGACATGCGGCCTAAAGAACATGTAATAGCAACAATGCTCGCTATCGCGTCATCTGTCTTGGACACTTGTCGGAAGTCATGGACATCAATGGTATTAACAATTTAAAAATCACGACGTATTGATAGTGAAAAACGCTCTTTTTATGTAAACACTTTTAACTTGTATAGTCTTTTGCTGTGCTGTTGTCAATACTGTTAGTTGCCTACTATTTTGTGTAAACGAAAGAAGTCATGAAGAGATGCAGCCAAGAAGGAAAGCGGCAGAGTCCATAAACGAATGGGAGGGTGGCCAAAGAGAAACGTTTTTTGTCAATTTTTAATGTAATTATTTTAAAAAGTGCGGTTGTAATTGCTAATTTTAATAGATGAAGTGCTTGGAGCTATCATTATTGTAAATGTAATATCAAATGTAAAATATGTTGTGGTTGCAGGGAAGTAGTGACCCAGCAGACAAGGAAGGTGCCACCCTCAAGAAAGAAGAAAGCAAAACTCATCATGCGCAGCTCAACAAGAAGGAGGAACATTTACACAACCAAGAAGCAACAAGGATGGCGGAGTTATTCGCAACAGCAACTACCGCAACTAACGCTCCATTGACTGCCCCTGAAGAGTTTGAGACTACTGCCATCGATGCCACTGGGGCTGCCACCATTACTGATACTGTACACCCTCGTTGATTAAGTTGTATTTTAGGTAATGGGTCATAGTCGATCGTCTAAGTATTAGTCTCTCTTAATTGTTACTTGTTAGAGTTCTGGAAATTATAGCGTAGTTTTCTGCTCACCGAAACTATTAAACGAAGTGGAAAATATTTAATTACAGGAGCTGGTCTGGCTGAATATTCTGTCTACCGGACGTGGCTGACTGAATATCAGATGAGCAACTGAGATGAATTTACAATTATAAACTATATATACATTTCTGTTAGTAGCTGAAATTAATTGGTGTTTACATATTAGTTAATCAAGTTGATAATAAACAAGTCGGGGTACATATTCGTAATATTTAAGTTCTACTAATTGTTGAATTCACACCTGCAAGATCTGAAGGCAATACTTTTGGGGTCTATTGTGTGTGGTTATTTTTTCAACATTACAGCATACACCCATCCAACTCATGCACTACGTAAGACTTCAAATTCTCTAAAGCTTGGTTCACTTGAAGGAATTTTATTTATTTATTTTGAGAAAAAGAACTGCATTACAAATGCTGAATGTCATCCGGGACAACTTTGGATACAAGAGAAGAAGCCTCTTCAATCCAGAATAAATCCTGACTAACACCAAGAACATACTGGGCAAGAGCATGTGCAACAGCAGACCAAGAACGAGAGACATAACAGAAATCTCGAATCGGAAAATCATCCAAAAGGGAGAAAACATCACATACAAAGTTTCATAACAAAATAATAGTGCACAATAAGTAAAATGTAATAATAACAATAATAATAATAATAAAATGAGTTAATGGGATCAAATTAATCAGATTGGATTTTATATAAATTCTGACAAATATGAAATTAAACCAAACACTTTTATCCAAATTTGATTCAAAATCAGGTTTCAATATTCCAAACCAGTTACAAACAAATCAGAGCCGGTTTAGGTCGCATCGGCTAATCTTTCGTACGTCTCCGCTCTAATAGGACAAAATATTTCTATCTCATTATATGCAGTAAACATCAGATTAGAATTGAACTCATCTAAAATTATTTAATCTTACATCTGAATGTAGTAAACTGGCGCGAGCATCGATAAGAAAAACATTATCAAATCCAATCAACGATTGCATGGTCAAGGACCGGCCTCGTGTCGCCATACATCAGATCAAACCGCCACATAGCTGATCAAAGACAGGGAATCGACCTCATAATCAGAAAGACGCACACGTGGTTGAATATGTCGTGTACAGCAATGTTTGAAACAGCCAAGTGTCAATTGTCTTGCAAAAGGTCTCACAAATCCCCACACTCTCCTACGTCTATTTAAATGGAACAATTACAGGCTGAATTTCTCATCTAAAGTTGTTTTGTTCACCGTTAATTTGATTACTATTCAGAGCACAACAAGTGAAAAGATGCAGTCTGGAAGGAATGCAGGGGAGTCCATAAAAGAGTCGGCAACCAACGCGGCGGCTTCCGCTAAAGCTGGCATTGAGAAGGCCAAAGCTACCACTCAAGAGAGGGTTTTTTTTTAAAAAAAAAAAAAAATTTATATTAAGATTATAAGCTTCCTTATGTTGATCAGCTGTGACTGAAGTCATGCATAAATGAGCTCCAATGTAATTCTCGCATATACATGTGAAAAAAAGAAATGGTGGCGGTGCAGGTGGATAAGATGAAGACGAGAAACCCGGCAGAGAAAGAAGCGGCCACCATGAAGAAAGACGAGAGGAAAACGCAAGCACAGCTCAACAAGGAGCAGGCACAAGCACACAACAAGGAGGCCAGGAGGATGGCCAAGAGCGGAGGACCACATCCTGGTTACAAGACGTCGGGCACTGAAGGTTACACCACAACTACAGCCGCGACTGATGGCCCTCTCACTGCCACGGAAGAATTCTCCACTCTTGGAACCGATTACACCACCCCAGGCACTGGTACTGCTACGGCTACTGGTGATCCCCGTCAACCAACGGGACCTGTTCGTGCTGATGCTCCTAGGTTTGACTCCAGTGGGGATTATCGTTGAAGTCGGTGTTTGTGTTTTTAAGAATGGGTAGGCCAGTGGGAGGGTTTATATAGTATAAATAATGGGGTCATAAGTTTTCTAAGTTTTAGAGTTTGACCTGTATTTTCTTTATTTGTCTGTCTATTGTTGGAGTAGAGTTGTGGAAATTATAATGCTGTTTTATGTATTTGAACTTTGCAACGAAGCTGAATGAAGACGTTGTGAAGTGGGAAAAATATTGTTCGTTTTATTTTCCAATAAAATAAAATACTTCGTAAGTAATATATATATATATATTTTGTAAGTGTGTAGTATTTTTCTTTTTTCTTTTAGGAATAATTATTATTAAAGTAGGTATTCAAAGTCTCGGGAATTTTGGCCTCCTTTCGTGATTTAAAAAAAAATATATATATATAAAATAATAATAACCTTATTTGGTATGGACTTGAAAAGAGAAAAGTACTTAGAAAGGTCACATTTAAGATATCGACCAAATGGACACTCCAAAAATAATGTTTCCGGCATCATTTCCCACGCATTTCATTGGGCCCTTAAAAATTGGCAGCATCTTATTAAAGAGGGAACTTAAATTTGTGGTCTAAAATATCACTTTTTCAAATCATTATTATTTAAAAAAAAATTAATTATTTAAAAATTTAATCTACAAATAAAATAACCTATAAAATATCTTCATCCAAAATCAGGTACTAGTGATGAAATCGAGAAAAATAAGAGTCCAAAGTAATGAAATCATTTAAACTACAGGAGTTCAAAGTTTGTACAATTATCCATATTTACCTTTATCCTACAGGAGTTGCCACCCAATTGATCTATCTGCCCATAATGATAGGATTTGAAGTCGGCTTGAAGAGGTCCTCAACGGAGAAGGGCCAATGAGAAATAAGCGGATCGTAAGACCGTTTGATGGACACGACAGGCGATGCAACTGTCTGGCTTCTCATTTCCACAACCCACAACATACAAACCTTATCCACCTTGGATCTCAATTAAAATCAAGGATAACTTTCCAAGTTTTCTACAACGATTACAGACACAACACGTGGTGAAAACGTGTCAGAATCAGCCGCAGAAGTGCTCCAGAGTCTCCACGTGTCGTACCGTATTTAACACGTGTCTCAACCCCGTAACCGTCGTTTCTCGATCTATTTAACCACAGCGAGTGTGCACTTAGTTTCTTCATCCAGAGTTTCATTGTCAAGTGCAAAGCGAAGAAGAAAAAGAAAGTGAAAATGCAGTCGATGAAGGAAACCGCAGCCAACATGGCAGCCTCTGCCAAGGCTGGCATGGAGAAGACAAAGGCCACCATGCAAGAGAAGGTCCTTCTTCTGTTTCCTTTTGTTATTTGTTTCTAAATAATGCATGTGTAGTTGTTGCATGCTTATGATATAATTTGGATGCAGATGGACAAGATGAGTGCCCATGACCCATTGGAGAAAGATCTGGCAACCGAAAGGAAAGAAGAGAGGATGCAAGAAGCAGAGCTCCACAAGCAGGAGGCTCGTGAACACAACGCCGCGGCAAGGCAATCAACCAAGGCTGGTGGTCACAACCCCGGTTACACCGCTACTGGAACTGGGGCTTATACAGCAACTGGCCCTGGCACGGGGACCGGTTACGGATCAACGGAGCCTGGAATCGGAACCGGTTACGGATCGACGGGGCCTGGAACCGGGACCGGTTACGGATCGACTGGGCCCGGAGCTAATTACGGATCAAGCGGACTAGGAAGCGATTACGGATCAAGTGGGCCTGGAACAGGGACAGGTTATGGGTCAAGCGGGCCTGGGATCGGTTACGGGTCAGGTGAGCCTGGGGGTGGAACGGAATCGTATTCGTACTCGACACGTGGGGCATATGGGAATCCAACAGGGGGCCAGCAGATGTCAGCGTTGCCGGGACATGGAAGTGGGCAGCCAACAGGGCGTGTGACAGAAGGGGTGGTGGGGTCGCATCCGATTGGGAGGAATACAGGGACTGGCCACAACCCCTCTCATGACACTCGTGTGGAGGGCACTGATGGATCCGCCTACGGCACTGGTGGTTCCTACACCTAATCCTCCTCTTCCTTTTTTTTTAAACTTCTTTCTTTCTTTTCTTTTTGTGTCTTGTAAGATGTAATTAATAAGCGCCAATCGACCTCGTTCCCTTTTTAGATTTGGGGTTGGGAATTTGGTTTGGCAATGTCCGTCTGTTTGTGTTTTCTTTTTCGTTTTGGTCTCTGTTATGTACTTGTTGATGGATGTTGTTCGTCGTCTTATGTAAGGCGAGCACAGCCGATATAATATAATAAGTTTGAAGTAAATGAGTAGTACGGTGGATTAAGATGGGATTTTCTTTAAATGGACTTTAAATTTCCCGCTGAGGCCATGGGCCGTAAAGGAGGTGGTTGTAATTTCAGTCTTTATTTAATCTCTGAATTCTGTCAAACTGCAATCAAACGAGTGTTGAACGAAGATAAAAGGTGAAAGATACATAATTAATTTGGCTAGTGACCCCTGCACCTTCAGTACGAAATTGTGTAATATTTCCCATTTTAACTGGATGTTGTTTTCAGCCACTGACAGTAGTACGGTACACGTCCAGGAATACTAGTAGTAAAGGTTCTGCAGTTCAACAAGAATGAGGAAAAGCTGTGTGTTTATGAGGCTATATTTGGGATTGACAGCGAACTAAAGGAGTACATTTAAATTTTGGATGTACTTAATTTATACTTTTAAAAGTCACAGAAGTTATTACATAATTAATATAAATTTTTAATAATTTTTAAAATGTCATGAAGTAATCGATCAAAATGTATTTTTAATTTATCAATGATTTTTATAGATTTTAAAATATCAATGATTTTTGTTGATATTTGTATATAAAATTTTTTTAAATTTTTCTTTCATTTATAGATTTTGGTTGAGAGAAATAAATCAAACATTTTACACTCTCTATCATATTTAAATTTCTTTGAACTTGTGATAATTATAGTAAAAATATTTAACTTTTTTATCATTATAAATGGTAACTGACATGTAATATATTTTTTTAATTGTTTTTATTTATATATAGTAATTATATTTTACAATTTTTTTTATCATGTTATTTTTTTAATTATCTATTAAGTTGTCTATATAATATACTAATATTATTAATAAGATAATTTTTATATATGATTTTTTTTCAAAATTTATGAAGATAAATACCTTCGTCAAGTTTCATAAACATCAGTGATGATAATCTTTTTACTTTTTTAAGAAAATTTTTTATTAATATGAAAAAATAATAAATTAAAATGAACAAAAGTCTATCCATATTTTTATTTATTTATTTATTGATAAAATAAAAATTTATAAAAATCTATGAAAGATTTTTATTATTTTTATAAATCTATAAAAATCAATAGAATTTCATGAAAATAGTTTAAATTAAAACTATATAAAAATCAATGAAAATCTATTAATGTCTATAAATTTTTTTTAAAATACATTCTATAAAGGTCCATAAAAATTCATAAACTCTATAAAAGTCCGTCTAGATTTTTCAATAATTTTTAATAATCAACTTATTAGTAAAATGTGTTTTATAAGTTTTAAGTCATTACGTAAAACATTATGGGTAAAATGTAATATGTTTTTATTTCAACATTTTTTATTTTCTTTTTCTAGGTTTTTTTTTTAATATTTTCATAAAATAAAATAGAGTAAAAAAAAAAACAAACAAACAAGAAAGTTATTTTTAATTTTAATTAATTAAAATTAAAATTAAAACTAAAAACAATATAGAAGTTGTGGTGGCCTGATGGAGGCACATTCCACTTGGAGCTTCCTCCACTGACTGTCGATCCTCTTCCATTTTGACTCCTCTAGTTGTTAGAGAAGTCAATTGATATTTTTACCAATAAGATTTGAAGGCAAAGAAAGCATCTTAATTCAACCTTTAGCAATATGATTTGATGGGAAAGAAGGTGCCTTAATTCAGTCTTTACCAATGCGGTTTCATGGTAAAGTATCATAATTCAATTTAGTAAGATTTCAAGTGCGAATGATTTCAGTCATAAATTATATTTGAAAAAAAAAAAAATCCTATATTACATATTTGGGCCAAATTAGGGGTGGATCCTATTAAAGTTGGTTGTTATTCATTTTTGTTGACCAATTCTTCCCGTACGTTGAACGTCCGTGGATCCATTATGTGAGTCAGCTAGTTGCAAAAGCTCTAGTAATTGGGAACACTCATTCGAGATATTCATTAGTAGACATTAACATACAGTACTTACGTTAAGTTGGCAATGACTTTGACCCCAAAAACAGGCGCATAATTACTAGGGTACAGAATAGAGATGTTGACTCGGTGAGTTTTTCTGTTCGAAAATATCGTTCAAAACTGGTGGAAATATGATATTTACAGGGTTTATCTCCCATAAACTTAACCAGTGCTAAGAAAAATAGAACTGGTTCTCTGGTGTAAATGACAGTATCTCTATTTCCAACTCATTTTCAGACACAAAACATGCCTGCTAATATTGATGATAAATTACGCCAGCACTTAATTGTTATCCTGTTTTTGGGCTTCTTCAAGGAAATTAGATGTATAGAATCGGTACTCCTTTTCAATTAACTCATTATCTTAACATCAACATGAGTAAAATGACAGTTTCCTAAAATGAAAATTTAGGCGATAAGACAACTCCCAAAGCTACAATAGTTTTAAGATGGAAAAAACTGACTAACAAAATCTCAGATACAATCATCTGTCACTTTCGCTAGGTTGCATTGCACAGCCAACATACAAAATAGGACTCTCACCGATACAAGACTGCACAACAGCTGCTAAAAATTGCTAAAGGTCCTCACACTCCTGATTTGCGCAACTCGGCAGCCCCATGTGCAAAGTGACATCTTTCTCCAAAGGTGCAAGAACCCTTCGCAAAATTGTCACATAGCTTTGTCTTAAAATTGTTGCTTACCGCAGTTGGGGGTCCAGGGCCTCCAATGTTTTTGGCATGGCTGGGACCAATACTCACAATTAGCTCTCTTACCATAGCACTTGCTTGCTTAATCTGTTCAAATGACCCTTCAAGCTCGATATTCTTGAGATTGGGATCTGTCTCATGATCACGGATGGACAGCTTGGCCCCTGTTTGGCGACAGATCTGCTTAGAGTTCACACCACCTTTCCCAATGATGGCTCCAGCTAGGGAAGCATCAACACTGATTTTGGCAGTAGCAGAGGCACCAAAACTAGCAGCAGGTCCAGGTGCAGGTGGCTCCATCCGACCACCTATACGGCCTGGAATAGGTCCCATGGGACGTGGATCATCATGAGATGGAGCAATAGGCTTGCCAAGTTCCCATTCACCATGTGCAAAATGGCATTTGTCACCAAACTTGCAACCTTCAGCAGAGTTAAACTTGTTGCAAAGTCGGGTTTTAACTGCAGAGCCTGAGGAGCCATTTGAAGTGGGCGGTGTCACACCCACGTTTCTAGATGGTGGAGGGATGGCCGGAGCTAAATTCATCATCTGGGCCACAGCATTATAACCGCCAGGAACATAATGCAGGAAATGGCAGCTCTCACCAAATGGACATCCAGCAGTGCTGCAAGCCCAAATAATAAAAAAAATTAGATAAGCAAATGCCCTTCAGCAACCAAAGTTGAAAGCAGCATCGCTAGGCAAACAACAGATATCTGGATTCCTAACCACCTCACTAACCCCAAAACACAAAAATAACAAAAATCTACCACCAGAGAACTATCAAAGAGGCTTAGATACAATGAAGACAATTTAATAAGAGAAGAGGTACTCCACGATGAATACTAGTAGGGTTTATTAAGGTAAACTAAAATTTGGTTCTTGCTGCATTTCTTTAATCAAAAGACTGAAACTATGATACCCCAATCTAGTTACCATAAAATTTCGATATCATACCTTAATTGCAGCATATTTTGACAGATTACCTTCTTTAATACTTCTCAATAAAAGATTCGGTTCAATAGCAGTGACAATTCATTGCCATTACAGGGAAAAGATTTTAACATCATAAAAGATGTAAGCTACTGAATTTATTAGTTACCAAATGAATAACGCATATATATCTGTCTTAGCACAAATTATACTCCACCAAACGATAGTAATCTTTTGTACTTGGTAAATAACGCAATCTCTGTTACATTCAATCTGTTAACTTTATTAGACCAAACCAAAATATGTACCTGTATGGCAGCTAAAAATACCCACTTCATTAGTGCACTTACAGAATTTTATCTTATAATTTCAATTACCAAAGAATTTATAAGACATTAAACAAAGATAATACAAATTCAAGATATTTATTTAGATGGGCAAAGATTTGAACCTGTAAAACTTGGTGCATGGCTTCGATTTGCTTCCTACACCGGTTGATAAAGAATCCGTTTCTGTTCCAAAACATTAATTACTTGTTCTTAGTTCAAAGTTCTCTCAGTTACTAAATTGTTAATACCCATTAACAAACCGTAAACGAACAAATAGTGTCTTCATAATATATATTAAGTAACAGAAAAAATAGATAATTTATTTCAAATTTAGTTAATCAATCAACAAACTCCGTTGTTTACTTCCCACTAAACTTAGCCTTCCAGTCTTTTATCGAATTCGAAAATCAGCTTGTTAAAAGAGAACAATAGCTTTGGCTATGCAGTTCGTGCATTGGCAATGAACCAACAATGAAATCTATAAACCATAAAATCTACACATAACAATCCAAACAAAAATTACTCATACAAAGAAAAAGCTAACGTAATTAAATTTTAAAACTTCACCCTAAAAATCAATAAAGAAAAAAAACAGTCCTTAAGTTATTGAAACAAAAATTTTGAAACAAGTAAGAGAACAAATGTGGAAGGACGCACCGTGCTTGGATTTCTTGACAGCGCCATTAACGTTGAAAGTAGATTCAGATTTGCCTCTCTTTCTCGTATCCATTAGATCCAGATCCAACCAAGGCAACGAAGAAAGACAATCTCGAGTCTCAACGCAGATCAAAATTTTGGAATAGAAGTGTTTGAATCTTTAGGTATTTGAAGAAAAGAAGAGAGCTCTCTTGTAGTTGAAAGTAGAAAGCAAAAACCCTAACCCTAATAGAAGGGTTTATGGATGCGATAATGAAAGCAAGAGAAGCTGAGACTGAAAACACAAACAGATACCAGATATTAATACAACCTACTAGTATTTTGATTGTTGGTATTGTTTTTTTATTATTATTGTGATGTAATAAATTTTAACTTTTAATGTTAAAAAAAAAAGAAGAGCGAGAGAGAGAGAGAGAGAAATTAGGGTTTAAATTGAGTTAATTGTGTAACTTGAGGCCCGGCGCGGCCGCACTCACGTGGTCCCGCTTTTGATGACGTCGGCCTCTGTTTTTTCACTCTGGGCTAACGTCGACTTTTGCTTTGCTTGGAGTGGACGGTTTTTGGGCATTTTCTTGGAGCCCATTTTGGTTGGGCCTTTGTATGGATTTTAACAACCAAGTTCACATCCATTATTTGTGTTAAGCCTCAATTATGTATCTATATTGAACCTATATGGTAGCATAACCTAGGGGTGAGCGTTTTCAAGTTCATATTAGGTTGGGTTAAAAATCTCTAAACCTAATGTGTATTGGATTGAAAATTTTCCAACGTAACTCAACTCAATAGATTCTTTAATCTAACTCAACCTAATAATAGTTGGATTGGGTTGATCAAGTTAGATTTAATGTACCATAAAGGCACAAAAGATCTAATTGGTAATTTTTTTAGTCTTAGTAATTTGATTTTACAAAAAAATGAGTACAAATAAAGATTTAGTGATTAAAAATAAAAGATTCAATCCACCATAGAAGTTGTCATTGATCCTTATTCTTAGCAAGTGTTTTTTTGAAAGAAAGAGAAAATTTTGGATTTAGAATTGAAGATGGGTGTTTCTTGGATTGAGTCTAATCCAATTTAATTTTCAACCTAACCCAATCCATCTTAATTTTTTTAAAATTTAGCCCAATCCAACCTGATAAAAAGTGATTGGGTTAGGATGGAGATGCCCACCCCTAGCATGACCTCTTCTCATTTTGAAAATTAATCACATTGTCCGTATTTTTGTTCTTGCATAAATAAATCAATACTATATTAACTATAAAACAAATTATTATCTCTTAATGCGTTTAATATCAACGCAGATCATAATTTATATCATTTGTATACATAGATATTTAACAATGAAAAATACCAAAAATGCCTACCATAAAAGTTGTAAATTCGTTTATACCTACCAATTTTAAAAAATTCATTTTTAATCTCTCAAACAAATTAATTTAAGCCTATATCCACTTTACCCAAATTGCTCTTGCCTACCTTGTTCTCTTTCTCTATTGTTTATAGTATGGGATCTTTGGCTTCATTTGTTAATTGTTTGAATTTTGTTGGAATTTTTTATTTTTTATTTTTTTGTGATTTCTTAAGTTTTTTTGTGTTTTAGATATTGGATATTGATGTTTAGGGTTAGATTTGGATAGATTTGACTTAAAAAATAGAGGTTTTCGGTAATATATAACATAAAAAATAATTACTGAATTTTATGACCCCAAAAAACTCGGTACCATATTATATGGGGTCACATAACCCGGTGTAGGGTTTTGTAGCCCCACATAACCCTGCACAGGGTTTTATGGGGTCACAAAACTTGGTACCAAATTTTATAGCCTCATAAAATCCAGCGGGTTTTATGACCTCACAAAATCCGATATTGAGTTTAAATTCTATGTCTTTTAAATTTTGATTTAAGAATAATTTGGTAAACTTGGGTATAGAATGAAAATAGTTTTCATTCAAACATAAATTTTCATAAAAAATTGGGTAAAACGAATATTTTCTTTTCTTTTTGGATAAAAGTAAATTTGACCCTATTTAACAACTTAAACTTCATTATATCCTATAAACATATTGGCCTACTAGGATGTATCACTTGATTTAGTAAAGGTAATTAGGGTTTTAAAACTAGCAAGATTATAATGTGCCTTGAACCCATTATTAATCATGGTTACAATTTTTATTCAACAATATTTTGTTCAATGAGATCTATAGTTTAATACAATTTTCAATAAGTCTATCATCTAACTCTCAATGATTGACACACAATATTTCATTCGAATTCAATAAAACTTGTAGGAGGCGTTTGTTCATGAAAGAATTGCAAGTTAATATAAAATTAAGGAAAAAAAGGACAATACTGCGGATGACAATAGTTACTCTTCAAGCAATATGTTATACATATATTCTTTGGAGAGAAAATTGCAAGAGGAAATAGCCCAAATGGGCCAATGTTAACGGCTCATATTATTTTAGTTTCTTCAAATAGTTTTATTATTTTTCTCAACAAATATCACTGATTAAATATCACTTTATTATTTTAAAATAAGAATTAAGGAAAAAAAAAAAATCTCTCCTTTTCTTGCAAATCTACATTTGTTGGGTTGTGAAGAACTAGAAATTACACAAATTGATGAGTAAGGAGGACGAGGAAGAGAAAAAGAGGAAAAAAGAATAAGGAAGATGAAGAAAGAAGAAAAAATATCGTTAATTAGAGATGGAATGTCATGTTGGAGAAGATGGAGGAGGGTGGCGGTTTTTTTTTTTCTTTTTTTGGTTTTTATTTGAATACTTTTATTTTGTATAAAATAGCATGATCATAATGTAAAATTAGTTTACAGTTACATTTGTCTTGTGAATGTAAGAACCAATAAAAATATTGAAAATAGATTAGAACAATAAACCCATAACCTTAGACCCATTTAAGATTTTTTACTAATTTACAAAAAAGAAAAAGAAAAAAATGAAAATTTGCTAAATTTTCATTTATTTACAAAATTATAAGTCTACTTAATTATATAAGTAATGTTATAATTCCCAAATTTTTTATTTAAAATGATGTTCAAATAATATAGTATGTAAATTGTTAACATTTTATAAATTATGAGATGATGTGATAATTAATAATATTGATAATTCATATACCACATTATATAAATATGGATTTAAGAAAAAAATTTTGAAAATCTAATATTACTCTAATAATATAACTATTTTTTTGTATAATATGTATAAACTCAGAAGATAATCGAAATCAAGTGGGATAAGACACTAATAACGTAACACAGAGGATCATTCCATACATGAATAAAGGAGCAGTCCACATAAAGGTGGAAGAGAAACCCACAATTTTTAATTGGAGGAGGGGCATCTTGGGTGTAGAACCTGTGACTTGGCCAGAGTCACGGGAAGGCAGTCTTTACCAACTAGGCAAAACTCAAACTAGCTAACTGTATAGCTATTATATTTATTGATCATCAATTGATGCTAATAACATGATAAAAAGATGAACTCATGTCAAGTGAAAAACAGGAACTGCCAAAAATGATTATAGTTAGTATACTCCTCCAAGTTGAAACTAATAAGTTATCCGAGGTGGCAGGCGCTGGCGCCAAAACCAAACAGCTCCGAAAGGGACATCGACATTTACGAAGTAGGAAAGACTAACGCAACCCACCGCATCAACCAAAACCAACTTCGATTTCATCGAAACTAAACTACACCTACTCAACACGGTATACATTCATATTATAAACATATACAATAGTATCACCCCCATTTCCATTCTTTCTATCTCAAATCTACCAGGTTAGCTTCCGATTTTTCTCTGCTTCACAATGTTTGCTATAGCTCTTCTCAAATGTGGTTTCACTTTTTTACTCATTAATGACGGCTTGCTTCATTTTCTCCTCGTTTTGGAATACGATGCTTTGATTTGATACTACAATCTTTGAATGCAAGTTTTTCATTTTTATCTTATCTTTATATTGTCAACAGTCTGTTCTGTTAACAATCTGAATTTGTTCTTAAATGTACGTTCAGTAAATGGGTATGTTAAAAACAAAAATCCTTGAACAGGAGCAGTGTCTTTTGTATTTGCAGATTGCTGGTGATTTAAATAAAGTGAAAATGGCTGCAGCTGGCACGCACATGGCAACAATCAAGCCTTGTGTTTCTTCTTCTTCTCGTATAAGTTTTATGTCAACCACAGCAACTTTTAGTACTGATTACATGGTGGCATCTGGGAAAAGGCTTGCAAGCTCCTCTAACATCTCGCCAAGGCAACCTTTTCTCCATGGCCTCCTCACATCAGAGCCTGTTAAATCTATGGAGGTTGTTACTAGAGCAATGTCTGCCGCTAATGAGAACAAGCCTTTATCAGGACTGCCTGTTGATTTGAGAGGTCATACATCTTACTTTTGTTCTATTGTCTTTGTGCTATGTCATATACTCATGTTTGTTAGTTCTTATGCCTTTATACACACTATCAAGAGTAAGCATGTCTTGCAACTGCCTGATACTCATGTCAGATTATAGAGGAGATCTGAATTTTCTAATATATTTTATTGATCCCAAGCTTTTTAGTATTGCTCCTACCATGGTATTTTTTTGCTACATTTCAAGAATATCTTGCTAAGGTCTAGATCCAGGGTTCAAACACATTCAAATCAGGTGTTGCAAGTAGTACGATTAACAATTATTAAGTAGCAATCCAACGTATCTGTATATTCGGTATCTGGGTAAGTCGCAACACTACCCAGTTTCACCTTGTAACCAACTATCATTTCAAGGAATCTATTGAGTTTATAAGTTAGAGACCACCAATCAGGAAATTATATCAAGCCATATTACTTGGTTCTCTTCTAAAAGATATTCATGGCATAAACTGAGAAATGATATGGAGACTTGGAGAATGAGAAGGGCTGAAGGACGGGTTGCTTGAAAGAGACATAGGGGCAGTTGCAAGCCTACATGATGATCAACTCTAGACACTAACTGATGTGTAAAAGGAAATGTATGTGCATTTTTTCATTTAAATTAGTCTAAAAGGATAAGAATTAAGGTTCTAAATCGAGAGGACCATGAAACCTAGGACTTTATTTAGAAAGCAACATCTCGAGACAAACCAAACCAGATAGCTTCTGGTTTTTGTCTCTTCTGATGGTAAAGAGCAGCTCAGGGAAAGATGTAATATCTGTGTTGTCTTTTTATAGTCTCTTCTATCCATCAGTCTGATACATGGCTACGGGGTATCAACTTAACTATTGACCCATCTAACAACTAGAAAACTGTTAGCAGGTAAGAGAGCATTCATTGCAGGCGTGGCTGATGACAACGGATATGGTTGGGCAATAGCGAAATCTCTTGCAGCTGCAGGTGCTGAAATTCTTGTTGGTACATGGGTGCCTGTATGTAAACCGATTGGGTTTTATTCTCCTTACCTGTAGACATGCTCAAGTTCGATCAAAGTTGTATAGTTTCTGATTGAATATTTCATTCTCTGCAGGCACTGAACATTTTTGAAAGCAGTCTGCGGCGTGGGAAATTTGATGAATCTCGCATGTGAGAACTTATTTGACATTTCCTCGCAATATTTGCATCTGGCTCTGACTATTTGCTCATTACTAATTGGAATTTCATATTTCAGATTGCCAACTGGTTCCTTAATGGAGATTACCAAAGTGTATCCATTAGATGCAGTTTACGACAATCCTGAGGATGTTCCTGAAGATGTAATAATACTTCCTATATAGTTGGTAGAAAAAGTTTCAGAAAATTACGTAATGCTTTTCATTCATCTTATTAAGTTGTCTTGTGCAGGTAAAATCAAATAAACGCTATTCAGGATCCTCAAAATGGACTGTACAGGTATTGTTATTTATTATATCTATCTGCCATACAGAATAAACTAGACTACTTTGGTTAAGTCGATTAGAGAGCATATTCATGAACTCAGATTTAAATGAACTTCATTTTTTATAGTGTACAAAGTCAGCACCATGAGTTTGTCTCTAACTCAAGGTATATGAATTTTTCATATTATGCTAAGGCTTCTATTGCATTCTCCTTCAAGTTGAAGGTCAATATAATGTTGTGTAGGCAAGAGTCATTGCTGCCTCAACCATGCTCATTATCAAGATGTATGGCCTTCATGGTTATGTTTCCAGATGTTGTTGGTCAATGACCTTCAAAGTCAATTATAGAACTTGAATAAATTGCCTTGTTCACTCAAAGCCGTACAAATCATTAAGGAATTGGGCCATGGTTGACCACTTGGTGATAATGTCCTTGCAGGAGGTGATAATGTCCTTGCAGGAGGTTGCTGAATCTGTAAAACAAGATTTTGGCAGCATAGACATCCTTGTGCACTCACTTGCAAATGGACCAGAGGTATATTGCTCTCAACATTGTTTACTTTTATGCTGTTTGTTCAGGATTGTAACAATGCTTGATTTTACAAATCTTGCACAGGTTAGCAAACCTCTTTTGGAGACTTCAAGGAGTGGATATCTTGCAGCCATCTCCGCATCAAGCTATTCCTTTGTTTCTTTGC
Source organism: Nephelium lappaceum (assembly GCA_021234005.1). Lineage (NCBI taxonomy): Eukaryota > Viridiplantae > Streptophyta > Magnoliopsida > Sapindales > Sapindaceae > Nephelium > Nephelium lappaceum. The sequence continues at coordinate 9,441,770 of CM038011.1, forward strand.
TCAAGCATTTCGTTCCAATAATGAATCCAGGCACATTTCTCACCCAATTTTAGTTTTCATATCTATGTAAGGGTACTTGGAACATGCTACAGGAAGTGTCGCCAGACTTTAAATGGGTGTTGATGTTACAGGTGGTGCTTCAATTTCTCTAACTTATATAGCTTCTGAAAGGATTATTCCAGGGTATGTTGGTTTTTGTCCCATTTTGATTCCTTGCCAGCGTTTTTTGGGATGACTATGTGCTCTTCTGAATTCATTTCTGTTTCAGATACGGTGGAGGCATGAGTTCAGCAAAAGCTGCTTTGGAGAGTGACACACGAGTGAGTTCCTCTGAATGACCATAACAAAGTGTCTTTCAGTTTCAGACGATATTTTTGTTGGTCTATGATATTTCTGAAATTCCATTGTTCGAATAGGTTCTGGCTTTTGAAGCTGGAAGAAAACACAGAATCAGAGTCAATACAATATCCGCAGGTACAGCAGTTACTTCATATCCATAAATTTTTAACTAGTATTTGTGGTGTTTTGGTTCATCAGTAAAGGTTCCTACAAATGTTAAATTTCTCAAAATATATTTAGTGCTGCATAAGATTTTCTTACATTCTTGTACTGCCATCTGCCAAAACAATATTTGTCAGGTCCATTAAGAAGCCGTGCTGCAAAAGCAATTGGTTTTATCGATATGATGATTGATTACTCATTGGAAAATGCGCCCCTACAGAAGGAACTAACTGCAGGTGACTCATTACACCCTACTTAGCAGACCAAACTCCAAATCTGGATGTGTTTTAAAGTAACCATTTCTCTTGGAAACCAGAATGTTGGTCCAGTAAAGCGCACAAATTTAAACTTAGTAACTTTCAAAGTGTTATTTGTATCATGAAAAACTATTTTAATTAGGTAAAAGCACATTTAAATCTATTCTTTAAAGTCTAATGGGCAAATTACACTAAAGTACCCGGACCTATTGAATTATTACAGTCATAATGCGAGTTTTATCTAAATTACACCTAAATACCTTTGACCTGGTTTGACTAACAATCCATTAACTGTAAAATTAACATCTCAAGGGTAAATTCGTCTTTTTATATATCAAATAATATTATTTAAACAAAATGTCTCTCTCTCTCTAAAAAACAAAATCTCTCTCTCTCTCCCTTTTTTTTTTTTTTCTTCTTCTTCTTCTTCTTCTGCTTCTGCTCGTCTTCTTCTTCTTCTTCTTCTTCTTCTTCTTCTTCTTTTTCTGCTCTTCTTCTTCTCTGGGTTCCAATGGAACCCAGATCTGGGTTCGATTCGAACCCAGTTTACTGGGTTCGATTGGAACCCAGTTTCTGGGTTCGAATCGAAACCCAGTTTCTGGGTTGCAATCGTGTATCTTCTGTTCTTATTTTTTTTCCCTTTTTTGCATGGTGATGGTTGGTTGCTGGTGGTGATAGTTTGCTGTTTATGTACTATATTGATTTGAGGGTGGTTGTGGTGGCAATTCAATTGAGATGACTGAGTTTTTAACATATAAAAGAAGAAGAGAGGAAGAAGAACAGAGAGATATCGAGAGAGGGAGAGAGAAATTTGACATATAAAAATACCATTTTGCCCTTGGGACGTTTATTTTGCCGTTGATGGACTGTTAGTCAAACTCAGTCAAGGGTATCTTTGTGTAATTTAGTCTAAACTCGCATTATTATTGTAATAAAACAATAGGTCGAGGTACTTTAGTGTAATTTTCCCTTAAAATAAACAAAAGTACTTTTGAAGATTGAAGAAGAAAAGGGGCTTTTTTGAAAATGCATATGGTAGGTGTCTTCCAAACGATGTGTTTAAATTCAAAATCTAGTTGGAATGCACTTTCCTATTTCATTCATGCCTAGCTGTTCCAATTGCTGCTTCTTTGATACAACTAAACATGAAGTATAATTGAACAGAGGAGGTGGGAAATGCTGCAGCCTTCCTGGCGTCACCTTTGGCTTCAGCGATCACCGGTGCTGTCATCTATGTAGACAATGGTCTAAATGCAATGGGAGTTGGAGTTGACAGTCCCATTTTCACAAACCTTGACATTCCGAAAGACAAGTAAAGATAGAGCTTTATAGGACATTACGTTGAGTGGATTTACTAGAAATTTTGATTTAGCAGAAATAAATGTTATATTTCGTTGTTACATACCATTTTATCTAAAAATGCTTATCTTCTTGACACTTACTGTGGCGGAAAAATAATATTTACATCTGTTGTTGAGACTTATCTTGTTGTTTACAACAAGACAGCAGAGTGCGCAAATACATTGTCTTTCCATCATCGGAAGTAATATTTTTTTGTGTATGGTATACACTAGAAAGATAAATAAAAAATAAGTAGCAACAAAATGACGGTGTAATTAAAACAACTAGCAGCAATACTGCTATTATCCTTTTTTGTGTCACCGAAAGTAAGTACTGGAGTTATAGAAAGGAAAAGATTTCGATAACTGGTAAAGAAACCTATGTGCTTGAATTTATTTGAAAAAAAAAAAAAAAAAGCAAAAACAAAAAAATAAAAAAATAAACAAAAAAACAAAAAAATAAAAATACCTACATAATATAATGTACAGGTTCTAAATGAATTATGGGTTAGGAACAAGAATCTAATTTTTACACATTTATATTACGAGGAGCTATTGATCTTGCCCCATACTAATCTATTTATAGACAAATCCTAAATTTCTACTAGACAAATAAACTGTGAAGTTCCAAAAACCTTTAGATCTACACTAATATCATCTCAACTTCCATTTACCTTTACGGATGGCAGCAGCCCTTGCTTCTGCATTGTCGTTCTCAGGTGAATCTTCCACCACAGACTCTTCATGTAAAACCAAGCCGCGGTTTCTGGACAACTTTCTTATTGGTGTTGTAGGAGCATATTCTTGCGATTCTCCATCTACTTGATCCAATTGGCAACTGCTTGATAATTGTATGTCATTCCTGTGAGGCATCAGCTCCTCCCCGACCCCAACAGAGTTTGCCATCAACTGTAAATTTAAGGAAACATCAGAAAACAAGATAGCAGGAATCAAGAATTTATTGAACCTTTCATTTGCACATGATCAGAACCTATATCCTTTTCTTTTTTTTCTAGAACAAATGTACTCCACTCAACAATATTTCCAACATTCGTTAGATCCACAAATGCCAACTCAGAAATCAATAGAAACATAAATGGAAAAATGCAGTGTTCTAAAAGGCACTAGCCGCTAGTCAGGCGACATCCAAGTGCCTAGACGCCACCGAGGAACCCCAATGACCGCGGGTCAACCTTAAAAAATATATATAAAAAAAATTTCTATATACTAAACCAAACACTAGAGAGGGTGTTGGAGTCGCCGCTGTCGGTTGGAAGAAGAGAGAGCCAGCTGCTTGCGTGAAGAATGTTGGCTGTTTGGTGTGCAATGATGCAGACTGAAGACTGTTGAAGCTTCCCCCCCCCCTCCTTTTATTTTTAATTTATAAATAATGAACAACAAAACCACGTGTTTTGGGTTCTTCAATAAGATATCTTCTTGATTTGTTTTTAAAAATTAAAATAAATAAATAAATCCAAACAGCGTCATTTTGGAGAGTCCAAAACAACGCTGTTTTGGACAAAACATTAAAAAAAAAAAAAAAAAAAAAATCTTTGCGGCACCTAGCCACGAAGACCTGACTAGAACCCCCAACTGGGGGGTTTTCGTGGCAGCCAGGTGGCGCCTAGATGGCTGCCAAATCCGATTTTCAGAACACTAGAAAAATGAAAAAATATCTTTAAAAAGGTAGTCCAGAATCAGCAACATATGGTTGTTACTACTCGCGCTGCATCTCAAATTATGTTGGCAAAGAATCCATGGGAACTAAAGCAAAATCCATATACTTCTGATGATTAATATTGTGGCAAAGCACATTATTAAATTTTTTCCATGTACCTTCCAATCCTTGAAATCAAATCTGAAGACAAAGTGGCCATAAACAACCTTCCCAGAAGCAACTGCATTTGCAACAGGCGCATTTCTGGGCACTGACAAAACAGGAAAAATTAGTATAGAAGTTCAAAATGAGGAAAAAGAAAAAGAACTTAACACAGAGACCAAGTGTTTCCAAAGGATCTTACAAACTAGATGACAACCCTTCTCGTCCAATTTTATTTCAGCACGCCCATCTTTAACTAAAAATGATAGGGCAAATAAATTTTCGACCGTCTGTGCAAAAGAATTTCTATTGAACACTAGATTCTCAAGTCTGACTCTTCTATTCTTCTTCATGATATTAAACATGGTTAACATATTTTTATCTGTATCTGTTCCCTCTTTCTTAGCTGTATCATCAAGCTGCACAAAAGTTACTCGAGTTTAGATAACTGCTCAAAATTGCATCAGGTAGAAAACAGAGAAGCGACTAAATATGTATACATCACAAATTCGCATAACAAACCATTCAAGAAACGTAAACCCTGACAAGCTATTCACAAGATTAACAAACTCTGCTGATACTCGATATCAAGACACTGCTATAATTGTGAAAGGAGCTATTTATGGCGATAAACAAATACACATAATATAGGAGCACGGAAGAGAAAAAGAAACCTGTCTATAATTTCATCTTAACTCAACATAACTCATAAGAGTACCGGTGTATACAAATCGTCAAAGATAAGTAATCTTCAATATAGCTTCTTAAGAAGACTCTCACCTCTTCAGGACAAACATTTTCGGTTGGCCTCGCTCGCTTTCTACAAACAACAGCCTTCCGCTGCTTTACCTGAGTATTCATAGCCCCAATCCTGAAGGATGAACAAAATCGAATACCATAAAGTATTCAAAAAACAGAAAAGCATATTAATAACAAAAACAGTATAATCTGGAATTATACATGGTAGAGCATCCACAACCGCTAGAGAAAACATGTGAGACTGCAAGTCCAATATCTGTCCAAGCCATTGAGGGGTGGCCACTCCTGCTGCTGCTGCTACTACTACCACTTTCTTGTCCGAAGTCTCTGAGAAGACAGGAGATGAAGTCGGAAACAGTTATCCCCTCTTTGTTTTCAGCCTGGACAGAGGTTAACATGGTGCTTGCAATGTCCAAAAGAGTCTCTGCATCAGTGACTTGCTCTCTTGGTTTCTGCACTGAAAATACCAAGACTATGCTTTTAGAATCAACTTCAAAGATTCCCCAAATCGAAGACAATTAATGAAGGCAGCATAATCAACATTAAGCAGAATTAAAGAATAAAAACCTTGCTGATGTAAAGAGTCCAGTTGCTTGATGATGATGTTGAAATTATTAGAATCAGCATTGGAAATCTCCTCTCTTTCGTCTGCAAAAGCCCCAGAATTCAGCAACACAAATACTAAATAATAAGAAAAGCAAAAGTCAAGGGGAAAAAAGTACCGAGAATTCGAGATTGTACGGAGCGATAGGAAGAACGGAGGAGCCTACGAGCAGCCATGCCATCACTTTCAGTGCTCTCCGCTTCTCCATTGCCCACCAATTCACCTTCTAAGCTTCCAACCATCGCTTTTTGCTTCTCTCGACTCTACACCAACAAAAAGATGGCAACTATATTCAACTCAAACCGTTAATTTGAAGATTCTTAAAGACCCTAATTATTGAAATTCAAAACCCCCAATTACATCTATTATTTTCAAGAGTCGTTTTCCCTCTCTAACGAATCTCCATCTTTATTTATTTATTTATTTGAAAAGTGATCTTTATTATTATTTTTTTTTTTTATTGTAATATAGTATGAAATTCCTTTTTATATATATGTGGATTTTTTCCATAAATATTACACAACTTTTTCTTTTTCTTTTTCTTTTTTTCTGAAATATAAATATTACACAACTTGTTAGGGTATGGTTGATTACCACCCTTGAAAATGATTTCAACACATATTTGTTTTTTTGAATATTTATAGTACAGAATTATTCCTAAATAAAATTATAGGCAGGGACAACACAAATTAGGAAAAAATATATATGTATATATATATATATTTTTTTTTACTTTTACAATTTGAAACAATTTTCTTTTTCCTTTCTTAATTAAAGATAAAACAAATAAAATTCCATACATATTTCTAAAGAAAATCTATTAAAAAAATATGAATCATTAAATATATCAAATGACTATTTAAATCTTTTAAGATGTATAATATTATTTTCTTCAAATTTTATTTTGCATTCATCTCATAAGTAAAGGCTAAACCTAAACCTAAACACAAAATATGGATGTCAAATTTGGTGGCTTTAACCTTCGACTATGAGTGTTTCTTCTTATTCTTGATAAAATGTAAAGTTAGGTTTAGGCTTAAGAATTTATATTTTAGTGAAATAAAAATAAATACTTTATACAAAGTTTGTATTAAAAGAATTTAATTAATTTTTTTGTATAGTAAAGTTTGTTTTAAAGGAATATAATTCATTTGGGTTGTATAGAAAATTTTGTCTTGGAAGAATTTAATTGTAATTTTGTTCATGTAGGAAAGTTTATTTTAAAGGAATATAATTAATTTGATTTGTACGGAAAAATTTGTTTTGAAAAAATTTAATTGATTTTATTTGTATAAGATTATTATTGACACATTTGTATGCGTTTATATTAATTGAGGAAATTTAAAAAAAAAAAAAAATTGGGTCTCCACTTCCATTAACGGAACTTAAATTTTTTTGTCCGATTCGAAGATATTTTTTATTGTTAGTGTAATTTCACCAAAAGTAGAAAGCGGTTAGTGCAACATCACCTAGGGTCAAAAACAACCATGCAATTTTCCCTTGATTTTTATTGGGCCACGGGCAAAGGTGTAATGGAATCGAGTTCAGTCATTAAAAATCCATATCTCATCATATATTATTTTGGGAATCATCATACCATATTTATAAACCAGTGGAAAAACACTTACTTAACAGTGACCATAAGATGGGAGGAAAAGAAAAGGGCAAATTATTTTATTTTCAATGTAAAAGGATCTTGATGCCCTTCTAACATTAGGTCTGCACCAACACACTAATCATCGACGTTTGATCAACGATGCTTCTAAGTCAATTACGGAAAAGTTCAAACTTGTGTATACCTTATTATAATTTGCCCAGAAGAAAATCAATACATACAAAGAGAGTGCACCCAGGAAACGAATCAGTCAAAAACTCCCAAAGTAGGGTTAAACAGTGGAAAAGTATGATTTGTAATTGCGTTTCTTGAAGCAACATCCCTGTAGATGGTTGTCAGGATCATGTGACTTATATTATCATGAAAATCATCATTATAATAGCAAAAAAGACATTGATCCAAAAATAATCCTTGTTAAAGAGAGACAGAAAGGAAGACACAGACAGAAGGAACATCAGAAATCACTAATTTCCTTTTTCTACTTCCTTTCTATTAGGGAAAATGCACCAAAATCTCTATTATCAATGACTACCCAACAAAAATGAGCACAAGTTCCCCAATAATGAATTAAATACAAAATTTTGTGTTAAAATGGTATTCCCTAAGTCAGACTACCCTGTACCGCCACCCCTGCCCTGATCTTCCACAGAAACAACATGCAACTCCCAGCGTGTAAAACAGGCATCCCTGCCCTCTTAATCGGCAATCACAAAAAAATGCATATGATTAATCCAATGCCAGATACCCCGAGAGCACAGTTATAATGCCCAGAGTCCAGTACTCACCAATCGGACTCCTTCCTTGATGCTGAGAGAATCACATTTTCCCAACACTTATCAGAGCTCTAACACAGAACATCGCACTGTTCATGTCCTTTGAATTACCTTATCCAATGTCAGTGTACTCAGGTAATATTGAACAGTCCTCGAGGCCCAAGATTAGGTCAGATGAATAGTTATGAGGCACCATTTCAAAACTTTCTGATTCCAGTGAAAGCTCCTTATCTATGGAGGAAGTGAAATCACTATCCAGGTCTTTAAACCAACTTTCCTGACTGATTTCTGGCATCAAATCGAACCTTAAATTGGGATCTTTCCATGCTACTGTTGACATTGGTCGAAATTCTGGCTCAGGAAGCAATTGTCGGGATTCATCATGCTCCATTGAGATCTTTTTCAATTTTGATTTAGGAGGCTTGATTGAGTCAGAGAGAGACAGTTTGTGCTTGCCCAAAGACTGTGATTTAGAGGCTGATCGCAATTTGGCATCATTTCCCTGGAAAGCAGATGAAGCCCAACCCAATCTATCTCTGACACAAGCTTTTGCAGCATCCCTAAGAAAAAGAGAGTGCTCAATTAGCAATGCAGAATGATTATTGAAGCATCTATGGCAAATTAGAACAACAACAATTTGTTTAGGTGCAACACTGATATTATGGGTTCACTGAGAACATAAATTTATTGGAAATAAACTATTTTTTTCAAAATTGATATGTTTATTAGCAAAACATTGTTCAGGAAAAAAAAATATATTGCCCAGTATTGGTCACAACTAGGCAGCATCCAAAAACACTATTTTGGAAACGGACTTGGCTGTAAGCATTTTACACCTGTACTAGCACTCTAACCCTATTCAAAAAACTGACAGCACCATACCAGGCATGACCCCATTACATCTAAAAATAGGAGAATCAATAAAGTTCAAGACATCCATGTACATCCAGAAAACCTTAAAAGGAATGAGAATATAACCCAAGCACAATGGAGATGCACCCCAAAATGATTAAAAACAAGTGCGACCCCAAAAAATGATGTATGCATTTAAAAACATCATCTGGAGGCATCAAACAAAATGAACAAGTTACACTCATCTATTACCATCATGATTAGCCAACAAAAACCACCTCATTTTTTTTGGCCTTGACATAGAACTCAAACCCACGGTGACTCACTTTTGAACTAAAGACCTCTCACCACTAAGAAATGAAACAGGTTGTTGATGGCATAAAATAAAGTATACGCCACTATAATAATATGGCTGCATGTTCATACCTGAAACGGTTTTCAGCCACATAATGCAAAACTTTAAGATGTTCTTCTCCAGTAGCCTTAATTACAGATGGTGAAGGATCTGAGCCATATATTGACAAATTGATAACAGGTGGAAATGGAATCATGGAGTCACCTGACTCCCTCTTGAGTTCCAGCGTTAGCTCCAACCGTTCTGTGGTGACCAGACCATCTTCTCTAAGAACAGAAGGGGAAACTCTTTCATCATGTTGTCTATTGCTCGCATCATGAAGGGCAGCTGACAATAAGTTGCTACTCTGACCTAAATTGGTGAATTTCATCCTTCGTACTGGTTCCTTCCTGGAATTCCAAGCAATCTGGTTGATAGAAGAACTAAAAAACCTTCCACCAAAATAGAGACCATTGCGGTATGATAAATGGTCATGTCTACGTTCAGTGCGAGCTTTCATCCTCCAGACAGCTGAAAGAAGGGCAGTGAAGTGCTTTTGGAGGAGTAACTCATTGTCTGCCTGCTCAGAAACAACATTTAACAGCATTCTAACATTATCCTGCCACACAAGAAAAACAATTAGGAAGGTTTTCTTTAAATTTCATATGTTATAAAGACCTAAATTTTCCTTGCCAAGCTTCATATATCAGTGTGATAATAACATTCATTATCAAACAAGCAACATTCAGGTTGCTATGGTAGCACGCATACATGCAACTCATTATATGCACAAGCATCTTTGACGCTCAGCAAAAAATAATGCATGCTAAAACTGACAACGCTATCCTTAATAGTATCAAACATAGCAAGGAGGAAGCAAGGAAAAAAAGAAGAATGCATGCTTTTTTATTATTGTAAATAATAATAACAATAATAAAAAATTCAAATGTGCTTGACCTACACTAAGAAACTTGCATACACAAATCAGTTAGATTCACCAAGCGCTCTAGACATGCTTTCATACACAAGACACAATGTTTTAACTCAAAACAACTGCAACACAAATAGTGGCCCAAGAAACCACAAAATAGGTCCAAACATGCCATATCATCCCAGGACCCAATATAAGTTCACAATTATATTTAGCATTACAGTTGATATATCATGGATGGACTCCCATCATGGAGTTTAAATGCAGACTGTTCAACATATTTATGCCGTAATTAAATAATTTCATATTCTGCCTGCCATTTCTTGTTTTTCTTAATTTTCCTGCATGCATTGAAAGAAATAATTTGACAAAGCATACCTCAGTTACTTTGAGAAGAGCCTTTCCAGAGCCCACACTGCTGATCTTTTCATTAATAGAATTGTCTGGCACAGTCAAAACATACTTTTGAATTAGTTCCCTAAACCTCTCACAACAATGAACTGGGTGGCGATATCTTCCCCTATAAAATCCACCAGCAGTCATTCCATACAGTGTTTCACTAACCAAGCTCCAGTGTGGGCCATATTCATGTACAACAGCACATAATATAGCATCCTCCTGAGGCAACCAAAAATCGGGTGGTGGAACACAATCTCTAGACCAAACATTCCCCTTTTTTAATTTCTCTGGTTTTATCATTAGAACCCGCTTCACTGGCATAGCAGTAATGGAAATTTTTCCTCCCATTTTGCTCCTGCTTGCTGGTTTCTGCTCAAGATCAACAAACGCACTCTCACATGGTTTTAATTCAATAGAATCTTCATGCCGTTTATGTGATAGATTGCCATTTAAATCAAAAGAACATCTTTCAGGCAGTGTCTTTTTCAGTTTCTTTGACTTCTTTGAGCTCTTCTCCTCATTTTCTTCAGGCTTCTTACGCTTTTTCTGCACAGTTGAAGCTGGTGACATTGAATCTGAACAAGTGGCCTCCTCATCATCTATGTCATCATCTATGTACATAGGTTCCACTGTCAGATCTTCTTTTGCAGATTTCAATTCAGAAGTTAAAGCCCCTTTCTTGAGAGACTTGAACTTGGCTTTCTTTGGCTTCTTCTTTGCCTTTGGTTTAGCATCATTTGCCCTTTTATTTCTGCAAACAAAAAATAAATTTATAACAAAAAAATTGAAGAGAAAGATACAAATGATACTGCTCAAGAATCCCCAATATTGTCTACATTAAAACGCCATTGAAAAATAAAACACTCCACGTTTTGTCCATGCTCTTGTATCAATGTAAGACAAGTTTTTTAGTCTCAACTAACTTGCATTCAAATCATTTTGAAAAATCCATGCTGGGTATCGGTTTTCATCCTGACACCCTTAGATAAAATTATACCCAGAACAGTTCTGCTCAAAACCTTTATTGTTGAAGTGAAAAGAGAGACCCTACATCAGCGTTTTTAAAGCACCTTGTAAAACCTTAAAAGCCAAACTAAAGCTGTTATAGATATGGATGCATGATTTTGTGCATGTACATATGAAGTGATTGAATATCTTCTCAATGTATTGAATCTCAGCTTATGGCAAAAAGATTTTCAGTTCAATCAAATTGTGCTAAAATTTTCAATATCATAACAAAGCTGCAGCTCTGCCTTTTAGAAAAGAATAAAAATTTGAACCTTAAACGTAAAAAAATAAAAATAAAAATAAAAAATTTATACTCTTCAGTCTCCTCGAATATACATTGCACAGAATCTTAAAAGCTTCTCTCCCAGTAAAAGCTTCCAAAACAAAGGCAAAATTTCTATTTAAAAGCTTCCGCATAAAGTGCAAAGAAACATCTTACTTTATTGAATCATTGGTCCCATCATTTGTATCTTCCTTCTCTTTAGCTTCAGCTTCCAATTCTTCCATCAACTACAAACATGAAGCACACAATCAACCAGCTGAATTGCCAACAATGATTTACTTTTATTATTTTTTTTAAAAAGATGGAGTTTCACTCACTTGATGTTGGGCTAACGTTTCTACTTGCTGTCGGTATGCCTCAGTTGCAAAATCAGCATCCCATCCTGACGACAGAAGACTTGTAAGTTCATCTCAAAACAAAAGGTCACACCATGCATAAAAATTATGGTTCACACTAGTTTAACTATCTTGAATCATCCAGTGAATGGCATGTCGTGATGAAGAAAAAAAATACGAAAACTAAAAGAGCAAAAAAGCAAAATACAAAAACCAAATTGATCAACTGAGTAGGAAACCTATATCTGTGCAAACTGTGAGCAAAAATTTGAAGGGAAAAAAAAAAACAATAAAGGAAAGTAACCATTATAAGCGATCTATTGTATTGAAATCGACAATTGCTCATTGCAGGAAGCAGTATTAGCTATTGCATGCCACAAAACTGTTTAAGCATAGATTTGATGCAAACCATTTCAGCCAATATTTCTAAATGGCCCTATGTGAAAGAAACACACACACACACACACAAAAGAACACTTAAATTCTTTTATGTTCTTTTGTTTGCAAAATTTTAATGCTCTAAAACCAAATGAAGGTTTTCATAGGGCGGAAAGAGAACTATTATTATCAAGATCAGACAATGACTGGCTGGTATCAGCACTATTAGAGGTCATCAACTTCAAAATTTTCACATAATACATGTAATGCAATTACATACACAAAATAACTTACGTTCATATACCAAAGGCTCCTCATCATCATCAATCTCAGCTTCCATTTCCTCCTTGTACTTCTCTATACGATCTAGTTCCCACTCTGTCTCCTCAAATTTAATTTCAGATTCCACCACAGCCTTGTCTATTATTGGATCCCACAGCTCCAGAAAACGTATGGCATATCTATCAATCGGGCGCAGTTGATTCTCAAATGATGAGATAGCTTGTCCAGCTGCTGCAGCTGCTGCAGCCATCTGTTTGACATCAGCCAACATATCAACATCATCCTCTTTCCCAGCAAGAGCTAGAGCTCTCTCTTCATTTGCATCAGTGCCGCTTAATAACATTCCATTGTCATTATTTGAAGTTGTCAACCAGCCACCCTGATCAGCAGGCTCATCAGCCCTTATATTGTCATTTATAAGCTCATCCGCCTTCATTTTTTCCTCATTGACAAGCTCATCACCCTTTATATTGTCCTCATTTACAAGCTCATCATCTTCCAGTCTCCCAATGGCTTCTTCTGTAAACTCTTGGTTGTCCACAGCCTCCTCCTGTTCAACTTTCTTAAGCGCCATGTAATCTGCTTCATCTTCTGCATGCTTTAAAGCAGCTTCCACGTCTGCATTTGACAAAGAAACCTCAACTCCACTGTTATGTTTCCCCTTCTGCCCATTCTTTATTGAAAGAGTTCTGTGGTCGGAGAACAATTCCATAGGATCAAGTTTCTTGAAAAATTCAGTGTTATAGCCCCCACTCTGTATAACTAGATCATCAAGAGCACGTTTCTGATTTGCTTTCTTCAGGATGTTCTCTTCAATGGTGCTCTCACTAATTAAACGATAGATATGTACTTCACGTGTCTGTCCTATCCGATGACAGCGATCTTGAGCTTGCTGATCCATAGCAGGATTCCAGTCACTATCATAGAAGATAACTGTATCTGCCCCAACAAGATTGATACCAACACCCCCACTACGTGTTGATAAAATAAACAGAAAGATTTTGGGATTTGTGTTGAACCGCTGCATTAATGTCTGCCTCTGCTCTGGTTGAGTAGATCCATCTAAACGCATATATGTGTAACCATACAGATTTATGAATGCCTCCAAGGTATCAAGCATCTTTGTCATCTGGGTGAATATTAATGCTCGATGACCTTCAGATTTCAATCTCCTAAGCAAAATTGCAAGCTCCTGTAATTTACCACAGTCAAATTGTATTAGCCTCCTGTCCGGAAAATATACTTGCCTCCGGACAATAGCAGGTCTAAAGGGAGATAAAAGAGGCAACAAAACTTCAGAGCATTTTTCCTCATAGGTTGGGTGCAGAAACACAGATGAACCACCTTTACTGCACCAACAAATTGGTGCTGGGACCCGAGCTGCAGGAATTGCAAACATGAAACTTTCAACGAGATCAATCATCTTCTCAAAACGCTCTACCGGTGAAAGAACAATGTCAGCAAGCTTAGAGGAGTAAACATAGGACAAGCAATCAGCCTTCTGACGATAAATATCACAAACAGGATGTTTTATTGTAAGAAGCTCGCGAAGAGTAGTTGAGTATACAGGTTTTTTCTGGCACCTCAAAGAATTCCACCATGCAATTGATGCGGCCCGATCCTTAGCTTCTTTCAGCCTCTCCTCCAATATTGCCTTTTGAATCTCTTTAAAAATGTTCGTCCCTTGCAACTTATTTTGGTGTTGACAAATTGGTCCAATTTCGTCTAGTTGAACCAGGTCAGCATGTTCTTTAATTAAGTGTGGTGGGGTGGCTATAGCCATCACTTCATCACTCTCCCATGAAGTCATGTTAAAATCCAAATGAGTAAATATAAGTCCCAAACCCTTCAAGTTGACGGTAGAAAATGGACCATGTGAAAGAATCGAACAAACAGAGGAACTCAACTGGATATCGATCCCACCCATATCAAAAGAACTTACAATTGGACGACCCTCAAATAAATCAGGATGATTGCAAACTTTGCGAAGTTGCATTATAACACTAATCATTCCAAAAAAATTGGCACTTGCAAGAGTAGCTTGTGTCTCTGAGCTAGCAATAAAATCTTCATATAAGTTCCGCTGCCTCTTTGAGAGTCTACAATATATGACATGCTCATGTTTCATAGGTAGTTGCTTCTCCACATCTCTCTTCAATCTGCGAAGTATGAATGGACGAAGGACATTATGAAGGCGATCAACAACTTCTTTGTTTACTCTCTCTTGACCCTCTACCATCCCAGAAATAGGATTAGAGAACCAATCCTTGAATTCCTGATGAGACTGAAAGATGTGTGGCATCAAGAAATGCATTAATGACCAAAGTTCCATCAGATCATTTTGCAGGGGGGTACCAGTCAACAGAATTCGCCGTTTAGAATTGAAATTTAGAAGTGTTTGCCATCTTTGAGACTTCCAGTTTTTAATCAAATGAGCTTCATCCAAAATCAAGTATTTCCACTTCTTTCGCTTGAAGACTTTCGAATCCTGTATAACAAGTCTATAAGTTGTTATGCACACATGAAAGTAGTTAGGTTTCAACCAACCTTGCCTTTTATATTTGCGCTCTTTTGCACTCCCAAAGTAAGTCAGTATCTTAAAGGCAGGACACCATTTAAGAAACTCGGTTTCCCAGTTAAGCATGACACTTGTTGGAACTACAATGAGATGGGGACCCCATATTCCTTTTTCGCATGCGAGGTGTGCAAGCAGAGCAATAGTCATTATGGTCTTTCCGAGTCCCATTTCATCAGCTAGAATCCCATTTAATCTTTTCTCATACATCGTAACAAGCCAATCCAAGCCAATATGTTGATACTCACGAAGAGGGTACTTGAGAAGAAAAGGAAACTTTGTACGCACTTTAGTTGTAGAAAATGTAATTCCTGTTGGTTGTGCTGATCTTGCAGCTGCAGCAGCATCAGCAATTCTATGCTCACTCTCTTTCTCTTCTTCAGACTTGATATCAGTTCCTGCTTCTTGTTCTTCTGTACAGGGATGCAAAACCAGTTGGCTAACACCGGGATCATCATTCTCATCCATAGAGGTATCCTGATGCTTTAATTCCATGTCTTCATTGGCTGGAGAATCTGAGAGGTCCTCTGATAAAGCAGAGGCATATTCAGATTCATCCTCTGACATTTCATCATTGTTGAAATCCTGACAAGAAGATGTGAATGATGCAATCAAAATCACTATTTGATGTAAACCAGTGAGATTATAAACAGAATTGATACCATAACATACCTTCCTATACCTTGCTAGCAATTCTTCCACCGGCATCTCACTCTCCTTCTGCAGTAATGTGATCTGAAAAACAGCTGCCTCATTCAGAGTAACTATATTACAAGTAAACAAATAGGAGGAAAATTTAATAGTGTCTGTGTGTGCATGTGAGTACACATATAAAGAGAGAGAAGGAAACTTAAGAATGTCCAATTGAAATATTAGGATATCGATTGTAAGAAACACAAAATAGATCCGGGAAGCTCATTACCTCATCTATGTGGTTATCTGAATCTGCTTTTGCCAATTCTTCCTCTTCTGACAATGTTGTTTCATCATCCTGGATACCCAAGCAAAAGTTGTAGTGAGCATAGCCATATGGAATCACAAGAAAAATCATTGCTAAAGATGTTAATTGAATTAGACGTTTTGCAGTTTGTGTCCAGTATGACGGAAGAAAAAAACAGAGAAAAAATGGACCGTATTGCCAGATGAGAGAATGTGCCACAATATACACCACACATCTCATCGGATACAACCGAGTTCCAATTACATCACAAATGGCAAACACAAACTGACCTCAAAACCAATTCACTAAATCATCACCACATTAACACTACATTTCCAGCAAGATACAAGCAAAAATCAAAATCAATAACATGCCATTTCAATGCAGCTGCCATTCCTTATAATTTAACAATCAATAGTTTAGTGCAACCTACGTCCATATGGAAATGAAAATACAGAGTAATATATTCTCTACAGCATATATTCCTTTAAAATAATGAATAAATTGCTTAAAATATATATGAATAGTACCCAAGGGAGACGCTTCAGAACAAACTAGTACCAACTAAACTCGAATTATAACCAACTCTTAACATTAATGACAAAAGTGAGATGTACACACTGTCAACCCTGAACTCTATGCAAGAGTTTGTTCAAAAAAAAGAATGACAACAAAAAACATCAACCTTAGATAAACCGGCTAGTCAGAAGCGGCTCCCTTAAGCAGAGTTGAAAGTCAATGAATTTGTGTACTCACCACTGTTTATTATCCTTCACTGGACAAATCACCTTGTATATATGAAACAAAATTACAAAATTACCGGATTCCCTAGCTATCTAAAGTCTAAACATTACTGCCTCCAGAAGTTTTGAAACAGAAACAGCAGCCATAATGGCAGAAAAGCAGCAAGAAACAACCACATTACGTACCTTGTCTTCTCCAGTAGCAAGAACAAAATCACCATCTTCCTACATAATTCGAGACAAGTCAGAGATATCTTGAGTAAAATTTTACTTCAAAAAAAAAAAAAAAAAAAAAAAATGAAAACAGAAAAGACAACCATCGATACAAATAGTAAATTAATAATTTTAGTGAATAAATTAAAAAAAGAAAATAGATGACAGAGATGAAGCGAAGTTATATCTGTCCTAGAATTGAGGTTGTGTTTGCCGAAAACAGATGTAAAATATGGAACACATTTGAGTGTCAATATGATGCTACAGAAAAACATATCCTCTAGAACTTTAATTCATATTCTGCAGACATAAGAAATGTCAGGCTAATAAGTGGTTTCAAAGTTGGCACACGAGAAATTAGTATCACAGGTATGAATTTTACTTCAGATTATATTCTGCTCTTTTGCAAATTTTTTTATGGTGCACATGAGCATCTTAAGTACCCAAACAAAGAGCTTCCAATCAACCACATGCTTTTGTAAAATAATAGGAAGGAAGAGTGCATTTTCAAGTTACTTACTCACAAGTCACAACAACATTGAATCTTGTTCCCAATTATCGTGGCAAGTTAGCAATATTGAACTTCATGTTTATCATGGTTTTACCTTTTGGATGACAAATATAATAAGGAAAAAATCTATTATTATTTCAGTTTCAGGTGATAATGCCTCCACTCTCTTCTTAACATAATACTTTCAACCACTAAAATTATTAAGAACCCTTAATGAATGAAAGAATTTTGGATTATATTGAAGGCACTATGTTGCAACACATTTCAACCAGATGTCATGTACTTGGACTTGAGGTATAATGCTTGTCATGTAGAATGTAATCACATCATTTCATTTTCCAAATGTCAATAAAATTTTCTTAGCAGCTACATTTTTTCATTCATAAAACATGTCTTTCAAAATAAGTGCTTTACTTCAATCAGGCTTTTTGTGTTGCTTTGATCAGTGCACTCAAGCATTAGAAGAACTTGGAGCCTACATCAAAGCCTATTGTAACACCCAGCAGTCCACAGGAAAGATATGTGAAAATAATATTATAGTAAGGAAATCTAAAACATATGATTGCTTGTAGTCCTACCTGTTCATCATTAAAATCGTACACCACATGCTTTTGAGTTGACACCACAGAGATATCTGATGAATTTCTCAATTGAGATGTCTCATTACCCAACAAATGGTTCTCCGATATGGACAAGGCACCATTACTTTCATCCTGTAATCAGATAATAAATATCATCTTGAGTCCTGAACTAGCTTTACAAGCTAACAATGGCAACAATAAACACATACAACTTACACAACGACGAACATGGAAGCTGCTCGCATCAATGTTACCGTCAGTAGAAAGAACATTCCCATTGCCTGAAACAAAGTTAATCCTCCACCATTTCAGCAGTCATATACCTCACACAAATAATTAAATTCTTCAGCAGCTTCTTCTTACCATTGTCATGATCTTCTTCCACCAAGGTCAGCCGAGCTCCATCTTTAATCATCTCAGGACTACATTCTCTGCTAGCTGAAAAAACTTATACTGATCAAATTAAGCGGAGAAATAAAAGATCCAACAAGTAGCTAAGATATAGCAGGATCCTATGAACAGAATGCATTAAATTGACATTTTTATTTTTTGCGTATTTTAGCACAAAATAATTTATAGGGTAGGGTGGAGATAGAAGGGGTAAAAAGCAATTCCAACATGAAAGGAAAACTATAATAAGAAATCACCTTTACCAATAGTATAACGTTTGAGCAGCTCCTCAAGCGGAATATCTGTTTCATTGCGCAAGGCTTCCAACTCTTCTTTCCTTTCTTGTTCTGTTATAAGCGCTTCGTCTTCCTCAACAGTGTCCTCATCATCATCCTAAACCAACATCAAGCAGATGGAAATTTGTAAGCAATCACCAATTGAAGATGTCTAAAGAACTTAACAGTTTGATATACGGTGTTGTTCTTTACAAAAAAATCTGGTCTAAAGAGTTAGCATCAATTTGCCTTGGTGAACAGAACAGGGAGCCAAAAAACAATTACATAAGAAAGGTTAAGACCAATATGTAGCTTGAACTATAAGGCCCAACTACAGCAAAGATTTAAGTGTAATTCCTAGAAGTCCTTAATTGATTGTGCTTTCAAAATCAACGATATTTTATTCATTAAGGCTTCATTGATTTAATAAAAATTACCCAGCAAAAGTACGTACTTCATCAGCTGGCTCATTAAATCAACTCATCAAAGATCATGTAAATGCAATATATTCAAGAGTGTAACTTACATTATGTATCACGGAATTTTTACAAATCTAAAAAGAAACGTCTAACAACCACCCTGTCGTGTGTCCCACAAACAGAATAAATGTTAAAGTGCATAGTTCTGCACAAAAGATTCCTGAACCAAGGATAATTGTATGAATTATGAGTTTCTAAAGTATCCTGTTATCCAGAACAACCAAAAACACCGAAAAAGACATCACTCAGCAGGTGATTGTCAGAATTTGATGCCTAGTAGTACCCAAAACATCTCAGGAATTAATATTCAAGTCCAAGAAAAAAGGCACAAACTTTATGTCAGTTTGCAAAGTCGTTTTAATCATCAAACTTACTAGAAGTTTGGTAAGAACAAAGTGATAAGAGAAGAGAACGCACTGATTCATCTTCAGATCGAACATCATAATCTTCATCCATATCTGCAACATCTGACTGAGGTTCTGTGACAAAACATGTTTAAAACATTGTATGGAGACAAAATTTTTCTTTGGAAAGGTAACAAATTGATGACAGTCCGTTATGACATTCTGCTCACCAATATTTAATCCTGAGATCTCTTCAGCATTATTTTCATCAGCTTTTCTATATTCGATACTCAATTGTTCTGGCACAGCAGACTGTTGCTCTGGTTTGTGCAAATCCACTAGATTTTCTGCTAACATTGTTGAATACCTAAAAGAATTAACACGATATATCAGTGTACTTTCCCATAACATGACAAAACCAATTCCATATTATCTATTTTCTAGGAAAAAAAAAATACAGGTCATACTACTGTGAGGAAAAAGTTCCACCTCTCAGTCTGCCCTAAAAGAAATTCCAGTTGTTTATCAAGTGCCTTTTTCTTTCTCTCATCAAGCTCCATCTGATGCTTATAGAGAACCTGGAATTACAAAAGGATGCAGAATTATGAGGTTTCAAACAAATAATAATAAAAAAAGCGAAATCAGGGAAGTTCAAATAAAAATCAACTTAGTTGAGAAGAACTTGCCAGCTTTTCTATCTTTATCCAGAATTTCTTCACATCTTTTGAAATGTTAAGTGCAACTTTCCGCAATCGATGCTCCTCTTCCTGATCAAGAGGTAATGCTAGTTTCAATGAAAGCAGAAAACAACGAAAATAACTTATATTGAAACCACCAGGAAATTGGCATCACTCCTTTCATACTATATAAATATTTAAATCCCCATTCATGATATTTAGAAAAGGAAAGTCCAGAGTAGGAAGGGAAAAGCAGAACCTTCAGTTTCTTTTCTCCCCTGGTGGCCTGATCCAATAAGCCTTTGCTTGCTCTCAAAGCAACTTTCTTTGCCTGAGCCAATTTCCATTTTCTCTCAGACTCAAAGTCCTGCCAAGAATTATTTTATTTTAGCAAGGGAAGAATATGAACATCTCTCCCATATGTTATCACAACCTCTTCAATTCACATAACGTACTATATATACAAAATGGGACACAAATTTTAAAATTATAGTTTGAATGATCTCTGTGTCAAAAAAAAACCAAACATTCTGAAGTGTAAATTTATCAATTACCTTTGACAACCAGGCCATCTCTTCCAAAACATGATCCCAATGAGTTTTAGGACGGCGAGGTTCCCTGGGTGCTTCCAGTGCCTAAAACCAAGTTACAATCAGATAGTAAATAATTTTAAAACCAAAAAAAAAAAAAAAAAAAAAAAGGTGCAAATGCATGACAATGAATCAAATTTGAAGAAACTATACGATTTTTCAATTACAATGGTGCATAAAACTAGAAGGTACCATTTAGTTCAAATGAAGAGCATAGCTGCATAAATAGTTGACTTTTTCCACTTTAATTACAGATTTCAGAAAAAAGAATCCACGTAATGAACTAAGTAGAAATATCATTTTTAAATTCAATATGGCACAAAAAGTTGCTCCTTCAATGCATGAATGGACACAACCTAAGAGGCTAACATGGAAACTATAAGTTACACCCATTGCTCATGATAAAGAATATCATAAAATAAGACCAAAAAGCCTGTGGCAAACTACTTTTATCTGTACAGCCAATAATAATAATTAAATGTGGCAACCAGGGACTGGAGCTGTGAAATATACAGACTAACCTTTTGGCGCCTAGCTCTAGTCTCATGATCAAGCTTAGACCTGGGACCTTTCGACGCCATCATTTTCTGGTGAAACTTATATCATAATTGAATGTGAAAGATCTGCAAATGATATGAAGCCAAAACAGTCATAACAAATTAGCCTTTTTCTGATAATAAGAAAAAGGAATAATTGGAAGAGAGTCTTAACACAATAATTAGCCCATATAAATGATTACTAAGGATGACAAGAACAAACAGAAAAGAGAAAGAAAAATATTGAGATATTAATGCAACTTCGGGTTTCAAATGACACTACTAAGAATTTTGCAAAACCTTAAAAATTTAGGTAAACTAACAACTAATAACACAAGAAATCAACTCTTACCAAACTTAAAAAATAATCACCTTCCCAGGACAAAATTTACACAGTAAGTTTGAGTCTTAAAGATCAAAACTTTTAATGAATCTTGGCCAAACCAAAAAATTTTATCTATCCTAACAGCCCTTAAGTTGTCCAATAGAGATCCAACCTGGTCAAAAACCATCACTAACTGTAGTAAAGTCAGCAGGGCTCAACATCAAATTTCTGGCATGAGTTAAAAATTTCGATGACGAACCAGGGTTGAACAGGTGGGAAATTGAGAGTGATGATTGTCCAGTTCCAATGCAATCCTTATAATACAATACAAGACAACCATTTGAAGCCTTGAACACTGGTTCAATCACCAAAAAGGAGCCAAAGGAGAGATGGAAAGTAAAAGAAAAGAAAAACCAGGTGATTTCCAACCAAAAGAAAAAAGGAGAAATTGAGAAGCACATGGGAATATCTAGCCATATAACCTGATTATACTAAGATCTAAACCCTGTCCAAAGTTATCCTATGTCAGGTTATTTAGAATAATATCAATTATGTAAATAATTATCCTGGTAGCAAGAATAAAATATGTAACATTCAATAATTTAATACACCTTTATAATAGATAATTATTTGAAAAACCGCTTCATGCTAGGTTGCATACCAATAATTCTTATAATCAATAATAAAAAACTTTTAAGAAAATCCTTCGACATTATTAACAATCCAAAAGTTCTGATTCATAATAGTCAGTATTGAGACTGGTTTAACAAAATATTCTTTTGAAACAAAATACTCAAGAAAAAATGCTTAGGCATGCAAATATAGACAGCACTCATTGAAACAATTAACTTTGTCATGTTATAGACTAGATAAAGTTAAGATAAAAATCAATTAACAAGTTCCGATATAGACTAACAGCTGCAAACCAATAAAGTTCAAACACAAGAACATAAAATATTGCTAGTACAGAGTGGTAGTTTAAGCAAGCACTCTGGGAAGGTCCTCCACATCCTATTCACAAACCATTTTCATTTACCAGTAGTATTATGTTACAATCAATGCTTCCACCCTTAACAGCCATACCAATAGAAATCATTTCTTTCATGAGTCACATCAAATGTGTCCTCAAGATGACCTACCCAACATACTTTTCAATAGTTTAATGAACACAGCCAACCCTGAATATCTTACACCTAAAGGTTTAATATTATCTTTCCTCAGTAAGTCTACCTATACCTGTCAATCCACAAGTACTTATGATTCCACTGATAGATTGTTGTTTTTACATGTAAGGTGCATGGCCAAATACAATGTCTATCAAATTAGTTACTCCCTAACTCATCAACATAATAATTAAACACCAATACATTTGACCAGCACAGAACCCCTAAAAAAAATTACAAAATACATGATAATTCTCTCATACCAAACCTAAATTTTGAGCAATCTCAATGCAGCTTCATGCTTAAAAATCCACATTCTAAATTAATGGCAAGTTGAGAAGCCGTCTTACACCAAACTATTAAGTTTCCCAGTATGCAGTGAATCAATTGGCACTTTAGCGGTCACGAAGAACATTCCTTATCATTTCTAATCACATTAAGAAAAAATTCAAGAAAAAACAGTTCCAGTTCTGATTTATTTGCATGCTGAAAGCACACTCCTTTCTTGTGAAAGCTGAAATCACCTAATTTCAGCCCTCAAGATCAAGAAAACATTATGCTTTAACCATGCATTTGTATCAACACACCAAAAATTCTTCGAAAAAAATATTTACAAAAAATGAAATAAAACTCATCTAAAATAACTAAAACAGCTGTATCGAGCACCAAAAAGTGAACAACTTTTGCATTTCACTTCCCTAAACATTCACAAAATTTAAACAAATTTTAAAATAAAAAAATAAAACCGACTCGAAACTCTCTTCATTTGACGCTTTATTTTTTCGAGTTTTCTCACAAACCAAACACAGCACAAAAATCCAAAAACTGACCTGAGAGGACATGCGCGCGTGCGAGCGTGAACTTTGTAATCCTCCGGACTCCGTCCGATCGTCCACGTCAAAATGCGAAACGAATTATCCACTAGGCCTCTGCAACAGCAAAAAAAATAATAATAAATTAAAAAAAAAGGTAAGAGAGATAATATTTTATACGTATAAAATAAAAAATAACATATATATGTAAAAGAGAGAGACACCGTCGATGGTGGTGGTGGTGGTGATGATGATGGTGGTTTTAGGGTTTTCAGTCGGGTTTAAGAGAAGTAGAGGTCCGACGAGCAACCCTCAGATCCGGAGAAACAAAATAAAGAGTTAAAAGCTGTGTTTGGGTTGGGGCCCTTCTTTTTGGTTTGTCTTGTACTTTCTCTCTCTTTCTTTTTTTCCTGATTTTCAACCGAGTGGTTCTGGACACGACTTCATCTAAAGACCATCATTTATTTTCTAGCATCTGACGGTTTAGAATCTTCCTTCGAAGTCGTGTGTATCTGCACTTGTGCCAGCGCTTGCCCTCAGTTATTATCTTTTTCTTTCTAAACCAATGTTTTATTCACCATTGTAACGTTTTTTTTGCCCCCACATAAAAGGTAATTATTTATTTATTTATTTATTTATAACTAGCAAACTTCCATTTAGTCAAGTGAAGCAACACAAGCGGTCTTAAAGGTATGTATTCGATCTAAATTTTTAATAACTTTTATAAAATAAAGTTTAAGTGTATTCAAAGACTCTCTCCCTCTCTAGAGAGAGAAAGCTCTCTTCGCCGTTAGAAGAGAAAATTTCGCAGAAGTTTTTTCTAGACTAGACTTGGACTGTTTTCCACATTCTCTTGTTTCTCTCCTCTCCTAGATCCTCACTAGTTTTTCTTCTTTTCTTATTTCTCTTTAGAGGTCTCTTTGGTTTTGGGGTTTTTAGGGTTGGATCAAGGTGACAACTAGATCTAGCTCTAAAAACCCATTATGTTCTAGTTTTGCTTGTGTATTTTTCAGGTGTTGAGTGAAAATCAGTAGTTGAATGTTTTTTTGGTGTTAATGGTTAGAAGAAGTGATGGACTTGGAGTGTTTCAATTATATTTTTTCACTGCAATCAAGGATCTCATTGTGCTTGAAAGATGGTTTATTCAAGCTTAAGAAGGATATCTTATTGTTGTAGGGGTGTTTCCCGTATGATGCGTCATGTCCTGTTTTCAGGTAGTTGTCCTTGTTGTTGTCCTTTTGGTTTTCAGAGGAAGCATGTTATAGGTTTTTTGGGTGCTGCTGATCTTCAGTTATGTTACTGGCCTTTGTTTGAAATTGTGTTTAGTTGTATGTGGTTGGTCGGATAAAATGTTACCTTGTCATTCTCATGATTGGGAACCTTTTGGTATTCTATCTAGCCTTCCTTGATTGTTCCCATGATGAGGACAAGCTCTAGTGTAATTGTGTATATTTGGTAGCCCCAAATTGGTTGGTTTTAGGATTGTCATTTTATTGTTTCCAAATTTGGGATAGTTGTAATGATATTTTTCAAGAATTATAATGGTCAATTTCTTTTCTCTATGTTCAAATTGTTAGCTTTTTAGTTTTTTAATCTTATTAGATCCCTTCTTTTTCAAATGATATCAATTTATTATTTTATAAAATATTTTAAGTTTGAATCATAATTGAGGAGTTAGATTTTGATAAAATAAATTTAAGAAAGGGAAGCATCTTATAATTTATATTTATATAAATATAATACCAGAAAATATATATATTTAGATGAATATTGATTCAAATTATCTTATTATTCTTATGATAAATAATACAACTATTATTAACAATTGTGTTGTAAGCTAACAGTTTAGCATTTCTTGTGTACAAATAATGAAAATAGAAATCACAAATGTACAAATGAAAAATCTCATTACTTTAAATCGATAAAATTAATCAATAGAAAATTTGTTTTTTATACTAAAAAATATGAGGAAAAACTTCTATTTCAAATAAAAAAGAAAGAAAATTAATATTTGGAGATTTTGTAGCTAATGGTTTATTAGAAAATATATGAATTTTTAAATTTGATTGTTTAATTATATCTATACATGTGATTTTTTTTTTTTTAAACTTTTATTCCTATTAGATGCTTGTTGGGAAATTTCTTAAATTTTACTTTCGGTTAGTTAATTTGATTAGTATAGTAATTAATTTTAATATTTGTAAAATATCATAAAATTAATCAGCTTGAATTTTATAAAATATTAGTTTTGATAGTTGTTTCCCACCAGTTTATTTACACTATATCAAAAGAAAATATTTTAATTGAGATGAGAAATATAACTTATAAAATGTATAATTTACACAAGCTTGTCAAAGTAATATATTTTCATTTTAGAAATAAATGAAAATATATAAAAGTCTATCAATATCTACAAATTTTCATCATCTTCATTATTACTAATTAATAAAGATGACGATTTTAACTCATTTTTTGAGACTCAAGAATAATAAAGAGAACATGCTAATGAATGGAGGGTTGTTATAGTTATTGATTTATGGAACAATGTTGAGATTATTAATAATAATGAACATCAGAGATTTTATTTTTCATAGAAAATATAAAATGAATAATGAAACACTTAAAATATTTAATGTTTTGATAATCAATTTATGTAATTGAAGTAACATTACTTTTATTTTATGTGCTATATTTTTTCATTATTATTAACATGATAAATATAGTTTTATTAACTTATAAAGTGTATCTTATATTATAAATTAGTAAAAGTTTGGTATAAGAAAATATATGGAAGTCTATTCTATTAAAGTTTTTGAAAGTATTTCATAATTTATTTTTAACTTTTATCAAAGTTAAAGAAAGTCTTTTAAACAAGAATTTATAAAAATTTATAAAAGTTTTTCATCAATCTATAAAATCATTAGAAATCTATGAAATTCTATAAAAATCATTGACTGAATGAAGTCTATGAAAGTATTTTAAAGTCAAGATTGAATACACTCCCCCTTAGTGCCGAGCCAAATGCACTCCTCTTAGGAAGAGAAGGCTGGGGAAGTTAGTGTATATGCTGCCCTGTTACAAACTCTAGGAATACGGAGGTAGTGATTAATCCCAACTATCCTACAAAAGACATTAACATCTGTAATTACATTAAGGATAAGACTCCGTAAAGGAGCCTCACTTACAACCAAAGCAACCCCATTAGCCGCGTGAATTTCTAACCAGTTAACCTGGAGATGGAGTGATTTTGCAACGACAATTTTTTATTCTACTAATTGCCCTAGTGTATAGAAATTACTCATAATAGATAAATATGAATTTTATTAAATGAATCTGCGGATGAATGTGTACACTAAAATTCCATATACGATGCAAGTTTGAATCCAGTGCAGGTGCAAAAATATTAGAAGCCGCATTGTGAACCCACGGAATTAAATATATATTTAAAAATGTGTTCAAAATAGTGTATTTTATTAAGTTAAAAAATAAAAATAAAATAACACTCACATCCATGATCAACATGACTTTATGTTTTATTATGATCGGTTTATCATATTTACATATATATTTTTTAATTTTGATTTTATTATGTTAAAACTTTACGTTTGTCAGATTTATCATTATGGAGCATTTAGTTTAATTTTAATTTTATTGATTTTGTTATTAGGATTTGAAAATGATTCAAATTTTGGTTAGCTATATTTGATGATATGATTTTATCATAAATTAGTTTTTTAATTTTTTTGAAAAATTTATACAAGCTCACGGGTGGATGCAAGTTCCACCTGAATCCTCGAAATTTCGCGGGTGCAAGCTACAAAAAATTTTTTCAAGTGCGAGTTCTATCAAACCCACCCAAACCCGAACCGTTGTTATCCCTAGGTAGATTATTCTCACCATCCATTAGGCAAATTATGGAAAAATCCCTTTTATTATCTATCAGTATATTTCATTTCATTATTATTATTGTTATCACTAGTTTATGGAAAAGCTTATTTTTTAAATACAAATTCACTTCAGAGCTTGTTTGGTTAAGTTTTCCATTAACTTAAAAGCTCTACTAATCTCTAATTAAATTTTTCAAAGACATTCGGTTAGGGCTTTTGGATTGTCTATTTTAACTTTAGCAGAGGTTAGTAGAGGTTAAATTAAGGATGATAATTCCACCCGCGAATCTACATATTTTCACTTGTAATGGTTAGGAATGGATTTAATTAAACGGATTCGTGGATGAGTAAGGATTCTAATTTCTAAACCTGAAGCACGTTCGGGTTTCGATGCGAGTGTTAGAAAAAACTTGCACCCGAACCCGCAAATTCAGTAAAAGAAAAAATATATATATATATAATCAAAACAAAGTTGTTTTGGGCATAATATATATTGAAAACTGAAAATTGAAAAACCCCTCAGGCCCTCTCTTCTCTGTTCTTGTCACTGACCCAGCACCTAGCCGTCACTCAGGCCTTGCCCGTCTCTCCCCTTCGTTGTGAGTATTTTATTTTTAATAATTTTTTAATTTTCTTTGGTTTCCATTTAGTTTGCTCTGTTTACTTTTTGCTTGCATGCATAATTTATTCCTTGAATTGAAAATTTCATTTTTCTGCAGCTTTAGCGAACATGAAATTCATAGCTTAAAATTCTTTGTTGTTTTGTCGATTTTGTCTGCAACCAGACATAGAATATTAACAATAGTAATTTTTATTTCGTTTCTGTTTGGTTCCTAAGAAAATGTCGCTTTATTAGTTTGCTCTGTTACTGCCGTTAGTTGAATTGATTGAGGGGTGCGTGAAAAATGGTTGTGCTGCTGGGGGCTTGAGATGTTTCGTGGAGATGATGCAGTGACTGTTGTAAGTGTACAGAACCCAGGTTGTAGCTGTGATGATGGGTGATGTTTGATTTGGAAGGTGGGTTCATGGGTTTTATATCGAAGAGGAGTGTACCGTAGTACCGTTTGATGTACATGATGGATTTTATATGTTGGAGGAACGGGTTTATGAAATTTGATACAATTTTGTTTTTCTTTTCCAAGCAGCAGGTATGCGGGTGTACCTGCGGGTATTTACCAGCGAAAATTTGGCGGCTATGATGCTGGTACGGGTATAAAATTATGTAGTGGGTTGGGTTACAGATTTGAGCGAATCAATCCAAACCTGACCTGTTGTCATTCTTAAGTACTAGGAAAAAGCTTACAAGGAGAAACTTTTCCAAATAGGTATTTCTTAAAAAGATGTATTTGACCTAAATTCCTAAACTTTTATGATTGACATGGAAATACGTATATTAAAATAAAATTCTTGAATTAGTAATGTATTCTTTTAGATAATTTAATACTTTAGTAGAGCTTTCGACATGGTTCAACCAAACAACCATATATATATATATATATTTTAAAGATTTATTTCTAATTGATCTAGTACACATCAACGTTTTATAAATAAAGACTCTTCAAAAGTTCAACTAAACAAGCTCTTAGAACTGTCATTTCTTACTAATCTAAAAACTCATTAATTTGGCCGCTGCCCTAGTCAAACTTATAGTTCAGGTGTATTTTTATCTCTAGACTTAATTTACGTCTTAAGTCAACACAAAAAGAAAAAAAATTAAAAATTAAAAGTTAAATAAAAGTTTGGAAAAAAAGATATGGATCTTTAGTGTCTATCTCTAGATGGGCAAATGGATGATAGTAATAGTAAATATCCAAAATAAAAAGTGAAAATAAATTTAAAAATAGTAAATGGAACATTAAGTGTAATTGTGTGTTTTTTTTTTTTTTTTTTATTATTATGGTGTTGCTCCTAAGATGTGACGATGATATAAAATTTGGTTATTAGGTATATTTGAGAATATAATTTTATCATAAATTGGTTTTTTAATTTTTTAAAATATTCTTATAGGTTCTCAGATAGATGCAAGGTTCACCCAAATTTGCAAAATTGAGTTAATGTGTCTGCAAAAATAAATTTCGCGTGTGGGTTTTATTAAACCCACTCAAACTTGAACCATATGGTTTACGAATCATTGAATTCGACAATCGTCATTCAATCTGAAAAATGTCTCTCTATCTGGTAAAGATTCAGAGTAGATTTCCACCGTTGATAATGATCCACCAATAATAAAAATCTTATCTAGATCTACGCTAGATGAAGATGATTTTTTTTTTTTAATTTTTCCTTTATTTAGTTTGTAATTGATCTTCATCATTAATAAAGTTTCCATTGAAGATATAGATCAATATGTATTTAATTAATTGTTTAATTTTAAAATATTTTAATTTTATAACAATTATTTGTAAATAAAAAAAATTAAATTGAAAAAAAAAAGTAGCAAGTGTTAAAACTTCTCAAGTTTAAATTATTTAATTTTTTGAAAAATTATTTGAATGACATGTATTACTTTCCTACTGGTGGATAAGTTAAGGCTAAATTATTAATTTAAAAAGGCTAATTGGCAAAATTGCACCTTTAGGCCTTGTTTGTTACTTAGAATAAGACTGGGTTTTGACTATTTTTTTGTCCAAACTCATGTTTGGTATTTTCACTCATCCATCACTAATTTATCCCATTAGTTTGAGATAAAATTAACTCATTCAATCATATAGGTTAAAATAATCCCATTGTTTGCTCATTTTTCGACGCTTTGCCGCCGTTTTCATCAGTGTCACCTCTCATCATTTCTCCTCCTTCCTCACCTCTCTCTCCCTCTCCTTTCGCGCGTCTGTACTAGTACTTCTCGCTTACCTCTCTCTTATTTCGTTTCGTCTCTGTCACGGTTTCGTCTCCGCTCGTCGATCTTTATCTTCATCTTCATCTTCATCTTCGTAAGCAATTTCTGCGCTCACCAGTCTCCTTCTTCTTCTTTGCCTTTGGCTCTCCGTCGCAATTTTCAGTACTAATCTTCATTTCGTCTTCATCTTCAAGCCAGTTTCTATGATTTCTTTAGCATCGTCAATCGTCGATCTCTTCTTCAACGTTGCAGATTGCTGATAAAGGAAGGTAGTAATGAAAGAGGTAAGCAACAGTGGTAGTTATAGAGCCAAGTTTGACCTGGTCTTAATATACAAAATTTGTGAAAAACCCCTAAAAAATTATTTTAAAATCCCTGTTTGTCCCACTATTTTTAATCCTATCTTACGTTTCACCAAATATTGGATAACATCCAATCTGATCTCATCTCATATAATTCAATCCAATCCAATCCAATCCCATATAAATTATCCAATCTTATCTCACACACCAAACGGGTCTTATGCTATCCAAAAATGTTTAAGATGTCAGCGGGGCAAAACGTTTTTTTTTTTTTCATTTTCTATCACCATTGACCGTTAAAAGTCTTTTGAGAGGATTCAAATTGATGAGTTTTAGTATGGGATGATATGTCTAAAAATGATTATATATTTAAAAATAAATATTTCCCCTAAATATAGGGACAAAAATGAATTTTATCCTTACCAATTATATAACATATGCATAACCAAAAGTTTGATTTTACACATTATCTCTTTACTGCTTATTTTTATTTTATTAGTATTATTATTGTTATTATCTTGTCTAACATGTTTTTTTTTTTGTCTTTCTGATTTAATATAAATATTAAAATTATAATTTTTGAATTAAATCTTGAAGACTCTAAATTTGATAAAGGTGTCAATAAGTTTTATTGATCGAACTTCCTAACAGATATAGAGTGTTTTGTGATTTACATATTTACAATTTTGAAATATTGTTTATGTAAATAATTTAAATTATTTAAACCGATTTATACAAATGAATTTTGAATTACTTTTTAATATAGAATATAAAAGTCAAACAAAAAAGAGAATGAGTATTCAAATACTTACTTTCATTAAAATTCCTTACTTTAATAATTTTATTAAAATATTCTTTAAGATAATTTTAAAATTCTCAATAGGATATAAAAAGGGCTTACAATCTCCTCTATATCCAGTAGTGGGAGGTCATTAGCCTCCAACGATGTAACTGAGGCCGTTGAAGATCTCTTATTGTTGGGAAATATACCGTAAAGCATGGTGCTTTCTAAAAATAAGGTATCATGTAACATAATAATGTAGATTATCTATATCAACTGTGCAATGTCTAAGGCTCCAAGACTAAAAGCGAATAAAGAATCATTTATATAAAGATGGTTATGTGGAATAGCTTTATCCAATCTAAATTTATTCACAATTTAATATAGTGGCGTTTCAATTGGAGGCAATGAATATTCACTTGAGTGTAGCCAAACTCGTTTGCGAAACTCTATTAAGTATATATATTTGTAAAAATAAAAATAAAAATAAAGGAAGGATAAAATATTGAAAATCTGTAAAATAAATAAATAGAAAACCGATTGTTGCCTGATTGGAGGAGCCATCAATGTGCAATATTTGGTAGTAAAGATATGGATATGATACGATCATACGCACCAGCGCCTATCCAAACCGACGCGCCAGGCGGGGCAGGTGTATCATAAATCATGGTGTCATGTGTGTGACTGCGAGCAATAAAATTAACGGAGTTTTATAATTTCAAAATTCAAAAAATACTCAATAGGCCTCCTCGCTGTTTCGCTACCTATTCAAATACCAATCACCAACTTATCTATCCATCCTTCCAGATCTACCCTTCCTGTCTTCCTACAACGAACAGTCCCCGTATGGTTATTTTTGACAATTTAGTAGAAAACAGTCCGACCCAGGTCTAGAGACACCGAAACTGAAACGCCTAAAAAGCCCCAAATGAATCCAAAAAGTGGCGGAATCTCCGCTTCCATTACTCACACTAAACTCTAAACAAATCTCATTTCAGAAATCCCTAAATCCCTTGTAAAACTATAAAACCAATTCCCACAGTTAACCAATTCGTAGATTTAGTTTTGAAAGCAAAAGAAATGAAGGCTTCTTTGAAATTTCGTGAAGAAAAAAGGCCGCTCTTTAGAGCCAAAGTTCCTCTATCAATCTTAGGGTTACCTTTTCAATCTGGAATCGTGGCTGGCGACTCCAAAGAGCTGACTCTCAATCTCTCGACTTTCTTCGAATCTGGACCGTCCATCAAGGCCTCCTACCGTCCCAATGATAGCTGGAATCCGTTTTCTCTAGTTGTTAAGACTGGAACAGGGCCTTTTGGTTCGCCAATCTCCAGCTCCATGCTCATGAGCGCCGAGTTCAATTTGTTGGGCCGCGGAAACCCTACCTTCATGCTTCACTTCAAGCCTCAGTTTGGGGATTTCTCTATCAAGAAGTCGCAGTCTTCGGTTTTCGATAAAGCGGCCACCAAGGTGGTTCCCAACGGCACCGTTTTGGAGGAAGATTCGTCGATTGAGGTAGTGGAGACGTCGATGTTGAAGAAAATCATCGTCTTGCCATCGCGAGCCGCCGGGGATGTTGCTGGGCTTTTCTCCGGCGTCGAGATGGCGGCGAGGACGGCCTTGCCGGTGAGGTCGAGCATCGTCGTGAATTTCCGGTGGGGAGTGAGGATCCCGGCGGAGAATATGAAGAATGGTGAAGAACCAGCGGCTGGTATCGACTTGAAGAAGATACCGTTTTTGGTGATGAACAAGATCGGGATCGAACACGTGGACGGTGTAGATCCGAAAAGAGGAGGCCCAGCAAGCAACAAAAGAGTGGGTCCCGAAATGAATAAGAATAATAATCATAATGGTGAGGTGGCAGAGGTTTGGTATAATGTGAAGAGGCAATTGGAGGTGTTGCAAGCTGAGAATGGGTCACTGAGAAGAGCAGTAGAGGATCTCAGACAAGAATTTATCAATGGAAAGCAGATTTCTGGGGATTTCAGTTCTGGGAAATACAGAGAAGCCGATAGAAATGGAATCAGCAAAGCTTCAAATCATAAAATTGAGAAGAAATCTAAGGATGGGGATGTCAATGAGGAGTTGAAGAAGGCAATCAAAGGAGCTACTGCGGCTGCTTGATGCTTCAATCCGTCGAAACGCCTGCACTTGAGGGTTTACTTGTGGGTTTATTACTTCAAGTTCCATTTTGGGTTTGGGTTTTCTATGTTATAAGATATTGTAGCTCTATTTTTGCTGTAATATTTTTGTGGGTTTTTTTTTTTTAATGAATTTTGTTTATATTTTAGTGAATAATGAGAGTTGTTTTTATAATGGTCTTTTTAATTTATTATTATTATTTTTTACATTTATTGAATTGATAGCTACTATTTATCAATTTTTACGAAACTGAAAATTTGATATGACGTTTTATAGTGATAATTAATTAACTTGGTGCATTGCAACTTGTAACACTAACGTGTTTACGTATCATTGGATGTCTAATACGTGTGTTTAGTGACATGGAATCCATTTAAGCAACAGAAACTTTTATAGGAGAGAAGTCTATTTTTATTCCCTAAAAAGATTTCATCATTCAGGGACGCTGCGTAAATGGAGAACAATTTCCATCAATACAGGTGAACAGATTTCTCTCCATCGCGGTGGAGAGAGTAGAGATTCGTCCGCAAGGGCGCCCTCAAACAAAGGCGATGAAAGAGGGACTCTAGTTTTTTTGTTCTGTATTTTTGAAACTTTTTGAAGTTTATCTACCTAATCATATTAATTATATCAATTTGAATATTTTATATTAATTATACAACGGTAAATTTGGAAACTAGGGAAAGAAAATAGGATTCTATCCAAGTCCACTGATTTGGTTGAATCCTCATTGAAATCAAATCCTCCTTACATGATATTTTGTGCAAAATAAATAATGGAATGATAATTCCTTTTTCCTTTCCCTTTTTGTTTCAATCAGGGAAGCACCACCTGAAAGTTATAACATGCTTTATATATATGTGGAAATATCATTATAACACTTTTGACTGATGAGTGAACATTTGAGTAATTCTCCATTGTTTTTTTAACATTTGAGTTACAAAAGTATGTAATGAGATAAAAATATCCTTTTGAAAAATATTAATTTTATCTTCACAAATCCTGTTTATTGTTGAAATTTTTCTTCGTCTGGTGTCTTCTTCGGTGAGCTTCTACCCTTCTCCGACCAACATTTCTCTTATTATTTCTTCTCTTTTATTCTTTCTCTTCTTCCACTCTTTTCTTCTTTCTTCTCTTCATGTCCTTGACGATGCTGATTTGCAAATGTAGATTTACGATGTGACATAACTCATAACAAGTAACTTGCTATGAGTCATAGCAACAAATACTATCATGACTAGTGAAACACTCACTGAAAAAACTTGTTTTTGAATCAAGTGACTAGTTATGACATTAATATTATATTGTTAGTGATAGCAGCAAAAGCTACCATGAATCATTAAAAAAACAAGCTTTTTAACTAAGTGACTAATCATGATAATATTGTGTCGTTAGTCATAATAATAGAAGCTGCCATGACAAGTAAAGTCATAACTAAAAAAACATGTTTTTGAACCAGTGGACTAGTCATGACAACATTGCATTGTTAGTTATAACAACGAAAGCTGTCATGACTAGTGAAATCATTACTATAAAAACTTGTTTTTAGATCAAATGACTAATCATGAAAGCATTATGTCATTAGTCATGGCAACAGCAGTGGCCATGACAAAAGA
Organism: Nephelium lappaceum; assembly: GCA_021234005.1. NCBI lineage: Eukaryota > Viridiplantae > Streptophyta > Magnoliopsida > Sapindales > Sapindaceae > Nephelium > Nephelium lappaceum. Next base: position 9,476,955 of record CM038011.1, read on the forward strand.
AGCTACCATGACAAATGAAACCATCTTAGAAAAAACTTGCCTTTAAACTAATGGACTAGTTATAGCAACATTGTACTATTAGTCATAGCAACAGAAGCTGCCATGACTAGTGATTAAGGAAGTGCACCATTATATGTTAGTCATGGCAACATAAGCTGCCATGACTAGTAAATAATGTTCATATAATTTATATGTTTGTGTATTTTGTTTCTCATTTTATTGTGAGATTTGTTATCTCTCAATCATGAAAGTAGATGTTTAGATAATATAAGTAATGATTGATTTTGGCAGATAACTTCTAATGTATTTGATGTTAAGTAATGATTAATTTCAATGGTTACGACTAAACTTCTAGCACATTTGATGTTAATTTTAAAAGTAAAAAAAAAAAAATTATTTTATATAAGTTTGTTATGTTAAATTGTACAAATGAGTGTCAGTTAATAAAATTTAATAGATCTCTTGGAAACATTTGTTTGTCATGAATTTGAAAATAATATCAAACCAACTTATTAATTTTTAATCAATTTATTGACTAAGCTCAAGATTTTGTTGAGATATTATATTGCACTTATTACCTACTCCATTTAGTTCTAGCAAAATAGTGTAGAGAGAACACCTTTGCCAAAACTTCCTCTTTTTATTATCTTTTTTTATTATTTATTACTTTTTATTATTGTATGAAAATGTTGATAGTTGAGGTGACTTCAACTTATGAGAGTGAAGTTAATGAATATCTGTTTAAAGAGACCTTTATACTAAAACAATAAATTTAGGGAAGGCAAGGTGAAAAAAATAAAATCTTAAATTCATGGGTACATTTATAATTTTAAAATAAATTTGTTTACCATGTTAAAAAAAAAAAAACGATAACGAAGGTGGTATGTAGATGCATTTTCAAAAATGATTTTTGATTTTAAAAAGTAAAAAACACTAAAAAATCTATTTGACATTCGTTTTCAAAAATATATTTTTGGATATGGAAAACATATTTTCAAAATTTTTAACAGGAGAGTGAAAAACGATTTTTTTTTTTTTTCATTTTCCATCGTTTTCAAAACGATCCAACTGGATTGTTAAAAAAAAAAAGAACAAAATGAAAAAAAAAAAAGAGACATAAACACTGTTGCTAACTGATCTGGTTCTACCAAAAATCAACCATAAAAATGATCAGGTTGAACCAGATCGGAACAACTAGATCAGTGTTTGGTTCAATTACAAAAAATCAAAAAACACAAACTTAAATAGATGAGAGAGAAAGCAAACTGCGAAGATGAAAGAGAAAGCACCAAAACACAAACCAGAAAGTAATCCCTATAAATGGAGATTTCGGTGGCGCATCACTGACGGTGCAGAGAAAAAGACCTAGAAGAAGAAAACGACGATGATGGCGAAAAAGAAGGAGACTCGGGCAGTGCACTATCGAAGTCACGAAGCAAGCTGGAGGCGGCGAAGGCGAGGATGAGAGCCTGTTCTGATGAGATAACGGTGAGGTAAAAGAGAGAGTAGTTGGGTGAGGGAGAGAGAGAGGTCTGTGAAGAAGACATAGAGGCGATGGAGAGAGAGAGTGGTGAGGTGAGAGAAAAGTTAAAAGTATTTTTATTATTTTTCATTTTTCAAAATGGTACCAAACAACTTTATTATTTTTTATTTTGTAAATGAATTCGAAAAAATACGATCAAACATATTACGGCTTTTTAAAACATTATTTTTAGAAAAATATTTTTTGTTTTTAAAAATACTTTTAAAAAATATTATTTTAAAAACGTATTCAAACACACTCTAAATTTCTATACGTTTTTCGAGAGGAAAGGTTTCTAGGATGGCTGCCCCCCCTCCCTCCCGCACTATCTTTAAGGTTAGAGCTACAACTACTAACTTTGTTTGAGGGTTCTTCTTGTTGATAAATATTTGATTTGGTAGCACTTCATCTTATACTTATTACCATCAAAACAACAAAAGTTTCCTAGTAAAAAGAAAAAAGGAAAAACCAACAAAAGTTTCATTTGTTTTTCGTGTTTGGTTTACATTTTGATTTTAGTTGATATTTGCAGTTCTTTTTGAGAAATTGCACTAACATATATGCGGTTTTTTATTTTTATTTTTTCCGAAGAAACATGTATGCGTTAATATTAGGTGAAATTGCATTTAATATTTGAAAATATCTCACCTATTGTGAGAGTTCATTAGTGCAATTTTCCTCTCTTTTTTCCTTCACTTCTTTAAGATATTAATAATTATTGTTTTGGTACGTTGAAAATAGATGGTTAAGGACAAATTTTGAGTTCATTGTTTCAATTTTTAGGTTTGATCAAAACATTTTATATTATAATATTAATCATCGAGATCTACTCATTACTATCAGTATTTTAAGAAGTATTATTATTATTTTAAAAAGTAACGCATTAGTATAATTTTTAAAAGAATCATCAATTTAACAATTAGGATTTCGAGGCTTACAATTGCCAAAGAACAAGTTAAGATGGAGAAAAGATTCTTGTCTTTGCCTTGGAGTCATTGCAGATTGAATTATACAAATTGGCTAGGTAGCAAATATAATTGAATTGATCTTCTTTTGTAGATATTTTTGGAGGGCTTTTTTTTTTTTTTTTTTTTTTTTTTTTTTTTTTGCTTTTAAATTGTTTTGATCGAATTTGTTTTTTTTCTATTTAAAAAGTTAACACCAAGCCAATAAGATTTTTGTTAAAATCTATCCAGAGTAAATACTATTTGCATGGTTCGGACGTTTACTCCATGAACAAAATAAACTTGATAAGAATTGAACTCCCTATTTTTTTAAAGATGATAAGATACACAATCATTTATTTTAAGAGGTTATGTATTAGTGGGATTTGTACTCGCATAAAAGACTTGGGAAAGAAAGCCACCTACTTTATTTTATGATTGGATCGTGGTCCTGACGCTTAAAAAACATAGCTCTACAATTTGTGCGTGAACTGGACTTTTGGGCTCTGGAACCCAAAAGGTCATGCCTGGCTGCTCAGGCCATGGTCCTGAAAATTTATCCTCGCCATGATATTAAATATATATGAATCACCTATAAGGATTGGTGCATTGCGTATTCGTAATTAGATTTTAAACATCACGTGATTATAGGATGCATTAAAACTCTTTGTTAAGAACATATATTATTTTAATAATATTAATTAGTTTTTAGTTTTAAACTTAAATAAATATAAATATTGGATTTAAAACAAGATTAGATTGAATTTAAATCTATCTCATTATGACATTATCTATTAATTTTTATCTTGAATTATTATTTACCTGTTGGAATTACTGTATAATTGGAGATTTTTGTTAATAAACGTGAGCAATTGTGTTAGCATTCATTAACATTTTGGAGATTCTGGTTTACCTCGAAACAGGTCCGCTTGTATGTTTGGTTAATGGAAATGTACCCGTAACACTCTTCTTCTTAGCTAGGAGACATATCATATCATGTCTAATCATGCCAATTTGCCCACCGGCCTCAAGGCTTTAAGGAACTGAAAATGATCAAACGAGTCAATGGTATATTGTTTTCGGATCACAGAAACCCAACCCTCGTGAGTGACATCACTTATGATAACAAACATTGCCACGTGCACTTGTTTATGGTTCAACCAACCCAACTACTGGGACAATATCGTCATTTAAAGTTAACGGGGTAATATGGTAAATTCACCACTAATCGCCAAGCATGTCTTCGAGATTACTGCCCTGTTTTACAAGCCGAGCCGATTAGCCGAATGCGAAAAAAGCAAAAATAAATAAATAAAAGATAGAGAAAAATCTAAAAATCCACCTGGTTTTTTACGGATTATCCATTTTTTTTCACGTAATTTTGTTTTTATTCAAAATATCCCATTTCCTCACTCTATTAACAAAAAACGTGAGACTGATATTTACAGAGGGTAAAAAGACCAAACTGCATGATATTTTAAAAAATAAAAACACACTAAATTAAAAAATACAACAAATAAAAATTGAAGATCCAAGTCATGAACTCGATTGTCCTCATTTTAACCTCAACGCAGCATCTTCTTCGACCAATCCATCACCAATCCACAGCAATAACAAAATAGAGAATACCGTTCTTCATTCTTTATTAACAACAACAACAACAAAATCAGCAGCAATAACAAAAAATACCACCAAATCAACAACAAACACCTATGAATTTATACAAAATCAAAGCAAACTGCAAAGGAAACAAAACACAAAGCAAAGCAAACAGGCTACTCACGGCGGCTGAGGAATGAAGACTGACGCTGTGATGGCTGGGAGGCAACGGCAACGGTGCGAGACACGGCACGACGAAGCTTGAACGAAGTCACCGCGACGTCGATTTGATTTGGGAGGGAAAGAGACAACACAGAGAGAGAGAGAAACAGAGAAATGAGAGAGATGAGGAAGGAGAAAGCGAAAAGGGAGAAAGAAAGAGAAGAGTGCTGCTTCGTTTTGTGAGGTCGATCGGAGATCCAAATCGGAGACTCGGTCTCCAGACCGGGTCTCCACCATTGGAGACTTAGGTGGATTTTTGATGGTGGAGACCCATCTCCACAATGGAGATCCAAATTGGTCTCCATTGCCAGAGACCCAGAACCGGAGTCACCACCATGCCACCGTCGGAGATGGAGAGAGAAAGTCGGCCGGAGATAGAGAGAGAAAGAGGAAAAAAAAGAGAGTGAGAGAGCCACAGAGAGAGAGCTAGAGACAGAGAGGAGATGAGAAATTGAGAAGAAAAAAAAATCTTATATAGTATTTTATTTTTTTAAATAAAAATATTTTATTTATTAATATTTTCATTGAATTTTCTTTTTTCAATCAAACAGTCGATTATATCGTCCTAACAAAATCTGAAAGCGTCAGGGTATCATCATTATTTTATATATTTTTAGGAATATTTTGGATGTTTAATTTAAAATTAAAAGATTTTTGGATAAAAATAAAATTATATGAAAAAAAATAGATAATCAATCAAAAGTGAGAGAATTTTTTAAGATTATTCCAACAAGATGATCACAAAGCCCTAGAGACCAGAGGCTAGAGCTTGTTTTTCAAAGCGTAAGAGAAAACTAATAAACTGCAGAAACTGAAGAAGAGATTGTGATTGGAGATTGAACCTGAACCGCGACTGTCTTGTTGATTTTGATGGATAAAACAAGCCCTAACTTTCCCGAGAAACAAACATGGGGGACGTGGGAGAAGCTCCTATTAGCATGCGCCGTGCACTGCTACGGCATTGATAACTGGACCTCCGTCGCTGCTCAAGTGCAGGAAGCGAAGCTCCTCTCTGAAGTGCGTCACGCCTCATTCCTGTCGAGACAAGTACCACAACCTCAACCGCCGTTTCGCCAGTTACAACGCCGTTTCACTAACAGATAAATCTCACATTCCCTGGCTCGACGAGTTGAAGAAACTTCGAGTCGCTGAACTCAAACGCGAAGTTGAACATTATACTCTCTCCATCGTGTAATATACATATAAATATACATTTAGCTGCGTCTCAATGCACCTTTTTGTTTAATGATTTTTCAAGTTTTTATAGTCCTTTTGTTTCTTCCTTTAGGTCTTTGCAATTGAAGGTGAAGAAATTAACAGCAGAGTGAGAGCAGAATTTGATTGGCGAAGAAACTCCGTATCTGGATCTGACAAAGCTATAGACAAAAATGGAGATCAAGATAACACAATCGACAAAATTGACTCACCGGAGAATTCCATTTCCGGCGAGGAACTCATCGGGGAAACGGTTCAGTGAACGAGTCAAATTCTACAAATCCGAAAGTCGAGGATACCGAGAAAGGACCGGAGCAGGAATAACCGGCTCCGGTCGAGGCGTAAAATGTCGGAGAGGATATTAAGACGGCGAAGGAAGATTCGTGTAACGGGAGCTGTGGTAGTGCGGCAAAAGAATCGTCGAGGGGCTTGAAGCGAGTTGACTCGGCGGAGTTGCGGGAATCGGTTGCTGAGTCAAGAGACGCTGGAGAGGAGGAGGGGCATGATAAAGAGAGAGAGAGCAATAATGTGCTGAGCTCGGCTAGCTCATCGAGGACGGAGGAGAAAACCGACGAACTGGACGAACCGAAGAATGAGGAGAACCAATCACTCCCAATCAAGTGCGTGTCTGTTGAATCTCAGCCGTTGGTTGAATGCCTCGAGATCATACCGTCTCATAAACTTGGCTCCATTTTCGAATGCCGGCTTGGTATTCAGGTAAATACATTTTTTTTATTAATTTATGTTTTTTCTTTAATAAAAAAATAAAACAATAAAAAAGATAGTTTGTCTTTGACGATCGTGGTTTTGCCCAACGAGGCAGTGACGTGTTAGCTTTCTTGTACTTATTGTTTTTGTTTAGAAGGAATTGCACAACACCGATGTTTCCTTAAAACACTCAAAAAAATATTTATTTTTTTATTAAACAACGCCTTTCTACCATTAGTTAAAAATAATTAAGGTTAGTCAAACTCATTTAATTTAAGAGTATTTTAAACTTTTATTATTTTTAATTTCTTTTACCATTTAAATTATAAAAAATAAAAATATTAAAAGTATTAAAAAAAAAAGGATTTCATCCTTACCCAATTCATCAACAATTGAAAAAAAAAAATCCCTTAAAAGAAGAAAACATTTGAAAAATACTGAGTTCATCAACATCTTCCCTATCCTCTCTCAAATCACTCAGTTAATCTTTCCCCATCAAAAGTCCAGCTTCAAATCTTTCCCTAAATTTGGTGTTTCAACACCAAAACTGAAAAAAAAAAAAAAAAACAAGTATGAAATCTCGGTTTCCAATGGAACCCCAACCCAGTTCATCTCCAACCATCATCAACCCCAACCCACTTCATCTCCAACCATCATCAACCTCTAACCAGAGCTCATAAAAAATAGTACCAAATGTCCATAATCTTCGCCATTTTCAACACATTCAACAATTCAATAATATCTTCTACAAATCATCATCACCACAAACTGTTCATCTTCTATACCAAACAAACTGTTCATCTTCAAAACCACAAACCATCATCATTATCATCACCAAACTATTCATCTTTTTTTTTTTTTTTCTCTGGTTAATTTTTCAGCGTCGGAAACCCAGAAATTTTTGATGATTTGTATAAACAACAAAAAAAGAAAAAAAGACATGAAGAACAACTAGAAGCACAACAATAATCCCAGTAATGGCAGCTGACCGCAACCCACCAACAGCCCTGTAAATGGCCCCAGCACCAAGACCACCAGGCCTGGAGTCGAAGCCGCCGCGACTTCAGCGCCGTCAAGCTCCTCCCTGGTCAAGTCGCCTTCCACATAGTCTGCCACTTCTCCGTCGTCGGTGGTCTCATCGGGAAGGTCGACTCCATCATCTCCAGCATCTCAGTCGAAACCTAATGCAAAATCCACTACTAGGAGGTCGTCCCCCAGTCGAACCACCGAGTTATACTGGTGGTCGGATCAGGGTTAGTCGACCATAAGATATTGTAGTCGGAGGTGGAGAAGGAATGCAAGAAGGTGTCGAGCACGCAGGAGGCGATGGTGAGGGTTTTCGAGCGGGTTTGGGAGTGAAGGTGGAGATTCATTTGACCACCATAGTTGTTTTCAGTTTTTTTAATTTTTGTTTTGTTTTGTTTTGATTTTTTTTTTCAACTTTAAGTTTTGTCTTGTTTATAGATAAAATAATCATTTGACTAAAATTTTTAATCAACAGTTAAAGTTAATAGAAATCAATTAATAGTATAGGGTTTAGTATAATAAAATGATAAATATATTTTCAAATGTTTTTAGGTAAACCTCATTGAGGTATTGAGCAATTCACTCTTTTGTTTATGGTCAAACACTTTTGAGTTGTCAAAAAGAGGTCCAAGGAAGCGTTTAGCTTTATCACGTTGTTGCACGCGTATCTGGTGGGGATATGCTACACTAGCCGGTGCAGCTTAATAAATAAGGCTACATCCTATATCGCATCGCATACCTTGACTGATTTCAAATTGCCATAAATAATGCCAAATTATTCGAAATCAGGGGGCGCCTCGCAAGAGAATCTATAGAATAGGTTAGGTGGACAAGCATAAGAGATGAATGAAACCATATTATTCAATTTCTTAAAAAAGGTCTTCCAACTCTTTCGAGAGCTATCATTTTTTAGTTAAGGCAAAACTATCAATATATTATTATTTTTTACAATTGTTATATATATATAATTACAGTCTGAAATTGAGAATGAGATGAAACACCCGAACGTCATGGCATGTATCTAGAAGTTTTGATCAATCGTGGAACTTCTACATTCTCGAAAGGTGTTTAGTGATGAATTGTGTTTATAAAATGTCATGTCGAGAAATTGTATATGCTACTTTATTATCAGTCTTTGAAGTTTAATTTGCTTACTGAAGGAGGCTTACAATCGAGCCGCACTGTTGCACGGTGTCTTACTATGGAATACCACTACGCTTTACTTGTGCTTAAGCTTTCTTGCTGTTCAAGTGCCTAAACACGTAACAAATTGCTTTTCTTTGTCAATAAGTTTTTAATTTATTGTTTTATGATGTTGTAGGAAACTTCTGATTATGAAAACATAATTCGGCAACACATAGACTTTGAAACAGTAAGATTGAGACGGGAAGAAAATTGGTATTCGGGCTGCTACAGTAGTTTCTTTCGTGATTTGCTGCTGGTCTTCAACAATGCCATAGTTTTTTTTGGCAAGAATTCATTGAGCTTAGACAAGTTGTTTTGAAGGAAATGTCTCTCAAGACATCTAACTCAGACCAGTTGCTAAAAAAAAAAATCCTCGGTGTCTTCAGCAGCACAGAATGTAAAATTAGATACTGAATCATCAGGTACTCTGCTTTTAAAACCAAACATTTCACTCCCTTTGATTGCTTGTTGGAAACGTAGCTCTATCACTGCAAGAGGAGCTGCATCATCTTTAGGATCAGATAAAAAAAGTGAGCAAACAACCTCTTTGATTGATAAAAAACCAGTTCTAGACTGGAAGAAGAACGATAAATCTTCAGTCAAAATTGATCTCGAACATGTCTCAAAAAAGAGAACAGAGGAAAGATCTACATCAGGTACTAGAAGTTCAAGTAAAAATGCGAAAAGTAGAACCAACACAAAAACAAAGAAGAATGAAGATGCTAATACGAAGGTTGACCATTCAAGCGCAGTAGCGGTTACCGATAATGAAAATTCAGAGGCAAAAGCAGAGAAAGAGAGGAAAAACAACAGAAATGGTAATGCCAAGAAGCAAAGTGCAGCAATTGAGTAGAATTACACGGAGCTCTCCATCGGAAAATGGATCGTTGCTAGAGACATTAAAGAGCTCTGTGATTAGTTCTGTTAATGGCAGAAAAGGAGTGGAGCAGAACAAAAGTAGCATTAGTAAAGTTGATTCCAGGAAAGATAAAAATTTGCGGACACACACTGATGGGAAACAGGCAAAAGAGAAGGAAAACCCAGGAAAGAGAACTAAAGGGCGGCCACCACAGAAGGCTGCCGCTGCTGCACCACTTCCTCTAACGTCAGTAGCTCGTGGCAAGCGGAATAGTGAACGTGGTGAAATGGAGTCAGGACGTGCAAGAAAACGTTCAAGAAATAGGAGATTTTAGTTTGTGAAGTTCCAGTGCCATTGTAAGGCCATCCTGTAGCTTTAAGTTCAAGCTAACTGGTTATTATCTTTATGTGTGTTTTACCAAGTTTATCTTGGTTCAATAGTTTTGCGCTGTATCAGGCAAATTAGTATGCGCCTGTTATTTTATTCAAGAATCATGCAGGCAAGCATGGATTCAAAATCCTCATTTTTTTGAAGATATTATATAATGATATTCAAGGTTCGTAAATACGTGGTACGGTACGGTACGGGCACCCTATTGTGGTGCGATACGGTACGGTCGGTACGCATTATACGGGATGCATATACGGCAAATGATTAAAAAAAAAAAGAGTATGAAATTGGGGTCTTTTTATATATTGATATATAATTATAGAGATTTATTTTTTTTTTAAATAAGAGGGTTTTATTAGGTATTTTTTTTCATAATTTAGGGGTTATTTATAATTTTTTTTGGGTTTAATTGAATATTTTATCATAAATTAGGGTCTTATTTATAATTATTTTGGGTTCAATTGAGTATTTTATGATAAATCAGGGGTTATTTGCAATTTTTATTTATATATTTTCACATATTAGGGTTAGCCGTCACAGACTCACAGTCACTCATCCTCACCCTCACCCTCACCCTTCCTTCACCCCCTCCCTTCCTTCACTCTCTCCCTTGCTTCACTGTAATTCCGCCCAAGGTTCATGTAAATACATGATACTAGACGACTAGACCCGTTGGAAATGGAAGCTAAACCCACCAGAAATGGAAGCTAGACGCCGGAAAGCTACTGTCATGCCGGAAATGGAACCTATACCCGTCGGTAAGGAGAAAGGTGAGATAGGTGCAGCCAATCATGAGGTTTTGAGACTATTTAGGGTTGTTTTCCTTTTATACCCGTTTTTTCCCTTCTTTTTTTCTAAAACCCGACCCGCCGTATAATGCAATATACGCTCGTATCTATACTGTACGACCGTATACAGCCGTACCAATACGCATTATACGGCTGGAATTCCATACGGCCAAAATACGGTCGTATGGATGCGCTTTCCTGCTGATACGGCCGTATCGCCGTATATACGGGCCAGTACGACCGTATTTACGAACAATGATGATATTATCGGTGATAAAACATTTTGTATTTTTTTTTCAGGATCAGGCTGTCGCCAATTATGGTTTTCTCGAACCTATTAGATGCAACACTTTTACTGGCTTCGCCACATTTGGGTTTCTCCATTGAATTTTGGTTAGATAAGAGTTTGGATGGAAATTAATATACATAACTAATGTATTTTGAATACATAATAATTTTGACATTATTCATTATTCATGTGCCAACGTAATTAAGTTTGCACGTCAATTGGCATAATATTAATTTTCGGTGATGTGTAATTATCTTTTTATATTTTGTCATTTTAGTTGATATTATAATAAGAAGACACTTGTTTTTAAAAAAAAAAAAACAAGACACTTTCGAGATATATATATATATATATATATATATTAAAGAAGACAATTTTTTTTTCATAGGTACTACGTTGTACATGTACCAATTTTTCAGAATCCAATATTATTTTTTATCCTCTTTTGCATTCACAAACCCTAAAATATAGTAAAAGACATACTACTCTCTCCAACTTTAACTTATTGTTTTAAGAACAATGATCTTCCCTACCATTATGTTTGACCGTTAAATATTAGGATTGATCGTCAAAAAGTTATAAAAAGGCAACATTACCATTCATCTAAATAAATACAAATCATTTGCATACTTGTAAAAAAGTTGGGATTTTAAGGAGTTTGATTTATAGGTAGGGATGACAAAAGATCGGATCGGGCCGGATCGATCCGTCCTTAAACTCGGATCCATTTGGGGTGGGTCTACCTTAGATCAGATTTGTTTTGACCCTATTAAATTTTTGACGAGTCATAAATTTTAAATTAAAAATAAATATATAAACAATAACTAAACAGTCAAATTAAATTAACTTAATCTTTGTTTCAATTTAATATCATATCTAAATAATTTCAATATAAAATTCATAGAAAATATAAATTCATTAAGTACAAATACCAAAATAATAATTATCACATAACAAAGTTCCATTATATACGCCAAAACAATACTTAGTACATACTAAACTTCCATAACAAAATAATAATGCATAACACTTAAAATAACCTACAATAGCAATAATAATAATAACAAGAATATAATAAAACGGGTTAACAGGATCAGATTGAGTGAAAAAAATTTGATCCAAACCCGTCTCGAAATAAAACCGGGTAAAAAAAATTAACTCAAACCTGATTCGAAATCTGGTTTCAATGCTCCAAACTTGTCCCAAACAAGAATTGTTATAACATCTCATATACGTGAAATGTGCACCGAAGTGAAATGAAACATTTTACATGCAATTTTGCATATAAATGTTATGCGAATTGAAAAAGGGTAACAAACAATTGAAGTTTCATTTTGAGACTAAAAATAAATAATTTTTTATTTTTGGCTAAAACAAAATTTTCTTTTATTATGTTTGCGGTAAAATGAATTTGTTCATTAAATAATTCATACTTATTCTCTTAATTTATTAATATAAACTTTTGTAATTTGAAAACATAAATATAATTTTGTAGTAATAATGCTAGACATCTTAATTGTTTTATCTCATTTACATTCCAATAATGCGGTAATCAATGGATGGATACATTTTACAAGTAAAATAAATATCTCTACTCACCCATCGTAGAGATGCGATATCTATTATTACTATTTTTTAAATTTTATTATGTGCCTTAAGGATTCGTGTTAACATTTTCCTTTGTTAAAATAGAGCTTAAAATTTCTAGCTTTAACATGTCCATGCTTAAAAACTAAAGGAAATAGCGGAAAGAGACAAAAAATTTTGGTCTTTGACTACAAATGAGCTAACTTCGATTATTGTAAAAAATGGTCTGACAATGAGTTGGATTGAGTCTGATTGGCCAGTGCCCCAAACAAGTCATTATTTTCTGCCATAAACCTGAACCCAATTAGATGGATTTGTAGTGAACTCGATTCATTGATCTAATTTAGTATTTAACTAATGATATAATTAATATAAAATATATATATACAAACAAAAAAATTATACAATTAAACTTTTAATAATTTAATTTAACTACAATATAATATCATATCTATATAATTATTAATATAAAATTCATAAAATATACAAATTTCTTAAATATAAATACAAAAGACTTACTACATTACAGATGTTTTATTACAAATATGAAAAGACTTGCTACATTCAAGATAAAGTTTCACTACATAGTCCAAAATATTACTATTATATAGTCACTATGGCTGACCACGGGCTGGATTGAATCCGAATCAATCCGTCTCAAACCTAATTTATGTTTTAAATGGGTTGCTACTTTTAACTTCAAATCTATTTCGAGTAGACCAAATTTATCTTGGATCGGATTGAGTAATTTTTATCAGCCCAATTGAAGTCATACAAATAATAAAAGTAAAAGGAGAGCAGTAAAAGAGGGAGAGAAAAAAGTTACCTGTTTCAACCTAAAAAAAAAGGTTTCCTAATAAAAAGCTTATCCAGAGAATTGAAGGCCAGTCCAAAACTTCAATATTTTTCAAAACAACTCAAGATCTCTAAAATCACCAACATCGTCGCCACTCTTCCAAATCACTGGTTGGTTTTTATTAAATTACAAACTCTCTCTCTCTCTCTCTCTCTCTCTCTCTCTCTCTCTCTCTCTCTCTTCTTAATTTTTAATTTTATTTTTAAATTTATCATTTTTAATTCGACAACATCACAGCCTCATCAACTATGACAAATAAAGAATCAATTCAATGGACTAGCTGGATGGCAAGCCCTGACAATGAAATTTGGCTTTTATATTTACCTAAATCCTTGGTTTCTTCTTCTCAGGTATTAGTTGATTAATCTTTTTCTTAACTATATACTCTTTTATTGGATGTTTTGGTTTGTGTAGTGTACGTTTTTTTTTTTCTGTTTTTTTGAGGTTTTTAGATATTAAAATAATTGTTTTAGTGTTTTTTGTTGGGATTGTTTTGTGGGTATGCTGAATTTCCTTGAAGCTGTTGATGTTATTGACTTATTGTATATTGTTGACAGGGGTTTGATCTTTGAAGGTGATTTTATGTTTTTGCTTGATATAGATTGCTTAACTTATTAATCTTTGGTTTTTTTGCTTGATTGAAGCTGTTGAATTTTTAGGATTGTATATTGACCAATTTGTGCTCATGTTACCTAATTGTAATGAATTCGCTTTTGAGGATAAAGCATGTAGATAATCTGTTAAACAAGTTAAGATAAATAATCAAAACTGTGCCAGTTTAGTAGTTTCTTGTCGCCAGTTAATATCTTTGCTAAACACTTTGTAGAGCCTAGCTGGATTCTTGAAATATGGTGACTGTCTTTGGGTGGTTGTTGAGTTGTTAATCCGCGGAATTTGGAAATTTTTTTTCCTGGCGGTATTTCGGGGGCATCTTGTTTTCCATTATCTATTTACTGAAAGCAATTTGTTATTGAGGAAGGTCATTAAATTAGATACATTTATGAGTTTTGCACTGGGGTTAGATCCCCTTAATTGAAAATCTATGTAGAAAAGGTTGAGCCGTTAGACATGGATGGATCATTGTATTAGGAGTTGGCTCTCATATTGGATCAGGAGGTTGACCTTTTGCTGGTACGATTGTTATTGGGAGCTGGTTAAGATTAGCTATTTGTCTCATCTTCCCTTTGCTTTAATGCCATCCAGTCATCTTAATATTTTCATCAGTGTTTGAATGCTGCTAAAATCTTTACTTTTGTGAAAGAGGATGAGTATTGATGATGGAGAGCAAATTATTTGAATTTTCTCCACACTACCATTGGGATTGAATACCCAAAAACAGTGGCAAGCCTGCAGTTCCAATGGCTAAGTAACATCAACATTGAACAAGTCCTAATTCCAGCTGGGTATTGTGGCCTTTAGGTTATTCTGTTCCTTTCTAAAAGAATAAGACGAAATGGAACTCAAGAATCTGTATTGCAAGTTGAATAGCCTTAGAATTAACAACATACAACTGACAAAAATGTGACTTTTGCTTACTTTTGGTGATTTAGTCGTTCTCTCTTTTAACCAACAGGTGAAATAGTTTTCTCATATTTCAACTAACACTGATATAAAACTATAATATTCCTAGATAGTAATCACACTTGTAAACCAATGTTGAGGTCCCAAGTTCGACTCGCACCTCCTTCCAATAAAAAAGAAAAAATCTAGTCAGCACAGTTCCTTGTAGGACCACCCAAGAGTGGAGCAAGTTCAATTGTCATGAAAACAAATCCAAATCTTTAAATTTATTTTGGTTGCCTCTATGGAGATGGTAAGTGATGACGGTAGTGCACAGGCGAAGCACCTAATGTCCATGGGTGGCAGAAACCCCTACTGGACTCTCTCTCTACTTATAAATTCTTTTTCGTTTTGTAGTTACTTCACCTGTCCTTACGTCAAAATAGAGGAAAATGCTTGCTTTATTATTATTTAGTGAACCTTACCCCATAACGTATCTTGTAACTTTTCTAGTGTTCTTTCAATACTCCTTTTATTACTTCACCCAAGTCAATAGTTCAAAACTTTAATTTATTAATTTCTTTAACTACAATAATTATAATTGTCGTTTGAGTTAGGCTCTCTTAGGTGGTGTTTGACACCGTTTTTTAAAATTATTTTCCATTTTGAAAAATGAAAAACGTTTGAAAATATGTTTGACAATCGTTTTCGAAAACATGCTTTTAGAAATGAAAAATATGTTTTAAAAAATGTTAAGGTAAAAGTAAAAAATGACTTTTTTTTTTCATTTTCTATCATTTTCAAAAACCATTTTCATTGGTATAGTAAAACTCCAAAAAAGTAAAAACACTCATCTTTATCAGTTACATCGTCATTTTTAAAAACAGTTTTCATCCAAACAAATTTTCAGTTTTTACCTATTTTTAAAAATTGTATCAAACAATTTTTATCATTTTTCGTTTTCAAAATATATTTTAAAAAAATACTATCAAAAGTATTATCGTTTCTTAAAACGTCATTTTTAAAACAAGTTTCTCAATTTTAAAAAATATTTTTCAAAAATACAATTTTAAAAACGTATTCAAACGTACCCTTAGTAACCTCGTTTTGCCATTCTTGATCATATTTAAATGTTCTATATATATATATATATATATATATATTTTTTTTTTTTTGAAGTAAAATGTTCTATATTTTGATTCTTAAACTTTATAGCTAGTATGTTATTTGACTAATAAAATCAATTTCTCCAAAAACAGGGACAATCTAAACTATGTTTTTATATTACAGTCTGAGATTTGTTACATACTCAGTATTGATATATTTCCATTTAAATATTTCAATGTTCTCTTTGAATTGTTTTATTTGATATTACTATAAGAGTTACAAATTCAATTGCTTTTTGTTTCAAAATTGCTAGCTCTTGGTATTAATTGATTGTGATTATATCCATTTTCATAATATTCATGCTGGGAAAGATTTTCATATTAGTAGTGTGCTAATGCATCATTATACTTTCAAAAAAAAAAAAATAAAGGCACGATGAAGGGATAAACAACCTGCTTTGTCAATTTCAGCAACTTATTTATTAGAATTATTTTGAAGGTCAATTTATGTAAATGATATAGCAAAATTATAAAGTATCGCATGCAAATAATATCTACAACAATATATGTTTTATGCATATAGCATTATTACTAGAATTTGCCGTCTCTGAATAGGATTCTGGCTTCATTATTGATCCTAGAAAGCTTGTTAATGCTTATTTATGTTGGTGTTATATGTAGAATAGTCTTAGCGTATGACTGTACGTAAAATGTGAGTTTATTTTCTGGTCTTTTTAAATTTATTTTGACTAATAATTCATGTATTACATATATGCTCTTCTGATGATCTGTTTAATAGTTCATGCTCATCTGAGCTTCTTTGTAAATGCAGATTTTTTTCCTGATAACTTGTTTAATGCTTGAAATAACTCATGCATCCACACACCAAAGATAAACATGAAACCAAAGCTCAACCTCCTGTAACATGTTGATGGTTGGATGAGAAACCCTGAAGGTACATATGCTTAGCTACTGATTCTATTTTTATGGAATGAAACTTAAATGTTCAGAACAATCCTTTTTTTCACCATCAAATTAGTTTGTTGAGCTTGAATTAATAATTTAAAACTTAAGTAAATCAGCTTAGAATAACAGAAGAACCGGAACTTCTTTTTTAATTTTTGAGAATATGGAACAACAGCAGAACTTCATTCCTGACTAAATTTGTGTTGTAATTAGTCTTCATTCTGCATGAAAAGCGATTGAACAGTTCCACATTCAGAACATAGGTGCTTTAGTAACAGGCTCTGGTGTTGGGCACGTGAATTTGGGGTGCGCTTTGGGCTGAGGTCTGATGCTGGTCACGTTGAAAGGGTATATCATTTCAACATTGTAGCAATCAGAAACATGTCTGAATAAATATTTCATAAGACTGATTCATGGTTGATATCATAAAATGGACCAATGAAATAATATTATTTTATTTTTTCTACTTTTTCTGTTCTTTTCTTTCTTTTTACCTTTGCAGATAGTTCATCTCAATACATCGATTATGAAACAATCTCATGAAAGATTTTTATAAGATAACTAAACAATCATCCACTCGTGATACATCTAAATGAAACAAAGGTAAAGATGCAGCAATTATTTATGATAACTGCCATTTGCATTTTGACTTGATTTGAGTTCTCCATTATTATTCCTTTCTGCTTTATTTTGCAGTTAATGGTGGATTGGGGAAAAAAGAAGGAAGCAAAAGATTCAGACAATGGAACTTCACGACAATCACAAGATTCAATCTTTAGGAGGGCGGAGGAAGAAGAAAGATTTTACATTATAGATCTATTTGATTCTCAAGCTACATCTAATATCATTTTTTCAGGGCAGAGTACATGCATTTGACAGTAACGAAAGGCATGTTTCTGACCCTGCAGAGATGCAATTAGGGCAATCCAATACCTAGCGACATCTACCATCGCCTTTTCATTGACATTTCACTGGTGTTCTCATTCATGATCCATACGCTGCACCTCCTGCCCATGCTGCTCCTGCGATAACGGCCCTTCTTCATCTGTTTTCTCACCAAAAAAGATGAAGTTACACTGGATTAGCTACCCAAATCATATTCGTGCATAAAGTGATAACCAAGTACACAACAAAATACATTGTGTTATATATAAAATTTATTTTTTAATGTGTATTTATATAGTTTGAACAACTGATACCAACTGGCGCTTGTTCAACAAATTATTTAATAGTACTACTGAATACTCTGATTATTGAAGAAGCGTATTATACATGCTTAATACAATCAACCCCACAGCACAATTCATTTTGGTGACACTTTTTCCAAATCAGAAGAAACAAAAGCTGCAGTATATAACAAACATAGCAACTAAGTTATGTAAAAGTGTATGCATTACCACTCTCACCATCTGAGGCATCTGCAAGCCTTGAAATTGCATCAATCAGTGCCTGCTCATGGTCCTGCACACATAACATAACAGTCAAGTGCGAAACAATGATAAATCAAGAAAAAATCGATATAAGAACATAGCAATAATCTTACTTTAAGCATTTTCTTTGCCTTCACAAGCTCAAGGGGGTCTGGATGAATTGCTTCGAAAATCCTCTCCACCTGTTAAAAGCGTGGATGATGTAATTTTAAAAACTGGCATAATAATCAGATGGGTGAATTGGATCAAGTTCATTTCATACCTCCTTTACTAGCGTTTCTGTGTTAAGTAATTCGATATCATCTGAGACCTTTTCAATCCTATTCTGAGATGGCACAAAGTCTTTTCTAAATTGACCCTGACCCTTTGAGGATCCTCTCCCTCTTCCAGCACCTGGAATAGGACCACCACGGCCAAAATGTTTCTTCATTCCACGACCTTGTCCATTATGACCCCCTCGATATGATATGCCTGCATCAAGACCTTCCCACCGGATATCCTCATGAGGAATCTGTAATGAGTAGGATATTAATACTTTCCTGACGCCAGAAAAATTGATTACAAGAGACATACGTTTTATCCTTTAAAACACAAAAACCACTCCAGAAATCAAGATCTGCCATCTTAAAACACAAGCCACAATTAATTAAAATTAACTAAGTAAATGGGCAATAGAATACCAACAGACTTAAGATCGAAACAACAATTCCCACAAGTAATAAATAAGTAAAATAGGATTTTGATATTGGAGGGTTGGGGGTGGGGGAAAGGGGGGTTGATACAATTGGGATTTAAAGGTAGCTACAATAGGTAAAATATCTAATTCACTTTGACTAGAAGATGTCGAGACTTGCACATCATTACTCAAAACTCTTTCTGCACTTCAATCATATTCAACTAGGGAAATTTAATAGCCATAACCTATATATCCCAATCCACTGATTTAAAAAAACCTGAGGTGCCGCCTCGGCTGCCTCATTAATTATTTTCAACTAGGGAAATTTAACAGCTATAACCTATATCCCAATCCATTGTTTTAAAAAACATGAGGCACCACCTCGACCACCTTAGGGTCTGAGGTGCCCACCGTCAGGGCTGAAGGAGCCCTGAAGTGGGTGCCTAAGATCCCACCGAATTGGTGGCCGCCTCACCTGCTTGATGTGGCTGGCTCAAAGCCCACTCACGGTTGTGAGGCAGTCACCAGGTTTGCCTCGGCCAAAACATTGATTTTTTTAACCATGTGAAAAGATCTAGACAGATTTTAGCACAATCAATTAGAAGGAAGTTTAGGAATTATCAAAAATGAAATAGTTAACCTTATTCCTATATTACACGGATTATGATTCATACATATTTCTTTCCTTAGAACTTGTTGTACATTTTTATATACAGATAATTAATTAGGAGGAAGTTTAGAAATTATCAATAATAAAATAGTTGATCTCATTCATATGTTATAGGGATTGTGATTTGTACATATTTCTTTTCTTAGAACTTATTATACACGTTTATCTATAGGGTTGACTACCCTTTCACTCTATTCTTTTCATGTTCAACCCTAAACCCTAGAATAAAAAGGGTAGTCGGCCTTTTTTTGTTGATTTTGTTTTATTTTGTTTGATGCTTATGTTTTTAATATTGGTTATCACTATTTTTCTTTTTTCAATGTTACGGTAATTCTATGTTAGGGTTTTTTTTTGTTTTTTTAATTTTGTCATTTCAAATTGAGACGACCATCTCATCTCGCCTTTAGAGTTTTAAAACCTTGTCCCAATCCTTCACATTCCCAACCAAAGCTCCTCAAGAAATGTTCGGAGGCTGCTCCGCCAGTCTATGAAGATTATCCAATCAATTTAATAAATATCGATACATCTTAACAAAAATTTAATTCACCGCATTGGCAAAGTATCACTTCTTGTATACTGGAAAACAGCCAAGAGGACAAACTCTATTCATACTTTAAACAAAAGAGAGACTGAACAAGAGAGCAGCAACATGTATTGCATGGCATCCATAAGACAACTTACATTACTAAAAATTCAATTCAGAAATTTAAAGTAAGCCACTATCAAAACTTGAATCTATGGAATGAGAACAAATCTGTTAAACCAACAATATAGATTAGGTAACCATGATGATAGCAAATCATAAACGAACATGATCTATAAGGTGACTTAGGGCATGTTTGGGATGGCTTTTCAAGTAAACCTAGAACTTTTGGATTAAAGCTTTCACGAAATTGAGCTTTTAACAAAAAGTTTAGTATTGTTTGGTTGGCAAATAAAAATGTTATTTTAAATTCATAGATGGTTTGAAAATTACAAATGGTGTGAGAAGAAATGAGATAAGAGTTTTGTATTCAAAGAGACATCTTGAAATTTATGAAATATAGTACGGGTATTTTAGACAAGTTTTTCTACCAAAAAAAAGCTCAAAGTGAGCTTAGGTAAGAAGCCCAAAATTTGAGCTTGTCTTTATAAGATGTAAAAGAGCTTCTTTATAAAAGCTTTTCTCAAGTTGATGCTAAACAACTTAAAGAATTTAAAAGAGCTTTTGGCATTAAAGAAAAAAAAAAAGTATAATAGCCATACCAAACATACTCTTAGTGGACTGGGCATTTTTCTTTCAAGTGTATCTTTTCAGAGTGGTAAACTTTTGTCTTCCAACAATGAAACAATTGCTAAGATACTAGTCAGATCTCACTCTCAAGTCCTTTTAAATTTTGAAGAAGTTCATTTGATAGCGTAGTAGTGGGATCTAAAGATTTATTAGCATTGATTGGGGGCTTCATTCAACTAATTCAAGGAACAAGATTGCAAAAGCTAGAAAATCCTAGCAACTTTTCATACAGATCTCATCAAAATGGTTAAATGGGGGAAATCTTCCTCTTGCTCATTTGAACCAACTTCCTTTATCAGGAAAGCTAAAGGCCTTCTAAAGAACATTCTTGGTCTTGTTAGTTGCTCTTTGAAAGGTTAATATGTGTGACAATCTTTAAAAAAATAAAATAATAAAATAAAAATAAAATAAAATAAAATAAAAACCCTTTCTGTGTATTTCACTCCACTAGAGTTTTATATATATATATATATATATTTTCATGTAAGAATGATGCCCAAAAGTATGGATCAAATGCTCTCAAGCTCTGAAGTTACGGCACAAATTGTTCATCTAAAGTGAACTTGAAGTATGTATTTTCCTTTTCTTGCAAATCTTCAGTTTTAGCTGAATTTCACAAGGTTCTTGGGTGAGGGAAGAAGCTGATGTGTTATGGAAGTATTGAGATGTTCTTGGCTAATTTGGACAGATCAGAATAGAACCTACGTGGATTTTAAAGGAGAGGATGTTTGCTTGTTGCGATATAAAGTCTGTCTTTTCATCCTTATGGGCTTCAGTTAATTAGGAATTCCGCCACATTTTTTTCTTCTTTAATAATAATGACAGGGAAACTGCAGTTGTGTGATGAGTGGAGTGTTTTTTTTTTGGGTTCTGTGTCCACACACAGTTAATGGACAATTGCATCACCTAAGCTTGACTCATCAAATCCAAATTTACAAAATAAAATTAAGATATTGAAAGGATGTAACCTTGTTCAGTGCACAATCAATGGGCCGCTGGTATACATAATCTTGACTTGTTAAATTTACAACTTTTTGTGTTTTTATTTAAATGAATGAATACATGTGTGTGTGTGTATTGAAATGGATGCTGCACCAAGACCAAGGTATCAGCCGGACAATGGGCAAGAGTTGTTTACCTCTTTGAGATCAACCCATTCCCAGGTCTCCTCCCTTGTAATACTATCATAATAAACCAGAGCATGTCGACCCTGTAAGAAATAAAAACTGTTGAGGATGACAGAAAATTCAAATAGTAAATGTTATATTTAATCTAACCAATAGTCAACTATATACACAATACTTCTGGCAAACGAAGCATTAGGCAACTGTGGGTCAATGCTCAAACTTCAAGGGAGAACTAATCTCTTTCAAATGACCACTATATTATTGCAAAATGACAAAAACAACTAGTCTAGACCGGAGTGAAGGTGGTTGAGGAATAGATAATGATTAGTTTAATATGATAAAAGTAACAGGTTAACATGAACAAAATTAAAAAGGCAAGGTTGATAGTCTATTAAATAAAACATTTAAAAAAGATGAAGCTAATTTTGCATTTCAACATGCCTCGACTGGATTGTAATCAGATATTACAGCCTCATAGAAGTTGTTGTCTTCAGGCCATCTTGTCCACACTTTCCTTCCAATTAAGTTATCTAACATTCCTGCTTCAGTAGTGTCATTTGCAGAAATGGCACCACTAGAACTGCGGTTTATAAATGACCTATTTCCAACAGGACCTGTAGAAGGGTACTGTACGGAATTGATTCGGGACAAACCATGCAATGGCTGAACCTGCTAACGAAAATGCAAACAAAGAAAAACAAACCAAATGTAGGTTAATCAACACTCTTCATTGCTCTTCCATTGCAGGTAATTAACATACACCTTTTGCCTCTAAATCTTATAGCAGCTCCTAAATTTGCAGCCAAACATGATGGCTGCATATACAGAGCCACAGGCAAAGGTTGAAAAGCAGGTGATGGTGTAATATTATGGTATAGAAGATACCGATTGAGCTGTCTTTTGTCTTTTGCGGGAAGCTGAAACACTAGGGCTGGGTAGAAGATCATGAACAGGCTGAGAAGTGGCAAGCCTAGCAGCTTGCTCTCCATCTGCATTTCTCCAATCCCTGAAAAAATTAACCAATAAACAGTTGGTTAGAAGGAAGAATGACGGTTCCTCTGGCGCATTAGGTACTAATTTTTAATTGTGAAACTTTTCCATGAAGCATTCAAACCTAATCCTTTTGATGATGTCATCACCATTGACCTTGGTCAAAAGCTCTCTGTGTTCATCATCTGACACTCTCAGCTCTTTCCTAAGTTCTGTAATCAACCCTTCCTTCTCCTGGTTAAGGAGCATAAAGTGGAGCAATTAAAAGCACATCAGTAGGGAAAGTAATGATATAAAAGGATAATATGGGCATGAAAAAGGTACAAAAAGCAAATACCCAAGTAATGGCATCAGCCTGAGCTTTGAAAGCTCGCAGCACAGCACAGTAAGCTTCTTTTTCAAGTTGATGAATTTGGGCTTCCATTTCAATATGCATCCTAGAATATGGGGCAGAAGCTACAGCAGATCTTCCGTTTACAGCAAGTCGGCTACCTCCGTTTACAGCAACTCGGCTACCTCTTAGAACACTATTTTGATGTGGAGGGAAATCATCATCAGTTCCTGCATTTATTTAAAATAAAGCATACATGATGCCAAGACATAAGCATCCGAAGGACAGTGAGTGGTCTCCCAGTGCTCTTGTTCACGATTTGAATCCTTTAATTTGATCTCCATAAATGTATAATTTTATTTATTGTCAATGCTTGACAGGACATATCGAGTCTTCACTCTCATCAAATTTTCAGAACATTTAATACATAGTAATGACGGCAAAATTTTTTAGATAAAATAAATAGAAGGTAGTTAATGAAATAAATTTGTTAGATTAACATGGATAGGCACATAAACAAAGCATAAGAAACTTGATAAGGCTCTGTCTTACTTTTGCTATAGCCAATCCTAGAGTAAGATATCTAAATACCGTTGTAACTTTAGTAATAAAGGCATGAGAATGTATAATAGATACGGAATTTAAATAATTAAATCCGGACTATTTGCAGGCTTTAACATCACAATCATTAACTTCTACTCCTTGTGTTTATTAACAATACCTAAAACTTGTATTCAAATATATATGCAAGAACATAATCATTAATATTAACTAGGATGTGCATGAATGTATGTATGCTCTCTTCAGGCCTTTGTATAAATAGTTTGGGAATTTTAGTGTATGTTCACCTTCCACTTGGGCGCAAATTTTGACAATTAAATTCCGCTTGTCTTACTAGTTACAGGTAACATGCTAATATCACTTACTATCTTGTCATTTATTATCTTTAATCATCAAATAAGCGGTTTGCAAAAAATTTAAAAATCAAGAAGGGTGATCTATATATTTCAGAAAATATGATAAGAACTGGCGTTTCAGAAAAGTTAGGATTTACACACTTAGAAATGATATAATCAAAAACCACATGCACAAAATAAAGCAGCTTCAAAAGATATTGTCCAACTATTAAGATATCAGGTTTAATTCAAGTTCCTTTATCAACTTCAGTTGTAAATCACTACTCCTCTCTGTTCATCTCAATCTAGCCTGTTAAGAACTTCCTAATCATTCCTAGCCTAGTCACCACGACAAAGTTTTCAAACTAAAAATCCTCTTATTTAACTCATTTTGTCTGTTGTGACATATAATCCTAAAACACATTGTCATCTTCCTCTTAATCACAGCAATACGCTCTTTGTATTTCCATGAAGCTCAAGCGTCGTTACAAGCTTTTAATACTGTACGACACACCCAGGGAGCATAGCCAACCCGCATATTCCAAATGATAACGAACGCTAGAATTAATCTCTTAAAACAGTTCTACAAAACAAGAAGTCACTTTATTGTCGTTCCCTTTCTTGACCATTCCCCTGTAACAGGCAATCATCAATTCAAATTGCCAGTGACAGTACACATAAAAGTTGTCACTTCCCTCATGAGATACTACATAAAAATGTAATCTTGAGTACAAAAAAACATTGCAATACGAAAAAAAAAAGAAACAGATTTCACCTTTCTTGATCAAACATTGCCCCAAAAAATTCCCAATTGCATTGAATGATTATTTACAAGCATCATATTACACAATAGCTACAAATAACCTAATCTAAAACGAAAACGGCCAAGCAAGGTTTAACCCTCGTTATGTATCACTCAAAGCAATCCTTTTAGCCAAACCTAGGCAAACACTAAACCCTAATTTCACAAATGAGTTCCAGAGAAGAACAACCAATGCATGCAAATTTACAAAAAAGAAACCCTAATCCAGAAAGAAAATTACAAAAAGAACGTAAAAATAATGTGATGATGATGAGCTCACCGCTACTGTCGCAGACTTCATATTCCATAAGAAGAAGAAGCAGCACCAACAAAAGGAATCGAAATTGAACACGAGGAGCTGGATGGAGGTGAAAAGAGGGTCAATTTGGAGAGGAGGCGAAGCAGATTTCAAAGCGTTGCAATGGCAATATTATTGACGCATCAAATTCAGGAGATTTTGGGATATAAAGGTTCGATTTTTTGAGGCGGAAAGAGAGAGTTTTTAGGTTTTTCAAAAGGGGATTATTTACAGACTGATAGAGGTTTTGCGACAGAGCCAGGGATTGGATTAGACTGTCCTTCATCTTTGTTCTCGTTTTTAAATATAGAGGAAATTGTAGTTGAGCCACCAAAGGTTTACAAAATTACAAACACATTCACATTTATCATTTTATTACATTTTACCCCTTCCGTTGTTCAACATTGGTCAACTTAATGACATTTTGACATTTTCTTCCTTTCAAATTTATTTAGAAATTTGAAAATATTTTCAAAAATAAAAAATAAATAAAAGGTATAGATTTTTACAGCCCATTGTTAAGCTAGATAGTAGAGATAAAAAATAAAAAATTTAGTTTTGAAATAACAAAAAAAAAAATCTTTACTTAATATTTATATGCTTCTTTATGTAAATATCAGTGTAGATCGGATTCAAACAAGATTGGTCAAAGCCACATGTGAATCTATAAACCTTTATTTTAAACACGCTTATGGGTTGGGATAAATTTGCACACATTCACAAAATCGTAGATTTTTTTAGTATATTTAAATCAATTTATAGACAAATAATATTCTAAAGATAAAATTGAGTAACCAAAATTTGATTTTTTTTTTCAATTTCTGTCAACAATAACTAAATATAATAAAATTAAACTTTATAATCTAACATATATGTTTTAACATAATAAATCCAATAAAGTTTAAATTTAACATCATAATTCCCGAAGCAAATAAATATTATATCCATTACAAAATTTAAATTCCAACTTTGGACTCCAATTAGTTAAAAAGTAATTCTTCCAACTCAAGCATAATAAATCTCAAACAAAATGTATAAACACCAGAAACCCCAAACCAAATACATAAATAAAACACAAATGGTTTCACATTTCTTCCACAATTTGATAATCATTATTTCTTAATACTTGAACTTAGATAATTGTTTATACTAGAATGATTTCTCACAATTAGATAGATAAAATTTGATTACATATATATATATTAATTTTCAAGTGAGAATTATTTACAATGTACATTTTAAGCATCTTTGACGAAATTTAATAGAATTCATTGAATTTTGATGTGATATTTTTGTATGAATACTAAAAATAGTGAAATAGACTTACAAAAAAAAGTTGAGAATTTTTTAGATTTACGAACTATTTTTTTCAACTTTTTGATGATAAAATATTTAAAGGATGGGGATATAGTGGAAAAAATAGTTAAAGAATGCAAAAAAATTTCAATTTTTTTTAACTATTTATTTTAATTTCCCGATGCTGCATGCAAAAAAGGTAATAAAAATATATCAAATTTCATGAAATTGCATCAAATTTATTCATTACAATAAAATAAAGGGGTACTTATTTTATATATGTATATATATATTTGAAAATTTTTATAATGCACAATTCAAGAACCTCTAGTAAAAAGTAATGACATTTATTGACTTTTGATGTACTTTTTCATGGATGATAAAAATAATAAACAAGGCTTGTGAAAAAAAAAAATTGAAACATTTTTGGGTTTATGAACTATTTTTTTCCGACCTTTTTGGAAATAAAACATTAGAAATTGGGAGACAATATTGAAAAAATTTTATAATGCACACTTTAAGAACTCTTAGTAAAAAGTAATAAAATTTATTGAATTTTGATGTACTTTTTTGTATGGATGATAAAAATAATAAACTAGACTCGTAAAAAAATTTAAAAAATTTTTGGGTTTATGAATTGTTTTTTTCTTTTATTTTTTCCCAACCTTTTTGGAGATAAAATATTATAAATTAGGAGACAATATTGGAAAAATCATTCATGAAAGCAAAATTTTTTTCTTTTTTCTTTTCCATATATATATATATATATATATCTTATTCATGATGAATATAAAAGAATCTCATCAAAATATATAAAATTTCATGAAATTTCATTAAAAGTGCTCTTATATTATAATAAAGTGATGTTAAGGGGAAGGGTTTTGTGTATATTTATATTATTTATGTTATTATTATTAGGATATTTTATGGATTTGCTAATATTGGTGCATGTGCAAATTTTGAACCCACATCCAACCTGAACGTGCATCAAGCTAAAAAATTCATGTCTACATCCACTTATATGAACCTATTTAGTCAAAGCCATCTATTTATAGTGAATTGACATCCACGAGTTCTTTGGTAAAATGATCATTTTTATTTCTACAGAGATATGGATGTCTCATCATTGGGATCTCTATTGACAATAGCAATAAGATCTCTTTCAATGATAGAGATATTGGTGCTAGGATCTTTATTATTGATGGAGACCCAAATCTTCTTCTCAATCAAGGAATTAAATATCAAAACAATATTAGATGTATCCCATATATATTTATTTTATTTCAAGGTGACTGATGTGAAAAATATGCTCGAATATTCTTGATATTTTAAAAATGTTTTTGATATTTTCACCGTTATTTATATGAACTTAGACCATCAATATTTTCACCAATATCGATATTTAGAACATTGATATCAAGAGATGAAGAATAGGTGGAGACCTAACTTTGGCCTTTGCCGACGATGGCCATTGGATCTTCATTGCAATGGAGACAAGATTTGGGTGTCCATCGATGATGGAGATCTTGGTAATTGATCTTTATCGCCAATGAGAGCCCAATTCTTTATCTTAATCTTTATAGAGATGGAGAAGATGATTAGGTGGAACTAGATATCCAATTTTTTTCCTGATCACCATTGTCTTTTCCACGATATATGGTGGAGATCCCACTTTGTATGTTATTTTTTAATTTCTACTTTCTTTGTTATTTTTTTAATTCTATCTTTTTAAAAAAATAATTTTTAAATTATTGAGGGGCATTGTAGTTCTTACGACTGAAAGAAACAGCCAAATGTAAATGTTGACTAGCATTAAATAATGAGAGGGGGGATAAGGTGTAATTAAAGGATAAATTTCAATTCGTGTGTTACCAAGCAAACCTCAGGCAAGTGAACAGTATTTAAAAAAAAAAATTTGATATGAATACATACTAAAGACATGTCAATTATTATAACCTATCTTTAAGTACAAATTAAAAAGAAGAGATATGATTTGAATCTATAATCTCAACGTATGAATTTAAAGGGATTACCACTAATTATTTTAATTTTTATTGAAGACATCAATTATTGAAAAATTTATATCTTCATTAAACACCATAAATGGATTAAATTACTTTATAGATATAATGACTTTATACATGTCCAAACAAAGAGTGCTTTGCTCTAGAGATGCATCTTGCATGAAAACTCTTACGAGTTATCTCATCATGATTGAAAAATTGATCTTCCAAGATCTACCCAATATAAAGGACAGCCATCTTTTTAAGTTTAGTATCATGACTGATAAATTTGGTCAAGTGGGACTACAGTTGATGAAATCCATATTAAATATAGTTTGTTGAGGAAAATTTCCCAGTAAAATATCGTATGGAAACTTGACGTGTCAGACTAAGTCTTTTGTTTTCTGTTTTTTGTTTGTTAAAAAAAAGACAGAAAGCCAATAAAAAAATAATAATAATCATCCAATGATGGAAATGTCATACTAAACTGACAAGCCAGCTAAGTCTAATTGGAGTAAAAATTTCTTTCACATGCTATATGGTTTATATATATTATCATATTATGCAAATTGGTCCAACCAAATCTGGGGTTTCCACGATTTGTCATTGAAGTGGGCAGTGAAAGTAGGGAAATTGATGCCCAATTAATATTACATGCAAGACGGGAAATCAATCATGGAAAAATGATATATTGTAAATTTGAAACTTTTGCTACTCTAAATTTAAATTTATCAATATTGTAATCATCAAAATCCATTTTTATGTTACTAGTTCTTTATAGCTATGAATTACAAACATTTGTCCTTGTTGATGTAGAGGTTCATATTAATAAATTATTAGCAATGAATCTGAATCCTTGGTAGAGGATCTGTTCTGTACATACTGCTTGTTAATTCTTTCTTGTTAGCGTCTACAGTTGTAACTATTGATTCTCACTAAACACATGAAAAAATTCTGTTTTGGTCCCTATCATTTTTTGAATAATCTTTTTTTGACTAGCTAATTTTCACATTTTTAGTTCATGTGATTCTTGGATTAGTTAAATTTTAATGTCTTTATATATATATAAAATTAAAGAAATAAAATTTAAAAAATAAGTAAATATAAACTATAAGTAGGTTGTTGCCTTCCCATCACGGAGGCAGCAAACCTCGATCTAAATTTTCTGGAATGCGATCCTTCTCTTTCAAGATTTAGTTTTGAAATAGCTTTGAATGGATTTTTTTATTTTGATTTTATTTTAAAGTTTATTTTTTGAAATTTTTATGTTAATTTTTGAGTGTTATTGTTTAAATTGTTATTCTTTTTGTTTGGTTGTATGTAAGGATTTTTATTTTATTTTATTTTTATCAATTTTGTTTAATTTTAATAGATATATTTTTTAATATCAAAACCTATAAATTTTTTATGAAAAGATCAGGTAAAGGGGGACTTAAGAAAAAATAACGTCTACTTACATTTTGTATTAGATTTGTATCATTAAAATTTCAGTTAAACATGTCAAATTAATCTATTTTCATAATTTAAGGATCACACGAAATAAAAATATAAAAAGCCATTAAAAAATTCAGAAAAAAGATAGGAATTTAATAAAAAATTTGGCTATGTTTATCTGGTAAATTAAGTTTGAATGATCAAAAGAGTCAAATTCAATTCGTTAAATTAAAGTGCAGAGCTAGCGAAGAACATAAAGATGTGGCATATGATTATGATTCACGTGTTTAATCACATGAGCAGTAATAGTTTAATATGTGTTTCATCAACTCTTAAATATTCAACATTGACATGCACTCACCTACGCCCATATGAGAGAGTACGAGTTCGAGCGGTGCTGTCCATGTAAATATGGACAAATTTCACTGTCCCCTCCTCTGTGAGTAGGCAAATTACAGAGAAGTTTTTTAGGGTGATAAGGGCAATTTTCCTCTTGAATAGGGGTTTGTGATCCAGACTATACGAGAATGCCTATCATAATGATTCTAGTAGATATAATTAAGCTAAAAAAAAATTGACATGCAATTAGAATTATAATAGTCAAATCAGTTTCATATGATATGCGGTTTAACTTTCAAGTCAAACTTTTAGTAAATAAAGCCAAATTATATATCTTTGTGATAATTTATTTCTATAAAATTTATAAAAAGTTTATTAGGATGCTGCATTCTTTGATTTTATTAAACTTTTATGTTTTCTTTCCAACTATGATTTCTAAAATCTAATAACTCACCAAAGGTTTCAATAGGTGAAGTCATTGGGAATGTGGGATATAATTAAAATATCATATATTATAAAAATTTCAAAAATTTCTAGTACTTTTCACCTTATTTTGTCTGACTTAATAGAGTGGCATAAATTTTATAGTGTCTAAACAGATTTTGAAATGAAAATAACCCTTCCCTTTAATAGTGATTTAGAAACCAAAAGGAGAGAGAGAGAGTTGGAAGCCAAGAAAAGAAGAGAGAATAGACACAGGAAAAAAATTGAAAAGAAAGACATTTAAAATAAAAAAATAAGATATCACTAACTAATGAAGTTTGATGACAGAAAACTATCGTTCAGTTTAATAATTATCGAGGTTCATTGTAAACGGTATTTTTTAAAAGTGGTAGTTTTTTTTTTAAAGAAAAAAAAAAAAGTGAAATAACAGTCTCTATTGGACAAATCTACAGTCCCGTTCTCTGCAGTTGGTTCATGTCTTCATGGTCAGAATCTTCTGCTACAATAACTTGGGTTCTTCGACTACGGTCAGACATCTACAAGCAAAACCTAATGTTAATTTCCATAGTAGTTAGACTGCAACCAAACAAAAGAGAAAACCACCCTAAAAACGTCGTCTAGTGTCCTAAAGATGCTCAAACACCAAAGGCCATCCAACTTAGGGTTATTCTACAAGTCACAGTGCATCAACTAGCAAGAGCAACCGTAATATACAAGCAGGCATTTTTACAAACGTAAGAAAAGCATTCTTAGAATAATGAAAAAGAACTCAACGTGTAATTATTAACAATATCGAGAAAACTTGAAATTTGAAGCGAAGAAGCAGGCATCAAAAGATTCGTGCTTACCTTTGAGAGAAGAAGCGAAGTGTTTTAGAGCCTGAGAGAAGCTAAACAATTCACTAGAAAGCTGAACGGACGATCGGAGGTGAGAAGCGGCAATGTTTGAAGCGAAAAGGGAAGGTTTTGTGAGAGAACCTGCTGCTTTTGAAATTTGAAAAGTTGCAAATGAGAGGAAACAGTCTCTGTCTTTCCTTTTATACTCGCAAGATGTTACTGTTTGATCAAAATGATGATAAATTATTGCGGATCTAACGGTTGGGAGTAAATCTCATATCACGTCTGCTTAAGGAAGTCGGAAGGGTGCACTTCAATCACACATAAGTTGCATTGAATGGGATATGACAGTTACGACTATTGGTTGATAGATATTGTCCATCAAATACTACTTGAAGGAGATGAAACGATTAAGTTTCCAATGTAATAAAAAATGACTAGATCGTATTAGAAGCTGGGGGTTAATGTTGTGCTTGATGATATTGGGTTTGCAACAAAAACACCTGTGGACCTGTTCAAGAAGGACATAACAACACAAAACCTCCACCACACCCCTTCGGGTACAAGACTAAAAACCCGATGCTTCGGTTAAGGATCCAAATATAGTTTCAACAAAGTGTCCAATGTCCGTGCCCCATCTTGAGAAGTAGCACAATCATTGTTTTGCTTCCTGAAATGTCTTAATGCAAAGCATATATTATTATTTTACTATAAAGTTATCATAAACCACGTGTAGTGAACACGCATGCACGCTGCCCTTATAAAGCATCTCCTCCAACTTTTAGATCTTTTCATTTCAATGCTTTGATCATATCTATCATTTGCTCTCTCTCTATCTCTCTCTCTCTCTCTCTCTTTATTATCATAAACCAAACTGATGATGATGATGAAGATCAACATCACTTCTCTGACCACTTTGATTTGCTTGATTCTGATTCACATTCTTATCATGTCTTCTTCATTGTGTCTCAGCGATGGAATCAGTACCACTGTTAAAAGAGATCAGAGAAACCAGCTGCTCTCAAGGAAGTTGTTGTTTTCAATGGCTTCCTTTTCTTCAGGATTCAACAAGCTGAAAGCAGTCATTTTGAAAGAGCCCAAGAAAGCTGTGGAGCCAAGCCTCAGAAAAGCCCCACCTAGCCTTTCTAATCCTATTCAGAACAAGTAGATTCACCTTTGTGAGATGTCAACCACCTACTGTAGCATCAATATTCAATGGAGAAATTTTTTGTTTTCTTTTTGTTTTTATATTTTTACGTTTGGCCTTCTTTGGTCTAACATTTTATCCATTTTTAGCTTTGAATCTTTCGTATTTGTTTTTTTTTTTTTTTTTTTGTCAAATGTTGCAATATTTTGATATTTTAGGGAAGAGATGTATGTAAGGAAAATGTAAAAATGAAGAATTAGATAGTAAAATATTTTTTTTTTCTTTATTTTTTATTTTTTATTTTTGCAATTCTTTTTTTGGGTATTAATAATATATGTTTCTTTCCAGAAGTTCAGAAATTGAAAGCAAATTAATTCCATCGCCATTTTCTTTTTCCCACCACTTTCTTGGCAAACAGAGATGAATGATGCTATGTCTTGTTATCCAGACACTCTAGTAGTGTCTTAAACCATTAGAGATTCACTTGAATTTATTGGCACAATCTTTCAAAGGGGAAACTGGAAAGAAACAAATTATTGAGGTAAAAATATTAAAAATTCAATAGGAATGAATCTGCACCATCAAGTAGTTAGCTTTATGTATCATGTGATCTTGATCTTCATATGCAAAAACTGTAATATATATATAAGAGACTACAAAAAACATTAGTCAGATATAATTTTTTTAATAATGTTATATGCTTTAACTGAATATACACCCATACATATTTTTATCCAACTCTAGTTGATAAATGCATAGACCTTTATAAATACACATTAATAAGATCCTAAATCTTATGACTAGATTTCTCAAACAAAAGACAGGTTAAATTTTGGGCAAAGCAATTTTTTTTTTTTTTTATTTGAGTTTTGAAAGTGGTCATAGACAGTAGGTAAGAAGGATAGAAATCACATGGAGGGGCCATGCTTTAAGAGTATAAATTAATGCAATTTCTTGGCTTCTACATCTTGTTTTGTCTTATGCTTTTGAGAGGGAAGTGAAATTCTTTGGGGCTCATGTGCCAATCACAGCAGCTACATGAGCCTTGTAAAGGAGTACAGAATGGAAAGTGATCAACCCACGTTCGGTTTCTCAAAGTTTTCTGCTGTTGGATTGCTTTCTATTTTCCTTTTAGGTACGGGGATGTCTTTACTTATTTTAACTCATTTTTTGGTTTTAAATATCTTGTTATATGGTACATTGACTCATAATTTATATAGTTAATGCAATTTCCTATATTAATCATAAAAGTAATGTTAAGTTGCCCATATAATTTGTTTAAATTCATGTCTAATTTGGTATAAGAGTTGTACATACCATGTAAATTATGAGATCATGATGTGATAAATTGTACAGTGTTGACAATAATTTAGATTTTAGACAATCTAACATTACTTTTATTAGAATGTACTATTCCTCATATTGAGCCATTGATATCAGATTATTACCTTATTATATATAAAAAAATTTCTTGTTGTAGTCATCATTATAATAGAAATTCTTCTAACACTTTAAATGAAAGAAACTTATTAAGGGTCTAAAATTTATTTTATTTTTGATTATGTTATTATATTCATGTAAGTATTATTGTCATATAATATTATTTATTATTTTTAATTATTTTTTATCTACCACATTATGCTAGTTAGATTATATAAGATATTTTATTGCTTATTTAATTACCTTCTGTAGCCTATAAATAGGCTCACCATTATACATTCCCATATATATTGAAATATATAATTTATTCAATTTTTTATCATGGTAATTAGAGCAAAGAAATTGCTTGAAAACACAACCTTAAGAATACATCCTTTATGCCGTTGTCTGCCATTGCAAATAGTGATGACACCCAAATTCCTCATGAAGTAATTAGCAATCAATTAGTATTTAGCATTTTGGATCTCTTGTAACTTTGTCAATTAAGTCATTTAATTGGCCTCTTTTAAAAATGTTTCGTCGACGTCTCTATGCTACACCAACTCACAACATCACCACCGTTCAATTTGCTGTTGACTTTTGGTCCTATCCCTGTCCGCGATCATCTCCAACGGAACCCATTATCAAACCCAACTCTCGGACTTCTTGGTAACCGGTTTACCAGATCCCTCCACAAGTACTCACAATGTTGCACACATACTACATTCCACTCCGTTGCTTGCATGTCCTCTTTTTGTTGTTGAGCGTCGTATTGCATCGCTACCACTATCATTGTAAGATTTTCTTGACCATTATAACGCTATCGGATTCATTCTGATTGAAGTTTTGTGGAGGTACCATTTATGCTCGTAACCGAGTTCGTTTCAACTTCTACCACTGCTCACTACAAGTGATGTACGTCTCACCATTGGCATTGTTTTGAATTTTAGCGAGTAGGATCAAGTTCTTGCCGAGAAATAGATTGACGGAATTCTGCTGAGTCGAGAAACCTCAA
This sequence comes from Nephelium lappaceum, assembly GCA_021234005.1. Lineage (NCBI taxonomy): Eukaryota > Viridiplantae > Streptophyta > Magnoliopsida > Sapindales > Sapindaceae > Nephelium > Nephelium lappaceum. Next base: position 9,512,143 of record CM038011.1, read on the forward strand.
ATCGGGGGTTCCAGTAGGCCAAGATGACTTATTGTCGAGTTGGGCCACCCAACTCGGGCTACTCCGGGGTATTAGTTGCCTTTTTTCTTTTTATAAAACCAGAGACATCAAACAGGTATATGTAAATCGGAAAAATCAGTCGGCCGTTTAAGCGGTCTTAATAGGAGAAGTCGAAGAAATCATAGAAATATTTTCAAATGGGTATATGTAAATATCCTAAAACAAAAAACAAAAAGGAAGTAGTATAAATTACTAGAGAAAGCAGAAGTTGACAAGCTAGTAAAGGAGGTGTGCTCTCTAGAAGAAGATCAACAGGGGGCAGGGGTGGGGGGGTGGTTGTGTACTAGCAATGGAGGCGCAGCTAAGGCAAACAACAGCCAAAAAGAGAGCGACTGTGAACTTTAGTTTGTGAGTTTGGTGAGAGACGACAGTCCAATTGGATCGACAGTGGCAAAGAGGGAGCGACGACGACCAAAGACATATCTCTCCCTCTCTGCTTGTTGTGTCTAGTCATCTCAATTTGTGAGTTTGACGTTGGCGAGAGATTGTAAACTTCACAATTCACATGTGGTTTTGTTTTTTGTTTTTTGTTTTTATTTTTTTTTTTGTTTTTTATATTTGTTTGTCTGGCTTGTTATCTAATATAGATTGAGTTGTGATGTTTATCAAATATGGATTGAGCTGGGCCTTTATCAAATATGGATTTGCTTTGGCTTTTTTGACAATTATTTTTGGGTCGACTGGCGACCTAGTGCCTAGCGATTTCTGCAACAGAGCTGATAAGGTGAGTTTGTTTGGTGGAGAAAGTGTATATTTATGACTTGATGAGATTTTTTTGTTAATATTTTGTTTTATGAATTATAACTTGATGAGACTTTTTTGGATATATTAATGAGAGTGATTGGGTTCCTTTATAGTTTAACTTTTTTGTATGAGATAGATTTTATAATATTTTATAGTTATATGATTGTATTTTCATCATATTGGATTTTTTTTTTTATATATATATATTTTTAATTTAACCATTGATCAATAGATTGATCATTGATCGACGCTTAAACCAACTAATCATTGAGTACTTATTGACTAGTCTCTAGTCATTTAGTGTTTTCTCAAACATTGACCGTTGGCCTTGATCGACCAACCCTCAATACATAGGCATCCTCGTCTTCCGATCTGACATTGTGGTACCATTAAACTTTTTTTGCCCTCCTCCACTAATCAAGCTGCCATTATCTTCACCAAAATTCTCTATTTTGGTCGTTTTCTTAGTTTCTAAACTTAGAACTTCGTGCATCACATATTTTATTATTATTATTTTTCTTTTGAAGATCATCACACATTTTATTTTGTAATGAATAAATGCAGATTTTAGGCAGCAACTGATTGTGATTTTATCTTGAGAACAAAGCCCGGCCTGCCTAAAAGGTTGGGTTGGGCTTGGACAATCATAGAGGTTCAGTAATCTGGGCCCACAAGCCCATTAGTGTACTTCTACATGCTTAGCTTTCAATACGGCACAGAACGTGCCTATCTAAATTGTAAAACACTGTTAAAGCGCTCATGTTTGAGACTAGATAGAGTAAGTAGGATTAAATCCACCTTAAGAAGTTAAGGGAAAAGAAAAAAGGAATGATTTATATAGCTACGAAATTTGCAGTCCAATAGACTAAGGTTTTATATACATACATATATATATATTCACTTTCAATAAAGTGGTTGATCATTTTTTCTTCACCTTTGTGATAAAAAGTATATCCCACATTTACTAATTAAATCACAAAGTATGGGGAGATGTCTCTCCATAATAAGAATTATATTTGAGGCTGTACTTGTAGTGATTATTTTGCTATGTCCAGTACCCTTGATTCAATCAATGTCAAATTTAACACACACACACCCACACACGCGCTCGCGCGCACACACATACACCCACACCCACACCCACACACACACACACACACACACATATATATATATAGTGCATCCTAATGTTAAAATGGTTAAGATCACTAATTTTAGTCATTTATTGCATTTTCTTATAAGCATTTTATTCTTCTATTTAATTTAAATACAATAAATAATTGAAATTAATGGTCATAATAATTTAAGAGTTAAGAGATATTACCATAAAAGTCTCTCTCTTTCTCTCTTTATATATATGTGTGTGTGTGTATTACTTTGGGATGTAAGACAATAGTACCTTTCATAAACTAATAAAATGTTTATGCTTTCTAAAAGAAAAAAAAAAAAAAAAAAAAAAAACTAATGTTTATTTATATATAATGTATTCATATTTTAAACCGATTTGATTGCTCTTTCACAATTACGAAGTTCTAAACATTAAACATCACTTATATGTTATTAATTGGTTAGTGTATTTTCTCTTTGTATCTATAATAGGGTTTTAAGTATATATTACCATATGTATCATTATGAACCGAAGCAAATGGTAACACAAAATCTTCCAACTCATGAGTACTCTTTTGTAAAGTTGTTTGTGTGAAGTTTGTGGAGCAATATTTGTGCACAAGCTTAAAGAAACTAAAGGGTGACAAAGTAGGTGAAGTACTGGAAAAATGATTAGTAAACTGGATCTTGGGGGACAAATTTTGCTAGTTATATGGTTCTTCTACTAGAAATGTGAAGTCACAAGATCAACAAGTACTTTTGCATGATAAGCGGCATCTCCTCCACCTTGTACTAAATCTTAATTATAAGAATAAAATCCCAAGAAATTCCAGGCATTTAATTTTATGTAAAAGGCAGTCTACATATAAGGATACTGAACCACCAAAGGAACCCATTTACCTCCGCTAAAGCTCTCACTCTCTCTCTCTCACATATAATAAAGATGGTTTTGGAATAAAGAAGGGTGACAAGAGAAATCCCAAAAGAAGAAAAAAATGATGCCTTAACCAGTCCACATCTTCTTTTACAGTCCCAACCTAACAGCAACTCTGTACAATATTAAAGCATATTTTGCTTGCTTGACTGGTTTTGAGTGACTCTTGAATTTATTTGATTTGGGGCAGTTAAGACACTCTCACATATGCCACCACTACCTACTTCAATATATTTTTTCACCATGTATGCATCAACCACGTGACTCACATTACATCTGCACATCTCCAACTCCAAATGTGCTGGCCTGCTGGGTCCATGTATGTTTGGGTCCTCACTTTGCATTTCTTCTTTATGATGTTCTTTGATGGTTTAAACTTTTAGTGCATTTGATTCTTGTCAATTAATCAGAATAGAAAGTCTTTGTAGACACATTACCAACTTAAAAGTTGGTTTTGCTATTTCTTTCCTTTTTCTTTTAAATCATTATTAAAAATTTCAATTTATATTTTAATTTTTAAAATTATTAACGTAGCTAACAATTGTATCTTAAATAGTATTATATTTAATTATTTACATAACAGTATAAATCTTTGTATTCTAATTGGTACACACATATATATACATACATACATACATATATATATATATAAAAGGTCTTGCGTACATGTCCTCTCCTCCTTCCTTGGATTTTGTGTTCATTGAATGCTTTACATAGCTGAGACATCCAACATGTGGATTGAGTAGAAACAGAGAATAAGAATTATGTTTATAGAGAATTATTATTATTTTTCAATAAAAGGACTATGATGAAATGCTGGGTGTAGAAGCTGTCTTAATTCATATATACTTAAGTAATACGAACAACTGGCAGCCGGGTCGAGTCCCTAGTAGATTAAGTGCAAGATTAATGCATACAAATTTTAAAAATGTTCATCATCAATTTCGATTCCATAACTAATTAAAGGAGGTGTATCTACCATTTATGCATTCTCAGCTGCTTGCAAACCCAACTTGAACTTAATTATGCAAACATCATGTCATCTAAGGATTACGGAGCTGAGTTGTTGAAATTTCAAATAATCTGCTAAGCATTGTTATTTAAAATTTCCGTAAGATATGCTTATCTACTCGTTTAATGTGATGCGCCTAATCAAAATCAGATTTCATGACGTAACATCAATTGTTAATAATTGAACCTTAACATAATATACATCTTAGATTTTCTCCCCATATGGAGAATGATATACGTTTGATCATGTAGACGGGCAGCATATGTCATGTGCATGTGCTTGTTGATCATATGTGATTCTCATCGAGATCTTGCTTTTTTAATGAAATTAGAGTAGGTCCTACTAAAATTTAAAACTTCACTTTAATTTTCTCATGTCATTCTTTTGAAAAAGAAGGTTCGACTTGGTGTTTCTGTGGCTGTGTGCGGCATGTAGCGGTGGGCACAGGGAGTACTGCATTGTATTAGAATGCACCTTTTCAAACTTCTTTTTGTATTCTGAAAATTTTTAATTTCGTTTGAATCTTTCATTGGTTCTCCACAATATATTTAAAATTTATGGATATATTTAGAATTTAAACGAGAAAGAAATGAGTTTCTCCAAATGGAATGGAGAGCAATTGAAAGCACAAAATTAGTTCTACAAATATAAATTTATTTGTTTTTATAGAAGTGTACAATTACTTTAAGTGGCAGATCCCGAATTTTTTTTATTTTTTATTAGTATTTCACTTTGTTTTTTAAATTTTCTTCTAATTTATTTAATTCCATGTAATATATATAGAGAGAGATTAGAGTTCATCAAATCAGCAAAATGATTAGCACGATAACCAAAATGGTTAGTTGTAATTAAAGTTCATAAAAGGATATGCACCAAAAGTACATATTTGAAATCGGCAATTACAAGTACGAGAAAGTTGTTGAAGACCTAGTTTTCATGACTATGAAACATGTAGTAATCTGTTCACTAATTGAATCAAACCAATTTGAAAAATATCAAGTTTTTAAAATTTTTTCTAAAACAGCTATTATTATCCCTAACTTTTTCAAAACTCTTTAAAAAAATTCAAACAGTCAATCAACTAACAATCAATGATGACAAATAGTTTGAGTGAGAAGGGTAAGATGGTCTTTTTATGTGAGAGACTAAGATTATGACATGTGGATGGTTAGGATTTTAAAAATATAAAAGAAAAAAAAAATAACCTCTTGATCAATGTGGACATTTTGGTAAATAACTATTTTTTTCTTTAGAAAAAAAAAAAAAAACATCTAAGCTAAAATGTCTTCATCATCATTCACCAGTAAAATCAAATACCATTCATATCAACACAAACCCAATCCCATCCATAACACGTCGACACTGCTTTTCACTACCTTCGTCAATTCGTCATATACATAAAGCAGCTTCGATCATGTGGTGGCTTTCGACTACTCCAACAACTTCTCTTTGGTTCCTTTGCAACCGATCCCCAAGAAATTCATCAACTCGGGTTCGATTTTCTCCAACAACTTCAATTCAAGTCCACTTGAGCAAGGCTTTATGTTAGGTCTAATAGAGTGCGGGTTCATGTTGGATTAACTCAACCATCACGGGTTGTTTTTCTAGGCTCGATTGAGAAAACCAACTCCTAGTAGGATCAGTTGTGACCCAAATTGTGAAAACGGTCCCAAATCTTCAAGATCTTTTTGCCCTCGATACCACTCTCATATTCCAGCCAGTCTGGAAATTATTGGCTTTGGTCTCGAATTGCTGGAAGGTGTAGTCCTCACCATTTTGCTAGATCGATTTCTAGTGAGTAATGAATGTGGGATCGAAACTAGAAGTAGAAGAAGAAAAGGCAGTAACAGCAGCACAGTTGGCAAGAGAGTAGCTGAGGTTGATAATAGCTCTCTTCTTTGAAGTGGATGGCAATGGAAGGATGATTTTGCAGATGTTGTATTGGGAGGCCTCCTTTTAGATCTTGAAAATGTATTCAATTGGATCTTGAAACTTAGCAAGAGTGGGGAGGAATTTAGGAGCCAAAGGTAAGGTTTTGAGCCATGGAAGCACTTATTGTTATTGCATCGCCTCTCTCATCTCTCCTTTCAACACACCTTTTTCTAACACCTACTTAATCGCACCCAAGTCTCCATTTTAAAGACTAGGCATAAACAATACAAACCAATAGAGTTTTATTGAAAAAAAAAAACACAAATGAATGATTTGGAAGACCAGATTCTGTTAACAATTTTTTTTAAAATAGGTGTTTGGTTGTAGGTTTTTCGTTTTCTTTCTTTCTTTTATTTTTGGTGAATTCGTTGGTTTTGATATTTCCTAATAGAAAGTGTTATAGTGGTGGTTATGGGGAAGACGGATAGACAGATAGACAATGGTAATGAAGGTTTTTAAGGGAATGGGTACAAGTCTAGTAGTGGGTATGGATCTGAATATGGCTCATAAGGTGGAACTAGAGGGGGGGTGGTGGAAGAGGAGGGAGAGTTGGTGGAGGTGGACCTTTGATTGTTGATACCATGGATAGAGGAAGATGATGAGTTCAAGATCAAGAGGATGATACATGGTTGAGATAATTTTTTATTTAAGTATTTAATTTTTTTAATTTAAGGGGTAATACAATAATTTAAGAGCTATTAACCACCATCAAGAGAAAAAAGTTTTTTTACGTATTCTGTCTCTTTTGACTATCGGTTGGTCGACGATTTGAATTTTTTTGAAGAGTTTTAGAAAAGTTAAGAATAAAAAGAACTGTTTTTGAAAGAATTTTAAAAATTTGATATTTTCTGAAACCTCGAGGAATTAAAATAAAATTTTTTCTTTAAAATTTATGGATATATTTAGAACTTAAATGGAAGAAAATGAGTTTCTCCAAATGAAATGGAAAGCAATTGAAAGCACAAAATTAGTTCTACAAATATAAATTTATTTGTTTTTATAGAAGTATACAATTACTTTAAGTTGGCAGATCCCGAAATTTTATTTTTTATTTTTTATTAGTATTTCACTATGTTTTTTAAATTTTCTTCTTATTTATTTAATTCCATGTAATATATATAGAGAGAGATTAGAGTTCATCAAATCAGCAAAATGATTAGCACAATAACCAAAATGGTTAGTTGTAATTAAAGTTCATAAAAGGATATGCACCAAAAGTATATATTTGAAATCGGCAATCACAAGTACGAGAAAGTTGTTGAAGACCTAGTTTAGTAGTTTTCATGACTAGGAAACAGGTGATAATCTGTTCACTAATTGAATCAAAGCAATTTGAACTCTTTTTCTTTCTTTTTCTTTTTTTTTTTTTTAAAAAAAAAAAGCTATTTGAACTGTCATATATTTCTTTTAACAGTAGATTCTCATTTTTTGGAATTCTTTTGCATAAGGCCATTGAAAATTTTACAGGCCGAAAGGCACACGCAAAGAGAAAAACAAATCAAGACCCTCCTCTGATTATTAGTTAAAAAATAAACAAATAAAAAAAATAAAGAAAAACTTCGTTTCACCAATTTTTCTTTTCCTTTCATATGACGTGGTTAATTAGTAAGAAAACCATTTTGAAAGTTTAGAAAGGACTTCATCAAGGTAATACGAGCCATTTCATCTTACAAGATCCGTAACTATGCATGAAAATTATAGATAATATCATAAGATTTTAATATACAGTATAAATTAAAAAGTAAATTTCAAAAATAACACTAATTTTTTTTTTTCGAAACACCATCTGTGATATAACTATTTAAACTTAGATGATTGGACTCTCTACCACAGGAATTGAAAACTTCAAAAATGATTAATTAATGGGCTTGCAGTGTATATTATTCTTGTATTTGTATAACAGCATAACTCAAATTGCACGTAGTTAAAAACTAGAAACCAATAGTAGGCTTAAATTAGTCCAGTGTCTTCATCTGGTTGAAACGAAGACAACAATTATTTATTATATGAGGAGGTAGAAGCAAAAACACAGTGAAAAATGAAAATAATGAAAAGGGAAGGAAGATAATAATGGATGTCAAAACGTAAAAGTCAAGTGTTAAGTGAGAACCGCAATCCCACCGATATATATAATTGACTCGCAAGTGGCAACCACGTACATTTCAAGATAAGAATTGCACAGAGACCACAAACACATAATTTAATGTACAATTCTTCACATCACATTTAAACAAAAACAGTGATCAGACTAATTATGAAGAGTTAGAAAGAAGATAAAATAATAAACCTGATCTAAATCCACCCCAACAATGACTGTACTTTCCACACCCCAGCAGTGTGTAAAACATAGAAGAATGGGAAAGCCGAAGGGCCAACGATTAAAAAGAAAGAAAATTAACAACCACGTGCCCTTCTCAATCAGTCCACGGTCCTCATGATGTCACATGCTTCTAGCTAACATTTCTTGGAATCTCCTGTATGACTCTTGCTTCTCCAACCTAAACTTTTCATGGCAATTTGCGATGAAAATATCCGCTAGCCGATCAATCTCATTAGCATTTGGCTGCTGGTCACTTGCTGAGTTATTATTATTATTGTCACGAACCTTCTCTTCAAGCCATTGAAGATAACCAGAAAGCTCATGAGACTCCCCTATCTCATCCTCCTCAAACTTGTCAAGAGTTGAAATCACCGAGTCCCACGTTGAATCATAGTACAAATGGGTTGCAGTGAGCCCGTCTAGAATCGGAGCTGGAGCCGGGCAAACATGTGAAGAACACCAGTTGTAGTGCAGCCTAAAGGAGCCGAAGAATATCTTTTTCTTGACTTTGTTCTTTCTTGTGGTTTTTGTAGGGGAAATGAAGTGAATGTGTTTAACATATTCTCTCAGAATCTGAATGAGAATGGATTTTGCTTTGGAAAGTGCACGTATGACTCGGCAAACATGTGTTTGGATTAGGGTTTTGATCTTCATGTTCATGTAGCTTAAGGTAGAAGACGAAGATGGTGACTTGTTTGAGGAAGCTTGAAGAGGGTGTAGGGCTCTGAGGTGTGATGGGCTCACCATTTTTGGATATGTGTCAATGTGTGCGAGTGTTAGAGAGGGAATCATAGTCCCTTGCCCAAAATATGGATTTATAAAGGAAGTTCATTACCAATTTGCCACTTGACTTTTGAGTTTTTTAAAGGAGTGCCATCAACTTTTGTTGATTTTAGCCTTAGTAGTAGGTGTCTGATGTCTGACCTTTTCCATCTTTTCCTTGGATATGTATTCCATAAAATGACTAAAAATAATGTAACTATTTCAGTTCCTTTTTACACATACCCGCTTGCAACATTTGAAAATTGGAGAAAGCTAGCTCCTGTCCTCCTGTATATGGATTATGTGTACATACATATGTATCTTGTATTAGACAAAGATTTTCTTAATCTGAGTGATCACTCGAGAAGTGACAGGGCAATTGTGTCTGATAATCAATAGTAATATACAAGTTTATATAGCACATCCTAACTGTACATGTGATACAAAATCATTAAAAATTCAGTCGAAGACTCAAGTTCACATGTAATCAAGATGCCGATCCTATTTATGTCATCAACATATTCAATCGGAGATTACTGTATAAAAATACAAGTGTGCCTTACGTACCTACGTTTCTTCTTATATAATATCAAATAATGATGAAATTAATTAGAGAGAATTTCAATAAATTTATGGCCAACATGCTTTTATAATATAGGTAGTGAGAAAACTTGAGAGAGGCAGATTCAACTTGTATGAGATTAATTCAATGTGTACATTTATTATGTCTACATCCTATGATATATAATGCAATTTATTATTTTTTTTGATATTATAAGTACTTTTATAACTATGGGAACCTCTTAATAAGAACTTTAAGTACAATCTAGAACTTAACACTAATTATACTCTACTTTCTAATAAGTAGAAAAAGAGACTCACACTTTATTGAGAAAATTATCTTCTAATCAAAGGGATATATGTGTAATTTGTCCACCTTTAGGATGTAATCATCCACTTTGTGGATACTACTATTCAAATCCGACATTGCTTTGTGATGAGTGACTCGATGGGATTGACTAACGCCTCAATCCACTTATGAGTGATATATAATGTGAATTAATAGTCATACAAATAACACAATTCGATCGCATCCATCCATCCAATTTTTTCTCAAAAATATTATATTCCATTGAAAACGTTTCCTTCAAAGTTGTGGCACTTACCGTTGTTTAAGTGGATGTGGAGGAAATTTTCTGTCAGGTGAAAAACAAAAAAGAATTTGGTGATGACGTCTATGGCGGGTTTCAGATCCTAAAATATAGTGTTTAAAATCCAGTAAGTATGCAACTCGAGAACGGCAATTGAGGCCGAATCTTCGCAAAAACTACCAGCCCAAGAAATAATATATATATATATATATATATATATATATATTATGTAAACAACGTAATAGCACTCATTAGAATAGATTACCCTGATGATGAAACCTTTAACTGCTCGAGCGCTGTGTAATTTTAATTGGTATGACGTAAATGTCACTTCTTAATTAATTTACCAACCTTAATCTGGCCAATAGCGTCTGCCCATTTAGATAACGTAATTATAAAATCCTAGAAACTTCTTCTGGTTTCAGCTAAACCTAGATAGGTAGGTAGGTGGGTGTGTGTGTATATATCTCATGTTGCCTGAAGGCGTTTGTGCTATCTATAACTAATAATTAATGCCATTTGAATGTCTTGTTACGTGATTTGTTGGAAAAAAAATCGTATAGGATATCCCACAGCTAAAATAATATGTAAATTGCTCTCTCACAGAAACTTAGATAGGAATGATATTAGTAAACTTCATGGAAAAAGCATTGAAGTTGATATTTTTCCCAAAACAAAAACAAAAATTATTAAAGTTCAGCACGTTGAAGACATTGACTTTTTAAACCAGATCCAAGCAGAATAATGCTAATCACAAAAGAGAAAACAAATTAAAAGCCAAATCCATCTCTATCCAGTACTCAACAAAATTCTGCTACACATGCAATGGAAAAAAAAAAAGCTAAGAAACAACAGTAATAAATGAGTTTCTTGCAGACTTGACTTGAATGCATTGACTTTTTGAACAACATTCATATGAAAGATAGCGATAATCCCAAAACATTTATTATGGATTGCCTATATATTTTTTTTTCACTTATAATTTTATTTTTATTCGAAATACCTCTTAACTTTAACAAAAACATTGAAACTACTTCCTAAAAATATATAAAAAAAAACGATAATATTCTTGATGATCATAGATTCTATTAGATTGATTATTTGACTCCAAGGATCAAATTAAAAATATAATAACAAATTTAATGATAATCCCAAAAAGTCTATTATAGTTTATAAAAATATCTTTTTTTATCACCTACGGTTTTATTTTTATTTAAAATCCTTCTACCATCAATTTTTTAATGAAAATATCAGAAAAAGTCAAAATATCAAATTTCCCGTTGGTTTAAATAATATAAAAATATAAAAAATTAAAATTTTTAAAAAATACTACAAAATCTAAAAATATAAAAATTCAAAATAAATAATATAAAAAAATAAAATAAAATAAAATAAAAAAGAGATTACTATTAAAATGAAGTCGAAGAAAAATGAACCAAAAAAGGAAAAATTAAAAAAAAAAAAATCAATCCAGATCTTCACGTTGAAGTTGAAGATTTGAAAATTTTTAATTACTTTCAAAAAAAATAAAATGGGATTAATTTAAAAAAAAATATTGCAAAAAAGGAAAAAAAAATTTAAAAATTAGAACTTTAAAGAAAATCTAAATCAGTAGAAACTCATTATTTTTTGGGTTTCCAATCGATAAAAACCTAGAATTTGTTATATTTTTAGATTTAATTTTTTTTTCTAATTTTTTAATTTTCTATATTTTTATATTATTATATTATTTAAACTAAGGGTAAATTCGATATGTTAACTTTTTCCAATATTTTCATTAAAAAATTAATGATAAGGTGAATTTTGGATAAAAATAAAATCATAATAGGTAAAAAAATATTTTTACAAACTACAATAGATTTTTTAAAAGTATCCCTTTAAAATATCAATATAAGAGGCAATTAGATTTTTTTCTCATCTACACATGTCAGAGCTAAATTTTCTATTAACTTGATAACAGTAAGAGGCGCTTTGGATTAAAAAAAGTTAATGAGGGTAAATTAGACATTTTTTTAAACTATACATATGTTTTTGGGATTATTCCTAAAAAATAAAGAAGAAACTTTTAGTCAATTGAAGTGTAGCTTAGCTTGCTAGGTATGGCAAGCTTCTCAATTTGACTGATAAATAAAATCATCCTATAAGATTCGGACGTCTGTGGCTCTCTCTAAATTAAAGATTTTCACCGTTAGGTAAGTTGTATTAATTAAAATGAGACATGTCAGTAGCTTCTAGTTCTTAACTTGCATTTAGTTTGAAATAATATCAGATGAAAGAGACGGCCGGTATTGTTTATATAATCGTGGATAGAATTTTTTTTTTATTTTTTTGAACGAACAATCGTGGATACAATTTGTCAGACGCACATGCTTTAGATTTGTTTGCGATAGACATTTATGAAATGAAATCTCACGTCGCATGACCCACCACTTTTAAATCTCTGAGTGTTTTATGATAAATATCTAAATTTTCAATTTTCAATCGTTTGAAAAATTAATATATAAGAACTGCTTTTTGATAACATTTTATTTGATGGGATTTGGATGAATTCTACTTCAATCAGTTGTTAGTGTCCCGATGGGACCTGTCGGCAAATGACCCCGTTGTGGTGCGGTTCATGGATCCTGCTGCAAATTAAGTCCTATCCATCCATGTTTCGTTATTAGGAAAATTTCCAAAAAATCATCTTACCTATTAAATAATATTATTTTATTATTTATTATTTTATTTTTATCTAAAATTTTATTTCTATTATTTAATTAATAGAAAAGTTGAAAAATATATAAAAAAAAAAAACTCTTTTACTCTTGAGATTTTTATTAAAAAATATAATAATTATAAAATATTATATTAAAAAAAATTATAAATTAATAAAAATTTATCTTAAAATGGATCGTGGAGATTAATACACTATAGTTAAAAACTTAAAAACTTAAAAATAACAAAATAAATAATATTTTAAAATAAAAAATATTATAATAAAAATTTATTCCTACTGTTCATCTCATAAATGGATGGTGGAGATCAACCCACAAAATTAAAAAATAAAAAATAAATTGATAGAGAAACAAATGAACAAGCCATGAATATTATCATCATCAACTTTCAACCTCTTATCATCAGCTCTTGACTCTCAACAATAACCTAGATTTTTCATTATCAATCTCTCACAAGTACAATTATCAGGCTCCTACAATCATCAACAAAAACCATTTAAAAAAAATAAAAGACAATTAACAAAGATCAATAATAAAACAAAAAACCAATCAATATGGAAAAAAAAAAAAAAAACAAGTGGTTGGAGACCTGATTTGGGCCTACAACGTAGAGACCCACCAATGAAACATCAATCAAAAAAAAAAAATGATGTTGGAGGGTCTCCGATTGTGAAAACCCAAGTGGATCTTTGATAATGAAAACTTGCTGCTGTCGTTGTTGAGATTCTACTGCCATCATCATCAGCAGGAGATGAAGAAGAGAGAGAGGGGACTGCGAGAGATAAAGAGAAAAGACAGAGATAGAGAAGAGAGAGAAAGTTGAGAGAAAAAATATATATATTTATGATTTTATTTTTTATATTTTATTTAACTTTTCATTGCTTTTTTTCTTTTTGTTCCTAGAGCCAAACGGTCAACTATGTCAACATAATGGATTCCATGATCGTTAGAGGTATTGTTATTCTTTCATACGTCTCAAAGGAGATTTTGGATATTTATATTAATATTAAGTTGTACTTCAGATAAATATGAAACAATGATTTGTAAAATAGATATATTTTTATATGTCATGTTGTTTTTGAAGATTTTCCTTTGCTATTATTACTATTAGGGTGAATTATCAAAAAACCCTAACTTTTGCATGATAATAAAAAAAACACTCGGACCTTTCGAAAATAAAAGTTTTGCACCTTACCGTTACACTTTCTGTCTATTTCACTATCTATTGTCCTTTTGAAAGTTTTTATTTTCAAACAAAAATTCTAATGGTAGGGTGCAAAACTTCTATTTTTGAAAGGTAGGGGTATTTTTTTTTTATGCAAAAGTTAAGGGATTTTAGAATTCACCCTTATTATTATTATTATTATTATTATTATTGTATTTGTAGTTTACATTTTATTTTATCAAATAATTTATAGATAAAATATTTAATATAAGAGCAAATTACAATTTAGCTACTCAGACGAAACTCTAATTCAAGCGGAGCAACTGTTTCGATATTATTGCAATTTACCCCCCTCCCGTTATCAACTTTCCGTTAAAATTGCTTGTAAACAGTGAAAAAAAGTAAAAAGATGAAAATGCCCTTGATTGCTGAAGTTGACGTAATTGACCGAATAAAAAATTGAAAAATCAAAATTGAAAAATTGAACAGAGATTGAACTGCTGCCTTTGTTCTGGTTCAGCTCCAGTCACACTTCATTACTATTTCGATAGACATTTGGTCGCATTTGGGGTCTAATCTCGAGCTGAAAATGGCGTGGATCAGCTTGTTTTAGCGTCGGGTCTTCGTGGTGGTCGTGATGGCACTTGTCATCGCCGGTTCTGCTCCGATCTACCTTCAATCTGTCGCCGGTTCTGCTTGCATGGAGGACTGGTCTTGGTTGAGTTCGGCGAGGTCTGGTTCATGCTTGGCGTCGGCTTGAGCTGGGTTCTACAGGTCGTGCGCGTCGGCAGCTCCTCTCGTTGTCGTCGTCGGTCTGGTTGGGGTGTGGCAACGGGTCTGATTTACTTCGGCTGCTCGGTTTGTGGCCAGATTGTGGCTGCGTCGACGAGCTTGGCGTCGGTCTTGGTTTGGTCGGAGCTGTTCGGTCCGTCATCCTCCTATTCTTCTTCTTCTTCTTTCTCTTCTTCATCTTCTTCAATCTGTCCTCACCTTCTTCATTTGGCGTTCATCCCTTCACCTCTTTCATCTTCCTTCACCTTCTTCCATTTGCTTTCATCTTTTATCCACCACTAAGCCTCTCAAAATACCACCACGAATAAAAGCGAGCACGAGTAGTTCCATACCCGATAGACTCAGGAGCAGTAGATCTAGACGCAGTAGAGGGAGCAAAGGCAAGGCAATAGATGGCATCTGTTCCAACCATATATACAGATCGAGATCGATACCCTGCATCAGTAGCAGCACCTGTAGAAGCACCGCCATTACTAGTAGCAACAGAGTAAGAAGTATAGGGTGACGGAATGGAATAGAATCTCAGAATCTCAGTTCGGAACATCTCTTCCTATTCTTTCTATCTCCTCCGACCCAACTACTGGCTGGCTGGATTTCAGCACTCAAACTCCACCTCCAGCTTGCCTTGTGTGTTCCCCAGCCCCCTGTACCACCGATGCTTCTCTGCAACCTAAGCGATATGGCTCCCATCTTCCACTCCTAGTTTCGTCCAGTGCCCCGCAGCTAAATGGATGGAGATGGGTTGATCTAAGATGGAGGTATCTCAGATGGATGCTACATCCGAGAATTTTTTTTTTTTTAAATTCATTTAATTTTTTTTTTTATTTTTTAGATCACTGCCCATCGAAATGACGACTTTACCCCTGAATCAGTTCACGGTAACCGAAAGTTGATAACGGGAGGGGGGTAAATTGTAATAATATCGAAACAATTGCTCCGCTTGAATTAGAGTTTCGTCTGGATAGCTAAATTGTAATTTGCTCTTAATATAATTAAAAATTAATTTAATGTATTTTTTTTATCACCAATTTAATGTATTTGACCATATTGATTAAAAAATAAATGTAATTTATGATAAAAAATTAATAAATATGATTTTATTTGTAATAATCATATATAGTTTCATTTATTTCAGAAAATAAATTTAAAATACTTTTTTATTCAACTTAAAACAGGTTTATATCCGGAACTAATTTAAAATAATTTTGCTTTAAAATTAATCATTAGATAATTTATTAGCCAATGTCACCTTTTGACAGATTAAAATGAAATTATTTTTTTCCAAACTCGTACGACACCAAACAAGGGACACCATTATCTTTAGTTAAATCTTAATTACTTCAAACACATCACAACATTGTAACATCGAAAAAGACTAGGCATGCGCCTTCAATAGTACTGTCAGAACATTATGCCCTCAAAAACCAACCTTTTGACATGCAATTATTATCCAACACAGTATGTATACTTTTCAAAGGTGAACTACGTACAGTGAAAGTTTGGTTTCTATCAGGCGTTCGATCTACCGACATTTTTGGTGAAATTTAACAGTAATCCATGTTATGATTTTGAATGACAGAATTTTATGTCAGAGAAATTGCTAATTTCTTCTACTACCTCGCGCATTTGAGCATATTCAATTAATTACTAGTTGTACTGCCATGTTAAATACCAAACAAATTAAAACATAATTAAAAGTGATTAATAACTTAGGAGTCTAGACATAATTTTGATTAGGCCCTTGTAAACTATAGTGAAATATATTACTCAAAAGTAAGCGCACTATCTGAAAGATCAAATAAAAGTAAATGTTGTCCTGTAATTAGAATTTTATAAATAAAATCAGGTCCGGACATTGAACCGAAAAGAAGTACACAAGGCAAGATTGTAGTGTGTTTGTCCTTGACATGAGGAGTGGGGAGAGAATCTAGAGAACAAAAAGAAGAAAAAGCAAGGCAGAGGTAATAATAAGAAGAGGGAAAAACCAAACCCACCTTTACTGTGTACTTAAAAATACATTCAGTGACTTTGGAAGATTGGAATACATTATCTTTTCTTTTATTTAATATATTCCCTCAGAATCACTTGTCACTGTCAGGGAAAGTACCATGTAATTCCACATTTCAACTTTCCATGTTCTTGCTACCCTCAGGAATTTCAGTTTTTGAATTTCTCTTATGCTTTGGTTCAAATTTCTCTCTCTGCTAAAGACAAAAGTGCAAAATTCCACTTAGTGACTCTTCTGATGAGTTGTATGTTGTCTCTATATAACCATCAATTAATTATGATATGGGTTTTTTGTGTTAGAAATGTCATAGCTTAAGTCATTCTTTAATACAAATGGTAACATCTTTTTCTCCGATTGGATGAGAACAGTTGACTTTTATCTAACAACTATAAGAGAAGTGTCATTTGGTCTTTTTATGAACTCCATTAGTAAGAATTTCCTAGTGAAGTCCTTGTATACAAGGAGTTGAAGTCTGCATTATAAGAACTATGAGGAATGTTCGACACTGACGAATCTTCAATCTTAATAATATTGTTTGGGTCCTATATCTTACATTTTTTAGTTTGGTTATAGTTTAACAAACTATAAAAGCTAATTTTATTTTATCATCAGATTCTAGTTCCATCAACAATGAATTTGTATATGTGATTAATAATTGTGTATAAATATATATGCTTATTCCTAATTGCTATTTGATTATAAGTATGTACATCAATCTGAAAAATTAAATGCATATATAATTATATAGAGAAATTATACACGATTGAGACTATTTTCATAGTATTAAAATCATATTCATACCCCGGGAGGTGGCCCACAGATGTGGACATCTTTAACTTTTCCATACCTACAAACCTCCTTCCCCTTTTGCGAAGTCGCCAAGTCCAACCTAGCAATGTCTCTCTCTCTCTCTCTCTCTCACACACACACACTAAATCATCTACTTATTAGGTGGAATGAAGTACCTATAGTATGTACTTATTATTAATTGATTCCCACTTCTTGATCAGCACAGGATTCTTGAAAGAAAATTATATGATTAGAGATCAAGGTATAGGTAAATTTAAAGCCAAATTACTTGAAAGAGAAAAAGAATAGTCTTTTCATCAGCTGCATGAATCCACATCTACACATCTTTTCTGCTTCAAATTTACCCCAAACAAACAATCAAAATTGCTGCCGGTATATGTACCATTAACGAAAGAAAGAATTACATGATTCCCCCTTATAGTAAAGCCTTCTATACACGGAAACAGGGTTTCATTTTTGTAACATGAAATCCTCACTTTGTTAGTCCGTACTGTTAAACTTAACTGTTGACCAAAATTTTAGATAGATTGACTAAAATATCATTCATTTAAAAAAATTAAAAGATATTTTGAAAAAGAAACTTTAATCTCTACCATCCGTCTTTATGATGGCCAATAGATATTAATTTTAAGGATTTAAAATCGAGATATCTCCACCCATCTCCTCACTGTGCTTTCTTCTTCTACTTCCAATTCTCCTTCATTTCTCCCTAAAAAAAAACAAAAAATCTCTAGTGTCCATCCCTAAATTTTTTCTAATATATTTGTCTTCTAAATTTTTTTTTAAAATTTTTTTTTTGTTTTTAATTATTTTTCATATTTTTAACTTATCTCTACATGAATGGACCAAAATAGCAGTCACCCTACTAATGATGACAAAGTTAATTATTAACGTGGGGCATTTTTTGTTACAAAACCAATACTTTGTTTTCGTATGTAGAAGACTTTATCTTAGGGGACCACCGTGTAATATCTTCTTAAAGAAATAACGTCGACACCAATATTAAAAGCTTAATTACAGATAAAGTTTCGGGCCTCCCACACTCGTTATCGAGGCATTCAGTTACGGACTTCTTACCAAATGGTGACAGTCCCGTCTGCCCTGTAATTTAAGGCAATTTGAAGTTCCCACTTTATGATTTAGACAACTCTGATTTCTCCTTAGACATGTTGCCTAATTATTATCAAACCCTTATACAAAAACGTATTTTTTTAAGTTCCGCTGTAACTTTAACATATTCTCTATATGATTTCATTTGCATCAGATTGCATCTATATATGTCCTTTCCTTTTTTTGAGAATTTATACATCTATATATGTGCTTAGTGCACGCAATCATTCAATTTACATGTCGAGCTGGAGAGCTTAAATACTATAGTTTTGATCTTTATGCATCAGTTTCAGTTATTGGTCAAGTGAAAATTTAACAAGCAACATATACAAGCTTGCCTCCATTGAATCTAGCCACATACAAGCCAAGTTGGTTGAGGAAAGATCAATACTGGAACTACTTTTGTTTAGCAATACGAAATGGAGCATGTATATGTAGCTCTTTGGTAATTAAAAGGGTTCATATATAAGCTGTATATATGTATGCTTTTGATGTACATGTGTAGGATTGTTACTGAAGAAGAAAGTATTATTAATCATTGACAGCTTTAATGACTTCATCTTCAACAATCATTTGCATATGCATGATATAATCACAATCTCACATCATTTTCATGATCTATGGATTCGATGCTATCATGCACATGAATGTGTGATTAGAGTGATCATATATGTGCATCACCATATATACCACTGCTTTTTTCGTTTAAATAACTTGGGCACGCCAAGTGTTATAACACATTTGAATGATTCAAATGAACGTTATGCATTGTTTCATCCAGTTTGCGTGCCGTCTTATATTTGCATTTAAAAGTTTTTTCCAATACTAAAGATAAAGGGTCGTTTATTTTTTTCACTTAAGGTTTAATAGTATCAAATTACATCTATTAAGTTGTTTTCGTTTATTTTTTCAGGTGGTTAAACCACTTAAAACTATAGAAAAACAACTGAATAAATAGTAAGAATTTTTAACTTTTCACTTAATTGCAAATCACTTAATCACATTTAAAAGTTTTTATTCCAAATTTATCATCTCTAAAATAGTATAATTTCAAATTTATCCTAATTTTATGTTACTCAAAATTTATTTTCTTTTTTTCCTTGATACTTACAAAAAATATATTTGAAAAGAAATGTCTAAATACATCTCATATCAAATTATCTTGGAATTAAATTAATATATTTTAATTTATAATTTAAACATTTATTTTCTAATCGTTTTCTCAAATTATTAATATGTTTAAATATATAAATATGGATAATACTACTATATTTTTTAATCATATTTTAATTATGAATAAAATATTATTAATATGCACATTAAAAATGTTTGAGAATTTATTAAATTATTTATTTTCATATATTTGTATTAACTTAATTAAAATTACATAACAATAAATAGTTAAAAAGATATTAATATCAAATTATTAGTTTTCAAACAATTTTAACTTTAAAAAATAAACAAATTTACAATATATTCAGAGGTATAGAAAAAAAAAAAAAAAACAAACATGTTATTCAGATTTTATATTTCAGTCACTATTCAGTATTTAACAATACTGTTCAGTCTTCAAACAAAAAAAACAAACAATCCCAAATTCTTCAAAACAATTAAATGTATTTTTGAGTACATGTTTATAATAATTAATTCCCTTTCAAATTTGTTGCTTTAACACACAGCTGTTCTACTAGTGATCAACTGCATATATCAACACAAATTTAAATAAATTCGGATTCTCATCTAAAGACCATCTAAAGGGATAAATCCTTAAATCTATCAAGCTTCTATACTATCAGAGCAAGGAGCACTAACCTATCCTCTTTAGGGAGACAAGATATATTTTGTAATCTTGAATTGAAAACAAGCTAATATGCTTGATATATACTTCGGTATTGCTAAAATACTTGATTTTCTTTTTGAAAGCTCTTCATATATGAAATTGCACTTGGACAAAGAGAGAGAGAGAGAGAGAGAGAGAGAGAGAGAGAACAATCAATATTTTGATGATATGTCTCGACCATCATTTCGTTCACTTGGATTTTAGGGCGATACAGACTTGGGAGATCATAGCGTAAAAGTATTTTAAAATAAAAATTAATAAAATCAATGCTACTAGACCCTTAATCGAATCTAATTTTAAACAACTACATGTTATTTTATATTTAATTTATATATTTTCAAAGAATTTTAATGGTGGTGTCTCATTGTCTATAGTATATAAGAGGTTAAAAATTGAAATATATATTTAAGTTAATATAACCATACCCGCATAATATAATAGCCATTACCAACTTAAAGGCAACAAATATAATTTGTTTTTGTTTTTCTTTAGACGAGGAAAAGAAAACGGAAATCAGTAAATTCTCTATGGAACTAGTTTTTGGGTTCACGAATGGTTGTGGATCCATAATTTTACCCTGCCTACCCAATGGTTGCCCCAACCAATCCATGCACCCTAATCGTTGGCTGCAAGCCCATTCTACAAACAGCTATACAGCCACATCAGTGAATAGTGATAATGTTCCAAGATTTTACACAATTGATTACACAAAAATTAATATACATATAAGCAAAGTATAGAATGTCATTGTCTTTTACTTGGAACAAAGGTGGTTGTGCACATTTACTCTATCCTAGCGATGAGAGTTTAAGTCTCATCATGTGTTTTATAAATATGTATGCAAAATTTTTTCCTCTTACTTTAGGACTAGATATCTTTAGTTATAAGAGTAGTTATCTACTGTATTTTACAAGTAAATGTAAAAAATTTTCTCCTCTTATTGTAAGACTAGATATCTTTAGTTATGGGAATAGTTATTTGAGTCATATAAATAGTAATTGATTTCAGTATATTTTCATAAATCTTTGACCCAAATTATTAACTATTACTATTCATTTTCAAAGAAACAAAAAAAAAAAATAAATATTCCATAACATTCACAAAAATATTTTATATAATTAGTATATAAGTTATTCTCTATTAATTTTTTGTTTATGATAATGAGAGAGAAAAAAAATTCAACAATATTCACCATCCATTTTTTTTTTTTAATATTAATGTGTTATTGTACTATTAAAAGTTTAACAAGGAAAAAAAAATGACAGAGTATACTAAAAAGAAATTTATAACGTCATTAAATACTTTAGAATTATTAAAAAAACATGTATTTTCAGTGAACTTTTACCCGTTAAGATGGGAGTATTAAATAACAACAATATATAAATTCGTTGAAAAAGAGAAACTGATATGATTTGGTGGTCCAATCCGATGCAAATTGACATTCAAGTACAGTTTTTCAAACTGTACTTTGATATTCTTGTCTACTGTAATTGGCACATGCTTGGATTAATGTTTATATAATGATGCACTCTCTCCTCAATTACCCAAAAATAATATTAAACAAAAGAAAGCAAGAAGGATTTAGCATATTTTCTTTTTAGGCGAATTGTTCTTCCATGAATTGTGGAAATGTTTTCATTATTAAAATATATATCCTTTTTATTCATCTTTATCATAATTGTTTTTTTTTTTGAAATATTTATCATAATTATTTTAGTGGGCACATTTGAGGTCCATGTCCTAGCAGTATGAAGTGGATTCATTTTCAGTTTACTTTGAAATCTTTTCACTTTTTAGCTCTATTAGCACCATCCAATATTATATGATTCGAAGATGCTACAAATATGACTTTATATCGGTATGAATGAGATAGTTCAACAATCTTTGACATCAAATTTATATAAATTAAATAAATCTATCATAACTTTCGAATCTCATATATATATATATTAAATTAACATAGTGGACCAAACTATATTTGGAAAATACAAGACAGTTTAAAAAATTCTAAAGTTCATACAACACGTGTACGACTCATACTAATCAAACATAACATGGTAAGTTTAAAATCATATTCTTGAATATTGGATTGATTAGAAAATTATACATATTGTATACTACATACATGATTTTTACGCTAAACACCCATCAACTTCAATTATAAGTCTTACTTGATAACTTATAGCAATTTATTGTTTCCTCTAATATTATTTCACGTAGAGGCCCAATCATGTCAACAAAACGCCAAATCTACATTTTTATCAATATATATATATTTTATCATAAATGATAATTAATTTGAGTCGATGTAATAACAATCCATAGATATACGCCTTTGAATTAAATATGAAAGAGAATTTGTTTTAAGAAATAAAATACAATGGATGAATTTGATTGATTTATCCTAACTTTTTAAAATTAGGAGACACTGATGATAGAATTACTATATATTAATATAGTGAACCAAACTATATTTGGAAAATAAAAGATAGTTTAAAAAATTTTAAAGTTCATATAACACATGTATATAACTCAAACTAATCTAACATAACATAGTTAGTAGCAGGAATTTTCTTGATGTTAGATATGTGTTGGATGACATGTCCTAATGAAAAAACAACTCTAAACAATAAAATATTGTCAAAGCATATTTTGAAATGCTTAAGTACTGCTAGCGCACTCCTATCTATTCTTTTGTACCCAATGCATTAAAATTTATGTGAACTTATATAAACTCTTGCATAAATGTAAAATAAGTCGGAAACTTTTGGATGAAAATTAATATGAAAACCCACATTTATGTTTCCTTTATTTTGTTTAAAGTAAAGTTAAAAAAAAAAAAACAAAAACAAAAACAAACGATAATAGAAGTTAAAATGTATATATACATATTTGAAATTCATTAAACCAATTCTTTATTCATCCTTTTGTTGAACATATGTGAAAATTATTATTATTATTATTTTTTATTGTGACACTGAATTTTTCTTTTTTCTTTTTAATTTTTTTTCATATTATTAGGATTTATAGATTGGGTGTACAAATTATGAGTGTAGAAAGTAAATTTAAATTTTTAATTATATAGTTATATACTTTTAAGTAATTGTATATGAGGATACATTGGTAATAAAAAATTTAATAAAATATGGGTGTAGCGAGAAAGTTTTTGGGTAGCAATAGAGCCACCTAATATATATATATATATATATATATTTGTTTATTTGTTTGTTTGTTTATTAATTTAAAAAGAAATCTACAAGTCCTTCCAAATCATTAAGGCCCCATTTGGCATGCAGTATGAGAAAGGAAATGAGAATGAGTTGGAAAGGATTTGAATTAGATTGGATTAGATTGGATTACAAAATTACTGTCTTATGTTTGGTATAACTTGGTATTAAAATAAAATTATACTATATTGTATTTTGTGTAGGTTGGGATTATATTAGAATAAAATTAATGAATAATTAAAAAATTAATTTAAATGTTTCAGTATATAACCTAAATTATATTATGCATAAAGTTACTAATGTTTTAAATAAAATAAATTGCATAAATCAATTCAAAGAAGTGATATTGATTCTTTTAGAATTATATTATTTTAAAGTATGACTAAATAATAAAGATTGGCTTTGGAATAACTCTTATTTAAATAATAACATTATGTCTAAATTTTTCTTTGAATATAATAAAATTGATTTCACAAAGTAGATGAAAGCAAATTAAATATATAACAGTAGATTAGAGAAAACTAAACAAAATAGAATGAAAAAGGAGTGAAAACTCTAGTAGAAGAAAGAAAAAGAAAGAAAGCTTATGTAAGTGTGTGCATTAATGAAACAAAAAGAATTAAAAGAAGAAAAGCGGAGGAAAGAGAAGGTAAAAAGTAGGAAGTGCAATTAATGAGTCCATTTACCACCTCGGTGAATCCCACTGTCGCAGTTGAAAATGTGAAATCCCATGCAAGCACGATGCAAAACATGATGGGAGGAGTTTTAAATCTCTTCCAAACCTCTCCAGACAAAGGTCAACATAGAAATAAAAATTTTTAATCCAATCCTATCAATTTTTCAATGTGACAAACACACCCTAATGTCAATTCCTATGCAAGTGTCCAACTAAGATGCAGCAGGAAATAATGCTTTTT
This sequence comes from Nephelium lappaceum, assembly GCA_021234005.1. Taxonomy (NCBI): domain Eukaryota; kingdom Viridiplantae; phylum Streptophyta; class Magnoliopsida; order Sapindales; family Sapindaceae; genus Nephelium; species Nephelium lappaceum. Next base: position 9,536,751 of record CM038011.1, read on the forward strand.
AAATTAGTGTTTTGATAATGGAAAAAACAATGTTATTGGATTTTGCTTTTGGAAGTGCTGATGGATAATCATCCACAACCAAGCAACCCACTATATCATTTTATTAAAGGTTCAATACATATTTTCATTATACTTACAAATATATATATATTTTCATTATAGATTGATAAATTGCACGTAATATTAAGGGTGTATTTATTTAATGAATCGGAGAATGAGAATAATTAATGATGTTTACTTGCTTTTAAATAATTGAGAATAAAATGATGAGTCTCACGTGAATTTAGAGTTGTAGAATGAGAATTCTATTCTCCCGACCCCACTAAGGAATCTAATTCTCATTTCCTTTTTCAAACTAAAATTACTTTTATACCCCTTATTAAAAAGACTTTTTGAAGACATTAATAGCAATTTATTAATCTAAAGTTAATGCATAATTTGAAATCACACTATATTTTTTTTCTTCATTGTTTGTTTTTTTGCTGAAATTTTCATTGTTTTTTTTTTTAAAAAATTCCATAATATTATATTTTTTTCTCAAATAAGAATATGGTGCTCATTTTTGTTTTTCATATATATATATATACACAAAATGTGATTTCATATATTATGGATGGTTTAAAATTCATTAACATTAACAAAAATAAAAAAATAAAATATAGATACACGATATGCTTACAATAATATTGTTAAGAAAGTTTATTTTTTGTATGGAGTATTAAATATTGTTAATCGAAGGTATTTTTGTAACTCATAATTAATTTATTCCGATTCCAAAACAAAGTAAGCGGCTCAATGATAATACCGCTATCATTTCGATTTCAAACCATTCCAATTATAGATCATTATGATTTTTATTGCGATTCTTATCATTAAAGTAAACATACCATAAATTTGTACTGATAATAAAATTTTTATAGTTTCATATGAATTCTTTTATTTTAAAAATTCATCTTATATGAAATTGAATATTGAATTTTTGGATTAGGCCATATCAAATTAAAAATTTGACTCAAAGAAATTTCAATATTCATTTATTGATTTTCACTCAATTCAAAAGTAAAATAATGTGCATGAATTCAAAGTAGATAACAACTCTTTGATTTAATAAAAATGAATGAATGGATATATGTTAAAGTTATTTTAGGATTGAATAAAAATGATGGATGAATGTTAAATTCATTTTTCAAATGGATATAGCTTAACCCATTACATTTTTATGATTTTTTTTTTTAAAACCCTATATATAATTAATGAGAGATAATAAAAACAATTAACCGAGTTTCATGCATTTAAAAGTTTTTCTTTTAATTCTTGATGTTCAAGTTAAAAGTTCGTGAAACCTTTCCTTAAGCAAAAAAGCTTTTACTACAGTTGCAATTGAACAAACTACAAATTCCAAGAGGCCAATGACTCTTTGTTCTTCATTCTCCATGTCAAAAAAAGAAACAAAAGTGAAAGAGGAGAAACTAGTGCTTGTTTGGTTGGACTTTCTATTGACTTAAAAGTTCTATAAACCTCTGCTAACTGTTTAGAATTATTTGGTTGAACTTTTGAGATTGACCTTTTTTTTAAAAAATTCAAATTAGGGGTGGGCACGGGTCGAGTTGAGTTGGTTTTGGAGAAAACCGATTCGAGAACCTAAATCAAGGCAGAAACTGAAATGGATCGACTTGATTGGATCGGTTCGGTTTGACTTGGTACATGTCAATTTGGTCTTGTAAATGAGCCTCCAATTGGCTTTTGAACCGGTCTAATAGTATATAAAAAAATAAAAATAAAAAATTTAACATAAACAACATAGGATTCCAAAAATCTTTGCAATTTTTCACTTTTTTTTTTTTTTTTGGAAAAATCCCAAAAAACAACCCGACGTTTGAAAAAATATCCATTCTGCAACCTACTGTTTAATATGTATATGAAATACAACTTGATATTAACAAAAATATCTAAAATCCCCCTTTGGAGGTGTGCGAAAAGACTTTAATGTCCCTGACGGTCACAGAATCTGTTAGATTGACATAACTGACCATTTAACTCTAGGGGCAAAAAGGGAAAAACAATGAATAATTAATTAAAATAATATTAATTTAAATACAAAAAACAAAATAAATGATATTAATATAAAATTATAAAAAATAAGATATTTTTATTTTAAAAAAATAAAAAATATATATAAATATTTTTTTCCTCACAACTCTCTATGTCCCCTCATCTTTTCCTCTTCTCTCTCTATTTCTAATCGGTACCCTTCTCTGTCTTTCTCTATCTTCGGCCGGTGATGATGGTGGCAGACATCTCGGCGGTAGCATCTAGGTTTCCACAATGGAGACCCCAATCTCGTCCACCATCAGAGACTCAAATTCTCTTTCTCGGTCTCTCATCTACCCCTCTATCTCTCTCTTTCCCCAGTTTCTTCTCCGATCGACGATGATGGTGGCAACGTTGTGGGTTCGACAACGAACCCAGTGGTTTAGTGTTTGGAGGTTGATAATTGATGGGTGAGTTTGGTGTTTAGTGGTTTGGTGTTAGTGGTTGATGCTTGATAGGTGAGTTTGGTTTTCGATGGTTTAGTGGTTGATGATTGATGATTGATGATTAGGTTGATGAATTTTTTTGAGTGGGATTGATGAATTGTTTTTATGGTGGTTTCCAATCACCTGGGTTTCCAATAAACTGAAAACCCAGAAAATAGGTTTCCAGTCTACTGAAAACCCAGAATTTTTAGGTTTCTAGTCCACTAGAAATTGGAAACCCAGTACGATTAGAAACCCAAATTTCATTGGGTTTGAACGACTGGAAACCCTGAAAAATCTGGGTTTCCAGATGATGGTGATTATATTTTTTTAATTTTAAAATATATATTTTTTAAATTTTTATCAATTTTTTTTATACGTTTTAATTTTATGGGTTGATCTCCACCATCCATCTATCATAGATAGAAGGTGGAAATTGATTTTTATTAATTTATAATTTTTTATTTTAAATTATTATATTATGAATATTATATTTTTTTAATACAAATTTTAGGGGTAAAAAGGTCTTTTTAGTTTTTAAAAAAATTTTCTATTAAAATTAACTTTTGTTGGATTTTGGACAAAAAAAAAAAAAAAACACATTTGTGGGTAAAAGAATAATGTTTCAAACCTTAGGTTGTTTTTTCATATTTTTTTTTTTTTTTTTTACTTTCTTCAACTTAACCCCACCAGTACAGACAAACAGTACAGAACTGAGGATACAAGACACATAACAAACAAACAGCCCCATAGAAATTGATCTTACAAAGAAAATCTTACAAAACAAAAATCCAGAAATTACCAGATGAAACTTCTTCATTTGGGGCTCAAAAGCTTACAAAGAAAATTTTATAAAACAAAAACCTAGAAATTGATAAAAGAATGGAAACAAAAACCATACCATTTTATCTTTCGGCTTGCTTTGCAAATTTGGCCAAGCAGACATGGTGCTCTCTCTCTCATTCTCCATCTCTCTATTCTCCCTCTAGTCTCACATGGGAAGTGATTTCAATTGGGGAGATCGATGACAGGGACAACGATGAAGAGCATCGGCGAGGACGAGTGGCAATTAAAGATAAGACCAACAACGACTTTAATGACCGGTGAGGAGTAACAAGATTGGTGAAGATGACTTGAATTGTGTAGCGTGAATCGACAAAGAGTAGTAATGCAAGCGGAAAGACTTTTGAGAATTCAGAAGGGAGACTTTTGACAGGAGAGGGGTAGCTGTCATGTAACGGCTCTACCTCACGGTCTTGGGCCTCCGCCCTCACAGTCTTGGTAGGCCGGCTCACCCCACCTGGGCCTCGGCCCACGATGGTTCCCTCACAAGGCTGGTGAGCAGGTACTGTCCCTCTGCCTTCTGAGCATAGTTTTAAAAGGCGCAAGGCGCACTGAGGTGCAAAGGGGCTGTGGAGCCCGAGGCGCAAGGCGCACTTTAAAAAAATAAACTTCAAAATATTGTAAATTCATAGACAACAAACAATTATAAGATAAAATTCAACAAAATAAACATCCAATCATTAATTATAATCAAAATCATCATCAAAGTTCAACAACTAAGCATCCTAAGCAAACAACAAAAATCATCATCAAAATTCAACTAAGAACTAACTAAATGTCCTAGCCTAGGGTCTAGGGAAACAACATCAAGCATAAATGATCATCAAAATGCAATTATGCAAACAAAAACTAGGCTAGTCAACTAGTCACAAAAAAAATTCATTCATAATGTCAATCATCATCCTCCAAGTCTAAGTCATCATCAAGATTCCCATCATCCTCTCCCATCTCTTCATCTTCTCCTTCTTCCTCTAGAAATCCTTCTCCATCTCTCTCTTCTTCTTCTGAAATTGACCCTTGATGTTCCTCTTCTTCTTCCTTAACAATTGATTGTCTTGTACTTGTTTTTGTTAGTCGTCTTGATGAAGAACCCGATTTTGATCTAAATCTATAACTAGGCTCTCCAACTCCTGCAACCATAGCAACATTGCTCCATGTCAACCCATCATCATCCGAAAAAACATTCTCATCATCATCAAGAGCAAGCTTCCCCATTAACCATTCATTGCTTTCATCAATGTTGATCAACATTATAGGATCAATCGTATCCCGCATTTCATACCGACGCCTCAAGGCTCTATTGTATTTCACAAATACTAAGTCGTTTAAACGACTTTGAGTAAGCCTATTTCTCCGTTTAGTATGAAGCTGCAATAATTTTTGTAAAAAAAAAAATATCAAGGAATGATAAAAAATACATTTAATAAACGAACTACTTAAAAAAATCATAAGAATATATACTTACATTTTCAAACACACTCCAATTACGTTCACACCCAGAAGAACTACAAGTGAGGCTAAGAATTTTGATTGCAAATTTCTTCAATGTAGGTGCTGAATCTCCATATGCATTCCACCATTCAGCTGCCCATTAAAATTCATAAATTAATAAATAATGATTAATCTTTAATATTTATTTGATTTAATTTAATGAGATGTGATATATATACCTGGTGATTTCTCAGTTCTCTTTCTGATGGCCATATAGTTTCCAAATAACCCTTCCTCATTCCAATACTTCGGAGGCTCATGATCAATTTGGTCTTGAATTTTAGGATCCGGAACCAACCTTCTTATGCATTCATAGAAGCCTATTTTCACCTATTCATGAATTTGATCTTTAGCCTTATAAAAAAATTCCGGGTTCAAGTACCATCCAGCAGCGTGCAAAGGGCGATGAAGCTGAACATCTCATCTATTATCAATGATTCGAAAGATAGACTCATACTTAGTTTCATCCCCATGAAAAGAGGCAGCAATGGCTTCTTTGGCTCTATCCATGGCCTCATAAATATATCCCATAGCTGGTTTTCTCTCACCATCCACTAAGCGAAGTACACGCACTAGTGGACCAGCCACCTTGAGAGCAAACACCACATTACTCCAAAAAGTAGGCATCAAAATCACTTCTAGCATCCTTTTACCCCCTGCTTCTTTTCCCCACTTGCTTGTACTCCATTCATCAGAGGTAAACATTTTTTTAAGGTTATTTTGCAACTTGTGCATCCTCCCTAAAGTGATAAAGGCAGTTGCAAACCTTGTTTTTGCTGGCCTAAGCAACTCTTTGTTGTTGGTAAACTTTCTTAACATGTTTACCAAACCAGGACGGGTGTAGATATAGCTGCTCACCATTACTGCTCTCTCAAACGTTTTCTTCAAATTGGGCACCTTGAAAATATCTTCCAACATCAAATCGATACAATGAGCTGCACATGGTGTCCAAAAAAGTGTAGGATATTTTGCCTCCAACAATTTCCCTATTATCATTTACAAAAAAAAATATTAGTTAGTACTTAGTAGTAATAGTAATACACATCTAATTTAAATCCAAATTATTTTATTCAAAATCATAATACAAAAATAAATTACATACCTGCTAAAACATTATTTGAAGCACTATCCATCACCACTTGAATGACATTGCTTACACCAATCTCTTCTACAATGCCACATAATAATTCGAACATCTTCTCACCAGTCTTTGCATAAGCAGAGGCATCAACAGACTTGTAAAACATACTTCCTTTGGGAGAATTGATTAAGAAATTGATCAATGTCCTCTCTCTCCTATCCTTCTAACCGTCTGATAACACTGAGCATCCATATTGAGTCCACGCCCTTTCATGATCTTTCATGATCTTTTGGGTGTTTTCAACCTCGTGTTTCAAAAGAGGAACCCTAACTTCATGAGGAGTAGATGGCTTTATACCTGAACCATATTGGCTCACTGCTTCCACAAAAGTCTTAAAACTATCATATGATGCAGTATTAAATGGAATGCCTGCATCATACATCCATCTAGCAAAAAGTGTACAAGCTCGACCTCTCAACTCCTTGCTAGCTGTATTGTCCATCTCATTCAACTTTACTTGTTTTCCTTTGGCTTTCCTTACAATATCTTCTGGATTGAGGGTATAGTAGACATCCAATGGATCTTTTTGTTTTGGCCCCTTAAGACTAGCTCCACCACTACCAAATGTACCATGATGTCTTCTTTTACTTATAGCCGGTCTTACAGGCGGCTCATCATCATAACTTTCTCATATTTCAAACTCAAGTGGCGGTTCCATATTTTGCTCATCCTTATCATTCTTTCTTTTTTGCAAGTAGTCTCTCATCTCTTGTTTTATTGATTCTGGGCAACGTGCACAAAATGTTGTTTTGCTTGATATATCCCTCCTTTCATGACTTTCCCACAAAATTTACATTTTATAGCATTTCTATCCTTCGGATCCGACAACTCAACATAATTTCATGCGGGATTGGATGACTTGGTACTACTTGACATTGTGTTTGAGCAAGAGTTACCGGCTGAAAAGAAAACAAATATACATTCATATTTCATACATTAAACTTCAAACCCAACAATAAAAACAAACAAACATAACAGTGTATAACAGCCCATTCACATTATTATTCAACTTCAAACTTTCAAAGTTCAATCATATAATCAACAACTTCAAGTCATTAACAATAATAGTGGCAGCATGATGGACAGATGGAGCAAACCGAAAAAAAAAAAAAAACAAAAAACAAAAACAGAGGCAACAAAGTACACACAAACATAACAGTGTATAACACTATAACAGCCCATGAAACCAGTGTATAACAGTGTATAACATAGCAGGATGATGGAGCAAACGGAAAGAAAAAACAAAACCAGTAGCAGCATGATGGAGGCTAGGAGCAAACGGAAAAAAAAAAAAAAAAAAAAACAAAAACAGAGGCAGCAAAGCACACACAAACATCTCCCTTGCCACTCGAACAATGCTTCTGAGGGATTTTACTGGCTTAGCCACATCTCCCTTGCCACTCGAACCCAAGACCAAAGGCATTTAGTCAAATGGGAAGCATGGCAAGTACCAATTGAGCTACTTGGTACTGTCCCTTTGCCTTCTAAGGGATTTTACTAGCTCAATTGGTACTTGTCATGCTTCCCATTTGACTATACGCCTTTGGTCTTGGGTTCGAATGGCAAGGGAGGCGTGGCTAAGCCAGTAAAATCCCTCAAAAGGCAGATGGACAGTACCTGCTCACTAGCCTTGTGGGGGATCCATCGTGGGCCGAGGCTCAGGTGGGGTTAGCCGACCTACCAAGACCGTGAGGGTTGAGGCCCAAGACCGTGAGGTAGAGCCGTTACATGTCAAGTTGAGCGTGAGAACTGAGTCTAAGAGTGATGAGTGTTGGTGTAGGTCTAGGTTTGAATATATATTTCTAATTTTTTAAGTCAGTTTACGGGTCGATTTCGATTTTTTAGACTTAAAATCGACTCGAAACAAATTATGGTCCCGACCCGAATACTAATTGAAAATCGACTTTTTCAAGTCGGGTCGGATTGGGTCTATCCTCAGTTTTTTTGTCCACCTCAAATTCAAATAGAGACTAGTGGAGGTTAAATCTTTATTAAGTAAAAGCTTATGGGGAAAAACTTTTCTAAATGGACATTTTTTGAAAAGAGTATTTAATTTAAATATCTTTACGTTTTTATTATTGACATAAAATAACCTTTTTAAAATAAAACTCTTAAATGTATAATATTCTTTGTTATTTGCTCTCCACAAATAGGTTATTTTCTCTGCACTACATATACAAACAAATTTCGATCAGTTTGTGTAATATTTATTCCTTATTATTTTTATTTTTTGTTCCTTATTTTTATTGGCTTAGAGTGAATAAAGATATCATTTTTAAAAGCTAATACTTCAATAGGCCTTTTAAGATGATACAATCATATGGTCTATTACTATAAAAGTACTTTTTTAAATTACCAACCAAACTAATATATATATATATATATATATATATATAATTGTATTTCTAATAGATATCTTATTAATAGACATTCTACAAATAGAGGTATTTCAAAAATTTAACCAAGTATCTATCTTATAGGCTCTAGCAGGATTTAGATTTAAGGTTATTTGGTATTGTCTAATTTTTTAAATCACCGCAACAACCATTTATTGTGTTCAATTAGGTTTACACAAAACCTAATAAATTATTCGTGTATTAATTCCTTAATTTAAGATAAAGCACCTATAAACAATTATTGTAATAATTATTCAATGTCAAGCTCAAAAGGAAACCTTCGAGGCAATATTTATTTTGGCTTCCCCTAAGTATAAATTAGTGTCTCATAAATAAATCCATTACTTGATTTATCGTAATTTATATTAAATTAGTTATAATTTGTACCAACATAAAATTCTAATTGAACCACAAATATACATGTTATATCGAAATAATTAATATGTTCGACGCCCTTGATCAACTATATATTGTGGTATTATCCTAAACTCATACATCCATAATTAAGGAGATCGAGTTACCTCTTCAATTTGGTTCCATGAGTTAAAGCAACCTAAACTTGAACATCCAGAATCAAGGAGGAAATCGAGTAGTACACTCAAAATGGAAGCAAAATCCATATCTAGCGACTAGCAACACTCGCAGAAATTCCATTTTCACAATATGACAGTTATGTACAATAGAATGATGTCAAATCATGAAGGGTTTCTGTGCATTATACCCAAAATGGTTGGCATGGTGACGGGACAGAATTATAATTGATTACCCTTCAATATGCTGCCTAGTGCCTACAAAAATTTTAGAACGAAAGAAAAGACACATCATGGAAAAGTGTTCAAGCTCTCTGTTAATTTGATTTGCCTACGATTATAAGACATGGAACAAGGTTCTCAACCCCCAACTTGTTTTGAGTTTTGTTCCGCACATCTGTTGTCCCCATCAATCATTACAATCTATAGGTACCCCAACTCTAAATATAAATTAGGGGATAATGATTTGATCCAGTAATAACATCAAGTCCATCCATATCATAATTCTTTTCAATGATTGGATTCAACTTGCTAAAGTATCATCTATGTGTGAGTAATTTTCTGATTTTATACGGGTAGTATTCTCCTCCCTACTTGACAATTGTAACAAAAACTTGCAATGTCCAAAAAAAAAAAAAAAACTCTAAATATGAATTCTGCTTATAGGAAGAATAAAATTTTATAAGTTATTCTAATATATAATTATTAAGATACCCTTATATTAGTAAGGATTCAAGCTCGATAGGCATTTTACAAGCATATCTATAAAAACTTTTCTTTATGTGGGATACATAGTGCCGACATATGATTTATGGCAATAAATCTTTATAGGTCTCTATCTTTTCGATATAAACTTTTAAAATAACTAAATAAATAACTAATATAAAACATTACAATTGGACTCTACCCTGTCATTTGCAAAATTAAAGCAACCAAAACAATAACAAAGTTGAGACCTAAATTTTCTGTCCATACATGGGTTGAAAATACCGTTATCATGCTCATGCAGTTTGGGAGGAAGCAAGGTTTCTAGAAGAAAGAGAGCGTTTGTGCATTTTGTAAGCGCATCAGGACTCAGGATAAGGAGGCTGCAACTTTACCACCCAGGAATTGATTAAAATTTTAGCTAGGCCGTCATTATCGCATGTGATTCCAGTTGCTCTTTGTGAAATTTTAATAACGACAACCTAAAAAGTACAAGAAAACAAATTAAAAGAAAAAACATGTTACCTGGTATAATAAAATAATAGACAGTATATGTCCCTGACCTTATAGCACAGTTGTGGTGCACAGGCCGGCCTTGGCTTTAAGTTAAAGTTCGACATCTCATGCCCCCACCTTACTTAATAAAGATAGATTTTCTTTTATGAATATGAGTTGTTTTCTATCTTAATGCACGTGGCTCTCAGTCGTATGAGGACAGTGTATTCGGGTTATACCGATAGAGTTTTATCAACTTAGTCCCGATTATCTCCCGGGTTCATCCCAATACCTCAAAATAATAATAATAATAATAATGGACAGTACACATCTAACAAGCTTTATTAATAATAAAAAAGAAAGGATCCAATTTCTTAAAAATAAGAATAATAAAAAAAAGAAGAAAGGATCATCCTAAGAAAGGAAAGAGAAAAGGGTTATTTTGTTCTGAGATTCCCATGCAACAGCCATGACTTTATCCTCGTCAATGATCTCTATTAATTTAATGGCAGTACCAGCTTAGCCGTTTTTATTTTTTCTTCTTTTATTTTTGTTTTCGAAGTTTGGTCCCTTTCTTGTTTTCTTTAAAATATTTTGATTTTAGAGAGGAACCCCCTTCTTTTTTTCCTGTAATTTTAAGAGAGGAATTTATTCTTCTAAGAATTTGATATAAAAAGTAAATCAATTTTTTTAAAACAAGCGGTTTGATTTAAATAATTAATTCTCAGCATAAAAAATTAATTACAAGGTAAAAGCTTGTATAAATTTGATCTCCACTTAATAATTACTGTTTGGTTATATTTTGATTTTATTATTATATAATTATAAAAGAGAATATTGAAGTTTTAAATCCAAAGGAGTAAGGAAAATTTTCATCATTAAAAATTGTAAAAATTATATAAATGTAATTGTTGAACTCAAGCAATGGATTTATAGCTGATGCATTGAGTAAATATATATATTTTAATAAACTGTAAAAATAGTTGTAAAATTTACAATAATTTAATTTTTTTATTACAACTCTTTTTAATAAAATCACACTCAATGTCCTTTCAAAGAAAAGGAAAAAAAGAATCACACTCAATGAGATTTGATAAAAAATTGGTTAATTCAGCCTAATAATTATCTCATCTGTATATAATACTATTCTAGAATAGACTTGTTGCACCATAAGTTATTTTCAAACGACAAACTCAAGAGTTAATTTTTCTTTTTTCATTTAATACCTAATGAATTTAAATTGGATTTTTTAGGTTGTTTTATTTGTTTTAAGTGGTCAACCAACTTTAAAATACCAAAGGAAAAAAATTTATATAAAAAGTAATAAATTATGACTTTTCATTTAATTGTAAATTATTGGATTATATTTAATATTTTTTTTCCAAATCCATCATCTCACTCGAAATTGTTTTTTAGAACATAAACTTATAATAAGCAAAATCTAATTGTGCAAACCTTTTTTATTTTATAGAAAATAACTTAAAAGTTGCTCTCATTTATTAACATTTTATCAGCATTGTTAAACATTTACGGGGTGTATTCAATCTAGAGTTTATTAAAATTTGATGAATTTTTTTTAATAATATATTTTGACGGAATTCATAGATTTTATAGACTCCACATTGATTTTGTTAGAATTATTTAATAAATCCAATGAAATCTTGAGGAGAATGATAAGATTTGTAATATATATATACATATATATTTCATAAAAATCACTTTAAAATCCATCCAAATTTATTCAAATTCATCACTTAAATGAAATATATGAAATCAATGATGTTTTAAATACAACTAGATTTTATTGGATTCTATACAAATGTGAATTGAATGTACCTAAATTATATTGGAATTCATACAAATTTAAGTTAAATACATCTAAATTTTAATGAATTCCAAACAAATTTAGATTGAATACACTTAGATTTCAATAAAATTCATTTAAATGTGAATTGAATACCTTCAAATTTTTAAAATCCTTTAAATTCCAATGAAATCTTAAATTGAATACACTCTCCTTAACTTGTTTTTTAAATAATATGAGAACAATTTCTATATCATTTTTTTTCTTTTATTATATCTTAATAATGAATTTTTCCATATTTACATAAAAAAGGTTTAAGATTTATTAAATTATTTATTTTTATTTTTTTATCCTATTGAATAAAAATATACAACAATTAATAGTACAAAAGGGTTTGGGTGTTAAATTAATTGCGTTTAACAATTTTATCTTTAAAAAATCAGAAAAACTGATATTAGAAAAACAAAAATAGTTATTCAGATTCATGTTTCAATTATTATTTTAGTAAAGTTCAAGATTTTTCGATTATCAGAATAAAAAACCAAACAACCCTTAATTCTTTTCAAAAGGACTTTTCTTAACATGCAATTTTATTTCCAAAAAAAAAAAAGAACAACAACCACAACAACAACAACATGTGAATTAGTGATTCAAACAAATCCTTAATATTCATGGGTACCGCAGGTCCGTACCTCCTTTTAGATTCATTAGCTTTCGGTTTCTGACTTTGATATTTGGTTGGTATTATCATTATCATTATCATTATCATTATTATTATTACTACTCCCAAATCGCTTAATTTAAAAAAAAAAAAGGAAAAAAAAAAGGTTCCAAGTATAAAATGTATTTTTAAGCAGATTTTAGAATCTTATTGTTGCAATTCCCCTGAGCTTCAGGGTGACTAAAATACCGGCGGAATTTTTCTGGTAACTTCAGGCACCCACTTTCAAGATGCAATATTAAGGGCAGAGAGGTGATATTATATTTCTTTTGAGAAAAAAAATAATATTGTATTATATTTTATCATTTTTGTAGGAATAATTATAGATTTGTAGTTGTGAATTTATGCCCGTATCGCTTTTATAATATTATTAAGCCACATATGCCCAATGCTATATTCTCCAATTTTTTTTTAATGATAAAATACCTTTGCTTTGGGAACTACTCTTATCCGATATATATATATATATTTTTCAATCGGATATCCAACCTAAGAGACTAGCTTCTATTTATATTTATAGAAATATAAATATTTACCAAGATCCTGCTTATATTTACCAAGATCCTTAATTTGCCCAGTCCGTAGCAGACTCTAGGGTATTGACAATTCCCCTTCAATAAGAGCTATAGTGAAGGAGACAGCAGTCTCTCGAGTCTGAACATCTGAGTCTAACACTTGGGTTGCCTAAGTTTCCAGTGATTATAGTAGACGTGTATGATGTCTCCGATGCCATTTGTTGAAACAAGATTTCCAATCCAAAAGAATTAGTCCATTAGATGGGAACCAATCCTACTTATAATTACGGTGGTGTTTGGCACCATTTTTAAAATTGTTTTGTGTTTTTAAAAATGAAAAACGTTTGAAAATATATTTGTCAATTGTTTTCAAAAATATATTTTCGGAAATGAAAAACATGTTTTCAAAAATGTATAATAAAACTTAAGGTAAAAGTAAAAAATGATTTTTTTTTTTTCATTTTGTATCATTTCCAAAACATTTTTTTTTTTTTTTTACAGTAAAACTAACAAAAGTAAAAGCACTATATCTAATACTCATATATTCATTTTTAAAAACAGTTTTTATCCAAACATACTTCAGTTTTTATCTATTTTTAAAAATGGTACCAAATAACTTTTTATTCATTTTTCATTTTTGAAATGTATTTTTAAAAATCCTACCAAATGCAATATCGTTTTTGAAAACATCACTTTCAAAACATGTTTTTCATTTTTGAAAATATTTTTCAAAAACACCATTTTAAAAACATTTCCAAATGGACATTAAGATCTCCTTTAGATCAAATTATTTGTTTTTAATATAGTATAATTTGGTATTATTCATTTGAATTAAGAGTATGTGGTAAAATAAAAAAGTTTTTAAAAAAATTAATAAAAATTATAGAATTTGTATAATTACCTGGATAGTTATTTATAGATCTTTAAATATTCAATCAGATCTATTGTAATTATTATAATTATTTATTTAATAGTTTTTCATAATTATTGTAACTATTTAATCAATAGATTATTTCTAATGTAGGATTGGAAATATCACTTTCCACAGTCGTTGTATTTTTTATGTATAAATACGCCCCTCTTATCAATCAATCTATTTGTGATATCATTATACCAAACCTATTAGTGTGAACGTTTATAGCAACACCAAATTCTTCTCTTTTAAGATAAGAGTGATTAAATTCTCTCTTAATTTTTAATTCCTTTTAATTTTAAACCTTGTAATTATGAGGTATTGCCCAAAATATTAATTTCAAGACAAAAGCTATAGTCAACTCAAAAAATTAATTTCAAGACAAGTTATAGTCAACTATGTCAAACAATAATGTTAATAAAAATAAAAGAAAAAACGCATCAATATAGACTCATTCAATCAGAATGAATTAAACTGGTAAAATTTTGAAAAACAATACCTTAACACTTGATGAGAAAATCACATCTACTATTAACAAAATGGCTGAGCATTTCATCATCACCTTTGTGATCAGGGGTGGAGCCAGGATCTTTATTACGGGGGGTACTAAACTAATAATAAATATTAAAATTGAGGCGTAATAAATATTATATTAAAAAATTAATTACAAAAAAATAAATGTTATAATGTCATTTACTCTTTAAACAAAATAAATGAATAATTAAAGTAGATTATAACTTTATGAATTAAAATAGAACTTGTCCAATTTTTTTTTTAATATTTAAAAATACTATTAGCGATTAGTATATTTAAATCTTAAGTACTTAAATACTTCTTAGTAATTTAATTGTATCGTATTCATATCAAATTAAATTAACTTATAACAATTTGGAATAAATTTAAATTAATAAGCATTTAAATTACAAACTAATTAAATAAATATATCAAATCATATTAATAATCTAACATTATAAATAATATAAATAACACAAGTTTAAAAATATATATTTTTAATTTACAAACTCAAATCAAAGTAAGTAAAGCAAGTAAATATATATATATATATATATTGGAAAATATATATATCTAACTTTTTTTTATTATTATTATCTATATGCATGTAATATGGTCTTAAATTTAAAAAGAAAAAAAATGAAAGGGTGTAAGGAAAAATATTACATTTATTACAAGCTATAATACAAATTACACTTTCAACACTTAAATAAAAAAAAAAAAATCAATTATGAAATTAGGTAAAATCAACATATAATTAGGAGGCTTTGAACCTAATTTGAAAGTTTCATTTTTTTTTTTTTAAAAAAAAAGAAAACTTATTGAATTTTTTTAAAGTCGACGTCGAACGAAATAAAAGTCTATTAAAATCTACTGAGATTAAATATTACAAATTTCATAACGCGTTTAGTGGGAACTAAACTCCCAACATTTATTGAATGGAAAGGTGTCTAATTACATCCGTTACCATGCCATGTGAAGGAAGGATTTTTGGAACCAAATAAATTTACATGCTCATTACAACATTTCTAACCTAAATATATTTAAAAAAAAAAAAAGTTTAAAAATAAAATAATCCTTAGAAACTATATATTCTGTTGGTGATTGGGACACGCTATAATGGACAAAAGTTCGTAAAATTAATTGTTTATGCTGAAGGGAATTGATTTGTTTGTATTGTTTTATAAATTTTGTGAGCCTTGTTAATGTCAATAGATCAAAGCTCATTCTGACCCTCACCAGGAATAAATAATAGAAATTGAACATTCATATTCATATATGCCTTACCTCACAAGACTTATGGAATATAAGGTAGAATTTCATGCCATTATTTTGAGTTCATTATTTCTACAGCTGTTCCTTCAATCTAATCTGCATCTTTCTCTTTTTCAGATTTTGCGCGTCTGTTGCGTTTTTTACTTCTCTTTTTTAGGACTATTCTCATTGCACTATCAGTTTTGATACACATAACACATAGCAGCCCTGTCTGATTGGTTTTTTTTTTTTTTGTTTTCTCTTGTCAGGAAAATTTTATACCACTTCTGTAAATGAACACTCAGAAGATCAGTTTCCAGGACAGAATACAACAGAAACGTGGACTCGTGGGTGACTGTAGTATCGAATTCGCAAATCTGTCATCAGACTACTTTGGTATACAGCAGCAGCCTTGTAACATGAGGATTTGGATGCAACCGCATGGTATGATGGAGTGTGGAGGATCACACCATCACCAACTCCTGGGGCCTGCTAGACCCTCCGGCACAATTTTGGACCGTTTCGAGTCTCCAGCTTTAGCCTTTTATGCAACTGAACGATTCATGGGGTTTTCTGATCAGTCTGATTGTCATGTTGGTAATCCTCCTTGTTCACTATTTTCCAGTGCTTGTGACACAGAATTCCCTCCCTATCAATTTTCCAGGGAGAACTCTTCTGTTCTATCAGCTGAGCAAGCTGTTGAATTGAGAAATAGTACTTTACAATCAATACCAAAACCTGATTTCTGTAGCAACAACCAATATTATAGATCCTCTGAAAATTCCTACAGAAATCTTCCCAGCAATAATCTTCTTGGAAGCAAGCTTTTTCCTCCTGACCGAATCAAGTTGCTTGCAAGTGATTCCAGGCACTTTTCTGGTCCATTCCAAGAGAGTCAAGATCATAGAGTAAATATTTCCCATTCCAGGAACTTTTTTTTCCTTATGGTTTATTTTCAGGAAGAAACCAAAATTTTATATTGATTGTGATTGTGATTGTTTTTTCTTTTTTGTTTTCAGGTTCGTAATAATAATTCTTATGGCTCTTCACTGCCACAGATGAACTACAGTACTTGCCAGCAAGAGAAGCAATCCCCAAGATTCTCCTTGGGAGGACTCTTTCCTGGTAGTTCTGTTTCATCTTCTGGGGCAGTGCTCTCCAGCAAAACCCGAATTCGATGGACTCAGGATCTTCATGAAAAGTTTGTTGAATGTGTAAATCGCCTGGGGGGTGCTGACAGTAAGATTTAATTTGTTTAATCAGATAGGAAGTTTAACTGCAGAGTATAATATGTTTATTCTTATTTATTGATGAATTTCAGAGGCAACCCCAAAGGCAATACTAAAGCTGATGGACTCAGATGGATTGACAATCTTTCATGTGAAAAGTCATTTACAGGTTCTAATTATTATAGTTAGATATATGGATGTAATTTGTGTTCCGATCAATATTGTTCTTAATTAAGAATTTAAATAGTATTTTTTACATTTTGTTGTTCATCTGTTTTATAGAAATATAGAATGGCAAAATATATCCCAGACTCTGCAGAAGGTACATCTTCATTTCTATTATTTCTATCATGTTGTCTTTTGAAGCCTACATATACTTTCTGTTGATTCGCTTGTTGTTTGGTTGCTTGATACTTGCTAAGGTTTCATGAATAAGAGTAGAGACTGCCCTATATGTTAATTTACAATAAACAGAAACATGTTCATCTAATATCAGTATCACTTAACTCCTGTATATGCTTATTGGTTCCACTTCCACTTCCAAGAATATCTCAGATTACAAGTTAATTTTTATAATTTTTATTTAGCATTTTTTTCCATATTAGACATGGAACCTTCTATTTCATTTTCAGCTCACCATCAGACGAATAAGTTCTATGCCTACATAAATTTCAATGTGAAAAAATAGGTGTAACAAAAAATGGGTCAAAAGTGTTTGGTTATACGTTTCTAAAATATGTTTTTAAAAATAAAAAACACATTTTTGAAAATTATAACTAAAACGTGAAATACATCTTTTTTAATGTTTTTCACTAATTCCATAAATTTATTCAGAACAAATCATCATTTTTTCATCCAAACAACTATTTTACTCATTTTCAAAAGTAATACTAAACACATTTATATCATTTTCTGTTTCTGAAAATTATTTTTAAGAAATCTTATCAAACACGTTACATTTTCAAAAACATCATCTTTAAAACATGTTTTTCATTTTCAAAAATAAATTTCAAAAATATCATTTTAAAAACGATTCAAATACACATCTCCAGTACGATGAGTCTCAAAGGTAAAAACAAAATTTGAAAGTTTACATAAAATATATAAGTTTCAATGTAAATTATGTTAATTTCTAATGTTTCTTAAAAAAACAAAAAGTTAATGTAATTTCTAGTTCTAATCCCTATGAATATAAAATAGATAAAATTAGATAGAAGATTTTAGTTGTGAAAAAAGTACTTTTCATAAAACTTTAATACGATTCAAAAATCAACTTTCTACTTGACAATGTTAGATTAATGGGCTCGTTCAAAGAGTCAAAGATCTTGTTAGATTTTTTCCTTTTTTTTAAGATATTATTCCATTTGATCTCAAAACATACATTTATAGATTTATAAGCAGAAAAGTAAAGAGATTGGTCTTAAATAAACCCATAAAGAGTTTCACACTCAGTTGAATAGGCCCATTCATATGTATTAGGTGCTACATTTCAAAAAAGTGGAACAATCTGCAGTCAAATGAATTACTGTTACCCTATAGATTGATTTTGATGGGAAGACTTTGAAGCTCACAAATGCTAAACAAAATTCCGAACATATGTTCTTTTGTCACACCTGTATACTTGTTCAATGATCTACTTTGATGTAACGACTACCATTTCCTATTGCAGGAAAATCTGAGACAGGTAATAGCGGCGTAAAGAATAATAGCAGCTTGAACAATTTAGCTCAGCTCGATGTCAAAACGTAAACGTCCACATACATACATTGCTCGTTAATTACAGAAATAATTGGTAATTCATTGTCATTATGTTCCCTCATAATGTCTTGCAGTGGCTTGCAAATCAAGGAGGCATTACAAATTCAGTTAGATGTTCAGATGCGTCTTCATGAACAGTTAGAGGTGTGTGTATATATATACGAATCATTCCTGTTTCCTTTCATGTTTACAGCTAGCTAGTGGCATACTATATCCATCAAACTTTATGAACTGAATTTTTGATTGTGCTATTGTTTCCGGGACAGATTCAGCGAAATCTACAGCTGAGAATTGAAGAGCAAGGGAAGGCAGCTAAAGATGCTGTTTGATCAGCAACAGAAAACAAATAGTAGCAGCCAGTTGAAGGATCAAAGCTCAGATAGTACTACAACACCCCATGACGAACCAACATTTAGCCTTGATGATATCGAAGATTCGATAGCTGAAAATTCTGGAAATACTCATTTCCCATCCAAGATCAGTTAACTCATTAAAACATATCGTTTGGTATTTCTCATTACTTACAAACATATAAAAATTTACAGCATTAAAAGTCACAACCCCGCAACAGCATGATCAAGAACGAACTCTATGTTCTTCTTGTACAAGCAATCCGAACTGCAATGGATTCACAGACCCTTTCAAAACTTGGAATAGCTCCTGTACCGTTTTTCGTTTCTTTTTTGTACATCAGGGTCAGGACAAAAATATTGCATTATTTGTGTACACTTCAGTGTCCCTTATGAGTTGATTATGTTACAAACTTGCACACGTTGGTGACGCCAAGCAGAGTTGTATACAAAGCTGAAACTGGATTGAAGCAGAATTGATACTGAGAGGGTATATGTGTTACGCTGATGCTATATATGTTGAAATACTACTCTGTAGCTAAGAGTTTAAATATCATTAGTTGATTTTGTCTGAACTTAAGATTTTAGATTCTTTTATTATGGACATGGTACGAAATTAGTTTGAACTAGCAGTTTAGTATTCAATTATTGAAACATAAAATACGTGTCTTCTTATTATTTGAAATGGTATTTATATTTATGTTTTGTGTTTAATTAACTTAAACATTGTGTATTGTTGTGCCCGAAGTTCAGCAATGGAAGAATACAATCACAACCTTTATTTCAATGCATAGCAGGGGAATCCAAAATACAATATTTCTACATTCCGAGACAGCTGACTAAAAGGGGTTGGGATGTGCAACTCGGACAAAATGGCCAGCTGGGCTAAAGTGGCCGCCCCGGACAAACTAGTCACATCAGACAATATGTCCCTGTCAAACATCTAGACTACAGTTCATCTCAGACACGGGTACTTATGGATTTATGTCAGACGAATTTTCCACCTCATATTGGATTAGATCAACATATAAAAAAATATTGCATGAGCCCAAATGTGTCATTTCAAAACATCAACGAATCAGAAGCACGATGTCCACAAGGGAACCAACTCGCGCGAAGTTTCAAGCCACGTCTCTTGTTGACGAAAGTTCCTACTAGAGTGGTACGTTGAGAAGTAGACAATCACAGACATAAATTCAAAAACTCGCACAATATAAGAAAAAAAAGTAAATATCAGTTTAAAAATAATTATAGATGGAGTCAACTTCTGATGTTTATTACAATAAAGACCCTCGTCATTAAGAACGTTCGATAGAATTAACCGTGGACTAATAAAAAGATTAAAATTCCCTCACTTTTTAATTATTTATTTAAAAAATTAAAAATTAAATAAAAAAATCATTAGACCTTCGTCATTCATCCTAAGATTGATGATCTCCTAAGATTGATGATAAGATTAATTTAAAAAAATTAAAAATAAAAAATAATAAAAAAAATCCAATCTCATTATATTTCCAATCCAAAAAAAAACAATCGAGAAAAAAAAAGACTCGACCTCTTCAACATTTTTGATTCATCATATTCTTCTTCCCTATCCTAAAAACCATCATTAACATTATCAACAACAAATCATCAACAATTAATCACCAAAAATCCCCTAAATCGAGAATATTAAAAAAAAAAAAAAACCCTAAATTGAAGATCTGACTTCATCATTTGAAAAACACATCTTCAACCACAATATTAAAAAAAAAAAAAAAAATCCATCTGAAACCCATCATCAACCTGACTCATCCTCTTTAACCACCACTTTCACTTTCCTCTCTCGCTTCAACTACTCCAAGAACTCCATAGCCAGCCAAATCGACTCTGCTGCCAACCCATCTCTTCTCCTCCACATCTCTGCTGCATCTTTGACTTGAAACACAGTCGTGACAATCTCTCATTTCAGTTGATCCCGAATAAGAAATTCTCCTTAAAAAACAAACCCACCAAAACCCACAACACCCCATTGCCCTAACCCGATGCCAAGAAGACGACTCCAACTTACCCAATTCGGGATTGAAGGGGTTACAAACCAAAGAACTTGAGGGGTTAAAGGGGTTGCAGTTCTAGAACGAATATAGATTCATCTGGGTTCAATTTCATCTGGGTTCGAAAAAGAAGAAGAAGAAGAAAAAGAAGAAGAAGAAGAATAAGAGAGAGAGGGGGTGTGTTTGATGATTTTGAGATGACTGGGTTTCAAGCTGATCTTGGTGTGTTTGATGATTTTCTAGGTTTGTATGATGATTTTGGGATGATCTTGAGACGGTAAGTGGATTAATATTTTAATTTTAATTTAATTTTTTATCAAATTAATATGGTGGAGATCAGATTAAAAAAATTATTTAATTTATTTGAAAGTTTTTATAATTTATTTTTTTTAAAAAAATAAAAATATGGTAAAAAGGCAGTTTTACCTCGATCTTCATTAATTTTTAATGGAGAGACTGTAACAGCTTGGGGGTTTATTATAATAAACATCAAAAATTGACTTCACCTATAATTATTTTTAAATTAGTTGGTTAAATTGTAATTTACTCAAAAAACAAAAAGATTTGCGATTTTATATGATTTGTGGATTAACATAATCTCTACATCCACGGAGTACACCGAAACTTAGTACATTATCAAATTCTCCCACTTTTATGTCTCAAGACATGCTTGTTCATCACAAAGGAAAACTTCTTCCAAATTATCCAAGACATAATATTTCTCGAACAAATCTATACTTGAGATAGCAACAAAATGATGCACCTAAATTCAACATATATGATTTTGTTTTACTCTCCAAAGAATAGATTAGAGCATCATCTGTGTTAACGTATCATAATTTCAAATTTTAAATACTATAGTTAGACTATTCCCTATCAATTTAAGTTTTTGGGTTTGGTGACAACTAATATGATATTAAAACTTGGAGATTTTTAGTTCAAACTCTCTCTCTCCCCTTTACCTAAAAATTTTCTCATTACACATGTTATACGGTAAAAGGTCTTTAACATATATTTGTCATCTGCTATCTGTTCACGTAGTACATGAAAGAATGTATTAATATATCATAATATCAAATTTTAAATATTATAATTTGACTGTTTTCTCTTAGTTTAAGTTTTTTAGTGTGATGGTAACTATCAATTTGAATCTTCTAAAACAAAGATTGCACTAGTCTGGCTATCATTATCCTACTTGGCAGCTCTACATTCGGGCTGTTACTGCCCTATCTTTCTACAATTCTAGCATTCACTTTTTTCTTACTGGTTCTATGAATTGTTGGTTGGTTTCTAGATTTAGACTTGATAATTATTGTGTTGATTTATTTTATTGAAGGCGGCTGATTTTGATAGATTGAGTCAAACCACACCAAAGGCTCTGTGATGTAGCACTTTTCATTACTCGTTGTCCACGTTTTTCGGCTTCTCTTTCAGCAACAAATATAATCTTTTCAATGCAAGTAATCCTCCATCTAAATATTCCAAAAACTAGAATTCATACCATCAAATTTCTTGACCTTGTATAGATCCTTCTCTAATCCTATTACTCCTACTCAAATTACGAATACCAAACAAACTGCGAATCAAGTTTTGATACAAGTTGTTGAGAAATAGATAATTGTAAACATCAAATCAAATTCACAGATAATATAAAAAATGACGGAATTACAATTTAGCTACCCAGACGAAACTCTAATTCAAGCGGAGCAATTGTTTCGATATTATTACAATTTACCTACCTCCCGTTATCAACTTTCCGTTAAAATTGTCTGTGAACAGTAAAAAAAAAGGAAAAAGACGAAAATGCCCTTGATTGTTGAAGTTGACGTAATTGACCGAATAAAAAATTGAAAAATCAAAATTGAAAAATTGAACAGAGATTGAACTGCTGCCTTTGTTCTGGTTCAGCTCCAGTCACACTTCATCATCGCTTAGGTTGCAGAGAAGCATCGGTTGGACAGGGGGCTGGGGAACACACAAGGCAAGCTGGAGGTGGAGTTTAGTGCTGAAATCCAGCCAGCCAGTAGTTGGGCTGGAGGAGATAGAAAGAATAGGAAGAGATGTTCCGAACTGAGATTCTGAGATTCTATTCCGTTCCGTCACCCTCTGCTTCTTACTCTGCTGCTACTAGTAATGGCGGTGCTTCTACAGGTGCTGCTACTGATGCAGGGTATCGATCTCGATCTGTATATGTGGCTGGAACAGATGCCATCTACTGCCTTGCCTTTGCTCCCTCTACTGCGTCTAGATCTACTGCTCTACTGCCTTGCCTTTGCTCCCTCTACTGCGTCTAGATCTCTAGATGCCATCTACTGCCAAAGGAAGAAGGTGAGGGCAGATTGAAGAAGATGAAGGAGAGAAAGAAGAAGAAGAAGAGAAGAAGAAGAAGAAGAGGATCGACGGACCGAGCAGCTCCGACCAGACCAAGACCGACGCCAAGCTCGTCGACGCAGCCACGATCTCGCCACAAACCGAGCAGCCGAAGCAAACCAAACTCGTTGCCGCACCCAACCAGACCGACGACGACGACGAGGGGAGCTGTCGATGCGCACGACCTGTAGAACCCAGCTCAAGCCGACGCCAAGCACGAACCAGACCTCGCCGAACTCAACCAAGACCAGTCCTTCGCGCACACAAAACCGGCGACAGATTGAAGGTAGATCGGACCAGAACCGACGACAGCAAGTGCCATCACGACCACCACGAAGACCCGACGCGAAAACAAGCTGATCCACGCCATTTCAGCTCGAGATCAGACCCCAAACGCGACCAAATCTCGTCGGAACAGTGATGAAGTGTGACTGGAGCTGAACCAAGGCAGTAGTTCAATCTCTCAGACGGATGATCTGAGATTTTTTTTTTTTTTTAAATTCATTTAATTTTTTTAATTTTTTAGACCACTGTCCATCGAAATGACGACTTTACCCCTGAATCAATTCACGGTAACGGAAAGTTGATAACGGGAGGTAGGTAAATTGTAATAATATCAAAACAATTGCTCCGCTTGAATTAGAGTTTCGTCTGGGTAGCTAAATTGTAATTCCGTCTATAAAAAATATAAGAGACACAAAATTTTTACATGGTTAGTGGTCAAATGTGATACCTACATCCAAAAAGGCATTGACACTTTGTCCACAGCCAAAAGAATGTCTACAAGCTTTTAATCTTGGCTCTCTCAATTTTTTGTCTCTCTTGTTCTCTCTATTTTTCTCTACACAAAAAGTATACAATGAACCTCCAAATTATAAAGTATGTTTTCCCTTTTCTAGTAGGAGTGAAATTTTGAAGTTCAAGGATTTTCAAAAACAAATTCTAAGAAAATAAAGAAATAACTAATGATTTTCCTTAGACTGAGTAGAATTCCTAAACAAAACTTGAAATAGATTTTCTAAAATTGATTCAGCCTTCCCAATCTAACATGGTGATAGTAATAACATGCACACTTGTGGTGGTCCAACCAAGGCAAAGCTTGTACAAAGTGACCCTCCAGTCTCCACCATGCAAGGATATAGACCTCTAGATACTTCAAATTTATATACTTAGATATGTCCCACGTAAAATTCAAGCTTGACTTGAATGTTAGAGGGTTATTGCCAAAGATAACATCGATCCCCCTGATTATTTGTTAGTTTGTGGATGTCAAAACCTTATTCAAAGGTTCGCTTCAAATTAGCAGAAACAAAATTCAATAGTAAAATCTAAGGCTTGTCCTTATATTGCAATAAAATTTCTTCTTCTTCGTGAGTCACGATAATACAAAGCCGACTTTCCGTTAGTGGATTCCACTGCCAATGGAGTTTGATATATTTTTAATTTTTAAATTAAAATGTAAAATGATACATTTGTATTTCTAAATTTGTTGAAGGGCAATTTCCAATTAGGACAAAAACAATAAATTATAGAGAATTGACAAAACTAGAGAGTCCCATTAATTTGAGAGTACTTTTGCACTTTACCTTTCATAATTTAGACACACGGATCAAACTTTTTTTATTTTTATTTTTTCTTATAAAAAAAGATCGAATAGATTAGAGATCTATCGAGATATATTAATATCAATCATTACTTATGTGATACGAATATTTACTCCCTCCCATAGTAAAGGGAAAAAAAGACGTTACACAGGATCTCATAAAATGTGTTTGGTGCAGATCATATCCACCACTTTAATGGATGGGAGGTGCAGCAGTGCATCCACCTGTTAAAAGGTAATGTGCTTAACTGGTTCAAACTTCATTTTTGTTTTTTGAAAAAAAACCTTCTTAAGTAAATGTGTCAGAAGAGCTGAGCTTGTCTGGCTTGGTGGAGTCCGGTCGAGGTCTATGCCGGCCCGGCCCACTCCCATATAGGACCACATTTTGTCTGACCATAATTTTTAAAAGCTCAAATATGGGCT
Source organism: Nephelium lappaceum (assembly GCA_021234005.1). Lineage (NCBI taxonomy): Eukaryota > Viridiplantae > Streptophyta > Magnoliopsida > Sapindales > Sapindaceae > Nephelium > Nephelium lappaceum. Next base: position 9,562,354 of record CM038011.1, read on the forward strand.
AGGCTTAGGTAAATTAATATGCGGATCGAGTCTGGTCAAAAAGCGAAAAATCTGGCACGAACAGTAAATTACTTTTTCAAATAATCATAAATTTAAATGTAAAAGTAAATAATAATAATAATAATAAACCAATTGGTTTAGTTTGACAGGTTTATCCGGCAATTCATGAGATCGTCAACAGTTTAAATATATTTTGTTTATAACAAAGTCCATTCGTAAGAAACTGGTGTATCTTGGTGGTATTACATCTTATACTGATGTTAGGGGTGATTGATTCGATTCTCTACCTCCACTTTATAACCTTAAAATTATTTTTCACAGGCCAAGATCTGATTAGGCCCGCTTCAATCTAGCCTAGTCCTTAACTTTTGTCTTGACAATGAGGTTAGAAATGTTAGGGGTGATTGATTCGATTCTCTACCTCCATTTTACAACCTTAAAATTATTTTCCAAAGGCCAAAATCCGATTAGACCCACTTCAATCCAACCTAGTCTCTAACTTTTGTTTTGACAATGAAACTAGAAATTCAAGAGCAACCCACTTCATTGCACATAGTACACGACTCAAGTTGAAATTTGAGATGAATTCTAAAATTTTTATTGACTACTTCAATTCAACCTAGGGGTCATTTGTTTTTTTCGTTTGAATATTGCACAGTACTACTGAAGATTGAAGACCGAATAGTGACTGAAACTTGAAATCTGAATAACATGTTTGTTTTTTTTTCCCTTACATCTGAATATATAGTAATCTTATTTGTCTTTTAAAGTTAAAATTATCTGAAAACTAGTAATTTGACATTTATTTTTTTTGACTATTAGTTGTTATAGTAACTTCATGTAGTATAAGACAAATAATTATAATAAATTATTTAGTAAATACTAAAATACTTTTATGTACATATTAATAATATTTTTATTCATAATTAGACTATGATTAATTATTATAGTAAAGTAAATTAAATAAAAATAAACAAAATGATATTAAGTTGAATTACTATTGTTATATATATAAATAAAAATAATATTAAAATGAATATGTACAATGTAAAATTAGGATAAATTTGAAAATATGTTTGTTAAAGTATTAAAAGAAATTTTTATAATGTAAAACTAAGAAAAACTTGGAAATTTGTTATTTTGGGAAGGATAAAATTAGAATAATAAATTTACAAAATCATCAAGTAATTTGATATTCAGTAAAAAATCAGAAAATGTAGTTTTTTATTTTCAGTAGTTTTTAAGTGGTTTAAGTAGTTAACACTTAAAAAAACAAACAAAAATAACTTAATTGACCTAATTCAATACCATTAAGTGTTAAGTGTAAAAAATAAACGACTTTCTAGTTTTTAACCTTTGGCTTGACAATAAGGTTAGAAATTCAAGTATGGCCCGGTTTATTACGCACGATACACAACTAAAGCTCAAATTTAAGATGGATTCTAAAATTTTTTATTGGATCTTCAAAGGCCATAATCCGATTAGGCCAACTTCAATCCGACTTAGTCCTTAACTTTTGGCTTGACTATCAGGTTAGAAACTCAAGTGCAACTCGATTCATTACGTACAGTACATGGCTAAAGCTTAACTCCGAGATGGGTTCTAAAATTTTTTACTTGTTGCTTCAATCCGACCTAATCCTTAACCTTTGACTTGACCATGAGTTTAGAAATTCAAGTGCAGCCTAGTTCATTGCCCATAGTATACGGCTTAAGCTCAAATTGGAAATAGATTCTAAAATTTTTATATAGATTTCCAAAGGCCAAAATCTAATTAGGCTCGCTTCAATCCAACCTAGTCCTGAACCTCTTGGCTTGACAATAAGGTTAGAAATTCAAGGGCAACCTGATTCATTGCGTACATAACACAGCTCGAGTTGAAATATGAGTTCGAAGTGTGATAAATTCTAAAATTTTTCACTAGATTGACTCAACCTAACCCTTTGACACCTCTCTTCCCAAGTTAATTCTAAATAACATTTAAAAGTTGAAACCCAAATGTTGTTTAAAGACCAAAGTTTTGTTAGGTTATATCCAGGTTTACAAGTGCTCTTTGTATGACATATCAAACATAACCCTAGTTTGGGGATTTTTTTTTTTTTTTTTTTATTACTGGAACTGACCCATGAGCTAATAAGGATCAAGCGATATAGGCTAGTTTGGGGATTTTTCATTTTTAATAAAAGAACTTTTTAAATAAGGTTCCTGGTGAGAATCTTACCATAGCAATTTGACACGTATCAAAATGAGATTTAATCTACTGTATTGAATATGGTTATGTATGGTTGACAATTCAAATATGCAATTTGTCCTGTGTATCATTAATTATTCTTTTAAGGGTTCCAATAAAAAATGACCCATTGCAGAGTATAGAGAGGTACAACAATGTTCATAAAATGTTGTCATTCCTTGTCATATTAATTTAAAGTCCCTTATCAATGTTGTCATTCTTCGCCATTTGTCTCTTTAAACCGAGGCTGCATGACACCAAAATGTCTCCACCTACTTTATGGCTGCATTATCATATACACAAAATACAGGCTCACTTTCTCAAATAGTTCAAATGCCAAATTAGATATAATGCTTCGAAGCAAGAATAGATCTACATATCAATTTTGCTCACATTTCTTCTACATGCATGTGAAGGAACTTCTTAACATACAAAACCTTGGCTTTTTAATTAAAAATCAGAAAATAGACTGCCAAGATCAACAATTGCAGGAGAACATTGATTATTAGTAATCAATCATTCTTGCCAAGTATATGGTAAATTTATAATAACAAACATTCCAGGAGCATGAAAGATTGTGACTGAGCTGCAAGCCATGGAGAGAGGATCAGAACTACAAAACTTGGAGCCTACTATATCATCCAATTGCAAGTCGTTTGGAAGAACTGGCATCTACTTTCATCTTACTATCCATCAACCCTACACTGGGGATGAAATTGATGTTGCCACCTAAAAGTAGAAGTAGTACAAGCTGTTCATCACATTTTCCTGGGACTAAAGAATACTCATATAAATCTTCTGCTGATAAATGTACCGTCAACATATCGGAATCAGAACGAGACACTTTGCAGTCCGTGGTGAAACCCCACTTATCTAGCATGGATTGCAGTGGATGCTTCTAAGTTAGATGAAAGTTCATGCAGTAAGTTTATGGGACAAGACCAAAATAAGTTGTTCAACACTCTTCCAATCACTGATTGTATGCAAAAGAACAAAGTAAGTTCTCGTTTTAATTTCCAGAATAAATCAGGGGATGTTTGATTTGTGATTCAAATACCCTTTATTAGCGTATCATAATCTCAAGTTTTAAATATTTTAGTTGGATTTTTTCCTATCAACTTTAAACTTTAAGGTTTGATGATAACTAATATGATATCAGAGTTTGAGGGTCTCTAATTCAAATCTCTCTTTTATCTGTCATCTTGTTACACATGTTACACGGTAAGAGACGTTTAGTATGTATTCGTTATATGATTGGAGCCATTTAACATATGTCCATCATCTGTTATCTGTCTACATTACACGTAAGAGAGCGTGTTAACATAACGTAACCTTAACTCTTAAATATGATAGTTAGACCATTTCTTATCAGAACTTTTGAATCTGGTGGTAACTAATACGCTTTATGAAAACTATTTTTGAATCACAAAACAATGCAGTTACATTGATGTTAGCCGAAATTTGACTTGTTCCACCATGGACAGCAGATCTGCTTAATTGAACAAGAAAAGCAGTTGTGTGCTCGTGCTTTTTCTAAACCAAGTCCAATTCTCTTCTGTAATAAGCGCATCAAATGGACTCAGGATCTTCACAAGCAGTTCGTGGAGTGTGTTAATCGCCTTGGAGGTGCAGCGAGTAAGTTAAATTGATAACTATATAATCTTAATTTCATCTACAGTTGTATATTAAATCCATTATTTTAATTAATTATTCGTTTATGGATAAACCATAGAGGCGACTCCGAAGGCAGTGTTGAAGCTCATGAAATCAAGTGAATTGACCATCTATCATGTAAAGAGTCATTTACAGGTGATATTATTTGCTTTCTAAATTGTTATTTGATTTAGATCTGGCTTTCAAGTATTTTAGTTACGATTTGTCTCCACATATTTTAATTATTTATTTATGTATTTTCTGTTTTTTCAGAAATATCGATATGAAAAATACAAATCAGAAACTCTCCAAGGTAACCACTTTTGTTATAAGCCTAACTTTAACACTATTATGTTTAATTTGGACGCTTTGTGAGCAATAAATTAAATAAACCACTTCATCTAATAGAATTAAGTAGCAATCAAATTACTTTGATTTATTAATTGTTTTTTTATAGGAATGTCTGCTTTCACATGTTTCAGGAAAACCTGATAAAGGAGTTTGTACCAGTGATATACCTCAGCTTTATATGAAAATGTAATGAACTTCTTGATTTGGCTGCTAAGCTGCTATGTAAAAATATAAAATTGTATCAAATGCAAGAAAATGTACATTAAATGTATCTAATTTTGGCAAAAACTTGAACTATATTCTGCAGTGGCAAGCAAATCCGAGAGGCAGTGCAAATGCAACTAGATGTCCAGGAACATCTTCATTACCAATTAAAGGTACATCTCTAAGACTATATTGATGTACGCGACTGAATTGGATTGAAATAAATTTGAATCATCCAATCAATATTTGATACTTGCTAAAACTCCTTCATGTTTACAGTGTTTTTAAGGAGATTCTTCTCTTACGCAGATGGTTGTTATTAGTAAATTTAGGACAAAAATTCAATAATTTGAATTTTCCAAAATTGCTAGAATAAAAAATACAATATCAAAAACTTTTGCGGAGTAAATTTCTAATTGCAATTTTGTCTCCTAAGATGTTTAGAATGTATAAATTATTAAATGGTGCTTAGACTTCTATTGTGTTTTATTTTCAATGAAAATTATTAATTTGGTTCCACTCATGATTACTTTCTTTCTTGGGATAGATTCAACGAAACTTACAAATGTTGATTGAAGAACAAGGGAAGCAGGTGAAGATAATGTTGGAGAAGCAACAAAGAGGGAGAACTGAATCTACTTAAGAATATTTTGTGAGAAAGTTAATTTTCTTTATTTTATATCAGCTTTAATGTTAATTAGTCTTCCTCCCAAGTTAATTTTCATGGCAAAAAACCATGTAATATCAAAATCATATGATAATTTTTTATGCCCAACAATATACGATCTGTATTTTCTTTGTTATATTTACTCTTGTGTGAAAATCCATAGATCTAGAGTAATTTAGAAAATGAAGTCTTGAATTTTTTTTTTAATATATAATAATAAATCATAAATGCAAATCAAACTCAACCACACTTATGAGGGAAATTCTATAAGATTGGATCACAAATTTTATATATATCCAAATTGCTAGGTTTTCATTCCATATTGTTAGTATATTTATTGAAATATTTTATTTTTAATTTCACTTAAAATGATCGTGATCTTAAGATCACTCCAAAGTTAGAACACCATCAAATTATAACATTTCTCTATTGAATTTGCAAAAGAACACCTATGACCTCAAGAGAGGAAAGTGCCCAGAAATGAACTTTGCTACATAAAACAGTGCTTCTTTACGTGCTCTTCAAAATGCAAATTCAAAATAGAACTACATAAAAAACGGTTCAAAGTGATAACTATCATTTAAATTATAACTTTAAATATAATTTTTTTTGAGATATGCATAGTTAAATGCAAGATTGTGATTGTCAAGACCATGACATAGTCTTTTGAAAAGACACAAACTGATATTCTATGAAATTTCAAAAAAATTATATAATTCAAAATCCTTGACATTTAACCATAAATAAATTTCAAAAGTAATTAAAATTTACATCTTCATTATTGGTTGTTTCCTATTGCAAGTCATTTAAAATAACTTTTAAATTTACTTTTCATTGTTTATCATTCTCCATCCTTTTAAATTAAAATAAAAAATAAAATATAAAAAGAAAAAAAGTAAAAAAAAATATGTTTTAGGGCTTTTGTTTTTGAAACAGAAGAAAGGAAAGTAAATAATCTTAAATATTCAAAATACTTATTTTATAGTGTTTTTAGAATTTCTCTATTTTTTGAATTAATTAATTAATTTATTAATGAGCGAATTACAATTTAGCTACCCAGCCGAAACTCTAATTCAAGCGGAGCAATTGTTTCGATATTATTGCAATTAACCCTCCCGCCGTTAGTGAATCTCTGTTAGAGTTAATTGATTGAAGGGTAAATTTGTCTTTTAATTTTATTTTAAAATAAATTTTCAAAACTTTAAAATAAATTAAATAAAAAAATTTTTAATCAGATCTCCACCGTCCATTTTAAGATGGACGGTGGAGATTGATTATAAAAAAAAAATAAAAAAATTAAATAAAAATCAAACACAATTCATTTTCTCTCTCATCCACACACACACACACACTCTCTCTCTCTCTCTCTCTCTCTCTCTCTCTTTCTTTTTCATGCCTCAGACATCTCTTCTCTTTGTTGTCGCCATCCTCTCTCTGTCGTCCATCTTCTTCTCTTCTCTTCTTCTTCTTCTTCTTCTTCTTGGTTCGATTTGATTGTTTGAATCGAACCCATTGAAGGTTCGTTCGAACCCAGGAATCAAACCCAGATTTTCAGTTTCGATTCCTGGATTCGAATGAATCTTCAAATCGATTCTTGGGTTCGTTCGATTCATGGGTTCGAACGAACCCAGTGAATCGAACCCAGATTTCTGGGTTTGATTCACTGGGTTCGTTCGAACCCATGAATCGAACCTCTGGGTTTGATTCGAAGTGAACCCTATTGTAGATCTGGGTTGTGTTTTGTTTGAGAATAGAAAAGGGAAGAGGGGATCGGCGATGGTGATGATGGTGGATTTTGTTGATGATGGTGGATAAATCTTATGAAGAAGTTGAGTTTTTTTTTTTTTTGGTTTTGCTGGGATGACAGGAGTTCTGGGTTCATTCCGGTCTGGTCTGGCTTACGCGCGATGTCGAACTGGTCTGGTTCGACTTCGATCTGTCTTGGTCAGCTTCAGTTCATGCGCGGGTCGGCGCGAGCTCCTCGGTCGACCGGCTGAGCTGATGGTCGCCGTCGTCGTCTGGTTCTGCTCGGCTTTGTGTCTTCGATTCCCCGTGACCTCTACTCGGCGACGATCTGATCTGCAGTTGGTTAGGCGAGCTTCACGGCGTCGGGCTGAGTTGGATTGGCGGCAGCTCCCTCTTATTATTATTATTATTTATTTATTTATTTAATTTTTTATTTTTTATTTGATGGTTGATGAAAGTGTTTGAAGAAAAAAAATTAGAAAAATAATTGAAAAAAAAAAAGTGTGGAATGAACCCAGAATTCTGGGTTCATCAAATGCACCCACCAGAAAACTGGGTTCATTCGAATGAACCCAGTTCGTACCCATTAAACCCAGATTTCTGGGTTCTAAGAAGAAGGAAAAGAAGAAGAAGAAGAAGCGAAAGAAAAAAAGAATAAGAAGAATGAGAGAGAGACTGTGACAGGAGAGATGATGAGGAAGGGAGAAGAAATTTTTTATTTGGTCAACGGGGTCAATTTCAATAATCAAGGGTAATTTCGTCTTTTTATTGATTTGATACTGTTCACCATCAAATATAACGGAATCTTCCTAACGGCAGGGGGGTAAATTGTAATAATATCGAAACAGTTGCTCCGCTTGAATTAGAGTTTCGGCTGGGTAGCTAAATTGTAATTCGCTCTTTATTAATTAATATACAATGTAAGGGTGAACATTTTAGGGTTTATGTTGGGTTGGGTCAGAAATTTTCCAACCCAATGTGAGTTGGGTTGAAAAATTTTCATTCTAACCCAACGCAATAAATTTTTCAATTTAACCCAACCCAACTCAACACAACTTAATATGAGTCAGGTTGTATTGCGTTGAGTTGATTGATTTAGAATTTTTTTCTTTTTTTGAAAAATCAAATTATGTTTAATCCATCATAAAAAAACGAAAAGTTTAGTTAGTAACTCCTATAGTCTTAACAATTTGATTAGAAATAAGTATTCAATGATTATAAATAAAAGACTGCAAAGTTTGTTTTTGATCCTTATTCCTAGAAGTGTTCTTTAGAGGGAGGAAAAAATCTTGGATTTTGAATTAGGGGCCAGCGTTTATCGAGTTAGATTGGATTGAATTAAAAATTATTATTATTATTATTATTTAGAAATAAAATTGAAAATTATTTTCAATCCAATCAAGTTGAATCCATATCAATTTTTTTAAGATTTAGTCTAACCTTACCCAACGTCATCCGATAAATTATAATCGGGTTGAGTTGGGTCTCTCTGATTGCGTTGGAGATAGACCGACTTAGGAATTTCAATGAATGGTGAAGAGCATTGCTCGCGTTAAAAAAACTAGTCCGAGTAGGCAAAGGCTGGTGGAGGCGAGGAGAGGACCAAAGCATCGAGTAGCAATAGATCCCAAAACCCGCAACCAAACAGGCCTGAACGAAGCCGAAAACCATAAACCACACTCCATTCTCGCAACCAGAGACGGAAACACTTGACCCAAAAAATGGAGGATTTGAAGAAGCGGAAGATGGAGGAGATGCTCAACGGCCAAGAATTAGCCTCATCATCATCATCATCACAAGAACAGTTGCGTCTGTTGCTCGACCCTCTCTCCAAGTCTCAGCTCGTCGATCTTCTCTCTAAACTGTACGTTCTCTCTCTTAATCTCTTTTCTGTTCGCACATGTGATTTGGAAATTTGAATTGAATTGATTATTATGCTTTTAGTATCAGACATCTGGGTTTGTTAAGAATTGATGATTTTGATTAAATTAAGGTTTTGTTTAGACAAATTGGGGTTTTTATTGAGCTAATAAAGTTTGGAGAAGAACAAGTGTTTGGGTTTAAAGAGCTTTTCGACTGTTAGATTGATCTAACTTTCAAAGAAATATATTATAATTGGGAGGGTCCAAGTATGAAGACTACAAGTAAAGTTATCTCATGAGTGGTTAGAAAAAATGGTTAGACCTTAAGGCTAAGGTTCAAATCCTCATGGGTACCTACATGGTCAATGGCTATAGTTTATTACTTCTCAAAGATTGTAAGGTTCAACGGGAGGCTTTAATTTTGAACTCGAATTAGCTAAGCGATTTTGGAGAATTTTTGGATTATTAAGAAAGGAGAGGAAAAAAAAATACTACAAGTAAAGTGTAAGTTTATAAATTAAAGTGTTTGTTGAAAAAAAGAACTTGTGGGGCCATGAGCTAGCTTCATACTTACTTTTGGTTATTGAAATTTTGCATGTCATGAATGCTGTTTCCTTCATGCATTGATATCAATGTCATATTGGAACTCAAAAGTTATATGGTTAAGAAATTGTGCATAACAATATTTGTAAGCTGTAATCTCGATTTGGATAGTAGGGTGGAGTGCATGGCACTTCTACCACTACATGATGATTGAAAAATTACGAATTTTCTTTGTTGTCACCTGGGTTCTGGTTCCATCTTTAGTTGGAATTACTTTAATCTACCAGTTGAGAAATTGTCATGCTTTGAGTTGAAATAGAGGACTGCTGTTATGGTGTATGTTATTTAATCCAAAATTACAATGAAGTTGAAGTCTTATTCTTAGTGTGCCATTGATCTTTAAATGAAGTTTCTAAAATAATAAATGAAGGTATGGGTACAAAAATAATTGAGAAGAATGCTAGTGTTCATCTATATGCATTTATTCTTTCTTTTGATCAGTGTCAATGAAGCATGTCTTTTATTAAGAAACTGAAGATCTTATTAAAAGAAAAGAAGTGAACCAGTAATCTACTATAGGGTCTTGACAATCCTAAAGAGGAAATTTATATCTATGCTAAAGTAGTATCAGACCATATACCACTGACCAAAAGCTACTATAATCTTACATGTGGCAGTGGCTCATTCTGCATGTCAGTATGTTCTGCTTGGGTGTGAATGGGTGCCATATGAATGCTACTCCAAATTGTATGTTGTGTGATTGACTCTGTGCATGTGTGTTTGTTTGCATGTTGACGCATAAAGAGGATGCCAATTTCCTTCCATTGCGGAAGAAATTAAAAGTGTTGCAAGTGCAGATCCAGTTCATCGAAAGCTTTTTGTTCGTGGCTTAGCGTGGAATACAACTTCAGAAACCTTGTGTGCTGTGAGTGCATTACTGATTGCTGATTGTGTTTTGTGTGCATGGGGTGATTGCTCTCATGTTATGAGTTTGGTTAAAAATACATAGAGGAGTTAGTAAATACATGGAAAACCAATCTGCAAGATGCTCTAGCTCTTTCGTTCTCTTTTCCTTGATAATTTAACAACTTTCTTTCATTAACTATCTTTTGACTTCTGAGAGATCTGAGGATTGCACCTTTTGTACTGAATGGTTTAAGGGTATGTTGTCGTCTAGGCATTTCGAATGCATGGTGAAATAGAAGAAGGGGCTGTCATCTATGACAAAGCAACTGGAAAGTCACGTGGCTATGGTTTCATCACATACAAACATATGGAGTCAACTCAAAGTGCACTGAGAGCGCCTAGCAAATTAATTGATGTAAGTATTTGTCACTTCATAATTGTTTATTCAGGCTGCTCTTGGATTACTAATTGAACCGATTCTTGTCATGTTATTCTTTTCCCAACATGTTCATTTTGTGTGGGTATCAGCTAGTTCTGTTGGTAAAACCCCTTGTCTTCAAATAAGAATAAAAAAAATGATCTTTTGGGATCAGTTAAATTTTTGTTGACACTTATGTATTAAATTTTCAATCTGTTTGGACATTAAAGAGTGAGTATCTTGTTAGACATTTTCACTTTTTTTATTATTTTTATTATTTTATTTATTTTTTATATGTATTTGTTGATAGGGTCGGATGGCTGTCTGTAATTTAGCCTGTGAGGGATTGAATGGGGTGGGTGCTACACCTGATCTCACTCAGAGGAAGCTTTATATTGGGGGCTTGTCTCCAGATATCACAACTGAAATGCTGCTAAACTTTTTCGGAAGGCATGGTGAGATCGAGGAAGGTTCAGTTGCATATGACAAGGATACAAATGAATCACGGTATTAATGTCAATATTATCTCTCTTTGTCAGAAATGTGTGTGTGTATTTCTTTAAATATTTTTCATTACATTTTATATGCGTAAAACCTTATTGTGGAGAATCATTGTCTTTTTGCTTTCCTTTTGTATGTAGTGGATTTGGGTTTGTTACATACAAAACTGTTGAAGCTGCAAAGAAAGCCATAGATGATCCACAAAAGATTCTTGGGGTAAGTGAATGGTAATAAGTTTTATATTTAGTATACCTTGTTTCGTACAAGTTCATTTCAGAAAAATGTGAGTTTAATAAACAAATAAAAACTGTGTTTGTCCGTTGTAAAATCTTCTGCTTGGACATTGAGCTTTAGCCAAAGATGAAATTGCAGTGCCATTTCATATGTGTAAACTGAATTCCGTCAGAACCATTATTATTTTGAGTTTACACTTGGACACAAGTTAGGAGAGAAGCATTTACTGAAAATCATTCTGATTGTGTGCAATGACTGAATTTTATAATAGCACTAGAGGTTACATGTTATATTTCATCAAGTGGTCCTCATATTGATATCCTGCCTTCTGGCTTATGCTCACTCAAAAAGATTCAAGTTAAATTGTTAAAATTTTTCAATCACCATATTATTGATTATGATCTGATAATTTCATGATTCAATTGCTTGTTTTATTTGTTTGGTCGCAGGGAAGGACTCTTATTGTCAAGCTTGCTGATACCCACAAGGGCAAACCCGTGCAAACACAATTACCTGCAGCAGTAGTTCCTTTGGCCTTACCTTTGGCAGCCGGATATACCCAGCCTGGAAAACCACATGGTGGCACTCCCCCTGTTGGCTACACCTACCCTCAGACCGTAGGATCATATCCCACTTCTTCCTATCAAAGTTCTACAGCACCTGCTCCATACCCAACTCCACCTTCAGTTTCTTACCCACCGGTTCCTCTAAAGAAAGATCCAATTGGACATCCAACTAATCCTATGGGAATGGGCGGGTATCCATATTACATTGGTAAACAATAACTAGTCCATTTTATAACATGGTAATATTCAAGCGCTCTGCCTCCCTTTCTTTCTTTGTATTCTTTTTCTGACTGATATTGTGTTTTAAGTTTTGTATCTGATCAACCGTCCGATATTTTGACTTTTCCAGTTTATCAATGAAAGAAGGGATCAGAATGCATGAGCAAAGAAGCTTTAGTATGGATGTTCGAGATGTTGATATTGACATGTTATTAGTGATCTTCTATTCCAGAATTGGTTGTAATTGTAGGCTAGAGTAATAGATTTACAAGTTTGGTGGAGAAAAATTTTTTCAGTCTTATTTGTAATTTAGAGGATAATAATGTTTTCAAGTTTCTAGTATTTGAAGATGATAGAGATAATGTTCTTAGTTATTTGGTGAGCAATTGATTATCCCTAATCGATGACGTCTTAATGTGAGCAGCAGCCCATGCAAGTTTCCAGTTACCCTTTTTTAATAATGATGTTTTAAGCTTTTGATCTCATGATATCAAACTACACGAATAATTGATTGGATAAAAAGTCACTTCATGTAGTATGATTTAATTGGAGGGTACTTAAGTGTACTTATGCGAATTGAAGCTCAAACAATTGATTATATAAAAGGTTCGGTAACATAGCATAATAATTTGAGTGAAAGGTATTTTATTGTATTGAAGCTTTTCGTGATTTTAAGAAGGGTCTTCAAGTTGCCGCTGGTCAAGTTCAAGGGATTGTTTATACGGTGTCTTTTTCAATTAAATAAAGGCAAAATTTGTGTGCCCTCACCTTGTTGAGCCCATAATTTTTTCAAAAAACAATTAAAACTCCAAAAAATAACTCGAAATTAATGGATCTATTTAAAAGCAATTTAACTGAATAATATAATTATTGTTGTCGATAAATGATACGGATGGATGGCCATACCCTTTTATTAGTTTACTATTTTGATTAAAATAATAAAATTAATAAAATAAAAAAATAATTTTTCTTTCCTCTTTCATTTTCTTTGCCTTCCATCGTCGACAAACTTGCATGTTAGTAATTCTTCATCAATCCTTCTCTTACTTCTTTCTCCATCTTCCTCCTCCTTCTCATCTTCTTTCTTCTTTGTCTTCTTTATTTTTCTTCTCCTTCCTCTTTCATTTTCTTTGCCTTCCATCGTCGACAAACTTGCATGTTAGTAATTCTTCATCAACCCTTCTCTTACTTCTTTCTCCATCTTCCTCCTCCTTCTCATCTTCTTTCTTCTTTGTCTTCTTTATTTTTCTTCTCCTTCCTCTGCCTTCCTCTTCTACCTTCTTCACTAAAGAATGCTCCTTATTGAAATATAGCACTTGAGCCACTAGTTTAAATAAGCTCCAAAAGACTAGAAAGTCCAAAGGCCCAAAAAGAGAGTAAAGCATTATGAAGCTCATCGGCCTGTGACACGTCAGCATATGCCACATCGTCAGAAGCATCTGAAGATTTAATTTTGCTAAGACAATAACGGTAGCTCGAGTAAACCATCTCATGAAAGGAACAATTCGAGGATGTAGTGACATAGCAGCTTAAAGCAAATCATCAGCTCTTTATTATTATTTTTTGAATAGCAGAGAGTTTTAGAAATAGAAAAGTTCTCATATTAAGAAGAGGATCACTTCGAATGAGAAATTATCATAATTGTACTTTGATTCGAATATAAATGTATTAAATGTAGATGTATGCAAAATAGGAAATAAGTATTAGTTTTTCCAATATTTAAGTGACCAAACTGAATGTAAACAATAAACCTTAACACTATATGAAGGGTCATTCACACGTACAGAACACACAAGACATTATACCATAGCAACACCTTGCACTAGCCAATCTTAGAAACCCTAGTAGAAACTCTATTAAATCATAGTATTCTTCTTAAATAATAATATAGCCATGGACGTAGACATCACTTAAAAAACCGAACCATATTAAAAATATATATTGTCTCTTCGTTTTATCTTCTTGTACCATTATTGCCTCACTATTTCACGATCATCACACTCATTGATTCACCTTCAAGCATTCGGTTCACATCGATTCGAGTGTTAACCGAATTTTGACGTTAACATTATCTTTTGACACTCCTATTCATTTTAAAAAGTTAATTTTATACTCCTATGTTAAAGAAACTTTATTTAAAAAAATAATTAATTACACGTTTTAAGACACTCCATTATATTTTAATATACCCATTATGAATTTTGACTAAGTTTGATTGGAAAAAGAATTTTGATGAAATTTTTAATAATTTTCAATGCTATATACACATAAATCAATGAATTCAATTCAAATATGGAAATTAATATTAAAGCATATCTAGTAAAATTTTCAGCATAATATATAGATTAAAATTCTTAATAATCAGCCAAAACAAACTTTAAATTTAAAACTAATAGAAAACTTAAACGTTCTTCATAAAAAAAAAAAATTAAAAAAATAACTGTTCATTATTGTTTGTTGCAAATAATCATTTATCAAAGTTTTGATTCTGTGACATGTTGCTCACATTTCACAAAATTCCAATTCACAATTTTCATGGGTTGTTGTTAGGAATTAAATTGGAAGTAGTTTTTGACAAGTTAGGAATGTATGTTGTAGTTTGTTTTGTTTGTAACAAAAAACTTTTTCAAATAAATTTTGGACTAACACCGAATTAAATGCTTGATTTTTTAAAAAAAAAATTAATTATGTAAGACTTGTCATTAACAAAAAAATAATTATGGAGTATACTAGATATTAGTTGGATTGACAATAAGGATATCATCAAAATCCAACATATTTCATAAAATATTAAACAACAAAATCCACCTGGTAGTTTCCGTTTAATGATATATTGGTCAAAATGACCCGTAGTTTTATAAATGGTCAAAATCCACCCCAATATTTTTATTATTCTCTAAAATTCACCCCACCATCAAACATCACAAGGACAAATATGTAAATACAACATTAAATCATAACAAAAAAAATCTTGAAATTATATTAAATTAATTATAAAAACTGGATTAAAAATTAAATAAATTAAATATTATAAATTAGATTAGATTGGACTAAAAGTAGTACGTAGTATCTCTTGTTTGATCTTGTATAGGATTGGATAAAAAAATTTATAATCTATGTTTGACATTATAAGAATGGTTATTATCATGTTAAATTAAATTAATTATAAATAAAAGTTATTTATATCAATTTTTAAAAAATAAAATGTTATAAATTAAAATGGATTAAAATTTTATTTAAGTGCATTTTTAACAAAATAAATATTAATTTATTTCTTAAAAGTAAAATGAAATTATTTATAATTAATTTTATACAATTTTAGAGATTTTTTTTAATTATTTTAATCTAAATTAGGTTTTTATAGAATAATTTTGAATTAATTTATTTAGGATTTAATGTTGCATTTACATATTTACCCTTATGATGTTTAAGGGATGTTTCATGGTGGGGTAGATTTTAGAGAATAATGAAAATGTTAGGGTGAATTTTGGTCATTTATGAAACTAGGGATGGATTTTGACTAATATTTTATGAAACAAGGTGAATTTTGGTTATTTATAAAATTATGAGGTGGATTTTGACTAATATTTTATGAAATGGGGTGGATGATATCCCCGCAGAAAATAACCAATAATAGAGAATGACGAGAATGCCCCGATGAGTTCTCCTTAATTTTCCTTCAAGTCATCCTGTCACTTGCGATTTCTGCAAATGAAACTCCACGGCAGCCCACTGAATCATCGAGAGAAGACAAATGACCAAACTGCAAATGCTGCGGCTAAAAGCTTCATTTTTTTCTAATAAGCTAAGGTAAGATAAAAGCAGCCAACCTCTTCTTATTCCATTTCTATTAACCTTAATTCTGGTCTCTTTCTCTGTTTTGGGAGGGGGCTGGTTCTCTCTTTTTCACTTTATATCTCATGAAAACAGTGATGACCCATTTGCAGAAACAGAGAATAGGATCTATTCTCAACTGGGTTTCTTCAAATTTTCTCGAAACCCACTTTACATCATCAAAAACCCCACTTGGGTCAATTTACATTTCCCAAAACCCTAGGCTCTATAGGACTAAAGCAATGGTTTTAAGTGCTGGCAGTGTTAGTGAAGTGTCGTCTGCCACTAGGAGAGAAGCTCAAGCTGCATTGTTGGAGTACTTGCATTCCACTAGGAGCATACAGTTCATGGATGCAGAACATATGAGCAAAAACTCCCCGCATTTTGTTGACAAACTTCTTAAAGGGGTTGAAAATGCAGTGGATGTTGAGTGGTCTATTGCCCGGTATTTGCGCTATCATCCTATTAATGAGTTTGAGCCTTTCTTTGAGAGTTTGGGATTGAAACCTTGCGAGTATTCTAGTCTTCTTCCTCATGATTTGATGTTTTTGAGTGATGACGAGTTGTTGCTGGAGAACTATCGTGTTTTGTGTAATTACGGTATTGTGCAAAGTAAGATAGGGAAGATTTATAAGGAGGCAATCGAAGTTGTTCGATATGATTTTGGTGTTTTGCAATCGAAGCTTCAAGCTTATGAGAAACTCGGGATTAGCCAGTCTTTTGTAGCTAAGGTTATTGTTTGTAGTCCTTATCTCTTGATTGGTGGTGTGAATGGAAAGTTCATTGAGGTATTGGCGATATTGAAGAGAATGGGAATTGAATTGAATTGGATTGAGGAACATTTGTCGGAGCAAGATTCTTATAATTGGAGTATGATGTTTAAGGCTTTACGCTTATTTAGTAAAATTGGTTTCAGCGAGGAGCTGTTAGGTGGATTAATTAGGCAACATCCAGGACTTATCTTAGAGGGTTCAGGGAATCAGGCACTCACGATGATTGGTTTTCTACTAAAATTTGGTACCACGATGAATGAGATATATTTGATGTTTCTTCAGTTCCCACAAATCCAGGTGGGAAAAGTTTTTTTGAATTTAAAGCAATGCCTTGTGTTCCTGTTTCATATTGAGTTGAGGCTGGATGAGATTGGAAAGATTATCCGTTCTCATGCCATGTTTCTGGGTTCATTAACTTTAAAGAAACCTAATAGCATATTTACTTTGTTGAATGTTGGGAAAAAACGACTTCGTGATCTCCTCCTAGAGAATCCTCTAGAAATGAAGAAATGGGTTAGGGGAGCAAAAATGGAGCCACTACCAAATTCAGGAGAAAAGGAAAAATCGCAAATGCTGAAGACTAAGTTCTTGATAGATGTGGGATTTGCAGAGAACTCTAAAGAAATGGAAAAAGCTCTGAAAGTTTTTCGAGGCCGCGGAGGGGAGCTTCAGGAAAGATTTGATTGTATTGTGAATGCTGGCTTGGATAGGAAGGATGTTTGTAGAATGATCAGAGTATCCCCACAAATTCTTAGCCAGAGAAAAAGTGTCATCGAAATGAAGATTGATTTTCTCGTAAATGGTTTGGGTTACCCCGTATCATATTTAGCGATCTTCCCATCATATCTTGATTACACAGTGGAAAGGATAAAACTTAGGTTGTCAATGTATAATTGGCTTAAAGAAGAAGGAGCTGCAGAACCTATGTTGGCCTTGAGTACTATAATTACATGTACACATAAAGTATTTATGCAGCGATATGTAAACCAACATCCCGCAGGCCCCCAAGTCTGGCAGAATTTAATAAAACAATTTTGTACCGAGTAAGAGAAATTTGTTTGATATTTATAGATGGACGTGTATAGGATTAGTATTTGAGAATGGATGGGATAAATTAATATTATTGTTTTTAGTGTAATATGGGATTGTACTCTTGTTTGGGGTCTCTTCAGACTGAGATCCATCCAGCCAATTTTCTTCAACTAGCATAATATGAGGCATAGCAGACTTGGAAATAACTATTGTTGTTTGAAATATTTTGAGTTTTATACATTACTAAATTAGTTGCAAGTGTATCAGCACATCATGTCTTACAGAGAATTCAACATTTCCATTGTTCCTAACAGCAATATTTGTGTCTATTCATACTCTTAATAATATTTTTAAACATTTGTACAATCATTTTTCTATTAGTTGTTTTCTTTTAATCATCCTAATCTGATTCATTATTGTCAATTTATTCTCATAAAACGTTCACTGGTGGGTGGTTGGCTAAAGGAATTGCTATTTGAAATTTGCACATGATGTTCTGTTTTTAATCCATCCTAGCTAGATCTCTTGTGCGATGACAAAAGATCCCACTACTTAGGTCCTGTTTGGTATTCTTTTTGACAAGCTAAAACTAAATTATTTAATAATTTTGATATAAAAGAATCTGTTAAATTTCAGAAAGTGTTTGTTTAATCATTTTTTGATGGGCTTACACTTTTCATTTGTTCTTTAATTTGTGAACAAAACTTAATCCAAGAGCATCATTGGCCTTATAGTGCAGTAGTAGCGCATAGGCTAACCTTGACTTTAAAAGCCAAGGTTCGATATCCACATCTCTATCTCATTCGATAAAGGTGAAATTTTATCTTATGTATATAAATTGTCTCCTACCCTCTTTTTAGTGGCTTCTAATCGTATGAAAGTCGTTTATCGAAACCATCCCACTGGGGTCATATTAGTTTGGTTCCGGTTATATAAATAAATAAATAAATAAAAACCTTAATCCAAGAGCTCTTGTACAATAACAAATGACCCCACTGGTTAAGGTCCCATTGAAAAGCTAATATCATATTATTTAATTGTTCTGATATAAAAGTGTTTTTTTTTTTACTGGATTTGGGAGTAGTTTTAAACGGGGGCTTGCTTTTGTAGAGTGACAATTAAATAATATAATGTGTATCTTGTAAAAATTACATAAAACCATCTTGAAGTAAGACTTTATGCACATAAAAACAAGTTTTCGTTTTATTCAGTTAGTCAAAAGTTGGATAGAATTACTCAAACTTAACTTATTGAAGGGCATTTTGATCTTTTAACATGTTTTTTTTTATTTTTTTAATCTATCTAACTATCAAGGGTGTAGATATTGCCACCCAAGAAAATGATGTACACATCCAATTGATTAATGCCCTCATTACTTAATTTCAAAATTTTGATGCTTAGTTTGTACACCCTTTAATACCCAAAAATAACCCTTTAATATTTCTTCGACCAAGTTCACTATTCTTTTTCAACCATCCTTTCGACTCCATCACTAATCTTAACAGATTGATTGGTTTATTGAAAGTAACCAAAACACCCTTATAAAGGTCACTCCAAGTAATCAACTCCAGTTTTGCCCTTTGTATTGTACTAACAAGAAAGATGTTAGTAGCTTTTCTTTTTCTTTTTCTTAGTTAATATCCGTTAATTAAGGCTACAAAAATCAGGTTAAAACAATAAAATTTCTCCCCATTGTGATAGCTTCTTCGAATAATACTATATCTTATAAACCAAGTCTATCATATGGACACTTTTAAAAGATGACTGTTTTAAGAATTTTATGATTATATCATATATAAGTATTGATTTATTTAAAAATAAACAGGAAAGAAGTACGAAAGTATAGAAAATTTTTAGGTCAAATTATCTTCATTAATTTGAAGATACAAATACTTATATGCTATCCTTAATTATATAGAAATATGTTTATACCAAATAGATTTAAAATATCTTATTTTTATGTCTTTTTTAGATATTTTATAAATTCATAACAATTAACATGCAAATTTACTAAACCTACGTATAAATTCATAGCAATATAAGGACTCAAGACAATTTTCCCTAGCAATTAAAAACCACGTTCTTAGGGTTTTAGGTTGAACTTTGGTCAAACCACCTAAAACCCTAACGATTGTGCAGCAGAAGGTCCGTTCATGGCAGCAACCGAACCAGCCAAAGAAGAGCAAGCTCAGCATGTCGAGACAAAACCCCTAAAACCCATTTAAAATCCAAGGTACATTATTCCACTAAATACTTTTTATCTTATTCATTCCTGCTAAGCTTCATTTTGGCCTTTGCTCTGCTACTGCCTCAGTCCCTACATTTCATGTCAGACCACAATAGTCATGACCCATTTGCAGAAACTTAGAACAACATCTATACTCAAATGGGTTTCTTCAAATTTTGTTGAAAACCACGTTAGATTTTCAAAATCCCCATTTGAACGAATTGGGTCGTTTTACATTGCCCAAAACCCTAGGCGGCTCTATGGAAGGAGGAGAAATGTTAAACCAGGAAAAGATATTGATGAAACTTCATTGGCTTGTGATAATAATGCCCGCAAAGTGTCTCCTGCCATTAGAAGAGAAGCTGAAGCTGCATTATTGGAATATTTGCATTCCACTAGGAGTTTACAGTTTGTAGATGCAGAACATATGAGCAAAAACTCACCTTGTTTTCTTGAAAAGATTTTGGAGAAGATAAAAGATGAGGAGAATATCCGGCAGTGTATCGTCCGTTATTTGCGGTATCATCCTATTAATGAATTTGAGCCTTTCTTTGAGAGCTGTGGACTGAAACCTTCTGAGTATAATTCTCTTCTTCCTCGTAATTTGATGTTTTTGAGCGATGACCACTTGTTGTTAGAGAATTGTCATGTTTTGTGTGATTATGGTATTGAGAGGAATAAGATGGGGAAGATTTATAAGGAGGCAATGGAGGTTTTTCGTTATGATTATGGCATTTTACCATCGAAGATTCGAGCATACGAGGAACTAGGGCTTAGCCAGTCTTTTGTAGGTAAGGTTATCGTTTGTAGTCCACATCTTTTGATTGGAGATGCAAATGTGGAGTTTGTTAAGGTGATAGAGATGTTGAAGGATATGGGAATTAAATTCAGTTTGGTTGAGGAACATTTGGAGCCTTCTTGTAATTGGAGTATGATGTTCAGTTTCTTAAGTTTATTTAGTCAGATTGGTAGCAGTGAGAAGCCGTTGAGTAGAGTAATCAGGCAGCACCCAGGTCTTCTCTTAGAGGGTTCAGGGGATAGTTCCCTTACACTGATTGGGTTACTGCTAAAATTTGGATTTACAATGAATCAGGTATTTTCAGTGTTTTTGGAGTTTCCACAAATGCAAGTGGGGAAGTTTGTTTCAAATTTGAGGCAATGCCTTCAATTCCTAAATGAGATTGAGATGGAGACGAAGGAGATTGTGAATATTGTTCATTCTCACCCCATATTGTTTGGTTCCTGTAATTTAAAGAAAACTGATAGCTTACTTGTTAGTTTGAATGTTGGAAAAAAGCGGCTTTGTAACTACATCCAAGAAAACCCTCTAGAACTAAAGAAATGGGTTATGGGCACAAGAGTTTCGCGATTACCAAGTTCAGGAGTGAAAGAAAGATCACAAATGCTGAAGACCAAGTTCTTGTTGGACTTGGGGTTTGTAGAGAACTCAAAGCAAATGAAAAAAGCAGCCAAGCTTATTCGAGCCAGTGGAGAGGAGCTTCAGGAGAGATTTGATTGTATTGTGAAAGCAGGTATGGATAAGAAGGATGTTCATAAGATGATAGTAATATCCCCTCATCTTCTTAACCAGAAAAAGGATGTCATAAAAGTGAAGATTGATTTTCTTGTAAATGAGTTGGGTTACCCTATCTCATTTCTCACTTCATTTCCGTCATATCTTAACTATACAGTGCAGAGGATCAAACTTAGGTCTTCTATGTATAATTGGCTTAAAGATCAAGGAGTAGTGGACCCTAAGTTGGCCTTTAGTACTGTACTTACATGTCCAGATCATACATTTGTAACTCGATATGTAAACCTTCATCCTAAAGGCCCTCAAGTTTGGCAAGATTTAATGAAAGAAATTTGCCCTTAATAAAATGTATCTGATTATTTTATAATTTAATAGGTTCTGCCATGCAAATTATCAGCAATATTGTGTGAAGCTCTCTTCAAGTGTCCTAGTACAAGCAAATATATGAGGCCAAGTAGAGCTTGTTTTGGTTTTTATGTGTTTATAATTTTATCATTCTTTGACCTTTCAGCATCCTAAGGCCTTTGGTTCCTGTCACCATTTTCAGAATTCTGTTTGAAATCAGTTGGGTTCAAAACAATAGGGAAGGAAAGCTGAAGCAATTACAATTTTAGCTCTATGTTTATACTGTTGCTTTTGCATGATATGTAAAACAGTGAACTAATTTCATCTTAGTGAATTATATTTGTATGAAACTTACATTCGTTTTCTTGCAATAGTTTTATTTATCATATTGCACATATGATTTATAGATAATTTCTGCTTGCTAGATGGTGAATTTATGGTACATTATTTATATGCCATGAATCAAATTGTAGTTTGGTTTTCTTTTGTTATTATAAATTTTGAGTTCATAAATTCTGAGCTATTCTTCAATTTAAAGCACTTTAGGTGAGAGGAGAGGATCGATTTTTTTTTTTTTTCATTTTTTATAACGGGAGAGAGAGGATTAAATTTATAAAAAATTATACACACCTTGTGTTTTAAGATAAAGGTGAAACTTGAAGCTGATCTTTTAGGTGAGAGAAGAGGATGTAAATGGACAAAGTTGCTTCATTTTAAGTATCATTTTGATGTAGAAAATATTATAGCAGTTAATAATAATATTATTATTATTGCAGAAGCAAATATTGTAAACAGAACAGAATAAATATATCGAATTCCTTAGTTTTTTTAATTTTAGAAATTGAATTCGCTGATTCGTAAGAATACCAAAAGCAAGAGAACTATATTCTGTTAATTCACCAACTAATAGTTTAATCAAATAAGCTTAATCTTGAATCTCATATAAAAACGAAAAGAAAAGAAAAGAAAAAGGAAACACTTTAGTTAATTTATTGATCAAATTCAATTCGTAATAACTCTTCCTTCATGGCCGACAATGACTCTTGTATATAGTACGAATGACTTAATTAAATCAAATTCTAAAATAATTAAGTACATACTTTAAAGATATAATAAAATAGAAATATAATTGAGCTTAGTGGGTTGATACTGTGCTGTCAACCCTACTTGTATTGCAATATATGCAAGGTTTCAAGTTGAAAAAGCCCCAAAAAGAAGTGATAATTTTTCCACTAATTATGGATAATCTTCTCTTATTTTAAGAGTAAATATCTAAACTGTGCGTTAAATGCAATAGATCAATAGGTTCAGCTAAATATTTGATCTATTGTTAAGAGATATAATTCAATAAAAAAAAATTAGAAATATGATTATTAAATTAATTACATGAATATTTTTAGAACTTAAAATCTTCTGTAACAATTCTTGCATCACATTTCCAGTACTCCACTTTCAGATACAGTTGGCCTATTTGTCAAGAAAAATTGGGTTTGATTGTTTTTATAGAGTAAGGTACAATTGAATTAAGTTAGCACTGAAATATGTTTGTTAGAATGATATTGGACTAAAAATAGTATTATATCTTGTTTGGTTTACTACGAGATTAGTTCAAAAATAATTGTATTTTATATTTAATACAACATGATATTGGAAAATTAAATTAATTTTGTTAAAAATATATTAATTTTCAATTAATTGCAACAAAATAAAGTTATTTTAAATTAAATTAAATTTGGTTGGAAAATGCATTAAATAAGTTAAATCATTTATATAATATAAAATTATTTAAGATCACTTTTGAATTATTTAAACAAAATAACATTATCTTTATTTGATATTGTAAACTATTTCTTTTTTACAACATTTTAATGAATTATATAAAATTAATTTTAAAATTTATTAAAAAAATAATTTTGTATATATAAAGAGCTTAACAAATAAAACAAATAGACTAGGGACAAAAAAAAAAAAAAAGGAATAAGAAAACCGACAATATAGAAAGGAAAAAGAGAATAAAAAAAAAAGGGGGGGTAAAAAGTCCTAGAACAATAATGCTGAGTAGTGAGAAGGAAGTTGACTACATGAGTTTAGATTATGTAGACAATAAATGTGATTTGGATAATGCTACATAGCTTAAAAATTTAATTTAAAAAATTAATTCAAATTCCATGTTATTAACATAAAATCTAAAAATGATGTGTTGAGTGACATAGTAAAGATAAGTTATTTGTCATGTTATTTAAATTGATTTTTGGGTTATAGAGTAGTATGTATATGAACTGAACTAACATCTCAGTCATATCCCATGCAACAACCATTACATAAATGTAAGGGGTACAAGTGCATAGTATTTCTCATGTTCACGAACATTTGGTGCATGTGAGATGTAAGGGGTACAAGTGCATAGTATTTCTCATGTTCATGAACATCTGGTGCTCCTCACATGCGGAGGAAAGTCACATGAATATTGATGATTAAAGATCATTAAATTGTATCATGGTATATGGTGGGAGACTATTAATGTATTATATTTTTATATTTAGTTTTTAACCTTTATATATAAATCATTTTGTGTATCTTATATATTCATAGAAAAAATAATTCTCTTACATATCACTTGATCAATTTGAATCGTTCGGACTCTCTACTAAATAAAATTTAAAAAAAAATATTATTGTTTGGGGATATTTGGAGTTTGCCTAAATATGGTTTTTCTTAATGTTGCTTGTGTTATAGTTTGTTTCTCTTACTTGGTTTTCATAGCAAATGATGGGTTAAGTTGGTTCCCTCAAAGTATATAAAGGACATATTTTGAGTACGAGTAACGCATGCAATACTTTCTTCATTACTTCACAGGTAATATATTCTATTGAAAATAGCAGTACTACCCATAATTTACGTAAATGTGGATCCATATACAAAATATTCATTAATTGCATAATTCTTCCTAAATTTTGGTTAACCAAACATTTGACTAATCGAGAGTTAATAATGAGAAGAGAAAATAGACTCTTCATGTATGACATCAAATAAATTAAAGAAAAATTAACCTTAGGCCAATTATAATTAGCTAGATCATCTCTCCACAATTATAAAATTAATTAAAATAAAAACTAAATAAAAACAAGTATTATTTAAAGTTAAAAGACATTCAAAAGAAAACTACAACCACATTTGATGACTTTTTTTTTCTAACTTGGATCTTACGAGCATCCGTAGGATACTTATCTCTTTCTAAATGTAGAAGAGATTTGTTTCATCTTCTCTAAATCTAAAACAATATCACACAAATCTCATCTTACACGCGAAAGAGAATCGTACAGTCTCCTCCTATCTCTCATCCGCTCCTCTAGTGGAATGGAGGAATCTTCACAGCGAAAGGATTTATTAAAACTTTTTTCTTTTATATTTATTTTAATATCTTATAAAATTATATAAATATTATATATATTATTCATTTATTATAAATATGGATAACAATAACATTTTAGATTGTAGTTCAAAGGTATACATGACCATTTATGTGTGAATGTTGGTCGCTAGTTAGTTTCAACATAGGTTAACATTTATCTTTTATCAATCAAGTTTACGGGGAGGTTTGTATATATATATATACATATGTATGTATACATATATATTTCATTTATAGCTTATAGGTCCAATTTCATCTAAATCCAGGGATATTAGTGCAAGTTTTCCAATATTCTATTAATAACCAATAAAACCCTTAAATATAACAATAAAAGGTAGAAATCGTAAAATCTTTTCGCACTTGGATTTCAGTTCTTTGCTCTCACTGGAACTGGTGTATGGCTTCAAGTCATTGAAGCAACCTCTACAAGTCTCATTCTTTTTGCTAATTTCGGTCTTGAAAAACGTCATTTTCTGATCTGGGTCATCGTCATTTCTCATATTGGATCATTGTTTCAACCACTAAATTCTCAACTAGTCATTACTTATTCACTGTGGAAACCATTCATAAGATTGGAGCCAATCTATTTCATTGGGGGTTTTGTTGCTTTCTTGATTCATATAATCGGATCCAGAGAAAAGGGTTTTGTGTGAACCAATCAAAACGTGGATATTTGTTGTCAGGTCTACTTTCTCTTCTTCCTCTCTCTTTATCTCAAACTATGATGCAAAATTATATATTTATGCTGTAGAGTTTTGGGTTCTCATGAGAATGTGAATGTGAATGTGTGGTGCTTTGTTTGGTTGCTGATAATATATACTACTGTTTTCAATCTCAGATATCTTCTTTTTTGGAACCTGAATAAAAAAAAAGAAAGGAAAAGCATCAGTGAGTCTTAATGATATGGGTTACATCAACACAACACATAAAGACTTGACGAATGAAGTGTTTCTTTGCTTTTTTAATGGCTCATAGCTAAAAAGAGAGACTATAGTTTTGCATTCGTTTTTTTGTTTTTTGTTTTTTTCATTTATTTGTTGATGCAATGTGAAGCTAATATGAACAGCTTGTTTGTTTGATTGGTGGTGTATTCTTCATCATGTTTAGCTTTGGATTCTATAAATGTCAACTGTTCGATTTGAATGTCACTTTTTAAGGGGATGATTAGGTTTGGGAATTTTTGTTTCTTTGTTTTCTTTTAAGTCCATTAATTAGTTTGATGCCATATCTAGCCGGTGTCCAATGTTGCGCTGGTAATGTGACTTATTCATGACTTGGTTGGTTGTAAATGGTATCAAAGGAAAGGAATTATAGTTTTGAATGTGTATTGGAAAGTTGTTTAGACCAGCAAAAAAATGTCGACTTTCACAGACATTATAGAACATTCTGATGGGGTTGAAGTTAGATACAGTTTTAGAAAATTATGAGTTGGTACGATCAATGATTGAAACTTGTGTTTTCTTTCATTCTATTCCAGCAATCAAGTAGAGCTTAAGAAAATTTAAATTTGTTTTCGTGTTAAATGATTCATGTAGCTGAACCCATGTTTGCTTGGATCAAAGCTTAATTGGATCTGTTGATTTTTCAATATACGGCAGAAGGATTTCATTTGTTTGCCCGTTTAGGTTTTAGTAAAAGCATTGAAGATCTGTCCTGCTCCTTGGACCTAATGCTTTTGGTTCAAAGGGTATTTGTCTTGACCAATGTCGTCCTGAATTAATTGTTGGCATTAAGTCGATCGAAATTGTTTCGTTTTGGATGATCATGAATAACAGTTGCCTGTCCTTTGCTTTGTTTCCCACAACTGTTGTAGTTCTTTTGCTGTTGGCCTCATTTTCTGACTTAAACTTGGTTTCATCTTCTGAGATAATATGTTTTTACCTTGTAGAAATCATTTTAAGTCACTGGAAATTTTCTTTCAAGTTTGCTTTGTGCTTTGGAGTATGAGAAGAGGCAGAGGAAAGGGGAAGAAACCAAATGTTATTTCGTCTCATGAGCATCCTGGAAGTGGTGAAGAGGAAAAACTTCCAGCATATAGGAGAAGAGGAAGGCCACAAAAGCCATTGAATGATGATGTTGGAGAAGAAGAAGAAGCTGAGAATAAAGAAGAAGATGGTGATGATAAAAAAGGTTTCATCTCTACCAAAGATATAAAATTTCAGGCTGCCACAGCAAATGGAAGGAAGAGGAAAGGGTCCGCACAGGCCAACGAAGATAAAGATTTTAAGAAACATGAGAATGGCATTGCACTAAAACCAAGCAATGACGAGTCAACTAAGTCTGTTGGATTCCGACAAAATGGGAGCAGGCGAAAAAACAAGCCTCGGCGAGCTGCTGAAGTGGGTGTTGAATGCAAGTGATGTTTGCTTAGTTTTTTGTGATGTCGTTAAACTGGCATTTTCAAAACCAAATATATGATTATTATAGAGTGGAGCTTATTAGCAAGGTCCTGAAGCTGGTGCCAAACGCTAGTGATTTTTGGTTATTTTTCATGATGGATTTATACCTTCATTTCCATCACCAATAAATGATAAGAGTGTAGAGCAGAGCTTGTTTGCTTGCATTCTATGTGTTTTTTTGTTTGGGGGAGGGAGGATTCGGATTGCACGGATTTAACTTTGAAGGCTCTCTCTCACAAACTTTGGTTGGGAAATTTTTTTTCGATTTGGAAGATACTACACCGCTTGAAATTCACCATGAAATTACCAAATACCATTATTTGATGGTCTTCTGCTTTTGACATTTTGGCAGATTGTCCAAGTAACTTTCATCATTTCTTGCATCTCATATCTCCCATTTTTTGAAAAAAGGGTGCATGCACTGAGGCTGCTAGATAAGATAAATGAATGCATTGGAGAGAGTCCAATAAAATGGCAGATTTGGATAGAATTAAATATGGTCATCATAATCACATTACTGGAAAGAGAGAAAAATCATGCATGCAGGCTTGAGGCTCAGGAAATGAAATTGAAGAGTTGAAGCTGGAAAGAATTGTATCAATGCTGCCAGTAAATACTGATAATCTGATGCTATTATAGAAGATCTAGCTGTTGTAATACATGGCTGCGACCAGTGTAAGTTTCTAAGACACCAAGTGAAGTTACACCTGTCTGTAGCAGTCAGCACTAATAGTAGATTAGCAGTATATTGAGATATTCATATTATTGAGTAACATTTGCATTTTATAACTGAATTATGTGACAATATACAAACTCCTCGTATCTTTACAACGATGCATTGTTTTACATCTCTTATTCCATATTTTAATGTCTGCAATTTGTTTGGCCCATACTGAAACTGTGGATGTAATTTTGACAGTGACGTACAGAAAATATTTCTATGATGTTTTGTGTTATCGTCACTTTTGCATATGTATGTTATTCCATAATCATCTACCGTCAGAAAAGATATGATTGTGCTTCTTATTACTGATGACAACCAGGTTGAAGTTGGTTTTGCATATTCATGAATAACTTATGTATAGTTTATGAGAAATGATCACGTGTTGCAACGCTTAAATTTCTGCGGTTTTTATCAGTTTACTTAGCTCTCAACTTAATAATGAATACAAGTCTATCAATGCAATTTTGAGGCATAGCATTTTGGTGGTGTCCCATTCTAGGGACTCCAAACTTGGAACGTGGAGTTGATTTTTCAGGGTTGGGTTGGGAAAGTGGTACTTAGATCCTTTATCTGGTTTATGTTTAATTCAACATAGACACTACTTTGAATGGATATGCTAATCAATATACTTATTTACTTGAGTTGTCATACCTGGGAGCATCTGCATCTAGTATCAGTAAGTCTCTTGATTCTTGAACTACAAGAGATGGTAGCATTGTGCCAACAGCCTTCTGGTTGTTTTCCAATGCATTGAGATATCAAACAAAGAAGGAATTGCACAAAACCTCCCTGAGGTTTGCCTAAAAACAGACGGAAACATAGTTACTCTTTTATTACACGAAATCCCCATACCGTTAGTTGACTTCTGTCAATTTTAACGGTTGATAAAAAATTTTGATTAAAAGTCTAAAATGCCCTCAATTTTACATGTTCATCTCCACGATTGCCTAAAGACAGACGAACCAGAAAGAAGAAGAAGGAAAGAAGAAGAAGAAGAAGAAGAAGAGCTGCTCCGGTCGCCGTCCCCGTCGCCGACCAGCTCATCCAGCCGCAACCTCACCAAGATCGAGCTGAAACGAAGACGCCAAGCCGTGCAGAAACGAGCGAGAACCAGTCCTCCACGCACGCGAGCTGACGACGACGGCGACGGAGCTGTCAACGCTGACCGAGAAGCCATCACGACCAGCCGCAGGCCACCTGAACCCGACCTCAAGTCCAGCTCGTCCAGCCGCACCTCGCACGCGTAAAACCGAGCAGAAACAAAGATGAACCAGACGCGATCGAGAAGGAGAGGGCCGGCGCCGCCTTCACGAAGGGTGTCCAGGTGCGTCGCAGATCGGACTCTGTCTAGGTGTGTCCAGGTGTCCAGATGCGTCCAATCTGTCTCTCTCCTCCTTCTTCTCCTTCTCTCCCCGCTCTCCCCGCCTCTCCAACTCTGTCATGGTTGATTTGATGTGTTCGAAGATGAACTGAGAACATTGATCTGGGTTGTGATGACGATGAAGATGATCTGATGGTGATGATGAAGATGATATGAGTTTATTTTTGAAACTGAGAACATTGATCTGGGTTGTGATGACGATGAAGATGATCTGATGGTGTTTGATGATGTTTGATGATGTTCGAAGATGACGATGATGATGATCTGATGGTGATGATGATGTGTGATGATGATGATGATCTGATATTTGATGATCGGATGGTGAAGATGATGATGATGATGATCTGATGGTGATGATGATGATGATCTGATATTTGATGATCGGATGGTGAAGATGATGATGATGATGTTTGATGATGTTCGAAGCAGATCGAGAAGGAGAGGGTGAGAGAGGAAGCAGATCGCAGAACTGCCGTAGATCCCAGACGGAAAGACGAAAATGCCCTTTACTCAGTTAACGTTGACAAAAGTCAACTGACGACATGGGGGTTTCGTGTAATAAAAGAGTAACTATGTTTCCATCTGTTTTTAGGCAAACCTCAGGGAGGTTTTGTGCAATTCCTTCTCAAACAAATATACTTGTCAAACAGAACTCTTTAACTATTTAGTACTTAATGCGGTGTGGTGATGGGGTTGACATTGTATGTTTTGTTAATGGATCATGCAAAGAGTAATGGTGACAAGCCATTAAATGTCTATTTACACTTCAATTTAACATATTTTTGTCAATGATAAATTTATCTTTAAACAAAACTTCTAAAGACACTTATACATAAATCTTAGAACAAATGTTATTTTTATTATTTTTTTCATCTAATTAACATTTTATAAACACAAAACCTAAAGCTTTATCCTTTTTTTAACGGTTTTATGTTCTACTTTGATTAGGAAGTGATTGTGAATGTTATTATGCCACATAAAACAAAACAATAACTAAAAGTAAAGGTTTTAATTAATTCTAAACTTACTATCTTTAAGGTTTTTTTTTAAGAAGATTACAATCTTTAAGTTTTATTTTTTAGAATAAAAAAAAACTTCATTAAAATGTTTTAAATTAAGTTTATATATATAAACTTTCAGTAAATTTTTAATTTTTTTCAACTTTAATAAAAGAGAGAAAAACGCATCCTAAGATTATGAAATGCTATTCTTTAAATCTAGACACTCAAATTTCTCAACAAAGTCGATGCAAAGACTCAGAAATCAGTGCAATTATTTTTTTTTTCATTAAAACTAACTCAGGATACAACCGAAATCTATCGAAATAAGATTTTGGCAACATGGCCCGAGGAACTACTCCCATACAAAAGGATCTGGGCAACACGAGTGCCTACACAAATTTGGGGTGGGAGGGAAGGGGTGGGTGGGTTGGGGTTGGTACCAACGAAGCCAATAACTACAAATCAGTGCAAGTTTGAGACTTGGTCAGTTGTGGTCATGAATTTTTCATTTGAAGAAAGTAAATAAATACACACGATCAATTTGGGTATACTTATAAATGGATATATAAATCCTATTTATGAATGGATATGGATACTATTGACATTATAATGGATACTTACAGAGATTGATTTATTTTTTAAAGTTAAGGCATAGAAGTACTTATAAAATGGGTGTGTAGATTTTATTTATTAGTAACAATATCGCCACCTTGTATACATATATATATATATATGATGTGTTATATATGTGTATTATTATTATTAAGTGGCGCCACCAAATTGGGCTACCATATGATTGGGTTTGGGGTCATTTTGGCCCTTTGTGACTACTCTTCCAGAGACCAAAAATCAGTCTAGAATCTATTATAGAATAGGTGGTCGCATTCCTGTTGATCTGTCTTTGTACTGTATTGTTTACTTTCAAACAATAATAATAATAGGCGGTGGGTACGTGGATTCAAGGTACTCTAGAATACTCCTGTTTTTCCTTTCTTTTTTGTTTTTTTGTTTTTTTATGTGATTGGCATAAATTCAAGCATTATTCGGCATCAAACGAAATTAAACTCTGTAATGCAATCTAAAAAGTAGTTCCTTTATGATTGGGAGTACCTATACATAGATAAAAAGAAGACTCATATAAGACGAGGAAGTATGCCACATGATTATTTGGTGGGTAAGAGATTGTGGAATGTGAACCATGCACTTAATGCATGAGATCAGTGAGCTCTATCACCAGAGCCACTTACCTCTATTATACCATTTTCGTACTCAGCATAAACACTTCAAGATATTGCACTCTATTTAGAAATAATAAAAAAGTAGAGAGATTTTTTCTCTACAATTCAGTTTTATCTTTTGACACTTTCTTGTTTAAAGACACTTCATTCTAAAAACTTAATTTAAAAAATAATCTAAAGATACTTCATTTTGTTCTAAAATTATCAGCTTTTATCTTTTAACATTTCTATTATAAACACACTTCATTTTGTTCTAAAATTATTATTTTTATCTTGTAACACTCAAATTGTAAAGATAAAATTATTATTTGTTATAGGGGTGCAAATGTACAACATTAATCATTAAAATTTCAAGTTCTAAACTAATTAAAAGGTTCTTCTTCATTATCTTTTGTTTATTATTCCATATCAATTTAGTATTTACTTCTAATTGCATATGGTTCTCCATTATTTCGAATTCAAATAAAACCAACGTTGGGTTTCATGCCCAAATTGTGGGGGGTCACGGTTTTTAAAAAAGCAACAGTTGTTAGCAATTGCTACATAAGACCAAATACTGATCTTTGCCCAAGGTAATGAGTGCAAACTAAAACATACACACACAAGATAGAGACTAGTGCATTTTGTGATATGTGTGCATGTATATGTGTGCCAGACTAACGAAAACAATGATAGAAGAGAGCAGTGTGTGTGTGAGACCAACGAAAACAATTAGAGGAGAGCAAGAGATTTCTCTATGAGTGTGCAAAACGTCAACATAAGAGCGCATAAGTTGGTGTTGTTTGTTTGTGGGCAGGCCAACAACATTCATGGCATGGAAATGCACAAAGCACAGAGCAAGAGACTGTTGTAGGTGCGCAAAAACAGAAGCAGGCTGACGTTCTTTGTGTGCAGTATTTATTGGCTGAAAATGGTGAGAAATATAGATGTTTGATCAATTTCGCTGCCATCGATCAAATTCCTAGTGAATGGTTTGAATCCACTTTTTGTAATTTTAAAGTTTCTTTTTAACTTTTGAATATTATCTAGAATATATATAATATAGATGTTTGATCTATTTCCTTTCCATTGATGGAATTTACAGTGAATGGTTTGAATCCAGCTTTTATATTTAACTTCGAAGTTCCATTTTAACTTTAGAATATTATCTGGAATATATATATATATATAAGAAGTTTAAGGATTTGTAAAACAAAAAAGAGGAAAAAATAATATTAAATTACAAATTATTTTTAGTGTTAGAAATTTTGTCCTCTTTGTAATTTTATTAACATTAAAATTATCATTAACAAAAAAAATTAAAATGAAATGTGAAAAAGATATTTAGTCGATTGTAATTAGCATCACTCAAAAATATGAAAAAAGATAGTCCTCAATCATTGATAAATATGAAAAATGGTAAGTTAGGGATAATTATGCAATTGACTTATTCTAAAGGGCACTTATATAATTGTATTGTGTAAATGGGATATTTTTGCTAAATTTCCTTTCTTTATTATAAATATAATAAAAAACTACACAGTAAAATATTAGGATATAATTGTAAATAAATTATCTTTGATAGGATAAATTTGGAAGAAAACATTTAAATATAATTCAATGATTTGAAATTAAGCGAAAAATCAAAATTTCTAACTTTTTACTTTATTTTTTAATATTTTTAAATAATTTGACCACTTAAAAATAAATAAAACAATTTAATAAATTAAATTTAGCTTCTTTGAGTGTTAGTGAAGAAAAATAAACAACCTCTTAACCAATTAATGTTGGTGGGACAAATTTAAAATTGTTAAAAGAAAATTAAAAATGTAATTAAATTTATCCTTTATCCAAAAATTGGTATTTATTTTTAACTTTAAATGAAATTTCTATCTTTTGTAAATCTTTTCAATCCTATGAGACATTTCACATATAATATTGTATGTGAAATATTTGTTCCTACATGAAACATTTTTTAAGGCCGGAAATGAACTAAAAATGATTATAACTATATTTAGATTTAAAAATGATTACTTTTTTGGATCAAAAATGAATTTTCAGTTGTATTTAACTCGTTTCAGCCTTTTGAAATATTTCATATGTAATATTGTACGTAAAATGTTTGTTCCTACATGAAATATTTTTAAAGGCCGGGAAATGAACTAAAAATAATTATAACTACATTGAGATTTAAAAATGAATACTAATTATATTCATGTGTCTGAATTCGAGCTTTGATTTCTAAACAAACCTGAAAAGTTTTAATAACCATTAACAATGAATTTAAGAAATCCGAGACATTGGTGGTTGGTGTCTCCCAAGGGAGGTAATGCACTATGCAAGTATTAAATTAATTTGTGCAAGTCCTCATGGTCGGAAAATATTAGACCAAAATTCTCCTTCCATTTTTGCTGCTTACCGTACTTTCAGGCTTTTGTTTAATCCAAAAATATATAAAGTTAATCCTTGAATTATGTAAATTAATTATGTTTTTCCTCATGCTGTTGTCTTGAAAGTTTCACCGTACCATGTATTCACATAAAAATGTTACATTCTTAGGAATTAACAGTCTGGAAAGCTGAAACTGGGTTTCTTTAGAACGATTTTTTTTTTTTTTTTCGATAAATCTTTGGAACGATTTTTATTTTAAAAAAGAATGTTGGAGAAATCGAGAGACATTAATCAATTAGAAAAGAACAAGTGATCTAGAGAAAGTATATATTATATCATTTTAAATCAAAGTTTTTTTTTTTCCCTTCTTTCTAACGTCATTCTTATTTAAACGATTGTCAAATTTCAAAAATAAATTATATATATAGTGGCTTATTGGACTCTTTAGGGTCAATGATCACCCTGTAAACTATAAATATATGAATAATTAGAGTGATGTTCAATTGTTTTATAATAATGTTAAACATTTTTGCTTATATCCAGCTTATTTTTAAAATTATGATATATAAATTGATAAAAGGATATATATTAATAATTATTTCTCTCATTACCTATTTACTAATTAGATTGAGGTGAGACATAAAAGATTGAATGTCTAGTATTACTCTTTTTACCATCACAAATTGGTGTGTATATATATATATATATTCTCAATCCAACAAGTGGTATAATAACCTAAAAAGGTGTTCTGACTCTTCAAAGTTGCATATTGTCGGCAGGCACGGACACCAAAAAAAAAAAAAAAATCATGGTTTTTCTAGAAAAGAAAAGGCAAATTTTGTTTTGGACATGGTAATTTTGGGAAACTTCTCTTTTTTAATTGTAAATTCGTTTTAAACTTATATGATCCCTTATATTTCAAATATATATCATTATGATCCTTATTATTAGTCAAACGTTAATCCGCCTTAATGGAGGAAGAGTTATTTTTATCATTTCAATAAACTTAAAAAGATTAAATATTAAAAATAAAAATAAAAAAAGAATTGTGATCTCCACCATCCATCACATTGTAATGGATGGTGGAGATCATTGTAATAAAACAAATTTTTAAATATATAATTAAAATTTTAAAAAAAGTAAAAAATCAAAATTTAAAAACTAAAAATTAAAAAAAAAAAACTTATTGAAAAAAAAAAATCTAAGTTGAACCTAGATCTTTAGAGATTAAAAATCTGAGTTTGAATCCAAATCTTCATCTTAAACTCAGATCTTCAGTCTTTGAAGATCAAACTCAAATCTTTATATTTGGGTTCAACCTAGATCTTAATGAAGATTTAGTTTAAATCTTCACAATGAAGATCTAGGTGTGAACCCAATCAAATCACCAAAGATTGAAAATTTTGAGTTAGAACCCACACGCCAATCTTCTATTTTTTTTTTTAATTTATTTTTTTTTACAACAATGTTAAATCTTAATTTTTTTAAAATTTTTTACACAAAAGTCACTATCTTTCGTAGCCATAATGAATAATAGAGATTTTAATTTTTAATTTTGTAAACTTTTAAATGTACTCTTAATTAAATGTATAGTTATTTTTAATCAAATCTCCACCATCCATCACAACTTGATAGACTATGGAGATAATTTCAATCTAAATGGTCAATGTATGTTTTCAATTAGCTTTGACCATTAAAATTTTGGTCAGAATATAATGTTTATTCGAAATATGAGGAACTACGGGCATCATAAAATGATTCGCATTCAAAAATAAGAAGTTCTTCAAAAATATAAGAATCAAAATAAAATTTGCCAAAAAAAATCATGAGTAAGGTAGCACTTTCATCGATAATCATCGTCATAAGCTATATAAACTGGTGGGTTAAGCAGACATGAAGTAGCAATGTGTTGGATGTCGAGCTATACTCAATTCATATTCCTACACATGGTGAGAATGAAGAGTCGTCCAAGTCACAATCCAAATATGAGTAGAGAAGGAAGTGTAATAAAGCACTAATCAGCTATTGTTTTTTTTTAAGGAAAAAAAAAAAATTAAGGAAAAAAAAAATTACCTCACATCTAATTATTCAAATATAAAATATTATTAGATTGACTGAGGAACTCATATTTAAAACATTATTCTCAAATTTAAAACATTATTAAATTGATTGAGGGTTCTATATCACTAAACTATATAAATCAAACTATTTTTTATTTTTTTAATATTGAACCGGCCTAAACTACTATCGGGACCAACTATAATATAATTTTATGTCACGATTTGAGGCTCTCCTCATAAAAGGCGAGAGAGAACAATCCACATAAAATGGAAAAAAAATGTCCACAGTTATGGTGAGACTCTGTGAGTTAAACCCGTAACTTTTGAAGGTAAAATGGATGGACTTGATTTTATCACTGGACCAAAATTATTTTATCAACTATATATATATATGTGTGTGTGTGTTATCTTACGTATAACGACTTAAATTTAAAATATTGTTAGAGTGGTCGAGGGTAATCTATCACCACATCATATAAATCCAACTATCTCAACAACTACGTTTTATGTAAAACTATTGTTCAAAGACCTTATTGCTCCAGTTCATTTAAAAAAGGAAAAACAAAATTAAAAATTATTTAAAAAAAAAAATTATGTCCTTGAATTTTGTTTGGTTATGGAGAATGGCCGTAAGAATATAAGGTGAGAAATGGAAGGGCCCCAATTTAAGATGGAAAAGACAGTATGTTCCTCAAAGTCACGAAAATGTGATGAGTAGGAGCCTAATTGGGTCCCTTTGACGTGTTTGGGCAATTATTGTGATTTATTATGGCAGAGCCCCATAAATGAGCTATGGACCAAACCTCCTTTCCTTTGGGCCCATTTTCTATGAGCTTTGTACAAAACCTTTCTTTTAGGACTATCACATTTAATATTTTAAGCCATGCTGTTAATCATCCATTAAATATCTATTCTTATTTTAATTTAATTTTTTTTATTTATAATAAATTTATCTTTATTAAATTTATTAAGTAAAATAAATTTTTTTAAAGAAACACATAAATCTTTAAAACATATAATATTTTATCAGTCCTTCATCTCCTACTTGATTAGCAAATGACAGTGAACAAATACCACTCAAAATAACAAAATAACTGGATTGTAAGGGATCGTTTATTTTTTTCAATACTATTGAAAGTTACTGAAGACTGAACAGTATAAATTTGAAAAAAAAAAATTATATAATAAAAAATTAGCATAAATTTAAAAATATGTTGGTTTGGGGAGGATAGACTTAAAGTATAATATTTTAAATATTATTAAGTGATTTGTAGTTATAAGTCAATAATTCTCACTCTTTTTTTTTTTTAGTTATTTTTAGATAGGTTTAAGTATAATTTACCGCTATTAAGTAATAAGTACAATAAAACAAATGACCTATAAGTTTTTATTAGTTTTAAACTTGCAGTTTTTAAGTTTTATTTTTAAAAATAAAATAAAGCTTTATTAACATGAGTTTAAATTATTTGAGAAAATATAGTTTCCTATGAAAAATAAATAAATTTCCAAAAAAAAAAAAAAAAAAAAACTTCCATACACACTTTTGTGGTTCATTTTTATATAATTGATGTATTGTTAATGCATTACATGACATCGATTAAACTTTCAAGTTTTAAAAAAATATAACCACATATGAATACCATTGAAATCACATCTCAAGTGTGAGAGTGCCTTTTTTTTTCCAACATAATAAAGTATACTATTTTAAGCATAGTTTTCTTTTCTTATAAAAAAAACAAAAAGATTATATATATATATATATATATATATGTTTATATTGCCATTCGCATTTGAACCCTCGCTAGGTGTGGAATTTCGCGTCAACATTTGTCCACGAGCCAATTTAATAAAGTCCACACATGTCTATTACAATTGTAAACTAGAAGGTTTGCTGGTGGAATTGTCATCCTTAAAATGAATAGTGAAGGCATAAAGTAGTGATGGCTCAGTGGTATAGAGACAACCCTCACCAAGCCTGATGCTTAGTTTAAGTCGTACCTTTCACTTGATATGTGAATAGTTTTCTTACGTTATGTGAGTTGTTATCTCCTACTTCTGGAAGTAGATATCGGGATTGTACTTAGAGTCAAATCTCAACTGATTTCGACAGTACTCTGAACTAGTGTCAGTAATTACAAAAAAAAAAAAAAAAAAGATAGTTAAGATTCAATTCTATAAAAAAAAAAAAATGCAGAAAAAATGGGAAAAAAAATTGACTCTAATCTCCATCATCCAACACATTAATGAAATGTAGCAATTTTTTAAAAAATTAATTAAACCAAAAAAATTTTAAAAACAATAAATAAAAATAAAAAATAATGAAAAGGTGGAGATCCATATTAGATCTTCATTGATGCAGATGGATCTCTATCTCTATAAATGATTAATGGTGATCTAGAAGGATCTCCATTGTTAGTGATAGAGGATTCATCCCCATTGCGC
Source organism: Nephelium lappaceum (assembly GCA_021234005.1). Lineage (NCBI taxonomy): Eukaryota > Viridiplantae > Streptophyta > Magnoliopsida > Sapindales > Sapindaceae > Nephelium > Nephelium lappaceum. The sequence continues at coordinate 9,601,225 of CM038011.1, forward strand.
TGTAAAGATTTCATCAATCTGGTTTGAAACTATATCAACAAAAAATCTTATTTCACTAGATCATTGTTCTAATAAAGATATCGTTAAATGATGATCTAAAATCAAATCAATGATAATCTAAAATCAAATCAATGATAATCTAAAATCAAATCAATCGTCAGTCTCGTTTTTAGATTGATGGTGTACTTGGTTCGAACCATAACAAAATTGTTTTTTTTTTTTAATATTTAATTATTTCTTTTTTTTTAAAAAAAAAAAAAAACCACCTCCCCCAACGGGGGAGATTTATTCTCTTTTATGACGGAAAAACATCCATAAACTCCTCCCATCACATAGGAAATTGCTGGGGAGATCACAAGAGGAGGAGATGTCCTCTGCTATTTGCCACTAGGACTTATGTTACGAGAGAGTTTTATATTTGCACTCTTAAAATTTTGTTTTTTCAATTCATGAACGTTTTGATCTTTTTCCAATCAATTGATAAAATTAATAATTTTTTTTTATAATATTATATGCGATGCAACGTTATAAATTTATGATATTATTATGTAAAATTAGCAGTTCATATCACTAAACTATATTTTGTGGTGGTCAAAAAAAAAAAAAAAAAAAAGAAACTATATTTTGTGGTGGTTAAATATTGCAGATGATTACTTGCAAGCAGCGAGCAACCCGAAGTTCCATGTATGAAGGACATTTTTTTTTTTAAAATATGTATTAGGGTCATTTGTTACATGTTTTGCCTTCCAGAAAAGCAGAGGGTAACTTCTTACAATTTACCCAAACATATTTCAAGTGTAGAGCGTCCTGAAAGATTGATTTGTACAGTTAGCGGTGATGACAGGGTGATCGGTATGGTTCATCACCGCCTATTGTCTTTTTTTGAGTACTCATGCATGTTCAGGTAGTAATTAGGATCAATTGAGATATGATTTTGAGATGTAATCCAGAGATCACATTCTAAAAATAAGAGAGAGTAATCCACATCAAATGAAAAAATATCCTATAACTTGTGAAAAATATTACTCATAAATATAAAACAACATAAGATTGAATTCACGATTTTAAGACGCGATGTGGGTGGACAAAACTCTCACCTATCAAAGCAGACCACGATTTACTTTTGTTCACCATTTGATTTCACCGATTCATCAATCACTGCCAAAGTCTGGTGGCTAGAGTAATAATAATAATAATAATAATAATAATATCATTAATTTAATACATATTGATCACATACTATATTATTTTTGAAATTTGAAAAAAAAAATTAAACTTGATGTTATCTTCAACAACTAAAAAGTAAATATAGATGCATCATTATATTTTTGAATCAATATATAAATTACCATGCATACTCATTCCATTAAAGACCTCCAACAATTCTTTGTTGAAATAATTTTAAAGATTTATAATATTATTTGTTTATATATTTAATAGATACATATATATATTTAAAAAAATTATTATAGTATTTCTTTAATGCTATTATATATTTTTAATTTTTTATTAATGACACAATAATATATTTGTTTTTAATATGGATCCACTTTGACAAAAAAATATATATAAATACATATTTTCATATTCAATATAATTATCTATAGATAATAATATTGGGGAGGATTTTTTTCTCTCGTTGTTTATCTTTTATGTGACAACAAATTTAACTATTGTGATGATTTGTTGATTTCTTTATGGTAGCACAGTTGAATTTTGTTATGTAATTAATAAATATAGTAAAAAAATTAACAGTATGGTAATAAATTTGTGAGAACGGAGGCTTTTCCTTATAATCCAAGTATCCAACCATATTCTTTGTACAAATATAACCAAATAAAAATCAAATCAAACTTTTAAAAGCAGCTATGGCCTAGCTAGGAGGAGTAAAGTAACCCCAAACTGAAGCCAAGTTACCTTTACAAAGGCTATTTAATTATGAGTAGGTTTCTAGGTTTTCAGAGCTGGAAAGCACTGCTCTGACTGTAATTGGCAAGAAAACAGCTACAATCCAGAAAGCATCATATTTTGCAGTCACATTCTGCCTAATTTTATTCATGTATGTTCCAAAAATAGTCTCAACGTTTTGGATATGCCCAAATTTGTTGTATACCATCATTATATCTTGTCACTTTTGCCAACACTTCCTTGCAGCCATAATTGTCACATCTTTGATTCCTTATCCTCTCATTTACCCTCATTTTCTCTAGGAAACCAAAATGGCCTTCAATTTCCAATTAATTTAATTTAGGGTACATTTGATTGGTGTGCTTCACAAAATACATACATATACACATACATACATGCTTACACATAAAGTTGTTCTCTAGCAAGGAATTCCTAACATTAATATCCGCGATGACTTTAATAAATTTCAATAAATTTTTATATGATTACTTTTGTTGATAAAGAGGATGAAACTATTTGTGATTAAAAATTAGAAAATTTTTTTATGACATTAAAAAAAAAAACCGAAAAAATAGTTATAGTGCTAAAAACAAATTTAAACCCTTTTATACAAATAAATAAATCTATGATCCGATGTGGAATGATATATACGAACTGCGTGAATTTTGTAGGACTTATTAATGTAATAGAAGTAAGAATTCTCATTGTTTTATTTTTTACCTTAACTTTTTATAAGAGTGGTTTGATTTAAATGATATATGAGAGAGAAAAATATAATAATTTTGATTATCTATTATTTTTTTTATTGATATACCGTGAGATTATAAAAAGTCTAGAAAGAAAAGTTAGGATAGAATATAACTCATGTAATAGAGTTGGATAACTCACAAAAAGAACTACAAAGTCTCGCAGTTGATTCTTCCATGTAGGCCCCAAATTGTTACACTTAATTTTGACCACGTTTCTTGCACACTTTTATTGCTATCGAGCCTTGCTCCCTTCATCATTGTCATTTCCTCTAAGCCCTCAAACTTCATATTCAATAATTGAACAACAAACATTTGTTAAATAATTCAATACTACAAAACTTCCTCTTTAGTTTCTTTCAAAAAAAAAAAAAAGACACCAAATATATTATTTCCGTCCGTAAATAATCATATCCAAATCTCAAAGATTTAAGGTTATCAAGTATAAAGTTTAGTTTTTGTGTCTTAAAATTTTATGAAACCTATTCTTACTTTTAAAAATAAGCATTCAACTCTGTTTAATGTTCATAAACGTTAGAATAGAAAATTATGTTATTATATGATTTGATAGTGAAGATTATGGATAAATATAGTTTACACTAAGACTTATAATTTGATAACAAAGATTACGAATGAGCATACTTTGTACGGAGACTTATTTTCTTGTGTTCTAAAACTTAATCCCTTTTATGTCTTTGAGATATGATTCATACCTTCAAGATTTATTGTATGTCTTGAAGACTTATTTGATCTTTCAAAATATCCATTTTATCTTCCGAAACTTATTATGTTTTGCTACTAGAGACTTATTGTAAGATTTTAAGATTTATTGGAGTGCAAAACTGATTTGTCTTACAACAGAACTATAACATGAAATGAAAGTATTTTTATCTAGAAAGTAGAATGGCAAAAATAATTACAAAACAATAAATATAGTGATTTAGGATACTTCCATGACGTTAGAAAAAAGTAGGCAGCTATTTACAAAAATACCCTTAATTAATAATTGTTCTATTTATTCATTATAAAATAAAAAATAATGACAAATTCTATTTGCATAATCTATATAATATTTTATTTGATTTATGTAAGGAATTTGAATATTAAATAGAGAAGTGTAAAACCAAACAGGAAAACTGATGTATTTTTTTTAACAATGAAAAAAGATATAATTGGTGCAAAAATATCTTTTTCATTTAGGATTTAATGTAATTTCACTTATATGTATTTCATAATAAATGAAAACTCAGTCCAATCTAGTTAGGATGATTGAATTTGACTGCATTATTCTAACTAAAATTCTAAACTAATCCTACACAGTCCTATAATAACAATAGAAGAGATTAAAGTACAATAAACTAGCATGATTGTTCTTCTGGTTTCTCTTGTCATTATAGTAAAGGGAAAAAAGGAAAACAACTAATTATACCTACTTAAATAGTCCATGTTGGGGACGTAGACGTGCATCCTCAACAATAAATCATATGATTTTTTGTAACCGTTGAATTACGAGACGCACAATTTAAATTATCTACCCACGATTTAGACAGTGTCCATGCCATCTAGGCAGGAGATAAAAAATGTGTGAATCATTATTGACCATATATGCACGATGAAAGGTAGAAATAGTAGTTGGTGCAGAGGAAGAAAAAAAAAAAAAAGAAGGGATAATCCCACTTTCCTTCTTATATTTTGACATAATTATTACTTATCCCTTATAATTTTTAAGAATCTAATTTCAACATTTTTCGTTATATTATTATCGAAATAATCGAAATGATTAAAGTGTTATATAGTATTATTCTTTTATATTAATGGTTAAAATTTGATTTTCAAGATCAATTTTGATAATGAAGAGCTTTTTTTGAATATTTTTATAAATAAGAGAGATATTTAATCTACTTAATAAACCTATAAAGAGATTTTAATGATTTTAAAAAATATAAAAGGGTTTTGATATTATATCAAATTAGAAGCTGAAAAAGTAGGGTTATTTCAATAAAAAAAATTGAAAACAGTAGAGTTGGAGTTGGGTATAGTGTAGATAGTTAAAACTAAAGGACTGTAACCAAAAAAAGGGGCCAACCCCCAGCAGGTGGAACGAGTAACACATACATTGCCCGATGAGTATAACCAAGTAGAAAACTAGCAGTTCCACTTCCAAGTTATCTCTCTCTGTCTCTCTCTCTTTCTAGAGCTACTCTTGTCCATTATTTTTTTGTTTTCTGAGCTCTGACACACTCTCTCACTAACTACACAGTGTACTACACTTTTCTCTGGCTGGCATGGGCCAGTATCAACAGTGTCAGTGTCTGCTTTCCATTCTCTCTCCACCACCAACAAACTACTAACAACACTTTCATTTTCCTTCACTTTGGGTTTTGGTTTTACCCTTGTATATTTCTAAGTATAATATATAACCCATCTCTCCATTGCGCTCTTTCTCTGTCTCTCACATACACACACTCTCATGATGATGACCCACAATACCTCCATGAATGGATACTAGTGATAGCACATGGAACTGGGTTCAGGCTCTTTGACTGAGTCTGGTGGCTCTTCTCCACCAAACTCCTCAACCGAGTCACTTAATGGTTTGAAGTTTGGCAAAAAAATCTACTTTGAGGATGTGGGTAGTTCAGTTAAAGCATCTGGACCGGGCTCATCATCATCAACAACAACAACAACGGGGTCAGGTTCAGGTTCAGGGAGGAAGGTGAGGAGTGGTGGTGGTGGAGTGACGCAAAGTGGGCAGCCACCAAGGTGCCAGGTGGAGGGATGCCAGGTGGATCTAAGTGATGCAAAGACTTACTATTCTAGGCATAAAGTCTGTTCCATGCACTCTAAGTCTCCCATGGTCATTGTTGCTGGTCTTCAACAGAGATTTTGCCAGCAGTGTAGCAGGTCACTTCTTCTCCATACTTGCACCTTCTCTTTAATACACTGGTCCTATTAGCTCTCTTTATTTATTTATTTTTTGTTTTAGTTGTTTTTTATTAATAATTTTTTTTTGGTGGGTTGTACTTGTGTGGGTGTGTGTTTTCAATTTTTACTTATTTTTATAATAATTTTTGAGCTTATAATAATTTTTGAGCTTTACTAACTTTTTTTTTTTTTTTTTTCTTCTGAAGTTATAATGTATATATTTTTGCTAAGTTAACTGTTATTTGGTCGAATGAATGCTTGGGAATTAACTGGGTGGTTGATTTTTTTGTTTTTTTTTTTTATCTAGTTTAATGTGTGTTATTGTTCTTTGACATGGTTGTTTGTTGTCCTGTGTTTGGTATGTTGTGTGATGGGCTTGATACTTCGGAGCTTGATCTTTGGGGTTTTGTTGTTATCTGTGTTGATTGTTTTTCATTTGGTCCATATCGTCTTTTGGCTCTTATTGTTTGTCTTCTTCTCTTAAATTACTTCATACTTCTCCATCTGAAATTATGAGTAGTGGGGGGGCTTTTATGAGTTTGTTTGTGGTAAATGTTCAGTTTTTGGAATCTTGCACTGATGGCAACTAGACATATTGGCGACAACATAACTGTTGGTTGGTTGGTTGGTTCTCGTCATAAGCTTGAATCTTTCAGGCTATTCAGCAATATTCTTATGTGTGTTTCCTATAGTTTTGAGAAAAAAATTCTAACTAAATGTCTCACAGAAAAATATGAAAATATGAAAATTGAAAAGCTATGAGAACTGGAATTAACTGCTATCATAAATGCTGGAAACATGTTATTGTGTCAATTGAGTGGTCAGTCCTTTTGTTTCTATTTAAGAGGTCGGGGTTTTAATTCCTTGGGCCACCTACTTGGCATAAAATAACAGTCCATGAGTTTCTTGACTACTGATATTTATTATTTTGGGTTCTGTTTCTGGTAGTAGTCCATGTTGAGAGCTTTGTTTATATGAAAAAGTTATAGAACTTCTGAATATCAGAAAAGCTATTGAATTTGTTTCATTGTTGAGCTGTTCACAGTGACTTAACAATGCAATAAATGCTTACACTGTTATGGCAAGATAAGTATTTAAGAAAGCATATGTCGCCTCTTTGGTCTTAGCATATGTGATTGTGCACCTTCGTATTTGTCTTTGTGATTGAGGTTCAAATCTCATCATGTGCATTTTATAAACTTTGTGTGGATAGTTTTTTCCCTTTATTATGAGAGTTGTAGTCATCGATATCAACAGATTGTATCAGACGTCTGACCGATTTGATGTTAACTTTAAAAAAAAAAAACAGAAGAAAGCATGTAACTATAGTATACAAATGAGAGGCACACTGAAGCATGGACTGTGCACTTTCTATTTTTATCTCTTGTTGCATCTGCTCAATATGTCCTCAGAGCATTTGTTTATAAGGACTGTTTTTTCTCATTGGGTAATTTTATTTGGTGTCACTGTTGAAACTGTAATAGCATTTTGAACTGAATGTTTGGTGAGCTCTGAGTCTCCATTTGTTCTGATCTCAGAAAAAATTTATCTCCTTATAATATTTACTAACAAAAATCCACAATGTTTCCTTGTAGAGTGCAACTTGAGGCTGAATTGATCTTACTATTTGCATTTTAGTGTAATCAGTTTGAGAATGCATCTATATTACCAGAAATTCTTGTTTTGTCGAACTTTTGGTTGTTTATTGCTTACCCTTTAGTTCTCATGGTATAATTGCATGTAGTAAAATTGTACTTATGTATGCATATGTGCATTTTCTTTCCAGTTATTTCTATAAAACCAATTCCTTTTGGATGCTATGAAGTCATATCTTAAAATAATGTATAACAATTTCTTTTGACAATTTACCTCTGGCAATGTAGTACTAGAAGTTAGGTTGCCGCACAAGGTTAAAAGAAAAGATGTAAAATTTGAGATTACGTGGATGTGTAGTGTCTCTCAATTTCTTCACCAGCCAACTACAGAAGTCTCTATGCTCATCTTCAATATAGCTACGTGTTTGGCTTCTTTTGATTTCACTATAAATTAGTGACTTATTTTTATTTTACTTTATAAAATTTGACTGTATAAGTTGTGTTGTTCCTCCTTCTGTTTGTCTTGTTGCTTCATTGCTTGTTGAACGGTAGATGTTTAGTTCAAGGAATGACAGTTTTTGTCAATGTGTTATAAACTGAAGAACACATTAAATTATGTTGTGAGGATACTAATTGAAGGAACAAGTGTGCTCTTCCAGGATAGGAATTTAATCTGATCAATTAGAGATTGTTTGTGAGTGATATTATTGTTTGGACTCTTACCTAACAACTTATACTTTTGGGTTTAAATGGTTTCTAATATGGTATTAGAATCTAAATTTGGGTTCATGGTCCCACGAGTTCATTATTTGTTATCAGAATTATTAAGTGCTTGTGTTTGACCTCGGTCCACGCTGCAAACATGTCAGTCTTACATGCCTTATCAAATGAATACTAACATAATTTACTGAAATTTTCTAGGTTGTGACAATTGGTTTGGTTAATGGTCTCTATTTTATGATGTCTTTAAGAATATTAATATAATGTTGAACAAAAGAATTGCAATAGTTTTCAGGTTTATTCAAGATTAATCCTATATATGGCTGATTGACAAGTTATGATGTACTTTAAATTGTCTTTTGATGTTCTCAAAGTCTTGTGGAGGTTGAGTTCCTGCAGAATTTGGCTGATTTTTTTCTGTGTATTAAAATTAATTGCTGTAACCAGATTTCATCAGCTTCCTGAATTTGATCAAGGAAAACGAAGTTGCCGCAGACGCCTGGCTGGCCATAATGAGCGTCGAAGGAAGCCACCACCTGGATCACTGTTGGGTGCTCGCTATGGCAGGCTCTCTTCTTCTGCCTTTGGTTAGATATCATGAGTACAAATCATTTTTGGCACCCTCTTAGTATTGAAAAATTATCATAATGAATATAACTTTGATTCTGCTTTATAATTTGATGTAACAAGTGGGAATGTTTGATATTCCAATGACAGAAAACAGCAGTAGAGCTGGAGGATTTCTAGTGGACTTCAGTGCATACCCGAGAGGAGTTGCCAACAGGGATCAATGGCCCGGGACCAGATTGTCTGAGCGGGTACCTGGGAATCAAACTACTGTCACAGCAAGGCCTCTTCCACATCCACCATGGCAGAATTACTCTGAGAATCCTCCATCTGATGTTTTCGGACAAGGTTCAGCTGGAGGGACCTGCTTTTCCAGTCCTGGAATTCCTTCAGGAGAATGCTTCACAGGAGTTTCTGAATCAAGTTGTGCTCTCTCTCTTCTGTCAAATCAAACATGGGGCTCCAGAAACCAAGCATCAGGTCTTGGCGTGAGTGACTTGATGCATGCTCAAGGGGCATCCATGGCTCAACCAGCATCACCTCGTGGTGTTGCTGTTAACCAATATCCAAACATGTCATGGGGTTTCAAAGGCAATGAAGCCACCAGTAGCAGCTCACACCAGATGCACCCACATCTAGGATTGGGTTCCATTTCACAGCCTGCTAACAGTCAGTTTTCAGGTGGGCTCGAATTATCCCCACAGAGGAGGCATTATGCGGATGTTGAACAATCGGGGGATTATGATGACTCCACTCCGCAGATGAACTGGTCACTTTAAGTACTCCTTTTTGTGTTCGGTTGTAACCAGACCTGCCTGGTTGTTTTCTCGTGAATTGTAATGATTTCCTTCCTATCAGGCTTATGACCTTCTCTTTGTTTTTGTTGGGCTACTAACAAACTGACTCCTGGTTTGTATCTTCTTAGGACTGTAAAACGCTTGTAAGCCAACTTCAGGGCTTTTTCTATTCGGGCATCAGTCAGTTGGTGTCTTGAGTATCAAATATCAACTGTTTGTCTAATATCGTCATGGCAGGAAAATGCTCTAAGAAAATATTGTGATGACAGTATCCAGAGTTGGAGAACCCTTATAAGTAGTGAGGCTCATTATTTAAGGATTCTCTCTCAATGACTGGTGGTAGGAGACAACAAGAGTGTTGAATTTACCTTATTTCCAGGGGCTCTAAAATTTTGAAGGATCTGAGCTCTCTTTCTGGGGGTATACGAAATTTTATAGGCTTGTTTCTCATCATATTCCTTCAGATTAAATATCAGAACCTAGCGTATAAAGAGAAAAAAAAAAAAAAAAAGTTAAAGTTAAAAGATGCCATCTTCTTGATTGTGCTTCTGATTCTCTGCAAGATAATGACCGAGTTATCTTTGCAGATGTCATTCAGTCAGGGAGATGCTATGATCATTGTTCAAAAGGACGTGAGGTGGTGCGGTGCGGTCACCTCATCATGAGGTGAGGCCAGCGCCTCAAAGGTTGTCGAGGCGCCCACCTCAACCGAAAATGACTGGAAAAAAGAAGTATGAAATTTTATTTTAGTGAGAGTTTTTAGAGAGAAAGAAAGCTCGAAAATTAGCATTATTGTTATATTTTTTAAAATAAAAACTTAGTAGTATTATTTTTATATTTGAAAATTAGTGTTATTATTATATTTGTTAGCCACTTATAGATATTGTTATATTCATTTAAATAAAAACTAATTTAGTTTTTAATGCATAAAATTTTTTTATAGTGGAACAACTTAAAAATTCATAGATGAAAAGATAGATCAAAATTAAATTATTTTTGGTTTAATCCTAAACCGTCAACCCAAACCAAACCAGAGAATTGTTATTGATTTGGTTTTATCTTACAATTAATTTGGTTTTGATTGTAAATTATCATACTAATTAAATAAAAGGTTGGTTTGGGCATAGTCAAACCCAACATAAGCCAACCCATGCTCGCCCTACACTAAAAAGATGTTTCATTGAAAACGAGAGGGCTCATGATCAAGTCCATAGTAAGACAATTTGTTAATAGCGTGAGAGAGAGCTTTTAGAGAGAAAGAAAGCTAGGGCTGCTGAAGTCTTGAAGAGAGTCACGACTCGCTGAAGTCTCAAAGAGGGTCGCGACTGGTTAAAATGAGCTCCGGTGAGAGAGAGCTTCTAGAGAGAGAGAGAGAGAGCTCTGGTTGAAGAAAATTAGACAACTGGTTGAAGAGGTTGGATTTTACTTGCGTTTTTAAAGGAAGAAGTTGGCTTGAAGAAGTTTCTTGTAAGAAGAAGAAGCATTTTTAAAGAAGCAACGGCCGATTAATGAGTATTTAGGCTTATTTTTATTTGTTATTTTTTTATAAAATAGTTGACCCGACCGCTTCAAGATCAACTCGGCTGAACCAACCCGATTCGACCCTAAGGCAGCCGTCTCATGCGATCAATACAGCAGACATTCGATCTGGCTTTGAGGCGGCCATATGGAGGCGCCTCAAGGGCCGAGGCAACACCTTGAGGTGGCGCCTCAGCTCTTATATTAAAATTAAGGCTACAATGATGTAGTTTGTCAACATTATTTCGACACCATTTGGTAAAGAAACAAGAACCACAAGGTACATAGCGACCTGCTCTGGACAAAAGTCCCCTAATATACACACCCGACAGGGATGCCAAACCTTTCCCTGTGTCATTGGCCAACAAAATATATTGCCATATTATATCAATGTGTCAATATTTGAGCTCTTAATCACATCTATGTTAGATACATTATGGATTTGTATAAAATGTTTTCTGTAGCTGAGAACAGACACCAACACACCTGGCATACTGCAGCTTCGATCCTCAATGGTAAACCTAGATCTAGTAAATTCAGACATGATGCTTTCTGCGTAGACCTAATAAATTCAGACATGATGCTATCTGCTTTCGGTTCATGCTGACTCTAAAAACACAGCGTTAGTAGAGAACCCATATAGCAATAATCATCTGAGGAGATGAGCTCAACACTCGATATTATGGGCTGAAGGACTTCCAATGGTCAAATTCTGCTGAACAAGCAGGCATTTGGGAGTCTGCGTTATCACACTTTAGTGGTCATCTTCATTAATTCCAGGGCAGTTCGATGACAGTGCTTCCGGTGATTCATACTGAAATAAAAAGCAGGCAACCACGATAAATGAATTTCAGATTGCAATCCTATGAAAATAGTAATTATGAAGTTTTAACATTGCTTTTGAGAAGTATAAGACACACTATCCAAACCTGGAATCCACAAAAGAGGCAGTATTGATACTCATCTCTCAATTTTAACAATATATCTTGCAAGTCCTGCATCCATGAGTGAAATCATCGTTCAACAAAATCTTCCAAAGTCATACATATAAAAGTTTTTCAAGTTATAAACCTTCAAACACGAATGACTTCTTCACTTATTCAATAAATATGAATATGAGTCCTCCTAATGACACTAATCAATCAAGCAAAATAAAAAGAGAGAACGATGAGAGGGAGAAACCAGAGATGGTGAGGGTGAGAGAGAGAGAGAGAGAGAGAGAGAGAGGGTAATGGGTGAGGGTGGAAAAGAGAGGGAGAGAATGGTGGGGGTAAGATGATGAGTTGAGAGAGAGTCAAAGGGTGAGGCGGTGGTGACTGCTAAGAGGATGAGAAAGTGAAGCTGATGAAATACCAGTTCTCATTCATGTCCTCCATGAAAGCCTTGGTCTTAGTGTTAGCATCAGACGGCGATGCAATCGCAGTGGAGCCCAAGTTGAAGTCGATCTCCCAGGGAGGTCGGTCTTTAGGGAACAAGTCGTTCGAGAGCTAGGCCATCGATCTAGTTTCCTCCTATTGGTAAGCCGCAGTGAAAAAGATGGCAAGAGACTGTGAGAGAGAGAAAGAGAAACAATAAAAGGTGAGAGACTGTGAGAAAGAGAGAGATATATTCTCAGTTACAAATTTCTGACTTTATGACGAGTGATATCAGAATTAGACCCAAACTGTTATCTCTTGTGGGCATCCTCTTCCATATTAAGTGGTTAATTTGGGTCAAGAATAGAGTCTACTCCGCCGATAGGATTTAGACTAGAGATAAGAGTTTTTGATGTGATGCACGGAATTTTCCATTACTTTCATATATAGTATTCTTATAATAGAAAATTTTAAGCAATAGTGGTGGCACATTGGCATTGCAAAAAATGATCTAAAGAGCCTGTAGAAATATGTGGAATAGGGTGGATTTCCACACCCTTGTGCCATCACATGTATTAAGTGGGATCCATAAAAAGGGTGGATTTAAGTCAAGAGTCTACTACATGAATATGTAGTACTCATAACCTAACACATGGAACTGGGTGAAGGACAGAGCCTCACCAGACTACGAATAGAGTTTGGATGTGAACTGATTATGCAAGAGTTGAGTTTGAAAGTGCTGACATCACATTATTTGATGAAAGGGAATATCACAATCCAACACCAGAATAGATATGGAGTAGATCTTGGGTTCATAAAAGGGTGGGTGTGAATGGTTGCAAATGCTTGCCTGTCATACTTTTCTAGCCATCTTCCATCTTGCCCACTTCATTCTTGTCTTTTAGATTTTTTTTTGTTTTTGTTTTTTGTTTTGTTTTTAACTGCTTTTACGAGTGTCAAATACTCAAAAACAGGAGTATATTAATATAAAGCGCTCAATCCCTGTTTTGGATAAAAGTACATGCACTTATTGTATACTGGTCAGATGACTAATCGAAAAGGGATTAATCATGGTGAAGGTTATATATTTATCAAACTAAAAACTTGTTGAAATTCTCATTCCAACCATATCATCTTAGACAAGTTTGTTATGTTTCAATTCATACATCATACTTTAATACTAGTAAAGGAGGAAAGAAAACAAAAAAGAAAAAGGAAATAACGAGGGTAATTGACAGACTTCATTATTTCATTTCATTCATCCACTTGATTAACATGACGAACAAGAGAAAAAAGGAGATGGATTTTACTTTAGATAGTTGGGTTAATTGAAGAAGAGACAAAAGGAGTTAAGGTCTAAATAATAGCTGAATAACATTATATTGAAAATAAAAAGTAATTTCATTTTACTTATTTTAATTACTTTCCTCTATAATAATTTTTTATTTTTTATTTTTTGCAACAGAAATGTTAGGAGACTCAATTCTTTTGGCCTTGCAGGACCCCATCTCGAATGGTTCAAGGTTCCAAAATTTGGGGTTGAAAGCATGAATGGGAGTGAGGGTTGTTTTAAGAACCTGACCTCAAGTAAGGCAGGGTGGAGCTGCTTATCCCCACCTCAATCTCGATTGTAATTGTTTTTCTTTTAAGCGGCTTACTGAACTAAGAAACAAAGTAACAAACAAAACAATTTAATTCCAAGAACCGCAACTGAGTAGTCAGCCTAGAACCTTTCAGGAAATTCACTTCATCTAGGACAAGCGATTAAAAAAAAAGATGCAGACTGAATTCCTCTTCTTTGCATTCGAACCATCAAATATCAAAATTTTTCACATCAAATAATTCTAACAAGAAAAATTCTCACAAGTATAACATGAAATTCTATAAAGCTACAGAAAAGCCAAATTCTGCAACAATGAATCGATACCATTTCACTATCATATTGTGCCAGCGTAAACAAAACAGAACTAATACCAACAACATGATTTTATGTTCAATTAGAAGCTCATCAACAAGAATTTCAATGTGAAATTATTCTCAATAAAATCACTCTAACGTAACGTTGAAGAAGGCAAACTAGCAAAAAGAGAATGTACAATCGAAAAAAACAGTTCTAAGGAACATACCTCCTCTGTTATTTCTTGCTCTTCCTCTTCCTCTTGTTCACCATCCTCATCGTCCTTCTCCGGAACTACAACTTCTTTGTTCTCCAGTTGATCCAGCGCTGCCTTTGCCTTATTAAAATTTACAATAATTCTCCGACTCTGCCAATGCGACTTTTGCCTAGACCCAAACTCTGCCATCAAAGCCTGCTCCTTCCTCCTATTCCTCTCAGCCTCAATCTCCTCTCTCTTCCTCTTCTCTTTATAAGGGTCCTCCCGTCCAATCCCAGCTCGTGACCTTCGAATTTCAAGCCCCAGAGGGTCGGCCCTGCCTGCGCCCTCCTTGCCAAGTGACGAACCAGGCGTGTAACCCATTTGCTTTAGCAACTTGAAGCCAATGTTAGACTCTGGAATCGGAGCATCTATTTTCGCTAAGGTTTGTTCATCCTCTTCCTGTTGCTTTTTCTCTCTTTCAATTTTACGTTGTTCCTGCCAGTTCAGGGTTTTGGACTTCTTCTTGCAAGTAATTGATTTTCCGTCAGGTATCTGCACAAAATCCCCATTTCTCACTTATCCAAAACTTGGTCAAATATATATATATATATCAACATAAATGATCACATTTTCTTGAAAAATAATATATATACCAGTCTAACAAGCATAGGTTATACAAATAGTCTACTTTTGATTCAAGTCCTAACTACCCATGACAATGGTTTCAATGTTTCCTCATGTTCTCCTTTGCTATTGCCTATACAAGTAAAACTTTTGCCCAAATACTAAAATAATATCTAGTTAACAACATACGAGCGGAAATTGTGGTTTGTAAGGGCAAATGCACAGACCTTGTTCTTGAGTGAAGTTTTCGTGGGGTTGGAGGAGGTATCCGGAGGAAGAAATAGAGAGAGGTCACCCATGTAGTCTTCTTCGTCTTCATTGCTACTCTGCTTCCTGGTTGATTCAGCCATCAACTTTTGCTTTGCTAGGTTTGCTCGGTAATCTTACGTCTTTCAAATTTTGGCCCTCAACAAACCCCCTACCACTGTTTTCTTGGCCGTTCTTCTATAATTACGTATTTACATTGTTACATTTGTTGAGCAGAATTCTCGTTCGTTTTTTCGTATTTCAAACTCCCAATGTACTTACTAATTAAAAATTTTAATTATGGAAAGATAATTTTATTCTTAATTTGTGATTTAAATATTACCAATAAAGTTACAAAGCAGTCATCATTCAGCCGAAAGCAAGAAAATGACTTCTCAACAATCCAATAGTCTAGTGTGGAACCATATGTCTATAATTATTTGTTGGAAAAGAAATTTAATTTCTTATTTATGATTATTGCGTGTATTAAAAACTTTGTTCACAAAAATGAAGTTTTGATTTTGTTTTTAATTTTTTAAAGGATATTTTCATTTAATCGCATGACCATTAGTATTCAAAAGTTAAAAATAATGAGATAGGATAAAAGTGTCAAAACATCCTAAATTTTTAGGCCATGTTTGTCCTTTGACCTCATTATTAAGTCAATGCCTTATTGCTTGATACATGCCTCCATTAAAAAGGAGGCATTATCCAGGATTACATAGTGAGTTGACAATAGCGGAGGCATTAGATGGTGAAATGGTTGTAGCGACATGGTGGTTTTAGTGTTTGTACGCTAGGATTAGATGATACATGCCTTCATTTACAGGGAGGCATTAGCTAGGGTTGCATGGTGAATTGATGATAGTGTTAGGCATTACATGGTGAAATGGCTATGGTGATAATGTGGTTATAGTATTTATATGCTAGGTGATCATCACATGATGGGGTGACCATACTGTTTGGAGATTAGGATTTCATGGTGCGGTAGCGGGTTTGGAAGACTGATGGGTCACAGTGTTCGTATCAAGTGGACAGAGCTTACATCCATATATAATATTTTATGGTTATCAAATAATTAAGCAGTGATGTTACATTGTCCTAAAACTTGGATCAAATTTGCTGTCCAATCAAAGCAAACTTTTGGTCAATGTACAATTATTTATAGTTAATATCAATTAAATTTTTAATTAACATTCAAAAAATCAAAGAATTTACAGATACATAAAATTTCAGATTTTATAAATGGATGAAACTAAAACAATTAAAAATACTGATTTAAAAATTACCCTCTTTCAGTTTCCCAAAACAAAAAAAAAAAAAAAAAGAAGAAGAAGAAGAAATTAACAACTTTCTAATAGCTTACCAATTTGCTATATTGTTCTTGTAAACTTTGCAAATCCCATACGCCAATTGTCCGGTTATTCAAATTTTCACTACTTTCTTGAAAATCACAGCAGGTTGATCAAATGAACCATTTCAAGGACGATCCAATGAACCGTTCCAAGGACCTTGAATAAAGCATATTTGTGTTTCTGTTTTTATCAAATTACGTAATTCTCGTGTATAGAACATCCAACTTAAAAACACAACATCATAAAGGTATGTAGTCAGTCCATAATGAAGTACTGCGAAAATTTAAGTCAAGAGTACCACCTCAAAATCACATCCAACTTAAAAACACAACATCATAAGGGTATGTGGTCAGTCCACAATGAAGTAATGAGAAAATTCAAGTCAAGAGTACCACCTCAAAACTGTTCTATAAATTGATTTCTCCTTGTGACACATCATTTGAATGCGTCGAATAAGTTGGTAACATCTCCCATTGTAATTTTGCCTGGTTTTGACATGATAAATATAAATGATAGAAACTTCACACATAGCCCAGTTAAGGCACTAAACATTCCACAACCAGGGCTATAGTTATGAACTTGTATCAAAATTGTATCCCTCTCCTCAATCAATGAGATCTCTCTTTTTCTTTTTTTCCCCGTGTTTTTCCACAGCAATGGTATGCGCTTTCGCGTAATTATCAACTTTCAAGCTTCCAAATTCCAGGCTCAAGTAGCTGATCACTTATTTTCTTTAGCGTCTGTGAAATTCTATGGTGACATAATGAGCCCCCACAAGGATTTCACATCTTGTTACTTATTTAGAACATATGATATCAAGAGGTTTCAAGTGGTCACATAAATGCTCACAAGAGAATTCATTGATTAAGCCAGCACTAGTAATAAATATTCTAACATTTAGAAATTTTAGAATTTGGCTATATGGTAGTGCCCCCACCATCTGACATAAGAGATGCAGCGGCAGCAGCTGCTGTAGGAACGACCCCTGTCAAAACACCCGGCTTTGACAAATGTAAAAGCCTGCCAAACAAAAATGAAAAACTTGCAGTTAGTTAAACAATATCATGTACAATTTCAGAACATGCAACTTTGGCCTTCACCTGATCCTGAAGAAACTAGCAGAACAATTGGATGAATTGCCTACTGGACGATACAAATTTCCTATATCACTAGCAGTATAGTTTGTAAACATCTAAAATCATTAAACACGATGATGAGTAAAGCCAATTACATGTATCTAGATTAACATTTTCCACTATCAGATAATCACATAATGTGCTTTATATTTTTATTACAAAATAGCAAAACCAACAGCTCTAAACAAAAACTACTTTTCTATTGCTCAAGAACCGTACTGTATCAAGCTTAATAGATTCTCCTATACATTCATACCTTCATCTACAAGTATTGCTCTGAAATTTTGGAGAGATTTTCTTCAATTCTTTACATCTTTTTACATAACTTTTGTTAAAGCAATAGTTATTCTCCAAATGCTATTGCCAAATATCATAATTAAATCAAATTGTCTTTGTCTAAAAACCAAAACATTTTCATATTTGCCATATTTATAAATTCTATTTATATCAACCCAATTAAACATAGTGCATATATTTGTTTACTGGCAAGACATAATACTCCTGACTTGAAAAATAATAAATGAATGAATAATATTCATAGTTATTTGATAAAATTATAGGCATATCATCTGCATGTGAATTTTAAACAGGGATTATAATTAACATTATCAGTCTACCACTTCAACCCATGCTGTGTACATCCAACTTGCACCAATTAAGATAGTGAGCATAATAAACATGAAATATTTTATGTAAAAGGCACTCCATCCTAAGGTTTAATAATTTTTATCATACTCATCATCCCCCATATTATCATTTTGTGTTAAACAATCTTCCTATTTCATCGTTCAGGCTCAAATTATAATCGATCTCTAAATTGATGGTTTCCTAAAAAAAGTACAAGTACAATTATGAATTAACACAGCATCATTACATAAACATTTAAAAAAAAAAAAAAAAAATCTCATACATCATCCAGCAAAGTAAATAGTGTTAGTTCTCTTTCCTCAAAATCAAAAGCGTGTTTGTTTGTGATTTAACTACAAAATTTGTAAAATTACAAGAACACACCCAAAATTAATCATGATTGTTAGTTCACTGCTAGACCCAAAAAGCTTAAGCTTATAGATAGGAGCACAAACATTAGTATTTATGCACTTTAATAATGACAAGAAATAAAAAGATAAAACACAAAATAAATAGACCAACGCTCTCAAATCATAGCCAATTCCCAACAGTTACTAAGCAATGAAGCACATAAAGCAGCCAAAAAGCAATATTATATCCCACAACAAACACACATCCTTTCTGTAAAATTCTTAAAAGATTGCTTTATTTTTTTCCTATCCAAAATCACCCTGCCACAATCAGCACCAAACATTTCTACATCCTTCTTCCCACCCATAAAAGCGATAAAGCATTATGGAATTAAATCAGAAAGGAATAATAAAAAAATGGCATCAAATTCAACTTAGGAAATCTATTTGAACCACAACTTGAAAGGAAAAACGGCAATGACAGAAAAGGAAATCCACACTTCATATTACTCTTACACAAAACACAGCAATGGAGAGATAGACACAAATAAAGTTTTCTTTTGAAGATTATCACACATTTTGGCCTTCCCACCTTCCCCGTAGCAATGAACCAAAAGCAAGAAATTGAAATTTTATATGGCACTTCAGTTTTCTAGATGAAAACAGAGTTTCCTAATCAGCTGATTGAAGAAGGATCTTAATAAGAAGCTGCTAGAACTTCAAGCTTCAAATTTCTACTATATACCTAGCTTGAATTGATCCCAACATATCCTTGCATAGAAACCCAATCTATCTTCACAGTTAACACTACGGATAAAATTCCTAACAACATTCAAATTTCATCCCATTTAAGATCTGACCACCACCTTAGAAATATGTTTGTGGTGAGATAATAAAATAGAGTTGTTAGATTCTTAAGAACTGTCTGCTGAAGTAGACCACTCATCCAATTAACTTCCCAAATATAATTCTTTAATCTTCGCTTTTTACTTTTTTGCCATCATCAACAATAGACTTATATTAGAAAGGAAGCAGCTACCAATTTGACAAATAAAATACAACGGTCAGCAACAACTAGCATGGCAAAGTTAAAATCACAGCCCATTTATCATATATATCATACGTGCTTCAAATTACAAAACGCTGAAGGACCGCTTTCTCAAAGGTAACCTTCTTATTCATTTAGCATGCAAGGCCAAATTTCTATTAATTAAGTTACCCACCCCTAAGCCACCCAAACAAAGAGGTTTAGAAGCAATTCTCTCTTTCACTAAGTGGTCTTTATAAACTTCCTACCAAGTCAAGGTCATTTTACCTTGTTGAATAAATAGACACTTTCCAACCATCAATAAGACAACTCCCTTGGATTCCCACCAACTGGCATACCTAATTATTTCAAAGTCAGCAGCCTATTCCACAATTTTTTTTCTTCTGCTAATGAATACAGTCAAGCATTTTATATACTTATTCTAAGAATAATTCTTTTAGATCTATTAAGTCACAGCCCTGATTATCAACAAAAGAAGTCCACAAGTTCTTAAATTTCATGCTATTTACTAAAGGATAACACCATTACTCTTTTCCTCCTGATCACAAATCCAAACAAAAATGCTCCGATAGTTAGAACATGGGCAAATTTCAACTATTCTTTAAGAATAAAAAGCTTTGATATTGTGACTTAGTCACTAGTTTTCTCCCAATTTCTGGTTGCAGTTGTTAGAAAATGAACGCAGAAATTATAAAAAGGAAAAAAGGATCTACATATACCAAAGTCGTAATTGTTTAACATTGAACAGTCTTCTCCAGATAACAATGAACTTAGAGAATGATTTCAATTTGAATTAGGATTAATGCAACAAGAAGATCGAACAACCTAAAAATGATAGTTTAGTAAATGACAAATATGGCAACACTTTAGAATTTAATCTAACTCATTACATGAGACATTCCTTTTATTAAAAATATGTCAGGCATAGCTGGTTTGTATCTCGACAAGCTACTTGTTCATTAAAGACATCTAAGGAACTCACTAGAAGTTTGTATGTACAACAGATGGAGTGAAGTGAGAAAGGGGAGTCACTAGTCATCACTCTTGTTTGAAATAGAAAGCAAGACAATATTGCATGCCAAAAGAAAAATCGAACACGAAATGGTATATTTACAATTTCATCAAACAACACAATTGTGAACTTTATCCACTCATTTTTTTAGTAAATGAAACATTTCAAAGTTTGCATACGATTGGGACATATATAAATAAAATATAGAGTTGTTATCATTTTCCTCCTCGACAATTAATGAATCATCATTTTCCTCCCTATTGATTCAAGAAACATCATTTTATTCATTTTTTTTTTTTACTTGAATTACTACTATTTCAGGGGGTTTTTTGACATTTTCAAAATCAATAAGAGGTAAAATGATGATTTATCAATCATCACGGAGAAAAATGATAATAATTCTGAAATATATTATATGTTATGATGGTCAAATAACATAATGGATATGAAATGTTAGATTATCGATGAAAGACAATGATAAACAACAATGACACAAACATTAAGAAAGCTAGAGTAATGCGTGAGCAAAAAATTTTGTAATAAAGACCTTTGAGAACGGAAGAAAATAAGTCCAAAAATTCAGAATAATACTTGCTAAATGCAAGCACACAAAGGCACAGAACAAATTGAAGAATCTATCAAGTTGTTATGGCAGAATAGTGATTTAAGTGATAAAGAATGCATTTTTGCTTTCCATAAAAGCGGGCTATTATGCCATTAAAATGGAAAAAGGAGACTTAGTACAAGAGGAGTCGGTGCCGGCGAACCATTGACTCACGCACACTAAGCATTGCTTGCCAACAACTATTGTTGCCAAGTGAGCCAACAAACATTGTAATGACATGATACCTTAATCATGTCTTTTCTAGAATCCAGAACAATTGCTGCACCAGCTTGATGTGGGGTATAAGATTATACCAAACTAATGAGTTCCAAGTAAGCATAATTCAATTTTACCATTTGACAAACGATCATAATACTTAAGATTAATCAAACATGGAAGCAAAATATGATTCAAGAAAGATGGAATTCTTACGGTGCTAGATATTCACAAAATGATGACACTGCTGCAACCACTTCAGTATAATTTTCAGACGATGCAGGTGCTGTCACTTCAACCAACTGTATCCCAGGAGTTACCGGCACAGCCTCATCAGTTGCATGTAGCTTCAGCATCTTATTAACTGACGACACAGTAACAGTAATCTGAGCACCCCTTTGAAAATGGAACCCAAATCCCACTCTCAACAACTCATGGTCCAACTTGTAGCCAAGGGCATAAAATAGTCGCAGCACATTTTTGCTTACTTTGCTTTCCACCATGGTCCTAACCAGAACAGAGATTTGCTCTGCACCAGCACCCCTCATCGCACCCCCAACATGTTTAACAGTCCTACAAGCAGACAAGTAATTCCACAATCACATAAATCCCACACATACATACACAAAATTTAATCTGTAACAGAGTTTACCATGTCGGTTCAGGCTGCTCAAGATCACACAAGAGTCTAACCTCCGAAGCAACATTCCCTGAAAAAAATGAATCAACAACACCTCAATATCACCAGCAAATAACCCACCAGACAAAGAAATATAATCATTAAATTGCTTTTAATATGAGTATACATGTTGAGAGCAAGACAATGTCTCAACAGCCATGAAATAATGAAAGATGAAAGACATACATACCAAGATTGGGGCCATTTTTTAAGCATATTTCATGGACCCTCAAGCGTTCTCTATGGACACCACAAAGTCCCTGAAGAAGAATCTCAAGCGCCTCAACATGCTGCAACGCAAAAATAAAAAAAACCCATGAAAACCTTACTTCAGATTGATTGTAAGTGTCCTTTGAAAGAAAATCTTAAGCAGACATCATTTGGGTGTTTGTTCATATCAGACAAACTTCACAACGCTATAAGTTAATTTATAGTTTCAATACAAATGCAGTATGTACCATGAATTTTATCAGCTGGTGTTCTTCTCTAAAAATAAATAAAACAAGGAAGGTAGGTTACCTGAGTTTCTATAATTCCTTGAACAACGCACTCCATTCCAAGTCAATTTGAGTTAGGGTAGTAGCACTTCAGAGAATCTGATGAAAACCAAAACAATCACCTCAATGCTACCTGCCTCGGCCTGGGCCTGACTTTCTACGTCCTCGTTTAGATGGCAAAAATATCCAATTCCACGGAAAACGGGCTTGGGTAATGTTTAGATGGTAAAAATACTCATGCCAGATCGGGTAAGAAAAATATGATTTGCGGCATTTTGGGGAGCAACTTGCCCGACTTGACCCGACCCAGTATATATCAGGGACAAGCCTAGGCCTTCACACAGCAGTCAATGGGCCGGGTTTTTTTTTTATCCATTTTATTCTGTGTAATTTCGTGTTTTTTTTAGGTTGCTAGTTGCGACACAGTTGAATCCGTCTTCGCCGACCTTGCTGCTCCTCGCTGGTCATTGCAGTCGTTGCTAGGTCTCATCGTCCACGTAATTTTTTTTTTTTCTTATTTAGATTTATTTGACAAATATTTTTGCTTAGTTGTAATTGTTTCTATTACTTTAGTTTTTTAGTTTTGATTAAGCAGAGATTTTGGGTTGAAGGACTAGTATTGAATACAATGGATCTCACTCCGTTTAAGCAGGACATTGATGAGCTTATAGAAGAGTTCGTTGAGGTAATATTTTATGTTTGTTTTGTTTTTATTTTGTTTTGTTTTATCTAATGCCTGTGGAAGTTGTGGTTACATGCAGGGTGATATGACGACTTTGGCGGATATGAAGAGAGTGTGGCTCTCGAGAAAGTTTTCCTACATCTTCGAGGCTAGACCTTCGAAAAACTTGGCCTTCTTCATACAATCCTTGTATGCCCATGCGATTGGTAACCTTTAACATATTTGACTTTGTTGATCCCTTATGTCCTGATATTTGTTGCTTGATGGTCTCTTAGATTTTGTTGTTATGATGTGTGTGATTGACTTACAAGTTCCGAATCATAGATCTTCCAGAGAAGATGAAAGCGAATGACCTCACTCGGTTCGCGTTAAAATCTTCTATAGGACGCTAAGTTGGCATATCATACTAATGTTGGTGTGCTCTTTTAGTAACAATGTGATACATGTCATTTCTCTTTCATAAAATTAATATTAGTGTGACCTTTCAATAACAATGTGACACGTGATATAGTTTTTTAAATAAAATTTTTTTCGTAAATGAGGAAAGACATCAACATTAATTTTTTTATAAAAGAGAAATGTCATTTGTTACCTTGTTATTGGAATGGCACACCAACATCAGCATGCATCCGGTAGAAGATTTGCTCCAGGTTCTAAGCAGGGATAAATTGTATGTTTTGGTGTATCGTGATATTATTAGCCCTATTGCAATTAGGTGGTGTTGTATGCTGCTTCATTTTTTGAGATTTGAAGTCGGTATTTCTCAGTAACTTTATTTTCTGTCTCTACTGAGTATATAAGCGTTTGCTCTTGTGCTGCAGGTCACATGATCTCTACTGCTTCCTTGTCATGCAGACTAGGTGGACTTTATTGCCTTTATTGCCTCTATGAGACTCAACCTTTCAGGCCTCCTTTCAAAGTTTATATCTCTTTTGGTATGCTTTTGCTTCCAATTTTTTTGCTTGTGATGATATTTAAGGTATAATATCATATTGTTTAGCTATTAATTCGATTTTTCTATTGAAACCTTAGGAACATAGACAATGTAACCTTCTTCTTCTTCTTTTCATTTTTATTTTTTAAACGAGGATAGCTTTGATTACACTGATCACTAGCTTTGATGACATCGTTATCTTTTTCGGTTTTCTTCTCTTCTTTCTGCTTTGCTTATCTCCTATCCTTATCCAACAGGAGAGCTGAAAAAACTTAAAGACCTTGTTGTTGAGGCAAAAGGTAATGGTATTACAGTTGTACCTGCTTTGGTGAAAAAGATGTTAAAAAAGAACATTTTTCTGTTTGGATCGGTAGACTTGAATGAAGGCTCTGTTACTGAGACAGTGAACCAACTCACAGAGTTGCAGAATGCACGTGTGCAACTTGCGTGTGATAAGTATGTTGTCCGTGTAATATTTTTGTTTGTTGTAGTATTGCCTTCGTAAACATTCGTATGATTCCAAGTATCTGTTCTTCATGGTGTTTCTGCTTTCCTTTTGACTAACAGGCTATTTGCTAGCACTCGAATTGAACACTTCCTCCACATGGACTTGGTAAGTAAATTAAAACCTCCCATAAGAGAGAAATTCTGTTACATTGTTAAGCCTAATGGTTAAATAGATGTTTCTTGTGGAGTAAACCTTATCTAATATTCGTTTTGGTTACCACTTATATCAGGGTATGGAGGTTGATTTGGGTGTTCTCCAAAGGATGTCAACCCAATACTCAGATGCCAAGAAACAAGCCATTACAGGTACATTTCTTTGTTTTTCATGTTCTAGTAACCAATCACAGATTGATTAATACAAGAATTTTGAATTGCATGTAATTATTTCTGAATAAATTTCTTTGAGCTGCCAAGTGATACTTTAATGTTAGTTACGCTAATCTGTATAATTTGTTAGTTACGCTAATCTGTATAATTTGTCTCTCATAAATTTTTATCTTCCACTTGCACCCATTTTAACAGCACACTCTTCGTCATTGCCTAAATATGTCAATGTTTTTTCTTTTATTATTAGTTCTTTTTCGTTTTGAGTAAACAATCGCCTTATATCTGTGTCTCAAAATAATGTTCTGTTAAAGAGGCTAGTGAGGTGGTGGATGTGCAAAACATTAAGCATATATCAGGAGGTACGGAATCACTCGGAGACACAATGGAGAATATCAATGAGGAGTGGAATTCCCAAAGACAAACATTTTATCAGCAAACAGGGCTGAACCAGCCTCAAGAAAATCATGAAGTGCTGAAACTGCAGGATTCTCAGCAGCAAGGCGGTGACGACAACTTTGATAAAGAACTGGAATGGCTACTGTGTCAGGATTAAGTTCCAGGAACAACTGATAAGAGTGTAAAAATTTGTGCTAAAAACACTGGATGATCCAGCAAAGCAATCGACATGGACAGGGAAGGTTGCCAGGTTATGTTGATCAAACTACTGCCTGAGTTTT
The DNA here is from genome assembly GCA_021234005.1 of Nephelium lappaceum. NCBI lineage: Eukaryota > Viridiplantae > Streptophyta > Magnoliopsida > Sapindales > Sapindaceae > Nephelium > Nephelium lappaceum. The sequence continues at coordinate 9,626,973 of CM038011.1, forward strand.
GGCTTCAAAAGAAAGGGAATCTCCTGATTTTGTGGGATTTATAGTAGGAAGCTCATGCATGAGCTATGCTAGGCACTTGAGGATGTGCTTTTTGTACAAAATATATCTCTGTAAATAACTAGTTACTGAGTTCAATCAAAATTCTCATTCTGCTGCAAATTTGTTTAATTCTTAGACAGCCTTAATTAAAATCTTTAGTTAGATGAGATAATGTTTCTAAATCAGGCATATGTTTAAAGTACAAAAGAAAAAATGCTGGACTCTATCTGGAATTTATGGTCGATACATTCAAATTATGCAATGTAGCATAAATAACTAATTACATAGAGAGATTCAATGACAAAGTCATTCGGAGCCTTCTAGGCCCAATTTTGTCTTTTGATAATATAGCGTAGGTAGATTAATATTTAAACTTAGTCCCATTTTTTTTTAAGTTACATTATTCATTATAGATTTCAAAAATTTTACAAATTGGCTCCCAAAGGGTGATAGAACTGGCTTTGGCCTATAGGAGGACTTATTTCATATGGTAGGTGTAAAACACGAAATTACTACACTAAAGAATTGAAATTAAAATGAGAGAAAATTGACCAAAGAAAATGCGAAAAATGAAATTTTATTGAATAATCTAATAACGCACAATGTTTACTCATCGCTTGGGTGTTAAGAGCTTTGTTGTTGCAACTTCCACATTTTAGCACGCAAAATGCATTTTATTTATAGTTCTTGCCTTAGTTGCCAGGCTAAGAGCCATTATCTCCCTCCTTTCCATATTGGAGTTTTGATTATTGCTAGAAAAACATAAGAAAGTTTGCATAAAATAAACAAATTTTATATCTAAAACCACAAGTTATATAAATCGGCTCCAAGAGGTATGTGATAGATTTTTTATAACGATCTAAGAAAAGGTGTGTATCAATCAATTTCTCATTTATCAAGAGGCTAATCTCTCAAGATCAAGCCGGGACAATCTCAAAGAAAAGCAAGAAAGCACAATGTTGTTCTTCTCTCATATAAGACTATCACACTTATGCTACACATGCTTAATGAATTAAAATGATTGTTATTTATAGGCCATAGTTCCTTGCTTATCACTTCTCAAAACTAGTCAAAAACCTTTTCAAAAACAACGTTTTAAAAATCGAGCTAGTCGACCGTATCAAATTTAGCAAATCGTTGCTGTTAGACGATTGGCCACCTAGGTGACCAAATCAAGCTTCGCAACACCGAGCCTGTGGAGCCTTTTTTTTTTTTTCTTCAAAACCATGCTCATTGTTACACTCATTTTTTGAATAGATTATAACTTTCTGTCTGTTTGTTGTGTACAAAACTTCTTAATAGCAATACAGGAAAAAAAAAAACTCATTTTCAAAGCCCAAACCAAATGGCTTGGTTCGATTTTTTATTTCAAAAACCGAATTTTTCTAGTTTGATTAATTAGTCAACAATTTTATTTTAAAATATAAAGTAATATCATTCAATATTTATTAAATGAAAATATACTTATTATTGTAAGCCAACAAATAGAAATGCATTAACTTTTTAACAATCATTATTTAATATATTTTAGATTTTGTAATGTCAATAATAAATAAATATCCTATTATAAATAACTTGAACTATTTTCAGTAAAGGAATTTAAATATCAATTAATATTATAATATTAAATGCCAAGTATAATTATTTTTTATCCAATCTGATAATACGTTAAACAAAATACATGACTATTTTTAGTCCAAATCCAACTGTCCAAATATATGACGGTACTAATATAATCATATTCAATTGAATTCAATCTCTTGAAAATAGTTCCATGCAATCCAAAAGTATCCTAAATTTTTGTAAGAGAGCGGGGGGGCTGATACAGAGAGCCAAACAATGCCTTAGCGAGTATTTGTGGTGACGTGGCAGGTTAGCATATTGGTCGTATATGAACTGATCATCACCACTCTCACTCACTGTCTCTGGTCTGTCGCTCGAGACTCAAGAGAGAGACAAACAACCACCTTCTTCAAAGGTATGATCTTCTTCTTCTTCTTCTTATTTTAATCTTCGATGGATTATTTTCTCGGGTTTCTCTTATTATTTCTAGTTTCCAGGAAAACTGTGGATTTTCTCGAGAAATGGCCAAACAGTATCTCACTGTGATTTTCTTCTCTGCAATTCTGGCTTTACAGGCTCTGGTCCGCTCATGGTAACTTCTTTATAAATCCTTTCTCTCAACTGTACCATTTTCTTTTTCAAGTTTGGGTCCCGAGAAACACAAGATTGCCACTCTTGATCACTCGTTTAACGTTCTCTTACTTGGATTGACCTCAATTTTCTCGGCAGCCAAACAGGAGTGAAATTATATTGGTTTTACGTTTTATCCATGGAATTTGCGGTTGTTTTAGGCAATTATCCAGTGTGTGAGAGTCTTCAGTAAATAATGGATATTCTTGCAACATGATGCTCATTTAGAGTCTTGGGAATGCAGTGACGGCTCTTCAAGATCTGTTCAAGGCCCTAAACAGTCCACCTCAGCTGGACAGATGGAAATCAGAAGGGGGCGATCCGTGTGGGGAATCATGGACCGCGGTTTTTTGTTCTGGCTCGTCCGTAATACACCTGTAATTAATCCTAATTAACCACTAATTTTGTGACAATTTGTGCAGGTGCTAATTAATTTCTTGTGTTATGATTTTTTATGTAGTAAACTTCATGGGTTGGACCTCAGTGGGCATCTTGGAGGCCAGCTCCATCATCTCCATAAGTTGAAGCGTTTGTAAGTGATTTGGTGGTGTCTTCATTCAATTTAGCTGTTTAAAAGCCATGGAAGATGTTACTTTGTGTGTTTTAATGGCGTTTCGATGTGTTTGTTTCGTTTATTAGGGATGTTAGCTCCAATAACATTCAGGGTGAAATTCCCAATGACTTGCCTCCTGATGCCGCGCATATGTTAGATGCTTGTTTTATCTATTAGCATCTCCTTGTATGTTTGAGTCTTGTATAGGTTAATGCTTATTTTGCTTTTATTGTGGATGGTGCAGAAATATTGCATGCAATAAGTTGAGCCAAAATATACCTCACACTTTGTCTACCTTGAAAAACCTTAGACATCTGTTAGTTACCTCACCCTTTGCCTGCATGTTTTGATGGTTTTGGATTATGATCATTCGTTATTGAGCTGATTGTATTTTTTTTTGCCTTTGTCGTTGCAGAAATCTGAGCCACAATTCATTAGCCGGATCCATTGGCAATGTGTTTACTGACCTGCAGAATCTTAAAAGGTTGTATGCTTTCTCCACCCTGTTTCCTTGTTTTTTGCATTTGCAGTCAAGGAAGCTAAGTGGAACTTCAAATTTGTAAAGACTGGATTTAAACAAAACTTCTATACAATAAATTTGGGGCTTTCTGTTAAGTACAAAACAAAGGCAAAATTCTGAGTCTTCTTCGCTGGTTTAACCTATATTAGCATAAATTTGCTAATGAAGTTGATGGAAAGAAGCAAGAAGTGAATCTCAACCCTCTAAAAACAAAACTGGTAGGATTTTATTTCTTATAGTTTGAAATAAGACAGTTTAGAAATGACATATGGATCCTTTCACAATTTTTTTTTTTTTTTTAAAAAAAAAAAAGGACATGGAAAGGAAACTGGTTTATGGTATCAATTGCCGAGTTGGACTTATACCAGTGTGAACTGAATTACAATGTCATGTTCATGGGATGGGATTATAATCTGTTTTAGATATCAAAATAACATGATTCGTTTCTGTGTTCTTATTGCTGTGAATTTCTTGATGTTCTTTTGCAAATCATACTACTTTCTTTATTAATTTTGTTTCGTTCTGCTATCACAGGGATCTATCATACAATAATTTTAGTGGAGATCTACCTAGTTCTTTTAGATCATTGACAAATCTGACCAGACTGTGAGTTTGTCATTTCTTTCAAAGTATCCTTGTGTATAGGCAGTAACTTCGTTCATGTATAAATCATGCTGATTTCCTTTCATTGTTTTGGACATGCCTGCAGGTTCTTTCAGTGTTACAAATTCACTGGATCGGTTATTTACCTGGCCAATCTTCCTCTAATTGACCTGTATATATTTCATTTTGAATTTCCTGGAATTTCTCAGTTTATTCTGATCTTTTATTTCTTTGATTATTTCCTGACACATAGCCGTTGCCAGGAACATTGAGTCAAACAATCGTCTTATATTTGTGTCTCAAAAATAATTCTGTTAAAGAGGCTGGTGAGGTGGGCGATGTGCAAAACATTAAGCATATGTCAGAGGATAAGAAATCACTCGGAGACACAATGGAGAATATCAATGAGGAGTGGAATTTCCAAAGACAAACATTTATCAGCAAACAGGGCTGAACCAGCCTAAAGAAAATCATCAATTGCTACAACTGCAGGATTCTCAGCAGCAAGTCGCTGACAACAACTTCGATAAAGAACTGGAATGGCTACTGTGTCAGGATTAAGTTCCAAGAATAATTGATAAGAACGTAAAAATTTGTGCTCAAAACGATGGATGATACAGCAAAGCAATCGACATAGACAGGGAAGGTTGCCTGAGTTTTGGCTTCAAAAGAAAGGGAATCTCCTGGTTTTGTGGGATTTATTGCAGGAAGCTCATGCATGAGCTAGGTTAGGCACTAAAGGAAGTCCTTTTTGTACAAAATATATTTTTGTAAATAACTAGTTAATGGGTTCAATCAAAATTATCATTCTGGTGCAAATTTTATTTAATTCTTAGACAGCCTTAATTAAAATCTTTAGTGAGATGAGCGATAATGTTTCTGAAGTAGGCAGATATATAAAGTACAAAAGAAGAAATGCTGGACTCCATCTGGAATACATGCTCAATACATTCAAATTTTGCAGCGTAGCATAAATAACTAATTACATAGAGAGATTCAGTGGCGAAGTCATTTGGAGCCTTCTAGGCCCAATTTTGTCTTTTAATAATATAGTGTAGGTGGATTTTTATTTACATTAGGTCCCATCTTTTTTCAACTTCCATTATTCCTTCTAGATTTTAAAAATTTTACAAATTGGCTCCCAGGGGAGATAGAACTGGCTTGCCCTATAGGAGGACTTATTTCATATGGTAGGTGTAAAACACGAAATCACTACACAAAAGAATTGAAATTAAAATTAGAGAAAATTGACTAAAGAAAATGTGAAATATAAAATTTGATTGAATAATCTGTTAAGGTACAATGTGCTCACTATTTATAGGAATTTAACATATGATGAATCATCATCTTTTTAAAATCACATCTCACAACATATTCAATATCTTTAATCACATTTTTCATGTGCAATTTTATTATTCCTTTGATCATTCATTTTTTCTTCCAAGTGTCTTCTTGTTCATATATCACCGTTATTTGTAGCAATTATTTTCTAGTCTCTTCACTATTCCTCCTATTAGTAACCTTATCTTTTAGGCAATGTTGGTTTGGCGTGTCCACTAACTTAGTACCATATTCGGTTCGCTCTTAGCTTACTTTTTCCCTTTTGCAACTTCATTAAACTGCATTAGATCTTTAGTCTTCCAATCGATATCCATTGGTTTAGCCTTCTTGAACCATAATATGAACCGTGGTTTCTTTATTGTTTGGGTGTTGAGAGCTTTGTTGTTGCAACTTCCACATTTTTGTACGCAAAATGCATTTTATTTGTAGTTCTTGCCTTAGTTGCCAGCTTTGTTGCTGAGAGCCATCATCTCCCTTCTCCTTCTTTCCATACAGGAGTTTTGAATATTGCTAGAAAAACATAGACAAAGTTAGCATAAAATAAACAAATTTTATATCTAAAACCACAAGCTATATAAATCATCCTCAAGAGGTATGCGATAGACTTTGTAGAACGATCTAAGAAAGGGTGTGTATCAATCAATTTCTCATATATCAAGAGGCTAATCTCTCAAGATCAAGCCGGGACTATCTCAAAGAAAAGCAAGATAGCACAATGTTGCTTCTCTCTCTTATAAGACTATCACACTTATGCTACACATAATGAATTAAAATGATTGCTATTTATAGGCCATAGTTCCTTGCTTATCACTCGTCAAAACTAGTCAAGAACCTTATCAAAAATAGTGTTTTAAAAAACCAGCTAGTCAACGGTATCAAATTTAAGCAAATCATTGTTGGGCGGTTGGCCACCTAGGCAATCAAATCAGGCTCCATAGCACCTAGCCGTGAAGCCTTTTTTTTTTTTAAAAAATCATGCTCACTTTCACATTTATTTTCTGAATAGATTATAACTTTCCACTTGTTTGTTATTCACAAAGCTTCTTAATAACAATTCAGAAAAAAAAAAAAAAAAAAAACTCATTTTCAAGGCCCTAAACTAAATGGCAAGAACCGAACCAAACCGAACCGAATTTTTCTGATTTGATTAATCAGTCAATGGTTTTATTTTAAAGTATAAAGTAGTATCATCCAATATTTATTAAAATGAAAATATACTTATTATTGTAAGCCAATAAATAGAAATGCAATAACTTGTTACCAATTAAATTAGGTAAGAAATTATCACAACCCCCTTTTTTGGCAATTGCTTCACTTAGTACTTATAACTTACTCATTTTTGCTTACCCTATATGCCACTTACACTTTATTATTTAAAGGCTTCAGTTTATTTGACTATAGTCATCTTTCTTTACTAGGATTAACTCTCTTTAGATCCAACAATTTTTAGTTCTCTTAGAAAATTCCTTCATGGCTGCGCAACCCTTAATTGTTGACAATGGTATATTGTCTCACCTCATTTCATGGACTCCCTCCCTTGATGAGTCATGGCGAATCAACTTTGCTGGACATGTCAATGGGTCTGAAAACGCAGGAGCTGGATACATTCTTCGCGACCAAAATGCAAGATTCATAGCCGCTGGCGCAACTCCAGTCGCGAACTGTAACAGCCTCGTAGGAGCAGAATTGGTCGGATTGATGCATGGTCTTACTATGGCTATAGTGCACGGAGTGGATTACGTGGGAATCGAAGGAGATCATTCGACCGTAATAGGGTTGCTTAGTAAGCAAGTAACAAATCCAGAGTCGCAAAGCATTTATGAACATCTTCAATCATGCTTGCATTTTATTGATAAGATTCATAGTGTAACGATTCGCCAAGTGGATATTAATGCCAATCAAGGAGCAAATGAGGTTGCTGCTATTGGGGCTAGTATTGAAGAACCTAAAGTATGGCTCAACGAACCTCCTTTTGAAATAGCTGAAATTTTAATTACTGATGTAATTGGTCGTTGGATTTATGAACCTTGCCCGTGATGAGTATATTTCAATGATAATTTAGTCATCTTCAAATAATAATAATAATAATTTAGTCATTGCATATGCCATTTTCAACAATTGATTGTTTTAATTTATTCTTTTATAAATGAAAGTGTCAATTATCAATCGATATAAAACCTAAAGGTGATGAGCAACTTCCTGTAAAAAATTTTATTAGTCAAAAAGATTTAATCCAAATAATCATAAAAATCAAATAAATAACCAAAATAAAAAAGTCACAATATAATGAAATTACATTTGTTGTGCATGCAAGTAAACTGCTGATCCTTCGGAATTTTGCTTGACCATAGTGAATCGTGTAGGTGATAGTGTGATTATAGATCATATCTATAGTGCATGCTCGATTATTGTTGGGGAAAAGTATTCGTGATGGACCTATTACCACTAGATATGTTAGCCTTTGATTGAATACAGTACATTTTTAGTATTAAGTTTTACCTGAATATCATTTTATATTCTTTATCTCTAAATTTGGGGTGTTACATTTTGGTATGTAGATTAAAAGAATGAATAACACTAAAAGAACATCAAATATAAAATATATAAAATATATTTTATATTCTAAGTAAATATTAGTTTATTTAGAATAATCTTTTTATAATTTTATTTTATCAACAATTTATATTTAAAATATAAAATATATAATATATTTTAAAATTAATTTAAATATCCTAGATTTTGTAACGTCAATAACAAACAAACATTCTATTATAAATAACTTCAACTATTTTCACTAATGAATTTAAATATTTGTCTTCAAAAGCTAATTAATTTTATAATATTATATATCAAATATAATTATTTTTCATCTAATCTCATTATACGTCAAATAAGAGACATGATTATTTTTAATCTAAATTATCCAAACATATGACAGTACTAATATAGTCATATTCGATTGTTTCCATTGTCTTGAAAATGGTTCAATGCAAAGTATCCTAAAGTTTTTGAAAGAGAGGAGGGAGACTGAAAAAGAGAGCCAAACGAGTCCTTAAGGACTGTAACGGTTTTGTGGTGACGTGGCAGGTGAGCATATTGGTTATACATGAACTGATCATCGCCACCCTCACTCACCATTTCTGCTCTCACTCTCTCTCTCTCTCTCTTTCTCTCTCTCTCACTCTCAGTCACTCACTCGAGACTCAGGAGAGAGGCAAACGACCACGTTCTTCAAAGGTATAATCTTCTTCTTCTTCTTCTTCTTTCAATCTTCGATGGATTATTTTCTCGGATTTCTCTCATTATTTCTAGTTTCCATGAAAACTGTAGATTTTCTCGAGAAATGGCCAAACAGTATCTCACTGTGATTTTCTTCTCGGCAATTCTGGCTTTACAGGCTCTGGCTTCCACCGACCCGCTCGATGGTAACTTCTTTATCAGTCATTTCTCTCAACTGTACCCTTTTCTTTTTCTTCTGTTTGGTTCCCGAGAAAACCAAGATTGCCACTCTTGTTCACTCGTTTAACCTTCTCTTACTTGGCCTGGCCTCAATTTTCTCGGAAGCCAAACAGGAGTGAAATTATATTGGTTTTACGTTTTGGCGGGAAAAAGCGTTATCAATGGAATTTGCGGTTATTTTAGGCAATTATCCAGTGTGTGAGAGTCTACAGTAAATCATGGATTTTCTTGCAACATGATGCTCATTTAGAGTCTTGGGAATGCAGTGATGGCTCTTCAAGATCTGTTCAAGGCCCTAAACAGTCCATCCCAGCTGGACAGATGGAAATCAGAAGGGGGCGATCCGTGTGGGGAATCATGGACTGGGGTTTTTTGTTCTGGCTCATCCATAATACACCTGTAATTAACCCTAATTAACTACTAATTTTGTGACAATTTGTGCTGGTGCTAATTAATTTCTTGTGTTATGATTTTTCATACAGTAAACTTAATGGGTTGGACCTCAGTGGGCATCTTGGAGGCCAGCTCCATCATCTCCATAAGTTGAAGCATTTGTAAGTGATTTGCTGTCTTCATTCAATTTAGCTGTTTAAAAGTCATGGAAGATGTTACTTTGTGTGTTTTAATGGCATTTCGATGTGTTTGTTTTGTTTATTAGTGATGTTAGCTCCAATAACATTCAGGGTGAAATTCCCAATGACTTACCTCCTGAGGCCACTCATATGTAAGATGCTTATTTTATCTATTATGATCTCCTTGTATGTTTGAGTCTTGTATAGGTTAATGCATAGTTTGCTTTTATTGTGGATGGTGCAGAAATGTGGCATGCAATAATTTGAGCCAAAATATTCCTCACACTTTGTCTACCTTGAAAAACCTCAGACATCTGTGAGTTAACTATCCCTTTGACTGCATGTTTTATTGGTTTTGGATTATGGTTATTCGTTATTGAGCTGATTGTGTTGTTTTTCGCTCTGTCGTTGCAGAAATCTGAGCCACAATTCATTAGCAGGACCAATTGGCAATGTGTTTACTGACCTGCAGAATCTTAAAGAGTTGTATGTTTTCTCCATCCTGTTTCTTTGTTTTCTTTTTTCGCATTTGAAGTCGAGGAAATTGATTTGAACTTCAAATTTGTGATGACTGGATTTAGGCAAAGTTTCTATACAAAAAAATTTGGGGTTTCTGTTAAGTACCAGACAAAGGCAAAATTCTGAGTCCACTTCGCTGATTTAACCTCTATTAGCATAGATTTGTTAATGAAGTCAGATGGAAAGAAACAAGAATGAATCTCAACCATCTAAAACCAAACTGGTGGGATTTTATTTCTTAAAGTTTTAATTTAGACAGTTTAGAAATGACACATGGAAAGGAAACTGGTTTTTGGTATCAGTTGCCAAATTGGACTTACACTAGTGTGAACTGAATTACGATGTCCTGTTCATGGGATGGGACTATAATCTGTTTTAGATATCAAAATAATATGAGTCCTTTCTGTGTTCTTATTGCTGTGAATTTCCTGATGTTCTTTTCCAAATCTCTACTTTCTTTATTAATTTTGTTTCTTTCTGCTATCACAGGGATCTATCATACAATAATTTTACTGGAGATCTACCTAGTTCTTTTGGATCGTTGACAAATCTTACCAGACTGTGAGTTTGTCATTTCTTTCAAAGTATCCTTGTGTATAGGCAGTAACTATGTACATGTATAACTCATGCTGATTTCCATTCATTGTTTTGGACATGTCTGCAGGTTCTTGCAGAGTAACAAATTCACTGGATCGGTTATTTACCTGGCCAATCTTCCCCTGATTGACCTGTATGGTTTTCATTCTGAATTTCCTGGAAATTCTCAGTTTATTCTGATTTTTTATTTCTTTGATTATTTCCTGACACATAGCCGTTGCCAGGAACATTGTGGATAATGAATTCAGTGGTGTTATTCCAAATGAATTTCAGTCAATTCCAAATTTATTGTGAGTAAAGTTGCAGTCATCTTTTTGTTATATTTACGTACCATAACAATCGCATTATGCATTATTTTACTCTTTTATCTCTCAATAGGTTTTGGGGGAATAAGTTCCAAGTGGACCTCAACACGCCACCTTGGAATTTCCCATTGCATAATTTGCCCTTCGATGATAATATTACCGCCCCCCCTACAACTGAGTCGAGTGCCATCGAGAACTATCCCTCTATTGGAGCAGACGGACACAACAAAAAGGGACTGGGTCCTGGAGGAATAGCTTTTATTTGTGGTGCAGCTCTTGTGGCAACTGGTGCAGCACTATTTGTTGTTATCCAAATTAATCGAGCACGTGCCCCAAAGCCTAAAGGCTTGGACAGCAGCAACAGTACACTGCATTCTCTCCCAATGACTACGGACAGAGGTGAGGGTACTTATTGGTGCATATTTATTTGTATATCACATCTCTTCGTTAATATTAACTTTATGCTACATAGATGATAAAACTTCAAGAATTCAGGATTGATTTAATTTGATACAATTATAGTCTTATATATGTTTATTATTCCTGAATACAAGATAGGGAAACATCTCTTCTGCTCATAAATATCTGCTGCATACTGTGTTTAACTATCTCATGATATTTTTGACATGAACAGTGGTGATGTTATCGCTCTCGTTTATTTATTTTTTCTTATTTTTTGGGTGCATTTTTGGTTTCTTACATTCTAAGGAATGACATAATGCATGTTTGAATCCATAGCTCTTGTCCAGGACATGTTTGATCCAATCCTTTGTTCTGCATGGAGCATGACTTTGTGGGATATCAAGCATGCTTGTTTTATTAACGATGATTTCGTTTCTTGCTTTTTTCTTTCCCTTTTGTTCTTTTCTCCTGGTTGTAGACTTTTCTTGTACTGCACTTGCAGAGAGCCCCCAACCTTTTGCTGTCAGCTCCCCATTCTTTGTTGGCCAAAGGCCTAAACCTCCCATCCCTATTATAACAGAGAAAACAAGTAGAAGAAAAAGTTTCTCTAACAAATGCAAAATGCCAGTAAGTGCCAAAGTTTACAGTGTGGCTGAGCTGCAATTAGCCACAAACAGCTTCAGTGAAAAGAACCTTCTTGGAGAGGGATCTCTTGGTTCTGTCTACAGAGCTGTATTTCCCGATGGCCAAGTATATACCTGCACTTCACTTTCAATTATTTATGGCAGTTTATTATAACAATCAAATTTTGTGTTAAATCTTGAGCATTCCTGAGTCCTTACCACTTTTGGCTAGATTTTGGCTGTGAAGAACATCAACCTGGTGTCACTGTCTTTCCATGAAGAAGAACAGTTCATGGATGTGATACGGACTTCATCCCAATTAAGGCATCCAAACATTGTGCCACTTCTTGGCTTTTGTGTAGAACATGGGCAGCACATTCTCGTGTATGAGTATGTCAGAAATTTGTCTCTTGATGATGCTCTGCACAGTGATGTATACAAGCCCCTTTCTTGGAGTATCCGACTTCATATTGCCCTTGGCATTGCACGTGCTTTGGAGTAAGCATTCTATATTGTTCTCTTATAGGATCCTATCATTTTGTCCGATTAATAGTGCACTAAAAACCACCATTAAGGAATTACGTCAAATAAGGCAAATTGAAACAAACTGTAAGTATACTTTTCTTTCCAAAATATGCCGAGTGGTTACACACTATCGTGGTTATATGCTTCATAATCTGCCAATTTGCATTCTAGGTAATATTGAGTAACTGTTGCTCTGCCTCTGAGGCAGAAGTAGATTAGCTGTCATTTTTTTTTTTTCACTTTTCTGAGTTTTAATGGTTCTCAACTTGCAATTGCTATTTTCAGTTATTTGCACTCCACATTCTCGCCTCCTGTAGCTCACTGCAATATTAAGGCTGCCAACATTTTACTTGATGAAGAATTAATGCCACGTATCTGTGACTGTGGGCTGGCTATATTAAGACCACTTACAAGCAACAGTGTTAAACTTAAGGTAAGCACATTCAGGAATCATTGAAAACTCTTTACATTTATATTACGAACCTTATCTGGGCCACATATCCCTACATCATCAAAAGCCAGTACCTCATAATCTGTAAGGATAGCAAATTGTAACTCAAATTTGATAAATCCATGCCTTTTCTCTTTGTCTCTCACATTCTCCCCCAGCCCAGCATCCCTCATCACTCTCACCAAACCCTAGAGATTCCTAAGCTGAAGATTGTCCTGGCTAAAAACGTAATTATGCAAATGTTTAAGATTTCTAAGCTGTTACTTTTCCTTCTAGTAGCCCTATGTGAATTGGGTGCTTGGTTGTCATTCCAAGCTGAGACCAATGTTTTTTAAGCAAGTTTATCAGGATAATTGAAAATGAAGAAAAAAATCACAATTAGCATACAAATGCAAGCAGGCTTCTGAAATTGCTATTGGTGGCACCGGCTACATTGCACCCGAACATGGGGAATCAGGAAGTGATAACACGAAGACTGATGTATATGCCTTTGGAGTGTTGCTTTTGGAGCTATTAACTAGAAGGAAGCCAGTTGATAAGTAAGGTTCTTGGTTATTGTTTATTGCTTTCAGACTTTCGATATCTTGACCTTTTTGTTTATTTAACACAGTTCAAGACCTAGGCAAGAACAATCTTTGACAAAGTGGGCTTCATCTCGGCTTCATGACCGCGAATGGTTAGAACAGATGATTGATCCAGGAATTAAAGGAACAGTTCCTCCCCAAGCTCTTTCCCAATTTGCTGATATTATCTCTATTTGTATTCAGGTACGGACAATTTTAAATTATTTGCTTCTAAGTAGAATGGTAGACTGGAAAGCATATTGAATATGGATGGATCAGTACTGACTATGTTTTCAGGTGAGCATGATTGGATTGTGTTGGTGTGAGATAAGTCACATGCCTTTCTCAAACTTGAGCCAACCATTTTTAGAATGCATTAACCTATTTATTGAGATTGATTTAGACACCAAAATTATTGAAAGTTGATTAAATCCAATGTTCAAATTCTTTTTGTCAGGAGTATTTATTTGTCAAAGCTGCTTATGAAACATACTTTGACATCTATGTCTAACTGCATTTTCAAATACAATGATGTTTTGATGGTCATCTTGCCTCTTTAAGCTGATCAAAGTTAACTCTTTTTGTATGACTTAAATTTGAGCAGCCTGTAAAGGAATTCCGACCACCGATGTCTGAAATTGCGGAATCTCTGACTTGTCTGTTAACAAAGTTCAGCATGACCAAAAGCAGTGCAGCAGATGTTACTGAAGTTGATCCCTTTGAGAGGTCTTTCCGTTCAACACACACCCGTTTCTTAGGCTCCCCTGCATTGAGCCATCAAAGCTATTGACTGGTACAGTAACTGAATTTACTGCACATTCTGACAAAATCATGAATAACTCACACATAGCCATGTAGTTAGCATTGTTGACTCAAAGTCCATTTGAAACATTTTCCTTTTTGTGCATAAGGCATTAGTTGCATTACCAATTGTATAGATTCTTCTGGAGTAATGAAAGGTAAAAGATAGGTTTCACCTCTTTTTTGAGAGACACTGTTGTGTTTTTAATCTCAGTTAGAGATTTTCCAACCTGACATAAAAGTAAAAATGGGAAATTCGTTTTAGTGAATGAAAGTTCATTATATCAAACCCTTGCATCTGAAAATGACTACATTCTTACTGTTCGCCTTTTGGCGGTAGATATTGCCACATTTTAAAGCTTTTTTTACTTTTTATTTTATCTTGGTATCAAATTCAGCAAACTTTTTTGAAAAAGGTTTCTCCAATGCAGTGAGTAGTATTTAGAAATTCTTTTGAAGGCTTTAATAATGATCCACTTGAATATGTTACATTCAGTTACATCTTTACCAGTAACTGATTTTGTTTAGTGCCACTTGAATATTTGAAAAAAGAAAGGAAAAAAAAAAAACAAATATATATAAAATGCTTTACTTTGAAGAATATTTTCTAGAGGATGATGTTTCCGTTAAGGCAATGTTTTTGGCGTGTCACATTATACTATATCAGATTCATTTGTACTGGATTGACCTAGTTTAGATTGTGTTTAGTAGGGATGAGTGTTTTCGGGTTAGGGATTGAGTTGAAAATCTCCCAACTCAATTGGATTCGGGTTGAAAAATTTTCAACCTTAACCCAACCCAAAAAATTCTTCAACCCAATAATATCAAGGTTTGATTGGGTTGGGTTAATTAGATTGGCCCTAATAAATGAAACTAACTAACACATGATTCCATTACATAATATAAATGATTCCATTACATAAAAGTTCAGGTATTTTTTTTTCCCAAAAGACTAACATATGATTTCAAAAAACCAACACATGATTCCATTACATAAAAATTAAAACATTTTATTCCATAATACAAATGATTCCAAAAAACTAACACATTGAAAAAACCAAAGAACAATAAATATCGCTAATTAGCTACACAACTACAAACTACTTACAGTTAAACAAACCAACAAAAACAAGAAGCTAACAGGTTTCACTTGAAATAAACAAGAGCTAACTAAAACAACGGGAACCCACATCAAAATAAAACCTAATAACATCATTTACTTCACCAAATCAGCATAGCATTATTTTAGTTTAGTTTATTATTTTCTTCTCTTTATCTTTGAATAATAATTTTTTATTTTATTTTACTAATTTCACATGTAGAAGGGTATTTTGACTTTTCGTAAGTCTTTGTTAGTTAGCTTAATGGAAATTTTGCTTATTTATAAATATTTCGTCACTACTAGCTTCGTCCAATGTGATTATCTCCGTTTGATTCCTTACATTTGATGGAGCTAAACCATAAAAAATTGGTATAACAATCTATCTATACCGATTTTTACATTCAATTATCTTCACTAATTCTTCATGACACGATTTAGAAGAAACATAGCCTTTTGAAAAAATGATAACCAAATTTGTAATTCTTCGGCTGTTTTTATAAGAGTTGGCAAAATTTCGTCTCCTCCTTTGAGCTCCTCATCAATGTATGTTTCTTTTTGTTTCAAACACAACTTTATAAAGATGGCTGGCAAAGTTTTCACGAGTATCCTCACTCTTAAAACTAAGGAGGGGTATATTCAACCTAAATTTCATTGGAGTTTGTTGAAATTTTTTTTAATGATAGATTTTGATGGATTTTATAGATTTCATCAGATTTTATTATAATTCTATTTAGAGTTTATTGGATTATTTAATGGATTTCATCAGATGTCATCAGATTTTGTTAGAATTCTATTTAGAATTTGTTGGATTTTTTACAGTAGATTTAAATGAAATAGGATATACTTAAATGGAATTGTTAATGATTCATCTTTAAAAAAAAAAAAAGAAAAAGAAAAAAAAAATTATTCATATAATGAGTAGTATGTTGTACTTGGCCCAACTTTCAGCATCAAGTTACATAAATTATGAATAAATTTATGTGATTATTTTATTTATATAAATTACATTAATGTAAATTTTGATATTATAAAAAGATGTTTGTTTTTTTACATCTAATATTTGTTGAATTAAAAAAAAAAAAAAATTGCTAGTATGTATATATCAACCTAAGATCAAATCATAGCTTATTTATATATTTTTGAAGTCAAGTGCGTCACGTTCAATAAAGTTAAAAAAAAAATCAATGCAAATCTGTAGCATCAGCAAAACCTCTTCTTGTATGTATGTATGCTTTTATGTACATATATAGATAATTGATAGTTTCACGTTTCCAAATTAGCAAACTTTTGGTGCCAATGTTTAACAGAACCAACAGTCTGTAAATTGTAAGTGTAATGTATCAATAAAATAGGTGGGAGTAATTATAAAAAACTTAGCTGTCATCGCCTAGTTTCTATCGATTCTTCATTTATGCCTATGCAACATTTATCCATCCTCCGTAATTGTTATTGTGCATTATGAAATTTTCATTTGTGAAACCACGGCCATGATACGTCAAAGCAGAATAAACCCAGATAGATTCAAGAGTTGGGTCAATCTTCGATTGCATCAACTCCTTAAATATCAACAAATAGAGAATTTGAGTTTTCTCTGCGAATCTCAGCTACTAGGTTTCATATAGATTAACGTAAAATTGTAATTATCGCCAATCAAAAGATTGAGTTTTTGTAGATTTGTGGGTTCCATTAGAGACAAAAAGACTTGTTGATTGTTGGAAAATTTATAGGTTTTGATGATTCAATCACTGAAAAAAAAAAATTCCAAGAGGAAAAAAAAAAGGTATGAAATCTATGAAATCTTTGGGTGTAGAACAAGATTTCATATGAGATTTTCTGTTTATACCTAGGTTCAAAAAATCCATCAAAATCTATTAAAATCGAATTCCTATAAAATCATTGACTTTTTGAATATTTCTAAACTTATTTGAATTTCTTAAAAATCTAAATTAAATACACCAAAATTTCATTGGAATCCTTACAAATCTGAATTGAATACACCCGGATTTTAATGGATTTCTAAAAAATCTAGATTGAATACACCTAGATTTTTAAAATCCTTTGCAATCCAATAAACTCCTATAAGGAAAAATCTTGCTTGGCATCAGAAGCGGTGGAACACCAAGGCATTTTATACTACCATTTATGCAAAAGAGATAGAGAGGCTTTTGAGATCAATAGGGAGCTTATATATATATATAGAGAGAGAGATAGATAAATAGATAGAATTATGGTATTTCACATAAATATCACGCATATATTAAATATCAGATATAAAACATATTTTCATTTTTATTTCTTGTACTGCACAGTTGGTACAGCCCTACATTGAAGCACTCCGAATATGTGATCATGTATACTAATTGAACCCCTTTTAAGACACTACTAAAATGGTTGTCACTAAGGCTGCCATTTTATACTTGTATAAAGAATCAAGAACAACAAAACCTTACCCAAGAGGAAAACAAAAACGTTGTGTTTCATTCAATGATAATCCGATCTTAAAACTACTCTTGTTCCAATAATTTTATTAATTCTACTTGTCAAGCTTACGTGCTAATCCCACTATTCAACAAAGCACTGATCTCTCCGATTATGTTCACAGGTCTTCCATCGAACATGGATGAAAGTGTACTCTCGCACAACTTCTTCAGCTCCCTTGTTTTTGCAAGAGCTGCTTCCTGCAATTCAAAAATCATTTATTAACTATTCTGTATCAAAAATTTATCTGTCCAGTGTCCACTATGCTCAAGGAAAATGACTGTTGTTTTCTCATAAACATGTTTATTCCCCTTTTTTGGCTGATTAAAGACCCTGAATGAATTTAGAGAATTTCTTTATCTCCTACTGTGAACTAAAAACACAAATTTTGCAATAGTCATGCTTACAAAATGGAGTTAGATGGAATATTCAGTTTAACAGATTTATCAAAAGCATCAGAAACCAATTTCTAGAAATCAAAACTAATAAATTTATAATAGTTTCAAACTATTAGCAGAAAATATTGTAGAAGAAGAACTGCAAAAATGAGAGAGCAGGATTCAGGGCAGAGCAGATGCCTACAAGTGTTAAAATGCCTTTTCAGATGACCTATATTTGGGTGGTCAGTAGAGTGAGGGAACATTCTGAAGTAACATAAACTATCTAATGGATAAACGGAGAAGAGCTCTATGTAAAAGCAATGAATGACTCGATTTAAAATATGGCAGCAGAAGAAACCTGATTTTTCCCTTTTTTAAAACAATATTAACATTTAGTTTTCAAAAAAAAAAAGAGAAAAAGAAAAAACAATATTAACATTTATGTATGACAGTGCATAGCAAACCTAATTTATCATATCACATCAAGAATACTTACTTGCTTTGGCCATGAGGAAGATAAAGAATTTTGAAGCTCCATACGTTTTGCAGCCAAGTCCTTCAACCCCTCTTTCAATTTTACCTCATGATGTTTCTTTTCATCCAATGCAGTAACCAGTCTGTCTAGATATCTGCAGTTTCAATAAAATCCAGAGTTATGTACCAGTAGTATATAGTGAGGAAAACCATGACCACTTATCAATCTAATGATATGAAACAAACAAGAAAGCAATCCATTCAAACAAATTTCAAGGGCCAAAATCTGTTACTGCCAGGAAGAGCTGATTCTCAAAGTACCCAGAAGAAGAAAAATGCATTATAAGAGTCCAAAGAAAAAGCAAAAAAGGGGCTTGATAAGAGCTTATTAAACTAATCATGCACTAATCATACATTAAAATAAGTTACCAGGTTTCATATGCCATTAGTACTCTATGCAGATTATTCTGGACAAAATATTCATATTAAAAAGGTAAAAAGAAGCATACAAAGCCATTTTCTGCAGACAATGCACTAACAAGGAAACTAATTGTTTATCAACATCTAATTAGGTAAAATAATTGCAGTTGAATGACTACTGAGAAAAACTACTATTAGCTGCACTGGTCACAATTTCAATGTTTCAAAACTGCAATAATTAGTGGCTTGTCCTTGTCAACTTTAGTTGAAGTTACAAAAGTTCGACACATGGTTGACTGATACTTGGGCAAAAATTGACCAGTGACCACAGTTTTCTGTAATTTTCAGACAGTGTAAGTGGTCAATAAACAATTTGAATTCCACCATAACCATAGAACTATTTAAAGTTGTGATTGAGAGACTAGAATTTCATTTAACAGATGCTTACTTATGGTCTTCTCTTTCTAAGAATGGGGATATCCCCTCAGCTTACCTTTTTGCTTCCACTCAAGAATGTCAATGGATCACTTTCGGAATGCACATAGAATCCCATATTCCCATCCCCATTCCTCCACCCTTACCCCATCCCCACCTAAATCCCCATTTGAGGGAAATGCAGATAGGGTATTTACGGGTGGGTTCCCCCACCCCCATTCCCATCCCCATTCTCCCGTTTTCCCTTGATCCCCCATATTTGACACAAAATTAAAAAATATAAATATAATTAAAAAAGTTCTCAATAAATAATATAATAAAATTCACAAAAATAAATACAAATAATTCCATCAACATACTAAAACCACAAAAATTTATAATATCCCCTCATTAGAAAGGTTCAAACGAAATTTCAACTATTACACATGATAAAATTACCGTGGTTACGTAAGTAGAGTAAGGACTTTTGACTTTTAAAAGAAAGATACAAAAAAATTAAAATAATAAATTTAATTATTTAAAATATAAATGTTTTATATTTTTATATTTATATAAAAATGAATGGAGAAAATGAGGGTGAAGATGCATCCCCATTTACATTTTGGGGATATATTTCCATTTCTATCCCCATCCCCAATAACCAAAATTCCCCTGAATCTTCTCTCAAATAGGGATGGAGATTTGAATACCCAAGACCCACCGACATCCCTACTTCCACTATTCATACTACTATCCAAGCTAAATTATCATTTCTCAGTTACGATGCATCTGTGTGTGTGTGTGTGCACGTGTGTGTGTGTTTTCAACAGCAACAACAGAACAGGGAAATGGGATAAGCTTAAAGCCAGTCTAAATTATCTAACCAGCACCTTTTGGAGTTGAGAATCATGATCAGGTCCCGTGTTTTCCTATTTGTCAGCAAAGAAATGGCCAAGGAAACATTGGATAATATAGTCTCAATAGCATCAGGAGCATACTGCTGCAACACCAAGGGAGCAACCGACTGGACTTGATTTCGCAAGGACAAAGTCTCATCATTCCTGATCTCTACCAATCGCTGATTTAAAAATGCTTTGACCTGATAAATCAACATTAATACCAAACATAAATTCTTGAATGTAATTAATAGAAATTTTTTTGTCAACGATTTTTGTTCCTCTATCCCATTCTTGTTCTTTGTTTCTTGTCAATTTTACACAACGGGTCGTTTTACAAAAATAAATAGGAGCAAAACAGAAAGAAAACTTGCAGGTAATAAGAGCTAGTCTTATACACTGATAGAGTAAGTTTAATATACCTCATACAAATCATCAAGAATCCTATTCCTGTACTCTGTATCCAGTAGCTGGCTTCTGTCTTCCTTGATTCCTGGGGTTTGAGTTAAGGTATCTGGAACATATATTGGATTTTCCAGGCCATTGTTTGGCAAATTAACATCATCAATCACATCAACTTGAGGTGTTTCAACACTAATATCCCAAGATATCTCTGAAACAGAAACCTCGGGATGCAAGGTTTCTTTATCTTTATTCAATGGAGTTTGATCACTTCCCACGGTTTCATTTGCTGAAGAACTCTGCAAGATCTCACTGGCATTAACTATCTCATACGGACCCAAACCATTACCAGCTTCTTCTGTTTCTTCCACAGTACCAATGTCCCAATCAATCTGAGCACTGTCAACAGTGATATCCCAGTCAATATTATCTGCGGCAACATCTACATCCTCTTGCACATTCTTTGCATCATTTAAGTTTGAATGAACATCAGTAGAATCTGGGATCTCAGAGGCCACAGAAACATTCAAAGAAGGGGGATCTTCGCGAACGTTTTTCAAATGCAGTAAGACAATCCCTGACAATTTCTGCAACCATATTTACACGCCAATTTAGAGAAGAAGTTAATCATAATAACTTCAACCTCCATCTGCATATCACAAGTATGACCAATGCCTACGGAAAAATTTAACCCGTAATCATTAAATAATTAAAGTTCAAATACTGCCTTACATCCTTTTCTGTGTGAGCATCTCTAACGAAATTGGAATAATATTCCATAGCATTCGACAAAGAATCACTGTTTATAACTTCCAATATCCTGCTAAACGTGCTTGGAAGTGAATTCGCAGTCTCTAAAAGTTCAAGCCTCACATTTTTCCCCTGCAAACATAATAAACATCATCATTCTGATGATACACAGACTGTAAGAAGCAAAACAGATCAGACATCTTCGTCAACCATTAAAAGAATGATTATCATCATCACCTGCAACCCAAGCTCCTGACAAGCCTCAGCATATTTAGTCGCTGATAGAGCTGCACTACGTTTTATATCAGTTTCTTTGCGGTCAAGTTCCGCTAATTGTTGCTGAATCTTTTGCACCTGTTTTTTCTGATAGGGACTACATGTTTCGAAAACACATAAAATAAACCGTTTCACGAGATAAAGATAAAAAAATGGTCATAACTATAGTCATCAAAAGAAGCGGTTCACCGTTAAACCACATGCTTACATTTCATAATTTACATTTTGAACCATAATCTGTGCAGCCTCACCAAGGTAAATATGATCTTTCTCATAAGAACGCACAATCGCTTCCCACGAACCCTGCCACAAATTAAAATGCAGTTTGACCTTGACAATGCAGATGAATTTAGTATGCACAACACAGAGAGAGGAGTGTCTTACCGCAGCACCTGATAGCCGCCCAAATATGTTCCGGCTTTCCGGTGTTGACTCCCGTAGAATATCATAGATTTTTCTGGCCTCTACGTAACCAATTCCTGGAACAGAGTTTCAGTCATCATCATACAAGGTTGTTAGTAAGCACTTAAGAGATCAACTGTATTAATTTTATAAACACACACACACACACATAATATACGTATGTATGTATATTAGAAGATGTAGAAATTACCATCGGAGTCGAGGGTATGGAAATAAGGATGAATATCCTTGGGAAGGGAAGAGAATTCCTTTGAGATTTTAGACCTGATCACAGCCATTCGTTTTCTCCAATCGGACGGTATGCGTTTCCGATCAACCAACCATTCTTCATGAATAACAAAACGGATTCGATTAGTTTAAAGAAGAGTAGGGGAGCAGTGTAGTGTAGTGTAGTGAATAAAAGGAGGAGAGTGCGGTACCTCCAAGACGAGAGAAAGTGATGTCGATTGGCAGATTGCGTATGTCCTCCGGAGTCTGCATCGCCTTGTGAGAGAGAGAGAGAGAGAGAGTATGGGTTTTGTTTTCGGCTTCTCAACCTGGTTCTGGACCGGTAAGTAATTGAGAGCTGCGTGTTTACTATTTACTTTCAACTTCAATTTTAAGAGGGCCTATTCCCGAAATCACCCTCTTTTAATATATCCACCCACCAAATAATTTTTTCGTGAAGCTAAAATAGCCTTTGCCGATGCTTTTTTGACGAAAATGTTATATGACATGTGAGGAGGAAAAAAAGACACAATTACGAAATTACCCTTAAGATCGTTAATAAAATAATATTAAAACACGAGACATGCAAAAATTTAAAAAAAAAAAAAAAATTGTGTTTTTTCTTTGAATGTATTTGATAGAACTTTTATGAGCAGATTTTTGGGGCAGAGTTTTCACAAAATTAAATTTCTAACAAAAAGTTTAATATTATTTGATTGTATATTTTTAAAATGATCAATGGTTTAAAAATTTATAAAAAGGTGTTTGACAAATAAAAATGAGTTTGTATTGAAAAGATATTTTTTTTCTAAATTTATAAGTTTAAAAAAGAGTATTTAAGATTACTTTTATTTAATTCATATCTTTTAAAAAACTCAAAATGAGCTTATTAGAATTGAACTTCTCCTAATAAAGGTAAACGAGGTTTTTTAATATTAAAAAAAAAAAAAAACCTTCATCAAATTGATGTCAAACAACTAAATAAAAATTATAATAAGGAGAAACTCTATTAATGGACCAATGATGGATATTTAGATCTCCACCCTGGATGTCTGTTATGTGATGGGGGACTCAGATTGCTAATATAGATCTCAAT
Organism: Nephelium lappaceum; assembly: GCA_021234005.1. Classification (NCBI taxonomy): domain Eukaryota; kingdom Viridiplantae; phylum Streptophyta; class Magnoliopsida; order Sapindales; family Sapindaceae; genus Nephelium; species Nephelium lappaceum. Next base: position 9,650,357 of record CM038011.1, read on the forward strand.
TGAGATCTCTATTGCCGATGAATATCTCTTATCTCCATCTCCATGAAAATGAAGATAAGATGGGTAAAGATCTTTCATTTAGAAAAAAAAAAAATAAAGTTTAATTCTCTTTAAAAATAATTTTATTTAAAAAAAATATTTCGCCACTACCATCATTGCAATGGATGGTGTTGATTCAATTTTTTTTTTAAGAAAAATATTTTTATTTTATGAAATGTCCACCTGTCCATGGCAATATAGATCTATTTTATTAATTTTTAGTTTTTAAAATTTTAAAATAAATTAAAAAGATAAAACTACCCTCATAACTGTTAAAGTTGATTGACTTTGACTAACCGTAGCTAATGAAATTATAATTAAAGTATAAAGTTTATCCCATCTATAAGTAAATTATAACCGAGTAACTAATTTGTAATCTCCTCATAAATAAATATCAAACAAATATATTTTGCTGAAACTGAACTAAATGGAGTAGAAATATTTGGATTTAGTTTTTGCTTCTTTCCGTAAGTATAGAAAAAGAAATAAAAAGGTAGGGACGGGGAGAAAAAGAAGAAGAATGAGGGCAAAATAGTAAATAAAAAGCATGGTTAGAACGAACGAGCAAGGGAGTGAGAATTATTGGACACATTTGGAATTAAACTCTTCTGATACAGTCACAGTCTCATTTACCAGCTCGCGGACGCCCTTCTCCAAATTCAATCTAAGAACAGGTTTTTCTTCTCCCTTCAATATTTTCCCTCATCTCATCTTTTCTTGCAATACCAATTTACTTGTCTGTTTTGTTTTTTGTTTTTTTTGTTGGTTCAATTCTAGGGTTTTTTAGCACCCATTAATTCACAAATTGATCTGCATATCTAACTTCATATTTCAATTTGCTTCAAATGTCTTTTAAAAGATAATAACCATTGATTTGTTAAGAGACGTGTAGATTTAAGTTGTAAGTTTTGTTATTAGATATGTTTCTTTCACATATTAAACTAAGCCATATGACATTGATCAAGTTGTAAAATTGAGTCTCTATGAAGATTGTGTAGGCACCATAGCTGTGTTATTAATTAACACTCGGTATTTTGATGGGTTTGTTAATTTGGTCAGCGCACACCCACTTAGAAGAAGATGGACCCTTCAGAACTTAGGTATTTGGAGGATGAGGACACCCCAGTAATGAAAACGATCAAGGGTGCAACAAGTGGTTTGGTAGCTGGAACTATCTGGGGAACTGTTGTTGCTACTTGGTATGATGTGCCTCGTGTTGAGAGAAGTGTTGCACTTCCCGGGTTGATGAGGACGCTGAAGATGATGGGTAATTATGGGATGACTTTTGCTGCAATTGGGGGAGTGTACATTGGTGTTGAGCAGCTCGTGCAAAACTACAGGATGAAGAGAGATTTTGTCAATGGAGCTGTTGGAGGTTTCGTCGCTGGGGCATCCATTCTTGGCTACAAAGGTATATGTTTTTTTCTTCTTTTTTCTTTCCCCCTTATGTTGGATGGTTATTTACTCTCATTTGGACTCGTATTGTCATGAATTGATGTGCGACATGGTATGGCTTAATGAGATAGGAAGTTGATGATGTGTCCTTACTCCTTGCTTGGACATGAATTACGGTTTACGTTATTTTTCTTCCTTTTAGTGACTTTTATCATGTCTTGACCTGGTAAAGAAAATTTAACTCTTCAAAGATCAAAAGCTTTATAAGGATATTCACATGCTAGATTGATATGAAGTCTTATACTTTCCACTTGTAGAAGTTGTTAACCACACTTACTTTTTTGGACCCCTTTCCTACCTCTTGTCTGGCCCTGGATTTTATTGCATCAGTTTACACCCAGTTAGAGGTTCTTGTTCTTGTATAGCTACTGGTGAGATTATTATTTGTTGAGAGTATGTTGATTGCTGGATTATAGAAGCTTATACTGAAATGGGAGTTTATATTCTTCTTAGAGAACTTGAAAAATTCCTACATTGATATATGGGTTATTCTTTTAGGCTGCTTTTGGTGTTGTGAGGAAGAGGGTAGGATTTGGGATTGAGATTGAATTACAAAAGCACTGTACCTCGCTTGGTACAATATGGATTGAAGCAACTTTGAATTTATTGAGTGAAGTTATTTAAAATTATCGACAATGTAAAGGTACTTTCAATTTAATAAAAACTATTGATCTATCTAAAATAATTTTATTTTAATTTCAGTGATTAAAATGACATAAAGTTGTCATTACATTGTTTGAGAATTACATACCAATCTCATTTCCCCATTTTAAAATATCACTTGAGAGTGATTTTCTGTTGGGATTAAGATTTTAATACAACTTGAATTATAAATATAGGGATTGGATGTTTTTATGCTAAATGTCACGTCACATCCAACCAACGAACACGTGAGCTTAGTGCGTGTTTTTAACCAGTCAAATATTTGTATCATTAAGGCCGCATTTGTTGGTCAGGATATCACACTGACACACTAGATGTAATGCTGTTTAATTTCATGTCTGATCTATACCATTGTAATTTTGATGTCAACCTTAGTTTAGAACCCTCCTCCTTTGCAAGATATGGAGATGAGATTGATATGTAATTTAAAAAAAGATTTACTAATAATCTTATATCATTAAAAATAAAGAATTACTTATTTTGTTTTATCAACAATTGAAATGAAACTATTTTAGAAACTAGTTGATATTTAATTATAAAATATCGTGGGTTTTAGATTATTGTGTCCATGCTAGTGAGGTTCCTTTGAGGGCTGCCAATGCCTCAAATCTAGGAGGGCAAAGATACTGACTTTGGGGTTACATTATTAGATTGTGCAAATTTTCTTGTAGAGTGAGTTGGGTTTCCAAGCATATGCCCGTTTGTTTTTGTAGGGTAGGGAGAGAGGATGGGAGATCTTATCCTAAATTTCGCAATTAGAATGTCATACACATATTTTCATTGCTTATAAATTATTTTATATGAGTGGATTATTCAGCTTACCTTGATAACTTGAAAAACTTTCCGAGCTAGTACAATGTTTTGAGCTTTAGTCAGGGTGGACTTGCCTAGCAATGATGCAACCAAACCTCATACAGGCCAGTTCATTGGCCATCTATGATAATCTTCTTATTATCTTGTAGTTGGGTGGCGCCAAATTCTGTTGTTTCATTTATTTATAATGACTCTCATGCTCATTGTTTTACACTTGTTATACATAAAGATATCACTTTTATTCTTCAAAAGAAAAGTTAATTTATGAGTTCTATGACCATAAGAAATGCAGGTGACCTTCAACTATCTGTCCTTTTAGATTGAACAAGAACCTTAATCTCTAGTCATGTCAATTTAAGTCAATCCAGCCCCATTTCTTTGTTACCATCATGATTTTAATATTCTCTCCATCTTGCTTGCAGGAAGGAGCATCTCAACAGCTCTTTCTGCTGGGGCAGCACTGGCAGTTACTTCTGCAGTCATTGATGCTGGTGGTCAGACTACAAGAATAGATAATGGCAAGGAGTACTATCCTTATACCACCAAGAAAAGGCCCACTGTTGATCAATAATTTCTCAATGTTACTATTGAAAAGAAAGACAAGGGTAAATTCACAAAAACTAGTTGCCTTTTTTCAAGGGGCTGATGTTTGCTTTAAGAGATGTAACCATACTCTTGTTTCTCTTTCATTGTTTTCTACCTTACTGGACATTCGGGAATAAATATCTATGCCATTTTGTTGTTCTTGAGATGTCTTAAATTTGATGCAATTGCTGCTGCTTTTTGATAATTTGAAATATGATAGAAGAACAATCATCCTCTGGCTAATTTTTTGAAATTGTGCACTGAATAACATAGTTGAATGTGTAAGCGAATGCAACCAAATAGTTGTTGGAGCAGTCTCATTTGATTTCTTTCATTTTTTTGTAGCTCATAATTGTGATCCCTGTAATGCCCGTTTGGCACGTAAATGAAACAGGATTTGAGAGTAAGATTGGATTAACGAGTTATTATCCTTTATTTGATGTAGTTAGAGAAATGAAATGGGATTGGAGTGGATAAACGAGTTATTATCCTTTGTTTGATGTAGTTAGAGAAATGAAACAGGATTTGAGAGTGAGATTGGAGTGGATAAACGAGTTTTTATCCTTTGTTTGATGTAGTTAGAGAAATGAAACAGGATTTGAGAGTGAGACTGGAGTGGATAAAGAGTTTTTATCCTTTATTTGATGTAGTTAGAGAAGTTAGAGATTGGGTTAAAATCATAATAATTCACTAAATACAATTTGGGAAAAAAAATATTGAAAGAGCAAAAGCAAATGTGCATTTTGGACTGGTAGGTGGAATTATTAAAATTCTGTTGCAGGGGGATACGAAGATTCTCAAGATTAGCAATGGTAAAGCTGCATGCACTACTTATTAAATCACATAACCTCATCTATTGATTGAGATCATCATTCTAAAAACTCTGAACATGCAGTAGGAACCGAAGCATAGTATTTACGACAACCATTTTATATATTCAATCAAAATAATACAAAATCAAAAGTTATAAACAAGGAAGTTTCCTATTCATGGGGAAGTGAGGAACTAGAAGTGGTACTTGATCTTCACTTTGGACGGATTTTGGCTTCGAAGATTGACTGAGCAGCCCTTCACTTTGGACGGATTTTAGCTTCGAAGATTGCCCGGGCAGCCCTTCATCGTGGCTGTATACACGAGGACGGTAAAAGCAGCAGCATAAGGAAGACAAGAACCCCATTTTTTTGACCTCTTGCTTTTCTCAAACATCATGCAATTTCTCTCAACAGCTGCTTCACTTATAAGCACTTCCATCACTGGCTGTTCTTTGTCAATGCATGTGTCATTGACTTTCGTGTTTAGTAGATATTTTTTCTTAAAAGAGTTGTTGGTGGATATTTATCATGATGGTTTATTATATCATCGGCATATATAGATAACTTTCTGTCATTGTCTGAACATTGCTTTACTGAGAAATGTTTTTAGTCCGGAATTGAACCGGTAAGAGGAGCAGTAACAAAATTTACTGTACACAAATCTCACTAACCTTACTAAACGTAAGACACAATATTTCGATATACGATGAGGCCTTTTTGTTTATATTTTTAGGCTTTTTTATTTATATTGTTATGTTTTAGTCACCTCATATACGGATAGTCGAAAATAAACCTATAAAGATATAATATTTCGCTTTTTAGACACAATATTTCGTTATTACAGTCTAACTAAATATTGGTATTTATGTAAGAACAAAATGAAACGAAATTTGCAAGGGTGAAGAAAGTAATTTGCAAAACTGTAAAGCTTTGGCACAATTGATCTAGAAACTAAATGAAATGGGTAATTCATTTAAAATATATTTTGTACCATTTCATAACATTTACGACCATTTATTGTGACTCTTCATTTTAAAAATTTAAACCATTGGATATATCTTGCAACTTTTACTATTATTAAATTGACAATTCAGATTCTACCTTTCCATAACAGTTACATCCGTAAATAAAAGTTGCATCTTTTGACAAAAGCCACAATCATCATTCAGTTCTTTGAAAGCTTAGGCCACATAAGTTACGTTTACTTTGTAAATTATTCCAACAATCCTCCACTATTTTCAAAATGAATGCAATCTGAAAATGACTTCCATGAGTTAAAAAATTTACGTATAAATGAAGGCGCCTTTTGAATTTTTACCAAACTTCACCACTATTAATTGAGCAAAAATAACATTTTACAAAACGCCTTTTTCACGATCCCAACTACATTGGTGCAGTAACATCAATCCGCATGCCCTACTTTCTAACAAAGTAAAGAGCATGGTTCGAATCCCAACCCACAAAAAATATGGGCTATTTTCTCATTTAATATGGATAAATCTTTCTCATCTTTAAGAGTAATATTTCAGACTATGCGATAGATTTTTATCCCAATTAAATCTTGACAATTGTCTAATTTAGTGTTAAAAAAAAAAAAAAAAAATCCCTTGTCCCTATCAAATAAGATAAATTATATTATAATTTGAATTATTATTTTACAAAAAAAATAGATGGCAGTGATCTCTTCCAAAATTTAATAGAAATCTCCTCCATCATTGGTTAAGAGAGAAAAAAATTCTCGAAGATGACGAAGGGATAAGAAGATAATGGAGCAATCTCTCACTGCTGCATGGAACAAATCATCCCGTGAAGTTTAATTTTATTTTTTGTTAATTTCATTTTAATTATTTTTTATCTTCACAACCCTCACAAATATGGACCATGAAGTTTGGTCTTATCTTGGAGTTGGGAGAAAAATATATCGGATACGAATACACGTGGCAGCAACCGATTGCATCTGCCAAATTTCATGGGCCACCACTTGAATGGTTGCTGTATGTCCATGAAGCAATGTTCGAGAAAGCCAGCCCATATTTGACATTCAAATGGCAGCAATTGGTGCCTCCTGCTCTATTCTTTCTTCTACTTCTACAAGGTACCCACTTTTCCTTTTTCTTTGCAATACACAGTCACTCACTCATTCTCAAACTTCATGTTCAACTCTGGCTTTGTCTCTTCGGCTGCTGAGTAGTGGCAATGTAAGAGTTCCATGTTTCGTTCTTAGTGTTCTTGGCTACCAAATGCAAGGTCATTGACAAATGAAGTATAAAAATGTGGTGTTGAGTTGAATGACTTTGTTTCAATATTATATATGGCGAAATTTTGAAGAATTGTGTTTGCTGTTTCCTCGATGTGTTTGGTAGAAAAAATTGTGAAAGTATGCATTAGGCCTCAATTATATGCACCTCATTACCATTTTAGTCTTGTATTCTTGTCTTTGCCTTTTGCAGATATAGCAGTTTTCAAATGATGAATTTTCTCAAGATTCAAAAATATGTTTGTTTTGGATAAAAATTATCTTTACCCTTCAAAAACTAAGTTAAAAAGTATGCATGAATTTGTTCATTTTTTACTTCTACCAGCTTCTAGACAAGACCTTTTATGAATTTGATGAAAATGGTCTTAAAGTTAGATGATTATTATGATTACTTTGGTAATATTTTGTGTATCTTAAGTAGAGAAATGATTCAGTCTGGTAGTCGTGGAAACTAGAATTTGATACCTTTGAAAATGGAAATAAGGGATTAAGAATGTGTTTTCAGCAAATTGCGGACTAGTTGGTTGGAATTTGAGGCTCATCCTGGGAGAGTCGTGTCAGGGAGACCGATTTATCGAAGGAATTTGACAGTTAGAGCGGAGGTGAACTATGTGAATGCTGAAGAAGCCAAGAAACTTATAGCGGTGGATGGATATGCAATTGTGGATGTCCGGGACAAAACTCAATTTGATCGAGCTCATATAAAATCATGTTACCATGTGCCTTTGTTTATTGAAAACAAAGACAATGACCTTGGTAAAAGCTGCTTGGCCTCCTCATCTGTTCCTTGTATCCATCTCATTTTTTCATATTTTTTGTGCGGTACCATAAAAGTTAGTTGTAAAAACTGGTAAAGTGGTTTATAAAATGGTTTTGAGAGAGTGATTTAGTTACTTTTGGTCTATGTTTGTGCAGGCACAATTATAAAGAGGACTGTGCACAACAATTTTTCTGGTTTAATCTTCGGATTGCTATTTACCAAACCCAATCCTGAGTTTGTGAAATCTGTGAGGAGCCAGTTTTCACCTGAAAGTAAATTGTTGCTTGTATGTCAGGAAGGATTGAGGTTAGTTTTTCCACATCTGCTGATTGTTTGACCTGTTTTGTTGAGAGGACCTTTAGATAATTTTTCAAGCGAAGTCTTTTGGATGGGGTATTGATCAAATTCCGTTACAATGGCTCTGTTTCTGACGGAAAGAAAAACGCTACTAGCTGTTGGAAAAATTTAAGCTTGTATCTGATGTGCCACCCTAAGAGTTTATAAGTTCATTATTTCAGATGACTGTAAACTCTCAAGTTGGATATTCGTGGTTTGACATGGTTGTGGCATTGGATTTTGTTGGGATTTTTAGGTCTAATTTCAATGGTGTTGGAAATTTCCACCTGTAAGATCACGATGTCCAAGAATAGTTTGAGTGAAAGTACAGCTATGGGAAACAATATGCAGAATGTACTGGATCGTAATGCATTTAACCTTGAAATCAGTGATAGTACATTATATTAGATTGAGAGAGGTTAATTCGGTAGATATCACAAGGAGGACATAGGCACTTGTTGAATAATTATTAAATTGTTATGCTTTTATCCACCTAGTAATGGGAAAGAGGGATCGATGATTAGTAGGCTTTATTTAAAATGTTGCCTTAATTGATGACAGTTTCTTTGATAGGTTTTATTCCAAGCTGAATATTTGTGTTGCTTCAAATAATAGGCTACTCTCCCTTTAGGTGATTTTTGGAGTCCAGTTCCATTTCCTAGATGAGAAAAATCTAATGTGTAAGTAATTAAATACTAAATAAACTAATAAAAAGTTGAGCATCCTAAGTTTGAACGTGACTTCTAACACCACCAGTTGAAAGAGGCTGCAAGCTGCGCCTAGTAGTTGCTGGTTATGACTAGCGACCCGAAAACTATGATTTGTTGATGTAGGTGGTAGCTCTGGGATTCCATTCAACACTTTCTTGGCCTTGATTTCTAAGGTGGAAACAATTTATGCTTCCTTACTATGGCTGCTGTATTAGTTATTTAAATAAGGAATGGAAACAAGAAGTTTGCAGTTGTTATCCATCGTATGGGATTCCATTCAACACTTTCTTGGCCTTGATTTCTAAGGTGGAAACAATTTATTCTTCCTTACTATGACTGCTGTATTAGTTATTTAAATAAGGAATGGAAATAAGAAGTTTGCAGTTGTTATCCATCGTAGCAGTCTTGATTTGTCAAGCACTTGACTTTCTTTCAAATTATAAGTTCATGATGCTTACAAATTTCGTGCACTTGACTTTCTTTCAGATTATAAATTCATGATGCTCATAAATTACGTGAATTGACATGGAGGATAGACATTTCAAGTCCTTAAGCTATATATTTTAATCATCAGCAGTAATGGCATTGCTTGGCTTATAATCATTTTCACTAAACCAGCCATTATCCTTGATTTTTAAGTCAAAACAGAAAAAAACTGTGAGAGTAAATATGAGAATTGAAAAATCAGGTTCTAACAAAGGCAGCATTCACTTTAGAAATCAGCTTGAGAAAATTGAAAATTGAAAAATCAGGTTCTGACATCATAGTACTATATTATGCCTACAGATTGATTGATTTATTTATTTATCTTTTATACTTCTTTTGATTTATTTTTTTGCTTGACATGCCTCTTAAATGCCGGAATGCCTGTGTTCACTTGTGCTTCTTATTACACCCTTCTATTCATTTTTGCCCGATCTGGTAATGATTGACGGTATCCTGTTTCGTTTTATTTTTAGATCTGCTGCTGCAGCGAAGAAGTTAGAGGAGGCTGGTTTCCAAAATATAGCATGTATAACATCAGGGCTTCAGGCTGTAAAACCAGGTTAAAACTCTGTTCCTAATACTATTTTTAATATCAAGTTTAGCATTATAGTAAAAGAATTTTCTTTCTGCAGGTATGTTTGATTCTGTAGGTACCACTGAATTGCAAAATGCTGGCAAAGCCGGTTTGGTAACAATTCAAGGCAAGATCTCAGCTGTACTCGGAACCGTGCTCATCTGTAAGTCCCCATTACTTTTTTATTATTAATTTATTATAGAAGGCTATGCTCAAACTCTTCGATTATAACACTTTGTTCAAATGTCCAGGTGCATATCTATTCATCACATTCTTCCCAGAACAAGCAGAGAAGTTATTTCAGCTGTCCCCCGCAAGCTAGGCCATCTACCCCAAATTTTGCAGTATCTTTAACTTTGTATAATGCTTTTAGAAATTGATATTTAAAAGTGTTAGCTAAGTTATATCCTATTGAAAAGAGGAGCAAAGTTTGCGAAGAACCTGTAATTTGATATCTTGGAGTTGAATACAGCAAATTTCAGTGTGCACGTTAATTCTTTACTTCTACAGCCAATGGTCTTTATGTGAACTAAACCACTAGGAAAATTCTTGAGTGTGGCCTGTCCACTCATGTAGCATGGCATGTTTGTAATTGGTTTTTTTTTTTTTTTTATCAATTACTTGAACCAGCTCAGGGTGCTGTCCTGATTAACTATGATATGACTCTGAAGTACGGCTTGGGAGATGAACCTTTAGAAGACCGGAAGAAGCAACCCATATGCGTGGAGGTAGAATGCTGCATAAGTGGGACTTTTTTTGGTCTGTTACCGGAAAAAACAAATTTATATATTAGAATTATTCTAAATACATCAAGGGTCAGTTTAGCATGCATGATTGGTTTGACTTATTTTGATATGATAGAATTGGATAAATTCTATTTAGGTCTTCAAGGACCCGTGGCTACCGCGTCTACTTTCTTTCAAGCCTCTTTCGGCCTGCGTCGACGTGGATTTGCGGGTATATGATCTCATCGACTTCTCCGGCCACTGCTGGGATTTATCCACTCTCAATCATCTATTCCTTCCTGCGGATGTGGCAGTGATCTTGGAGATCCCCATCAGTATGCGTCAGGTGGAGGATCGTTTGCGTTGGCATTTTGACAAGAAAGGCTACTATACGATTAAGAGTGGTTACTATTTGGCTTCGGAGTTAAATTCACGTGGTTCGCCTTCGACTAGTGTTGCAGCGCACGAGTGGTGGAAGGTTTTATGGAATCTCAACATTCCATCGAAGATCAAAATCTTTTTGTGGCGTGCATGTAAAAATGCCCTCCCTGTCAAGACCAACCTGGCTCGGCGGGGAATTACTTCTGATGTTTCCTGCCATTTGTGTTCAGAGGAGGCCGAATCCATCGAGCATTCGTTTTTTTCGGTGCTCGTCGGTTCTGCCCGTTTGGGAGGCGTTCATTCCGTTAAAGATTGATAGGGTGCGTTCTTCAGGTTCTTTGTGGGAGGTCGTGCAGGTGGTTAGGTGTCAGGGTGGTAAGAACTGGGTTGAATTGTTATCTGTCATCCTGTGGTGTATCTAGAACAATAAGAACGCCGCTCTCCACGGGTCTTGGGTCCGGCCAGCCTCGGACATTGCTGCTTGGGCAAGGGCAATCCTCTCCAATTTCCAAGCAACGGCCCGGGCTTCCTCCGCGATTCCGGCTGCTCCTCTTCAGCGAAGTCCTCTTCCGGTTTGGACACCCCCCTCCAGTTGGGTCCCTGAAGCTGAACACTGATGTCGCTGTGCTTCAGGGCCAGTCCGAGTTTGGGGTGGGGTTGATTATCAGAGATCACAATGGGGCAGTGGTGGTGGCTGAGTCTAGGAGGATTCAGGGTTGTTCTTCTCCCGAATTGGGCTAGCTATTGGCTGTTAGAGCTGGGCTGTCTCTGGCTAAGGAGCTTGGCTTGCATCTGCTTTTTGTTTAGGTCGATGCCTCTAATGTAGCGGGGGTTGTTTCCTCTGGCAGTGACTTGTGGGGTGATTCGGGTTTAATAGTGGACGATATTCGGTTGTTGTGTCGACATTTAGGCGTGTTAGAGTGTCTTGCCATTCCTAGAGCTGGGAATTGCTTGGCTCATTCCCTCGCCTCTTTTGCTTTGTCCTCTTCGGAGGTCCATCGGTGGTTTGGAGTTACCGAAGACTTTCTTTTCTCTGTTTGTGGTTAATATATATACTTTCTTTCAAAAAAAAAAAGAATTGGATAAATAAATATTACAATGTGTTTGATATAGTATGGGACCCAATTTTAGGCTTGGACAAAAAAATAATGGTGTATTATATTGTTTTAATAAAATAAAGCTATTTTGAATTCATTATAAAAGAATAAAACTATTTTAAATATTTTAAATCAAATTAAATTTGATTAACAAATATTTAAATTATTTTTTGAATAAAATAGAATATTTAAATTATTTTTTAAAAATGAATCTAATTATTCAAATTAACCTTTTTTAAAAAAATAACATTTATTTAAGAATTATTATTGAAAAATATTACTTTTTAAAAATTTATTAAACTATATAAAATTAATTTTTAAAATAAATTAAATAAATTTAATGTTTTATATAAATAAATTTTAAGAAAAAAATGGAAAGTAAAAATTGATAAAAAATTGCAAACAAAAAAATAAAATTTTGTCCCATATTGGTGGGACAAATTATTCCCATGCTATGAAGTAGGACTAATTATTCCCACTAGCATGAAACTAATTACCCTTACCCGTGGCATGAAATCTAATCCCACACAACCTTTAAACAGGTTAGATTGAAATTTATCAAATTCGAGAGTCCAATCTAGTGCTCTAAAACAACCTCAAGGGTGGGTTTGATAGATGAGACGTGATGACATTGTAATGTCTCAATTTTATTTTTTTTTTCTTTTGACATAGAAAAATCTCAATCCTGCCATGTCAAGTAGTTCCACTACATCCCACGGAACCCAAAGGACTTTTTTTTCTCTCCCCATTTTTGGATTTCCAATAACTAAAAACCCAGAATTTTCTAAGTTTCAATGACTGGAAACCCCAGAAATTTTGGGTTTCCATTTCCTAAAAATCCAGTTATCATCAACTTAAAAAAAAAAAAAAAATCTCCCACATTAACTCAATCATCCATCATCAATCATCAACACAATTACCAACCCAAATCAAAATCATCCAAAATCAACAACCAAAATTAATCAAAATCAACAACCAAAATCAACCAAGGAGAAGCACGACATTGCAACCAGCCAACCATCAGCGAGGAGAAGCATGGCGAGGGGAGAGCGAGAGGGAGAGAAGTGTATCCAAGTGATGGACAGGCAAGAAGAGAGGGAGAGGGAGGAAGTCATCCATTTGAGAGACTGGCAATGACGAGGAGATACTCTGAAGAAGGACAACAACTCAGTGAGGGGATAAGAGTAGGTGAGGGGACAGTGAGGTCTAGTTTGGTTGTGAGAAAGGAGTGCGTCAACTCAACGGTAGTAGAGATGAGTGCTCCAGTAATTATCGACGGTGGAGATGAATGGCGACAATGATGAGATCAGTGGAAGAATAGGAAAAAAAAAAAAAAAAAAAAGAGAGAGAAGGGAATAAGAAGACAAGTGGAGATGGGTGGCAACAATAATGAGGAGAAGAAGAAGATGATGAAAAAAACATAATATGGTTTCCCTTTTTTTTTTTTTTTGTTTAAATAATCTAGTTTAGTTTTTGGTTTTCTTATTTTAACTTTTTAATTATAATATTATTTTATTAATTTTTTAAGAGATTTATTTTATTAATTTTAGTTATTATTATATTTTAAAATGTTTATTTAATTTTAATTTTAATATTCTTTATTTTTATTAATTTATTTTGATCAATTTTGATTAATTTTTAATCACATTTCCGTTTTTGCCCTAGAAATCAAACGATCAACTAAGTCAACCTAATGGAATTTATGACCATTAAGGGTATTGTCATCTTTTCACATGCTTCCAGAAGATATTTTGAGTGTTTTTATTAATGTCAGAAGGGATTTTGGATAAAAATGAAATCATAGATGATAAAATGGATATTTTTGTTAACTACAATAGGTTTTTTTTTGGATTATCCCAAAATTTAATATACAATACTTGGGAGGTGAAAGTAAACTTGTTACAAAATTGATGGATTAACGCAAAATGTTTTGAACATATTCTTAAATTTATACATGGAGGAGTGAATGAAATTGTATTGCAAAAAATAATTATAGATTAGGTGTAGATATTGCCACCCACAAATTTGATTATCACAACTCAAATTATTAATATACCAATTGATTAAATTTCAAAATGTACATATTAAAAAAGGCACCTAAAAATATGTATTGATAACCTTATACAAACAAAATTAATTGTATTCCTTAAAACCAAAATTTCTTATACAAACAAGATTAATTATATTCCTTTAAGATAAACTTTCCTACACAACAAAAATTAATTATATTCCTTTAAAAAAACAAATTTTGTGTATTTAGTATTGTCTTTATTTTTTAAAAAAATAAATTCTTAACCTTATCCCTTTACCAGAAGTTTATACTTTATCAAGAAAAGAAGCAAGCACCCATAACTAAAGATTGAAGCCATCAAATTTGCCACCAGACTTTATTTTATGTTTAGATTAGCCTTTACATCTTAGATAAATGAAAAATAAAAATAAAAATGAAATTGAAAAAAAAAACAATGATTTGCATTTAAAAAAATCTACAAAATCATTTGATATATGTAAATGTCCATAAACTTTTTTGTAGATTTTCTTTATGAACATTTATGGAATTTTGTTTGTTTTGTTTTTAACCAAAAAAGGAAAAAGAAAATTGTTTCAAGTTGTAAAAATGTTTTTTTTAAAAAAAATTACTGATTTGTGTTTGTTCTTCTTTATAATTTTATTTAGAATAATTTTGTCATATAAATATTTTCAAAAAAGTGAGTCTTCAAATTATTTCCGTGGGTGGTAATAACCCCACTCTTATAGATTTAACAAATGCACATTTGCATAGCAAAAACCAACATAAAATTAACGGGTTTATCAAATTTGGATCAATTATCATTTTTGTTAATATTTAGCTAGTATTTTACAATAAAAATGTTGTTATTATTGTGGTAATATTTTTATGATTAATGTAAAATACAACTTTTCAAATTAAATAATATTTTCACGTTTTATACATGCCTTTTAAAATTAACATAATATTTTCACACTTTATATATGCAAGTGGTTTTGTAATAAACTTTGTTTCTTTTGTATTGCTTTGTCAAGTAAAGACTCAAAAAATAATTAATCTTATTTTATTTCCAATTATCAGAAGTTACCAAGAGAATTGTTGACATTAAAAAAGGTCAACTCCCGAATTTATATGAATTGTGTGAATATGGAGATTTGTAAGGTGTTGTGATGAAACATTGCGAGTGGTGATTAAAGTGTATGGGCTGATTATGCTAAAGAAATGAATAATGGTAGAAATCTATAATGCAACGTAAAGGACAAGTTGAGACAATGAAACAAACGCAAAAAGTTTTTAACGTAGTTCGACTCTATTTGTAATGTCTACATCCTCCGTTATATTATTTATAGAGGGGGAAGCTATGTTTAGCAAAGTTTCTGCTAGGGGTAGAAGAGTTGTTGAATGTTGTATCTTGTGCACACCAACAACCCTTTTATATAGTACTAGAGTTCTTTATTTACATATAATTTGATCACTATAATATAGAAAAGGCTAATTCTTTTTTTTTAATATTTTACAAGGCAACATGTTCTAAAGACAACATGTTTATGATGCTTCTAATTTTTATTTGAAACAAGGCAACATGCTAGCTTCTACCGATTATAAAGACTTACTATTTCTAGAACTTTGCATCGTTAAAGCAACTTCAAGTTGACGATGCTTTTTGAGCCTATTGGGCTGATGTGACCTCAAGTTGCCTCCTATGTGACCTACTTAAACTCGAGCTGCTTCTCTTGATTAGTGTAGTTGACTACGGTAAATACTTTTTACTGGCGTGATATGTATTGACATATTGTGAGATTATTGGGCTTTATATCATTTGGGCTTCGTATTAAGCTTCTTGGGCCTTTGAGCTTGTTAGTTTTGTTGAGTCTTATTCAAACTTTTAGCCCGGATGCTATTTTTAGGCATAACAAGAATTAAATCTTATACTTTGTTTTTTTAACTCAATTACTTTTCATCTTTATTGTTAATAAGATTTTGAATTAGGAAAAAAAAAAATGACAACCTTTGTTATTGGATAGAATACTCTTGTCAAACGAATAATCACTTTTGAGGATAAATTTAAAAAATTTATTCTCCCAATCTCAATTAGTAGGTATTTTGGTCTACAACAATTAAATTATCTGATTTGTGTCTAATTGAATAAATAAAATAAATAACATAATATATTTTCTCTACATATAAGGCTTAAGATTAGGGATGCCAATGGAAAAAAATGAACATGAGTGTAGGTTTCCCGATCCCCATTCCTTCACCCCTCCCCTAAGATGGAGTTGTGGGGGAAAAGATTCCGTTTTACTTTTTATTTTAAAATAGTATAAGGGCAATTTGATACCGCGTTACATTTTTTAAGTAAAAACAATAAAAACATAAGACGATGAGAAAACCCATAATGACTCCAAAAGAAAGCCCATACTGGAATATTATCTCTATACACACAAATAACATAGAAAAACCAAAAAAAAAAGTGGAATGGGCCTACCTAGAGTGGTAAATTAGAAGAAAGCAAACGGCATGGAATGTTAAAAACCACAAAACAGTAAGAGTACCCGAAACTTGTTGCCCTGGGAAATCTAGTAGAATCACTTGCGTCAGACACTTCCAAAAGTTCAAGTCTGTTTTTTAACTTAAACACATGTATGTATGACATATGTCAGTTACTTTTAACAGTTTAACTGAGAGGAAAGAGAGGTAAAGTAGTAAATAGATGAAAAAGGAGGGGCAGGATGGTAAGAAAATAAGCGAAGAACCATAGATAGAAGGATTGAGATGGCCCACGGGAAAGGAGTACTAGTTGGTGTGTATATAAATTCGGTGGTGGTGAATGAGTAGTAGGTTTTTCTGTTTTGGATTTCTCCAAATCTAATCTCATCTTTTTCTCATATACTCTCCTTCAATCATCTGGTCACACTCTCTTCCTCTCTTTTTTCTTTCTTTGTTTACTTCCAATTCTAGATTTTGTCAATATCACAATCTTCGTGTTTGTTTTGATTCAGCATACTTGTTTGGTCTGGTCATGGCTTCCAATCCCAACAAGGATGTTGCTCCCTCTGGTAGTTTAATTATTATTCTGTGTTTAGGGTTTATGATGGTTGATTGATTGTTTTGATTATATGGTAATGGTTTTTGATTGTAGAGGAGAAGACAGGAGGAGGGTCTGCACCAAAGTCGGAAACATCATCTGGGTCTGCTGTTAGAGATTCACCTAGAAGAGCAGCAGCTTCTTCTCTGCCTGAAACTGGGATCCCTCCAAACCCTTTTGATTTCTCTGCTATGTCTGGCCTACTTAATGTATGGTTTACTGTTTTTCTATTAACTTGTACTTGTCTTTTGAATCTGGGGATTGGTTTGTTATAATAAATGTTTAGAGTAATTAACATAGGTTGATTGTAGTGGAGTTGGACTTGCTATTTGTTTTTGATTGAAAGGGGATGTTGAAGGTGTTGTTGCATGTGTGTGTGTGTGTTGCTTTGTTCATGGTTTTGAATTGCAACTAGTTTTTTATTATGTTTAGGACCCGAGTATTCAGGACCTAGCTGCGAATATTGCCAAGGATCCTGCATTCAATCAGATGGCAGAGCAGCTGCAGAAAACTTTTCAAGGTGCATCTGGGGAGGATAATTTCCAATTCGATTCACAGCAGTACTACTCCACTATGCAGCAGGTTATGCAGAATCCTCAATTTAGGACTATGGCTGAGCGCCTTGGTAATGCATTAATGCAGGTATATGTTCTCTTTTCCCTTTTTTTTTTTTTTTTTTTTTAAGTCGTCTTGTTCTTGTTGTTTGTTTTGTTATTAATGCTACTGATTGTATGGAAAGCATATGCGTTTAAGATGTTGTCTTGTAGCTGAAGTTTAAGTTTTTGATGTTTTTAAGGACCCATCTATGTCTACTATGCTTGAGAGTTTTGCAAACCCAACACAACAAGACCAGCTTGAGGAACGGATGGCACGAATAAAGGAAGATCCGTCGTTGAAGCCTATATTAGAAGAGATAGAGACTGGTGGCCCGGCTGCCATGATGAAGTGAGAAATTGAAATGCTAAGATTTCTAATATTGTTAGTTCTATATTGCTGCCATACGGTTGGGTTAATTCTTATGCATTTTATTGCCCTCATGCATCGGATGAAGTTGAGGATAATTGTGTTTGATTATTAGGTACTGGAATGACAAAGACGTTCTACAGAAGTTGGGTGAAGCAATGGGTCTTGCTGTTGGAAGTGATGCAGCCACTTCCGCTGATAATTCTGGGTTAGATGACTCTGAAGAAGCTGGAAACGAGGATGAGTCAATTGTTCATCACACTGCTAGTGTTGGTGACGTTGAGGTAGGACATGACTTGCTTTTCTACTCTCCAGTCTTGATGGAGTCTCCTTCAATGCTCACTCATATGACCTTTGGTTGTCCGGTTTATCCTCTGAATTGAACCTTTAGTTTCCGAGTTTATCATTGCTTTGATTGATTTTTTAATCAAATAAGGAAGTGACTTGCAAAGATTCTGACCCCAAAAAAAAAAAAAAAAATCAAATGCATGTTGAGTCCTCATTATCCACACTAAGGTGAAAAAATAGATGTCCTTTTAGTCTTAGATGTGTGTTTTCAGGGATGTTATTATCATTATTAGAGCACTGGATTTTGTTATAGAATGAGATGCATCCTTGCACATCCAATAAGTTTTCAAGATTCTTGGTGACATATGTAAATTCAAAGAAACTAGTAAATGCTTCCTTGAAGCTCAGTGACTGAGTTTTGGTGCTTCTACTGTCTGATCTTATGTGGGTATCTTGGTGTTCTACGATGACAAATGATCTCTAGATGCTTCACTATATTGCTTTGATGTTCTCATTGTACCTATGTGGCCGTACATAGTCATTTGGTCCTGCAAATAGCCTGACTAAAGAAAATTGAATGACAATTGTTGCCCATCTAGCAGTCTTCATTGCTTCACGATTTAGAAGACGTCTGTTAAAACGGGGGGTTTTCCCCGCAATTTCTGCACTCCTCAACTGAACAATTAATTAAAGGATGGAATTTGAAGGTTTCTTTTGTCCTCAGTTGGTGCAATGAAACAATGAAGCCTTGTCTTTTGACAACAACTAGTATGATTTGCTCATTGTAGATGAAGATTAGAGTATATTGACACTTTTGCAATGTCTAACTTATGATAAGTGTTAAAGTGACATTATACTGAGAATCTTGTGGAGAGAAGGAAAAGGTCAGTGGATTTTTAGGCATAAAAATTAAAAATAGTAAGGAGAATGCCTTTTAATAGTAGCTCCACTGTAGGCAATGTGGTGGGCAAGGGCCAAATATACATTACTGTTTGTCCAACTAGCTTTGCATGATTGATTTCAATGATTTGACGTCTCTCTAATCAATGATATTATGGCAAGCAGATAACACAATCTTAGGTGTCATGAAAATAACAGGAAAAAGAAAAATTGGAAGTTTGATAAATTAGTAGACAAGTTGGTATGTTAGCTGAAAATTTTCTTGGAACTCACCTTAAGTTTACGGACTTCATAATGTTTGACGTACCTCTATAACATAAACCATTACTGCTTGGACTTGTTTAGAAAGAAGCAAACAGAATCTGCAACTAATTTGATGCTTTGAA
Source organism: Nephelium lappaceum (assembly GCA_021234005.1). Lineage (NCBI taxonomy): Eukaryota > Viridiplantae > Streptophyta > Magnoliopsida > Sapindales > Sapindaceae > Nephelium > Nephelium lappaceum. The sequence goes on from CM038011.1 coordinate 9,669,680, forward strand.
CAGGTATATTAGTCCTCGAACTCTACTCTAAATAAGGAATCCAATGTTGAAGACCTCCTTTAAGCTCAAAAGCTTTCTTCTGAAGTCTAACAATTTTAGAAAAGAAAAAGGGAATGTCCATATTATATTAACCTTGGCAGTGATGCAAACTTTAGCGGATATCTTCCGAATTCAACCTCTTGGTTATGCCCTAGGGTTTGGGATTATTGTGGTCATTAATAAAAGTATCGTTAAACAAGCAGTGGAGTCTTTCTGGATGCTGAATGACTGAATGTGTTTGTTAAGAGTAATAAGAAAGAGGTGGAGTAGATACAACTTTTATTTTTCTTAAATTGCACATTTTTCAATTTAATTTGTGACACAAAAATGAATAACAGCTCATGTTTGACTTGTTTAGACCATATCAAAAATTTAAGCGCTTTGGAGAATAGATTCTGTGCATCACTATTGAATGCATCATGTTACAGTTTTGATGTAGATTTGTGATTGTTGCAAAGCAAACAGGCTAACACAAACACTAGAAGCTCATACTTGATTTAATTTGCACAATATCAAATGTCCCTATTCGTTTTTGTGTGTGTGTGTGTGTTTTATGTAAATTTGTGCAACAATTCTGATTATCTTTCATTCATTGATGAGTGTACAAGGATCTTTGAGTGGAACTGTGGCATCATGTCGAGTTCTTATCGAATTGTGTCGGTGGCTTATATTTGGCCCATTTCAGTATAGTGATACCACGTATAAAAACACAACATGAAACTAAATGGGAGGAACTTAACATTCATGAAACATCCTAATGAGCACCAAATTATTGAAGATAGTTTATATATATATACACTTCATTTGGAATCAAGTGTGCACCTCACTCAAGTAGTATGCCCAGTGGTGACAGCTAGGAGAATGCTTTACTCTGTGCTCTGTCTTTGAGTTGAATCTATTCGACTAAAATAAAATGCATGTATATTATAGTAGTATATTTCATTTTAGTTGATATGCTGAAATTGAACTATTTTCACTGTTCTTCATTTAGGGTTTGAAAACTGCACTGGGATCTGGTGCTGACAAGGATGAAGAAGATTCGGAAGGAAGGACAGCATTGCATTTTGCCTGTGGATACGGTGAGGTAAAATAATTCAAACCTTCATTGTCCCTCATTTTTTGTTTGAGTTTTGGAAGGGAGAGAGTTGATGATATTACTTAGATCATAGATGGTCATGCTTATTCTGTTTGAAGAAGTGACACAGTTGCTTTTTGGAAAATTTTAATTCTTGAAGGATGCTCTGTTATTGGATAGATGTGTGCTTGTGCATGGTGCTTTTACAAGTAATGATACTACTCCCTTTATTAAAATTTAACTACTATTCAAAATTCTTTTTGCAAGTAAATAAACTATTCCTGATGAAGAAATATTGACCATGGATTTAGGAGCTCAAATATTGTAGCAAGATTTATATATGCTCCAGGACACATTGGGAGATCAGATATACTAATAGTTAATGCACCTAGATCTGTTGTTTTATCTTAGCAATCGATGCTTGTTTGTTTTTATTTTGTTTCCTTCTTTGGGTGCAACAAGTGTTTAAGGTAAGGAGAAAAAACTATGATCTCTTTTGTCCGTCATGCTAAAAGTCACTTGTCAGACACTTTGTTCCAAGCAGATAGAATTCCCTGGTAAAGTAACTTGGTCATTGAATATGGAACTCGAGTGTGCTACATCCATACTATTAACATGAAGGTTTTTTTTTTAATAATTATTTTATTTTATTTGCAGAGCACCAGGGATGGCAAAAGTATTAAAAAAAAAAAAAAACTTTCATGATGCAACTTTGACTATTAACAGAACCCATTCATTTTGATAAAAGTTGGTCCAACCAATGGATTTCAATATATGTGAAGTTGAAGTAAAAATTTTTTAAGTCAAGTAACATATAATACCTATATGTTTTCGCATTTGATTGCAATTTTTATACAATTTTCATGAATGGTTGATAACAAGGAAAGAAAAACATAATAATGTTTTGGCTAGTATGCTTTCATGCATCTAAGAAACAAAATCATAAAAAATAAAAAGAAGCTGCTTATATTACAAGCTTCAGTTATAACAATTAGTGCCTACAAGCACTTCTTTCCTACTGAAACTTCCAGGTTCTATGTATTAGTGCGTTCAATTCTAGTCATATTGGAAAGTTTCTTTATGGCTGAAGTTGAGTGTTTCACTTGAATATTTTTATAGGTTAAGTGTGCTCAGATCCTTCTTGAGGCTGGAGCAAATGTGGATGCTTTGGATAAGAATAAGAATACGGCACTTCACTATGCGGCTGGTTATGGTAGGAAGGACTGTGTAGCTCTTCTGCTGGAGAATGGTGCCGCTGTGTAAGTCAACAGCCTTTTAATTAACATCAATTTCCCATGTATGGAAATTCGAATGTGCTTATTATTAATCCTTCCGCTGCATTATCCTTGCTGAACTTAATGCAGAACCCTTCAAAACATGGACGGCAAGACTCCTATTGATGTCGCCAAACTCAACAACCAGCATGAAGTACTGAAGCTGCTGGAGAAGGATGCTTTCCTGTAAAATGGAGGACTTGTGGAAGAATGTGTATGTTGGATTTTGTCAGTGTGTTGGATGAAATTACATTGGTAAGCAGGAAGTTGGTCATATCACAACTTTGATGCTTTGTCTATGCGCTCTGTTTGTTGCTATCAGATCCATACATTTTAATATTCTATAGTTTACCATAAACAATCTGTTTCCTGGAATAGTTTATTTCTGGGAATTAGATGGGGTTTTAGTTTTTAGTAATCACAGCTGTTGTGCACATGTGTCCTGTTGCCAAGTATTTATTGTTTCATTTTGTTGAAATATCGCTGTTTTGAAGAAGGGTTTTTATGGAATCAATACATGTTTTTTGCTGGATTCTCTTTCAAAATTGACAAGATACCATTTCTCTGCTGTCAATGACAGCTAGGAAAAAAGAATAACCCCCTAAATCACACTCTGGTGTGGTGTGGGCAATCAATCATAATTGTGGGCGGCGGCGGGTTGTGACTAGGACAGTACCGTCGTAGCATGTAAACCTGTCCCACTAAAGTTGTTATGGACTGAATTGGTTCCGAAAATCTCTCACTATAAGAATTATAAAAGTTCCAGTAAAGTACTAGACCGGTTATTTTCAGTGAGAAAATTTGGGCAAGTACTAGGCCAGTCAATGTGAGTGAGAAATTTTCGTCGTGTGCTGTTGAAGAAAATTTATTTAATTCGAAAATGTTATATAGAAGAGCAGCTTTCAAAATTTGCCTTAGTTGTGCACAAAAAAAAAAAAAAAAAAAAAAGAACAAAATGTCGGTAAGAGATGATAGGTGGTCACATGTTTGCAGACAGGAGCCAGTTGGCACAAGGGTTGGCCATGATAACCGAAGGGTGTGTGTTGGCAATGGCATAACCCTCACTTTATGAAACGAGGGCATGCAGTGCCGGCCATGATCATTTCGCCATTTAAATTCACATATGTTGAAGCCTTTTTCCATTAGGGTGATGAAAGATGATCGTATTGGATTTGATTTGATTAAATTTATTTATTCATGGATCGAATAAATCGATTTGAGAATAATGTACAAATTTGGTCATCATTTTGTTGCTTTAACTTAAATTATATACATTATACCGTCATCCATTTCTACAATTGCATTCTTAACAGCACAGCATTTATTCTAACCGGGACATTGAAGGTCACTGGTCAATATTGAAAGTTACAAGTCAGTGCTGAATGTTCAACGTTTAACACCATAAACCCGGCTATTCAATTTACAACATTTGTCTTATCTATGATGAGCCTGCCCCGTAACTTATAACAGAATTATAACACATTCAATTCTACATATTTCATGTTTTGGATAAGTTATTTATTTATTGGGTATGTTATTTTCAACCTATTATAATGACATACAAGATTAAATCCCTTTTTGTTGTAACAGAGAGTGGTAAGGCTAGCACCGAAAAAAAAAAAGAGTCAACTTTTTCAGCATCATTAGTTCGCTTGTAATTTCTGTTGTTGATTGAAAAGTAGATAGTTCGTGAGTGAACTAAAGATGCTAAAAGAATTAAAAATTTTTAATGCTTGTTTTGAAATTCACACTTTTTGGTTTTATTTATAGGAATTTTCATAACGTGAAATTGTATGAATAATGTAACCGTACACATTAAATTAGAAATATTCAATTCTTTTAAAATAAAAAAAGTCTCCATTGATAATGGTGTGTTAGAATTGAACTGCAATAATAAAAGATTATAGGGAATGTATTTAATCTAGAGCTTATTGAGAATTTTTTTTAATGATAAATTTTAATAAAATTCATAGATTCTATAGACCCGTATTGATTTTGTTAAATATTTTTAAGAAATCTAATAAAATCTTAAAAAGATTGGTAATATTTGTTATAGATTTTTTCCTTAAGAATAACTATTTTAAACTTCATCCAAATTTATCACTTAAAAATAAAATCTATGAAATTAATGACTCTTTGAATATATTTAGATTTTATTAAGTTTCATAGAAATATAAATTGGATACACCTATATTTTAATGGATTTCATACAAATTTAGATTGAATACACACAAACTTTTAAAACTCTTTAAATTCCAATGAATTATCAAATTGAATGCAACCAATATTGAATGTTCAACATTTGAAACCATAAACTCATCTATAGACTATATATTAATTTTGTTAGAATTCTTTAAAAAATCAAATAAAATCTAGAAGAGAATAATAATAACTATTATAATTTTTTTCTTCATAAGAACCACTTTAAACTCCATCTAAATATGTCACTTAAATGAAATATGTGAAATTAATAAATTTTTAATACATCTAGATTTTGTTGGATTCCATATAAATCTGAATTTGATACATCTAGATTTTAATAGATTCATATAAATCTAAATTGAATAGATTCAAAATTTTCAAAACCCTTTAAATTTCAATGAAATATTAAATTGATATATATCCAATTTTGAATGTTCAAGGTTTAACACCGTAAACCACTTGTAAAAAAAAAAAAAAAAAAAAAAAAAAAAAAAACCATCTATTCAAATTTACAACATGTTTCTTATCCATGAGCCTATCATACAACTTACATATGTTAGCATGATCACGCATTCAATTTTACATGTTTCATGTTTTAAATAAGTTTTTTATTTTGAACGTATCATAATAACATACAATATTAAATTCTTTTTTTTTTCTTAGCAATAAATTTAGTACTAGTGTCGAAACTAATACTAATTCTTTTAACATCATTAGTTCAAATGCAATTTTTTTTAATAAAATTAAAAATTGAAGTCCGTGAGTAAATTAAAGATGCTAAAAAAACTCAAAATTTTTAATGCTAGTTTTAAAATTCACACGTATTAGGATTATTTACTAGAAGAGTAATAATAAGCTTCTAAAATCTTTTACTTAAATTCAAACTCAAGCGATATAACATGTGAGTTTTAACATTTTATAAAATATGAAATGATATGATAATTAATATGATATTGACAATTCACTTATAATATTATCTAAACATAAATTTAGATAAAAAATTTAAAAAATATAGTATTATTTTTATTGGAATTTTCATAATGTGAATTTATATGAATGTTGTAAGTTGTAACCATACCCATTACATCAGAAATGTTCAATGTTCGAAAATAAAATGGAATCTCCATTGAGAATGGTGTGTTGGAATTGTAAGTACAATAAAAAAAGCCTCCGTGGTTGGCCGAGCAAAGTCGGCTGCAGTTAATTAAAGAGAGGGGAGAGGCGTTCGATTGTATAGAAAAAGCCGAAAATTAAAGCGTAGGTGGCACCACAACATGAAAAATGGGCCCCGCTAGCGGTTAGTTTTGTCCAAACCAAATTTACATGCAATGTCCGTTAGTTAGCACCAGTTGTTATCAACAAGACAAGAGTTAAAAAACGTAGGGAAGGGGACATCATCACACTAATTAATTAATGTCTCTCTCTCTCTCGCTTGGTTGGTTGCATGTTAAAGGTAAAGTTCGGTTTGAAAGAGAGCAAGCAAAGAATATGTACGATCCCCAACTTCGCTTTTGCTACCGTAACTAACGTCAAAGGTATTATTATCATTATTGTTAAAGGTATTATTATCATTATTGTTACTATGGGAGAAATGATTAAATTTAAAGAAAATTATTTATATTTTAAAAAAAGAATGGATCTGAGCCTTGATTTTTTTTATCGAAAAAAGTGCTCTAAGGGGTGGTGTGCTCCTAAAAATGTGTCTATATATAATAACTTTACACAAACCAAATTAATTATATTCCTTTAAAATAAAATTTCATGTGGAAACAAAATTATTTAGATTCTTTTAGAGCAAACTATCCAAAACAATTAAAATTAATTTCATTTCTTTAAAACAATTGTAATATTGTATGCCATTATTATTATTATATTATTATATATGTTTCCATCACTCACATTCTTACAGCCTTCCTATATGCTCTCCTATTATCATCCGTCCATAATTTCTATTTATAATTTCATTTTTGTCGCTCTCTCTTTTGTGTCTGCTTGGGTGATTCAAGAGAGAGAGAGGCAAGAAGATGGAGGGGAGGCTAGATCATCGTCGTCGTCGTCGTCGGTGTCGAATGTGGGTGCTTGGGGCATGAATATTGTCAGCTCTGTTGGACTTATCATGGCCAACAAGCACCTCATGTCCCCTAGTGGTCTTGCTTTTGGCTTTGGTTAGTTTTTTTACTTTCTCTTCTCAATCTCATCAGTCTGATCTAGGACAATCTACATATCGATGCTTTTCAGTTTCATTAATTTATATATACTCTTTGTGTTGTTGTTGTTGTTCAATTCTTGAAAATTTTGTAAAAAAAAAATCATCAGCGACAACTTTAACTGGCTTGCACTTCACTGTGACTGCATTGGTTGGTTTGGTCTCAAATGCTGCTGGTTATTCTGCATCAAAGCAAGTTCCTTTATGGGAACTTGTTTGGTTCTCAATTGTTGCCAATATGTCCATCACCGGCATGAACCTCAGCCTCATGCTTAACTCTGTTGGATTTTATCAGGTACTATAAAATATGTGTATATATACACTTGCCTTCTATTTGATCTTATTGATCCTAACCGTTGTGTGTGGCTGCAGATTTCGAAGTTAAGCATGATTCCAGTGGTTTGTGTGATGGAATGGATTCTTCACAGTAAACACTATTCAAAGGAAGTGAAGATGGCTGTTGGGGTGGTGGTAATAGGTGTTGGCGTCTGTACTATCACCGATGTCAAAGTTAATGCCAAGGGATTTCTTGCTGCCTCTGTTGCCGTCTTCTCTACGTCCTTACAACAGATTGTAAGTATTTCTTCCCACAACCTCTTGTTTCAATATGCTTGCAAACCCTCCAACTGCACATCTCCCTCTCAATATTAGAAAATCGATTTTGACGTTCAGTTTTTTGTCTGCCGACTGGATCTGCATATGCGTATGCCAATGTCAACCACAGTCAACTTATATAATTATCCCATTACTTGATTTTTGTCAATATATAAGAAATCTTGTCTGGTGTTTCTTGTGATCGGCTTATTTGAAGGAACTTTAGGTATGTGAGTCTTTTGTCGCTTGCACCCCTTGTACATCAAGGGTTCTCGCTTAACACTTCTTACAAGTGTGACAGTAGCTATGTTTATACATAGAATCTTAATTCATGTTTAAATGACTACCTTAGAACAGCTGTCATTTTGATGTACTAATTCTGATTGTGGATGTCTTGATATACAATTCATACTGAAATTGCAGCGGATATGTTTAGCTCGCTTTATTCTTGGTCAACAGGTGCAGCTGCTTATATGAAAACTAGATTCATCTTCCAGTTCTATCTTTGCCAAATAAACTAGTTTTCCTATGTAAGTTCAAATATTAATTGAACAACTGTAAAGTTTAGTGCATAGCTTTCCGTGATTGAGATGCCCAAGTATTACGTCTGATCACCCTTATCTTGCAGTTGACCCTTTTTTACAAGTATTCATGTTGCCTTGCCTTGCTGACAAGGGATTGTAAACTACAATAAATGCAAACTGAACTGAATTATGTTTAAATATAGAATTCATTGCAGCAGAATTGTAAATGTGAACCCATCACATGTTTATGCATTAGTTCATGGAGTGCAGAATTCAGTCCTATTTGTTATTTTGGTTGCCTGTGAGATAAATATTTCATAGAAGCACAATTGGATCACTAGTTGTTAGTAATTTTGTGATTTTGCAACCGATCAATGATTTACAATCTCTGATGTTTGTTTGTCATTTATTTTGTGAACAGTCGATTGGTTCCTTACAAAAAAAGTACTCCATAGGTTCTTTTGAGCTGCTTAGCAAGACAGCCCCCATACAAGCTCTATCCCTTGTTGTGACTGGCCCATTCATTGATTACTTTCTGACTGGCAAACTCCTATCAGATTATAAGTTGTCTACTGGTGCATGTGTAAGTAAATTCAATGATTCTTCAGATATTCAAGTTTGCAGCCTGTTTGATATTCAAGTTTGACTGAATGGCTGATTGGAATCGATGCAGCTTTTTATAGTACTTTCATGCTCCTTAGCAGTCTTCTGCAACTGTGAGCCAATACCTCTGCATTGGACGCTTCTCAGCTACATCATTCCAGGTTTTAGGCCACATGAAAACCGTTTGTGTTCTGATGTTGGGTTGGTTGCTCTTTGATTCAGAACTGACCTTGAAAAATATACTTGGGATGGCCCTAGCTGTTCTTGGCATGGTAGTATATAGTTGGGCTGTGGAGGTTGAAAAGCAAGCTAATACCAAGACCATCACCCATATGAAAGAGACCTTTTCCGAAGAGGATGTAGAGCTTTTGAAGCAGATAAAGGATGCCTCTTTAGTGAAGAATGTTGAGCTTGGTGATTCTAAAGCTTAAAGTAGCATGCTTTGAGCCAAAAACTTAAAGAGTCAACTTTAACATTTTTCCATTACCATGCCACACCTTGGCATCATTGTTTAAGCAATTGCCCATTGCTATATGGGAATCATGAGTCATTCATTGTCAAAAATCTTATATTTATGTAAGCTGGTTTAGGTTTAATGTTTCATATTTGTAAATTGTTAGTACGAGACTTCCAGTCAAGCAATATATAGAATTCAAAGAGAGTGAATTTGAAGGATTTTTACGTCTCTTGCTATCGAGTAGACACATACTTACGAGCTACTACATTACATCAATGTTTCAACTTATCACACTACAAAATCAAGCGGTGAGGGTTTCATTTTCTCGAAGCGCATGCAACAGAGGAGACTGAAAAAGACTTGTACATGGAGGTGGTGGTGTATATAAAGGAGATGATGGCACCAGCCCTAAGAGGGTTGCCATTGTTGACAATGCACAAGTCATGGTTGGGAGGGGGTAGCTGCCTAAATATTAAAGGATCAATGAGGTTTGCAGAGGTGAAGCCTGAGCAGTATAGTTTGATATCTTTACTGGCACAATCTGTCGCACACATGTTTGTAATTTCCACCAAGTATGTCGGTATCCCACTTGGCTGGGGAGGCAGTGTCCCTTGTGTTATCCTTATGTCTTTATTTGAACATCCCTTGTTTGCTTCTGTTCCTGCCTGCACATTTTGACAACTTCATTCTCGACAACTACATTCTCATACTTCAAAACTTTAAATATACAATTTCTAATCATATAAACATAACAATAGTTGAATCGTATGACAAAGGTTATTTTTTTAAGGGTAAAACACACACACACGCACGCACAAAACAGAGAATAAATTAAACTTAAAGTGCTAATTCCCTCGACTAAATTTCTTAGATGGGGACTGTATGTCCTGGAAGTAACCAATATGACGTGCAACACGACTTGGACAACTGGGTCAATAACTTCGAAGTCGCATCACATGGCATCCAAGTTGCACAACATTCAGATGGTGCAACTTCAAAATCAAAAGGAATGAAATTTTTAAGTAAATAAAAGGGTTATGATTAATAAATGCTATTGGCAAGATTACCAGATTTTAGCAGTTCACGAGGCTGTATAGATAAGGTTGCGTTTCCGGCGGAAACGGACGGAAACGGAAGGGTTGAAATCCATTGAAATCTTGTTAAGTTGCACACCTGAAAATCAAAATAATAATAATAATAATAATAACATTATTATTATTATTAAATTATGAAATTCCATTAGACTTATTATTGTAAGTCTTAACTATACTACAAAAGTAAAATTCCAAAATATAAAATGAAATAAAATATTTTTTTTTAATCCACTAAGGCCATCGATTTATAAACTTTCAAGTTACAAGTTTGCATCTTTTTTCTTAGAAAAATTGTTGAGCACTTCTCCTCCACCTTTATGATAGAGATTTGAATTCCGTCCTTACCGGGCAAAGTAATAGAAGGCCTTTTCCTATAGAGAAAATCTTTCATGATATGTTGAGTTAGCATGTTATATTGATATTAATGTGACATTCCAATAACAACGCAATACATGACATTTCTTTTTTTATAAAAATTAATGTCGATGTCTTTCTTTATTTTCAAAAAATTTTTATTTAAAAAATTATATCACCTGACATTAATTTTTTATGAAAAAGAAATGTCACGTGTTACGTTATTATTGAAATATCACATCAACATTAGCATGACACATTAACCTAATGTCCAATAAAAAATTTTGTCCTTCTAGTAAGAGTTATATTTAGGACTATGCTTGCAGTGGTTTATATTGTTACATCCCAATAGACTCCTAACTTAAACGGTGCACATTTAATAGAGCATTAATGATATAAAGGAACAAAAAACTCTTATAGAAAAGAATGTATCATCTTTTAGGAATTAGTTGCAATAAATGAAAACATATTTTTTAAGATGAAACATCATTTGAAGTTTAAATTATTAAGATCATCGACCATTTTAGTCATTGAATACATCTGTATTAAATGAGAGGGAATGTAATGAATGGATATATATACACACTTAAAAATGGTTTATGCAAATAGATTGCCAAGTGATAAATATGGGATGGTTTAATTGTAAATCCCTCCTACTCACAGATTAAAATTGCCAAATAAAATAAATAAATAAATATTGGAAAAAAGAGAAACAGACAAAAAGTGTGGGATTGTTAATGAACAAACCATTTTGATAAAGCATCAACTGCAATCCAAAAGTAAAAGCACCTATCCCCTTAATTATCCACAAAGAAGCTCTCATCCTCTCAAACAAAAAATAGTTATTCTAGATTTGTATACATCTTGAAGAATTGTGAATATTTATATGCTGAATCATGATGTTGTATCATTATTCAAAGAATAATGATAACATTAGGCAAATTTACTGTCTGTAGCTTAAACGAGTAATATTTTTGTTAACCATAATATTGAGCGAATATTCTTCTATAAATAACAATTTCCTTTTTAGTGTTATTATATGAGATGAATCAACTCATATATGTTAAATTTGACCAATTACCCCATTTGATATGCGGAATTGGATTAAATTAGATTGTTTTCATAAAATTGGATTGGATTGAATGAAATAGTGCTATGATGTTTTTGGTGTGTTAAAAGATTGGATAAAATTTATACAGTCTCTTGAAGGTATATGTTATGATTGGACAATATATATAGAAGTAAATACACAAAATCCCCCTAAAGTAAAACTTAATGCAAGCAGAAATACTTTTTCATTTTTGTAACACAAAACCTTCACTTCATCAGTCAAAGTTAGTCAAACTTAACTGATATAAGGGAATTTTTGTCTTTTACTATATTAATATCTTGTTTATTGAAAAATCCATCTCCATCGTCCAGATCAGATTAAAAAATACAATTAAATCAAACTTTTAAATAAAATAAATAAAAACCTTTTAAAAAGGTAAAAAAAAAATTTGAAAAAAAAAAATAGAGATCCACAAAATTGGATTTCCATTATCCATCTAAATTTGGGTTGGATCTCCACCCAATTCATCTTCCAGCCACATCTAGTTCATCGCTCAACCAACATCAATCATCATCTTCGTCCATCAGCCATATTAGATTTTTATTTGTCCATCCAAATCTGAGATTGGATGGTAGAGATCTTTTTTTTATTAATTTTGTTGTTTAATTTTGATTTTTCAATTTTATTTTAATTAAGTTTATTTTGATTTTTTAATTTTATTTTAATTAAATTTAAATCCAAGACAAAGAAGCCATTTACTGTTCCGCATGTGTCAAGAGTCAACTTTCTAACGGAAACATTAACCTTGGGATATAAAATTGCTAATTACGAAATTACGGAGTAATTTTTTATTATGGTAACAGTTGGGGTTTTTCTAGAAATATCCCTTCCACCAAGTTTGTCTGAGTCGGTACAGGAGTCACCGGTGAAGCCGGCCCTTGGGTTATCCTTATGTCTTGCCTTGAACATGGCACGCTTGCTATTGTTCCGGCTACACATTTTGACAACTTCATTTCAGTCTTTCAATTTTAAACATGCTACAAAAATGAAAATAACTCAATTGTAATTTGTAGCACAATATAAATCAATGGTTATATTTTTTAAGATGCGGACACCATTTTTTGTCCAAACATCTGATTTGGATGTCACCAACACAATGTCGGTTATGTGCAACACCACTTGGACAATCGAGCCCATAACTTCTAAGTCAAATCACATGATTAATTCAAATGAATGAAAATTCTAAACAACCAAAAAGGGGCATGATCAATAAATGCTATTGTACGAATTACCAGAATTTAGCAGTTTACGATGCTGTATAGGAAACGTTATATATATTTCTAGTAGAAACGGAAGGGTTGAAATCCATTGAAATCTCGTTCTGTTGCACATCTGAAAATAATAATAATAATAATAATTAATATTGATAATAAATTAAAGAGTAATAGCAGCAACAAATTCCTTCCCCCCCCCCCCCCACAAAAAAATAGCAGCAACTGGTAATATAACGTAACCAAAAATGGCATACTAGTGTAATGGTGATTTTGTTGAATTTTAATCCAATTATTAAGAAAAAATTAATATTTTAAAAACAATAATGATACATTAGAAAAATCCATTAGACTTATTCTCATAAGTCTAAACTGCACTTCACTGTACTATAAAGTAATATTCAAATATTATTTTTTCTTCTAGTAAGGTCAACAACAAGTAAACTTGGAAGTTTACCATTAGCAAAACGATGGAATAATCTTTCTTTACTTTTGTGATAGGGGTTCAGATCGCACATTTATCAATTAAATAACAAAATAATTGAGTAATTGTAATTCCCTTTCACCTTTGTGATAGCTTGATAGAGGTTCAAATTTTATAATTGTCAATTAAATCACAAAGTATGGAGAGACATTTCACCTATATTGAGAGTTGTATTTCAAACCGTATTTGTAATAGCTTTTTCTGAGTAGATCTTGAAAAAAATTCTTAACCATTATTGGTGTCAAATTTAAAAACCTAACCCAATTAGTAGTAGATTAAAAAATATATATGAAAGTGCTTAAAATTTGGATAGCTTTAATGATATAAAGGGGTAAAAAAACTATTTAAGAGAATGATTTTGTTTAAACGTTTATAAGTTTTGTGGAAGAGTAATGTTAGGTTTCTTAAAAATTTTGTTCAAATCCTTGTTCAAATGATGTGACATATGAGTTGTTAAAAATTTATAAATCATAGAATAATGTGTAATCGATAGTATTTTGACAACTCACATATCATATTATTTTAATAAAATTTTTAAAATATCTAACATTACTCTTTGTGGAAACAGATGAAAGAATAATGTTACATTTATTAAAAATTTGCCCAAAAATTTGGTCAAAATGATGTGGCAAACTGATTTAGTAGCTTTCATATTAATTTTAAGATAATGTATTGATGATATGATAATTATACATAAGATTGTTATATTATTTGGACACTAAATTTTAAAAAATTTTAAATAGTATAACATTACTCTAAATGAAAACCCATAATTTTTAAGATTAAAGCATTAAACATCATTTGAAGTACTAGCTGAATATATATAGAAATTGATAGATAATTAGTATGAAGTCAATTCACAAAATTTTATGAAAAATACTCCCTAATAATGGTTCGTGCAGATAAAATGCCAAGCGACAAAGTCGGGGTGCCTAAATAGTAAACCTCTCGCACCTAACATTGGAATTGCCAAGTGAGAAATGCAAATAAAAGAAGGGTGGCAACAAGAGAAATAGAAACAAGTGGTGGGATTGTTAACGAACAAACCATTGTGAGAAAGCACCAACAAGCAATCCAAAAGTACAAGCACCTATATGACAAACTTCTCATCTCTCTCCACTTAAAACAAAAATTTTTTGTTTAAAATTGGATACCCCGTGATGAATTTTGACTATATATAGTGTCTATTATGATGTAGCATCATTTCTTTTTTGAAAGTGATGTAGCATTATTATTATTATTATTATTATTATTATTATTATTATTATTACATCTCTTGACATAACATCATATATTTATTAAAACTATAGATAGAATATGACATTATAGATAGAATTTACTTAATTCGGTGGTCTGAAAATCTATTCTCAAAATTAGAAGAAGACTATCAACAAATAATGAAAAAATTATCGCACCAGATGAGGATTAAATCTTATCAATAAGTAGAAGGTGGGCCGCACCTTTTCATTAGGATCACTCCATGTAGCATCATTTGTTAAAAGATTATATTTTCGGCAAATTCATTGTCCCTAATGTAAACAAATTAATATTTTTGTGAACCATAATTTTGAGCCGGTTTCTTTATGTCAAAATAATAATTCCGATGTGTTTGACATCACTGTACTATCAATGAGGGTTGCCATAGTATTTTGTCTTAAAAGGAATGAAAGTTTGTACATCCCTCCAAAATTTAATTTATATATCAAATTAGTTTTTTTTTTTTTAAATCAAAAAGTATGCCAAGTAAAATTTATAAGAGCATGAAATAATTTTGTCTGTCAGCAATTACATAACGAACGAAGCATAGTTTAGACATATCAACATATGGTTGGTTGACACTTATAATTTATTTTTATCAGCCACATTACCATTGATACTTTTACTGCACATAATTACATTTATTAACCAAGAAAATTAACCACAAAAGTAAATGGAAATTATTGCAACTTTTCACAGTCAAACCACCTCATCGTTGAAATGCAATCATTTTAAGCTTGATAGATATAACTTATCTCTCTATTTCTTTTTCTAATTGTATCGAATCAAGTAACTGATTTATTTAAGAAAAATAATAAAAGTTAAGTAACTACATTACATAGTTGCAATGAATGGATTTATTTACATAAATGTAAGTTAATAAAATCAAAAGAATCAGTAATCGTGGAATTCAAAAACATTTTTACATCCTTTTAGTTTAAGGGTGAAGATATTGCCAAAAAAAAAAAAGTTTTATACATCTAAAATCAAAAGTATTTTAATTAATTTATTTTAATCGGATTATCTATAATGATAATTTTGTTTGAGGTTATTTTTGTAATAAATTTTTATAATAAAATCTATATGTGTAATTCATAATTTTTGGTGACAATATCCACACATGTGTATGTTTTTTTCCATATTTGTGATGGAGATTTTAAGTTTCACCCTGTATAATTATCAACTAGATTTTTTCACGTATTTGTAAGAGCAGATTTTTGTGCATAGGTCTTAATAGATATCATCTAGACATCTACATTGTTCACATAGTACTTAATATGTGCAGTTTCGATAAATCATTTATCTATCCAATTTCATATTATTTATAAACAAAGAATCGTTTTCGAAATCTTATACTATAGTATTATAAGATGATATTAAATTTTGATATTTCAATTCCATCTCATTTTATCCCATCTTATCTTGTAATTTTATACTGTTGTAACATAGTATTATATCTATATTTAGACATAAAATTTATTATTTCAGTAATTGACTATAGTAATCAAATTGAAAGAATTCATAGCATTATATAAATTCAATAAATAATAAAATGGAAACCGAAAGCGTATCCGTTTCTACGCAGCAGAAATTATCCTGGATCATGGATTGTTCAACCGGTCGGATTCCAATTATATAGTCGAAAAGGAACCTCAAATCACAATGTAATTTGTCTTGTCATTTGTTTTCTCTTTTCTCTCATATGTGTAGTATGATGTGTATGTAAAGTTTATGGAATTGATTTTCCATCATCTTTCAACAAATGAAATACCTCAAGTATTTATAGAGGTGATGGTTATTTTCTGATAACCGCCAGTAACCGCCAGCGGTTATTCGATCTTATCAAATTCAAATAGATTTGGATCGGATCATGGGTTTGGATAATCTTGGATGGACCCGACCCAACAACCCAATAATCAAACACAAACTATATATGTAATACTGATTTTGGTCTAGTTTCAATAAATCTTTTTGAGATCAAATTTAAAAAAACAGAAAAAGAAAATGCGTTTATGAAATCTTGTAATAAAAATAGAGACATACAACTAATAAATACTTAGAAAACAAACAACACAAACATTCCATAATCATTGCTTGCTTTTCTTTGAAGTTGCATTCACCCACCAATACATTATTTTATAAAATACAAATACTTTCTAAAAGAAACTTAAAAAAAAAATGTCAAAGAGTGATGGAGTAAAAGCACCAATAACATATACTACACACCTAGGACAATTGCTTTTCTTAGAAGCGAGAGCAGAAAAAAACACAAGCAAATATATTAATTCTATTGGAGAGAAAGCTAAGTTTTAAAATATATCAGTTTTATGTATCTATGACATGAGCTATTTTTTGGTTATAGAAACAGATGTAAATGTTATAACAAATAAAAGCCTTGTTCATAATAAGGCTTTTGATAGTAGAAGAAAAGAAGTGAAAATTCTTTTTTGAACCGTTATAAGGATTGATTTCTTTATAAAAAACCTTTTACTATTTCCAATTTATATCAAGCAGTTTTGTAAATAGTTTTTGAACTTAAGAAGTCAATAAATGACTTTTAAAGGTTATCAAATATATTTTAATGATACAAAAAAGTGATCGATCTCATCTTAATAGCTTTGAACTTATTATCTTACCCATATTTGATCTTATAACTTCCAATTTATTAATATCATCAGATATTCTAATCACATAACTAATATTTAATATCAGCTGAAAACATACTGCAGGCAGAAATAGTGCTGACGTGGACAGATACGATAAATACGTGGTATCTATATTCAAAAGCAGAAGAAAAAAACAAACCAACGGTTGGAGGCGTGAGTAGTGGCGTGAGTGTCCCTGCCCTGCACCAGTCCGGTGTCCTAGTGGGGTTTGGTGGTGTGTATGTATGTGTGTTAGGTTTTTCTTCCTTCTTATATTTTCATTTACAAGATCTCTGCTTTCTTCTTTACAAATCATCATATCTCACATTGCTCGCATTTCTCGCTTTTCACTCTCTCAGGTACTCTCTCTCTCTCTCTCTTTCTCTCTCTCTCTCCTGTAATATAATTGAAACCCTAGAACTCAAGATTCTGTGTCAGATCTGTTCAACACGAGTCTCGTTTACTTGATACTTCGTTTACGTTTTCACTGACGTGCATTTTCGTCAAAATGTAGGAGTAGGAACAAGTGCGCGCGCGCTATGGACAGCAGTGGTGGCGGCAGTGGAGGCCAACGCTTTCGGAGATTACCTCGTCACTCGTTTGCTCATCTTAAATTGGACCCGTTGGTCAGTCCTCAGTTCATTTTCCTTTACATTTGCTTACTTCTGCCTTATAACTAAATAATTGTGTGTTTGAGAAGGTGTTTTATTTTTAGCAATGTTTGCTTTAGAATGCCATTGTTAGTTAAAATTAGGTTGTGTTCGATTTTCGAAAGGAAGGTTGTTGTTATTGTGATGAGGTTTATGGATATTATGTAGATTGATGAGAATTTGGAGCAGTGGCCACATTTGAATGAGTTGGTACAATGTTATAGAACTGATTGGGTCAAAGATGAGAACAAGTATGGTCATTATGAAAGCACTAGTCCTCCTTCTTTCCAAACTCAGATATTTGAAGGCCCCGATACTGATATTGAGACGGGTGATTGTTTTCTATCCTCGTTTGTAGTTTTGTTTTGGTTTTATTCTGTCAGTTGTTGTGTTTCCTTTGTTTGTGGATTTAGTTTGAGCTCTGTTTGTTGTACTGCAGAAACACATCTTGCTAGTGCAAGGCGAGGCAAGGTTGAAGATGCTACTGATGATGACATGCCGAGTACTTCTGGAAGGCAACATTCGGACGCTAGTGATGTTTTGAAGGTTGGTGGTGTTTGGAATCCTGGTTTTGTAACTTTTGTTGACATTGCATAGTGGTTCTTTGGGGTTCCCATACTTTTAAGGAAATGGAAATATGATTTTTTTTTTCCTCTATTTTTTTGAATTGATTTTGGTTATAACTTTTTTGTTGTTTAAACTTGATGATCTACTTGTAGCATTTTGGTCAGTCTCCTCTCCCTGCTTATGAACCGGCTTTTGACTGGGAAAATGAGAGATCAACGATATTTGGTCAGAGGATTCCGGAAACCTCTATGGCACAGTATGGCAGGTTTAAATCTCATTGCTGAGTATACTTTTGTATAGGGCTCCTTAGTTTTTCTCCTTCTTATTCATCCTTTTTGGTTAAATAAATCTTATATATCTCAGTGAGTTTCTCTCTCTCTCTTTTTTATTCTTTCATATTTGTGTGCTTTCAGTAGCTTGAAGATCTCCGTAAAAGTTTTGTCCCTATCATTTCAAGCTGGACTAGTTGGTGAGTGTCTACTTTATATTTCTATGGTACTGCTTAATTTGACGTGTAAATAGAAAATATTTCATGCTACCTGACCTCTCTCTCTCTTTCTGTCTTAGAGCCTTTTTATGGTACGATTTGCTTATATAATCGGGAAAGAAGAGAAAAATTGTCTGAAGATTTCTATTTCCGAGTGCTACCGACTGAAATGCAGGATGTAGGTCATAAAATTGAGTAGCTGTACTTTATTTCTTTTTTGACGTATGTTTTATTTTTGCTTACATACTATGCCCTTCTATTGTTTCCAGGCTAAAATGTCTTGTGAACCTCGTGGTATTTTCTATTTAGATGCTCCGTCAGCATCGGTTTGTCTACTAATCCAGTTAGAGAGGCCTGCCACAGAGGAAGGTGGAGTTACACCATCTGTTTATTCGCGTAAAGAACCTGTAAGTCAAAGGGCATCCAGAAATTGCTTTCTCATTATCATAAACTTGCTTTTTTTTTTTTTTTTTGGCCTGGTTTGTTGGCAAGTCGCTTGTGTAGTGTTCCTTTTTTCCCTATTATGTTCCTAGATGACTACTGGATTTAATTATGTTGACCTTTTGATAAATTAAGATTTCTTCGTGTAATATTCTTTTCCCCATCAAAATATACAAGTCTGCTTATACCTTGTTATGACATTAGGGCCATACTGATTCTTTGCTGAGTCTTTGCTTACCTTTCATGTAGCTGACCAGTCCTGGTGTTTAATTCGGAATCTTTTTACTCCTATGTATCTCAATATTTAAAGTAACTCATTCTCACTCCTCTCTCCTTTTTTCATCCATTTTCTACATTGAGTTTGTTGTAGTGTGGATGCCTGCTTCATAATTCATTGGGTTGTTAGGGGTGCTTCTTCCCCTTAACTACTTTGCTTAATGAAACATGATGCCTGTTATGTGAGGCTGAGACATAGTAATTATTGTGAGTTGAAAAATGATAAAATGAATTAGTGTATATGAAATTGGCATGCCTTACATAAAAATAAATGTTCCTGTTTTTTCTGACAAAATTTCTCTCTTTTATATGACAAATGCATTGTCCACCCATATGAACAGGTCCACTTATCAGAGAGAGAGAAGCAGAAGCTGCAGGTGTGGTCTCGCATTATGCCTTACCGAGAGTCCTTCGCCTGGGCTATCGTTCCATTATTTGATAACAGCATTGGTGCAGCTTCTGGTGGATCTGCTTCCCCTAGCAGTCCACTAGCTCCCAGCGTGTCTGGGTCAAGTTCCCATGAGGGCGTGTTTGAGCCTATTGCAAAGATCACATTGGATGGGAAGCTGGGATATTCAAGCGGAAGCTCTGTTGTGGTTGAAATATCCAATTTAAATAAAGTAAAGGAAAGCTATATGGAGGAGTCACTTCAGGTGGGTGGACTACCCCTCTTAGGCTTTTGTTATTAGCTTATTTGCTGTGCACATTGTCCCTTATGATTACACATGAAATCGTTAACTAGCGTTTAATACAATGGGTTAATTGATACACACTCACAAATTCAGAGTCACAGACATCCCTGCAAAAGTACACAAATGTTAAACAGTTATGTTTTGTTTAAAAAAAAGAAAAAGAAAAAGAATTATACATTTTTGTATATGCATACAAACAAATGTATTTTGCACTTATGTACTGTTTCTATATATGTTTTGTAAATTTCTTACTAGTATTTTATTGAGTTTTCATATATCATATCATTTGCCGTCTTTTAATACTTTGTGGCACCTGTTTAAGTGGGCTTCATCCTTCTAACTAGAGTTGAGCAAAACAATTGACTAATTTTTGTATACCTACATTGTTAATTCCAAAATTGTTGTTTGGAGGTTAACATTCAATGTGAAGAAAGAAGCTAAACTTTGCTTGATTTGCAAACATGGCCTTGTTATCTGTCCATAGTGTATCTTATCAAAAAAATTCTATCCATGGTGTAATTGGATGATGAAGTTCCTATTCTTATTTGGAAGTCAGAGGTTCCTAATAACGTCAAGTACTTAGTTTGGCTTATCGCTCATGGAAAATTAAGTACTTGTGATGTCCTTCAGAAAAGATTTCCTAGTTTTTATATTTTTTCCTCTTGGTGTGTCATGTGCAAGAGGTTTGGGGAAAATTAGAATCATTTTTTTTTTCATTGTCCAGTGGCGGCTAATTTTTTGTGTAAGTTGTTTTCTTTGGTTGGATTGAAGTGGGCTGTTCCTGAATCTTTATTTTCCTTCTTTTTGGAAGATTTTAAAATTTTCGGTAGAGGAAAGAAAGCAAGTATTCTTTGATACTGTGGAGTTTTTGCCGTTCTATGGGTCACTTGGGAAGAGAGAAACAAAAAAATTTTTGAAGATGTTGAAGAGGAGGAGAATTTTCTATGAGATAAAGCTTATTATTTGGCGCTTCTCTTTGGGCTTCTACTAGTGAAGATTTTAAAGATTATTCTTTATTTTTTATTTAGCTAGACTGGAAGTCTTTTGTCCGTTGAGTGTTTTTTTAGTTTTAGTTTCTTGATCTTGTGTTTGTTTTTTATGTTCGTGGACTCCTGGTTTACGTTTGTATCTCATTTCTTCTTTATAAAGTAAAGTTTTTGTTTCCTGTCAAGAAAAAAGAAAAAGTTCCTATTCATGCTTCTCACACTTGTTTGACTAAGCTTTTCAAATATTAATGGATGAAATTTATGTCAAATCAAATGTGCTCTACCGATTGTATAATGGACATAGAAAGGTGTTTTAACACTAATAATGGAAGAAGTGTGAACTCATATTTTGTCTCTTGCTTTGCCTTCATCTTTTACAAGAATAATGACACTAGTATATGGTTACTATCTAGGTCAGTGTAGCACGTTCTAACACTGTTGTCTTTTGGGCTTTTCCTATTGCTACAGGATCCTAAACGCAAGGTTCACAAACCAGTCAAGGGTGTTTTAAGACTGGAAATAGAGAAGCACCAGACAGGTCATGCTGAGTTGGAAAATATATCTGAAAATGGCAGTGTAACCAATGATTCTGTTGATCCAGGGGACCATATTCCTGATTTGATGTTCACAAAGTGCCCGAGTAATGGTTTTGAAGGGCCTCAGTCTAGTAACTCTAAATGGAATTTAAGTGATGGGAAAGATGTTTCTGGAAATGGATCAAATGCTCCAGATTTTAATGCTGATGATGTAAGTGTAAGATTTATTTGTGATGTATTGTGTTACGATTTACTGTATAGGCATTACACTCTAAGCGGCAATTACCTTTTGCTTTACATGTTATCATAAACATAGGTCAGTCTCTGATGCTTTCACAATCAGAGTATGGTGCTTCCTTTATCTTTTCTCTTCTGTTTGTTTCTCTTTTCTTTTTCTTCATTTTTTTCTTTTCTTTCTTTGTTTATTCCAATTGCTTTTGGAAGTGGATATAGCTCTTGATTAGCTGAGTGGGTGTAATAATCTTGTCTCTTGAGTCAGTGTTGGATTCTTTGTTTGCCTTTTAGTCTGGGAAAATTATAATAGATACAGAAATCAGAGAGCAAATGTTAAAGAATACTACTTTGTGTATTTGTGCAATGGTGAAGAAGACAGCATTGTGACAAGTGTAATGATGAAGACAGCTGCTTGACTTTGAATGTAACGTTGCACAATTTTGATAGCATAACAGAAGGTCTTTGTTAGCTATTAATAAGTGAGATTAAATTTTTTTCTTACAGTAGTGCTTTCTTCTTCACACCTTATTCCGGTTAACATTTTCTATGATTGACGATGATTCTCACCTATCCCCCTCTGCTTATTTTTCCCAAATTAATAGCTTTAGATATTATCCACTGGTCAGTGAATTGATTGTTATAGGGGTGGTAATCATTTTTTTTTTATTTTTTATTTTTAATTTTAATATGCGTAGTCAAATCAAGTTATGGTTCGTTCTCATGCTTAAAACACCACATTGTCACACACATTGTAAAGGAGCAAGCAGAATTAGGGTTCCACCAAATTTGTTTTTGAAACTATGGTTCTCTTAGTTTTGAATTTACTGGTCCTATTTCCCAAGTTAGGTACCACATAGAATTCTTACTGATTTTGATACAGTAGTCCTTTCAATGGGTGTGTTGTATTTGGCAAGAGACTCTTGATATGCATGCTACTTCTCCATCTGAGCTATGAATTTTTGAAAATTATGTAATGAAGGTTTGAACATTATCAAATACTGTTTATTTTTGTTTAACTCAGTTATCCTAATAAATGTATTTATTAATTCTCAGTTTCAAGCTTTTGACTTTCGCACCACAACAAGAAACGAGCCTTTCTTGCAACTGTTTCATTGTCTATATGTATATCCCATGAGTGTGAGTTTGAGTCGGAAGAGGAATTTGTTCGTTCGAGTTGAATTACGAAAAGACGATGCTGATGTTCGTAGACAACCTTTAGAGGTAAGTATGTTGTGTGTTAGTCTATATTGAAACCAGTTTGTTTTTAGAACTTCATCTTACTTGTTTTAATGTGACTTGTATGATTAGGCAATGTACCCAAGGGAGCCAAGCGTATCGCTCCAGAAGTGGGCTCATACACAAGTTGCTGCAGGGGCTAGGGTTGCTTGCTACCATGATGAAATAAAAGTTTCACTACCTGCTATCTGGACACCTCTGCATCACCTTCTATTTACGTTTTTCCATGTTGATTTGCAAACAAAACTAGAAGCTCCAAAACCAGTAAGTTATATGTATGTTTTTTTTGCCCTTGTAAAGGAAATTTTAGCAATTATGTACGATCTTTTCAATTTTTATATCTGCTGTGATGCCTGTCCATTTTGCTAATTGTGCATATTCCTGAATTAAATCTTTCTTTTGGTCTTAATGCTAAAGTTGTCAGCTACTTCGGTTTCTCTTATCTATTATATAGGAATACTTATTGTATGCATCACTTTTCAGGTGGTTATCGGATATGCATCGCTTCCACTATCTACCCATGCTCAGTATGTACATGTTTTTATATCTGATCTTTCTTTGTTGTTTGTTGTAAGAACTATGAAGGAAAGAATCATTTTTCCCTTTCTGTTTCTTGCATACTGCAGCTTTAATTCATTGATTGTATGTTAGCATGGATTAATTATGATTCTGCTTTAGTGACTGAAAAGAGTTTTCAGAGTAAGTGCTATGGTGGTCTCAGATAAGAAAGCATTTGTGGAAGGAAATTGAATTCTTAATTTTTTATCGATAGCTAATGTGTGTGGATTCTAGATTGTGTAATAATTCCATATGCATTAGCAAATTAGACAATGGAAAGGCCTATGATCCTGTGTGTCGGTGGGGTTTAGATTTATTTCTTGAAGCAGATGCATATTGGTGTTAGTTGGAGGCAATTAAAAGTTGTCGTTTTGGTGGGTGGTCTTCTCTGATCAAGTTTTTTTTTTTATGGTAAACGATTGTATGTCTGATGGTTCTAGGACTAATGGCTAGGTCTCTTGTTTTACTTACTATTTGTTTTATGGATTTTGTGTATGAGTATATAATGATTTGGGGGCAGTGGGAAATTTCTTTTTGGCCCCGTTTGTTATGTGTAATAGGATTGGATTATTTATATGAGATTGGATTGGATTGGATTGGATTGGATGAGATGAGATTGGATTAATTTAATTGTTATCTCATGTTTGATGACACTAGGATACGATAGGATTTAAATTAAATTTGCCAATGACTGAAATGAAAATTTTTAGATATTAGGAAATATTTTTTCATTTCCTCCATTGTTTCCAGCTACACATCACTACCCTCCCCTCTTTCTCATCACCTTCCTACACCAAACCCATTCAAAACGCACATTGCTTTCAGCAGTGGGATGGACGGTGGAGACGACAGAGGTGTCGATGCCTTGGAACAACGGCGGAGATGACGCGGAACTCAACTGCTAATCGATCGGATCTTGGTTTCGTCGGCAGTGGAAGAGAGGGAGAAGAAAGAGAAGAACGAAAAAGAAAAAGACAATCGGAGAAGAAAGTGATGATCGGAGAAGAACGAGAAGAATGACGATTCGATCAGAGAAGAAAGAGAACGATTGGTAAAAGCAAGTGGCGGTGACGATGGCGAAGTTGGAGGAGAGAGAGCAGACAGGGAAGTGGGACAAAATTAACCCACCTATTTGAATGGGTTTCAATTAACCCATTAGAGTGGGTTAAAATCATTGCAGGCAAAACTTGGGATAATTTAGTGAATGGTGTTTGGTTGGACCAAACATGGGTTTAGACAAAAAATTTGTCCAAACCCAATTTCATTCTAGCTAACAAACAAGGCCTTTAGGTTTTAAGATGGTATTTTTGGTGAAGAATAACTGTGAAATTTTATTTGCTTTTTAGCAAAAAAATGATCTTACTTTATGAAGCTAGCGCCCAGGATGGACTCTTTTGAAACACATTGTGTTTAAAAAAGCAGCCTAGGCAGCTGCTGGCTGGGCCGGAGAACCCCTAATCTCCACCTTAGTCGGCAGACTGCCTAGGCGGCCTAGTTGGTCACAATTAATTAATTAATTAATTAATATTATTTTTTTAATGATACCCAAAACGATGCCGTTTTGGGTGTTAGTTTAACAAAAGAAAAATTTACAAGACCACCAGCAGAGGTGCTCTTGTTTATTTTGACTGAAACAGCCCCTCACTTCAAAACTTCAACTTCCAAACTTCAAAACCCTAACACTGTGTCTCCCACTTGAAAGTCACTCCAATGGCGACTTGTTTTTTTGGTTGACTCAACGGTCAACACATTGACCGTTGACTGTTGAGGAATTGTCTAGGTGTCGCTGGGCCATTGCTTGATTTGCGCCTAGTGCCTTTTAGAACACTGGAAACACATCATTTGTTTTGAGGTGGTTTTTGATGTAAGCGTTAACTTAAGAAAGAACAAGTGGTCTTGCTTACCATGGAGAACTTGCTCGGAAACTATTTTAAAGTATTCTTGTTAATAGTACAAATTTGAATTCTTATAAAAAAAAAAAAAATTGAAGAAAGAATAATAGAAGAAAAGAGCAAAGGGCCATTGCTGTTATAATGGTTAAACTCTCAAGCTAACAAAAATACAGGTCCATGCCTTTAAGCGCCATTTTGTGCAAAAATGCTTAAGGGTAGGACCATAAACCAAAACATCCCATCAGAACCTGTTTAGGCAAGACCAATGCATGGTGATAACCTTCTTTTGTGTTCCTTTTTTTTCCTCCTTTTTTATCAGTTCAATTTGTCGTTCGGCAGTCAAATTCCCTTTTGATAAGTTGTGTTGCTGAATATGAGATCCATGCAATAGATTAAACTAACCTCCAGCAGAAGAGGGTAGCCTTACATTTAGCCCAATTGTAAAGAATTAAGTTTATTTGTGCAAGTTAATCGTGGCGCCAATTATTGCTCGCAACTTTTGACATAATAGAACATGTTCTTGCTCATACTAATTATATAATTTTGTTCTACTTAATGAACTTGCCAATTATTATTATTTGAAGAGTTAAACTTTGATTTTGGTTTAAATATTTATATTGCTAAAGGGTATCTAATACGTCCTAGATAATGATAATCTTCAGGTTGCGATCTGAAATTTCTTTACCAATAATGAAAGAACTGGTTCCACATTATCTCCAAGACACAGGCAAGGTAATTTATAGTTCTTTTTAATTAAAGGTTTTTCGCTTTTTGACTTTTATGCTCCTTCCTTTCCTTCTCTGTTGTTGCTAATCTAATGAGCCTAGCTTGATAAGTCTGTGGTTGCATCAAACTGTTGAGTGTGTTCTTCTTTTCTGTTTTTTCATTTCCATTCAATATCAGGCAAAGTGATGCTGAAAACAAAAACGAGTAACAACTAAAAAAGTCATGGTTGTTGAAATATGGTCTTTACAATGAGGTTGCAGTTTCTGTTTGTGGTCATTAATATGAATAGATTTGAATTTATAAGTTTGTAATCATGTTTTGATTTCTTTTAAAAGAAAAGCAAATTGGGAGAAACCATTGAGATGTTTGCTTTTGGATGAAAGCCAGAAATTTTGGCTTTTTCTTTTATTCTGATTAGAATGTATTAGAACTATCACTATATTAAAGAGAAATGATATAAATATTTTAATGATCTCTATTAAGATGTATTATGCCTTATTTGGGAAAAGCTCTCAACCATTAAGTTTCTACCAAGTTTATTCTTGATTGTTTAAGTGTGAACTTAATTGTATTGATGCCTTTTCCTTTTATTAAAATAATTTCACTGGTTCATTCGCTTCATTGGTGCTTATAAACAGTATTTCAATTTTTGGGTTGGAAGCTCTATACTTCAATGTGGAATAGTTTTCCCTGTCATTATTATGAATTATGATTCTACTCTGATGAAGCTTTTTGAATTTTGTTTCATGACCTGAAGTTTCCGTTAATTTTCTGGATTTTCATTATTTTCTTATCATTTTTATTATTATTTTGTAGGAGAGGCTTGACTATTTGGAAGATGGAAAGAATGCTTTTAAATTGCGGTTAAAACTTTGTTCATCTTTGTACCCCATTAATGAGCGTATTAGGGATTTCTTTCTTGAATATGATAGACACACTCTTCGAACAAGCCCACCTTGGGGTTCTGAACTTCTTGAGGTATTTTATTAATATGTATTTACTTTCATCTCTGTTATTTGCCATCTTTCTAATTAAAGAGTGGGTATTCCTAAATGATCTCATTGATTTTTGTTTTATATAAAATTAGCTGTAAGAGTATGTAAACTGATAAACAAAACTGTGGATGCAGTTAAGACCGGAAACTTTCTTCTTGTGCCTGTGCATGTCTGTGTGCACGCATGCATGCATGCATGTTTTATTATGTGTGTGTGCATGTTTGTGTATTTGTGTCGCCCCTTAGTTTTGCTATCATAATTAGTCAAGGCTCCACTTCCCTCCCTCTCCCCCTTTCTTGGAAAATGGGAAAGGAGAAGCCTATACAATGAAGAACCATGTTGGGGCCAGGCCTTGAATGGAGATGTAGATTTTGAAATATGAAACTTGTCTTGTCATTCTCAATTTTCTATGGTAATATTAGTATGTCTCAAATATTGCAAATGTTGCCTTACACTTTCATATATATGCTAGGGTTTTTTTTTTTCATCTAAGATTTTTTATCTGCTAGGAGTTTGTTCTCTTTGTTGTGGTTCATCATGCATGTAAATTGTAACTATAAATACTGTTCAGGTAGAATTCAATGGGGTTTTGTGTGTAAACTTGATTTGGATTTCTATTGATTTTCCTTGCAGGCCATTAACAGTTTGAAGAATGTTGATTCGACTGCTTTGCTTCAATTCCTTCACCCAGTTCTGAATATGCTTCTCCATCTTATAGGCAATGGTGGAGAAACACTTCAGGTTGTCTTGTAATTCTTTACCAGTGGTTTCTAGTTTGAATCTTTCCATCAATTATCTCAAATTATATTCTTAGTCATCTTTTGTTAAATGATTTTGTGTCTTTGCATTCATATCTGATTATTATTATTTTTTTTCTTTTTCCCATTTTACTATCTCTAGTTTGTTTGTGTATTGTCATTTAAATTGTTGTTTTCATTGTTGCTTCAGGTTGCTGCCTTCAGAGCCATGGTTAATATCTTAACTCGGTATGCTTCTCAGTTATAGCTTTATATAGGTTAGGGATGTAAGTTATCTTATTTTAAGTGTACCAACACAATTGAATGGCAGATACCTCTCAAAGTGACAATACTAAGCTGTCAGAAGTATGAAAAACCTTGAGTGTTATTGGCCAAAATTTTTTGGAAAGCACTAGTACTCTATATTATAAATGTTAACTTATTGAAAGTGACTGCATCAGCTTTTACTTGCCATATGGACAACCGAGTTGGCAGTTCTTGTGTTGTTAGCAAGTGCATGTTGAACAAGTTTTTCTTATTGATATCTGAGTGCATTTTGGTGTTTGTTCTGTAATAAGTGCAGAAGTTTATTTTGCAGGGTGCAGCAGGAGTCAGTTGACGATGCTGAACGGAATCGTTTTCTAGTCAACTATGTGGATTATGCCTTTGATGATTTTGGGGGTCGTCAACCACCCGTCTATCCTGGTTTGTCTACTGTGTGGGGTAGTTTGGCTCGCAGCAAGGTCGGTCTATTGCATTGATTATGCTTGTTCCTTACTTTGGAAATATGCCCTTTGTGTCTATTCCTATGCCCTTCTCTTATATCCTTCAGTTATCTACAATATCCTCTTTTGAAAAGCGTGCCTAAAAAAAAAGCAAAGATTTTATTTAACCATGGTACTTCTGTTTTGGTTCGGTGCGGGGTATCATTGCGAACTATTCTCCAACACTTCTTTTTAATTGCAATGATGTACAATTTAATTATTTTTATTTATTGGGTGTCCAAAAAGTTCTTTAAACATTTAGAGGGTCAGCTTGTGAAATTTTTGTTAACACACTCACTATTAGGATCCCTTCGGACCCTACAACTGTAATTGCTAATCATTGATTAGTCCTGCAGAAGAACAGGTTCAGTGCTTATCCTCATTGGATTCTTAGATGCAATTGGCCATAAGAGAAGCTTCTTCCATCTTTATTGAAACAGAATGTTTCCTCCTTTTCTTTTTGTTTCTCCATTTGTGATACATGATGATACAGCGTAGTTATAAAAGATCTGAAGTAAATCCTGTTGAACACAAAATTGTCCTAGAATGCTTCACATAAACAAGTGGTTTTTTATAAAGTCAACATAGCCATATGCTGTAAAGATGAAATAACTAGAATTTGATTTTCATTTTGTATTTGGAATTAATTCAATCAAAATGATAAGCATAACTTGCTCCTGTGAGTGCCTGATTTCAAGCAAAATAAACTTAATTAACAATCATATTGTAAAAACAAAAAAAAAAAAAAAAGAAACTTAATAACTCATAAGAATAATGCAATGATAAGAAATTATATTCTTAAGAAAATAGCTGGACTTAGAGGTTGACTTGGGGATAGAGTGTACATTTGATCCCACAGTTGGAACCTATAAGGTTTGTGCTGTTTGTGAGACTATTATCTGGATTCTGAACATCTGGGATTGTTTCATCTTTCCTCTTTCCAATTGTTGCTGGAGTCAACAACATTCTTTTGTCAATTCTTTTTTGTTTTTGGTAGGAAGCAGACAACATTGTTTTGTCTAAGAATAGACTGTTGCATTCATGGATGCTGTGTTCAGTGCAAGTTGTACTCAAGTGTTACTATGGCATCACAGATATGTTATAGTTTACTTTATTATTTCTTCTGATTAACTTTTTTCGGCAGGCTAAGGGTTACCGTGTTGGACCAGTATATGATGACGTTCTGGCAATGGCCTGGTTTTTTCTTGAATTAATTGTCAAGTCGATGGCATTGGAGCAGACACGTCTTTTCTATCATAGTCTTCCATTAGGTAGGTCCAAGTATTAGGAAAATTTATTCTTTGCAAATCCAAAAACTGTTTTGCTTTTAATAAGCTAGCTACTTTCCTGTTAATAGTTGTTTGTGTTATTTCATGCGTCTTTAAGAACACATTTTTATGATGGCCTATTTTAGAGCGTAAATACTATTGTTGAGCCTATAGATATTGGTTTAAGCTTGACAATCTAGTTATGGTATGAGAGTCAAGATGACCAAAAGGCCTTGTGTTTGGATCCATGTAACTCAGGTCTGTTACGTAAATTTTAATTACAGCAAAACGTCCAAAATGTACATATGATGAGCCCATGCTAAACAAAATTTAGGCCTTCAATATCCACATGATAGCTCTATAAAAAAAATCAGTCTTAGATTTCAATGGGTATGTTAGAGCTAAAAGTCTGAGTGTAAACGGTAGTTCTGATGAACAGAAGAGAGGATAAATGGCATTGTTGGACCTCTTACTTGTCACCTTAAGTTTTTAAGTCTAGTAGCTATTCAACAATCTAAGTACCTAATATATATATATATATATATAGAGAGAGAGAGAGAGAGAGAGAGAGAGAGAGATAACGAAGCCTCTGCCAAAATAGTGCTTATAAAATTTAAATCCCTGTCTTGTGAATTGTGATGGTCATTACTCATTGCCATGAAGCTACTCCAGTCATCTATGATCTTGTCTTGTTTCTGAAATATGCTAGGTATTATGAAATTTGATCTAATAAAAAAATTTCCCTGCATGTTATTGGAATTAAGGACTGCTGATGGGAGATTTGAAGTGGCTATTATTGAATTCCTCTAGTATAATTTTTGAAGAAGCCAAAGGAGAAGATTGTAGGTTTTTGTGTGATAAGTTGTATTATGGCTTTCGGTTTCAAGAGGCTCCGTTGTTTCTTATTTTACACAATTGGGAGGGTGTTAGTTGGTTTTTTATTTTTTGTTTTTATTTTTGTTGGTTCTTTGTTAGATTTGATGTAACTTTTGTAGACTGCTTCTTTTTGGCTTTTCTTAGATTTAATTTAACATTATTGTTTGTCATTGAAAAGTTGATCATGTTCAATATTTCCGTCATTTATACAGAGCATTGGCCTCCAATTTGTTTCTGAGCAACCAGGTGTTATTAACATTCTTTCTAGGAGTCCAGAGGGTAAAGAGAGACAAACTATATGATTTTCTACGAATTCTGACGAAAGATGAAATTAGAGGAGGTGGCCTAATGTTTACTTTGTTTTCTAAACTGGTGTGATGTGTAATGTGAAACAAGTTTGAAAAAACTGTTGACCACTTGTTAATTGCCGCCATTTGCTTTTGGGGGTTGCAGCGGAAACTCTATGAGAAGCATACCCTTTTTTTTTTGGTGCATCTTGGGATCCTTCTTTTCATTATTTTGAGGAGCATTGTGCGTTTCTTTGGGGACTAATAGCAAGAGATTTACATAAATGTATTGTCTTGCAATTTTGTGAGTTTTTTTTTTTTTTGGCAAGAAAGAATGAGAAGAATCGTCGAGGAAACCATATTTTTTGGTACAGTTTCTTAGGCTTAGCTGATTTGTGGGTTTCAGTTGCATGAGTTTCAACATGGATGTTTCATCTTCATTTAAAGAAACAGAAAAATTTTTGATGAAGTTGAAGAAAAAGAGAATTTTTTATAGGATAAAGCTTATTATTTAGCTTCTCTTTGGGCTTTTACTAGTGAGGATTTCAAAGACTCTTCTTTGTTTTTTATTTTGCTTGATTGGAAATCTATTTAGTTGATTAAATTTTCCGATCTTGTGTTTTGTTCTTGTTTTGTTTGTTGTTTTGGTAGACTTCTGGTTCATGTTTGTATTTTGTTTCCTTAGTATTTAATAAAGTCCTTGTTTCCTATTAAAAAAATGTTTCTTCTTCATTTATATGAATGAGAGGCTGTGCTCTCTTAATATGTATAGGGGTTTTGGTAGCTATTTGTTTTTAATTACTAATATTTTTGGGTCCCATCACTGATGCCGTGAGGCTGCGCTCGCATATAGCCGGTTCACTTCATGGGCAGTTTACTTGTTTCTCCTTCTGTCAATACTTTTTTTTTTTTTAGGGTTTCTGATAAAAGAATTAGGAGGCTTTTTACTATTAGGTTTTAATATACCCTTCTATCTTTTTTATTTACTTTGTCATGTACTTTGAGGTGAACTGCTGGTTCTCTATCATTGTAGAACATTCCTGATATTCAATAAATTTGGTTTCTTGAATGAAAATAGGAAACATTTTAATCTATGTTTTAAATATTATCTTTTCTCACTTTTCTCTTTTGTGATATTATGATACAGGTGAAGATGTTCCTCCTATGCAATTGAGAGAGAGTGTGTTCAGATGTATAATTCAGTTGTATGATTGTCTTCTAACAGAAGTGCATGAACGTTGTAAGAAGGGGTTAAGCTTGGCCAAACGTTTAAACAGCAGTTTGGCCTTCTTTTGTTATGATCTTTTGTCCATTATTGAACCTCGCCAAGTTTTTGAACTGGTAAGCTTTTCATCTAATTGCATTTCTTTTGTTGCTTCTGAAAAAAACATAATTGCATTTCTTGTAAATATTTGTTGATATGCTTATATGAATGAGCATTTATATGATTCATATATGAAGGTTTTACTATCATATTTTTGCTTAATCATGAATCATCTCTACAAATTCAGAAAATAAATATGGTTATATTTTGGAGTGTTTGCTTGACAGATGAATGCCCAAGTAATATGCAATGGTACCTCTTGTACATGATTAAAAAGTTATACATATTTTTAATACATCATTGGTGGTCTTTTAAAAACTTGAAAATTGGATGAGGACTGTTGTTCAGTATTGCTGTTATTGGGTTGTGTCAGTATTGCTGTTGTTCAGTATTTTTATTTTTATTTTTTATTTTTTTTATTTTTACTGCTGCAGGTGTCCTTGTACCTGGACAAGTTTTCTGGGGTATGTCAAACAGTTCTGCATGACTGCAAGCTTATATTCCTTCAGATTTTATGTGATCATGATCTTTATGTGGAAATGCCAGGCAGGGACCCTTCAGATAGGTACTTCATTAATCAAAATCTTCTCTTTGTTTTACACTTCTTTCACTTGGTAAATTTTGTTGTTTTATGTGTTACCATCTGTCGGAAGTAGTAAAGTTGGTCTGGGGAATATATAAGTTCAATATATGTTTTACTAATATGTGAGGTTTTATGTCAGTGAAGGAAACTTTTTTTTTTTTTTTTGTTCACTTCTTTCAAGTTTTACTTTCTATTTGATGATATGTTATGTGATGAACTTATCCAGTCTGTTTAGTTGACTACTATGGCTATAGTTTGTTTGCCAAAATGGTCTAAATCATGCCTTTCTCGTTAAACCAGCAGGGTGTTTAAATAATAAAATTGGTTTAGATTTGACACAAAAAATTCACATAGATGCTTTCATGTTTGCTAAAGAGGGTTTTGGTGAAGCCTAATTTTATTTTTCATTTTTTATTTTTTATATAGGAAACAAAGATTTTATTAAAAATAAAGAAAGAAGTCACGAAGTGAACTAGAAATCCACCAACAAAACAAACAAAAACAAACACTAAATACAAGATTGGAACTATCAATCAACAAACAATAGCTTTCCAATCAACTATAATGACAAATAAAGAAAAATCTTTAAAATCTTCATTAGAAGAAACCTAAAGAGAAGCCAATTAATGTTCTTTATTCTCTAAAAAATTCCTCTCCTCTTTGACTTCATCAAAGATTTATTTGTTTCTTTCTTCGCAAATTACCCATAAAGTAATGAAAACTCCACAATACGAAAGAATGCACATTCTTTCCTCCTCTAGGAACTTTAAATTCTTTCAAAAAGAAAGAACATCAAGATTTAGGAGCAGTCCACTTAAAAGCAGCTAAAGAAAACAACTTGTTCTATAAATTACCAACCACCGGACAATGAAAAAAGAGATGATCCAAGTTTTCCCCACAGCTCTTACAAATGACACACCGATAGGGAGAGACAAATACTATGATATTTTTTTTTTGAGAACATCACAAGTACCAAATTTCTGATGAGCAATAAGCCAAACTAAAAACTCGATCTTGTTTAGATCTTTTGACTTCCAAGTTAGATTAGCATAACCAAACCTTGGGAGAGATTAGTCTTGAACCTACTTTTTAAAAAAGGACTTGCATGAAAAAATACCATTGGAATCAACCTCCAAACCCTTCAATCGTTCCCAAATTGAAAGGCGGTTTTGGTGAAGCCTATTTTGAATAACTAGTTATCAAAATTAATTACGACAGCCTCATTTTGTATCCTATAATCCAAGGGCAGTTATTTTTCTTTCATTTTGTACCATTTACAAGTTTCCTTGTTTCAAAGTTATAGGATATACAGCTGATGGACACAAAAATTGGTAATTTTTGAAATGATGGATGGTTTCATACAGTTTTAGCTAATATAGGTGGTAGTTTCCCATGAATTTTTCAGATGAAGTGCATTTTGCATCTTACAATTACACTCTTTGATTTATCAGTTCATGTGGTATTTCATCTTACATTGCCTGACTGATTAAACCTGAGCATGGATTCATATAGCTTGATTATTTAGGGTGATGCAGAATCAATTGTAATTTTATTTTCTATTTTCCTCCTTAATTGGATTTAATAAATTTAAATAGGAGATTATAATGCATGAAAATTCAGCTTTGATAGTTATATCTTTCAGGTTTTTATTTTTATTTTTACTATTGACATATATATATATATACATATATTTGCATGTGTGTGTTTTTGGAGTCATTTTTAAACTTCTATTTTGGTTGTTGAAGACGTTTTCAAATATGACCCTACAACCGATGTTTCTGACCAAGTCTATTTGGCTGTTGTAGGAACTACCTTTCATATCCATATATGTGTGTTTTTGGAGTCATTTTTAAACTTCTATTTTGGTTGTTGAAGATGTTTTCAAATATGACCCTACAATGGATGTTTCTGACCAAGTCTATTTGACTGTTGTAGGAACTACCTTTCATCGGTCTTAATACAAGAGCTTTTCCTTACTTGGGATCATGATGATTTATCTCAGCGAGTCAAGGTAAGTTCAGTAAAATTGAATTGAGTTGAAAATGAAAATGTTATATTTTGAGAGATACATGTTTCTATATTTCTTTGTCAATTTTCTATTGTTTTGTGATTAAATCTGTCATCTATACTTTGGTGACATTCTATACTATTATTCTTGTGTAATTTATTTATATACTAATGATTAGGTATGGACATCCTGATCTACTGAATGTTTAATTTGAATGATCCTTAATGCAAATAATTAATTCTTAATGTTAAGAATCACTGAAAGACCAAATCTGTAGATTAGGATCTTCGTACCTTAAAATAATATATATATATTATGCTCTTATATTTTCTTGACATATGCTTTTGTTTATTATAGGCAGCAAGAATCTTAGTGGTGCTCTTGTGCAAACATGAGTTTGATGCTCGATACCAAAAGCCTGAGGATAAGCTTTATATCGCTCAACTATATTTTCCACTCATTGGTCAGGTAGATTGCAGTATTAAAATTCACTTGTGTGGTATATGATATCATAGTTATTAAAAGCGCGCCTAGGCACTAGGCACAGCCCCTGCGCCTCGTCTGCGGCGAGGCGAGGCAAGTTCGGTGAGGTGCGAGGCGTGCCTTGCACAACCCTAATGTTTAAAAGGCTTCC
The DNA here is from genome assembly GCA_021234005.1 of Nephelium lappaceum. NCBI lineage: Eukaryota > Viridiplantae > Streptophyta > Magnoliopsida > Sapindales > Sapindaceae > Nephelium > Nephelium lappaceum. The sequence continues at coordinate 9,705,567 of CM038011.1, forward strand.
GGCCACCAAAACCAGCCTTCTTGTCGCCATACCACTCTCCTCTCTTCTCCTCTGCTCATGCTGGCTTTCCAGCTGACGAAAGTGATGTTCCGGCCACCGTCTGTGGGTGGTTTAATTAAATTTCAGGAATGTAGCTTCAGTCATAAGATTTGTTAACATTTTTTTCTTTTTTGCAAAATTACATAGAATAATTGTTGAAAAAAGAATATGTATAAACTAGAAAGTAACATCATGATTCTGCTTATATGATATCTGTTTTCTGTACCATGAGGTGAGATGCACTCACATATAGTGCTTGCCCAATAATAATTCATACTATTTTTTCTTATGTTCCTTAATGAATTTTTGTGATCTGTGCAGATCCTAGATGAAATGCCTGTCTTTTACAACCTAAATGCTGTAGAAAAGCGTGAAGTTTTAATTGTTGTTTTGGAAATTGTGCGAAATCTGGATGATGCATCACTGGTCAAGGCATGGCAGCAAAGCATTGCTCGAACGAGATTATTTTTTAAACTCATGGAGGAATGCCTGATTCTTTTCGAGGTTGCTTTTACTTTGAAAGTTCAAGCTCAGTTTTGATTATGCACCAAGTTAGGCCACTTTATGCACTAGTTATTTAGACTTATTGAGGATGGATTAAGGCATTAACTTGATTTTTAGCCTATGCAAATTTCTAAATTGATTCTTTAAGTTCTTACACTGAGATCGTGGGGCTCATTTGCTTTTAGACTGGTTGGGTAATTTTAGTGTAAAGTATATTAGTGTAGATTCTGTCCGGCTGCAAATATTTAAAGCCACAATAAATAAATAATTACATGACCAGCTTTCCAGATGCATAATTATGTTATGGAACAGATAAGAAGGATCATTTTGCAAGCTGAAATTAACTGTATTTTTCACTGTATCATAGGTGTTTCTATTTTACTCATGAGCAAATTTATTTGCTTGATGTGATTTACAGCACAGAAAACCTGCTGATGGAATGCTTCTGGGTGCTAGTTCTCGCAGCCCTGTTGGAGAGGGTCCTGCTTCCCCCAAGTACTCGGATAGACTTTCTCCTGCGATCAACAATTACTTGTCTGAGGCATCACGACAAGAAGTCAGAGTAAGCTAATAGTCTAATTGCTGTTGATTTCAAAAGTTAGTGCTCAAATCCTTTATGTTCCAATTAGTTGTTTTATTTGCTACTTGATTGTGAGATCATTGGTAATTATTGTCATTAGTGATTAATTTCTTATATCTGTGAAAAAATGAAATTAGTTAAAGGAGTTCTTAACTTGTTTTGGTTTGCTATCATGGACTTAGGAAATTTCATCTTTTTTTTTTTTTTTTGGTAATCCTAATGCCATTTGAATCTCTTTAATGCAGCCACAGGGAACCCCTGAAAATGGTTATTTGTGGCAGAGGGTGAATTCCCAGTTAAGCTCCCCCAGCCAGCCATACTCCTTAAGGGAAGCTCTGGCTCAGGCACAATCTTCTAGGATTGGAGCTTCATCCCAGGCACTTAGAGAATCATTGCACCCAATTTTGAGACAGAAACTGGTATAATTTGTGGCAAAGATTCCTGTTTTTTGTTTAAGTTGTTTATTTCATTCTCAAATTATAAATTGGCTTGTTTCAGATCTGTTCAATGTTTTGTCACTCTATGTAGCTGACAGCTTTTGCATTGACTGCAGGAACTTTGGGAAGAAAATTTGAGTGCTGCTGTCAGTCTTCAGGTTTTGGAAATAACTGAGAAATTCTCTGTGATGGCGGCATCCCATAGCATTGCCACTGATTATGGAAAACTTGATTGTATCACAGCCATATTTATGGGCTTTTTCTCCCGAAATCAGCCGATAGCCTTCTGGAAAGCTTTTTTTCCTGTCTTCAACCGTGTTTTCGATCTACATGGGGCAACGCTGATGGCTAGAGAGAATGATCGCTTCTTGAAGCAAGTTGCATTCCATCTTCTTCGGCTTGCAGTTTTTCGAAATGACAACGTTAGGAAAAGGGCTGTCATTGGGCTGCAGATACTTGTGAGGGTAGGCTCTTTGACATCTAACAGGATTACTGCAGCTACTCTTACTAGCTCATGCAAATTATTTTCTTTCTTGCAGAGTTCCTTCTATTTTATGCAGACTGCAAGGCTGAGGGTCATGCTCACTATCACATTGTCCGAATTAATGTCTGATGTGCAAGTGACTCAAATGAAATCTGATGGAACACTAGAAGAGAGTGGAGAAGCGCGGCGTCTTCGAAAATCTTTGGAGGAAATGGCTGATGAAACTAAGAGCCTCAGCCTTTTCAGGGAGTGTGGAATTCCTGAGAATGCGTTATCAGCTATTCCAGAAAGATTTTCAGAGAACAAGTGGTCATGGTCAGAAGTGAAATCTTTATCTGACAGTCTTCTATTGGCTCTTGATGCTAGCTTGGAACATGCACTTTTGGTAAGTTTTTGACATTTTATGCCAGTTTTAACATGTCCCATTTTCTCTCCGCCTTTTGGTGGATAGATTTTTTTTTTTTTTTTTTCGTGTGGTTGTCAAGCACAATAAATTACGTTGCCCTCCTTGCACTTTATTTTTCTGTTGCCTCAACCTGGAACTTCGTGTTACCAACGTATAGGGTTGGGCATCTATTGGTTCGGTTCCAAATTGGGATTGAACTGAACCGAAAATTAGTTGGTCCAAAAAATTTGTACTGAAGCGAACATCTTTTGATATATAGCCTGAACCAAACCAGAAAGTTGATTCATTTCAGTTCAGTTCAGTTAATTGGTTTTTAACCTTTTGAATGGGCCTACAAGTATCTCATTTCTCCTTTTCAGCCTTTAATTTATTATCAGATTAGTATTTGAATACGATTAGAAAAATAATCAAAATTGGCATAAATATAATTTTATTATTTACTCAAAACCAAAATGTGAATAAATCATAACCACCAATTAAAACAAAAATAAAATAAAAAATTCAAATCACCAAATCGGGTTTAGTAAAGAGAGTAGAATACTGACATATTCACAATTACACAACAATAAGTATAACCACCACTAATCAGACCCATCAACTTGCATATAACAGAAAATATATATGGAATGGTGAAAATGATGGAAAAAGGAAAAAGAAGCTTCAAGATGCCTTCAATTATTGACATGGGAAGATGATGGGTTTTTATGTAGTGATAATGGTGAACAACCAAGAGGATTTGTGAGAGAATAATTAAGGTGAGAGATGGCAGAACACTAAGGGAGTTAGGATTTTTTACTCCCTATTTATGTGTTGGTTTGGTTTCGTTTTCTATTTGAGAGTGACCCTGACTGAACCGGATAGCCTTTGTAAATCAAACTGATCATGCAATTTCGGTTTGATCCGGATCTGGGTTTCACCCTTACTGACAGACACTACACTAGTAATTATGTGAACTTGGTATTTGGGATTTATACTGATATTCGCCTTCATTTAAATTAGGTAATTTATGTCATGTGTGCGTTACAAAATGGTGGTTTGTGCCTTGGCGCCTCTATGTTCTCACGTTGAAGAACTGGAGTCAAGAAGCATGGCTTTTATATTGACTTTCTTCATGTTTCATTTCTCACTAAACTAGTTTATCTGCACCTGAAACATGTAGCTGTGACACGTCATGCAACCACTATTGTTAAGATTTACTTCATTGATTCTTGAAGGCTGATATACTACCTGCATCCTAATCCAGTTTGAAATGATGGGCTTGTGAAAGCTTTATAACTCCAAGGATTGTTGTAGAGGATAAAATCCTGGTCATAAACATGTGCCACTGCCTTAACATTACCTGTCTATAACTATTTCACTTGTATTTGGGATGTGTAAGCTCTATTGAACTAGTATCATATTGTTTTTATTATTTTCTTTCAGGGTTCTGTAGTGACTATGGACAGATATGCAGCTGCTGAAGGCTTCTATAAACTTGCAATGGCATTTGCCCCTGTCCCAGATCTTCACATAATGTGGTTACTGCATTTGTGTGATGCGCATCAGGAAATGCAGTCTTGGGCTGAAGCTGCACAGTGTGCTGTCGCTGTTGCTGGTGTTGTCATGCAGGTATTACACTCTTCTGGGTGCTTGTTATGCAACTTTTTAACAAAGCACTTTCTGATAAAATTTTCTACATTTTAAAATTTTGAATGCAAAGTTCAGGATTTAATAAGTTATAGTGTATCTAGGGCCATTCTGCAACTTAATCTTTTTAACTGATCCTGCCAGGAATACATGCCATGTAATGGAAGGACTTGGATTACCCTTACTTCTGTTCCACATTTTCAATAATATTATTAATGGACTGCTAAAATACTGTTTAAGTCCTAAAACAGGAGCTGCTTCCTGGAGTATTTTGATTGTCTAATCTATCTACTATAAACATTTGCTGTTAATGTATCTGAGACTAATTAATTGTTGCTGTTCAAGCTTTGCTGCTTGGGCAACTACGCTCATAGATGAGCTTTTCTACATTCTGCAAAATAACTACATAATCTGCAAAAATGATCTTGCTGCATCTGTTATTCATTTTTGGCTGATCTTTTGAATATATTCACTCTAGGCACTTGTGGCCAGAAATGATGGTGTTTGGAGTAAAGATCATGTGGCTGCTCTTCGTAAAATTTGCCCTATTGTAAGCAGTGAGATCACTGCTGAAGCATCAGCAGCTGAGGTGGAAGGTTATGGTGCTTCAAAGCTCACAGTTGACTCTGCCGTGAAGTACCTACAGCTGGCAAACAAGCTGTTTTCTCAAGCTGAACTCTATCATTTCTGTGCCAGCATTTTAGAGCTTGTAATTCCAGTTTATAAAAGCAGGAGGGCATATGGACAATTGGCTAAATGCCACACATTACTCACTAATATCTATGAATCAATTCTTGAGCAGGAATCAAGTCCAATTCCTTTTACTGATGCCACATACTATAGGGTTGGGTTCTATGGTGATAGATTTGGGAAGCTGGATAGAAAGGAATATGTGTACCGTGAGCCTCGTGATGTACGTCTAGGTGATATAATGGAGAAACTTAGTCATATATATGAGTCTAGGATGGACGGCAACCACACTTTGCACATAATTCCAGATTCGAGACACGTCAAAGCAGATGAATTGCAGCCTGGAGTCAGCTACCTACAGATAACTGCTGTTGATCCTGTCATGGAGGATGAAGATTTAGGGAGCAGAAGGGAAAGAATTTTTTCTCTTTCCACTGGAAGTGTCCGTGCCCGTGTTTTTGACCGCTTTTTGTTTGATACTCCATTCACAAAAAATGGTAAGACCCAAGGTGGTTTGGAAGACCAATGGAAGAGGCGGACTGTTCTTCAGACTGAAGGTTCATTCCCAGCACTGGTGAATAGGCTCCTGGTAATCAAGTCTGAATCCCTTGAGTTCTCACCTGTTGAGAATGCAATTGGGATGATTGAAACTAGAACAGCTGCATTACGAAACGAGCTAGAAGAACCTCGCAGTTCTGAAGGTGATCAACTTCCACGGCTTCAGAGTCTGCAGAGAATCCTTCAAGGCAGTGTTGCAGTTCAAGTGAGTCTTGTTATGTTGGATTAATTCTTTTAGTTTGTTCAATTTGGTTAATTTTCTATCGAAGCATATTTATTGTGACCTAAGTATCAATGATCTGTCAAAATATGACTCAGTACACTATAAATATCTTTCTATCAGAGAATTCTTTTGCATTTTCTTTGTTTTGGCCAACCAGATTTTCAGCTTCCTAACAGTAAATTTTATGTTTTCAGGTAAACAGTGGAGTATTGAGCGTGTGCACAGCCTTCCTGTCAGGTGAGCCGGCTACAAGGTTGCGTTCACAGGAACTGCAGCAACTCATCGCTGCGCTCCTCGAATTCATGGCTGTTTGTAAGCGTGCAATCAGAGTACACTTTAGATTGATTGGAGAAGAAGACCAGGAATTCCATACACAGCTTGTAAATGGATTTCAGTCACTAACTGCAGAGTTATCTCACTACATCCCTGCCATTCTCTCTGAGCTATAGAAGTGTTGTAGGCATCATTACTTGTTCATATCTGTAATTTTGTATGTTTTAACAACTGTGCACATATTTTCACGTTGTTGATATATGTAACCATTGTGTTTGTGTATTATGTTCTATTGTTTTCTCCTAATTCTTCTCCAGCGTGTTTTCACCTGAAGTATAATGCAATGCTTTTACCCTCTTCTGTGCTGTGTCATATGGATCGAACAGTAGAAAATTTTTTGGTTTTGAAACAGAGCAAGCACGAATGGTTGGATCCATTTATCTCACATCTCAAAAGGGAGATTTATGTATATATTGAGAATATACTTATTGAGAATATACAAATACTAGTTCTTTTCTCCTCAGGGCAAACCAATTTGGATATTCATGGTTGAGGACTTGGTCTTGGTTGTGCTTAAAAATGATTGATTATGAATCTTGCCAGTAAAATCCTTTAGGAGAATAAAGTATGATATCTTCTTATTGTTGCTATCAACATCATCATCATTTAAATCTCAAAAATCCCCTGACCTCTCTTTATTCACCAACTTTAAACTTAGGACTATTGTTGAACGCTACTATTATGGTACTCCGAAAAATGAAGGAATCTTAATACATCTCAAGTTGGTGGCCAAACGGGGATTTAAATCTATGGCTTCTTTGGTTGGAGAGGTCTACCACTCAACCCACCCATAGGGAATTAGGGATTCACCGTGTAAGATTACATTTTGCCACAATCTCAAACCCAATATCCATGATTCGACACAATTATTATAGACTAACAATACTAGGTTAGTTCCCCTACTAATTATAGTTGACAAATCAACTTCATCCAAAAGCTGCATGTGCAGCACGAGGCTTACCGGCTACCTGAATTAGAGAAAGTAGAAAAGACAAAGTGGGGGTCAGGACGAGCTGGTAGGTATTCCGAAACCAACGTTCAGATACAAACTAATGATTACAAATAGTAAAGTGCATACCTGAAAAGTTGAAAAACATTTTCATCAGATTTGCAAACAAGAATGAGGAAAAAAAAAAAAAAGAGAGAAAGAGGCTGTCGCATGGTGGTAAGCCACGATCCATCCATATAGAGATTATGGAATCTACTCGTATAAATCTCATTTATGTGGATATTTTCTCCATGTATGAGAGTTGCTCTCTCCTGTCTTCTAAGAGTTGATTCGTAAATGACATCTTAAAGTCAATAAAAATAAAAAGAGAAAAATAATAAGCAACTGCCAATAACCAGTTCTAATCGACATCATCATTTGATTGGACTTGTTATGCTACAAACGTCAGTATATCTTTACGATTTGCCACTCAAACTCATAAATGCGAATAAAACTTCTAAAGCAATTGTCATTCCTAATCCTAGTTCTTTTTAAGTGCAGCAAACATGTCTTCATATTAAAAATGCGTACTATTAAATACAGTACATCTTTATCTTCCATACCCGATAGAGCGTGCGGTATCTGCTAGGTTGATTGGCTATAGTTTTGATCATCTTGAGTCTTGTGAGGTAAGAAAATATCTCAATAACATTAGGAGAAGGTTTTTATATTAGACATTTTATAGTCGTAAGTAAATATAAAAGATAATAGATATTGAAGATTTTAAGTTTTTAAAAAATAATAGATGAAGGAGTTTGCTAGTTTTTAAACTTTTTTTCCCTAGTCTAGATTATTTATCATCGATAGAGCATGTGGTATCTGCTAGGTTGATTGGCTATAGTTTTGATCATCTTGAGTCTTGTGAGGTAAGAAAATATCTCAATAACATTAGGACAAGGTTATTATATTAGACATTTTATAGTCATAAGTAAATATAAAAGATAATAGATGGTGAAGATTGTAAGTTTTTAAAAAATAATAGATGACGGAGATTGTTAGTTTTTAAACTTTTTTTTCCTTAGTCTAGATTATTTATCATCGAGTGACAAAATAGTATAAAAAATAATAAATGACAAAGATAGATTTTTTTACTCTTATGTATATTCAAACTCAAATTTCTATTTTAAAACAATTCAAAGTAAATAAATCAAGCTAGGAGAGAATCTTTGCTTAGGAAATGAACCTAACCACAAGAGTAGATGGGTTAGATGTAATGAACTACTAAGTTTATTTATTTATTTTTTAAAATAAGCACATTTCTCATATATTAGTTTTTTGCCTTCAACTTTGAAGTTTAAAAGTCTTTTACTTTGTTGAAAACTATAGCCCATTTACCAATCCAGAACCATTATGATAAAGAGAATTTAATTTCTATTTTATGTTTTCGGCGTTTATAGGAAATTATTGACAATTAAATTATGTGAACCCATACAACACTAGGAAAGGTGCACATTAATTTATAATCTTGTTTGTTTTATGAATTATTCATCTAAAAAATTGTCATTATTAGAAAAAAAAAAAAAAACCCTCTAATAGTTTACATATCCATGCTGATCTCCGTAGTTTTATTTATAACAAAAAAAAAAACTCTTTCTAAATTGCTTCACTTGTCAATTTAGGTCTACCATTAGTATTCCATCAATCAATCATTATTATTATAGAGGTAAAATCATAACTTAGATGATTTTAATATTATACTAAATATTTAAATGAATAAATTGATAAAATATTAAAATAAATATATTTAATAAAATATTTAAATAAAACCATAATTTATAATATTTAGAAAAATTAAATAAAAATAATCTTAACCTTATCTCTTTCTTTCTTCTTCATCCCCCTTCCTCTCTCCCTTTTCCTCCATTGCTAAATAGTCTTAGGAAAAATTGAGAGGAGATAGCGACAATAATGGCTTGTGATGGAGATAAAGTCACAATTGAGGAGGATGTGTAGAGAAGAGTTGGTGGTGTAGTGGTGGAGAAGGAGAGGGAAGATTTTGATTTTGAGGTCGATGATAGGTAGGGAAAGAGAAAGTGTAAAGAAAGAATGAATGATTTAGATTTGTGTAAGAGCCAGTTTTTATACCCCATTTTTTTTTTTGTAAGATTTTGGTTTGGATTTTAGTTTGCATCAGTTTTTCAAACTTAAAATCGAATCAAACTGAAAAAGTTCGGTTTTTGATATTAAAAACCGAATTGAACCGAATATAAATAGAAAACCAATATTTTCAGTTCGGTTTGATTTTGGTTTTGTTGCCCAGCCCTAGGGAAGGTGACAATAGTGAGTAGTGGGAGAAGAGAGAGGGAGAGAGAGAGAGAGAGAAAAGGATGAAAAAGCAAGAGACATAAAGATAGAGGGTTTGAGTTTTTATTTTTTATTTTTTATCTAGAAAAGTATTTTAAATTAATATTTTATTTAAACTTTTATAGTATTAAAAATTTAAGTTACAATTTTACCTCTATAATAATAACGGTTGACAAACGGAGCACAAACGGTAAGAGGTAAATTGACATAAAAGCAAATTAGGGTGGAACTGGGGGACAATTATCCGAATATGTCAAATCTGAGGGGTTTGTTGATAATAACCCATCTTTTTATAAGGAGTCGGGATGCTTTAAGCGAATTACCTATGCATGTCGACTCGACAGAAAAGTGTAAGAGACATTTTCACAAACAGTTGGTGAGAACGAGATGAGAAGCAAGTTTGAGGGAAGAAAGGATGTTTGAAGGATTAGTTGGACAGTTGTTGTTAGGTTATTTAGGGAGATTCGTGAAGGATATCCAGAAAGAGCAGCTCAAGATCACTCTCTGGAACGGAGAAGTTTTGTTGGAGAATGTCGACCTCATTCTCGAAGCCTTTGATTATCTCCAGTTACCTTTCGCTCTCAAGCAAGGCATGTTTATCCACATTCGGATCGCTTTTTCCATTTGTTTAAAATAGTTCTTGTTTCTGAGTAGTTGTGGTTTTTGTTTCTAGGTCGTGTTGGGAGGTTGAGTATCAAAATTCCATGGAAAAAGCTTGGGTGGGATCCTATCATAATCATTTTAGAGGATGTTTTTGTTTCTGCATCGCAGCGGGATGACCAAGAAGTATACAAACTCTTAACTTTTATCGTTTTGTTTGAATAAAATTACGTTTTTCCGTTTCTCAGTGTTTGGCCTTTGTTTTTCTCAGTGGAGTTTGGATGCAGTTGAAAGAAGAGAATTTGCTGGGAAAAAGGCTAAACTTGCTGCTGCTGAACTGGCTAAGTTGTCTAGGCGTGTATGTGGTGAGTCTGATTCGAGCAAATGTAACATATTCGCGTAATATTCTATATGTGATGCCTGCCAATGTTATCGACTGGATAAAATGTGTTTGAGGTGGCTTTGCCATTTTAGTTATGAGTAGTTGTGCTCCCATTAGGTGTTGAGTATGCAAGTGTTTTTTGTACAATGACTTGTTTCTGCTTCTGTATAATCACTGGGGAGCATTTGACTCAATGTTTTGAATCCACAGGCTTTATTTCTTTACTGTTGTTCTATGGATTTATATATCATTTTCACTTCCCCTAATTACATAGTAGCATGGGTGGTGATTTTGATCGGAAAGCAACTCATCTTTCTCCTTATATTCATCGGTCGGAACCATGGTTTTCCTTTATTCTGAAAGATTTTTATAGTTAATACTAATTCTTATCTGTTTAAAGTTTAGTGTAGATTCTGTCACTCGAATTTAAGTCCTTAGTCCTGTTCTCTATAATGAACACTCTCATTTTTTCCTCATATTGTCCTATGTTCCTATTTTTTGGAACGTATTATTAAATTATGGACCGTTCTTTTCAAAATCATTTAATGGAGGCATTTTTTTGGTTAATACCTACTACAGTAAATTCAGTCGTAGGAGTCTGCAAATACTAACTTAGTAATTCATCTTCCAGAACTTTGACTTCATGAAAGTTTGCTTGTTTAGCGTGTACATTTGTTGAGTTATATGCTTTTGATTTAGAAATCTAAGCTTGTTCTAGTTAAAATTGTTTTCGCTTATCGCCAAGTAGATGGGAGTTCTATGTATGCTTCCTTACTACAAGAGTTTTAAAATAGAATAAATAGGTACATGTATATGATTGTGCGAGTCTTGAAAGAGCAGGTCTGAGAGAAGAGAGAGAATTGCAGTCTTGCCTTCTTGTAAGCCTGGTTCTCTGGTCACACTGGAAGCTCTAGTAGGTATATTGGTATTTGCATTGCTGTCATGAATTGGAAGCTTTGTTCGATGTTCCTTCTAATTGGTCCTAGGTCTACCCTTATTGAACTTTTAAGGTTTTAAGTATTTCACTAATTTCTTGTGATTGATTTGTCCTTGTAAGGTGAAGATTTTAAGAGAAGATTTGATTTCTCTTATTGATTAAATCCAAAATAGAATATACCTTTAAATACAAGAAAGAGCAGGATGGAATCTGCCAGAAAAATTAGGGATTAGTTATCTACCTAATGTAGATAACTCTTCCACTTAACAAGGAAACTAAATCCTGGTAGAGATTGGGAAATAAACTACCCAAGTCTCCTTATTAAGTAAACTGCTAGAATACAGGACAAATAAGAAAGTAAATGAACAGCTCTCAACACTCCCCCTCAAGCTAGGTTGTAGTTATAGATATTGATCATTCTCAGCTTGGAACTCAAATCTAAAATTTGTACCAGCTCTAATGACCGAACTTGACTAGTTGAACACCTTTTGCGACACTTCCATCTGTTCTTTGTTGAAGGGACCAGGTTTGGTTGGATTGCTAGTCTCATTACCAGAGACTAAATCACTGCAACTTTCATTGGTAGCACGTGGTGGTTTTCCATCAGCAAGTTTTCCATGTAGCTTGCAACAGGTGTCCTTGGTGTGACCAAGCTTTCAATATCACACCGTGGTCTCCCTTTTCTTGGTCGGTTATCACTTGGCTGATTTGGAGTTCCTTGAGTAGCAAGCACAGATCCTGAAGTTTCTGTGGTTGGAGCAATATTCTATGACCACATGATAACATTTTTCCGACTTTCCTTTCTGTGAGCTTCTAAAAAAGCCTTGTTGATATTTGGTTATGATTTTGTGCCCAGAATTCTTCTTCCTCGAACTTCATGCAGATTTTGGTTCAGTCCTAATAAAAACTTGAATACACATTTTTGTTCTATGATCTTCTTGTATTTGTCTCCATCTTCTGGACAAGACCAATCCAGTTCTTCAAACATGTCTAGCTGCTACTTATGTTGAGTGGGGCTGTGAGGGTATTGAAATATTGAGTTACTGATGACTCTCCTTGGCTTAAATTGTGGAGATTACTTTCTATTTTAAACAACTCTGATGTGTTCTCATTGTTTGAATAAGCTTCTTTTGCAGCCTCCCACCCATATTTCCTTTGCTGGTCCATATAGTAGAAAGTTATCTTCCATGTCGTTATTTGTAGAATTAATGAGCCATGATATTACCATGTCATTCTCGGTCTTCCATGCTTTATACGTTGGCTCCTGCTTGTTTGGTGTGATTGAAACTCCTGTGAGATGATCATCTTTGGCTTTTCTGCAGACAAACATCAATACTACTTAGGACAATTGTTTCCATTCTGTTTGTGTCCTGTTACGGTAAGATAAGGAAGATGTGAATTATCAGAACCTCCATTGTTTCTTGGAGTAACTGATTTTGGATTGGAGGTAACTTTTGATGATGAGCTTGGCTTATCAGTAGCCATCCTGTATTGGGTCATTTAGGGAGATATGGGTTTTAGAGGATGCTCTGATACCATGAAGATTTTAAGGGAAGAAATTGATTTCTCTTATTAAATAAATCCAATTCATTCACCTTTAAATGCAAGAAAAAGCAGTATAGAAACCGCTAGACAGATAATACTTAGTTATCTACCTAATGTAGATACCTTATCCACTTAACAAGGAAACTAAATCGTAGCTGAGATTGGGTAACAAACTACCCAAGTCTCCTTATTAAGTAAAACTCCTAGAATATAGGCCAAATAAGAAATAAACAACAGTTCTCAACGTAAGGTCTTCTGTATACTTTTGCTGATTCCTTTAATGCTAATAAGATTTTTGGTGGATTAGTCTTCATGGCAATCTGTATATATATGCATATGTCGTTTTGAGCAAATTACGTTTACAAGCTTTTAGATGAAACTGTAGTTGATTCAATTTGGAGCATTGGTTGTTGATGCTTAGTTTTCTTTTCTGCAGATAATCAGTCTGGACAATCATTTGTGTCTTACATTACTGCAAAGGTAAGACCGTAAGAGAACTCTCAAAGGAATTCGTTATTGCTATATCTTTTTAAGCTAATGTCAATTGATTTTGGATACTCCTTGATATTAAATTAAATATTTAAAGTTTACTTTTCTGCATCAGCATTTTTTCTCTTTAACTGTAATTCCTTTCTTTTACTTCTAGGTTCTTGATAGCATCCAAGTGTCAATTAGAAACTTCCATGTTTTGTACTGTAATACACAGCTTAACTCGGTAAGTTACCTCTATATTGTAATCTGCTCATTTCTCTTTACTTTTGGTGTTATATGTTGTTTTATCCATTCATAAAATAAAATTTTTCAATAAATTATAGCTGAAGCTGAATATCAAATTGTATGATGAGCCATAGAAACATTTGAACTTAAAATGTTTACTTACACATAGATAAGATAGGGGGTGATGTGATTTGTTTGTGGGATAGAGTTCTGCTCCTTGAATTGTTTTGGGTCTTTGGTTCAAAGGAATTTGAAGATATTGCTTCCTTATTCATTCACATATATTGGGAAGCATTATGGGGTGTCCTTGCAACTATTGGGGTCTTGGGACTGTACATGTGTTTTCTAAGATAGGACTTGAATGTAGATAAAGCATGAACTTGTTATTGTTCTCCTGTATCGCTATTGATTGTCCAAAGATGCTTTATAGTTTCTTTCTAAGTGGATTGCTTGTTTATTTTTTCACTTTTCATTTTTCATTTTCAAGTTTCATTTCCAATAAGAAAAATATTACAATAAATGGAGCTTTCAAAAAATTTGCTTCTCATAAAGTTTCTTTGTTGTGTATTAAAATTATATGCTAGGTCCTTACAGATTGATGTTATTGATTATTCAGAGATAAAAAAATTTGTCTATTTGCATTCTTAAGTATCATTTTTGCAAGTGATTGGATCATAGAGTGCGGATGCTAATTTTTCTAATATGTACAGGCACGGATTATCTTCAGCTTAAAGCTTTCCAGCTTGACCATAATGAAGCAAAATCTGGTTGGGTAATTTTTTAGGTTATTTTTAGGTTAACTGGTTATTATTATTATTATATATATATTGTTTTATTTTGACTTTTTTTTAAAAATTTATTTCGTGAGTTGAAAAGGCATTTACAAGTTTGTATTCTTTAATAGCTTTATTGATTTTGTCTTAACATGTACCTCTTTGTTCTTTGATTCACTCATTTATTTAGGAAAAATAGATCCTGCTGTAGATCCTTTTATGCTGTTATAATAATTGAATGTATTCAAATAGAAGCTTAGTATCTTCTGATATGCAGATCATATAGTGGGAAGGCGAGAGGTGGGCAAGTAAACAAAATTGTTGAGATTAAAGATTTGGAAATTTGTTGCAGTACATTTCAATCAGATGTTAATTTGCTGAGTTTGGACTATATGGATTCCAAATTCTGGAGCAATGCAAGAGGTGGAGGCAATAAATTCGACCATATATTAAAGCCATTCAATGTATCAGTGTCCCTTATGGTACGCATGTTTGATTAGAATCCTGCTGCCACATACGTAATAAATTTTGTGCTTTTGCTGTCTTATTATGTTTTTGCTGTCAAGTGATGTATGTGTTTTATTTTTTATTTTTTGTTTTTATGTAGTAGTCTGGGTCTCTCATTTAAGGTAACATTGGATCCTTCTTTAATGTGTGATGGGCAAATTCATTGTTTAGGGTTTGTGAAAATACGCTAGGGAAAATTTATATTTGTCATCTACTTATTTTTATCATCACAATTTACTTAGTATTTTAAAATGCGGTCTGAGGCACTACCTTGGGCCTTGAGGTGCCTTAATGTCGAACCAAATGTTAGTCGCCTCGACTGTGTCAGGCAGCCGCCTTAGGCTCGAGTCGGGTGGACTTGGTTGAGTCGACCCTGAGGCGGTGCGGGCTTGTATAAGTTAAAAAAAAAAATGAAAAAAGTGAAAAGCCCTAAAATTCTTATAAAACCCCAATAAGTGCTGGAAATGAAGGTTTTTGATGACTCATGAATGGAAGGAGAAAACACATTTCCGACGAGGTGGGAAGAGAAAAGAAGTGATTTATGGGTTTTCAATGAGTATCGATTAGTTTGAGCGATGTTTGAAGCTTTTTAGTGGGTTGCTGGCAAGAAAGGATGTTTTTCAGCGGGTCGTTGGCACGGAAGGATACTATCCGGCAGGTCACTAGTGTTGAATATGGCAACAGTTGAAGAGGATGGGATGATGGTGGCGGGTGCTACTAGAGGGTTCTGTTTTATTTTCTAATTGAAATTAGGGTTTCTCTTTCCACTAATTGCAAATAACCCCCTAATTTTTGACAAAATATCAAATCAAACATTTTGATTTGAACAATAAGCAAAAAAAACCTTTACAATTGGTTAGCTTTTAGTTTTTTAATTATTCAATTTTTAATATCATTTTTGAGTTGAGGTCCCTAGCTCGCCTCATGGCAAGGCGGCCGCACGGTACCACTTTGTGTATTTTCAAACCTTACATTTACTGTTCTAGCCATGCTGACAAGTGGTAAGTGAGATTCGTGTCATCTTTTTTGGAGCATTTTGGGTGATGAAGTTTGTACAAAACTTCTTAATTTGAAAATATCATAGTTCTTTGCTCTGTAGGAGGTTGCGATTTTAGAAGACTGCTTTCTATTTAGCTTTTTACGTCTTAACCTTTAAAAATGATCAATGCAGTAAGAGTTAGATTTTGGCATGATGGATGTGGATTTGTTTGAAGTGTGCTTTTCTGTATCCTTCTGCTATGGTGAAGCTAAGAATGCCCGTATTGCTGTGTTTAGCTGAGATTTAAATTTGTTTGCATTAAAGAGAGTAATTCTAGGGATGGATGACATCTTATACTCTTGGCAACTTATGAAGTTGTTGCTGCAGTTTTACCATTTATAAATTCATTTTTACTACATAGAGGTTGAGGATTATGTTTCGATGAACCATTGTTACATCTTTAAATTTTCGTTTTTGCTTTACTGTCTTCTGATTGAAGTAATCATATAATAACTTATTGATTATTGTAAGATAAGTCTAAATGGGTTTTTATTATTGTTTGCTGAAGTGTTATATTTTTTTTTCTCACACAGATCAACAGATCAGGAAAACTGGATGATTTACCGCAGTATTCAATTGATGCTGAATTAACTAGACTGGTTGGTTCAAGTTTCGATCTCTCGATAAAATGCTTTAGCTTATTCATCAACTTACTGTTTACATAACAAATTCATTGTAAACTTTTATAGGTCTTGTCATTAGACGAAGTTCAACTACAAGAGATCTTTATCCTATTAGATTATTTAGCGACAAGTCAATTAAAGGAAAAGTGAGTTTCAGTATTTTCTTATTATAATTTTTGCTGCTGTTTTTGTTAGTAAATTGTTCTGGTATGATATTTGTTTTCATTTTCATTAGTCATTATGCATGTCTTACTTAAGATTTGATGTGACTTAAATTTTTTATTGATATAGTGATACAAGTAGGTATGTTTATATTGCAAATGAATTGTATGTTCTCGTCCCAACTGGAGTAATTATATTTATTTATTTCTTTATTTTTTAAATTATTTAAATAATATCGGTGGAAGTTAAAGGCGCCAAACAAGATTAAGTTTTTAGTTTGGATTATCGTGCACCGGAAACTAAGTACTTGTGATATTCTCCACAAAAGATATTCTAGTATTTGTCTTTTTCCCTCTCGGTGTATTATGTGTAAGACTAGTGAAGAAACCATGGATCATCTCTTTCTTCACTGTCCGGTGGCCAGTATGTTATGGAATAAGATGTTTTCCTTAGGGGATTTGAAATGGGCTGCTCCAAGTTCTCTATGTTCTTTCCTGTTGGAAGAGTTTAAAGTCCTAGGAGTAGGCAAAAAGGCTAGGATTCTTTGGAATTGTGCAGTGTTCGCTATGCTTCGAGTGATTTGGGAGGAGAGAAATAGGAGAATTTTTGAAGAAAAAGAATAGGAGGAGTTCTTTCTTGGAGATAAAGCGTATTATTTGGCTTCCTTCTGGGTTTCTACTAGTGAAGATTTCAAAGATTTATCTTTATTTTTCATTATGTAAGATTGGTAGGCCGCCGTTAGTTGAGGGTCTTTCCAAGTTTGTCTTTTGTTTTTCGTTTTCTGATTTCTTTTGGTGGACTTTTGGTTCACTTTTGTATTTCTTTTGGTTTTCTATGTTCTTAATAAAACTTATGTTTCCTATCAAAAAAAATATCGGTAGAACCACTTATTCATTTGGGACTACTTTCTTTCAAGATATGTTTAGTATTTTTTCTTTTGCACCTTAAGGGATTATATATTGATTGTGCTCCATAAACCTACAAAGGTTCTAGAAATAGGATTATCACTAGAATTGTAAATGTTGGCAATGCTACTTCTTGGACAGGGTCTCTGAAACTAATAAGTTTGATGCAGAATCGATGCTATGAAAACTCTTGATGATGCATTTTTTTTTGGTTAAATTCTTCTGTTGAAAAAAAAAAAAAAACTGATATTGATAAGAGTTATGTATGTGTCTATTATAGTCTTTTGGAATAGTAGTCTATTTTGAGAAGAAAGGTAGTGATATGATGTTGTTTGCTGTTGTTGGATGATGTAGGTATGGACGTTATCGTCCCATGTATAGTGCCTTATCAAAAAAGCCAGATGGTTGGCAAAAGTTGTGGTGGCAATATGCACAGCAATCTGTACTATCAGATGTCCGTAAGAAACTGAAGAAAACTTCATGGAGATACCTTGGACAGCGACTGTAAGTCTGTTCTTTATAATTGAGATTTGAATGTGATCATATTAGTGTCATGCTATATTAACAAAATGTATTTTGTTTGATACTAGTTGCTCCTAGCAATATTTTACCTTGCATATTTTATGTGCTAGCATAGAGATGTGCACAAGCTATCCACATATGGAACTAAATTTAAATTTATGTGGAATCACTCCAGATTTATTAGTATTGCTGCTCCGATATAGACACATTCTGATACCGTGTTTCAGAATAAATTTACAGAAACTCACAACACTTTTCATTTTATTTATTTATTTATTTTAAACAGACGTACGTATACACACACACATATACATGCATAGAGAGAGAGAGAGAGAGAGACGAAATTGAAGTTAAAAAATTTTTGCAACCAAATGCAAAACACAGATGATTGCTGTTTGCAATCAACAAGAATCCTCAGAATTTCATTCTTAGAGTAGTGGTTTGAAATTTTATTAGAATGTAAGAGCATAAAAAAAGGGTATGAAACTTGAAAACTAAAATCCATTTTAATTTACTGGGTGTTTTTGTAATCAATTTTATTTCATTCCTATTCCTTAATTTCGTAAACACAAAGAAAAATAATTAATTTAATTTCATCTCCAATTCCTAAAAGTTAGTAAACACTTGACTGAAAACTTGTAACTTAATTCCGATTGTTCTCCATTCCCCTTCCACTAGAATTTAATTCTCTTAATTTTATTCTTGATTAGTAAACGCACCCTAAACATAATATACTACTATTTTGGGTTTAATGATTAACATATGAATAAGAAAACAAGAAATCTAGAGAAAGGGTGGAGTGGGGACTTGAACTTGAGACCTCATGGCTTTGGTATCTTGTTGCATGTGAGAGCACGTATTAATTTCTCAAATCCTGTCTATCTATGTTTAAACATTATAGTTGGGTTTTACCTATTAGTTTAAACTTTATGTCTAACAGTTGCTCAAAAGGAAGATCACATTAGCTCTACAAAACTGAATGGAGTTAGGGTATATTTGGCTGAAAGTTTTGAAATTTAAACTTTATTCCTGGGTAGATGTTTTGGGTAGTACACTAGGGGTTTCAGTTGGTTTCTCAATGACAATTTATTAATAAAGTTACTTAAATCACTGAAATATTATTGAATTTAATGTTTGATAGCTTTCCATGGTAATTCGACAACTTAAAAAGTTCAGTACATGCAGAATACCATATGCTTGTAAAACTGCTCATACAATCTAATTGTTTGTTTTCTGAATCCTTATGTAGCAATCTCTGGCAATGTAATGTCTATCCATGATAGTTTACTGTCATAACTAGTGGGAATTATCTTTTCCTTGATTACAGGAGTTACCGCCGGAAGTATGTTAACTTATATAAGATTAAACTTGATTGTCTTCAACAAGAACAGGTACCTTTATTTAACAGATACTTATTTCTTATTTGCACATAGACAGCCTCACCTATGTGCTGCATCTTTTTAGTTTTCATAAGGACAATTTGACTTCTATTCATATTTGTTCTCACAAGCTTCTCTATTACAATACCAAGTTCCTAATCGAATGATAATGGTTTCTGAAAAGGAATATGTAAAGTAACTGCTACACCATAAATCTAAATCTTGTTATATTGATATTAAGCTCTAATACATGCTCTTAGATGTAAGATTAATGGGCTTGTCTCATGAACTATACAAGTGCAAATATCGAATATAGAAACAAATACAAGTATTGTTACATGAGAGGTTGTGAGTCTAGAAGGGAAATACCCATTTTTCGTTTTGGTGGACTTCTGATTCACGTTTGTATTTAGTTTGTATCCGGTTTCATTATTGTGAAAGTCTTTGTTTCCTATCCAACCCAAAAAAAAAAAAAAAAAAATGAACAGAGAAATACCCATGAATAGGTGTAAAAAAATAGTAGTTATTATTTTTACCCCTCTCCAATGTTTTTGATTATTTTTGCCCAAAAATGTTGTTGTGGGGTCCAAAATAACCCTCTGTTATTTTAAAATAAAAAACTAAAAAACTCATCTCCAACTCATTTCTGGTCACCTCTTCGCCCAATGAAGGTCCATGCTGGACCAAGTTCCTCGCTGGACCAAGTTCCTCATCAACATTATGCTCCATCTCCAGGGACTCTTCATTTTCTTCTTCTTCCTCCTTTTTTTCTTTCTCCTTCCTTTTCCTTTTCCTCTTCTTCTTCATCCTTTTCTTTTCCTTTTTTGTTATTCTTTTTCTTCCTTCTCCAACGAGTAGCTGCTCTTCATAAGAAAAGTATGTAGATCTACAGAATATGTAAATTCGTAGACTCAACCTGACTCATCTCACATGAGTCACACTGGGTTATACCGGCATGAAGTATGTGAGATGTGTCAGGGTCTCATGTGAGATGAGTCACATTGGGTTATAATGAGACGAATACATTTGCAAGATACGTGAACTAGCTACATCCTTTTCAAACCCATTTAGATTTAAGACAAAAAACAAACAACCCTTTAGTTATGATGATAGATTCAATAGGAATAAATTTATGTTAAAGAGGTTTTATAATGAGAGGAATACCATTTGCAAGATAAGTGATTTGCAACAAGATCTTGTCGAAAAAATTGGAAACCTACTATAGCAGGAGTTTTGCCAAGAGAAGATCATGTTGTGTAGAATCCTTGATTTAAATTGTGGCCTGTGAAGGTGTGGTGTAAAACTTTACCGATATTTAAGATTAGTATGTCTTTAAATTTTCATTTATTGTTATGGAACTTGCTCTTATGAATGAAATCATACTAATTGATAAATCCCAAAAAAATTGGTTGATTATAAAGTAATGGGAATTTTGTGGAGGCCATGGTTTATAGATGACGCGTTTTTGTTATAGATTACGCGTTTTTGTTTGCAATTGGTAGATTTGGGGAATTTTTCTTGTTTGGAATGTTAATACATGGATGGATGTGCTCAAATTTGTGGTAAGGTATTTCTCGTCCAATTTTTAAGCCAATTCCCCATTTGTACCACCCAAAAATGAGGTTCTTTGTAAACTTATAATATAATGGTGTTGACTGGTGGTTGACGGAGAGATTTTGGTCCTTGCTGCTACAAGGATAGATGAAGTTTTTGGGAAGAATTATAGGAGGGGTTTAAATTTTTAATAAAGTTTGAGTTTCCTATAAAAAGAAGGGGGGGGAGGGGTGGGGGGATTGGTGAGGTTGTAGAAAGAGAGACTTGGAGTATGGAAGAGTTCAATTGTTTAACTACGGGGATAGGCTTAAAAGAAATCGATCTCTTGGGAGCCAAAAATTGCATAGACTTATTTTTTCTTTACCTTGGTAAAAATTATCTAGGAATGGTGTGCGTTAGGAAGTATAGATAGACTTGTGCTAGATGATTGCCCTATTCCTTATGTTTCTAAATATAAAAGTTGGGGTTCAGTTCCTCTTAAATTTATAATATATTGCTGGATCATGAACAGTTGATAAAGTGTATTGAGGAATGGTGGAATGAACTAGATGTGCGGGGTTGGTGTGGTTTTAATTTATGTAGAAGTTGAAATCTTTGAAGAATAAACTTTTTTTTTTTATAGGAAACAATAATTTTATTAATAATAAAGATAAAAGTTACAACTGTGAACCAGAAGTCCATCAACAAAACAAACCAAAACCAAAACCAAAACTAAAATAAAAATTGGAACAAACATCAACAAACGGTAACTTTCCAATGAAGCATGATGACAAATAAAGAAAAATATTTAAAATCTTCAGTAGAGGAAGTCCAGAGAGAAACTAAGTAATATGCTTTATCTCTTAAGAAGGTCTCGTTGGAATTTCTTTTGCATCCGAAGAATAAATTCAAACTTTAAAAAAACAAGGTAAAAGGGATGTTAGAATTGCAAAAATGGCATTGGTGAGTCGGATTTCTTTTTTGTATGTGTTGGATGATGATAGCTGCTTAGATGATAAATTAAGAGAGGTAAGGAATTTACTTAAGCTTAGATTTGAGGATTTGATTGCCAAGGAGGAAATTTATGGAGGCAAACATTCAAGGTGTCTTGAGCAAAGGTGGGTGATACTAATTTAAATGTTTTCTTTGAATGGCAAAGTAGGTGAAAAAGTAGAAACATGATCTATAAATTGGAGATCAATGTGGAGTTATTTATGTAGGATGAGAATATTATTAAAGAAATTATTATTATTATTATTATTTTTATTATTATTATTTCTAGAAGCTATACTTAAAAAGTGAAGGATCTAGACATTGTCTTCCAGGTTGAGATTGTCAGTTACTAGTAAAGGGATAAAGTTGCTTCATTGGAGAGATTATTTGAACAAGAAGAATTTAATAATGTAGTCTTTCTATTCTTTATTGATAAAGTACCAAGTCCAAAGACCTTTAAATTGAGCCTTTTTTTTATTAATTTTTTTATTTTTAAATTATTGGGACTTGGGAGGTGATCAAGAACAACTTGTTAAAGGTGTTTGCTTTATTTTTTATTAATGGTGTGGTGAATAGAATGACTAATGTTATTCATATTTGCCTCGGTCCAAAGAAGCTTTATTGAAAGATTTTAGATGCCTTAGCCTTGTTTCTAGTTAATATAAGATAATAGCCAAAGGTTTATCAATACACTCCTAAAGGTGCTTGGCATAACTATTTCAGAAGTATAGTTTGCTTTGTGAGAGGTAGATAAATTTTAGATTCTGTCTTGGTGGCTAATAAAATGGTGGGGTATTATATGTTGAGATGAAAAGAGGGTGTTGTCTGTAAAATTGATTTGGATTTTGGAAAAAGCTTATGATATTATAGACCAAGCTTATTGTTTTAAAAGCTAATGGAGATGGATGGAGACCATGGATTATGGGTTTGAAATCCATGATTTTTTACTTATTATCAATGGTAAGCCAAAGGACAATTTTAATGCTTTTAGCTGCTTGAGGGAAAGGGACATTTTATCTGCTTTTACTTTTATTTTATTAGGGAATGGTTTTAGTAGAATTTTATAATGAATTAAGGATTGGGGATTGGGAATATCCTTAGTAAGGTGGGATGTTGTTTCTAGTTGTCGAGATAAAGGTGGGTTGGGGATTGGGAATATTGTGAAGAAGAATTTGGCTTTGTTAGGCAAATGGATGTGGAGATTTCCGTTGGAACTAAATTCTTTGTGGCATAAAGTGATAAGAAGTAAGTATGGTATTCAAGGAAACGGGTGGGATTCCAATGTAGTTCTTAGAGGTTTTACTCGTTGTCCTTGGAAAGTTATTTTTTTTTTATAGGAAACGAAAACTTTATTAAAAAAGAAAGAAAGATAATACAATAGTGAACCAGAAATCCACCAAATAGAAAACCAAACTAAAATTACTAGCAAGATTGGAAGAAACAGTTAACAAATAGCTGCCTTCCAATCTAGCATGAGAATGAATAACGAAATATCTTTAAATTCTACACTTGAAGAAGTCCATAGAGAAGCTAGATAAAACATTTTATCCCCTAAATAGATCTCCTCCTCTTCGCGTTCCTCGAAGATTCTTTTGTTTCTCTCCTCCCAAATAACCCAAAAAATGACGAACACACCACAATACCAAAGAATGCTAGCTTTCTTTCCATCTCCTAAGGCATTAAATTCCTCCATTAAAAGAGAACATAACGAATAAGGGGCGACCCACTTCATACCAACTAAAGATAGCAACTTGTTCCACAACAATCTAGCCACCGGACACTGAAGAAAAAGATGATCCAAACTTTCCCCCCAATTCTTGCACATAATGCAACGAAAGGGAGAAAGACAAATACTTGAAAACTTTTTTTGAATAACATCACAAGTATTTAGTTTCCCATGAACCATAAGCCAAACAAAAAATTTAACCTTATTTGGAGTCTTTGATTTCCAAATAAGATTAGCAAAACCGAATCTAGGAATATAGTCGTTTTGGACCAACTTGTCAAAAAAAGACTTGCACGAAAAAATGCCGCTTGAGTTTAAGACCCATTTCCTACTGTCGTCCGACCCTTGATTGAAAGAAACACCCTCCAACAAAGATGAAAGAGAAGAAAATTCCTCAATTTCCCTGTCATTTAGATTCCTCCTGAAATCAAAACACCACCCTCCTTGAGTAGAAGAACAATCCAATCTGCTAGAAACGGTAACATTATGACAATTAGTGAGCTTGAACAATCTTGGAAACTTCAGACTAAGAGGCTTAGCATCCACCCAACAATCCTCCCAAAACCTTATTGTAGCCCCATTTCCAACCACAAGTCTTATATTGCTTGAGAAATCATGGAGACCTTGCATGATAGCTTTCCAAGGACATCGACTGGAGCCTTTAAGAACTTTGTTAGACTCCCAACCATATCCTTGTACGCCATACTTACTTTTAATTACTCTATGCCACAAAGAATTAGTTTCCAGCGGAAACCTCCACAACCATTTACCGAGTAACGCCATGTTCCTCTTTACAATATTCCCAATTCCTAACCCGCCTTCGTTTCGAGGTCTCGAAACAACATCCCATCTTACTGCATGGGTCTTCTTTCCTTCACCACTACCATCCCACAAAAAATCCCTCATAATCTTCTCAATTCTTTTTGTCACTCCTATAGGGATTCTAAATAAGGAAAGAAAGTAAGTGGGAATGCTATGCAACACCGATTGAATCAAAACCAACCTGCCGCCTCTAGATAGAAAAGCATTTTTCCATCCCTCCAATCTTCTCTCCACTTTCTGCACTACCGGTGCCCAAAACTCAACAGCTCTCGGATTACCTCCCAATGGCAGCCCTAAATATTTCAGAGGCCATCTCCCAACCTCGCAACCGAAATCATTGGCCAAATCAACTACTTTCTTGTCATCGCAATTAATACCTGCCAAGACACTCTTTGCCAAATTTACCTTAAGACCGGAAACCCAACAAAACAACCGTATAACCGCAACTAGAGAAGCAAACTTCTCTTTATCACCCGAGGAGAAAAAGACGGTATCATCAGCGAATTGCAAATGAGATACTACTACATTCTCCCTACCAACACTAAAACCTTCCACTAGCTGGCATTCCTTAGCTCTATCGATAAACCGACCTAAGCAATCTGCCACAAGAACAAACAAGAAAGGGGAGAGAGGGTCACCTTGCCTAAGACCTCTAGAGGCATCAAATTTTCCCCTAGGTCTCCCATTTATCATGATCGAAAAGTTTGCAGACTTTAAGCACTCCATAATCCAGTTTCTCCATCTTAACCCGAAACCTTTTGCTTCCAAGACATAGTTCAGGAAATCCCAGTCAACGTGATCATAAGCTTTTTCAAAGTCAATCTTGAAGACAACACCTTCTCTTTTCTTCGTTCTATATTCCTCCACCACCTCATTAGCCACCAAAGCGGCATCCAAAATTTGTCTACCTTTAACAAAAGCAGATTGACAACTTGAAATAGTATTCTCCAACACTTCTTTCAATCTAAGAGAGAGAACTTTAGCCACAATTTTGTAAAGACTAGAAACCAAACTAATTGGTCTAAAGTCTCCAATCTTCAGAGAGTTGGACTTTTTTGGAATAAGACAGATATATGTTGCATTGGTGATTCTATTAACTGTCCCATTCTCGAAAAATTCCGTGAAAACATCCATCAGATCATCTTTAATGATTTCCCAACAAGCATGGAAGAATTCAAAATTAAAACCGTCCGGGCCCGGAGCTTTATCTTTGCTACAATCCGACACAGCCCTCTTTATTTCTTCCTCTTCAAAAGGTCTTTCCAACCACTCAGCTTTATCTCTACTAATGCCATCCCAATCTAACCTTTGTATAGATGGTCTATCCACCTCTTCTTTAGAATACAATTTCTGAAAGAATCGAACAATTTCATTTTCAATGTCTCCTTCATTTTCAAGAATGGACCCGTCACTTAACTCGATCTTATCAATATAATTCCTCCTCATTCTCCCGTTGACGACCCTGTGAAAAAATTTTGAATTGCAATTGCCTTCTTTAATCCATTTAACTTTAGCCTTTTGTCTCCACAACATTTCTGCTTTTGTCACCATTTGCTCAAGCTTCAACTTCATTTGATTTCTTTCCAATCTTAAGCATTCATTAAGCATACCTTCAGCTTCATATCTGTCCAACTTGCAAATTTTAGACTCAATCTCATTCTTTTCCTTGAAGATGTCTCCAAATACTTCCTTATTCCACATTTTCAGCTTCATTTTGACCCAATCTAGCTTCTTCATGAACCTATATCCTTTCCACCCTTGAAAGTCTGTTTCACTCCACCATTCTGCCATATTTTTAGCAAAAGAACGATGGTTCAGCCAAACATTTTCAAACTTAAAAGGAATGAGATCCCATTTCTTGTGAGAGGAATCCAGCAAAATAGGACAATGATCTGAAATTGTTCTCACTAACTGCCCTTTGTCCAACCTTTCCCCCCACCATTTCCCCCCACTCGTTTGAAAAAAGAAACCTGTCAAGTCTAGAGCAAACCACATTTTGTCTAAAATTTTAAAATTGGACCAAGTGTAATCGGAGTGGTTTAAGACAGGGTCAACCAAATTGGCTTCACGAATAAAACAATTAAAATCTTTCATGCTTTTAGTTTCCCTTCCCCCCGTAGACTTTTCAGAAGGAAATCTAACAACATTAAAATCTCCACCAATGCACCATCTTCGGGAGCAAACCCCAAGTAAACCAGCCAACTCCTCCCAAAAAGCCCCTCTCTCTCTTTTCTTGTTCGGATCGTACACCCTTGAAAGCCACCAATCTCTCCCATCGTCACCTAAAATATTCACGGAAATAGAGAACTCTCCCATCATAGAACCTAGAACCTTTACAGATTTAGAGTTCCAAATTACCACAAGTCCACCTGAACTCCCATTGGAAGGTAAAAACACCCACTGTTTAAATCTTGCTCCTCACACACTCCTTATAATGTTGTGGTCCACTATTTGTTTTTTAGACTCTGTTAATATAACCACATCAGGATTGACCTTTCTTATTGCCTCCTTAATCATCTTCATTTTTTTCCAACACCCCAGTCCCCGAACGTTCCAACTTACAATCTTCATGAAAAAACACTTGATCCCCTACCACCCTTATCTCCTCCTTTCTCATAATTCAAATTCCATTGAAGATTCCTCCTTTCCCTGACTCCTTTCGCTTTCACACTTGGCTCCTTGACAGAATTGATCTGGTTTGCCTTAACAGGATAAGAGAGAGACAAATTCATCTTTTTTAATAGCAACAATCTCAATTCACCCTCCTCTGACTTTAACATACCCTGTCCTTCTTCACCCCCTGCTGTCTGATAACTTGACTTTATTTCGTTGACGTTATGAAATTCTGCCTTCTTCCTCCTTTCATACTGAAGAAAAGTGCCAACCTTCTCCCTTTTCTCACCTGACTGACTAAGACCAGGAGCTGAAAAGGATGGGACCAAATTCTGTTTATCAAACAACAGATCCAGGTTCAAGTCTTCTTCCCCGATAGACTCCTACTGAGAAACCGCCTCTGTTTCTGCTCCGATTCCTTTCGATTCACTGTCGGAATCGATTTCTTCATCAGAACTTCTTTGATGGTGCTCAAAATCCTTACCTGTCACATCTGCAACCTCGAGAGAAGTTTCCGCCTCTGACCGCTGGTTTGCAACTCCATCTTCTGCCCCGAGGGTCCTGATCTGCGAACGACAGCATTTGCAACAGAAAGCGCTCAGGGCTTCCTTGTCGTCATCCTCCGAAAGCTCACCTCCTAGCATTTCGGCGCCTACTGACTTCTCTCCGTCAGAATCGAAGTCGCCCGCCTTCAAGATGGAAGCTCCGCCAGAGTCGCGACCTAGGTTCGGTTTAAAAGAAGAACCAGAGAACTGTTGAGGGAAAGAGAATTGGTGGATCGGTTTTGGTTTAAAGTGACCCGGTTTGGACTTGACCCACCCATCAGAACACTGGGTCGTTTCAACAAAAACTTCTTTGGAAACCCGGCCTTACTCACTTGCCTTTTGATTGATTCCCTCAGCCCATACAGTCCTTTAGGCCCAGGATCACTAAATTGATCCTTCCCTCTTCTTTTGAGATGGGCCTGCTGACTAAAGTCCATCAATCCCCTAAGCCCACTCGACACACTTAACTTCTCCTCTATAGGTCTGCCAAGGCTGCCAGGTTCCACATGTATCTCCTTATTCAGCTCCTTCTTCCCGTCAGACACCTGCACATCCTGTCTCTGCTCCCCGACAGACTCATTTTCGTGAAACTGTCTGAAGTCAGTCCCGACACCATTGATCTCATCAAGGACCTTGATGCTCTGATCACCTTCTTGATTCTGCTTCAGATCACTCAGGGAATCAACCTCTGCTTGGAAAGCAGTAAGTCCGTCTTTCTTCATCTCTGTCGCAACCTTACCCCTATTGTCTCTCTTCACCTTCCAGCTCTGTTTTGATGATTTCCTGAAAAAAGACTCCTTTTGAGATTTTGAATTATCCAGCCCCCATCTGCTTGCACGTGTCCGATTCCCCCTTCCTACTTCGTCTTCCACCTCTCGACTGAGAGAAGGACTGCTCCTGCCTTTAGCACTATCAGGGACTGTTAACAATGGTCTGATTCTAATGTCAATAGTGCTATCTCCATTCTTAATTCCTATCGCTGCAGGAATAAAACCATTCTCCATCTGACCAACTTTTATCCTTGCTTCTTTTAAAGAAAGAAGCTGCTCTGTGTCTGCATCAACCTGAAGAAGACCCCCACAGAAATCCGCTATTTTGCCCAGTGCATCCCTATTCCATAAATGGAAAGGAAGTCCTTCAATGGCTATCCATCCTCCTCCAAAAGCTATCATTTGCTTGACAGAATTAACTTCAGGGCTCCACTGATGTAATGAAACAGAGATAGACTCTTCTAATCGACACTGTCCTAACTGACCGATTCTAGCAGCCTCTTGAGTATCATGACAGAAAAAAATGGCTTTGTCGTCGTGGAAAGGTTTCAGCTGAATCATGAAACCAAGAAAGGTTGACAGCGCCTTCTGAATGGAACTCCATGCGGCCCACCCATCCTTCCTGGAACAAACCACTGCTCTTACCCATTCACCATACACGACGTTCCATAAAGCTTGCTCCCCTCATGACTTCTCCCGCCCTTCTCCTCCCACTTACCTCTTCGCTATCCTTCCTTTCGGGAGTACCACCCTTTATCATTCTGACCTTTTCAGAATCCTTCTCAGGGCCTGTTTTTCCACCTGAAGGGAAGATACTTAAAATCATTTTAGCGCATTCCTACCACCCCACAGCATTGCTTCCCATAGGAATAACCATGCTCTTCAAACCCGAATTGCCAGCAACTAGGGAGACTTTTAAGAAACCTCCTTTGTTGTTTTCAAATCTATTCATCCACAGTTGATTCGTATTGAATCTACGTGACCGGAAGAAGCTCTTATCATTGACATTTTGAACCGCTTCTAGTAAGCAATTCCCCAACCAAAAAGCACTATCCAATCCTAACTTCAACTCAAAAGCCCCATGCCTTGACCTCTCCAAGAGTTTAATAACACTACTAGCATAGAACTCAACAAATTCTAAAGAGAAAAACTTGCTTTCAATCCTAATTTGCCTAGCTAAATGAGAATAACGATTTACGTTACTCATAACTTTTCTCGATTAAGAAAGAATGAAAAGAATTAAGATTGAACAGAGCATTTTTTTGTCTACAGCTACCTTACACATGCAATTTAACAATCGTTTGATCATAAAAATTGTGCTGTCCTTGGAAAGTTATTATGCAAGGCTACCAAGATTTCGCGAGGAATTTGAGGCTCGTTGTTGGTAATGGAGCTCGAATCCGGTTTTGGGGGGATAGTTGGTTAGAACCTCAATCCCTTTGCTTAAAATACCCAAGATTGTTTAAGCTTGCTTCTGATCAGGATGTTTCAGTAGCAGATAGAAGGGATAGTTCTTCTAATCATGGAGGTTGGGCTTTTGATTTTAGAAGAAACTTGAATGATAGGGAGGCTCAGGAATTTTCTTCTCTTATTTCTCTTCTTGATAGTGTTTCTATCGTTCCTGGGTTGGAAGATCGCAGAGTGTGGAGATTAAGCTCTGATGGTTCCTTTTCGTGCAAGTCATTTTTTGAGGAGTTGATTCAAGATGACTCTCTTCCTAGGTTTGAGTTTGCGAATTTCTTTTGGAAGTCAAAGGCGCCAAATAAGATTAAGTTTTTAGTTTGGATTATTGTGCACGGGAAACTAAGTATTTGTGATATTCTTCAAAAAAGATATTCTAGTACTTGTTTTTTTCCCTCTCGGTGTATTATGTATAAGATTAGTGGGGAGACCATGGATCATCTCTTTCTTCACTGTCCGATGGCCAATATGTTATGGAATAAGATGTTTTCCTCTGTGGATTTGAAGTGGGTTGCTCCAAGTTCTCTTTGTTCTCTCTTGTTGGAAAAGTTTAAAGTCCTAGGAGACGACAAAAAGGCTAGTATTCTTTGGAATTGTGCAGTGTTTGCTATGCTTTGGGTGATTTGGGAGGAAAGAAATAGGAGAATTTTTGAATAAAAAGAAGAGGGAGAGCTTTTTCTTAGAGATAAAGCATTTTATTTGGCTTCCCTTTGGGCATCTACTAGTGAAGATTTCAAAGATTTATCGTTATTTTTCATTATGCAAGATTGGAAGGCTGCCGTTAGTTAAGGGTCTTCCCATGTTTGTCTTTTGTTTTTCGTGTTTTTTTTGTTTCTTTTCGTGGACTTCTGGTTCACTTTTGTATTTCTCTTTGTTTTCTCTTTTCTTAATAAAATTTATGTTTCCTATAAAAAAAAAAAAATAATGAATTAAGGATTGTAGCTTGGTGATTATACTTTGTATAGGTCTAGATAATGTGGTAATATCTCATCTTGAATGTGTGGATGATATGATCTTTTGTTGGCTTTCGGATCTTAAAATCAATTTGAGTAAAAGTTCACTGGGTGGAATCAATTTTGATGTAGGCAAGTTGAATTCTTTTGCTAATTCTCTTGGCTGTTGTGTGGAATCTTGACCTTTGACATTTATGTTGCTACCATTGGGGGTAATCCTAGATCTCTAATGTTGTTTTTTATTTTTTTTAATTGTGAAAATTAAGATTGGATAGGTGGATAGGAGCTCTTTTCTCAGGAAGTAGACTTACTCTTATTCAATCGGTTTTATCTAGTTCGCTGACTTATTATCTTTCTGCTCTTAGAATTGACAAATGTTGGGACAAGAATTGAGGAAATGATAATCTCTATGGGAAGGTGTTTGAGAAAGGAAACAAAGTCATTTAATTAATTGGAAGATTTTGGTTAGATTTGGAGGCAAAATGTGGTCTTTGGATTAGTAATATTTCAGAAAGAAAATTAGTGTTATTTGGTAAGTGTTTATGGAGAATGTAGTTGGAGTAAGGGTCCCTTCGGTGTAAAATTATAAAGTGTAAATATGTCCTTGAAGATGATGGTTGGGATTTGGATATTTTTAAGAGAAGCTCTTGGCGTTGTCCTTGGAGGGTTATCATGAAAGTGTTTTATGATTTTATTCTTTAGTGAAATTCAAAGTTGACAATGGTTAGAGAACCCAGCGCCGCTTTTGGGAGGATATTTGGAGTGTCTTTAGTTCCTTGGCTCTCATGTTTCCAAAACTACAACCTTTGCATTATGCATTATGTCACAATCTGAAGTTGTTTATTTATTCCATGTCTGTGAGGCAGAATTCTTAATTTTAAAGAAATTGGAATGGTATAGAGATTGATGAATTAATCTTCCTTCTCTCATCGGTATAATCTAGTTGCCTTAGTCCAATAATGGAAGATAAAAGGGTGTGGATGAATGATACTTTTGGAGTGTTTTCTTGAACTTTATATTTCAATTGGCTTGTTAATAACTTGGTTATTCCAAATAATAAGTTTTATGTTAAGCCCCCAATTGTTGCCACCTACCATAGGAGGTAGAAACCAATCAAAGACTTAAAAGCATAGTTTTGAAAAGCCCAAGGTTCATCAAGGCGTAAATGGGCTATGAAGCTTAAGGTGCAAGGCGCTGCGCACCTCTTATAAAAAAAGTTTAAAATATTATAAAATCATGAAATTAAGATCTTTTTATATATGTACATATATTATAGGAATTTTTCATTTATTCTTCAAATAAGAGGGTTTAATTGAGTATTTTATAATAATTTAAGGAGTTATTTGTAATGTTTATGGGTTTAATTGGGTATTTTATTATAAATTAGAGTTTTATTTGCAATTTCCCTAGATATATATATTTAAATTTTGACAGCCTAAAAACCTTAACAGCTATCACTTTCCTCTCTTTCTTACCCTCTCCCTTCCTTTACCCTATTCTTTTTTGCCTTTCTCTCCTCACCTTTTGCAACAAAGTGGCCACCAGCTCGGAGTGTTGATTTCGACGGTTGGAATGCCAACAGGAAGAAAGGGGGGTGGATTGGTGACAAGAAGGTTGGTTTCAAGGTTGTTTGGCTGGTATTCGTGGCCGATATCGGTAGCTGGGTGGTTGGGGTGATGAGAGAAGGTCTCGTCGGTTGAGAAGAAGTGAGAAAAAGAAAGAAAAAAATTCGGCAAGTCTTTTATTTTGTTGAGGCGGGCCTAGGGCCTCTATGTCTAGGCCGATCAGGTTCGCACTTTATTTAAGGGGCTATGCTTGGCCGGTGGTTAGGCGTTGGTGGTGCGACGCGCTGTGCCTAGGCGCCTTTTAAGACTATGCTTAAAGGGTGAGTCAAACCAATCAATGTTGACAGATGGGGTTTGGTTTAGGAAATTCGCATGATTGGAGGAGGCTTGTCTTGTCAAACCAATCAATGTTGATTAATGGAGCAAAGTAGCATGTGGAATGCAGCAACCTATTCAACAACCAATTGTTGGTCCTGGATGGAAAGTTGTCAGAGTTGGTTTCAATTAGGAATATGATAGCTACTTTAAATGAGAAAATAGCACCAAAAGAGATTTGAGTTCTCAAGCGGAGAAGGATCATTTAGAGGATGATAGGATGAGGTTGTTTCGACAGTCACAATGATTACTAGACTCAAGTGAAATTCTTAATTCATAGCAACCGCTTGACTTTACTTGGTAAGTGATGAATTTCAGCTGACTATGAAGAAGGTTGAGTTACCCAATTTCAATGTTTAAGACCTTGTTGGATGGGTATATTACATCGAACAGTATTTCGAAATTTAGGGTACTACACCGGAGAACAAAGTTCGATTAGCGTTTGTTGCAATGGAAGGGATAGCATTTCATTAGTTGCGGTGGTTAAAAGGCAAATGCCCTTCGATTACTTGAAAGGAATTGTCTGTAGAAATCATGAAGAAGTTTGGTGGATGGAATGCTGGAAATCCTTACAAGCAAATGGGAGGGTTGAGGCAATCCATGTCTTTCGAAGATTACATCCAATAATTTGAGTATGTAACAGGAATGATTTTCCGATTTCTTGAACCGACGTACTTGGGAAATTTTGTTAATGGGTTGAAAGAAGAAATTAAGAGAAAAATAAAAGTTCACAGCTCACAAGAGCTGGTGCATGCCATAGAAATCACAAGAGACTTGGAGAAAGAGATAGTTGGTGTAAATATATATAATAGTGAGAACCATGAATACCGGCCCATGTCTAGCAACCCACGCTCCATGGGTTACCCATTATTTAACCTGACTCCTGCTGAATCCATTAAGTCACAATCCGAACAATGACCAAACATTATCAGTCAACCATTCGCCTGTTCGACTCCAACAACTCAAGTATTCCCCTAAAATGAATGGGGAAATTTCACCATTTTTCTAGTTGAAATGCGAGCTCATTGCGCTAGAAATCAATGCTTTCATTGGGGAGGACAATTCTCCCCAAACCATGTTTGTCCTAATGCATACTTACGAGTCATGATTGCAGCTGAGGACAAGGAGGAGGAGATACCCATCATTCTGCCTTGAGGACAAGGCAAAGGAGATACCCAGCCTTTCCCTTTAGGACAAGGCGGTTGTTAAAGGGGATAGTATTGTTATGCCTCCAATCATTGTCATCTACCATAGGAGGTAGAAACCAATCAAAGACCAGAAAGTTTATAAGGGAAAAGTCAAACCAATCAATGTTGATTGATAGGGTTTGGTTTAGGAAATTCGTTTGATTGGAAGAACTTTGTCTAGTAATCGGTCAATGTTGATTGATGGGGTGTTGTCTAGGTAATTCGCTTGCTTAGAGGAAGTTTGTCTAGGCATCAAATAACTATTTAAAGGGGTTATTATGATGGTTATAGTTATCTAGAATATTTGTGTTGAAATTAAAGAGTAACTCTATTAAGGTTTAGTACAACACTAGTCTTGTGAATTCTTGGTGTAGCACTAGGAATATTGTATCTGTTATTTTGTTTTCTAAGCAATAAATCCCTTATTCAGTCTTTGTTAGTCCTTTGTTAGTGAGTGTCCTAACAATTGGTATTAGAGTTCGCACGAGGGACCAATGAATGGTTAATACATGAATGGTACGTGCCATGGAAATTACTCTCACTAACAAAAGACTAACAAAGATTGAATTGGGGATTTATTGCTTAGAAAACAAAAGGACAGATACAATATTCCTAGTGATATGCCAGAAATTCACAAGGCTAGTGCTGCACTAAGCCTTAATAGAGCTACTCTGTAATTTCAATACAAATATTCCAGCTAATCTATAACTATCCTAATACCCCTTTTAAATGGTTGTTTGATGCCTAAACAAACTTTCTCCAATCAAGCGAATTGCCTAAACCAAAGCCCATCAGTCAACATTGATCGGTTTGACTAGACAAACTTCCTCCAATCATACGAATTTCCTAAACCAAACCCCATCAATCAACATTGATTGGTTTGACTTTCCTTTTATAAACCTTCAAGTCTTTGATTAGTTTCTACCTCCTATGATAGGTGGTAATGATTGGGGACCTAACATCTTGCTAGGTTATTTGGAATTCCACGATGGGTAAGGTTAAGTTTTTGGTTGGTTGGCATTGCTTTGAAAAGTGCTTATTTGTGACTTGATTGATTATCTATTTCCCCATCCTGGTGTATGATGTGCATAAATTGCTCAGAGGACATTGATCATTTGTTTATTCATTGTCTGGTGGCTATTCTATAGAATAAACTATTCTGTGTAGTAGACTAATAGGATTGAATTAGGTTCCTGTTGAGTTTTGTATTTCTTTACTTTTTGGAAAATTTGTGGTTTTGTGTGGTAAAAAAGCTGAAATTTTATGGTCTTGTGCCACTAGAGCTATTTTTTGGGATAATTTAGACATATAAGAATGATAGAAATTTTTGAAGAATTTAAAGGAGATAGCAGCTGTTTTTTGTGTCTTTAATTTGGTTAATTGTGGGCTTCGGTTTCAAAAGGATTTCAATAGTTCTTTGTTGTTTACCTAATTGGGAGGGAGTTGTTAAATGATTGTATTGTAATGTTTTAGGTGTGTTTCTAGTTTGGAGGTCGTCTCTCATGGACTGCTGGTCCAAAGTTTATACTCTTTCTAGTTGCTAATAAAATATTGCGTTTCAAATATGAAAATGTCTCAGGATTTTTGTCTAAATCATTTGATAAATTTGTTTACCAACATGTGATTTTCAGTTGATTGATGATTCTGTTGTTCGGGAATTGGAGCAAATGGAGAAAGAATCAGACATAGATGATATTTTGAGTTATAGGTCGACTGCTGAATGTGAGCTGCAGGTATGAATATATCTGATGTGCACGTTAGAGATTTGCATTAGCATGCTATGATCCAAATCCTTGCATTGGTTAAAGTTATGATGGTTAACAGATTGGAACTAATATATTCAATATAGTTGGGATCCTTTTATAACAGCAGGCATAATTGATTTTCCTGACTTTATTATAGGTTCACCATGGTGATTTAGTGTATTAATTTTTCTTTATAATGTAACTGCAGGAATTTCTATTGAACTCTTCAGATTCTCTCACAGGAGTGAATGGTGGCACCCATTCCATTGAAAAATCACGAAACGATGACCGTGGATCAGGAAGGTCCCGTGGATGGTTGAACTGGCTCTCCCGTGGTATGCTTGGTGCTGGAGGTACTGATGATTCTAGCCAATTCTCTGGTGTTGTCTCTGATGAAGTTGTAAAGGTAGCTATCCTGTGTCAATAATAGTTTAGAAATAATGTTTGTAGAAAATTTTAGCCTATCCTTTTGTGCAGGATATATATGAGGCAACAAAGTTTCATCCACTCTTGGTATCCAATGTGGATTCTGAAGCAAATGTTAAGTCTCACACATGTGCTGTGAAGTTCAATATTGGTCAAATTTCTGCAGCACTTCGAAGCCGGTATTTTTGCCTTTCTAATGCACATTTTTTGAGTGAAAAATAAACTGACAATTCTTATAAATATCGCAAAAGATATTTTGAGTGAAAAGTAAACATACAGTTATTATAAAGATGGCAAAAGGGCAAGCTTTATTTGTGGGGATATTGTTTGGTTGGAAATTATATTAGGGGCTTGAATCTTAATGATGTCATATTTATATGGATTCTGTTTTGGAACGTAAGGTTTAAGCTTATAAAAATATGAAGTATTGTTGTAAGTCCTTTTGAAAGAAAGGTAATTGCATGTGTGGTTTAAAGAAACATAGCTGCATGCACGGTGGATTGTTGTTCATCCCCTTTTCTATTTCTTCCTATCCCAAGTCTATTTCTTCCCCTTTCCTGTTTCTCTTTTATGACCTATATCACATTATTGTGCTTTCTTTTCAGGAGTTCTACTAAAAAAATTGCTAAGCTCATTTTTGAAGGAGCTGTAATTGATTGCAATATTTGGGAAGAGTTGGCTAATATTAGTGCTTATGTGAAATCAGTGAAGATGGTTTCTCCTTTTAATGAGAAAATCATACTACTAACAGGAAGGGTTTGTAGTCTCGTGCACCATCTTTATAATTTCCAGTTATCTATTATGCATGTATACTTCTCATAAAAATTGTACCCAATTTTTTTTTTTTTTCATTTTTTGCATTTGATTGTTGTTTTGAATCTCTGTTTCTCTCTCTCTCTATCTATCTACACGCATAGTTGTACATGATATTAATACTTCTGAAAGATACCATTCTGTCATTATAGCATTCAATAAATTTATGGACAATGCTTCCAAAGCTTCCTTTTACATAGTTATCATGTCTATTCAAACATACAAACATGCATGCATATACTCTCTTTTTGCGAGGGTAATCACATTCTTTCAAAGGGCGGATTTACAGTAATTCACTGTATACATTTTCGTGTTTCAAAGCTAGCCATCAAAGAGAACTTACTAGGGATAATCAAATTCTTTAATCATGATGATTTTTACAAGTCTATCTAATAATAGTGTTCAAACATAGTTATGAGATGACTACTGTGAAAAGTACTTATAGTTGGAGGGATTGTCTGAAAAACTAAATGATGAGAAAAGAATAATGAAATAGATTTATACTTCGCTTTCTTAGTAATTGCTATGCATCTTGCATGTATAACTTAGATAGTAATATTAAACACAAACAACCCTCATGTGTAAGATTAACGGGTTCGTCTGTAGTCAGTCAAAATGCAAATATAGATTCAAATGTCCATACTATTCATATACCTTAAATCAAATACAAACAGAGTTGCATAAAGGAACTCGAACCCTTAACCTCTGTAGTAAACCTAGTTCCAATACAGTGTTAAGTTAATGCTACACCAAAATCTTCACATGCTGGTAGGGCCTGAATAATAGGATTGAGCTCCAAAATTGTTTAAATTACTTTTCCAAGCACTGTAAAAGGTAATTGGTTCTAGAATATTGTTAGGTTAGTCTGGCTGGAACTGGCTAATAAAATTTTTTATTTCTCCGTTTGATAAGATACAATGAGTTAGTGAAATAACATTTCAGTCTTGCTTTTTGTCTTTGATTTTCATGCTCAGGTTTGTAGAGGAAAACATCTTATGTTAACTTTAGTCGCATTTTTTATCTTCTTTGCAGTCATGGACTGATGAAAATGCACATCAAGGTGAAAAGTCTTCTTTAAAAGTGGAAGTGGATGTGACAACAAAGCAAGATGTTGAATTGTCAGTGAAGGTACTTTTAGTGGTCATTATTTTCTTCTCTTTTGGATTTTAGTATCCATTGGTGTGCAATTCCTTGTGATTTTATTGTTTATATATGCTTGCTCAACTTTTTGGTTATGTTAGACTCTTGTTTATACTCATTCTCTGGTTACCATACACAACTTGTGTATTCAGGTCATGCTTCAACCACTTGAAGCTACTTTCAATAGAGAATTTTTTCTGAACATCATGGAGTTTTTTGCTGTCTTGAAGTCCTTCAAATCTCAACATAAAAGGGTGAGCTTTTATATGCACAGATTGAGTTTTATCTGTTCTGGATCATTCTGGATTGATATGTCTGTATTTTGCTTATTGATTCTCTCATTGATGAAAACTGTCAGCTAGATTGATCATTCTCTTTTTCAGTTATTATTTTTGCATACATATATGTTTTTCTCATTGGATAAATATGTGTTGCATTAGGGTGCTTTGAGATAAATAAGTTTAAAATGGTAATGATGTAACTTTATGTGGGGAAATTTAGAAAATGCACGTTTGCTTAGGTAACTCATGTCAACATTTGTTCTATTGAAGTCCCATGGTTTAATGCAGATGCAGAATGGTTTATCATTTAAATATTGTCCACCAAAAGGAAAACATAGATCATTATTGTCTATAGAAATAGAGGTACAATGTTTCAACCTTTGTTGTTAAGCGACATTCTTCGAGAATAAATATGGTTAAATTTCACTCTTAAAGTCATCCATCTGCTCTTGGTTCAGAATCACTAATACCCCATAAAGTTTTCCTAATTACAACCAACTACCATAGATTTGGGAACGAAAAAAATGTCAAAATCATCCTAGTTTGGAAAATCATTCATTTAGTCCAAATGTGAAGAATTAGGAAATTTATTCTTTATTGTTTTGATTTTTATCATAATTGTCCCTCTGGTATTAGAGCCTACTAGTTTTGCACTGTGATATGTTATGTGATTTTGACCCTAGATCAATATTAGAAAACCAGTGAACAAATTTTAGGACCCCTTCAAAATCATCTGGAGATGAAAAGAAGAAATACGATTGCTGGAAATGAAAAGGATAACAGTTGTCTATCTAAGATTGAGAACAAATCACATATGATAGAATTGATGACAAAGCTAATGGAGAATTCTACCTCTCAACCTTTCCTCGAACAACCTTTCTCCAGTTCAGTATTAAAAAAAAATAAAATAAATGAAAAAACAAAACAAAAACAAAGGAAGAAAATAAAGCGAGTAAGAGCAAAGGACAAAGAATCAGAATTTTCATTTAACATCAAACGAAGGAAATTTTATGAAAATTTGCCTTAAAATTGATATGCTAACATATGATTGAGTGGTAGATACCATAAAGTTTCTGTACAATTTGTCATGGAAAACTCAATGATAATGAATTTGAAGTCTATAGTGCAGTATTTTCCTTTCAAAAGACTGGTATTGAGTCTAGCACATTTGAGTTGTAAAAGGCAAATTTATGGTAATGCAGGTGTTGTCATCCTTAAATGGGATTAAAGACATTAAGGCTCGGCTTTTATCAAAAGCGGGGTGAGTTCTTTCTCCAAATTTAATGTGATATTTTTTCTCTACAAGGATTGCTTACTGTTATATTGTTCATAAGGAGACTTATATTTGCAAACTTTGTTGCTTCAATTGCTTTAATCTCTAATTGTTAAGTAATGTGTGGTTTTTCATGATTTGCAGATATATTTTATCAAGTCGTAGAAAAGTGATATGGGATGTTAATGTCACCAGCATTACCATAAGTGTTCCTTGGCAGACTCTCAATGCAGAAGAATGTAATATGGTAAATCCTTTTGTATCAGGTTTCACATAAGGAGAGTAAATCCTCTGGATCTTGTGTTTCATTGTTCTTCTCGTTAAATCTGCTCCAATGTTCCGTTATTTGCTGATATTCTTACATTCCATTTGCATGTTGGAGCGTTTCCCTTCTAGTTTTAATGTTTGGCTAATATTATGAGTACTAGATATGAGGTTATGTTTGCAAACTTTATTGATTCAAAGGAAGAACGAAGAGTGAAGTGAAAGAGAATCAACTATTTGATTTAAAAGTTTTTCTCAATGTGCAAAAAAATGTACAGGAGTAAGGGTTTACACAGTTGGTGAACCCCAAATAGTGAAAAATAAAGTATGCTGTCGATAAAATATAAGTAAACTATGATCAAGGGACACCTAATAATAACTTATGATATGCTGATGATGTTTATTTCTGTCTCTTTATTGTCCTCGAGAGTTATTGAAATTGTCTCTATAATTTGTACACTTTTGATAAACTTGAAAAAACTATTTAGACCCTTTTTAAGAATCTTGAACCTTTTTTTGCTAAGTGTCTTCGTTAAGACCAGTTTTGGCAAGTGAAAGTATTTGATTGTTGTCTAATATTGAGGTTGATCATATAGTAGCTTAGTTATTATGTGGATGAAGGTTGTTTAGAATGCATTCTTGCAATCAATTCCATTCAATAAGACAAGTTAGCCAAAAAAAAAAAAAAAAATCACAACAGTGATGTCGGACAAGATTAGGAATTTCTACTATTTTAGGATTCCTACTAGTTTATAATTTCTTATTTTATGTTATTATTAAACTTCATATTATTAAATATTTTTAGTTGAGGATTAGTTTCAAATTAGGAAATTAAGAGTCAATTAAGATTTTTATTTCTAATAGTTTTAGAATTAAATACATTATTTTAAAGCTTGGTTTATTTGTGTTTATTATGTTATTGATTTTTTTTTTTTTTTTCAGTAATAATAAATTTTAAGTTTGTGTTTATCGTTTTTGCCAAAATTACTCGTTACGTTTCAAAACAACCCATACGCTGCACGAAAATTGGTATCAGAGCGTGGTCTACTTTCGATTTAAGGCTAAAATTGGTTTGAGTGAACAACGATCCTCTGACAATGAATGACAGGTCGCAATTATCAATGAACGATTTAGTAGAATCGATAAACAATGCAATAGAAGCGATGAACGATTCAATAAAGTTGAGCAACAACTTGATGGGATCAAGGAAACACTTCGAAACCTTCTGCTAATGATTGCTGCGATGGTTCTCAAAAGTGTCGTACCTGAGAGGTGGTCAGACGATGATTGCCAGTGAGGATGTCGGGGATGATAATGGATGGTGAAGAGGCTGAAATCTGGATGGCAGTGATCTACTCAAATCAGCTCTAGGCAGAAGAGACCTGCAAGACCCGCTCCACATATTCAACCCGCGAGACCCACAACCAAGCCATCCAGACCTGTACAAAGGTTCGACAGGCCCTACAGACCTGCGTGCAGGTCCGATTCACTGCTTAGTCCCCTAAAATCCAATCGATATGTCTCGGAATTTGATGTAGGACGATTAAGAATTCCTACTTGTTTAGGATTCCTTATTCAATGTTATCATTAAACTTTCTATTATTAAATCTTTTTAGTTTAGGATTGAAGAAACATTTTGAAACCTTTTGCAGATGATTGCTGCAATGGTTCTCGAAGGTTGACAAGTTATTGGTGACTATCAACCTAACCAGACGGCGACCTCAGGCGAGGATGCCGGAGATGACCACGGAAGGTAGAGAGGTCAGATTTGGACGGTCATGACCCATACAACTTAGATCTAGGCAGAAAGGACCCGCAAATTCCACTCTACTCGCAAGGAGATTTGTGAGACCCACAAACTCATCCTCTTTACCCTTGTGCTGCCAGACTGTTTCACCTACCAGATTGACGAGATCCGTGGCGCGTCCCAATTCTTGATCCAAATCTGCTCAACCCATAAATAGATCCACGGAACTGTGACTTGTTTCGCAACCCTGGAAAGCTATATCTGTGTGACCCGATCCAAATCAGAGCCAATAGAGACTGGAACAAAGGTGACAACGGCCGATGACCGTAGATCGATAGTGGCAAAGGCCAGATCGACAATGGAAGAGGCTAGTTTGAGAGAACCCGTGACCTGTAGCCTTGAATCGATACCCTCCACAGTGACTCCAATCCATTTCGAGTATAGGAAAGGGCAACTGAGGTGTTTTTAGGTGGCATGATCAATGAGATCCAATGTTGTTGAAGTCTTTTAGTATTTTCCTTCAGATGAGCTGTCTTTGCAATTAGAAAACTTGAGGGCGAGTGTTTTTTCAAGTAGAAGAAATTGATGTATAACAAGATTAGGAAATCCTACTAGTTTGAGATTCCTTATTCAATGTTATCACTAAACTTCCTATTATTAAATCTTTTTAATTTAAATTAGTTTCAAATTAGGAAATTAAGATTCAATTAGGATTCCTATTTCTAATAGTTTTTGGACTAGATACATTATTTAAAGGCTTGGTTTGTTTGTGTTTAGTATGTTATTGATTTCTTTCTTTAGTAATAATAAATTTTAAGTTAGTGTTTTATCATTTTAATTAAATTTACGCGTTTTGTTTCGAAACAACCCATCCGCTGCCCCAGAATCTATAGAACTCGCGTGACCTTCTGCAAAACCCAAGGGACCTAGACCCTTGCGACCCGTTTTGCAACCCTAGAACTCTAGATTGGCATAACCTGACCCAGATCGGAGCCAATAGAAGCTGGAACAGGGACAGCGAGGGCTGACGACCCCATATCGGTGGCGAACAAGGCTGGTTTGAGGGATTTCGCGAATTGACAGCCGTGACCGGCCTCAACCATATTGACCCGGCCTCAATTCGTGTGTATAAGAGAATTAACAAAGGTGTTTTTGGGTGGCACGATCAGTGGGATCCAATGTTCCTGAAATCTTCGAGTATTTTCCTTTCGATGAGTTATCTTTACGATTACAAAACTCGAGGGTGAGTTTTTTTCAAGTGGAGGGGATTGATGTAGGATTAGATTAGGAATTCCTACTAGTTTAGGATTCTTACTAGTTCAGGATTTCTTATTCTATGTTATCATTAAACTTTCTATTATTAAATCTTTTTAGTTGAGGATTAGTTTCAAATTAAGGAATTAATAGTCAATTAGGATTCCTATTTCTAATACATTTAGGATTAGATACATTATCTAAAGGCTTGGTTTGTTTGTGTTTAGTTTGTTATTGATTTCTTTCTTTAGTAATAATAAATTTTAAGTTTGTGTTTATCGTTTCTACCAAAATTACTTGTTTTGTTTCAAAACAACCTATCCGTTGCACCAAAATTGGTGTAATGTATCTAATCCGAAAACTATTAGAAATATGAATTCTAATTGAATCTTAATTTCCTAATTTGAAACTATTCCTCAACTAAAAAGATTTAATAATATGAAGTTTAATGATAACATAGAATAAGATATTCTAAACTAGTCAGAATTCTTAATCTTGTCCTACATCAGACAGGCTAATCCTCTCACAAAAATAGATAAATCACAGCAACATGTATGTCTTTCACATTAAGTCGTAATTGACGACATTGTGGCAGACATCATGTAAACTTGCTTCTTTTTTCTCCTT
The DNA here is from genome assembly GCA_021234005.1 of Nephelium lappaceum. Lineage (NCBI taxonomy): Eukaryota > Viridiplantae > Streptophyta > Magnoliopsida > Sapindales > Sapindaceae > Nephelium > Nephelium lappaceum. Next base: position 9,748,943 of record CM038011.1, read on the forward strand.
TTTGATATTTTCCTGTTTATTGGTTGCTTGTTGGGTTTGTAGTTAATTTCTTACTATGCTTGATTTGAAGTTGTGTTTATTTAATTTGAAGTTGTTTTTGTATTTTTGTTTGTCAACTTAAGATTATTTTCTTAGTGGACTTTTGGTTCATTTATTTAGTTGTTTCCATTATATTACCTTATCTTATTTTCTATTTTTAGTTTCCTATGAAATAATTTTTTAATTTCATTATGTTTGTTAGCCGATGTCTCTTTTATCTTGACGTACTGTAGTGTGCAGGTTTTTGAATTGGGAACTCTTATTATTAAATCAAAATGCGATCTAGATTCTCTCACTTCAAATATTAAAGAACAATCTCATATCCTGAAACACTTACCGCATTCTATGTGTAACCGGGACTTTATATTGGGCTTCAAACTTCAAGATCTCTGTAATCACTTTGAGGTCAAACTAAATGACTGTGAGGTCAGTATTCTATTCAGTTGTGTTTGAAGTTCATCTTTGCATTAGTTTCTGATTTGTCAAAGTTGACATCTTGCAGATAAAGCTACTGATGCCTCATTATCTTCAGGCAGTTCATATGGTGGAGAAATTTTGTGCTTCTATTACCTTGGCTTCTAGTGTTATACCTGATGAATCAATATTAAATCAGTTGGAGGTAATTAATTTGAACTTTGTTAGATGTATGTCGTCATGTTTATACAGAATTGTCATGTTATCCCTGAGGAATCAATATTAAATCAGTTGGAGGTAGTATGATGAAAACTAAGGAATTGTCTTAAATGCTTTAGGTTATGTCTTTTGCATTGTGTGTAATTGCTCAAGTATTAAAGGTCTTTTATTTCTTGCTTCAGGTGCATATATGATCTTCATATTGTTTTTGTTTTGATATTTACATTTTTTAGCGAAAAAACAACAAAATATCATCAAATCAAGACACCATATACAAGTGAAGGAAAGACAATCTAATCCTAGCTCACAAAAGCTGTTAGGATCAGCATAAAAAAGAATGCAAAAATGAAAATGCACAAACCTGTACAATGAGCCCCTACAAACCAAAGAGGATAGACCCTCTCGAGGTTGCAGCAGCCTCCCAATTAAGGTTAATCAAGAAAAAAATTGAAACTCCTATAAGGTCTGCAGTAATAAAGCCCAAAGAGATGCCCAAAAATGTGTTTTGTCCTACAATATGCAGATCTCCTTCTCTTATCATCTTCAAACACTTTCTGTTCCTCTCTAGAACCCAAAACAAACAAAAGCCTGCACAAAGACTGTTTTGTTTTTGGCTTTTTGGGTCATTTGCTTGCTTTTTTCTTTTTCTCCTTTGTGTGTGTGTGTGTCATTTGAGAAATTTTTATTTATAAAGGGATTCTCAGTTTGTTTCTAGTTTCCTTTTTGTTTTTGGAGTACTTTCTTTCTAATGTGCTGCAGCTGCCACATTTTAGACACACTTATATTTTGTTAATTTTATATCTGTGGACTGCTTGTTCTCTTTCTTTCTGTATTTCTGATTTCCTTTAATACATTTTAGTTTATGGTTTTAAAAAAATAATAATAAATAAATGAAGCTTTTGTCAAATTCAACGATCATTTCCCCTGCCAAATGTCAATAATAACTGAAAATCCTCTCAGGAGCATTTTTTATTATTGTAATTCTTGCATTTGACATTGCTATCAAAAGCTATTTTGTTGTTTGATTATTGACAAAATTTCTGTCTGTTAGTATGAAGGTTGTAGGTGGGCAATGGTCTCTAGTTTAGAGCTCGGTAAACACAGAATAAATGGGAGATTAGTGGAAATAAAATAAAAGTAATAAAAGAAAACCAATACAGGATAAGGATAGTTGGTGGTCAGTCTCTCATTTATATTGTTAAAGTGGGATGTCATTGTTATTAATTCTTTTACATTTGCTATTCTTGCTTTGAGTTGGTGGAAAGAAATCTTGGGAGAACTTTTAGAAGTAATGTTAAGTGAAATTTAGACCTAAATTAGATTTTTTTCTGTTGAATTAAATGTGATTGAGATATTTTTGAACTGTGGACTCCTTTGGCTAGAAAGGAACAAAAGAGTTGGAAGATAATGTACAGGATGATATTCAGACACCGGGATGGTGTTTATTTTTGTCTTTCTTAAGGTCTTCAGTCTCTTCTGCTGTTTTCATCATTCTTCATAGGCAATCTGTGCTAGCTTACGTTTTCTTATTTTGCTTCTTTGTATTCTGTCCCACAGTTATTTGTTTTTGAACTGATCAGGTACTTTGTAATCAGCTTGTTCTTTTGCTTGTAAACTCCATTCAGTAATGCAAATTTTTCTTTTCTTATATGTATACAGAAAAAAAAAAAAAAATTGTGACTGAGATATTGTGAATAATATGTTGGCTTTATAAATGTGATTTTTATCTTTGTTTTTGTATGAAATAAATTTTCTTATCAGTCCAAAGCATATAAGCATTGGTTGTCAGAAAAAAGTTATACAACTTAGATAATTTTATGCATTGTGTATCAACTAGTTTATGTGAATATCTAGATGAGATTAATTTTCTCCATAGTGGTCTTTATCAATTATTTTTTTGGTTTCAGATTTATGTCGTCATATCGCTGCTTCAAGCACATTTGTCTCCATCTATATATGGTTCAATTATGGCATTGATTGCACATCTAGAAATGCAGCAATCAAGGACTGTACCTACAATGCTAAACACTTCCAGTTCTTTAAATTTCACATCAAATCAAGTTGAGACTTCTGTTTTTGGGTTCTCTGTTTCTGCAAATTTGGAGTCAGTCAGTGTGCTTGTTGACCTTGGAAATGATGGAGAAAACAGCTCTCTTCTCATGCTCACTCTGCAAGATTTTGATATCTGGTTTGTGATTACCTCTTAATATGATCTTATGTATATATGTGTTTGTATTCCTATTAGCTCTAACTTTAAAAATTGTAGAACAATATACTTGAAGTTATATTTTTAGGAATTGGTTCTTGTATCTTTCCATCTGTAGCTTTTGATGTTGTGGAAGTGGGATGTTACTGAGACCTGTGTAGGAAACCTTACTCCTGGATTATATTAATGATTTAGCCTCACATTTGTGCCTGTGGCCATTACTATAGTAAACATATCTAATCTCTCTCTCTTTCTCTCTTTGTCTTTTTCCATTTTTTCCCCCTCTTTCTCTTTCAATTGTATAATTACATAAGATTGTTTATTCAAATGCTGAAGACAAATTTTAACCTTCCAAATATTTTCAAATGTTGCTTGATTACTAATTTTTTTATTTAATCAATTTTATGAATTACATTATAAAACTTGTAGTTGTGGTTATAATTATGAATTGATGGTTGTATCTCTGAGTCAGTAGTTTTCGATGTGGTTCAAGAGGTATGTTAGTGAGTCCTATGTGGAAAATCCTTCAATGTGGTTTATATCAATGGTTTGGCATCAATTGTTCAGATATCTAGTCTCTTAATTTATGTCTCTCAATCCTGTAGGTCACATCAGATTGTTTTTCCAATCGTTGAAATGAGTGTCAACATTCCAAAAAATTTTAAGTGTTGCTTTGTTCTTTTATTTTATTTTTCTATCTAACCCATTGTTAAATTACAGTTGTTCTCTTAAAGAGCTTGAAGACTGCTGGATGTGCATGAAAGCATTGCAGATCATCTTTTATCCTCTGAGAGATAAAAAGGACAATCTTATATTGGCTTTATGTGGGGATGGATTTGCTACCAGTTCTGCTCATCAGCACGACAGGCAACCGTCAACTGATGGAAGCTCATCAAGTGAAACTTGCTTGTTTTTACATTATAAATCTCAAAGAACTATCGATCACATTTGCAAGAAGTGTACAATATGTTTGACTGATACTGATATCCACTGCTACCCATCTATGTTTGCTCCATTGATAGGATTTTTTGATAAAATATCTTCTTATGGTAAACCTGGTGCCGGTCAGAGCTGTTCAATTCCTGTGGATGATAAAAATGTAAAAACTATGCCTGGTTTTGGGTTTCAAAGGTTTGGTTTCTCAAATTTCTTCGAAACTGGTTCCTTGGACCATGCAACCATTTCTTTGGATAGCTATCCATTTATTACAATCGGCAATACTGGTTTTCTTGGTAGCCTTGAAAATTCTCTTCTCCATTCCATTCCTGACTGGAGGAAAGTATTCAATGTAAGGGAGAGAAAGTTGACAAGTTCAAAATGCAGCTTGAAAATGGGATCTAAGGCTCTTAATGGCACTTCATTGGAGTCCACATTAGATACGGTAGAATTCCCTATTTCAAAAAGTTCTGATGGAACAAGTCAATTTCTTATTGATATCAGTCTCTCTAGAATCAGAGTTCATTTCCATGATTCTTCTTGTGTTGTTGGAACTCTCACGCTGCCATCCTCTGAATCTTCACTTTTGATTAATGAAAACAGTATGGATTTATTGTTTTCCATCAAGGGATTGGTCCTCACTTCATCCTGGTGGGCTAAAACTTTCCATGAATTTCTATGGGGTCCATGCTTACCGAATCTGTCTCCGATATTAAATTTACGAGTGAGGAAAGCAAATGTTGGATCATTGAGTTCTCAACTGGAAGTCAGCATAGGCATTCAGCATGTATGCTGTGTCTTACCAGCTGAATATTTGGCAATTATAATTGGTTACTTTTCATTGCCTGCATGGAGTTTGAATTCAAGTGAGCAGATGGATATGGAAAGTGAAAGTGTTGTCTACAAGTTTGAAGTCCTTGACTGCACTTTGATTATGCCTGTAGAAAATGATTTACACCAGTTTCTAAAGGTTGAAATGCAACAGTTTTACTGTAGTTACATTCATCATTGTTCTTCAGATTATGTATTGACTGACATCCCACCTGAGTATATGGTTCCAATACATAAAGTTGCACCAGAGAACAACTGTTTAAATATATTTGGACGAGACTTATTCCTATCATTTATGCAGATGAAGGATGATGGATGTAATTGCATAATGTTTGATCAAGATACTGGGTGTGTGAATGTTATCTTAATTGCTCCATTTAGTGCTGATGTTTGGGTGAGAATACCCTTGGAAAGCCAATCGACTAGTGAAAGCTCATCAGCTTCGATATGTATCATGTCAAGGATCCGTGATTGTCAACTTTTGGCTGATGGTAGGATAGTTTGTTTACCACTTTCACTTTTGCTTCTGACTTTTATATTCTTTTTGTTCTTAGGAAAAAATAATGACAGTCAATGTATTTGGTCTTTTTCTATGGCCAGATTGCTACTCATTTGATGGATTTGAGGCATTGCTGGAAGTCATAGATCAGTTTTCCTCAGTTGAAGATGAATCCAAATTATTTACCACTGATGTTCCACATTTTCTTCAGCTAAAGAAGTGTCTAAGGGAAAGTGGTACAATGACACCTGCTGCCTCTGACATGATCTTCACAGAAATTAGATGTTGTTTTGATTCACTGCTGGTAAAGCTGCATCACTTTGTAAAAGACTCAGTTTTACTAAAACCAGTGGCTAAGGTGGAAATGCAATTAATATTCTCTGCATCATTGGTGAATGAGAAACTTACAAGCTTGGATGTTAATTTTTCCTCTTTAGCATTTCATTCACTGCTCAACTCTGTCATATTAGCAAAATGCACTGTTAGCCACTCAACTCCATCAGTTCTTGGCGTCTGTTTCTCAAATTCTGATCACGGTGAGTATGAGTTTCGTATTTCTCTTCCTTCTTTTGACATCTGGCTACACATCTACGACTGGACTGAGATCATTGACCTTTCATACTCCTATTCTCAAAAAATGGCAAAAATTGAACGAGTGGGTGTATCATCAAAGAATTTGGCCATAGGTACGGTGGATATGATTGAAACTTTGGCAATAGCTCCATCTCAAAGTCCTCTTCAAGATTCAAGTATGTCAACTTGCCATGTGTCACAGAACATGAAGCAAGATACCGCTGTCCTTATTTTAAGGTCAGAAAATATGGGCATTACAGTTCATTTTCCTGTTTGGATCAATGAAGACACTATGGGATATGGTGTAGCTGAAATTGATGAAGATGGGCCTCAAAACGTTTCACCTAACCATGTGGAAGGGAAGCATAGTAAATATATTTCCATTACAACTCATAGTAAAAGTAGTGAAGTAATTATAGCTGGAAAACATGTCAAAGTGAAGGCTATTCTGGACAAAACAAGTGGCTTGGTAGGGACATGTGAGGAGAGTAGTGTTAACTCATGGCCTTTCTTCCAAATATTTAAAGTTGAGGTGGAAACAGATATTTGTAGGGATCGGATGGACCTTGTGCGCAATACTATAAATGTTCTGTGCCATAGAATAGATGTGTGGTTTTCACATCGAGTACTTTACTTTTGGCATGGTGTGGTGTTTGACATTCCTGACACTGGATCTTCCCAACTTTCAATTCCTAGTATAAATGTTAAAATCCAGTTAAGGAAGATTTCTCTACTTATATCTGATGGAAGGGTATGCATTCAATCTTAGCTACTTCAAGCTATAAGTTCTGTTTGCATATTTTTTCATAACATGAAGCATTATGTAAGATGTTATAATTGTTAATTGCAGCTTCGTTCATTGAACTATACTTTCCTCATGATACATCATTTACTCCATGTAGCCCATTCTTCCTATGTTGTATAATTTTTTTTGTATTTTATAGCTTTTCTTTGTCAATAGTTATTTAGTTCTTGACTATTATAATTATTCTGATTTATATTGTTATTGTATGGTATTTTACTTGGCTTGATATATATTGCAATTGAATTTGCACTATTCAAATTTTGCTATAACAACCATCACTATTTCTTCCCTAATGTTTGTCTTGGGGCTACAAATTGGTGACTATGGCTCATTTGGTCCTGGGCTCCACTTTGGCTAGTTTGTTTTGTAAATGTATCAAGTTCCAATCTTTGTTTGAACCCATTGATAAATGAGTTTGAATCTAGGTTAAGATGATCATATTGAACTTCACAAAATTGATGCATTTGAGCAAATTATACGCCTTACATCACTATATCATGTTATATCTTCAGTTGACAATTTTTCAACTTTGGCCCATCTCCCTCTCTCTATATATCTAAGTTACTGAAGCATATCCATTTTCTAGTTCTTGAATGCCAAATTTATAGTAGCTGTTATGAGTATTAAGTTTTTATATACTTTTATGTAAATGTTAGATAATAAGATGGTAAAACATTGACCCTTTTTTTTTTTTTTTTTTTGAAACTAAGATTGACATTTTTATCTCACGGTTTGCTTCAAATCTTGCTATGTGTCTCAAATTTTTCTGTGTTAATATATTTTCTTCGCTTTCCTGTAGTGGAGTTGTAGTGGCCATCTGTTGGAAATTCTTGTAAGCAACTTCTTGCTACATACCAGTGTGACTGAAAATAGCATGGATGGCTTGGTTACAAGTGAACTTAAAGTCAACTACAATAACATTCGAAAGGTATATCAATTACTAAATTATTTGTTTTCTTCTTTAGGGTGGAAGCTGATAAGTCTGTCAGTTATATTGGTTGTAGGTCTCATGGGAGCCTTTTATCGAACCGTGGAAGTTTCAGATAAATATGTCAAGAAAACATGAGATGAGTGCTCTCCTAAATAACTCTGTTATTACAGATATTGATCTCACAGCAACTGCAGAGCTTAATTTGAACTTTACAGAATCCCTTGTTGAGGTAAAGTTATATGGATCTCCTTTCAACTTAGAGAATTAATTAGAGGGGTCATTGGACATCCATTGTATGAATAGATCAATTGTATTTTGCCTACTGCTTTAAGGTACCAGTGAGCAATAACTGAAATGGAGGCTTTCTGATAATTTTGTTTATTTTTAATTATTGAACATCTTCGTGTTGATAATTTTAACTTTTTGTTGGAAGAATTATGGATATGAATGTCAATGTTGTTGATGTTTTTGTTGTTCTTGATGGATATTCACCTTTGTCGAGTGCTAATGGAAACATATCACTATGAGAATTTTGCTGGCAGCTAACTATGTGGAAAAGATTTAATTAATCATGTTGGTTGCTGAAATTTCCTAACTATAGTGGGACCAACTATTGGTCCTGCTTAACCACAATAAGTCATTGCTTAAGAAATATACAGGCTGATAGCCTACCCTTGCCCTTGGCAGACAATAACTTGAAATGATTGGTGTTAACTTTTTTTTTTCCTCAAAGAAATTATGATTGCACTTATCTTAGGGTTTTTTTTTTTTTAAATTGTTGATCACAGTGTGTTTTGAGGACAATTGAGATGATCAAGGATGCTTGGGGTCTATTGAGACCAGATGATGGTCCTAGAAACCAGATAGTCATAAATCCTCAGTTAACTGAAAATATTCCTGGAGGAAGATATGCACCTTATGTACTTCAGAACTTGACTGCTCTGCCTCTAACGTTCAGTGTTTACCAAGGGCTACTCAATTCTGATGAATTTGATGTCTCAGATATGAAGGACGGAAAACCTGTGCTACCAGGGGCCTCTATTCCAATTTATCTAAATGAAATTCCTTATGAACAGCTTTTTCGGTATAGGTCCGCCTATTCTTCTGACAGGCTTAGTGAAAAGCAATCGAATGCAGTTGCACATCATTTTATGACCATTAAACTTGAAGGCACTTCTGTACCCTCAATTCCTATTTCTATGGATCTTGTGGGAGTTACCTACTTTGAGGTTGATTTCTCGAAGGGTTCGAAAAAGATAGAACCTGAAGAAACTGGAGAAACTTCGAAATACAATACGAAGAATGAAGAGAATGTTAGTCATAATGCCCATAATGGTTTTCTTGTCCCTGTTGTGTTTGATGTTTCGGTGCAGGGTTATAGTAAGTTAATTCGATTGTACTCAACGGTAAGCACAACATAAACTATTTTTTGTTCTTTCAGTGCTCTTAAATTTTTTAGTATCCTCTTATATTACTTTATTTCAGGTCATACTTTCTAATGCAACTTCAGTACCGCTGGAACTACGGTTTGATATTCCATTTAGTGTATCCCCAAAGGTATTAGAAGTCAAAATAAAATGGTTTTACTACTATACCAGCTCGACATATATCCCAATCAAGACAGTTTTTTAAACTTCCTACTTGTTTTGTTATTCAGATTCTAGACCCGGTATATCCTGGTCAGGAGTTTCCACTGCCTCTCCATCTGGCTGAAGCTGGTCGCATGAGGTGGCGTCCACTGGGAAAGTCTTATCTGTGGAGTGAAGCGCATAATGTATCTAATATTCTTTCACAAGAGAGCAAGCTTGGATATCTTAGGTCTTTTGTTTGTTATCCATCTCATCCAAGCAGTGATCCCTTTCGGTGTTGCATATCAGTTCAAAATATTCTGTTGCCTTCATCTGTTAGCTTAAGAAAAGGATCGTTGTGTCATGCTAATAACAGTTTGAAGCAATCACTTCACAGTTGTGATGAAGCAGATGAGTTAAATAACTCAAAGAATCGATTCATTCACCTGGTGACCTTGAGCACACCATTTGTAGTAAACAACTACCTTCCTGAGACTGTGACATTGACAATTGAAACCAGTGGATTTACTCGTACTGCATTGCTTTCAGAGGTTTGTAACTAACTTTGTTGAGATGATGTGTCATAAGCTGGATGAAAGCAAAATTTGTGCATTAATCAATTTTACTGAAGTTGCGAAATCATTTAACGTGATTATATATATTCTTGTTTTTTCAGGTTGAAACTTCATTTCATGATATTGACCCTTCGCATGAACTAGGACTGGAGTTTAATATTCATGGATTCAGACCTTCAGTTTTGAAGTTCCAGCGTGCAGAAACTTTCAGTACGGTGGCAAAGTTCAATGGAACAAATTTTTCTCTTTCTGAAACCATGACCTTGGATCCCAAGTTATCTAGTGGTAATTTATGCTTAGCATTGATTTGGTTTTAAAGGATTATATTTCAATCAATTTTATTAATAACATCTCTGTTAATTAATTAATTACATGTATATATACACATGTTTGAGGGACACATTTTTAACATAAGTTTATAGTCTTTAAATTAATAACAATTCAATTGTTTAGATTAACTCATGCATCTCATTCTTAATTTTAAGATTTTCAATCTTCCCTTACCATTTTAAATTATTTTCTTAATTTTTATTTATCTCTGCTCTTCCCACTTCATATTTTACAGTATATTTCTCTTTCAGTTGTATCAGTGTCTAATTTTTTTTTCTTCACTTTTAATTTTTTTTTCTCCTATTTTCATTTTAATATTTTCTTCATTTATATTTCTTAATTCGATGTTCATTCGAGAGATTGATCAGACAAGTAATTCTACAAAATATTCTACCAATCTTAATAGGAAACTTATCATTCTTGGATCATGTGAACGCACTTTTTTTTCTTAATAAATTTTGGATTTTATTTCTTAAAGTTAGTATATATTATGAAGAATTTATACATAAAGAGGATGAAGAGAGAGAAGAAAGAGAAAATAGGAGAATGGAACAAATGCATAAAAAAAATGTTAGAGAGAGGAGAGAGAGAAAATTAAGGAAATAAATCACTATGGAAAGATAAGATTGAAAATTTATAAATCAAGAATGAGACACATGGCTAAACCATTGAAATGTTATTTTACATACATATATATATGTATATATATATATATAACTTTAGATATGGGTTATTTAGTAATCTCTATTATGTTTTTGTAGATTCAACATATGTTATTGTGGAAAAGACAATGAATGCATTTTCTGGTGCTCGTGAAGTTTTCATTTTTGTTCCGTTTCTTCTATATAATTGCACTGGTTTTCCTCTCATCGTTTCACACTCTACTGGTGAAAATAAAGGAAGTGGCTGCACAATTGCTTGCTCTTATGATTTAGTTGAACAAGGACTAGACCAAGGCAGAAAAGATGGACTAAGCCTTGTATCTCCAGACCAGGATCTCCATATTGGAGCTCCTGACATTGGTGGCCTGGGAAGTTCTTCGTTGAAAAACCACATTGTCTCCACTAGGAAAAATGTAAATCCTGAATTGACAGAATTTCTAAACAAGCCTTTGATTTCTCATCGTTCCACTGAACTGTTTCCTGAGCAATCAAACAGGCATGATTTTGGAGGACAAAAAGCTTCTGTATATAGTGTGGATAACCATTTGTGTTTGTCCAAACGTTTATCTTCGAAGGATACTGACTTTATCAATAATGGGCCTGGAAAGGTTCAGGCATGCATGTATTCTCCGCTTCCTGTTTCAGCTGCGAGTGAAATTTTGGTTCGTGTAAGTAGGTGCTTTACTGAATGTGGGACTCAAAGCATTCCCAATTCTTCATGGTCAGAAGCATTTCCCCTTGTTCCACCAAGTGGTTCAACAAGTGTTACTGTCCCTCAACCATCATCTAATGCTGCATTCATAATTTCTGTGACAGCTAGTGGTCTAACTGGACCATTTGCTGGGAGGACACGAGCTATTACATTCCAACCCAGGTGATGATTTTTGCAGTTAAATATTGAATTATGTTAGCCAGAAATATTCTTCATGGTCATACAATCTTGTTTCTCTTGTATGTTGATATTCTTGCATTATGCAGATATGTAATTAGTAATGCATGCAGCAAGGACTTATGTTATAAACAGAAGGGAACAGATTTTGTCTGTCATTTGGGCATTGGACAGCATTCTCATCTTCATTGGACAAATACTGCAAGGTATTTCTCTTGTGGAGTTTGCAAGATATCATGAGCTTAAATATGGATGTGTTATAAAAATGTGTGTTTTTTGTTTTGTTTTGTTCTTTTTTGAGGGGTGAAACAAAATTGGTTGTATTAAACAAAAAGATTTATAAAATTAGGGAGCAAGCTGTCCATAACAAAAAGTAGGAAAAAGCTTCCGAAAGACGAAACTTTAGCTGAGCAAAACAGACCCTATCAAGCCAAAGCAGTTCCCTAAATCTAGGTTGATTAAGAAGAAAGGAACTTCTTTGTCTATTAATAAAGTTTTGTTTACTATCAAAAAAAAAAAAGAAAGGAACTTCTTTGAAATGGAAGAAATTGAAGCCCAAAACGAAGCTGAAAAGTGCATCCTATCCCACAAAAAGGAAATATTTCCTGCTGTTTATTCTGAAAATTCTTATATTCCTTTCGGTCCAAACAACCCTAAAAAGAGCCGGCATGGCACACGTCCAAAGCGGTTTAGGTTTACTACTACCTCCCCCAAATGGAACAAACATAAGAATGATTTATTCTCAATATGTAGTTGAAATTATTATTATTATTATTATTTTTAATTGTTGCTCAATCTATTGATATAGATTCTTTATGTTGTTCGGTATAATATTGTTTGTTCCATCAAGAAACCAAAACATTTTTGAAATCTAGCGGTTTTTGTTTGAGTTCTATAATATGTAATTGATGATTGCTTTCTATTGGAATTTTTTGAGTTTGAGAAGAATTATGATGTAAATGGTTTCTCTTTGAACACAAAATTGTTCATGATGTAGGACAAGATCAGGAATTCTTACTAGTTTAGGATTCCTTATTCATGTTATCATTAAACTTCCTATTATTAAATCTTTTTAATTTAGGATTAGTTTCAAGTTAGGAAATTAAGATTCAATTAGGATTCCTCTTTCTAATAGTTTTAGGATTAGAAAGATTGTTTAAAGGTTTAGTTTGTTTTTGTTTAGTATATTATTGTTTCTTTCTTTCAGTGATAATAAACTTTAGGTTTGTGTTACCTTTTCTATCAAATTTTTTTGTTTTGTTTCGAAACCAACCTATCCGCCTCAGGGCCTTACGAGATGAATTTGAGTCATTAAGAGGATATCTATATTACATCTTTCACCACTTCCTACTATTGCAGATGCAGTCTGTCTTTGGTGTTGGTCTACAGTTTTAGTCTCCTACTGTGCCTTTGACTACCAGGTCTAATCGAAGCATTGCCAAAGATAAGTGTGCTTACTACCATCAGACGGGACATTGGAAGGAGAATTGTGCTATAAAACTTATGTATAAGAAAAATCAATTGAATGCTGAGTCATGGATCCTCTTAGCAAACACTCCGAGATCCACTGTAGCTTTGTCCACCCTATCTTTAACATCAGACATTGATCAGCCTGCTACATCTGGAAGTGTCACCCTCAAGATGGTTCAATCTATGATTACGCAATTCAAAACGAAACAAATAAATTTGATAGAAACGATAAAACACAAACCTAAAGTTTGTTATCGCTAAAAGAAAGAAACAATAACATACTAAACACAAACAAATCAAACCTTTAAATAATGTTTCTAATCCTGAAACTATTAGAAATAGGAATTCTAATTGAATCTTAATTTCTTAATTTGAAACTAATCCTAAACTTTTTTATTTTTATTTTTATTTTTTATTATTATTATAGGAAACAAAACTTTATCACTAATCCTAAACTAAAAATTTAATAATAGGAAGTTTAATGATAACATAGAATAAGAAATCCTAAACTTATAGGAATCCCACATTAGTAGAAATTCCTAATCTTGTCCTACATCAATAATTTCCACTTGAAAAAGAAAAAAAATCGCCATCAAGTTTTGTGATTGTAAAGATAACTCATCTGGAGGAAAATACTCGAAAACATCAGCAACATTGGTCCCACTAAGTGTGCCACCCAAAAACACCTTGGTTACCTTTTTCACACTTGAAACAGGTCAAGTCGTTGTGGAGGATGTCAGGTCAAAGTTGTTAGGTTGTGGATCCCCTCAAATCTGCCTCTTTCGCTGTCGATTTGGCCTCTACCGGTCTAGTAGGTCTCTTCCACCAAAATCTAGGTCGTGTAGGTCACGGTCATCCAAATTTTGGCCTCCTCGCCGTCCGTTGTCATCTCCAGCTTCCTCGTCGACAATCGCCATTCGACCACCTATCAAATCAATTTACTGCTCGCCGGAGGTGGTGCACTTTTGAGAACCATCGCAACAATCATCTGTGAAAGATTTCGAAGTGTTTCCTCGATCTCCTCAAGTCGTTGCTTGATTCTGTTGAATCATTCATTGATTTTACTAAATTTTTCATCGATAAATTCGAATCGTCGTTCGTTGTTGGGGGCTTGTTGCCCGCTCCAACCAATTTCAGGCATCAGCCAAGGGTAGACCACACTCTGATACCAATTTTGGTGCAACGGATGGGTTGTGTCGAAACGAAACAAATAACTTTGATGGAAACGATAAAACACAAACCTAAAGTTTATTATTACTGAAAGAAACAAACAATAACACAAACCAAACTTTTAAATAATGTATCTGTTCCTAAAACTATTAGAAATAGGAATCTTAATTTAATTTTAATTTCCTAATTTGAAACTAATCCTCAAAATAAAAAGATTTAACAATAGGAAGTTTAATGATAACATAGAATAGGGAATCCTAAACTAGTAGGAATTCCTAATCTTGTCCTACATCAGGTTTGTGTTTTAAAAAATATGGTTATTTAGTTTTTGTAATGTTGGTAATTTTCTAACAGTTTAAAGTTTTAGGTTTTACGATTACCTAGCATGATATCAAAGACTTGTTTTACTCGTTGTGTCTGAGTTGAAGTTCCTCTCCATCCACATGATTATTGTTGTATCTTATTTGTTATACAACTGCTTTTCGGTTTGAGCAATGTAGCAAGTTTGTTGGTCTTGTACTTGTGAGCGTGTATTATATTGCTTAAATAAAACCAGTTGTTTTCAACATAATTAATTGCATTGAAATTGATGATTAATACAGCTGTTTTGAACGGCCTGATAGGACATTTATTATGAATAAACGTATGCGCATTAGATACATTGCGCATTAGATGTGCAAGCAAACAAAATTATAATAATAATAAATAAATAGCACGTGTGTTTTGCATTGCACTAGAAGTGCAATTGTTGCACACAGTGCATGTTTATGCATCGCATGCTTATGCATGTGACACTTGGTAATTTTTGTTTATTTTTAGGTCATTTTTTTTAACAGCATAAGCTTTAAGGTAAGGCATTTCCTAACAATGTTTCTCCTGATCTTTTTGTGCATGTATATGTGTAATTAGTTTGCTTTTCATTTCCTTCAAACTTATATCATACAATTTCAGAAGAAAGCATTACCTCATTCTGAACATTCTTTCATCTCATCCAACTCATTTACACCTAGTTTCATTTGTAAATTTTAAGAAGTGTTCTCTGGTCTGCATTTACTTGATTCCAGCTATTTATATTAATAAATCGGCCTCATTAGGCAGCCTGCATGTCCTTTGTTGTTACTGTTACCCCTTTTTTTTTTTTTTTTTTTTTTTTTTTTATCTCTGGTTGAGTCCAAACCAGCTGATTTTAACTGGAGCTTGATTTTTTAGTTTCTCTTACACTGTCATTTAGAAAAGAATTTCTCTGCCAAGTTGTTTACATAATACCTACAGTACTTGGAAATAATCATAGAATAAGTTTTCTGCAATTTTGGTTTCTTAATTGCTGTATACTTTATGCAGAGAATTACTAGTTTCCATTCGCTTAAAGGAACCCGGATGGCAATGGTCGGGCTGCTTCCTGCCAGATCATCTTGGTGATACTCAATTGAAAATGAGAAATTATGTGTCGGGTGCTCTAAAAACAATAAGGGTAGAGGTGCAGAATGCTGATGTTTCAATTAGGGATGAAAAGATTGTTGGAAGTCTCCATGGAAATTCCGGGACAAACTTGATTCTTTTATCAGATGATGATACTGGTTATATGCCATACAGAATAGATAATTTCTCAAAGGAGGTAGTTAGTTGTTTTATATTTCTACTATTTGATCAGGTTTATTGATGGTAGCAGCAATGCTAACTCAATTTAGCCTTCGTCATAATTTTTTGAATTCTATTTACTGTGTCTTACATAATAGAATGCATTATTATTATTATTGTCTTCTATTTTTAAACCATCCATTTTGCTATGGCTTCTCATTCTGTTCTTCCCCCTAACAGAGCATGTTCCGTGCAGTGTACTGTTGACTGTCTTTCTCTCTTCCTTTCTCTCTAAAAATTAGTGCTAATCTGCTAGTTAAAATAATTTTGCATTTTATCCTTGTTGTATGGTCTCACACAATTTCCTTACGGTATTTGTGCTGGCTTCTAGAGGGTAAGGGTTTACCAACAAAAGTGTGAAACATTTGATACAATTATCCACCCTTACACTTCTTGCCCTTATGCATGGGATGAACCATTTTATCCACACCGTCTCATTGTTGAGGTAAATGCACTGCCTTTTTCTTTCTCCCCCCTAATATTCTTTGACTGAAATAACGGATAGTTTTCTAATTCTTAGTAACGAATTTTTGTTCAATATTTTTAAGGTGCCTGGCGAGCGTGTTCTGGGGTCATACATTCTTGATGATTTGAAAGATTACGTACCTGTCCACTTGCGGTCGACTGCAGAGGTACATTAATCTACTCTATCCATTATGATAATCCTGCTACAATGGTTGTTGGCGTAGATGATTTTGTGTGGTCATAGTCAGTTATTCTCTATGTACTGCATTGATATTAATTGTCCTGCTGAATGATAATAGACTTGACAAGATTATTTAACAGCTTGCTCTGATGCCCTTAGAATATGATCTCTGGGAATTTTCAGAAAATAAAAGCTTCTCATCATGTTAGAAAAATTAAACTTGTATATAGTGTTGTCATCAAATTGTTGCTTCCCTGTTTAGTCTGGTTCAAGGTAACAAAGCTATGTTACAATGGAGGAAAAGGTGCCTGATGGCGTCCATCTTACTTGGACAATGCTATCCTCAGCTGAATGCTTTTTGTTGAATTCAATGTACTTAAAGATCCATTCATGTTAAAATATTCTTGAGTGGAAAGGAGAATGTTATATACTTAGACATAGATAGCCTTCAAATTTCATGTTCTTGATGACATACTAAACATACCCAAGTCGTTGTCAGTTATGAATTTGGTAAAATGTGGTTCAAACTTGCTTCAGCTTACACATTACATTATTCACATTCCTACAAATTAGGCTTTCTTTTTCTCCACTTGGTTAAACAAATGAAGCCATGACAAAGGTAACGATACAGAGCAAATGAGCTTAATTTTTCCTTGTCTTTTGCCCTTATGTTATCTTCCTTGAATAAATTAGATATATTTGCAGTTTCTTGTAGGATGCTATCAATCTTGATTTGTCATTTACTCTTTTGAATTTCACTAACTTTTTTTCATTTTCAGAAGCCTGAAAGAACTTTGCTTTTATCCAACCATGCTGAGGGGGCCACAAAGGTATGTTTTCTACGGTTTTTGCCTTCTTATTGGCAGAATTGTCAGTGATTGATTGTTTTCTTCGATTCAGGTGTTCAGCATTATCGATTCAAGTTACCATATCGTGAAAGATATGAAGAATCCAACTCTCATTTGGTCCCAAGGAAAAAGAAAACATGAGCAGAAACAGGATAACTTTGTCACATACAGGGAGAGATTTTCATTTAATATTCCATACATTGGTGTTTCTATCATAAATTTATATCCACAGGTACATCAAATGGTAGCTGTACTCTCTTTTCCTTTATTTAAAAAAAAAAAAAAAAAAGGCTTGATGGTCGAATCATTTAACCACATTTGAAGTGAACTTCTATAAGTCCATTAAATATTTCTTTCTTTTTTAGGAATTACTTTTCGCTTGTGCGAAAAACATAACTATTGATCTGCTTCAGAGTCTGGATCAACAACAACTCTCTTTTCAAATCTCTTCATTACAGTTAGACAACCAGTTGCACTCAACCCCATATCCTGTTATTCTGTCCTTCAATCAAGCTGGCCACAGAACCAATGATGATGGTGTAAAACTAAGAAGTGAAAGAGGATTGCAAATTACTTCAGATACTTCTTTTGATCCTGTATTCTACCTATCTGTGGCAAAATGGAGGAAGAAAGATATCTCATTGGTCTCATTTGAACATATAAGCTTAAGGTATTTATTGTCACATTAAACGTCATCTCAGTCATTGTTAAATATTTCATTGATTATTATATTTTGTTACATGCTTGCAGAATAGC
Source organism: Nephelium lappaceum (assembly GCA_021234005.1). Classification (NCBI taxonomy): domain Eukaryota; kingdom Viridiplantae; phylum Streptophyta; class Magnoliopsida; order Sapindales; family Sapindaceae; genus Nephelium; species Nephelium lappaceum. The sequence goes on from CM038011.1 coordinate 9,766,948, forward strand.
TGATTTTCGTCTTGAACTTGAGCAAGAAGTGATCTTAAGTGTGCTTGAGTTCTTTAAATCTCTCACTCAAAGTTTTCAAAGTGCAGTCTTGCCATTTTCAGATTTGGCACTGCTTCCTGGTACAAATGATATGGGTTCTGTAAAAGAGTCATCTGTCCACCGTCACAATTTTGAGTATGTGAAAGCAAGACATGACCGGTCTCGAGGAATGAATGATCCTGCATTTAATACAAGTCAGAGAAGCAATGCATTGCTACCTTCAATTATTCCAATTGGGGCTCCTTGGCAGCAAATCTACCTATTGGCCAGAAGACAGAAGAAAATATATGTGGAAGTGTTTGATTTGTCCCCTATCAAATTCTCTTTGAGGTGAAATCATGATTGTTGCCTTGGTGGAACTGCATCTCAGTTATACAGTTTTACCCCTGCCCAGTGATCCTTACCTTCTGTGTTTTTTTTTTTTTCTTTTTTTAAACAGCTTCTCTAGCGCACCATGGATGCTAAGGAATAGGCTTCTAACATCTTCAGAATCACTTATCCATGTAAGCACCCCAGCTATCTGCTAAGGTTTCTATACATGGTTATGCTTTTTATGAGAAAGAGAGGATCCAAAGTCTAACACTTGTCTGTAATTTTAGCTCTGTCTATTTTAGTGTTTGGGCCATTTTAATGACTCTTCAATGACAGAAAATTTGTTTAGTGAAAATGACATCAGTATTGTCTTTTTTTGCACATGATAATAAATCCTTAGTTTTCACCAATAAATTTAACCATGGTTTTCATCACCAAAAAGATGGGGGGGTGGCAGCGGTGGGGGAAGGGGGAACAAAACAAAAGCAAAAAGCAAAAAACACAAAAAAACAACAAAAAAAAAAAACAATAAAGTTAAAGAAGGAATTCTCTAAAAAGTTCTAGCAGAGATTAATATGGAATGGAATATATACAGGTATTCAAAGTTTTTTATTATTTTTTTATTTTTTATGTGTTAATAGAAGTGTCTTGTCTTCGAGAAACTAGAAACCACATGGGACTAAGATCTAAATAGGTGTTATAAAAGGTCAGAATATGCTGAAACAGAAGCATAATACCACCCACCCACCAAATTTTTTATGAGAAGGAATAACAAGTACAAGTTGCTTTCTAAAAGGATAGAAGAAGAGAATAAACAAATAATGGGAAGGGGCACACGGATGAAACTTTGTAATCATCTAATACTGTATACTTGAATGGTAGGAATGGCTCAAGTAATTTCTATATATTAGATGTATGATTTTAGCTGTTGATATGTCTTACTCTTACAAAGATGACAGTTGAGTTATAAGTTTCTGACGAAAACAAAATATTCAATCATTTCTTTACACTTGACTCGAATGTATTCTGAATTTCTTAATTGCTCCATTGATGCACTGATTTCATGGTACTGACTACCGAGGAAGTTGTAAAGTTTGTGTAAAAGATTTATAGTATTTCCTAAAGTTTGATTTTTGTCTCACTTTCTTTTCTGGCATTCATGCATAACCTTTGTGTCACTTCACAGATCTTCTAATTTGTTTATGTTAAACTATTTATTATTTGAAACGAAAAATTGCAGAGAGGTCTTATGGCTCTTGCAGATGTAGAGGGAGCACAAATTCATCTCAAACAATTGACAATTGCACATCATATGGCTAGTTGGGAATCTATCCAGGAGATCCTCATGAGACACTATACTCGGCAACTTCTGCATGAGATGTACAAGGTAAACATTTATGCAATGGATTTGTTTGTTCACCGGTTCGCAGTCTCAATAACAATCACTTCGCTAGTGCATGGCGTGTGATAGATGGATTGTATGATGAGAATGTTGTTATCCCCGGCACTCACTGTTGCATTGTAATGTAAGGAATATGGATACGGTGATTTGAATATGCAAATTGTTAACTAGTTTATGCCTGTATTTAAGACCACATTGGTGGCTTGCAGTTACCTATGTTCTTAGTGAACTTTTACTTGATTTTAAGCTTTTTAGTCCATAGAGTCTTGCTTGCTTCTATCTGAAAGACTCGCTGATGAAAGGTGATGACAAAATTCCTCTAACTAAATGTTGTTTTTCATTGTTGTATTGAATATTGATGAAATTATATCCTCGTGGCTGTTTCCCTTGTAATCTGTCAATCAAATCTTTAAAAATTTGTTGTTTGCTTTCAAATGGTTTGTTAACAAGTGCCAGGACACACTGAAGAAAACAAACTTAATAAATCTAAATGGCCAAGGAATTTGACACCTTGAAACATTGTCCATCCCATGCATGTCTGTTTCTGGTTGATGATCCTGGGAATGTAAATTTGTTTTTCGTGTTATAACATGTGTGTGTGTAGCCATCATGCCAAATCACTGGTTTAGCTTGGATAAGATATCTATTTATGTTGTCGAAGTAGTTGCCTCATACTGAGTTTGTCTTTTATGCACATGTCTTCTATGTTATCTACTGTATGTTTAATAGTTATTTGGCATTTTCATGAAAATCAAACACTTATCTTGAACTCGCAATTGTACGATTAAACATTTGCAGGTGTTTGGGTCTGCTGGTGTTATAGGTAATCCAATGGGATTTGCTAGGAGTTTGGGGCTTGGCATCAGAGATTTCGTATCGGTTCCTGCCAGAAGCGTGTTGCAGGTAGTTAAATTATATGACATGATTGAAGCTTGTCCTGTTTTTGTAATGTTGAATCTATAGCTATTGCATGTGCAGAGTCCTATGGGACTTATTTCGGGCATGGCACAAGGGACTACTAGTCTTGTGAGCAACACAGTTTATGCATTAAGCGATGCTGCCACTCAATTCAGTAAAGCTGCACACAAGGTATTGCTACAGTCTGATAAAACTCATATAACTGAAAAGAATGAGTTATGGTTGATTAATATTATAATTGTATTCTACTTGTAGGGAATAGTTGCATTTACATTTGATGACCAGGCTGTTGCAAGAATGGAAAAACAGCAAAAGGGAGTAGCTTCACACAGTAAAGGGGTGATAAACGAAGTCTTAGAGGTACTTATCTGTATATGTTATAGTTGTTTTCATGTATTTTTCATATTTTTATCAGTTCTCATAAGTTAGAAGTACTAGATGTATGGAGTAATTTAAGTTATAGCTGACAAATTTGTAGAAAAGGAAAATCCCTGCTTGTAGAAATAAATATTTTCTATTAAGCAGCATCTTCTCTTAATAGTGATCTATAAACTTACGTTAGCAAATTGAAGTATATTGCAAATTTGTACTCGCGAATTGATGCTTATAAAGCATTGTACAGAAGTTACATGCAGATAAAGCTTTTACTTTCGCCATGTACTTATCTTGGCAATTATTAATAAAATCTTGCAGTGTGCAAGACAAAACTATTTTCAATTTTATTTGGCTACTTTGAGAATTCTTGCTCGGAATTGTTTGGGTTAGGGTTAGATCAATTTGGTGATTTAATTCTTGAGGATCTATCTACCCAATTTTGTGGGTTGGCTGGATCCACTTTAACCTAACATGCGGTGTAAAGTAGGGCAGCTAGGGCTTCTTGTTGGATTTCTAACTAGGTCCTTAAGTATACACCATACTGGACTGAGTTCTAATTAGGTATCACAATACTGTTAACTCCAGGGACTCACTGGTCTCCTTCAGTCACCAATCAAAGAAGCTGAAAAACATGGTCTTCCTGGTCTCCTTTCAGGTAATGCAGACAAAAAAGCATGGTTATTATTGATGACGTAGGAGATTAATGAGCATGCATAATATCTGAAATGCACCTGATGGGAGCATTTGTTATGTAGTAATTATGCTTGTTGCCTGTTTTCTTTTGGCACAGGATTTGCATATGGGGTTACAGGACTTGTGGCTAGACCGGCAGCTAGTATTCTTGAGGTCACTGGAAAAACTGCTCAAAGTATTAGGAACCGAAGTAGGCTCTACCATATAAGATCCCAGCGCTACCGGGTCCGCCTTCCCAGGCCTCTAAGTAGAGAACTTCCCTTAAGGCCTTTCTCTTGGGAAGAAGCAGTCGGCACATCAGTACTAATGGAGGCTGATGATGGCTTGAAGTTCGAGGATGAGGTGCTAGTCATGTCCAAAGCACTCAAACAAGCAGGTAAATTCGTTATAGTTACCCAGAAAGTCATATTGATAGTTAGCTGTTCCAGCTTGGTGGATCTTGGGAAGCCAGATTTTCAAGGTGTGGCTGTGGATCCAGAGTGGGTGACAGAATCAGAAATTAGTTTAGACAGTGTGATCCATGCTGATTCCAATGAAGCATTTGTACACATTGTGGGAAGCCATTCAGGTGGATTATCAAGACACAATCAGCATCCATCCAAAAGAGGTAGTGGAACAAGAACAAAATGGTCGAATGACCCTTTAACTCCCCTTCCGCTTTTTCAAACCAACTTGGAATTGACATCCCAGGAAGATGCAAAAGAATTGTTGCAGATATTGTTGTCTACAATTGAACAAGGCAAAGGACGAAGCTGGGGCAGTCGATATATTTTGCATCAGAGTAATATCAAGTAGATTCAAAGTGGAGGATCCACCAGATATGCCCCTTCAACAAAACTGACCCCTCGGCACCAAACAGACCACCCGACTCATGGCTTGAGGTACTTAGTGCAAAACCCTTAGCACAAAACCGCGTGGCACCAAATATAAGCGATGGCTTTTGTCCATCCAAATTGATGGACAGCCTTCAGGGTTTCGTTTCGAGGACATGCTTGAGCACAGCTAATCCTCATAGCGAGGCCTTGGGTTGGCCTGTTTTTTCTTGTAATTATTTCTGTATTCCCCAATTTTTGTACATTATGTACAGAATAATTTTAAGTAGTCGTAATGATGTATATAGTCATTCCTTTTTTGTTAAACTCATATGTGTATTCAAAGTTTGAAGAATGCAATAATATAAATGTGAACGAAATTCATTGTCATTAATGGAAATTTTCAATGGCGGTTGCTGACAGGCAAAATTGGAGCATTTGTCTATGTTGGATCCTCATCCCTTTTCTTTTTTTTTTTTTAATGGTGACACGTCCATATATATATATATATATATAAAATAGTTTTCATTTCAGTGCACACTGAAATTAATTTAATATATTGTATGTGGATTAGTGTTTAAGTATGAGTAGGTTTGACTAGGGTAAAGTAAATGAAAGTGAATCTAATCGTTAATGATTGGAAAACTAAATTTATTATAAGGAGAAAAGAACTATACATATGGACATCATATATATTTTGATAGTGTTAAGACATCGCATTCAATCTTTGATTATAGTAGTTGTTATACATTTATTGTCCATTAGGTTCTTTTACCTAGTAAGGCTTTCATTAAACCATTTGCATCTTCAATACCAATAAAAGTTAAAGTACAACTTTTTGTCCTTTTTTAGGTTTTTATTTAATTGGTTTTCAATAGTTCAAAGTTTAAACGGTACATATTCATCATATGATTAACATCCATAGAAAAGTGTTATGAATATAATAGAGTTTTATTTGATTGAATATCCATAAATCCATAGGCATAACTTTCATCTCCTTATCTTCCCATTAATTTTGTTATCTCAAAAGTATATGATTGAATTGTTCTAAGTATTATGATCATCGTCCTTGCAATTTATTACTATATTGAGGGACTATAAAACAGTCCTAACATATTAAGCCTTCGTTTGGACAATGGATAGAAATTGAGTAATGAAAAAATCTCTTTTGAACTACTTTTTCTTTCGTTCTCTTATTTTATGTTTATAAAATTAGATTCTTATTTATTTTAATCATTTTATAATATTCCTATGTCCTAATCGAACTCTGTTTAAATTATTGTTGTTGACTGCTGATCAATTTAAAAAAAAATATATATATATATATATAAATATATTAAAAAAATTAATGAGTCGCCCAATCCGAAGCAGCCCAAGTCAGCCGCCTAGGCGGAGCTAGACAAGTCTTCGCCTATCACCCCCGATTAGGGGGTTTTCGGGACAACCACCGCCCAAGTGGCCTTCTAGACAGCCGCCTAAATCGATTTTTAGAACAGCACTCAAAAGTGTTCGAATAGTTGGTCATGATAATTGTTTGATACCAAAAACACTTGTCAATTTGATTTGAAAATAATACAGCACCAAACATTTGACAAGAAGGAAAAATGAGTAGGGAAAGAACGAAATGTGTAAAGAAAATGCCTGAAATCTTACACCTTGTAAGGGCTATTACTGATGAGATTAATTAAGGTTTCACTGTGCTTCATCTCACAGAATTAAAACTAGAGAGATTGCCAATTTTCAATTTAACTATTCAGCAAGAGGGCATCAAGATTTCGTTTTCCATCTGGGCCTTTTGTGTACCATGATGAAACGTAGTCTCCATAAACCACTCCCTGATAGCGGGGAGGAGAAGACTCACTGACGAGCTCAGAAGCAGGAGATATTTTTACCGTCTTTGCTGGGTCATGAAATGTAGCCACTGAAAGTCGAGCTTTGTTGGCATTTGTTATGGCCTGATGTTGACAGCTAATATACTCTCCATTTGTTATAACCTGCAACAACAAAATCCACTCGATTAGGAGAGAACTGACAGATGGTTACTAGGTCCAATATTCCATTATATCGATATGAAAGTTGTTTCTATAATGTTTTTATAAGAACCATTAACCAGCATAGACCATGGGAAATCCATCAGAAGTGAAGACAAGAAACCACAATTGATACACGATAGCAAAGACACAACAAGCAGATTGTAACCAAGTTCCAAGCATAAGTGCAGTAAAGCATCAAATTCACTTCATGTTGAACTGTCATTCCTAAGTTAGTTCATTGAAACCAACTTTAAACCAAATAAAATCATATAGCAGAAATGCAGAATATTGTATAACGTGTTCAACTGTGTCACAAACAAGGACAAGGGGGCATTTCTTTCTAAACCTAAATTTAAAACTTTTCTTGTTGTAGCAAGAGAAAAGAAACCAAATGCTCATCGATAGAGAAATTGTCACGTTGATTTTAATTGATTAAAGCAAGCTGTCATTAGAGATCCATCCAATAGGCAAGTTCGTTACTTCGTACAGTGTACCTACAAGACTGGTTGATTTGGAGAAGTACAAACAAGCAGAAGCAAGAGCTCATCTATTTCCATTTCCAAGAAATTGGTCTGCGTGTATTGCATAAGTAATGATTGTATATTAGTATATTGAAACTCTGCATATTCTAACTTAAGCTTAGTGTTTCAAAACATTGAACAACCCCCTATAGGTTTGACCACTGTTAAGGTTAAGTTTGTATATCGAGCGTGTATGTTCAATATACAAATTTATATTCAGCTGTTCTAAATCTGACACATTTCTCAAGTGATTTTGTACTTAGTAAAACAATACCTGTTGTTCTAAACGCTTAGCCTATATTCTGAGTTTATAAAGTTCATACCTCAAACTCCATAAAGACTCTTAAAGTTTGAAAGAGAAGCCTCAAACCATCTCAGGAACAAGATCAAGAACAAGAGATGTATTAACATACAATCTTCAATCAGAAAAAGATATACCAATAACTTCTTGAACAGATAAGAACAGAGAATCATAAATTCAGTTCCATGGTCGTGATGACCATGATTACATCACCTTTGATTTCTTTACAAGAACACAAACAAAAACACAAATGGAGAAACAAGCAAGGTCAAGACTAAGTACATTATTAAGTTGCATGACAATCAGAATTCTAACTACAAATGTGTCTATCTCAAACAATCTACAACTTCTAAATAACAGTACCCATGAAAGCTAAATTGCAAAAAGCTCAAAATATCATTAAAAAGACACAACACAACTTACTTCAATCTACATAACATAGATAATGCAGATATTAAAGCCGTCATAATCACATGGATAGTTCACTTCCCTTTCAAATCAGTAATAATAGGATTCGAGTTCTGAGTCCTACCATGCAGATTTATCAGTATGTGTGGGGAATTTAATCTGGACAGGCTTAGCTATCTTACTGGTTCAGTTTGATAAATTTACCCAACAAGATTTTTCAATAACAACCCTTGGATTGGTTACAATGTTGTTATTGAAGAATCTTATAACCAATCCAAGGTTGTTATTGAAGAATCTTATAACCAATCCAAGTGTCGTTATTGAAAAATCTTATTATGTAACCTTAGCCAACCCAGTATTAGGCAATGCAGGTAGTTAGTACCTGAGTTTGGTCAGCCAAAAGGACAACAATGGCATCAGGTAAAGGGTGAACAGTGATCCAATCAGCGTCCTTGAGAACCTCAAGGCCCCCAACATCGTCTTGGATCAAAAGCGTGAGGGCCCCCATATCTGAATGTGATTGCAGTCCAAGTGTCAGCTCCGGCTGCGGGCATGCAGGGTAGTAACTGATTGTTATATTCTGATAAAACTCTCCAACAGCATCCTTTATACATGAAGAACCTAACCCTAAACTCTCCGATATGTATTCCAACAGCTTCACCGCCAGCGCCTCCATCTCCCCGCTGTACTCCGCCACCACTCTCCTGTAATTCGCCGGAGAGTCGGGCCACCCGCTAGGGTCCCGGCGAGAGAGGGGCAAGGTGTGGTGGTCGAAGTAGTCCCTCCAGTCCAATACAGTGTCGTCGTTTTTTACCAGCATCTTGCTCCCGTAACCCTCGGAGGCGGCGGAGGTTGGGTCGCAGGCATATTTGAGCTTGTTCGGCATCGGAGACTCTTCGAAGAAGGATCTGCCGACGGCTTTCATCTGGCGGAGGAGCTCCAGAGGAACGCCGTGGTTGATGACGTGGAAGGCCCCCCATTCCCGGCAAGCCTCCCCGATTTCGTACCTGATCGTATCGCACTTCTTCGACAAATCGATGAGAGGAATATTATTGCTAGGAGGAGCTGAAATGGGTCTGTTTGGACGCTGGTGCGGAGGTTGTATGTACTGGGGTGGGACCTGTCCTACTCCGGCTTCGGCTAGCCTTTGCACTGTCGTTATTGCTTCCATTTCTTCGTCGGATTGGATGACTCCTCTGAATTAATCCACTCTGATGATAATGAGAAGTAAAATTTGTACAAAACCCCCAGTTTTAGGTAATATTACAACAACTGTAATCGCATAAGGGGGGGAATTTCACAAACTTTCCTGATTTTATTACTCGATTATGAGACATTTGGCTTAAGTGCATTAATTTCCCCTCTAACCATTACCGCCTGTTAAATACTAACAATAGAGGAGCAATTATACTTTAACTCTTGAATGAATAATTATTAACTAAATTAAAAAACTGAATTTTAGTTAAAGAAATTAATAAAAAGAAAATTAAAAACAATAATACACCAAATTGTAATCAAGAAAAGTCCAGATTGCAATGTGGTTTTTCAACGGAGACATAACAAACTCCATCTTTATTCTATTAGAGTAATTGTCATCTACGTTGAAACAAATGTAGATCAAATGTATTAATGAAACAAATTTGTGCCTCTACTGTTAATGACTAATAATGAAACAGTAATCAATGAACATAGAGGAGTTTAGTTCAATTATATTACTACCTTTAAGTTGAGTAGTGATTATGTGAGATGAGATTTGTTTGTGATTGTTAATGCCCATTATCAATTGTTCTATGTGGGTATAAAGTTAAAGTTTCTGACTTCAACATTACTTACAAAACCTTGTTAAAAAAAAAAAAAAAAACTTTATTTTAATCTTTAAAATTTCAAAAAATATTATGATTTTAAAACTCTCTTTTCATCTTTAATTTTTTTAAAACTCTTCAAAAAAATCAAAACTTTTAATCAACTGACGGTCAACAGTTATAGATAGTTTTGACGGGAAAGATAAAATAATTTTTTCGCATGAGAAACTAAGATTGTGACACGTAGATAACTAGAATTTTAAAAATCTAAAAGAAAATAAAATGGCATTTTAGTAAATGAGAGCATTTGGGTAAATAACTAATTTTTGAAAAAATAAATTAAACAATAATAATGAAATCCAATGCATCCATCATCATTCACCGGCAAAATAACCATTCATCATCATCAACACAAACCCATCTCATCCATCATCATCAACATAAACAAACAGTATAAGCAATTACAAAACTAAAAACAGCCTTGTAATTTCTAAGGCTCTTACCACCACCATTACACTTCTCTTCCATGGACTCTACCATCCCTAGCTCAGTGTGGTTCCCGAAGCTTTTGGCGTCCTCTTATTGGAGCTTTCGATAACATAGCATCTGTAGTAGCTAGAGTGGCGGCAATAGCGAAATCGAACCGGTAACAAGAGCGGCGGCAACAGCAAAATTGAATCGACGACAAGAGCGGTTGTGGTAGCAAAATCGAATCTACGACAAGAGCAGTGGTGGCAGCAAAATCAAACCAGCTGCAAGAGCGGCGGCAACAACTCCTCCAGCGAACTAACGGCTGCAACTCCACTCTAAAATCAAACTTCTCCAACTCCAAAATCGAACTTGTCGCCTTATGGGTTTCAAACCCAGATAACCAAATTGATGAGGGAGTCGATATCTTCAACTTGATTTCAACTAGATTTGAGGTGTTTTTTCTTTTTTTTTTTTTTGCTGGTTGCATCATCCCCATCATTTTTATAGTCGATTTTCTATTTGTGTTTTTTTTTTTTTTTTTTTTTTTTTTTTTTTTGCGTTTTGATGTGCTAGTTTTGATTTGGGTTGTTCTGTTGATGATTTGTTGATCTGTTGATCTATTGATAATGAAGAAGTTGTTTTTCATATGAGCTAATCTTTTGATGATGATGATTCTCATCGAGTTGATCTAGTGATGATGAAATTGTTCTTCATATTTTCTTTTTAATCTTGGGTTTTTACTCTTTGGTTAAGAAGATCTAGAACTGAAAGATCTGGAATTTAAAGGAAAAATTATTTTCTGGGTTTAGTTTTTTAATTTTTCATTTATATATTGATTATTCTATCAAGGGTAATAAGATAATATAAGTGCTATTGACACCAAGGGCAAAAAGTTTCTGTACACATTTTGTTTCTCTTAGTTGACTAATAGTTTAATTTTTTTTAAAGAATTTTAAAAAAATTAAATATTAAAAAAAAAACTATTTTAAAAAAAAATTATTTTCAAATAAGCTTTGAAAATATGATATTTTTGAGAAACTCAATAACTAAAATAAAGTTCTCAGCACCCCTCCCCCCCAAAAAAACAGAAGAACATCGCTTAAAGATTAAAAAACTCTGCCGAATTGTGTTGACGTAGTAGTTAGAAATTATAGGCCGCGGCCGCAAAACAGTCATTAGTAGCCTGAAAGAGGATTTGGTGTGATTATGGGTGGTAATCGAGTCGGAGCCTCAAAAACAAGAGGCGCAGTCAACTGTCTGTCTCGCAAGTCAGAATGGTAAAAAACTGCGGTTACAAGAAACTGTGGGCCGACCCTTATCGCTTTCTTCTTTATCTTGCTTTCGCTTCTCTTCTCATTTCTTGTTTCATTTTGTAGATATATTATAAATAGCGAAGCGAATCAATAATCAAAAACCACCCACATTTGCGATGCCACCCACCACAGCAGTCTCCGCTTCGTCCTCGTTCGCTCTCTTCCCACTCTCTTCTTCTTCGGCATCAAAATCCAAGCCCACCCATCTGACTACTCATTTGCCATTTCGCTTCCCCACTTTGAAGAAAATGACCTCCTCCTCATCCTCCACCGCAAGATCGGCCGTTTCCATCGAAAAAGAGGTGGCCGAGACGGAGCGGCCCCACACATTCCTTCGGGAGTCGGATGACGAGAAGGAGCCCTCCTCCAATTCCTCCGTGAGGGCCCGGTTCGAGAAAATGATCAGGGACGCTCAGGACAGCGTCTGCCAGGCCATTGAAGCCGTCGATGGAGGAGGCAAGTTCAAGGAGGATGTGTGGTCGAGGCCTGGTGGTGGTGGCGGCATCAGTAGAGTCCTCCAGGACGGTGCCGTTTGGGAGAAGGCTGGCGTTAACGTCTCCGTCGTTTACGGCGTTATGCCTCCTGAAGCTTACAGAGCTGCCAAGGCTGCTGCCGTCGACCAGAAGCCCGGTCCCGTCCCCTTTTTCGCTGCCGGTATCAGCTCGGTATAACATTTCATCATCTGCCCTTTTGTTAATATTATCCGTTACCCAGATAAAGATAGATATATTTACCATTCTGTCTTCTCACATTTTTCAGGTTTTGCATCCTAAGAACCCTTTTGCCCCCACTTTGCATTTTAATTATCGCTTACTTTGAGACTGACGCTTCAAAAGGTATTATTACGGATTCTTCAAATGGAACCTGCTATTTAGACCTCATGTAGCTTAGATATGTTTTGTTTTATTTGTTGTGCAAGGTAAATTTTTTATGGTAATGCATATACTTTATACTTAACTTCTTCGAACTGGCTTATGGTGAATAAATATGAATTGTGGTTGTTTTGTTAGGTTAGACTAATTTAAATGCAAATGACTACATGAAAGAAAAGATAAGAGAAAAAAGGGGTACTGATGAAGATGCCCTAGTAAATTTCTGACAGCTGGATTAGAAACCGTATATGGGGTATGTAAGTGAGGCATTTTTGTTGAAATGAGTGAATGCATCGTTGACTTGAGCGTTTTGTCTTTGTGTTGTATTCTTCTCACTTCTTAATTACTAGTGTGTTATTTTTGACGTATAAGATGAAATATTTTCCGGTTAGCTCACAAATTGTTTTTGTATTTTGTGGCATGAGAGATGTTATGTTTATCATATATTTTGTAATTATATTATTGGAAGCAGCTTGAAACCTTTTTGATCTTGTCAAAAAATGTAAGATAAAACAGTGAAGTGTTTTTTCTTATTTGTTGGATCTCTTGCGGAGACCTAAATTGAGATATGTTGATTCCTACAACCATGCGCATAATAGGTGTCCACTTTGCTTACCTGGTCAGGACTAGGTAATGATACTGTCTGATTTGGCAGCAGGCATTTCTTGGGGGTATAGATTTTTAAATCTTGTATGATTTTAGGTCTATAGAATTTCCTTGTAAAAGTTTTTGTTTATTCTATGATTTTATTTTACAGAATACTGAGAATAAGAAAACAATTGAAAATATCATTAAGGCTGCCAGCATAATTACTAATTTGCTATGATCAGCATTATAAGAATTATGTATCTCTCCTATAAAAGAAATTAAAAAAAAAAAAAAAGAATTATGTATCTCTTCCCTTCAGCAGTAATAAACCTAGTACTATTCAACAGTTGCGGAAGGACCTTTGCTACTAAAGACAATTTTCTTTAAACAAATCAATGTTTCCCTCATAGTTTTGGACTTGCAAGTGATTGTTAATTGCTAAACCATGCAGATGCACCGGGAGCACCTAGACAATGGTGGTTTGGTGGTGGAACAGATTTAACTCCTGCATATATCTTTGAGGAAGACGTTAAGCACTTTCACTCGGTATGTACTCTAACCAATGTGTTTACTATGTTTTTCATGAAGCAAAGTACAGGACTTTTTATTATTTTGCATCTGGGAAAATTATATAACAGCTATCAGCCCTCTTGAAACACACACACATGTACTTAATTTTTCTTGTGGAATTTAAGGAAACAGCAGTAGTACCTTCCAATGCCAGTTTGTCTGGGAAGAATTCAATTTTTCAGTCATCTTGTAGATTTGATGATGATACATTTTAGAGCAAAGCAATCTAGCATTGGCTTTCACTTGTAGATTTGAAAACATGCCTGTGATAGATTGGGTCAGACCTCCAATTCAAGAATGTTGTGCATACTTGATTTACATTTAGAGGAAAATTTTGTTTAAATTGCATTCTGACAAGTTTAATATACACCTGTCTATGCATCCTTTATAACAACTGCAAATATGTTTGATTCGTAGATAGAACTATGAAACAAATGCCTTTTATTCCTTTTGTTTACTGATATATGACTCCTTTTGTAGGTTCAAAAACAAGCCTGCGACAAATTTGATTCTACCTTTTATCCTCGGTTTAAGAAATGGTGCGATGACTATTTTTACATCAAGGTATACATCTTTAAACTTTTTGATCATTATGATACTAGATGAAGCTGTTAATACATGCTTTGATTATTAAAACAGAGCTTATTGAATCTAAATTTGATAAAAGCAGCTGCATCTGCATAACACTGAAATGCATTGATGCTTCTGAATTGTTTGCCATTTCATTTGGTATTGATGTCACCATTGACGAGTGGATAGGAAAGGACCACCTCAGTACGGTGGAAACAGAACATCTGTATTGTTCTAACCAACAACTCTTATTGAAATGTTTATCAACTAGAAGCTCTAAACAGATAAATAGATTAATATTTTGTAGCTTGAAAATTTTGGTGTCTGTAGCTCACAAGATTTATGAGCATAGTGTTTGATATTGATAAAGTCATGGTCAACAAGTTCTAAATTTCAAGAAACCAAAATATGTCTTAATCTTGATTTTTGTGTCATGAGGAGGTGATTCTAGCGAAGTACTGTAACATGAGAAACTGTGTTATACACACTCATTAAGCTGCTGTCTCATTCTGACCAAATGCTGCTCCATCTACTTTCCCATATGAAACATCAAGTGATAGCATAAATTTTGATTCAATCAAAATAGGTCAATCAGTCATTTTCTGCATGTGTTGCCATATTTGTTCGTTATAGACTTCTTAGGGCTGGGAATATAGTCATTCATTTGACTTTGAACTAATGGGTGCTCCCGGTTGTTTTTATATCTTGCTGCAAAGAATTAGATACTTGTAACTGTAAGGATACTGGGTTAGATAAATTGTCGGACTCTAATATGAAAGAGTGTTGAACTTTTTGACGTTTTCAGATTTACCAACTTGCCCTGAATTATAACACTTAGAATTAGATGCACTGACAGCTCTTAGATTGGATCATCCACTGGTTTGTCTCATTTTATCATTATGGTTGATGGTATATTTTAATCGTCCTAGGTCTAGATCTTTGGTAGGAGAGGGTTGATATTTTTTAATAACTCTCATCAACCTTTAGTTCTGTGGCAGACTGAGCAGGGTCAAATTATTGTATTCTAAACAAGTAATAATTCATTTCATGTTTAATGTCACCTTGGCTTATTTGTTGACTGTCTTCCATATTCAGCATCGAAGTGAGAGGCGGGGGCTTGGAGGAATATTTTTTGATGATCTAAATGATTACGATCAGGAGATGCTCCTTTCGTTTGCTACTGGTAATTGCATTGGAGATTTTGCTCTTTGAATATATCTCTAATTAGATAAGTGTCTCACACTTTCAATAGGTTCAATTTCTCCATACCTCAAAATTTATTGTTAACTTGCAGAATGTGCAAATTCTGTGGTTCCTGCATACATACCAATTATAGAGAAAAGAAAAGATACCCCATTTACAGAGCAGAACAAGGCATGGCAACAGCTGCGAAGGGGACGATATGTAGAATTTAACTTGGTAATTAAACTAGTCTTGAGAATTTTGAACAAACTCATCCTCTAAAGCACCCCTAAGTTAATAAAAATTATGTCTTACTGTTTTGT
Source organism: Nephelium lappaceum (assembly GCA_021234005.1). Lineage (NCBI taxonomy): Eukaryota > Viridiplantae > Streptophyta > Magnoliopsida > Sapindales > Sapindaceae > Nephelium > Nephelium lappaceum. Next base: position 9,782,453 of record CM038011.1, read on the forward strand.
CTCTTTAAAATTGAAGGTTTATGATCGTGGTACAACATTTGGGTTGAAGACAGGAGGTCGAATTGAAAGCATTCTTGTTTCTCTCCCACTGACTGCACGATGGGAATATGACCATGTAAGTTCTCTGAATCAGTCTAAAATATACCTAAGATGTGAATGTCATTAGAAGATAAAAGATGAATAAATGATGATAAAAAAATTAATTTTTTTGGTGTGCAGCAACCAGAAGAAGGAAGTGAAGAATGGAAACTATTAGATGCTTGCATCAACCCAAAGGAATGGATTTAAAATCATTTACAATAATATATTTGCAGTCAGCAGAGTGTTTCCTGTTTTCCTTCCTTTTTTCCTTTCTTTTTTCTTTTTTGGTTCTCCTATACCCCCTCGTTACATTGTAATATTTTTCTGTGGTTTCTGGGCAATAGAAGTTAGCATCTTTGTCAGAAGTAAACTACCACTTAGAAGGTGATAAGAGTATCTCGTTTTATATCTAGGAATTGTGTCTAGTTATCGTCCTTCTGATGTGAATGGAAAATGCTTTTGTTAATAAGACATTCCTAAGATAGTTAACGTTAGTTAGAGGGACAGGGAGTGATAAATTCTGACTTTTCATGATCAAATTCTTTTGTCTTCTCCCAGTGTGATGTACTGTTACAATGTGAGATAGAGTTTCAAACAATCTCTTCCCTTACACCCTTTGGTGTATTTTCATTTATCCCCCATGTACCAAATGCCTTGATGGCCTTCTCACTACAAACATTCTCTTTGGATACACTGTCGACTTATTAATCAAGCATACGGATTCAAGCATCTGTCTAAATTTTCTTTTAATAAAAGATGGTATGGTTGTCCGGTTCGTCCCATTTCTTCAATTGAATTACCACAAGCAACAGTTTTCTCACACTACTGTAAGGCCTTAATTTAAGTTTAGTTTAGTTTAGTCTTCTTTTTTTTTTTTTGGACTTTTACATAAAATCTTACTTGCATGCCACTATCTGACGCTAACTGGCAGAAAGTTTTAACAGGAAATTTCAGTAATTAAGAGGGAAATCATAGCGACTGCAGAAAGAGGTTGAACTCGGAATACTAGAAGATCAATTTCCACTTAACAAATAAAAGTGCAAAAATAGGTTGTAATCGGATCTTTCAAGCACATTAATTAGCCTAACTTGGTTACAGCAGAGAAACTGGGATACAACAACGCGACAAACAAAAGAATTGTCAAGTCAAACCTGCATAATGATTGTGAGCTTGTGGAGTCATTGATCACTAACAATTATTAACTATACCCCAACCAGAACTAAATGCACATCTACTTTCAATAGCCAAACGAATAATCAACCTCAAGGCCTCACAACCTTGACTTACACAAGGGAAAGCGTCCTTCGGGGTTGCTATCACCTAACAGGACCTACAATTCCAAAATGATTTAAAATACTCAGATTAAGATGCCATGACTGAACTTGATGCATATCAAGTTCAAATCATGAATCCAACAAATGAGCATTTGGTCTAGAAGACAACAAATGAAAGGAAATATGTATATTCAATTGTCTTGTTGATTACTACAGCTCTCACACTTGTTTCTCCTTTCTCATGTAAAGATGAAACTTTTTTGGAAAGTTACTGAAATAACAGATGAATCAGATGCGAGAATATTCAACCAGATGCTATGATAATTTTCCATTTAGTATTCTACATTCAAAACAAGGTTACAAAACTAGCCAAGAAGAGATTAGCAACGAAATTTCCAAACTTTAAACATGGTTGATTCAAAAGCTTTGGAGTGACATATAGCATAACTCAAAATCACATTTGCATTAGTAAGGCACTTCTAATGACCCCAAGATATCCTTACAGATATGAAAGAAGCATTTAAATAGAACAAGATTGAAAAACAACAACCTCCAGTGATATCTTTCTGAGTCCCGTTCAAGTCACCAAATGAAACCACATTAAACTAGAAAAGGAAAACCATTTCTGCAACAAGTTGATGAGACATGCATGAAATTATTTCTCCATGGGTTGCCATTTCTTAATCATTCAATTTGTAATTATTACATGAAACTTAAGAACTTTTAACCCAAAGCTTTAATATTTCAATACAACCGTTGGCCACAGTCACCGATTTGATTTCCACTTCTTGAAAGCAGAAACGATTTCATGTCTCCATGTTTAACCAAGGAGATACTGTTACAATTTGAAGTTTGCAATGGCCTTGGAGTACAATATTATGTCAGCATGAATTGCAGAGCAACCGATAATCAAGTTAACCGATAACGAGACTTGGCTTTTTTTATCTTGTAGAAATTGTATTTTTTCCACGTAACAACCGCCAAACTTATCTTGTAGAAATTGTATTTTTTCCAAGTAACAACTGCCAAACTTTCCACTGATAAAACTAAGAAATACCCCAATCTGAAACTTTGTGCATGCATGTTCTAATAGTACGCAGCAAAATTTATCTTTCCATTTTGTTTTCATTAACAAAACTAAGCTTTTTATAGGATAACAGGGAAACAAGTTCAAAAAGAGACAAGGAAAGAGCTCCTGACCGATATTAACTTATCAACTCTAAAACCGTCAAAGGTAAATAAATTAAATCATCATTGATCAGCGCTGACTACTAGTTGGATGCTCCAGGAACTTGAAACCCTGAAGTGAGGGCGGTAGAAAGCTTTGCTCAGACGAGGGATCATCAGGAGTGTAGATATAGCCCTTTCCATATCCAAGTTCCTTCATTAGCTTCGTCGGTGCGTTCCTAAGATGAAGTGGCACTCCTTCATTCTGTCCAACTGATTCCCTCACAACCTTCAGTGCAGCCTCTATCGCTCGATAAACAGAAACAGACTTAGGAGCCAAAGCCAAGTAAGCCACACATTGTGCAAGAATCACATTATACTCAGGCATACCCAAAAAATGACAAGCTTGGTAACAGGCAACAGCCTGATTAAGGGCCAATGGATCGGCCAAACCAACATCTTCACTTGCAAACCTTATCAATCTCCTTGCAATGTAAAGAGGCTGTTCACCACCTTCCAACATTCTTGCCAACCAATAAATAGCTGCATCAGCATCACTGCCCCTCATAGACTTGTGTAGTGCACTAATCAGATTGTAATGTTCTTCCCCTGCTCTGTCATAAGCAAGATGCTTGCACTGAAATGCCTCCTTGGCATCATCCAGAGTAACATTAGCCACAACAGCACCAAAATCATTTTCTCCTTTCAACGCCAAATTCCCATCTTTTACTTCTCCTTCTTCTTCCTCTATAGATTCAAACCGCTTAACAGGTACTCGAGCAGCTGCTGTAGTAGCAGAAATTTCCAAGGCATTCAAGGCCACACGAGCATCACCATCAGAATTAGATGACAAAAACTCTATAGCATCAAGGTCCACCTCCACTCTGATCCCAACACTCCTAGACACACCCTTATCAACATCATTAACAGCTCTCTCCAGTAAAGTTTGAACATGGTGTGGTTTCAAGGGATTCAAAACAAGTAGTCTACACCTGGACAACAAAGGGGTAATCAAATGAAAAGAAGGGTTCTCAGTAGTAGCCCCTATGAAAACAATACTTCCATCTTCAATAACAGGCAAGAAAGAGTCCTGTTGAGACTTATTAAACCTATGGACTTCATCAACAAACAACACCGTCCTCTTGCTACTCTTAAGCCTCATCCTCTTAGCTTCCTCAACAGCGTCCCTAACATCCTTGACACCACAAGTGACCGCAGACAAACAAACAAGCCGATAGTGGTTGTTTAAAGGAATGGAATTGATAATGGCCTTGGCAATAGAAGTCTTACCAGTACCAGGCGGACCCCAGAAGATGAGAGAAGGTATGCGGCTACAGTCGATGGCAGAACGTAATATGGAGGTGGAAGAGAGAAGGTGGTCCTGTCCAACGACGTCGTCTACAGTGCGGGGACGCAAGCGCTCTGACAAAGGCTGATGTGGAAGTGGGGTTGTCTTGGAACGCTTGGAGGGACGATGGGTGGCGGTTGGTTCGATTTCTTTGTCAGTTGGGTTGGCGGGTTTGGAGGGTACGTGGAAGAAGCGGTCGAGTTTTGGTTGAAAAGGAGGAGGATTAGAAGAAGAACAAGTAGTGGAAGATTTGTGGGAGAGAATCCACTCGGTGGCTTTGACGGTGGATTTGCCACCGGTGGCCGCCAACGCTTCGGCGGCTAATTCGTTGGGGAACCCCATGCTTAGTAGCTGCTCCATTTCCATCTCTAACTCAAGAGTCTCTCTGAGTCCGAAGTTTCAACATTGCTGTCTGCCACGATCCAGGTGTTTTTTCTTTTTTTGAGCCACGATCCAGATGTTTTGATTATTTTATTTAGAGGTTCGGCGTATTTATATAGTTGGACAAAATTTAAATTTTATTACAAAAATACTTAATATTTTTATCGAGGGGAGGGACCAAACATTTTAGTTATATAAAATTTTTTTAGCAAATATTAGAGTAATTTTATATTATTTAAAATTTTATTTAAATTTATTACTCAAATAATTTGATAAATTTATCCATAATTATCATATCATTTCAAAATTAACGTGGTAACAACAAATCAATTTATCATATCATTTAGATAAAGTTTTAAAAAAGATAGTGCAATTATGATTTACATATTTAATTTTGTTATAAAAGTTTAGTACATAAATAATCTAAAACAAAATGATGACTATAGAAAATTTGATTAAAATAAATTATTAAAATACAAGGTGCAACGGGTCTTTGTTTAAAAAATTAAAAAAAAAAAAATCCAATTGCAGCGCCAATACTCACTTGGTTATGCATGTAATAATTCTAGTTAAAGGAACATGTAACAATTCCGCTGTATCAAACTACCGACTTCTTCAACAGAACATCAATAAGCTCTTTGCAAGGCATTTTGGGCATCGTTACATTATATCAAACTACTGATTCCGAGGTAAATTTTTTACTTTGACCTACTTTTCGACAATGGGTTTGGATTTGTGATGAGTTTAAGCTTAAATTTTGTCGTCAGGCCTTGGATGTTTTTGATTCATGTATCATGTTGGAAAGAAATTATTATGCACGCAAACTGTTCGAATAATTGTTCATAGCAAGGTTCTTTTTATGTTTTATGGTTTTGTAGTGTTTTTCTCTATAAATGATGTTTCTTAGATAAAAGAATTTGTATTAGCGATTGTGACACGCTTGTGGCTTGGATGTTCATGAGTATTTGGGTGGCTGGTTTTGTAAATTACTCATTTTGATATTATGTTTGATAGAAAACTAAGTTTTGGAGTTGAAGAGGAGGAGCAGCCTTGCTGAAGTTCACCTTTTGTAGAAGTACAAAGACGTTGTTCAATGCTTCTTCGCCAACGGCTTTCAACTCTCACAAGGCATATCTCTACTTCTTCTAGTAGCAGAAGTAAAGTGCCTATTCTCTACAAAAGCCCAGATTGTGATGAATCAAGCGAGAACCGAGAAGAGACCCTTACCCTTCAAGTTTTATCATGGGGCAGAGGCGCCTCAGGCCAGTTGGGTGGTGGCATTGAAGAAATGAGACTCTATCCTGCTCCGGTTGCCAACCTTATTGTATCCGAGTCCTTTAATCTCTCCCAAACTTCAGGCCAACTTATCAACCGTAATGATAGTAATCTTGGTAGTGACAAAGGTAATTCCGTTGGCATAGGTATATCTTGTGGGTTGTTTCATTCTGGATTGGTTGTGGATGGTAAGTTGTGGGTTTGGGGCAAAGGAGATGGTGGTCGTCTTGGATTTGGCCATGAGAATTCTGCTTTTGTGCCTACTTTGAACCCTTATTTGGATGACCCTGTTCACTGCACTGCTTTGGGTGGAATGCATTCTGTGGCTCTAACATCTCTTGGTCAGGTTTTCACTTGGTCAGTGCTGAATCAACTCTACCTGACCTGATATATGTCATTGAAGATTAAACCTAATGCCTATGCTACTTGTTGACATGATAAGTAATGTAATTCCATTAATTAGTTTGTAAAAGATAATAATAATAGAAAAAGAGAAAAGAAAATGAAAAAGAACATGCACATTTAGATTTACCGCATTGTCTCTTCACCTGAACAAGGTTTTGGCCTAATAATTTAATGGTCCTATATAAAAAATGAAGCTTGCAGGGGCTATGGTGGTTTTGGTGCACTTGGACATTCTGTCTATCATAGAGAGCTGTTCCCTAGATTGGTTGAAGGTACCTGGAATGGGAATATATGTCATATTGCAACCAGTGGGACACATACTGCTGTTATCACTGAATCAGGTTTTAATTATTTTTCTTTGATTTTTTCCTTTTCTTTAATTTAAATTTTAATTTATTTAATTTATTTTGCTGTATAAATTGAGTGGATTTTGTACATAACTAACTGATTCAAAGATTTGGTTTGATATGCTATCAATGGTTACAAAAATTTTGGATCCTATTGTGTTTTTAGGATTCGGTTATCTTATAGAGCTTACTTGTCCAGTTGTCCTTGGGGAAGGAATTGTTGTACGGCTGATAAGCTTGCAAAGAGTTCTATTGAGACCATATTAATGCTAGACATGCATGGTTTTGAATCTATTCTTGTTGATTAGGTCTCATATTGTTTTGTAACTTAAATTTTGGTAAGAAAAGTGTAGATGGCAGTAGCGTATATATATGATTTATTGCATGCTATACTATATTTATATAGTATTTAGTTTATATTTTAGATTTTCTTTTCCTTCACTGTTATACTTGTGCAGTTAGAATTGCCAAGCCATATTGTTCTCTGCACTGTCATGTACTTATGTTTACACTGTAAGCACCTGTTTGGTGAATTTAGAAGCGTCATTATGTTAAATTAAAATCAAACTTCTGTTATATACAAACACACTGTTGACAACATGTCTCGGTTGTTGTCAGTTTGTTTTCATGCAGGCTGCATGACACTATAACTCCTCAATATGTGTGGGTTTTGTTCTGCAACTTTCCAAATTTCCTTAGATCATACATTATTGATAGAATAAATTAATGTAACCTAGTTTTCAAAGAAGGATGTAGCCAAATGAAATCTTCCAATTTACTCATACCTTGATATCTTCCTAATAAACTGTTTGTTTGTGCTTGTGTTACCATGACTTGTTTTGTAAGAGCCTGCTATGGATTCAATCCACAAATATTTTGATCAAAATAGTCACAGGTTTATGTAATATTCTTTAATTTGCTTTGTGCTTGCGTTACCATGACTTGTTTTGTAAGACCCTGCTATGAATTCAATCCACAAATATTTTGATCAAAATGGTCACAGGTTTATGTAATATTCTTTAATTTGCTTCTTTTAGTCATATGTGGATATCCTTTTATTATTTATGAGAGGATTCAGTGTGTTCTAATTATTATTTGTTTAACTTGTCTCAAACTGGTTAACATAACAAAATCTTTTTCTTTTATATAAAAATATGGTCAAATATCCAAGGCTGTCTAATATTTTGTTGCATGTAGGGGAACTTTACATGTGGGGTCGGGATGAAGGCGATGGAAGATTGGGCCTTGGTCCTGGTCGGGGTCCAAATGAGGGAGGTGGACTCAGTATCCCTTCACGTGTCAGAGCATTACCTGTACCTGTAGCTGCTGTTTCCTGTGGTGGTTTTTTCACTATGGTTCTGACAGAGGAAGCGCAACTTTGGAACTGGGGAGGTAACAATGTCAATTGTTATAATCTAAATGTTGTCTCTTTGTCTTATCATGGTTAAATTACTTTCGTTGATCTTGTTCATGGAGAAATTTCATTCCCAATCTTAGATATGACTATTATTACACTGGGGCTGCAAAACATGATGCTATCCTCTAGCAGGTGTGACCTTGTTAAAAGAACAATGAATCTGTTATTGGAATGGATATGAAAACATTAAGTTTGAGTTGGTATATTAACAGAAAACAAGATAAAAATTGTTGCATAAGTGTTTGAAGAAACATCAAGGGAAGTATGACATGTATCGGATAGGTCTGTTCTATTTAGTCTGTAAAGCATGTATAAAAGTAGTATTACTCCTTTAACATCTTCATGCTTCTTATTTCCGGAACTTTAGAGCTTTACTCTTTTTGATGATTGGTTCTTACTGTTATATCGATTAAGAAGGAATTGCACCAACTTCCACTAAGTTTTCTTTTTTACATTTGGAGACAACTTCTTCGAAATTCTCACCTCCTGTTGCAAACTTGCAATAATGGGTCACCGTTAATCTAATGATTGACCATGTTTGAACTCTAAAAGACAAAAATACCTTTACTATAACATTAAAAATACCAAAATGCCAGTAAATCATCAAAAAGTAATAATATAAATTAATAAAGTATGGAAAAATGAATGATTTAAAAAAATGGAAAATAAAACTTCTAATACATTTAAAATAATATATATAAAAAAAAAAACAAAAAGAAAAAAAATTAAAAGGACAAATTGAAGACATTGTCGGTGGCCATGAGGAGGAAGCAGCACTTTCCGCTAGATTTAGGATTATGGTGCAAGCCTCCTCTTGTACAATCACAGTGAACCTCCTCCTGGGCAGAGGCTGTGCATCTGCTCCATTTGGGTGGAGGCAGCAAGCCATCGCGACAGTGCCCAATTTTCTTTTCCATTTTTCTCCTTTTTCTTTTTTCTTTTTTCTTTTTTTTTCAGTTTTCTTTAAATTCTGTTATTTTCTATATATCTGATGGCAAGGATACCTATTGACTGTCAAGTTTAAATTTTGACTCACTAACGGCAAGGGAGGTGATTGTCAGTTTTAGCAAAAGTTGTCTTCGGTGTTAATAGGCAAATCTCAGGGAAATAGTGCAATTCTTTCATTGATTAATAAGTGAACTGGAGTAGAACTTAAGTTTGTAAATCAGTTTTTATATCACTATTTACTGTTGACTGTGTGCTTGGTTTCCCCAAATTTACTTCTGTTAAAGAGTGAATTGGATACCTGCACATGAAACAGAAGTATGAATTGTTGTCATCAAATGATCTGTTAATTTGCAGAAATGTGGCAATTCTTTGAAAAAGCATCTCCTATTTTTGATGTCATAATCTTTAAATCCTTACTGTGTATCACAACATGCATGTGTTTTCCGTTTCTTTTTAACTTTATGTATAGATTATGTGTTTTGCAGTAAGGATCAACTGATTGGCTAGCAATTAACTTCCTCATTGTTAAATTTGTTTTATCAACATTCTGTCCATCTTTATATCAGTTATCTGAAAATGATGATGTATTAATACATCTTGTCTTCTATACAGCGAATTCTAACTATGAGCTTGGCAGAGGTGATAAGATTGGTGGCTGGAAACCCAGCCCAGTACCTAGTTTGGAAGATGTTCGCATCATTCAGATAGCATGTGGTGGCTATCACTCTCTTGCATTAACCGGTAAAGCAACTGCAAAGTTTTATTTTTACTGTAGTAACCATACTGTTTATTGTAATTTATTTTACTGTCCTTCATTTACACTTTTACCTTTTAGGTTGGAGTATTTTTATTCATCATGATGTATAATTGCAGATGAAGGCAAAGTTCTTTCGTGGGGCTATGGTGGACATGGTCAGTTGGGTCATTCTTCTACCCAAAATCAGGAAATACCTGTAATGATTGAGGCTTTAGCTGATGAACATATAATTTATATTGCTTGTGGAGGCTCTTCTTCAGCAGCCATAACTGGTAAGACAAGTTACATGATCTCTGATGGTTATCCATTGAATCTTATATTACAGTCTCTAGAGTTCCAAAACTGTTCACAATGTCTCATAATGAGATTGAAGTGACCAGAAAAGAAAACTTTACAATATTTCTATCAAAGATTTAAATAAGTTGAATATTACTAAAAATTAGAAAATTGAGTTAATTTTATCTTAAAGTTTTTTAGAGTGTCAAGAAGTCATTCTTGATTGCTAATTGAACTGACACCCTTAATTAGATGTATTCTTGTTCCATTCTGATTTTCGGTTTTAGGAACCTATGTTGTTGAGACTTTGCTTCTAATTTTTACATGTGTAAGTGAGAGTACATGTTTTAAATCATTTCATATGATCTGCATAGTCTGAATCTACGAATCCCACTTGTCCAACCTAGTTCCATAAGCCATTCCAAATCACTTACCTATGGAATAGGATATGAAAATCTAATTAAGAATCTGAATATTCATTTAACTGCATTCTAGTTAGTGTTTGCATTTATCCCTTGTACTTGCAACACTATTAAAAAGATTGTACTATGGTATTCCTTTTATCTCCTCCATCTTTTCATCTCTAGAAAAGCATTATTGATGTAGGACAAGATTAGGAAATCGAGTGAATTTAAATTTCTTTAAGATTAAGTTTTCTAGTTCGATTAGTTTCAAATTAGGAAGTTAAAAGTCAATTAGGATTCCTATTTCTGATAGTTTTAGGATCAGATTCATTATAAAAATACTTGGTTTGTTTATGTTTAGTATGTTATTGATTATTTACTTGAGTGATAATAAAGTTTATGTTTTAGTTTTATAGTTTCTTTACTGTTTATTCGTTTCGATTTCGAAACAAATTTTTCATTATACCAAAATTGATATTAAAGCATGGTTTACCCTCGGCTGATGGCTGAAATTGATTCACGAGGACAACTAACCATCGACGAAGAACGACGGTTCGCAAAAATTGAGCAATGACTCGATAAGATTGACGAAACACTTCGAAGTTTTCAACAGACTCTTGCTGCATTTCTCGAAGGAAGACAAGTTGCTAGTGAACGTCAACCTGACTTAACAGGTGGCCGGTCGATGACTGTCGGCAAGGACGCCAGATACGACAGCGGACGGCAAGGTGACCTGGAACTGAACAAAAACAACCTGCCAGACCCGCAAGGTGACTCGTGAGACCCACGACCAACCTCTCTAGACCCGCACACAGGTGTGATCGTCACTTCAAACCTTCAGAATTCGGCCAACCAAGACCTGTGGGCCCGGATCTGCACCTAGAACCCGTGTGCGACCCGAATCTACCAACAGCACCTGCTCAACTCTCTTTTCAACCCAACCGCGACCTCACCTTCCTTATCCACCAGACCGCGAGGTCGGCTCGCCGCTCCACTTCAAGATCTCTTATTTGTAGGACCCATATGTAGATCTATATAGCTGCAACCCATTTTGCAACCCTAGGTGAAAATATTTAGAGATAAATGTTTTCATCTATTTTTCACTTTGCAACATTACATTCTTTTATATAGTTTAAGGAAACAATCCTTCCTTAAACTTAGGAACCTCAACCATATCTCTAAAAATTTAAATTAAAGCAAACTAAAACAACCTAAAAGATTAGGATAACTCTAAGAGTTTCTAATCTTAATTATTCAAATAAATTACCTCTCTAAGAGCAGTAACTTTCCTAAGTAAACAAGATAAACTCCTAATTCTACACCCCCCCTCAAGCTGGATGATAGATATCTATCATACCCAGCTTGGAACACAAGTTATCAAAAGCTGTTCGAATTAATGGTTTGGTGAGAATGTCGACTGTCTGAGATGCAGTAGGTATATACACCAGATCAATGCTTCCTTCTTCAATTTTCTCTTTAAGCAAATGTCTATCAATCTCCACATGCTTCGTCCTATCATGTAGCACTGAATTCTTGGCAATTTTAATAGTGGACTGGTTGTCACAAAACAGTTGTAGTGCATTATCCATAGGAACCTTGAGCTCAGTTAGAACTCTCTTTAACCAAATTCCTTCACACACTCCATGTGTCATAGCTCGAAACTCAGCTTCAGCACTACTTCTCGCAACCACTGATTGTTTTTTACTTCTCCAAGTGACCAAGTTACCCCACACATAGCTGCAGTAGCCAGATGTAGACCTTCTATCTGTGATTGAACCTGCCCAGTCTGCATCTGTGAAAATCTCTACACTCATGCTCCTATTTTTCTTGAAAAATAGACCCTTGCCTGGAGTAAATTTCAGGTGTCTCAAGATTCTCACAACAGCCTGCATGTGTTCTTCTGTGGGTTTGTTCATAAACTGACTCACAGCACTTACAGGGAAGCCAATATCAGGTCTTGTATGGGAAAAATAGATGAGCTTGCCAACTAATCTTTGATATCTTTCTTTATCAACTGGAGGGTTGTTCTGTTGTTGTCCTAACTTCATTGTGTAGTCCATAGGTGTCTCAGCTGGTTTGCAATCACTCAAACCAGTTTCTTTCAATAAATCAAGAATATATTTGCGTTGAGACACCACTATACCTTCTTTTGACCGTGGTACTTCCATGCCAAGAAAATATCTCAAATTCCCCAAATCTTTTATCTCGAACTCCCTTGCTAAAAATTGTTTCAGTTGCTGAATTTCTTCTTCACAATTCCCTGTGAGTATAATGTCATCCACATAGACTATAAGTATGGTCAGCTGCTCATTTGAACCATGTTTAACAAACATGGTATGATCTGATTGACATTGTGCAAAGCCTCCCTGTTTTACCGCTTTTGTAAACCGTTCAAACCAAGCACGTGGGGATTGTTTCAAACCATATAACGACTTTTTGAGCTTGCAAACCATTCCTTTATTTGCTGCACTTTCGAAACCAGGTGGAATTCTCATATATACCTCTTCTTCAAGCTCTCCATTTAGGAAAGCATTCTTGACATCCAGCTGATGAAGTTTCCAATCTAGATTCGCTGCCAAAGAAAGTAGTACCCAAACTGTATTAAGTTTCGCTACTGGTGCAAAGGTTTCTTCATAATCGATTCCATATGATTGAGTAAACCCCTTTGCAACTAATCTTGCCTTAAATCTTTCAACACTTCCATCAGCCTTGTGTTTAATGGTGAATACCCATTTACTACCAACCTGATGCTTTCCTTTAGGTAGCTCAGTTATCTCCCAAGTCTGATTTTTTTTTAAGGCTTTAATCTCTTCATCTACAGCAATTTTCCAAGCTGGAATCTGCAGTGCTTCTTCTATCTTCTGGGAATCTCTACTTGCATGATATTGACAGAAAAAGCTCGAAACAAAGGTGAAAGTTTGTCATACGATACATACTTACAAACAGGGTATAAAGGTCTGCTTCTGCACTCTCTTACACCTTTCCTCAATGCAATGGGCAGCTCACTGTCACCTTATTCAGTTTCTGTATCAACACTGCCAACACATTCTGTTTCTGCAACATCAGTTTCTGCATTTGTGTTGCCTTTTTGGACTGATTCACTTGGTTCAGAGTCTTGGTTTTGCTGTATTTGCATTGGAACTCGTGACTGCTCCTGATTTGTCCGTCTTCTAGTATACACAATCATCTCTTTCTCAATTGGAATGTTTCTTGACTCAAGAACTTTATCAGAATTATTGAGAATCCTATCTCTAACAGAAGGAGTATTTTTTGTATGGATAAATGTATTTTCGTTGGATAAATCAAGACTTGATGTAGCCTTATCAGAATTTTCTAGATGCTTATCATGAGAATAAGGAGTTTGAGTTTTAGAAGGAGACATGATAACATCTTGTATGGGATTGAACTGACTCTCACATGCATCTAATAACTCAAACCAAGGCTTATTAACATTCTCCCAATGATGACCAATCACTAACTCATCACCCAAATTATTTTTGAAATATGGTTTTTTCTCCATAAAGATAACATCTTTAGAGATATAAAATTTTTTAGTAGTGGGTGAGTAGCATTTATATCCCTTTTGTGTTGGTGAGTAACCGATAAATACACATTTTAGGGATTTTGGATCAAACTTACTTCTATGAATTTGATTTATATGTACAAAAGTGGTGCATCCAAACACTCTAATTGGTAAATCAGAAATTAATCTTGTATTTGGATAACTTTGTAACAAAACATGACAAGGAGTTTTGAAGTTTAAAACTCTAGATGGAAGTCTATTAATCAAGTATGTTGCTGTTAATACAGCCTCTCCCCAAAAATGTTTAGGCACATTACTTGTAAACATAAGAGACCTTGCTACCTCAAGTATATGTCTATTTTTTCTTTCTGAGACTCCATTCTGTTGAGATGTCTCAACACAGGAACTTTGATGGACAATACCCTCTTGTAGCAGAAAATTGTTTAGTTCTTTATTAAAAATTCCTTGCCATTATCAGTTCTAAATATCTTTATTTTTGTTTCAAACTGATTTTGTATCATGTTTACAAAGTTTCTGAAAATTTTATGCACCTCTGATTTCTCTTTCATTAAAAATACCCATGTAATCCTAATGTGGTCATCAATGAAGGAGACAAACCATTTTGCTCCTGTGACATTTGGAATCCTAGAAGGACCCCATACATCACTATGTATTAAAGTGAAAGGTAGAGATTGTTTATAGCCTTGTATTGAGCAATTTTGACGTTTTTGCTTTGATAGGGAACACACTTCGCACTGAAATGATTGAGGATTTTTATTTCTAATCAGAGTTGGAAATAATTTTTCCAAGTACATAAAGTTCGGATGTCCTAAACGATAATGCCATAAGAAGATGTCATCATCTTTATTCATTCTAACATCCTTATTTGACAAACTAGATGAATTAGAAGAAGATTCATTCCTAGCTGAAAAAGAGTGCTTGCTAGAATTGGATCCAACCTGAAGTATGTAGAGTCCGACGTGCAAATCAGCATTGCCAATCGTCTTCCCCGAGGTCCAGTCCTGAAAAACACATTGGTTTGCAGTAAATTTAGCAACACAATTCAAATCTCTTGTTAACTTACTAATTGACAGTAGATTGCAATCTAGATTAGGCGCTAACAGAACTGATTCTAAGAAAATATCTGAGGAGACCATCACAGAACCTGTACCAGCTACTTTCGCTAAAGAACCATCAGCAATCTTGACTGTTGCACTGCTATGGTTTGGAACAAATTCAAAAAATAATGACCTATCACCAGTCATATGGTCAGAGGCTCCTGAATCAACAATCCAGGACCTCTGTAACTCTTTTCGAGCATTAAGTGCTGACAGAAAATTACCTCATTGAGCTACTGATCCAGTACCAATCACATTTGAGGAAGGTGATTGTGAACTGAAATACTTCTTTAAAAAATTCATTTGTTCCTTGCTAAACAGGTTCTGCTCCGTTGTGGATTCAATCTCAGCTCCTGCCACCAAATTTCCACGACTCTCCTTGCTGTATTTTGGCTTCCAATCTGCTGGTTTTCCTACTAATTTCCAGCAAGTTTCCTTGAGATGACCAACCCTCTTGCAATGATCGCACCAAGGTCTACCTTTCCTTTGTCGATTCTCAACTGAGGCAGGTTGAATATTGTAGTGAACTGAAAGTGCAGAGCTGTCATTTCCTGAATTTTCAGACTTGATTTCAGTACTGTTACTCCCCAACATAATCTTTTTCCGGCTTTCCTCCCTTCTTACCACAAAAAACACTTCTTGAATGTCTGGTAGTGGCTTGATTCCAAGAATTCTACCTCGCACTTCATCAAGTTGAGGATTCAGCCCAAGTAAAAACATAAAAATCCTTTTCTGCTCAATAATCTCCTTGTATAGGTTGCTATCATTTGCAGTATCCCATTTGTGCTTCTCAAACAGATCAAGTTGTTGCCATAACCGAGTTAGTTTGCTGAAATACTGAGTGACGTTCATCTCCCCTTGTTGCAATCTATAAAGAGTGCTTTCTGCACCAAATAATTCTGCTACATTATCGCTACTGGAGTATTGTCGCTTAGTTGCATCCCAGATCTGTTTTGCAGTTTTGTACAAGAGGAAATTCTCACCTATTTCATTAGTCATGGAGTTGAGAAGCCAAGACATCACCATACTATTTTCCGTCTTCCATTGCTTGTACTTTGAATCATCTTCTGCTGGTGCTTGTATGGTTCTTGTAAGGTAATCATCTCTCCCTTTTCCACAGATGAAGATGTACACAGACTACGACCACTGCAAATAATTGTGTCCATTCAGCTTGTGTCCAGTAATGGGCATATGATGAATATTCTCATTGTTTCCATTACCAGAACCACCATTGCTATTCTGAGAAGGCAGCTCAATGTCGGAAGAAGAAGATACTGGACTAGCAGGAGGAGCACTAGGCATAGCCATTCCGTATTTGGTTATGAACTATCTTAGGGTTCAAAAGAAACCCGCTCTGATACCATGAAAATATTTAGAGATAAATGTTTTCATCTATTTTTCACTTTGCAACATTACATTCTTTTATATGGTTTAAGGAAACAATCCTTCCTTAAACTTAGGAACCTCAACCATATATCTAAAAATTTAAATTAAAACAAACTAAAACAACCTAAAAGATTAGGATAACTCTAAGAGTTTCTAATCTTAATTATTCAAATAAATTACCTCTCTAAGAGCAGTAACTTTCCTAAGTAAACAAGATAAACTCCTAATTCTACACCTAGGCACGTAGATCCACGTGACCTAACCCAGATCAGAGCCCGCGTAGCCTTGAACGGCTACGATAAAGGCCGGTATCCCCAAATCGGTGGCAACAGAGGTCAACCCGACAACGGCAAGGACAGATTCGAAGAGATCCGACCATACCTACACTGATCCAACTCAGATCATGTGTACCAAATGGGTAACCAAGGTGTTTTCAGATGGCAGGATCGGTGGGATCCAATGTTGCGAAAATCTTTGAGTATTTTTCTCCAGATGAGTTATCTTCGTAATCCCAAAACTCGAGAATGAGTTTTTTCAAGAGAAGGGGATTTGATGTGGGACAAGATTAGGAAATAGAGTGAATTTAAATTTTTTTAAGATTAAGTTTTCTAGTTTCGATTAGTTTCAAATTAGGAAGTTAAGAGTCAATTAGGATTCCTATTTCTAAGTTTTAGGATCAGATTCATTATAAAAAGACTTGGTTTGTTTATGTTTAGTATGTTATTGATTATTTTCTAGAGTGATAATAAAGTTTATATTTTAATTTTATCGTTTCCTTATTATTTATTCGTTTCGATTTCGAAACAAATTTTCCGCTGCACCAATTATATAAGGTAAATTAAAGTGGTCAACTAAAGGAGCTAGAGGAGTAGAGATTAATATCACAATTTCGTGTTGAACTTCTCTAGCCCATCCGTAATTACTCTGACAACCAAAGTTTACCTGATTGTCCCTTTCTATTAATACTTTTAGTTGTGCCTAGATCCTTCATATCAGAAATGTATTGTAATGTGGACTTTGTTAGAGTGCTTAAATACTATGTTTGTTTGTTTGTTTGTTTTTTTTCTTTTTCTTTTTTTTTTTCAATAACTTAAAGCTTTTAGGTATGATAATTGATAATGTGGTATCATAGTTTTATCAGGACAGCCTAAATTCAAGTCTCCCACGTGATTATAATCAATTTTTTTTATTTGCTTTTATTGTCTATATTTAAGCTTGAGCCATGTGGTAAGCCGTTTAGTCTTGCACTAGATGTGTGTTAGAGTGTTTGAATACTATTATTGACCCTTTCCCAGTAATTTAAACTTTTGGGTCTAGCTGTTTACTAACAAACTTTAGTTCATATTATTTGAGTCAATTAGCATATTGTCAAGATATATCATCAAAATAATGAAAGAATTACCCTAAGCATCTTAAAAACACTATTGTCTAAGATTTTCCTCGTAGCCAATATGTATCATAGAGAATCAAACCTCTTCTACCACTGTCTAGGAGAGACTATTTGAGTTCATAAAGATATCATGTAAGTTTACATATGGAATTATCATTCCTTTTCTCTGGACTCCTTGCGGTGGTTCCGTAATGTTTTCTCCTTCAACTCATGGTGCAGGAATATTTTAGGTTATGAGCTAAAACAAGAATGGCCTATGTCACACTAGCTTATGAAAACTTTATTTTTATTTTATTTTTACTATATTGTTGAGGAGCTTTGGAGCTTGTTAAACTGTTAAACTGTTACATTACATTGAAGGTCCAGGATGAGGTGCAACATTATGATAGGGATAAAATAGGTTTACAATAATGAAGCATCACAGATTCAGTCAAAATCATTTTTAAGGTAAAATGCGGTTGTTTTTGTATAAAATGTTTTCAGAAAATATTATATGGTTAGGTCCATATCCTATATTCTAAGCATCATGTAGCGAAGCATTATAATGTGTGTGAGCCCTGAAAGATTTAAAGGAAGTGGATTCAGCCATTTTGGGCCATAGAAAGAAGCCCTTTATATCTCTATTTGATTGTAATTTTAGTTGGTGTCTGACAGAGCCCACTATTTATTACCAGGACTGCTTTAAATTAGCTGTAAGAACTGAGATCCAGCAAAATTTAGTCTCAACTCATTTATTCCAAAAAGTTAATGGTAATTAAGGATCAGGAATTTGCAAGATATAGTTGCATTGTTACTAAGCTTGATATTTTGTTATCTTATGTTTCTGCTTGTTGTCCTGTAATTGCTTGTCAGGAGCTGATGTTGATTAAATAATTTTACACAGATAAAGGGAAGTTGTACATGTGGGGAAATGCTAAAGATTCTCAATTGGGAGTTCCCGGGCTGCCAGAAGTACAACTGTATCCTGTTGAAGTCAAGTTCCTAATGGAGGATGATGGACTGGGTGCCCACAATGTGCTGTCTGTTGCAATTGGTGCTTCTCATGCCATGTGTTTGGTTTCGAGGTCTAGTTGTTGAAGATGTTCTTTCTCTTAAAAAGGTTTTCATAACTTATAGATGTTTTGCAAACAGCTTTATAATTCCACCACAGAGCTTAAACAAAGGTTAAAATAGTCCTACAGAATTCTGAGAATAATTATTGTGAATGAGAAATATACAGCTGCAGCATTTAGGAGGTGAATTTGAATCTGGTTGAGGTTTCTGGCCTTGTTGTGTTTGGCCATCTTCCATTTTCCCTTTTTTGTTGCTCTCTTACTCGTCTTGAAACGTTTTATTTTCATCTTAAGTTGCTGTGGATTGAACCACCTCTTAGGACTTCACTATTTTATTTTTTATTTTTTATTTTTTTTTTAAACTAAAATTACAAACCAAGTAAGTAACAGGAGAACAAACTAAACTAGTAACCAGGAAAGTCATCTTTCCGCATCTGCTCTTTTCTAGAAGAGATGGCCATTGAGGCGAGATTATGAGCTAGAACAGGAAATGGTCTGACATTTCTGAACCTTTACCTCCACGGCTTAGGCCCTGATATCTTCGACAATGCAGCAAGTGTTATTCGTCCATGTCGAATTAGAGTTCACAGCTACCATAACATTGCAAGCATCCACCTCCACCCAGCAAACTGTCAGGCCAAAAAGCTCGGCCAACAGCAGACCTTCCCTTAAAGCGATAAATTCACCCAGTTCTAGGGAGAAGTTCCACCCAACAGGTTTTGAGAAAGCCGCTACAATCGCACCATTCTCATTTCAAATGGCAATCCCAACTCCAATAAAATTCTGGCCTACTTTGACACCCGCATCGGAATTCTGTTTTAGACTCCCTACAGCTGGGGGGGACAATCTGATCAAACTGAAGGTGCCCCATGGATCCCAAGAGGCTTTAGGGGCATCTGAGAGTTTTTGAATAGGTCTAGGCCTACAACCCAACCAATCAGCTCGTTTGCAAATCTGACCCTTCTTTAGTGAATGGTGTTGTTTTTGTTATTCCAAACTCCCTACGCTAACATACAAAACAGCTCCATATCATCCTTGGAAGCTTTGTTTGATGTCCATCCAACTCTTTCTAAGGCTGTCATACTCCTCCCCTACCTCCATCGAATGCCTTTGAGGTGAATTTCTCAACCCCACACCACACTCCTCCAAAGGTGAGATGATCCTAGTTTTATTTGGACATCCAGGAACTCCTTCTTGAAGTATTTTGATTTCAGGACTTTAAAGACTAAGAAGTTCTAATCAGCGACAAACCTCCACGCTTGCTTGGCAATGAAGGCTTGGTTGAAGAGTGATAAATCTCTGAATCCCATCCATCCCCTATCTTTTGGCATGCAAAGCCTCTCCCATTTGGTGCAGCTAATTCTCCATTTTCTATCTCGCATCCCCCACTAGAGACCCGACATTAGAGCGTTTAATTCTTGACAGAAAGTCGTAGGACGATTAAAGATACTCATAGAATAAGATGGGATGGCTTGAGCTACCGTTTTAAAAAGAACCTCTCGTCCACCAAATGGAGAACATACTTCCTTTCCCACTTTGTATTTTCTTTTTTCTTCCAAATTCGTTCCTTTTAAGTCGTTGAATAATTTTCTCTTGCCCTTACCAACTCCTGACAGAAGGCTCAGTTATCAATCCTGGGCTTGGATGTCATCGAGGCCAAACAAATTCTTGATATCCCGCCTTGTACTCTCCTTAGCATTTGGGCAGAAGATAACGCAAGAATTTTTAAGATTCATTTTCTGTCTTAAACACATCACAGTATTAATTTAATCAAATCTAATCTTAATTTTTAAAAAATAATGTAAACCAACTTGCCGTATCAAATGCATTTTTAACAATTTGTGATGCATAAAAAAATTTTCAGCGATTAAAATGTAATTAAATTTTCGTAATGAGAATTTTTGGCTTTGATTTTGAACCTTTAATTTCGATAAGAACAAATTGCACCTTACCTACACGATGTTTGCGTTTTTGCTAATGGACTAACTTACCTTCTAATAACAATTTATCCCTTTTCCGTTTGTCCAAGTTTGTCAACTCTAACGATTGACAAAGGTTTTCTGAGATAGAGCTAAACTGATCAACTATTTATGTTTAGTTGATTTGCATTGAATAAATAAGTTAGATGTAATTTTGCTGGATTTAGTTGCAACTTTTTTTTTTTTTTAAGGATTTAGTTGCAACTTACAACACAATAATTGTTGCAGATAATTTTCTCAATTGAACATGACGATTGACGCTGCTTAACTACCTAATTTTTAGTATCTTACATTACATTATCAATACAAATTATCATTTTTTTTTTCTTTTTTGCTTTGTTTA
This sequence comes from Nephelium lappaceum, assembly GCA_021234005.1. NCBI lineage: Eukaryota > Viridiplantae > Streptophyta > Magnoliopsida > Sapindales > Sapindaceae > Nephelium > Nephelium lappaceum. The sequence goes on from CM038011.1 coordinate 9,803,324, forward strand.
CCGTATACTGAAAATGTTATGCTAGATTTATTATTATTTTTGAATAAAAATCAATAATTGTTTTCCATATACTGAAAATCTTATGCTATATTCATTATTATTTTTTTTAAATAAAATCTGAATAACAAAGTGGATTAGTGAAGAATTTGGATTGCATATATGCTTTACTGACCCACATAGATATAATAAGATATGTAATCGATGATTTATATGTTATGTTCATTTTATTTATCTATCTTAAAAGCAATATCTTGTTATTAAGTATTTTAGATCAGCAAAATAATAAACATAGAAGAGGATCTCAATCCATTAGTGAAAACCAATTTTGTGAGTTTTTATTAGCAATTAGTTTTTTCAAAACATAACAGAATACTAATACTGCATTAAAAAAATAAAAAATAAACATAACAGAATACATTCATCACGAAGCAAAACAAAAATCATCCATCATTATGATCAATGAATCCAATTAATCATCATCCACTATGCTTGGTCTGCAATACCACCAGCAAAAGCCACTAAGCTTTGCTAAGCTGCTGGGCTGTTCCATGCCTTTGTGAATGGGTCAAATTTTGTTCAAATTCCACCTCCACTCCCACGTTCCCCACCGCCGCCGCCGCCGCCGCCGCCGCGCCCCCGCCCCCCGCCACCCACCCCCAATCCAAAAGAAAAAGAAATTTCGAATGCATTTTAAAAATTTTTTTTTTCTATAAAAAATAAAAGGCATAACCATCACATCAGAAGGGACAAGAAGTAATTCTCATTAAAAACTGCTTTTGACCATTCATACTTGCAGCAGCTTCATGAATATTAATAAGGAGTTATTCCTGCCCTCCCCCCCAAAGAAAAATATATTTCAAATGCATTTTTTTTTTCAATTTTTTTTTCTATTAAAAAAAAAAAGGGCATAACCATCACATCAGAAGAGACAAGAAGTAATTCTCATTAAAAATTGCTTTTGACCATTCAGACAGACATAAAGCAGCTTCATGAATATTAAAAATAAGTTATTTTCATTTTCTTCCTAACATTATCGGATTATCGTTTTCTCCCTATATTCACAAAATATTATTTTTCCCCTTCTTTTAACTTTAGTTAACATTAATTTTAAGATTTTTTTATCTTTTTAAAATCATCAAAAAATAATAATAATGATTCATTAATCTTCAATAAGAAAAAAAAAAAAAAAAAAAAAAAAACTCCATTAAAAAACACTCTCATACAGGGGTAACAACGGATCGAATCGATATCAGATCGGTCCATCCTAAACTATGATCAAATTTTTTGGTGGGATGTCCTAAACCTGACCTATGCCCAAATGGATCACTAATTTTCGCCCCAAACCCGAACATGATAGGAGCAGCTTGCCCCCAAACCCACCTCATTTAACCTAATTTAGTTTTTAACAGATCACATAATTAACATTTAAAAACAAATATATAAATAAAAAATAATAACTTAAACTCACAATAATTCAATCTTAACTCTTGTGTGGGTGTAAAATAAGCTCAATAAAAAGCAGATACATCAGTATAACAGAAAACATAACATATGATATATAACATAGACTTCAAGCAAATGGGGAATTAGATGGTATGTTAAATCGTGCAATTAACATACTTAGTCATCAAAGGTAAGAAACTTGTTTCTATAACCAAAGAAAGTCTCAAGCTTGATGAAGGTAAAGAAGCCAGCTGAAGGAATTTAAAGGGAACATTAACTTCTGAAGAAACTGTTTTTTTAATTGATCGGTGATAAATGTCCAATATGTAGCGAATATTTGCCAATATGAAAACAATTCAAACAACAAATGGCAAATAACATCACATACATTACGATACTAAGAAAATGAGCTCCTGTCTACTTATAAAAACTAGATTGAATGTTTTATTAGTCAATTAGTTAGTTTTAGATAAAAACACATATTTATTAAATTAAACATAAACCAATTCTGACTTAAGCATCTAACGGTGCTCCTAAAAGCAACCTTCGGGCCACCTTAATAAAGGTTTTAATTTGTTTTGTAAGTTGAGTTACAACAAATAGTTAAGGCAAGTTTCCCATTGAAGGAAGGGTCACCTGAAGATATTGATAACTTTTGTACGACAATTTAGGCTCCAACAACTCCAATATAATATCATATCTAAATAATTAACAATATAAAATTATTCTTTAAATATAAATACTAAAGCAATTAGTCCATAAAAATTTTTTATTAGAAATATCAAAATACTTACTGCATACATGACAAAGTTTCATTGCACATACTAAAATATTGCGACTATATAGTAAAATCCCCTCACAAATACGAAAATTATAACTATAGTATAACAATGTAGACATCTATATGGTAACGAGACGAATCAGATTGGATTGACCTACTTAAATCACATCCGATTTTTTGATGGGATAGCCCAAACCCAATCCGTGCTTTAAACGGGTTGTTACTTTCCGCCATAAACCCCCTTCAAACGGATCAGTTACTCGTCGATTTGAGTCGGATCAGGTATTTTTGCCATATCTACTCCCATGCAAACAAAGTGATTAAAAACCTATCATTTCATGAAGTTGCTGCCTCTCTACCATCATCAATTGTAAGAGACTCCATTTGAAACTGATCCCACCCGAAATTAAAATCATCATTGTCCCCATAAAATCTTTCAGCTGCATTTGCCATCTCATGTAATTGTGAATCATCGCACCAAATTAAGGACGTCTCGCGGTTGCTGTTATCTTGGGCTACCACAAAATTGTTGTGAGAGCTCTCAAACTGTTCGCAACGCAAACCAAAATCTCTCATTTGATAATTGCCAAAATATCTCTCGTTTTGAGAGCTCATATTCAAATCAGAAATTATTTGGCAAGCTTTCTCCAGTAATTTTTGCATGTATTTTCCTTGTGCATCAATTCTCCTTTGAAGGTGCATCTGAACCTATTAACATAACAACAAAGTACATTTGTCTGTGCCCAATTCAATATTATCTTTTTCTGTTTTGGTTTCCTACAAAATTTGATTGATACTGTAGAATTTCTAAAAACAAATAGTTTTAATATTAATTTTATTTTAAAAGAGTACTTGCTAATTGTACCTCTAGATGTTCATTTAATCCGCTTCGTGCTTCCAATTGTATTTGAAGGGCTTCAGCATGGTAAATGTTTCTGATAATAAAACATTATAGAATTGATTAAGTTCCATAAACATAAGTAGTGGAAAATAACTATTCTTATCCGTGTGCGACTGTGTATGCATATATATTATAATTTATTCTTTCTAACTCACTGTCTCAGCCTGCAACTTGGTGTCCCAGATATAGCAGCAACGTTTCTTTCAAGGTCTACTGCTCCGAAAAGTATTGTATTAAAAGGTCAGACTGATGATATTCTATTCAATGTTTTATCCAACATATATAATGATGAATCGTATACATATATATGTATATGTGTGTGTGTGTAGATGGAAAAAGTAAGAAAATTGACCTTTTAGATTTTGCCTTGCTGCTTGGTCCTTTAGATCCTTCTGTGATTGCTTCCCGAGCCTAAATTTCTATTAACAAAAATTAAAGAAGTAATATGGAAAAAATTAATTGAGCATCTTTTTAACTAAACAGAAAGCATTGAAGAAGTTTCTCATTGATAAAAATTAAATATAAAATCATATCAGAACATATATCTATAAATTTTACATCTTTCAAAAAATATATATATATTATTTCCAAATCTTAACTAGTCTTTTTCAACACGACATAATGCACCTTAAAAGACTAGCTACAATTTATAGAGAAAAGAAAGGCATTGAAAGTAAGTAGCTAGAACCTGTAGATGACTCTTGAGATGGTAGAGAGTAAGGCCTTTGACACCCATAATTCTCATGATCGACTTTGGGGTGGCCCCTGTAAAAATCAAACGATGTTAATTGATGAATGTTTGTGTTTTAGAGAAGAAGGTTTCAAAAACAGAGAAGGGTATGGAGAGTACTATCAGGACCACCAAGCTGAGTAACAGCATCGACAAATCGCTGGTGGAGCCCGGCCGTCCATCGAAGGCGTGGCTTTGTATCAGTTGCGAGCACAAGCCCTGGTGATGATGATGATGATGATGAGTCCCCTTGGAAGAATAAAGGGTGTCTTTCATTCATATTCATCATTGCCTTGTTGTAATTGAGCTCCATTAATTAATGAAGAAACGTAAGAGCTAATGCAATAATATATACGTAATATTTTACCCAGAAGAAATTACCAGTTCAGGAAAAAGCATGCCATATATGGTCATATTCTATACTAGTAGAGACAACAAAAGACACCGAGTATTCATGCTTCCTTTTCCAAGAGCTATCGCTGTCAGTACTCATCTCTCCTTAGCATACAGCTGACTTTCTTTTGATACTTAAATACTTCATCATCATATATTACTCGTCTGTACTTTCATTTCATGTGCCAATAATTAACCATAAAAAAAAATAAAAAATAAAAATAAATAAATCCTTAGTATCGTTACTACCTGTACCTGATATATAGTCCCGGTAAAATCAGTAATATTTTTTTATATACAGAGTCCTGAACAGGAATACCGCACATTTTTCATGCCCGCAGAACACCTCATTATCATCGGTGATAATTGAATTGATCTTAGTTAACACCAGTGTGATAATTGAAATCAATCCAATTATGTAACTTATGATGATTGAGAGTAAGAAATCTGTAGTACTTACAAAAATCTATATCTGTAATTTAAAATTCTACTCTAATAACTTCGAGAAATATATACTTACTTCACAATACAAAGTGAAGTTTTCCCATATATGCTTTTATGAAACCCAAATTTATATCACTAATTTGAAAAGAAAGCATACTTGCCACTTATGTTATATCTATTCCCACCGTAATATTTCTTATTCAGGCATAACTTGCTTAAGTTATATCTATTCCTACCAAAATATTTCTTATTTAGACATAATTTGCTAAACTTAAACTTACAGAAAAATGTCAAATCATATGTAAAGCTTGAGGTTATAATACGTTGACACGCACCGTATAACATATACAATAAGAATTTCATATTAAGAGGGGAGAGATGATTTGAATATATAACATGTGTAACAAGAATTTCAGATAAAGGGTGGAGAGAGAATTCAAATCAGAAATTTTCAAACTCTCATTTACCATCTAATTCAAAGATTTAAGTTAAAAAAAAAATCTAATTATAATATTTAAGATTTAAAGGTACGATAAATTCACGGTATATATAATAAATTTAATTTTTATTGTTTTATGTAATTTATTATCAGAAATCTATTTGTGTAATGCTGTCTATTGAGGTCGCAATCTACTTATATGATGTACTTGGTGTCGTCTTTAGAGGTGATAATAGTAGTCATTATATATTAAAAGTGTTTTTCATCAAAATAATTTTACGAAAAGATAATTTAACGGTTAACTTATGATTAGATGCCAGCGGTATAGACAGAGGGTTGCACATTCTAATAAGAGGAAGAAACCTACAACCAGAAATAATTAGGCAGGGAGGTAGACATGGTTGGAGGGTGGCCTAATTTTTTATTTATTTTTTCTTACAGAGGCTGTGTGCAGAGATGGAAACGGGTAACGTATGAATAATGAATTGGTACGTGGGTAGGGTAACGATATAAATTTTACACAATATTTGCACCCACAATAAATATGAATTTTCACATTCCAATCTGTCCATACGTGTTTCTTTTATTATATTTGTATCTGTCCATTACGAATGGATATTTATGTACGTTCACATCTATGCTTAGAATTAATCGTTGTCGTCCTTAAGTTTAGAAGGTCATCACTGATTTCTATTATAATAGGTAAAAATGATGATACATACAAACAAACATAAATAAATATCCATATTCGTGTATAGAATCATTGTCCTTAATTGTGAAAGGTGATAGACACACATTCTTAAACTACATGTTTTTTTGCGCAAAATGGGGTTGGTGTAACATTAAATGCTACCCCCATCCATGCAACCCTAAAATCATAAATTCAAGCGCATTCCTCACTAATACGTGAGTTTCTTCCTCAATTCTTTATGGGTTGCCCCTTCCACTTTATGTGAATTGGTCTTTTCCATTTGGGAGTTAATCCCCGAGCCACATCACACCGCTTATCGTTGTTGGTCCTGATTGTATTCCGGATTGGTCCTAATTATAAAAAAAAAAAAAAAAAAATTGTGCTTTTTTTTCTTATTATTTTTTTTTAATCCAAAAAAAGGGCTACACGTAATAGATTTAAGTGAGGACATGTGAAGGTCAATTTTAATTCATTTCAAACATAAGTGTATTTATATAACTCAAATTATTAAATTTTTTAAAAATTTTAAAATATTAATACGAGGAAGTTACTTATTTCACATCATGGTTTTATAAATATAGTCTGTTAATGTATTTCCTCTGTAATTGTAACATCGTCAAGATTGAAAGTGGAGTTGGAGCTTGATTTCTTTCTATGAGACACACCACTCTTAAACTGTGCATTTCTTTTTCTTATTCTTTAGAAAAATAAAAAATAAATAAATGGAAACACATAATAGATTTAAGTGGAGACATATTAAGGTAAATTTTAATTCATTTCAAACATTAGTGTATTTATATAATTTAAATTTTTAAAATATCAATGCAAAGAAGCTACTTATTTGTTATCATGTTTTTATAAATATAGTTTGTTAATGTATTTCCTCTGTAATTTTAACATTATCAAGATTGAAAGTGGAGTTGGGGCTTGCTTTTCTTCCATGACAATCAAAAGAATATTCTTTTGGCCCAATTATTTAGCTACACAGTGATGTTAATCACTTATATAACATGATAAAATTTCACTTTTTAATGCTAGTAGTGTCTCTTCAATTATAGAGTCATGTGGCCATCGCATGACCCCGGTTCCGTGGTCTGCCTTGTCATACACGTAAACCAATTACTGCATATTATTCCAATAACCTTTATCATTAACTTTCCCTGCACACTTTTTTCTAAGAATAAAAAAAGTTCTAATTAATTTTTTTTTTTAAACAAAAAAGAAATTCTAATTAGCTCTAAAATATTAAACGTGTACATGTATATTCATAGTGTTTCTTTTTTTTTTTTTTTTATAAAATATACACACGGTAATTGGTGATTTTTTACTTCATCAAATTATTAAATTTTCTTTAAGTCTAACATTTTATCAGCTGATAATTGGATTGATGACATTAGGATCTTGGGTAGGGAAGTTGGCATTAATAGTTGTCGGGCTATTTCCATGATAGGAAATCGTCTTGCAAACAAATTGGCTGCCCTGACCTTGTCCTCAATGCAAGATCTCACTTGGCAAAGTGTTCATGTAAAAATTTTGTTTTTCCAGCTTCTGTTAATCTTCAATGAAAGTATAGTTGTTTTAAAATAATAATAATAATAATAATAAAATTTCTACATGCAATAGATGCTAATAAATTTTGGAATTATCTACTTAATTTTATATATGTATCATTCATCTAATTACTGTTTTTCTTTCTCTTTTCTCTCTCTTTTTATTTTATTCTGTCTTCTATATATTATGACATACCAAAAGATATACACATGCAACACATCCTACCCGCATAATATTATCCCAAATTACTTTCAAAATATCTATATATATATATATGTATGTATGTATGTATTATCCCAAATTTGTTGTCTCAACTGATGTAGTAACTTCTTGAGAAAAAAAAAAAGGGCCCTGATATGCTAACTGATCTAGAATATAATTCACCACATCATTTATGTGGAAATTATTATTAGTCGCCTATAACATTATTTGACATAAGAAATTTGAGATATTTGTTGTGACTATATTATAAAAAAAAAAAAAAAAAAAAAACAATATTTCTTTATTGTTGACAGATATTCGGCATGAAATCTTTGTGTAGATAAAAGCATCTACAATGCTAAAATTATCTAATTGAATTGAATTTCTTACCACATATAATAAATAGATAATGAGGCAGAAAAATTTTTTTCCAATGCAATTATATATCTAACCCAAATATAGAGTTGGTGTGGCAAAAAATTGTATGAAGATAGGTTTTTCAATTTAGAAACTATTTCAGATATGCTGATTAGGAATTTTCAAATTTTTCAACCAATTAAAAATATATATGTCTCATTTTCTCTCCTCTTAATTATATAATATAAAAGGCAAGAAAGTGTAACACATATTTTATAATGATTAGTAAAAATTAGTTGTATTTTTTGTTTTAAATTATTGCACTGAAGATAAAAATATGGATTTCTATATTTTTCTTGATAAAGTGGATTCATATTAAAAAAAAAAAAATTATTGATGCGCTACTAATTGAAATTCAAAAATGTATAATAGTATTGGAAATACTCTAACAATTAGGAGCTATATAAATCCACTAAAAGATAATTGATATGATAGAAATCATTGAAATTTGATTTTTTTTATATATTTATAATAATATAAATAAATTTTTATGCTAAAATTATGTGTAGAAGACCGTATTTTAACAGCTCTGATGTTTATTGATTTTCTAGTAAGGAAATTTTGTATTAAAGTTCATAAATATTTTAATAAAATTTCATGAATATTAATGAATTTTTATCTAGATTTTTTTTTTTTGAAGTAAAACTTTTATGTAGAATTAATAAAAGCATGAAAAATACTTGTAAAAATATTTTGAAACTTTTTGGAGCTGTAAAACTAGTTTTGATTTTTCTCATGTCTCTCCCTTTTAACGCTTAATAATTAATATAAAACAAACAAAATGAAAAGTTTTTTATTTAAAAAGTTTTTTTTTGAGATAAAAAAGTTTTTGAAGTTAGCGTGACAAATGACTTTTTTTTTTTAAGATGGATGCCTGACAAATGACTTTGTAGGTACTACTGGGTACAAAAGATAATCATTATCTTTTTGTACAAGTGTTTTTTGAAGTTGGCGTGACTCGTGACAAATGGCTTGTGGCCTGTGGGTACTGGGTACAAGAGATAATTGTTTTCTTTAAGGAATGAGCTAGAAACCATTGATCTAATCTGGTCTAAAGTTTAGGCTAGCTTGGATTTGAAGCATCATGTTTGGCTTCTTCCTACTTTATCACCGAACAAGTGCCTTTATATAGAGTAAATTTCAAAAACAAAAAAAAAAAGTATCTTTATATATAATAAATATATATCCTGCTTTTGGACTATCATTGTTCTCCTTTAGTCAACTTTTTATGTCTGCTGGCTAATATGCATTGTGTGGTCTCGGAATGCACAAATGTGTGAGCGATATTTTTGGGTTGTGGCCGGAAGGAAAATCAAACGGAAGACAGCTTAACGGTCGGGGTGGATATCTTTTAGATCTCATTCGACACGATGAGATTGGATTAAATTATTATAATGATATTAGATTAAATTAAATAATTTAATGTTGTTGATGTGTTTGGTATTGTAAGGAATTGGATTAAAAATAGTACCATCAATTGTTTGATTTATTATGTATTATATTATTTTTATAAAATAAAATTAAAAATGTTTTAATATTATTTTCAAAAGTAAAATCTAACTCTTTAAGATTATTTTTAAAATAATAATTATTTTATTTTTATTAAAATATATTATTTTTAATATTTTTTAAAGTATATAAAATTAATATTAAAAATAAATTTAATGTTTTATACAATTGATGTAAGAAATTAAATATATATATATTAAAAAAAAAAAAGTGTTCCATGTAGGTGGGATAAATTTAACCCACCATATCCTGGTGGATTAAATTTATCCCACCAATATAGGATAATATGGTTGCATGAGATCGGAGAAATCCAATCCCATGCAACCATCAAACAAGGGATTTGATTGGAATTTATCTAATTCGAATCTAATCTCTTGTAACAAATAAGGCTTTACAGTTTAGTTTTGGACCGGATAAACTCCAACCCGGAAAAAATTAATTATAATAATGTTTTTCTAACTATTTGTTCCAACCATACTAAAACCAACCAAACCAGCTGATTCAATTTGGATCAGTCCATTTCTATTTATTGTTTATTATGTTTCAATGGAAAAATTACATTTTAATTATCGAACTTTTGATTGTTGTAGATTTTTGGATTGTGATTTAACTACTATTAACCAAAACTGTTATACAAAATCTATATAGTAGCATAGTCCTAATACTAGATCTAGGGATTCTTTTTTTATATAACATTAAAGAACTAGACATATGTTTTATTAGCACTAAAAAACTGAAATGAGTTTTAATAACATAATTTCAGTATTCACAAATTTTAATGATAAAAATACTTCTATTTAAAGACCGGTTTTGGAGGAGAAAAATTTGGAGAAGTAAACAGATAAGCTTGAACTGTTTGTCGGACCATCATCGGGTTCTATGCAAAATAGCGATGAATGACAAAGATGGATTGTTGTTGAACTGTTCTATTATAGAATAGCAGAAGCCCAAAAAAATAAAAAACATGTGTTGATAAAATGGAGCAGAACAGAACACAGGTTTCTGTTGTGTTCACAAACTAATAGCTTGCGAATACAAGCAGAAGCTTGTGTTTGCGAACTAACTAAGTTCACAAACTAATATCTGATGAGCCTATGTTGATGAAACAGATGAATTAGCGAGCTTGACAATAAAGGTGGTTGACTTTGACGAAAATGGACTCCGATAATTAACTCAAGTTCAAAGTGGGTTGATGACGATGGTCTAGTCAAATCACCATGATGGCAGTCATGGAGGTTGTTGAAGGTTGATGAAATCAAGGTTGCTGGTCTGGTCGGGAGTAGCCCTAGAGGTTGTTGAAGGTTGATGAAGATTGATGGAAAGTTTTGTACTAGTTGTTTTTTAATGAATGTTATTATTGTTTTTTCATCAGGAAATTTGCTAGTAAAACTCAGCTCAATTACTTAGTACTAGTCAAATAAATGCTCAGTTTTTATGTACCATTTTATATGGTTTTCACCTAGATATAATTATTATATAGAAACCGAATCAGAGTGAATTATTTTTCTTTAGTTTTAATTTTTTTCAACTATCAAGTCTTCTATTTTTATAGAGGATACCCTATTACCATCCAAAATATTTTTTTATCCACTCATAAATTAATATTTTTTTTTTTACTAAAATATGATCATACAAATTTATATAGAAACTCGTCCTCCATTCCTCATCTTCTACAAAACCTTAAAAAGTACACATTTCTAATGGCTTATGCACAATAGTTGATTATGTTTTCATAATTTTTAGGGCTCGTTTGGCACATTACTATATTTAATTACATTGAATTGTATGGTATTGTATTAGATTAGAGTGATCCTAATTCCTTTGTATGTTTGGTATTGTCTTGTACAAAGAGTTAAAAAAAAAATAGTAATATTATATTGTTATTAAATTTATGATATAATAAAATTATATGAATAAAAAAATTTCATATAATAAAATAAAATTAATTAAAAATTTTGGAGAGCAACGGTCTCCTCTTAAACTTAAAGAGAGGACGCCGATGGCCTCCTCCCAAGATCTAAGAGGAAGTCATCAGACCCTAGTGAAAGAAAAGAGGCAGTCAACCTCCACCATAAGATTTCGTTTGGGATTACTTTTACTTATGAAATAATTATTTATTTTATAATAAAAAGTGAATAATGTGTTTACTTTAATAATAATTTTAAAAACTGAAAATATTCAAATGTAAAATAATTTATTAATTTTATTATATATATAAAACAATGGTGGCCACCATCTGCCAATGATGAAGACCTATTCCATCGCTGGAGGAGACTGTTGCTCCTTCGACGACTGAGGAGGCTAGAACGCCTTCTCCATCACATGGAGGAGCTGCGTTATTATTTAAGTTTTGATGTGTTTGAGTCACAGACTTGGTGAATTTATCCCTTCAAATCTAACATGGAGCAGAAAAATAGAGCTTATAGATTTCTTGATGAGGCATAAGTATAGCTAAGAGAAAGTAAGACCATATCCTGGAGCTTCAAGTTAAATATATCTGTGAACAACTCGAATATAGGAGTAAGACTATTTCCTAGAGCTTTGATGTTATAGACATGGGTGGGCAACTCTAGTATGTGTTGGTGAAGCTAGTACAAAAGCATCTACGTCAAAAATTGATTATCTAGTGGACTGTTTTTTACTAGATAAGGTTCCGTATTTTTTTTCCTTATTGGATTTTTCATGTGATAGAAATGGGTGGGCAACTCTAGTATGTGTCGGTGAAGCTAGTGCACAAGCATCTACGTCAAAAATTGATTATCTAGTGGATTGTTTTTTACTAGATAAGGTTCCGTATTGTTTTTTCCTTATTGGATTTTTCATGTAAAAATCTTGATGTCATACTTTACTTTGCACTTTACATTTGCAGGCATGTTGGTTGAATTATCAAGTAACAAAACTAAGTAACACCATGATTAAGTGAAGTGAATAAACTGATAAAAATTCTACGGGTCCATGATAACATGTCGTGTTTAATGGGGTTGGATGTTAAAGTTAATTTAGTCTTTAACATTGGTATAAATAGGTTAGGGTTCAAATTAATTTCTTAAGTTCAAATAGACCTATCATCCACCCCCTTCTAAATCGGCTTAGCATAGACCTATAACCCATCAAGTCTAACCTAATTGGATCTTTTTTTTTTTTTTTTTTGAGAGATTAAATGGATCATATTGTTGATGGTTAATCAATGAAAAACTATAGTAGAAAGGATCAATTTTGAAACCAAAACTTTAATTCGTTACAACCCGTTAATACAGAGATTTCTTTTTAACTTTTTAATAAATCTCAAATGTAACATTTTGCAATCATTTATATTGTTCATTTTGTTAAAAAAGTTTATTCTAAATTACCAAATAATGATACTTATAAAATGAGAATTTTATCTTTGGCTTACCCGTTTTTCATACATGGGATATAATATAATTGTTATTTTTTAAATATTAATCTTATATTTTTTTTTTGAAAGAAAATACAAATGTTGTATTAATTTGATAATTTGGTGATTTACTTGTTAAATTAACAAATGATTTTGGATCTTTATAGATTGACCCATTAAACTATTGGAGCGTGTTCGAGTGGGACCAATTGTAATAAAATTGAACAACATAGAAAATGAATTCGCACCCACTGCTAGGTCTAGCCTCAAGAAGAAATTTCTCTTTTTCGTTAATTTGAAAGTAGAATAAATCACTTCCAAAAAAAAAGTAGAATAAATCAAAAATTAAAGGCCAACATGTATGGGATGGGGCCAATAAGACAAATCTTGAAATTAGTATTACATTGGGTTTAGATGTATACAGGCTTGCAATGATCGAAGAGGTATATGGGCTTGTATGGTCAATCAATTAGGCCCACGTCTTTTAAATTTTGTTCAGACTAGTATTATTGGCCATGGTCCCAACCTATTTTTTATAGGCCACTATTTTTGTTTTTTTTTTTTTTTTTAAGTAGGCCACTATGTTTTTTACGACTACAGTTTTTCATTGAAACGAAATTATTGAAGAGAACAAATAAAATAGAAATAAATGTAACTTCAAAAATATATATATATATATATAAATATAAATAAATAAATGTCTCTATGCACGACTAAGGATGATCAATCCAACAGTAAATTTGCAATCCCATGAATGCCCTATAATGGACGGTTGTGAATTTGATTAAATGGGTTCATGAGCAAATAGGGATGCGAAATATAAGGATCTATTGTAGACAAGGGGAGAGTTTTTAGGGGGAGTTTATTGATTTGTCTGGTTATTGGATTTTTATTTTCTATGATGTCTTGCACTTGATCTTGATTCTTGATTCTTGATTGTTGAGGTTCTGTAGGTTTGATCTCACTTGTGCTTCGACTTCAACAACGAATACAGATTAGGTATTTATTGATTCCTTACATGCACTGCATTACTAAAGTTTTGTCATGAAATACCGCCTAAAGAGGGAAACTGTAAGTTCAATATTTTTGTAATTGACTTATTTCCTATCAAACTGTTTTTTATGTATATCATTAGCTTCGTAGGTTTTGAAATTAGAATTAGGATATTGGAGGAAGATTGATGTTTAAGAAATTAAGATATGAAAACTTATTATGGTAAGCAAGATTGCAAGAACGCAGGGAGAATGTAAGCTCACATTTGACATGATCAGTCAAACTTTTATTTTCATTCATGGTCATAAATTAATTAGCCAATCATGTCTGAGGAGCTAAAGCATATAGTTTTTCAACTTCTTGGTGTGCATTCATAACATATATTATGTGTTTGAATGTTTTTTTATAAAGTTCATGTCTGAGAGTTTGAAATGAAGAGTAATTTTATTATTTTACATATATCTTTTTGAAGATGGTTTCTTCATATAAAATGTAGCTCTAGGTCTTAACTAACCATATGAAAAAATTACAAATCATTCAAAGGTCGGGCGAAAGAGTTATGGTTAAAATCATGAAGTCATGTAGAAATAAAAGCAGAGCACAGCTGACTAAACCGCTCAAGCGGTTTGGTGGGCGGTGGCTGGCGGTATTTCATGTGCGAATTTTGTTAGTTTTTTTTTTTTTTTTCCTTTTTGTGTTTTCCCTTTTAAACGTTTTTGATATTTTTAATATGTCAAAAATACATTATTCGGGGCATAAATATGTCAAAAGTAAGTTAGATATTGATTTGTTTTAGAACTTCCTAAATTGTTTTTCTAGTCAAACATATAATAATCTTTTAATGGCAATAGGAGTGTAACATCAAAATGTTTTTAAACCATTATTAATTCTAAATTTTTTGTGTCAGTAAGTAGCTGGCTTTTTCAATTGATTTGGTTACAGAGCTTATTTGATTAAATTGCTTTTGTGAGATCTCAGAGAGATTATTATTCTTCTTAAGTCTAGATTATTCATGTGAGAGCTTATATTGCATCTAAACTTACGTAATATGTTTTGATCAAGTATATCACTTGTGTTTGTATAAATCTCATTGTGTGCGCGCATAATTTTCATTAGTTTGATCATCTTCCAACTTTGCTTCCTTGGAGTGTCAAGTAGTGAAGAGAGTTTATTTTACTTATGTGTGAGTCAATAAAGTAGGTTCAAGGTGGTAACAGAGTAAGAAATAGATAGAGTTATCATCCAAGTTCATGAAAAACGAGATCAGGTTGTTAGTAGTTAGGTAGGGACAAATAGCTTGGCAAAACGATTATTATGAACATTATTTGTAACTTGTCTTTTATTGGTTGAGTTTCGTTCAAAAATGGTTAGAGTGGGTTTTAGTCTCATGATTTGAACTTCAATAGGTTTTCCACATAAAAACCTGTGTGCACAATTTTTTTCTTCTTTCTCTCTTTTAATTTTGTAATTGATTTTTTTATCATGTTACTAACTTTGATAAAAGAGATTTTTTATAGATTAACTTGTTCACCCCCTTTAAATAATCATTAGTGCTCACTTGGACTTTCAATTAGTATCAAAAAGATTTACTAAACGCAACTAGATGACTCGGGTAGTTAAGTCTAGACACGCAATTGGTATTATAGTCAATTGGTATCAAAGCGGGTTACTAGATGTAATTAAGTGACTTGACTAGTGAAGTCTTTTTTTTTTGGGAAAACTTCATTTTAGTCCCTAAGGTTTGACGAAATATCAAAATTTTAAGCATCTATTGGAAACAGCTCTTTTAATCCCTAATTTTTCCAAAACTCTTCAAAATAGTCCAAACTGTTAGTCAACTACTGGTCAACGGTCACAGAAAGCTTGAATGAAAAGGGTAAAATAGTTTTTTCATATAAAAAGTTAAGATTGTGACATGTGTATGGTTGAGATTTTAAATCTATAAAAAATTTAAAATAATTTAAAAAATCAAAAATTACTTAAAAAAAAAATAAACTGAAAAAAAATTTGATTTTTTTTTTAAAATCTAATTCAAACTCATGGTTTGATTGTTTATCAAACCTTTTACTGACATCATCAACAAATCATTTCATCAACATTATTATCAACAATCCCATAGTCTTCAACATCATCAATAACATTACAGTATCATCTCCCACAAAAACAACATCAACAATAACATTAAGAAAAAATAATAAAATTGTTTATCAGAAAAAAAAAAAAAAAAAAAAAAAAAAAAACACTTGCACTGAGATCTGAGTTCGATCGAACCCAGATGAGAGACTCTTCTCTCATCTGGGTTTGACCGAACCCAGACGAGAGAGTTGAACCCATCTCTCGTCTGGGTCCGACGAACCCAGACGAAATCATCTGGGTTCGGTCGTTCTCTCATGACTCTCATCTGGGTTCGACTGAACCCAGATGATCTCTCGTCTGGGTTCGGTCGAACCCAGATGATCTCTCGTCTGGGTTTGACCGAACCCAGATGACGACTCGTCTGGGTTCGACCGAACTCAGATGAAGACTCATCTGGGTTCGATCGAATCCAGATCTGCTCCATTTTCGACGGAGATGAGTTAAGGCGGAGGAGATGGTGGCCAAAAGAGACGGAGGCAGAGGAGATGGTAGCAAAGGAGAAGAACGAAGAAGAAGAACGAAGAAGAAGAAGGAGGGGGAAAAGAGAGAGAGGAAATGAGACTTGATCTGAAAGAATCCAGATCAAGGGAAGAGAAAAAAAAAATTAATTTTTATTGTTTAATTTTTTTTCCTAAATAGATTTTTTTTCTTTTTTTTTTTTAATTATTGTTTAATTTACATAAAAGAAAATAATCAATTTTTTTAAAAAAATTATATTATTATTGTGTACACATGTTAGTTTTTAATTGGTCAAATAATATGTAATATTCTGGTTTTATTAAGGGTAAAACAGTCATTATAAATTGTAAGGGGTAATTAAGTCTTTTTAATTTTCTGTTTAGTTTGACCTGTAGTTGACTAACATTTTGGACAATTTTGAAGAGTTTTGGAAAAGTTAGGGATTAAAAGAGGTGTTTCTAATAGATGCTTAAAATTTTGATATTTCGCCAAACCTTAGGGACTGAAATGAAGTTTCTCCCTTTTTTTTTTTTTTTTTAAGTTTGACTAGTGAAGTCTTGATACACAATTGGCATCACAGCCTTTTTGATATCTAAGTGGTCCCTACAAGTTGCGTGGGAGATCACTGAAGCAAACATGTCAGAAACATGAGGGAAGGCACATCCACCCATGCATACTACGTTGCTTTTGGTGCTCGAGGTAGTGAGAACTCCTTGATTGATGATGATCGTGATGGCAATACACGTCGCAATTCAGATGGGAATGTGAACGAGGAGAAGAAGCTTGACGAGGAGCTTTTAAGTATATATAAAAGTCCGATAAAAGCAAATGAAGATGTGTGAAAATAAAAATTTTAAGAATACAGTTATAAATCTTAAACTCAAAGTTGTGTTGATTATGAAGAACAACTTGAGCAAGCTACACATAAGATGCTGAAAATATAAAAAACAAGAAAATGACGGCTATAATGCTACTATTGAGAACTATGTTAAGTTTGACCTTGATTAAATAATCCTCTTTTATTCTAAAATAGTATTAATGGGTAATATATCTAAAAATTGTTATTGATTAATAATCTTATTCAATCAAAAAGATTTGATTACGTTATCCAATTATTAAGATTATCTATTAATAACAACTATTGAATGTTTTTTTGTATTTACTCTTATAATATATCTTATAGTTGTTATTGATGGATAACCTTCTTGATAAATATATTATTGAAAAATATCAAAGAGTTCCTAACGAAGACTATTAAAAATTCCTTATTTATAGATAATCTTACTAATTAGATAAGATAGTTAAACCATTTTTCTCAAATATAGATAATAAATGCAATCTAGACTTTTTTTTTTTTTTTTTCATTATACTTAACAAGACTACATATTCGAATTTGCAAATAACTGTAATTTCATCTTTTTTTTTTCTCAAAGCCACACTTTATTCAATTCTACCGTTATTTTTGTCGGTCAAATAATTTTTACTCTCCCGATCTTATTAATATCACTTTAATACTCTATCATACCTTTGATCTACTGTATGTTTTTTTTTTTTTCCCTTAAACCATCTATCATATGTTTTAAAATTCAACATGTGTTAATTTATTATATTAAAACAATAGAATGCGATAGAAATTAGAATAAAATCTTCATGAATTAAAATTTATAGCTAATTAACGAATTAAAATCTTCTAATTAAATTTTTTTTGTATATTATTATTTATATAACAGTTTTTTACTATGCAGCCTACACTACTATACGGTTTGTAAAAAAGTATTATATACAATTTGGGAGTCGGGGAGCAAATAACTCAAATATACAACTCCATTGATGGTGGATGTGAGTAACATTTTATTGGACATTATTAAACATTATCCCAGAATGTAACCCGTAAAAATTGCTTTGGCTTTGTTAATATAAGTTGTACCAAACTTTTAAGATTCATAAACATTGCTTGAAGAAAGTGGTTACAATTTATTTTCTTTAACTTTTATTTCTTTTACGAATAATGAGTATTAGCGTTAAATACATTCAACTAAGGTGTAAGATCAGTACGAAGGGTGCAGGCTCTTGTATGAGATTACCAATAAATTATATCGTCAAAAAAAAAATAAAAAACATATAGACATTCTTTCTTTTTCCTTTTTTTTTTCTTTTTTTTTTTTAGAAAAAAAATCTTAGACATTCACTAAAAAACAGTTCCACATTAATTTTGAAGCCCACGCGTGTGGACCAAAAAAAGCACTTGTAGTGTGGGCCACAAATGGACATGGGATTTGTTATGTGAGCGACAAACTTAATAAATTCTCTTGGTATTTCGTACCGTCTTTTTAATCTTTATCTTAATTCACGCCTTTCACGCAACATGTCAATTGACAGTAAAAGCTTGTCGGATATAATAAATAAAGAGAAAACTTCGTGGAATAGTTGAGGTTTTAAAAATTCTCAATTTTTTAAAATTTTTTTAAAAATAATTTTTTTTATCACTAATTTTTTTAAAACTCTTAAAAAAGATTCAATCTATTAGTTAACTGACGATCAATAATGATTTTAGATCATTTTTAATAACTTAAATTTAAAAATATTTTAGATAATTTAATTTATAAAGTTATTATTTTATTAAAATAATCTGACAATTTATATGAAACTAATAATAACTATCAAGATAAAAAAAATTTTTACGTGCTCTGTTAATGCTGACCGATAGTTGACTAATGATTTTAGATTTTTTTGAAAAGTTTTTGAAAAGTTAGGATGAAAATAGTTGTTTTCGAAATAGTTTTAAAAATTTGATATTTTTCAAAACCTTATAGATTAAAATGAAGTTTATAGGTTTCTCAAAAAAATAAAATTAGATAAAATAAATAGGAAAGTGACCATGCGAGAATCTCACATTTTTTTTAACTTGTATTTATTACTTTCACTTTCTTTACATATATAAAATTCTGAACACAAACCACAAACCCCTCTAAGAATAAATGAACTAAACACACAACCTTTATTCATCTGGTTGTAATATCACTGACCTCCCTCAATTTTAAATCAAACACAAGCTAAAACCTTTCTAAAAATTTGTTAATTAAAAGTATTCTAGCCATCTCCACCTTATGCTTTAAGTAAAAGATTCGAATACCAATAAGTTTCACCCTTTATGATGATATTCACAAAAATGTTATAGACCTTTCTTGAGAATAATAATTCGAATTGTATTATTAGAGTGTTATTTGGGTTGATCTCATTAGTGCTCTAACACGGAAAATGTACAAGAGAAACCAAAAAAGGAAAAAGAAAGAGAGACTAATAACGAAATTCGAAATAATCTGAATTAAACCGTACTATGATATTTTCATGTATTAAGATTAAAACGTATAGTAGATACGAGTTAATCAGTAGAACTATGATTATTGAATACCGTACACTGGGACGGCGGTCTTGAGAGACGGCCACCGGTACTGGGGGGACATGCCATAAGGTTGAGCCCAATGGGAGGCACCATGCAGTTATAGGACAAGCACAATGACACTGTATCTGGCAATGCGAATCCAGGCTTCAATGGGAACCTAGTTAGATAGTTATGTTGCAAGTACAATGTTCTGGTGGTACCGAGGTAGACGCACTTAATGTAGTCCTCTGGGACAATTCCAATCAGACGGTTGTTATTCAAGAACAAGGACTCCACTCCTGCGAGGATCGGTGACAACTGGCCAGTGAGGAGGTTGTGGCTGAGGTCGACGATGGAACCCTGGCCGTAGGAAAATGAAGTGGGGTCGATAGTTGTCCATGGGATCCCACCAGATAGATTGTTCCGTTGCAAGAAGAGAGAGGAGAGTGTGGGATTGAATAAGGAGGCCGGGATGGGCCCACTGAATTGGTTCATGCTCAAGTCGAGGTACACTAACTCTGAGAGTGATTGAAGAGTACCGTTGCCGAGTGGGCCCCACATTGAATTCTCCGACAACGACACGTAACGGAGAGTTGAGGGAAGTGATCTCAACGGTCCGGACAGCTTGTTCTTCTTCATGTCCAGATGCAGCAACTGAGTCGACACCCGAGGTAACTCACCCGACAACATGTTGGACGCCAGAATCAGGACTTTCAACGCGGGCAACGCGGTCAGACACGCCGGGATGGACCCGGTGAGCTGGTTGTAACTCAAGTCGAGCGTGTGCAGGATGTTGAGAGAAGTAAACGAAGTGGGTATTGTACCGGTTAAGCGATTGTTGGTCAAGGAAATGACTCGGAGGTTCGTGAGTCGACCAAGTTGAGGAGGGATGGGGCCAGTGACGAGTCCCGGGAAGAGAACGAGCTGGGTTAGCTCAGTGAGGTTGGAGATGGAAGGGGAGAGGGAGCCTGCGAGTCCGCGTGAGCCGGAGAGACCAGTGCCGAGTGTGAGGATGGTGACTCTGTTGGAGGAGCAGGTGACGCCAGAGAAGGTGGAGCAGGGATCGGGTGAGTTGAAGTCCCAGGTGGAGAAGAAGTCTGTGCCTGGAATGTCAGTGAGGGTGCCCTTGATGGATGCTAGTGCTGCTAAATCAACTGCATTGATCTTATCATGATCATCATGATATTGAAGCGATGGAGATACAATGTGTAGAAGAATAACTAGAAGAAGGAGAGAGTGTGGTGAAGTCATTGGCGTGAATGAGAGACACACACTGCAGAAGTACTGGATTTACTTTGACCAACACAACACAAAGACTTAATATTTCAGAGAATGAGAGAGAGAGATGGAATGGTTTTATTGGACAATATGCATTACAGCCCTCTGCATTGAAGTATTTGTCCTGGAAGTAGATCTGTTATGTTCTGAGTTTGTGGTTAGAGGTTTTAGGTAACAGAACCTGATATATTGACAATTCAATCAGGCAGAACATTGTTTGGATCCAATCAGAAATTGCCATGTAATATTTCAAAAATGGATAACATTAAGGCTATTAAAAGAATGCAATGAATGAAGGAAACGGTGGGAAATGACAACAAATTATGGCACTTCAGTAAAAAAATAATAATAATATTAGGCTTTTCAAATATTTTATCCAATTTATACTCAAATAATATAATATATGAATTATTAAAAATCCTATTGATTATTATATTATCTCATGATTTATAAGATTTTGATAACTCACATGCCACATCATTTGGGTATGAATTTTGATAAAATATTTAGAAAGTCTAGTATTACTCTTCACTAAAACTGATCCAATTCCTTAATTTTATTATGATTGTCAACAAATGACATAGGTGGAGAAACATACCCTTTTATCATTTTATTATTATTTTTTTTTATAAAACCAAATTGAAAAAATAAAAATAAAAAATAGTTTTGTATTTTCTTCAATCTCTATCTCTAGTAACCTTAATCTTCTCCAAGCTTTATCTTTTCCAATTATCATCTCCAACAAACTTCGGATATTGCTAAGCCAATACCTTTTTTCTTCTCCTTTCTTCTTTCTCCTCCTCCTCCTCCTCCTCATCTTCTTTTTCCTCCCTTTTCTTCTTCCTCTTCTTTTATTTGCTTCCTCTTTCTTTTTCTTTGTCCTCGTCTTTCTTCTCCTTTTTTCCTTCTCTAATTCTTTTGACGAGAATTATTTCATGCTGAAAAGTATAGTTATAGATTTCTGTAGATTCCAACATCAATCACATTAGAAATTCCTGACATGATCGTTGCCATTTTATGTTGACATTTATCATACTGCTAATTACTAGTGTGCCTGATGTTGGGAAGTCCCAACGTGATTAACACTAGGAATTTACAAAAATTAATAGATTTTTATAGATTTCTTCTCCATCTCAGACGATCAAGAAGATGCACAAAAAGAAAAAAAAAAGGAAAAAAGAGAAAAAAAAAAGCATGGGAAGGAGGATGAAGAACAAAAAAGTACCGATGACATCAGTGAAAAAGAAGAAAAAAAAAGAGAAGAAAGAAAAAGAGCATGAAGAAAAGAAAAGAAAAGAATGAGATGAATAGGAAGTCTCGTAAAAAATAGAGCACCATCTGATGAGCAGCTTCGATCGATGAAATATTTTCAAGTTTTTTTTTTTTTTTAAAAAAATTTCAATATTTAATTTCAAAAATGGAGAGGAACAAAAAAAGAAAGAAGAAGAACAAGGAAAAAAATGAAGAATAAAAGAGTACCAACGATGTCGACAAAGAGGATTAGAGTCGAAGAATGAAGAAAAAGAATGGAGCGAAGAGAGAAGAAGAAAAGAGAGAAGAACGAAAAAGAGGAGGAAGATAAAGAAAGAAAAGAAGGAGAGGAAGAAGAAATGTCGCCAGAAATAAAGCAGCATTTGATGAAGAGCTCCAATTAATGAAATATTTTCAAGTTTTTTTTTTCAAGTTTCAATGTTTTTCGAAAATGATATGAGGATAAATTGTCTAATTAGTGAAAGGTAATGACATACAATTACATTGATTTTGGGTCAAATTTAGAAAAATTATAAAGCTAGGTTACTTTTAATATTGTAAATCCTATTAAATGAGTTTTAAGAACTGAAGACTTGTTTCACTAGCACCACAAAACGTAGTTGAGTTTTAATAGTGTCTACCTAATTGAACAATCAATAATGCCTTTCATTAAATGAGTTATGGGTCTTCTACTCTCTTGTATCTCAACACTCTCTTCTATCTTAATTAGCTCATTTGCATTTCAGCTATCTTGTCCACTTTCTTGTCTCACCAACATTTTTTTGTCAGGCATAAAAAGTGATTTTATCTTAATTTCATTCCTCTTAGAAATGAATGTTATCTCACCAACACTTTTTCTAGACATCAAAATTGATTTCATGTTGATTTTGTACCTCTTAGAAGTGAATGTTGTCGAAGTTGGTCATTACAAAGCTTGAGATAAAAATTCTTTTTAGTGTGATAGTTGACTTAAATTTAATGAAGGTTTGTACATTCAAATGTGTATGGTCAAGAAATGGTTTGTGTTTATGTCTTGATTTGTTTTGGGTTTGGCATAGAAACAACCATTTGATAAGTTCAATAGTTCATGAAACGAATGTTTGTAATGTAATTAAATAATTTTTAATTTGCTAACTGAGGGATATATTCGCTAACTATTCATATGTTCGCTAATTTTTATGTGTTCATTAACTAATCATGTGTTCTAACTAATTAAAAGAGACATGTTCACGGACTAGTCATGTGTTTGCTAACTATTCATGTGTTTACTAACTAATTTTATGTTTGCTATCTATTCAAGTGGTCGCTAACTAAAGTGAATTGATGATCAATTTAAAACAAAAACAGTTATAAAATCAAAGGCACTTTTGTCATTAAAAAAATGAATAGTACTTTAGCGTTATTAAAACTCATTTCAATTCTTTAATGCTAATTAAATATATGTCCAGTTCTTTAGTGTTATATATGTTTATTGTACATAAACTTTCATCCTTCGTATTTGGGCGTACTGCGTACACTAATAGAGTGAGTTTCTTTACTTGAGCGGTTAAGAGCCTAAGAGAGGGGTATTCTCTTAAGTGGCATTGGTGGAGTAAGTCACCATTGTAGCTTTTGTAAGGAACATTTAGGTTTTGAGGAGAATTAGTGGATAAGCTTAAGCTTGATAAACCTTGGAAGACTGAATGTAGGCAAAGGGTTGACTGAACCACTATAAATATATACATATATATATATGAACAAAAATATATTGTTTTAAGCATAGGTGTGGTTGTGGAATTTTTCTCACACTTGCACATAAATCCGTATCGAGTTTGGAATTTCACAATCACACTCATCCACAAACCCGTTTAGTAAAATTCACATCTTTCCACCCATTTAATAAAAATTCATATCCTTCCATTGTCGGTGAAAATCTGTGAGATTGTGGTCTGTTAGTGGAATTGCCATCCCTATTCACTCAAATATTGTGAATTTCATCTAAAATGGCTTTTAAATACAATAAGCGATATGAATATGAATCTTGTTATGAGGATTCAGTTAACCTGCTGTTGCTGTTGCATTGCATAGGCATACATAATAGGAAGTTGAATGATGATAATCATAGTGATGGACCACGACTGCTTTTTTGACGTGTGTGTTCCATGGAAAGGCAAGTATGTTCGGTTAGGCATCGCACTCAGAGTCAGCCTCACAGCCTTCCCTTAAATTGCCCGATCACTGATCAGCGGACTGCTTCGCTTTATTTAAGTAATAGGTATTGCCACTACCTCTGGGCCTGCAATAGTTTTCGATATATCAGTATCAGTTTCCATTAACTGACTTCCTTTTTAGTAACAATGCAACCGCTGCTACAGGACCACCACCTCCTCTACTCACAAAGGGCGTTCTTTTACGATGTTTTTTCTTTTAAAGCTGACATCCAATAGATAAAAAATCTATTAATATCTACTCCCATATTGAAACAAATTAAAATACTCCTACAATAAGAGATTAAAATCATCTCATTAAACTTGTAAAATTTGTTCGGTAGAACACAAATTCTCACCATTAAATTGAATAGGGAGGTGCCTTATATTAAACAGAACACACGACAATTCTTTGTTACTACGCTTGTCTGTTGTGTTATAATGATGATAACAATCACTTTAATTTTGAGTCAAGGCAAACACAATAAATTTAATTAATGGTGACATAATCTGTAAGCCTAAGTTGTTAAATTTGCTTCATTCTTACGTTAAAGCCAAGTTTTCGATCTGAAGAAAAACCGACCAATCGACATACTTACTTCATTGATGATTAATAAAAATTAGATTTAAAATATAAATCTAATACCTTTGTTTGAAGTCAAATGCAACTGGTGCCAATTGAACATAATCTCAGATTGAATACTTGTTTACTTAATTAGTCCGTTTAAGTTTGAATGTATTCTTACACTCAAGAGTTTTAAGTCGTTAGATAATTACATCACTATAATATATCAACTCTAATGAAAGTACACTATTGATACATATTTGATAAAGTTCTTGTTCAATTTAAATTTAATTATATTTTAGATTTGAGTAGTTATATTTGAAAAAAAAAAAATGGAAGATTTGACAAGAGTTAGTGGACCAAACCTCTCAACCATCCAAACCCTCTTCAGAATGATTTAGCCAGATAGAAAAGTAGATTCTTACTCAGCTAATACAAAATTGTAAGTCCATACTCCATACTAGTATGTGTAGGAATAAGTTGTCGAAAATAAACTAATAGAGAAATAAAAAAGAAAAGACAAATTCCTTTCAAATTTATCTTTAAAAAAAATACTTGCAATTCATAATTTAATGTAAGACATTACTATGTTTTGAAATTCAAAACAAAAAAAAAAAACATTACTATGTTTATACTGGGAGAGCACATGGGAAGAGTGTGGGCACACTTCCAAAATATATATAGACATTGCTTATCTTATCAGCAAAAATAAAGTATTCTGAATGCAGATCACACACATCAACAGCAAGATGGAAGTTTCGTCACGCCACAGTTGGGAAAGATTCTTCTGCATGCTCTCTTTTTTATTTTTAGCCGAGAGCAGGGCAGTAGAACCCATCTTCACTTTTTTTTTTCTTATTATTATTACTATTTTTTTTATGGCTGATACAAGCCTGGAGAACAGTCAAAATCATGTAAAATTTGACTTTAAAAATTAGTCTGAAGAGTAGTTTCCATACAAACGAGAGCATCTCACATATAAGTGAGGGGACTCACACAAGGTGAGAGAGAGACCCATCCATAAATGGTGGGGGATGTATTATTTAGGTATAAAACCGTGCATTACTTGCACAGAGACAGATACTCTAACCATTAAAACCATCATCCAACTACTGGTTTAACATATTTTTGGCATGAAATATGTTTGTTTCTTCATCAATATTGTTCATTTCCCACCACATTCGTCTCACCGGTTTCCTTATCGTTTTAGAGTTTACAACAGTTAATTAAAACTGCTAGATACTCCAATTCATATCCCAATTTAGTCCATGAATATAATTATCAAAGGCAAAAGGGGTTTTTTTTTTTTTTTGAAAATTCGTTTTGTACTTTTAGTTATTGCTAACTTTTAAAATTTTGGTCAAAGAGAGCATATTAATGGGTTTCTAAAATTTTAGAGGATTGCAGAAGTCATTAATACAAAATCACTTAAAAACAGAGATTTTTAAAACTTTAGGGACTAAAATAAAGTTTATCTTTAATATCTACCATTGATCTCAACTTGATGGATGATGAAGATATAATTTTTTTTTTATTGTTTTAATTAATAAAATGACAAAATCATAATTTTAAGGTGTCTAATTATAGTTAAGGATAAAATTATCTTTTTACACTTTCAGTTAATGTTGATCACTAAAATTTTGGTCACATGGATTAATAGTACAAGTTTTTAAAATTTTGAGGATCCCTTGAGCCAAAAATGAATACGTTAGTTAAGAAGTGATAAATCCTCAAAATATAGGAACAAAAAGAAAATTCATCTTTTAATTTTTTTTGAAGTTAAAATAATGGGATTTTTACATTCAACCCTCGAAAGTACTAAATACATTTTGATCCTTTCTCACCTTTGACCATTAACTATAAGAAGTTAACGAACTACAGCCAATGGTGGGCGAGGTTGCGTCATTATGGCAAAAGTTGTTTTGTTTGTGATTAGAGCAATGTCACGAGTAGTAGGTATACCATTTCTCCTAACCCGATGGCCATATGGCCCCAGTAATTTGGTTTTCGAGTCCATGAAACAAGTTTTTTTTTTTTTTTTTTTTGAAACAAATTACAACTTTTTTTTTTAAATATTAAACATATTACAACTACCAAGACTACGATGAATACTATAATATGATCCGAAACATAACATTTTTACAAAGATCTCTGTTCTAACAAAAAATTGCCCTTATCATATTGAAATAACTTAACTGTAATTTGTCTATATATACAGAAGGGTCAAGTGATAATTATCCATATTTATGTGGATGGTACTCGAACCTGCACATTTATTGTTGGGCATAGGTGTGTTGTGTCATCCAAGTATAGTAACTTAGAGTATGAAACATGTTTTTTAAGCCTTATAATTATAAGCGTGCGTTTTTTTTTTTCAAAAGCTATTATGATTTATTGAAAGAGTAGTGATAGTTGCACTTGTATGAAACTTTATGTGACTCCAAATTAGTTACTTTTTTAAATTTGCTATATTATCCTTAAGTAACATTATCAAATTACAGGCACACTATATAAATCATATTGTTACATATTTAATATCTTAAGCATTTTAATACATATTTATAATAAATGTTTTTGAAGATATTTCCTATGGTAGTCCACCATTGAATAATTGTTCAAGCAAAAATTTTACAACGTATTCTATGTTTTTGAATAGCCCATATTCTTATTGTCAAAGAAAACGCAAAAGAAAACTTACTTAAAAGGTTTGATCTTCATTAAACATTTAGACACACAAACTATATTTTTGACTGGTCCACTTTCTTCTTGTTAAAGAAGAAACAAAGACTATCATGAAAAATCACTTAAAAGGTTTGAACTTCATTACACACACTTTATATTTATGAATACCGACATTCTTATCGGTAAAGAAGAAACAAAGATTTTCATGAAAAAACACTTGATAGGTTTGAACTTCATCAAAATCCACACACACTCTAGGGTTTTTTTTTTTTTTTTTTTTTTAAATTTGAAATGCTCACCGTTAAAAGTAAAAAAGTTTGAACTTCATTAAAATTCTCTCACACACACATACGTTCAAAAAAATAAAATAAAACTTTATTTTGTCACGAAAAAAGATTAATCACTTTTCGTTCCACATTAAATTTGAAATATTGTATAAAATTAAACGGCTATAGAACAATTGAAATTTTCTCTGGGGCTAAAAACAATTAACCTTTTTTTTTTTTTTTATCAAAACCGAATTTGTCTTGTTGCACAAAATTAAACAAATTGAAAGCGATTAAATTTTGTTTGGGGCTAAAAATTGTTAACGTTTTATTTCAGTAAAACGAATTTTATCTTTTTTATTTTGTCCCATATAAATGTACGCACTCCAGATTTTTGAGTTCATTGGTAAAAAATTGGCAGCCCACTTACCAAACAATAACAGCCCATCTACTAGTAACCCAACATATGATTAGCCCAGCAACAAGCAGTATTTTAAAAAGCCCAAAATAGTGGGGAATAACAGCTAGCCCAGCCTGGTCAATAACTGTCGGCAGCCACTCCCAGGTAACCGCTCGGCACGATCATATTCATATACGAACAGGTCAAGCGAAGCAGTGGGTGGACCCTTAATTCAGAGGTTACTCTACCCACTAACGAGAATGAGTGCTTATTCACCCCTATAAAAGCCATAATTTTGTTTCATCATGGGGGAGAAGAGTTCCATGCCGAAATTACTAGTCACTGAGTCCGTCCAGAAATATTCATCACCATTATAACCACCATTCTTTGATCTTCAACCCAATTTAACCTGTTATTATTATTCAGGCACTATTATATTTCCCTTATTTTTCTTTTTTCCTATTCTCGTCTTTCATCCTACTAATTTAAGCATCGAAATATCTTTAACCGGTACTACTACGGTGCTAAAGCATCTTACCTCGCTTAATTTTTTTGCAATTGCTAGTGCTCTGAAAACTAACAGTAGGTCCCATCATGTGCTTCAGTAACTGCATAATTATACAACTATAGTGAGTACCCTTTATTTTATTTTATTTTTTAATTTTTAATGAGGGATGGTATATTTTGAACACGAGATCTCCACTTGATTACGCATTAGTAATAAATTATTTATTAATTATGTAAAAGTAAATATATTTAGTGGCACAAACTTGAGAAAAACACACACTCTCTCTTTTTATATATATTTATTTAATATAATATTACATTATCCAAAATTTTATTTAAATTTATTGATCAAATTACGTGGCGAGTTTACATGTAACTATCAGATTATTAAAAATCATTTTACCATATTACTTTGGCAAAAAGTTTGGGAAAATTTTTGAAAATAGCATTATTGATTTATTTAAGCTATATATATTTTTAGTTTCACCCCTCTTGGAGGCTAGTCCATTCGTAACAACGACGAAGGATTGCCTTTCCTTTATTATCTAATGGGAGTTGACCCTCGAATTGGTAGCCTCAATTACTTGTGGTTTCTTATGTTGTGTTAGAGAGATGTATTTAATCATAACTTTGAAAGATTTCCATAGACTTTTTTCAGTGAATGATTTTTGTAGAATTTTATAGACTTCTAATGACTTTATAAATTCATGAAAAACTCTTATGAATTTTTATAAACTCTTTTTCAAAATACTTTCATTAACTTTAATAGACTTTTAAAAGAAATTATGAAAAATTTTCATAAATTTTCGTTGACTTTTATAGACTTCCACATGCTTTCATAAGCTAAACTTTCACTAACATATAATATAACATTCACTTTATAAATTAATAAAACTATATTTATCATGTTAATAATGATGAAAAAGTATAACACATAAAATAAAAGTAAAGTCATCTCAATTACATAAATTGATAACCAAAATATCAAGTATTTTAAGCGTTAACTGATAAAAGTAAAGTCACCACAAGTATTTTATGATATTTTACAAATATCAAAATTGATTACTATACTAATCAAATTAACTAATCAAAAGTGAAAGTTCAAGAAATTCCCCAATAAGGTATGTAATAGGAATAAAAGTTGAAAAAAATATCATATGTATGAATATAATCAAACAATCAAATTTAAAAATTTATTTATTTTTTTAACAAACCACTAGCTAAAAAATCTCTAAATGTTATTTTTTTTTCTTTTTTATTTGAAATAGAGGTTTTTCCTTTTATTTTTTAGTATTAAAAAAAAACAAAGATTCCATTTATTAATTCTATTTTCAATATTTGTATACAAGAAATGTTAAACTGTTAGCTTATAATACAATCATTAATCATAGTTGTAATATTTTTCGCAAGAATAATGAGATAATTTGGATCAATATCCATCTGGATATTTCTTTTTTTTTTTTTTGGTATTATATATATATAAATATAAATTATAAGATGTTTCCCTTTCTTAAATTTATTTTGCCAAGATCTAACTCTTCAATTTTAATTCAAACTTGAAATTTTTTAGGAAATAATATATTGATATCATTTGAAAACGAAGGGACCTAATAAGATTTAAAAGATAAAAACTAACAATTTGAACATAGGAAAAAAAAATATTGATTATTATAATTCACAATAAAATATGATTGAAATATATATATATATATACATATATATATATATTTGTGTGTATTTTTTAAAATAAGTGAAATATTTTTATTTATGACTATCATTGAGTTTAAGGATATTCAAATATATAAAAGAGACTATGAGTTTGTTTTTTTATAATCAACACCAAAAGTCTACAAAAGTTTTTAAGAGAAGTATGAGAGAATTTGTAAAGTTTGATTATTATAAATTTAACATTAAAGTTTATCAAAGTCATTAAAATTAAAAATTCTATAAAAGTAATTGACATTTTGAATACATCATAACCTTTATAAACTCTTAAAAAGTCTTGATTGAATACCTCATAATTTTTATGGACTTTTTAAAAATTATTAAAAATCTTTATTAAATACCACTTGAATTTTACAAAGTCTTTAAAAGTTTATATTGAATATACTCATACTTTTAAATTCTATAAAAATTATTAAAAGTTTAGATTGAATACACCCCTTTTGATGTGGCCCCTTTTGAGTCCTATACATTGCTCTCATATGTCTTTTAATAATTGATTTATTCTACAAGAAGTTTATTAATAAAGTATGACTTTAATTTATTTTCTTAGAACACACCTAATTTAAAAGATTTAATTATTTATTTTAAAAGATTAATTGATGCATATCAACTCTTACTTAAGAGATTATATAAGAGATTTTTTACTTATTTTCCATTTTGATTTTATGGGTTTAAGTTTCATTTTTGAAAGGAAAATTTTCACTTTAATCCCTAACCTTTTAATGAAATATTATTTTTTTTACTCACGAATACATATTTAGTCTCCGTTATCCTTGAAGTTTGAAAAATTCATCAAATTGGTCTTTTTATCAGCTGACTGTTAATCAAACTTAACGATTGAAATGGTGTTTCTATCTTTTTATGCAACTAGCCATTTAAGATAAAAAGAAAAAACCTTTAGATCTCCACCATCCATGAAAATTATGATAGATGGTGGAGATTTAATAAGAAAAATTAAATAAAAACAAAAAATGTATAAAAATAAAAGGACAATGGATTTTCACTATCCATCCCTAAGATGGACAGTGAAGATCAAAAGTTTCTAAATTAATAAAAAAAAATGAAGTGATTTTTTTTTTTTTTTTACAAAAATAAAAAGAATAAAAAATCGATGGACCATAAAGATCGAACTGCATTCTGAGAGATCATGGTTCGATAATATGGAAATCCATATTTTTGGACGATGATTTGGGTTTAACAACCTAGATCATCAACCGTCGTTTTGGATGAAACCTAAATCGTTGAACTCAATCTAGGTTGTCTGCGTTGAATGAGTTTCACCTAGATCGTCGGTTGATGACTTGGGTTCAAACTTAGATCATAGCAACTTGGGTTCCCAGATCATTGAACAACGATCTTGATACCCAAATCATCTCATTCAACTCGCAACTCGTTCAACTCATTCAAACGATTCTTCTTCTTTAACACCATGCATCCATCAGACTTCTTTCTTATAACTTCAACTTCTTCTTTAGCATCATCCATCAAACTTTTTCAACATATGCACACACAATCACCAAAACCACAACCACAATTAACCTATTCATCTTGTTCAACCATATCGAAGTTGATTTGGTCAAACCGAAACCTTCGATTTGGTGAAACCAAATTAATTGATTTGTTTCTTTCTTTTTCAATTTATTTGTTATTATTATTATTATTTACTTAATGTTCATCGTGGAGATCTTTCTTTTTTCACTTAATGTTATGTTTTATTGTTATTTTTTTTATTTATTCATTTTATTTTTATCTCTATCATTTATTTTAAAAATAGATAGTGGAGATCCATGCATTTTATATTACTACTGGGAAAATAAAATGAGATGATTAAAAGTATTTTGGTCTTTTATCATTTTTCATTACAATTGATTGTTAGTTTTATGGTCAGATGGACTAGTTTAATAATTTTTTCAAACTTTAAGAATGATGGAAACTGAAAATGGATTCATGAATAAAAAATAATATTTCGTTAAAAGTTATGGATTAAAGTGAACTTTTCTCCTTTTGAGATAAGAAACTCACTATTTAGACTGCGCTAAGTATTTGGTCATTCCCATTTGCATTAGCGGTGCTTGAAATAAATCTATTTAAACTATGCTAGTAAATATTTAAATCTAATAGTTCCCAACAAACCCTTTTGTGGTCTTGGTATTAATTTCACATTAGATAATAAAATAAATAGAAAGGCTCAATTGATGCAACTATCTACTCTTAGTTTGTACCCTAAGCATCTAAATATGTAAAAATGAATAGAATAGATTCAGATCTCGTCATAGTATTCTATAAGTAAGATTTTTGGGAGAAATTTAAGTAATAAGTTTTTTATTTTTAAATTAAAAAAAAAAAAAAAACATTTCAAAAGGAGTTTCTTCATATTTCAAAAATCAAAAGAAGATATTTGATAAATTTTTAAGCCATATCAAATAAGTCTTGAACCAACTCAAATTAAAACACACTAGAGATCATTAGTGTTATCAAGTTATTTTTTTAACACAGTATTAAGTTTCACTAATCTAGTTCTAGATAGTATCCTTATATTTTGTTATAAAAATCATTGTATTTAACCACGGACGACCCAGCTTATAACCGGGGGATCATGTGCCGCTCCAAGATTGTTGATTTTTTTTTTTTCCTTTTTATAAAATTTTTGTTACCTTTTTCTTATATAAATATGGCTGTCTAATATATCAGTTAGAAGATAAATTGTACATCTATCATTTAATTTATTTTTAATTTTTTATCCTCATCTTTATCAATATTTAATTTTAATTTTTTTTTATCTTTATTTATATATTTATTTTCTATTTGTTAGAAACTTAATAATAATAATAATAATAATAAGAGAAAACATCAATTGAATCCTTGAGGTTTCGAAAAATTTCAAAATTTAAAACATATTTTGGAAACAGCTCTTTTCATGTATAACTTTTCCAAAACTTTTTAAAATAGTCCAAACCATCAGTCAACTGACGATCAATAGTGA
Source organism: Nephelium lappaceum (assembly GCA_021234005.1). Taxonomy (NCBI): domain Eukaryota; kingdom Viridiplantae; phylum Streptophyta; class Magnoliopsida; order Sapindales; family Sapindaceae; genus Nephelium; species Nephelium lappaceum. The sequence continues at coordinate 9,837,013 of CM038011.1, forward strand.
CAAAATGCATAAAAAGATATTTTTGTCTTTGATAGTTGTTAGTGACACTAATATTATCAGATTACCCCTCATAAAATAATAAATTTATAAGTAAAATTATCTAAAATACCCCTAACTTTGAGTTATTAAATTATAATTTAATCTAAACCATTTTATTTATTATGAGGATATTTTTAATAAAATCATTTGTAGCTGATTTTTTAGTGATATGGGTTTGAGTGTCTCTCACACGAAAATGCCATTTTATCCTTTCCGCTTAAGTTATCTGTTATTGTTAACAGTTAGTTGATTAATGGTTTAGACTATTTTGAAGAGTTTTAGAAAAGTTAAAGATAAAAAGAACTGTTTGTAAAAGATATTTAAAAATATGATATTTTTCGAAAACTTAAAGACTAAAATGAAGTTTTTCCTAATAATAATAATAAGGGATAATCCCAATTTCCCCCCTGTAGTTTGATGAAATAGTCAAAATCCCCCCTTGCTTTAAAAAATCGTTAATATCCCCCCTGTTGATTTACAAAATGGATAAAAAACCCCCTGTAGTTTATTAAAATATCCAAAAAACCCCCTACCGTCAATTTAAACGTTAAAAATCAACAGTTGACAGTTAATATGGAAGGGCAAAACCGTCCAAGTGAAATAAAATATAAAAAATATAAAAATTTAATATTTAAAAAATTGAAAACAATCTCCACCGTCCATCGTTAAAATGGACGGTGGTGATCAAAACTATTAGAAAAGTTTAAAAAATTTAAAAAAACTCCACTCTCTCTCTTCCTCTCTCTCTTCCTCTCTTTCTTCTTTTTCTTCTTCTTTCTTTCTCTCTTTCTCTCTCTTCTTCTTCTTCTTCTTCTTCTTCTTCTTCTCTCTCGGTAGTGCCTACACCAAACCCAGCTCGGACGCGACTCGGATCTGGGTTTCCGCTGCGGAACCCAGCTCGGATCTGGGTTCCCGCTACGGAACCCAGATCAGATTTGGGTTCTCGCAGCGGGAACCCAGATCGGATCTGGGTTCCCGCTGCGAGAACCCAAATCTGATCTGGGTTCCCGCAGCTGAAACCCAGATCGATGCGAAACTCAGATCCGATCTGGGTTTCTGACGCGGAAACCCCGCCCAGATTGGGGTTTCCAACAGAGGAAACCCAGATCCGATCCCAGATCGGGGTTTCCGACTCGGATCTGGGTTTCTTACTCGGAAACCCCGTCCAGATCGGGGTTCCGCGTGGGAAACCAATATTCGATCTGGGTTTCCGACGCTGAAACCCAGATCTGGGTTTCCGCGTCGGAAACACAGATCGATCTATAGGTTTCCGCGTCAGTTTTCGACGCGGAAACCTATAGATCTACCGGTTTCCGGCGCCTGGAAACCCAGAGTGGGTTTCCAATCCAGAATTTTGTTTTGTTTTTTTTTTTTTCTTATGTTGCTGTTGTGTTTTTTTGATGATGATGTTTGTGTTATGTTGCTGTTGCCTTTGATGATGGTTTGGTTGAAGAGAGATGAGTGAATGTGTCTGGGTTGAGGGGCAGTTTGGTGTTCTGGACGGTGATGGTGTTCTGGAGGGTTTTCCGGTTGAAGGGCAGTTTGGTGTTCTGGACGGTTACTGTGTTGAGGGGCAGTTTGGTCTTTTTGCTCACTATTATAGTCAGAAATCAATTCTCACTAACAGAGTTAACAGAAGGGGTAAAATAGGATTTTCAGAAACTACAGGGGGGAAATTAGCGATTACATTAAACTACAGGGGGAACCTAGGATTTTCCCTAATAATAATAATAATAATAATAATAAAGTGTAACTATACTGGTGACTTTTATTAAAATATTAGTATCTTGATAGACTTTTTTTTAAATATAATGTTTCTAACCGGACTTGAAAGTTTAATTAATGAATTCTAAACCTTTAAATATTAAATTTTAGTTTGTTACCACAAATTTCTTAACGTGCAATCATGATTTAACTTTTATAGTTTATCTTTTATTTGTTCTTGTGACTTTCCTTCATATGTAAGCAATAAAGTGATAAAAAGAATTTCCTCATTGAAAAGACAGTTTATATTATTAAAATAAAATTAGAAATAATTTGATTCCAACAATTACATGATAATCACAAATTAAAATTAAGTTCTCTTTCTGTACATGGATTATTAAATTGATAAAAACTTTATTTCATATTTTTCTTATGTTTTATAATTAGATATTATTAAATTATTTATTTTTATTTTTAGTTATTTTCAAACTATTGAAAACAATCAGAAATTAATTAATAAAAAAATTTTATTATTCACCGATGTGATTCTAATTGTTTTTAATATTAATATTAATTTATTAAAACATCCTCTCTAATATGAATTTTTAGAATTTCTAGATAGGCCACCGTATTTAACCAACCAAAACTACTATTATATTCCGTCTGAATGCATACATTTGACAAAAGAATTTGACATATATCTCACTTTATTTTATATCATTGTGATGGTAATCATCATTACTTTTGTAAGAAAATTTCATCATTTGAAGAAACTAGATTCGGAAAGTAACATCACCGACACTCAATGTTTCTCTGAGAGTGATCAACAAGCTGTCATCTGTTTAAAAAAGGATAAAAGAAAACAAGCTGTCAATTTCGTTACACACTAGATGCTACTCATGTCTCGATGACAGTAAATAGTAGTGGATGAAATTAAATGATAATTATAAGTTAAAATTAATTATATTATCTTTTACTTTAAGTACTCCTATTGATCCTAATATATTAAAGATTTAAATTGTATTCCTATATGTCCTAAAACATCAATGTGGATAATTTTTTTCTAAATTTAATTCTCCCCTCCACCATAAAAAAATGAATTACTAAATCGGTAAAAACTTTATTTTATATTTTTCTTAAATTTTATAATTAAAAATTATTAAATTATTTATTTTTATTTTTGACTATTCTCAAACTGTAAGAGATTAGTAGAAATTAATCAACAAGAAAATTCTATTATTCATTATTGTGATTCTAATTATTTTTAATATTATTATTATTAATTTATTAAAGTATTTCTTCTTATATGAACTTCTAGATTCCAGCTGGATTTTAACCAGCAGCCAAATACTGCTACTATATTCTGTCTGAATGCATACATTCTACAAAAGAATTTGACATATCTCACTTCATATCATCATGATGGTAATCATCATTATTTTTGTAAGAAAATTTCATCATTTTAAGAACTAAAATTTAGAAAGTAATATCACCGATACTCTATTTTTCTCTATGAGTCAAGAAGCTGTCATTTGTTTGTATCTCAATTTTTGTATCTCGATTGAAGAGTCGATTTCGTGACACAAAAAGTACTAGTGATATGTCAATGTTAGAAAATAGTAGCCGATGACAGTGTGTTTTGATTGATTATTGAGTTTTTTTTTTTTTTTTTTTTTTTAAAAAGGAAAGAGATATAAGGTAGAAGGGAAAGTATGATCAACTCATACACATGCCTTAAGACTATCTAAAATTTTATCTAAAGTAGATTCTGCGCCATGTACCAACTGACCGATCTAATGTTGTTTGTAAATACCCACTTCCTCTAATTTTTTTTTTCTCGTCACTTGTTCACTGCATGCATGCATGCCAACTTAATTGGCAGTTTGGCGCATTATTGCTTCTAGTTGCATATAAACATATCTCAATCTTCACTCAATATAAAGCGTGATTAATTGATCTTATATTATCCTTAAAATCTTTTCAAATCATTAGCACAAAGTAGCTTGTCGCTGATTCTGCGTGCACAAGACTGATTAAATCTGGGATTGTGAGATCATCACTTTCTTTTGGGTAAAAGAATTTAAATTTTTTTATTAAAAAATTATTTATACTTGTTGATAATCAATATACATAGTGAGATTGAAATATTTATCATAAAAACTAAAAATAATATATATTAATAATTTGAATTATAAATAAAAATACTACTAACTGTTGTAATACCGCTAATAATTATATAAACTAATTCGGTATTAATTTAAAACAAAACTTAAGTTATAATCATTTGCTGATGTGGTATAGACATGAATCTGGTGATCACATGAAAAGGATTAAGAACATTTCATCATCTATACTGAACACACTAAATGAGTCAAATGAAGGCAATTAACAACATTATTACGTTGTCTTATGTATTTTTGGTGTATCTTAGAAGTACCAATGGAGTTTTTAGTTTTCTCTTTTGGAGTCAATCTTTAGATTTTAATAAATTTCAATAAATCTTTCATAAGTTGAAAATAATATTATTAAATAAATAATATTATATTTTTAAAAAATCTTTTCAATTTTTTTTTAAATGATATATAAAGATGATTTATAATAATCATCTTAATCATATAAAATGATACATTGATGATATGATAGTTATATATAAGTTTATCATAATTATTTATATAATAAATTTAGATAAAATTTTAGAGAGTATAATATTAAATTTACTGAAATTTTTATTTGAAAGTTAATAATTTTCTTAATATTGTCAACCAGCAAAAGAAAGAGAAATACACATGCCTTAAAACTCAAAAACACATTTATAGTTACCTCAAAGGAAAAAAAAAAAACATTTATAGTGATTGACAAACAAACAATAAGATGAACAAAACACAAATTAAAACATTTTATCTTGAAGCAGCAGTGCTTGCACGAATTTCAAGCGTTCACATGTTATTATCTTCCTCAAATTGACAACTGCCTCGCAAAATCCTTGAACAATCAGGCAGGACACTGAAAATCAGAAGGGGGATGCTTGCCACAGTCAACAAGCACTTCAAGAGCGATGGGTAGAATAATATTAATGTTGAGAAGCTTTGCCTTAATGGTGGTGCAAAGGCATAATGCGGCATCCAAGTCCAATAGTCCTTGCAGAACTGGGCAACACGCATCCTTTGCGCTACTTCCTACACCAATGTGCACCAGCCCCCCTAGCACGTCCACACATGCACCTAATTTTAAGGTGTCAACGGGACAAGTTTGTGGAGGTGGTGGGGAGGGTTTCACCTTGGGTGGCGGTGGTGGGCATGGAACCTCCGGAGGAGGTGGTGGTGGGCAAGGCGTTTCCTTTGGTGGAGGCGTTGGTACAACTGTCGGTGGTGGTGGTGGCTTCACTACAGGTGGTGACGGTGGGTAAATTACTGGCGGACTCGGAGTATAAGGAGGTTTTGGTACAAAGGGAGGAGGTTTTGGAACAAAGGGAGGAGGTTTTACAACAGGAGGTTTTGGAACAAAGGGAGGAGGTTTTGGTACAAAGGGAGGAGGTTTTACAACAGGAGGTTTTGGTACATATGGAGGATGTACAATTGGAGGTTTTGGTACAAACGGAGGAGGTTTCACTATAGGAGGTTTTGGAACATATGGAGGATGAACAATAGGAGGTTTTGGTACATACGGAGGTTTGGGCACGTAAGGTGGCTTGGGCACTATTGGTGGCTTCACAATGGGTGGTTTAGGGTAATGGGGTGGCTTGGGCACATGGGGTGGCTTGGGGTGATAAGGCGGCTTGACGACCGGCGGCTTGGGGTGATGAGGCGGCTTGACGACCGGCGGCTTGGGGTGATGAGGCGGCTTGACGACCGGCGGTTTGGGGTGATGGGGCGGCTTGACGACCGGCGGTTTGGGGGGATGGGGTGGTTTGGGGTGGTAGGGTGGCTTTACATGGGGAGGGTGCTTTGGTGGTGGCTTAGAAGGAGGAATCGGGTAAGGGCAATATGGACAAGCAAGAGAAGTGAGCAAAGTGCCCAGGTTCAAGAGGATGATCAAAGCATTGGCTAGAGCATACTTGCCCATCTTCATAGCCTAAGTTAAGGGCTTGAAGAGTTCAGTACAAATAACATATCATGCATTATCCTTCTTTTAAAGACGAGCGGATAGAAAGGGAGCACTCAATCCTGCTCATTTCAACTTTTGTATTTTGTCTTGATTCGTTGACTTCAGACGTGAGAGAACCTCATATCGCTACAGACATTCTACAAATTGATATGACTAGTACATTCTTTTTCAGAAAAATATCACTATTATATATTACTTTTTCTTTGTGGATTTCAATTTCTTCAGATTAAATATAAGAATTATCTTAGGGTAGGCATCAACATCAGGCGAAAGTTAGGTGTGCATCAATGCATAGTGTCTCTTGAATCTAAATCCTATCGCATAGCATACACATCCAATGTATAGAATCTCTTCTTAACTCGTTATCAAACATTTATAACTATTATGGCTACTTGATCTGGACTTTATGATACGGTCTGAATTGTTACTCTTTATTCTTTATTCCCACTTAAGAGAGTAAGAGTGATCTACACTAAGTGAAAAAATTTCCCACCAATAGTTAAAGGAATTTAATAGGAATTTTTCCACACACATGTGGGTTTAAAGGAAATTATCCACTTTTTATAGGCAATGATACTTGAATCCTGCCATTTGCTTGGAGAGAAACGAGTTGGATGAGAGTGGCATCACCCACCACTTCACTTGAGAGTCACACATCAGTTTTTTTATGTGAAGAATTTGAAAAAAAAATTAACACTTATTTGCTCTCGTCTTTGGAGCCTTGGATGCAGATCAAATCATGGACTAATTGATGGGCCAACCTCCATAAGCTGGGGTGCCATAGCAGTCATTGGCCATCTACATTTAAATTTTTGTTAGTATCATGAAAATATAAAATTTTTATCAACATTTATGAGCTCTAGAAGGGACATATGTCTATATATATATATATATATATATATCCTTCTTTGGTATAACACCTTTTATCAACCTCAGTTGTGAGAGTTTAATATTTTACAAAATTTGTGTAAGTATTATTTTTTTCTCTTTTTGATAAGTCTTTTAAATATAAAAAATTTGAATTCACTCCTAAATTAAACTATTTTTTAAATTTTTTAAAATATATAATTGGTTATTAAAAAAGTAAATATAAAATATAATCAAATCCTAATCTTTTAGCAGTAAGCAAATTATGCAAAACCCACTAAATATATGCTTATTAACAAACAGAAACAACGTTTGCCTTTTATTATAGCGTACTCCCCTGTACTAACGGTTTGATCGTGATTGACCGTGAAAGTTAACTGTAGTAAGAATATTTGGGTCATTTTCTCTTATTTTTTTTATTTTTCTTTTTAAATTATATTAATTAAAAGGTTGTTTGGATCTCCATTGTCCATCTGGACAGTGGAGATCCATTTAAAATAATTTAAAATTTTAAAAAATTAAAAATAATTTTAAAATGCCTTAAAAAAATAATGAGAAAACTTCATGTTATTCCTTGAGATTTCTAAAAATATCATGTTTTCAAAGTTTTTTTTGGAAATAGCTATTTTCATTCCTAACTTTTTCAAAAGCCTTCAAAAAAGTCTAAACTATCAGTCAATTGACAGTCAAACCAAATAGAAAAATTAAAAAGATACAATTGTCCCTCATCACTTAAAATGACTGTTTTGCCCCTAATAAATCAAAATATTACATATCATTTTACCAATAAAAATGTGACACTTGTACAATAATTTGATTATTATTTTTTTAAAAAAATTATTATTGTTTTTTGAAATTAAACATAATCAAAAAATCATTTTTTTTAAAAAAAAAAAATTCAATTCAGATAAAATTTCATTTAGAAAAAATTAAACCCAAATGAAGATTGCCACAAACCCAGAACAACCCTCCCATTTCCCCCAGCCACTTGCCGTCAACAAAAGCGCATTTATCATCAGCATTCATTTTTGCACAAAGCCACAAACCTAGAACAACCAACCACCCATCCCCCTTCCTCCTTCTCCCAACTTCCCTCACCCACCTGCCGTCAACAACAGCCCATTCATCATCAGCATTCATTTTTGCACAAAGCCACAAACCTAGAATAACACCCTTACTTCACCCACCCATTCACCGTCAATAACAACCATTCATCATCATCAACAATAACGGTAGCAGGTTGTGGTAGAAGCAGGGATGAGATGACAATTGAAGCAAGGATGGGGTGGGTTGTTCCAGTGATGATTAGGACCGAACAAGATCCGGTACCCTTGTGTGTATTTTTTATGGTTGCCAACGAACCCACCTCAAGAATCGTAGCAACCACCCTAGAAAATGAACCACATCTATTATTTGGCTCACACCCACTGCTGTTGCCTCTGTTGTTGTAGCTGGGGAGTTGGTTTTGAACCAGATGTTTTGGGTTCACCCATCGCTGTTATCACTCTTGTTGTTGCTAGGGAGTTGGTTTTTGGCTTACTACGTGTTTTTTTTTTTTGGATTTAAAGGCTTAAAATTCATGTGGGTAGTTTTGTTTTAGTGTAAAATGTTTGGTTTTTTATGTGAGTTTTTGATTTGGAGTTCACATTTGGTTGTGTTTATGTAGATTTAGTTGTTGCAAGTGTTGGTGATGTTAAGAAGTTATCTTCGTGGAGGAAAAAAGAGCAGAGCATAGGGACAATTATAGATATTGGATCTTCATCTAGGCATTTCAATTTTTTTTTTTTTTTTGTTATTTGTTTTTTAAAAATTGTTTTTGCCTAGATTTTCAAACTATTGAAGATTTGGATTATTGTTTTGAAGCCAGGTTTTTTTTTTTTTTTTCATAATTAATTTTAATCTCTACCGTCTATCTCTAAGATGGATAGTGAAGATATTTTATATATTTAGTTTTAATTAATTAATTAATCAATTTTTTAATGAATTAATTGTTTATTTTTTAACTTATATATATGTATATTCATTCATGTTAATCATGGCCATACATGTGTCGGAATCTCAGCCCTTTTTTAGAAATGTCAAGAATACCCTTACCACCCAAACTTTTTGTCATCACTGACCGTTAGTTGACTGATGATTTAGACTTTTTTGAAGAATTTTGGAAAAATTATGGATGAAAAAAGTTGTTCTCAAAAGAGTTTTAAAATTTTGATATTTTTTTAGATCTCAAGAACTAAAATAAAGTTTTTTCAAAAATAATTTTAAATATAAAAAATAATTTTTTTTTCAAATTGATTTAAGCCGTTCATTTCAAAGATTGATGGTCAATATTGATTTGAAAAAAAAAATAGAAAAATTTCATTTACTTTTAAAATTTAAGAATAATGAACTATTAATTATAAAAAAATAATTTTTTTAAATGGATTTAAGTCGTCCATCTCAAAGATAGATGGTCCAGATCAATATAAAAAAAAGAGAAAATTTTGAAAAAAAAAAAAAATTGAATATGAATATTCATTAACCTAAATCAGACCAGAGGAATATCTTCAACAAACTCAATCAAACTCTATCAAACCCAAATAAACCCAGATTGTCATTGACTCACATTTTCATCAAACTCAATCAACCCATGTCTTTATCAAACTTAATCAACTGAATGAGACAATCAAGAGAAGGAAAAAAAATAAAGCAAAAATAAAAAATAAAAAATTAGAAAGTGACAGATCAACGACGATCTGGTACCAATCTTATACCAGATCGTTGATTTGGTCATCACCAGATCGACGACCTGGTTCATTGCCTAGATGTCGATTTGGGTTTTCAAGAAACCCAGAACGACGTTTAGGTATTGGAAACTCAAATTGACATATGGGTTTCCTGATCAAAACCCAAACATCGATGTGGGTTTCCATCAATGTCTGGGTTTCGATTTGGAAACCCAAAAGTCAATCTGGTTCTAAGTTGGAATCACACCGTTGCCCTCTGATGATGGTCTGGTTCTAACTTAGAACCAGATCTAGTTTAACCAGATAGGCGACAATCAGGTATCGTTGCCGATTACGTATCATCCGTCTCTTTTCCCTCTCTTTACTCTCACCAAGATTGGGTTGATGATTTTGCAATTGACTTTGGTCCTAGATGTTAACGTTGTTGTATGTGCATTTGATAGATGAAGATGACAATGGTTTTTTATGAAGACGGTATCTAGTTTTTGTTTGCGTTGATGATTGATGATGATGGACTCTTGTTTGTGTTGATGAACCATTTATTTATGTTGATGATTAATGAAGATGGTTGTGATTTTTTAGTCTATTAATGATTGATGTTGAATAATTTCTGTTGATGATGATGTCAGGTTAAAGCTGGCCATTGCCATTTTCAACTTTTTTTTTTCCTCCAAATTGATTTTGCCCGTCCATCTTTGAGATGGACGACTTAGATCAATTTAGGTTTTTTTTTTAATATTTAAAATTATCTTTATTTTTTTAAGATAAAATTTAATTATTTTTAAATTTGAAAATTAAATTAAATTATTTATTTTTTCAATTTGGTCTTGACTGTCAATCTTGGAGATAGACGGCTTAGATACATTAAAAAATATTTTTTATATTTAAAATTAAATAGACTTCAACCATTTACTTTTCAAGATGGACAATTAAGATTTTTTAAGTTTTTTAAATTTTGTTCCCACAAAAATTAGGGTTAAAAATGCCATTTTCATCAAAAAGTTAGTCAAGGGGCATTATCATCTTTTTACTCTATTTTGTCAGTTTTCAGTTATTTCAAACAATCAATCACGATTAAACCGTTAATATAGGGGAGAACGTTGTAATAAAAGCTAAATTTGGTTCCCAATTATAAATATGCATATGTCCAGAGGGTTTTAAGTAATTTGCTCCTCAATAATTATAGTGTTCATAAGTGATAAGATTAAAAAAAATAAAAATAGCTTAAGAGAATATCCAAATCTAAATGTAAACTATTAATATGGATAAAATCGGATAACTTTCTTGTAGTTTTTAAAAAATAATAATAAATAAAAAATAAAAACTCTTGGCCAACAGTGAACGACTGAGCGGAGGCAGGTAGGGTTTCGTGTGGAGTTGGGTAGAGGGATTAAACTTTTCAACTTTCAAAAGGACAACACGATCATGTAAACGCTGTTTTGGGTTGATTGTGTTTTTAACTTTTAGTGGCTGCTGTTCAACCCGTGATTGGCTACGGATTCCCCAAGCCATACATTGCATGTGACCTTTCACTTGCTTTAAAATATTACATAAATCTGCACACAATGACAAAACCGCACTCAGATTTTTATCAAGTGGTTTTACCAAAAATCATGTCCATTTTTGTTCGTGAGTGTCGGTCGCAAGTGTACAAATACAGAAAGATATAAAACTTGTTAGAGCCATTACTTTAATCCTGTTTCTTTTCTTACATTGGAAATTCTAACGGGGACCACGTGTCTGCCAATTTGCATTATTGATTGATTTTTATGCATTGGGTAAATGCGCGCAAAGTTTGAATGGACCATTATGTTGCTGCTGTGAAGATCGTTTGGTAAGTTCTCAATTAATTAGCTTTTGTTTGTACTTGAGAAATTCAGAAATGCATTTGTCTATTTCTTTGTTCTTTAGCACATTTTATGAGGTTTAGGTTTATAGATGCCCTTTTAAGATATCTAGAACTTAATTAGGATCAGTAGACGGCTGCTGTGGACGTGGTAGCCCCATCAAGGTCTCTATAAATTCACAACTGGCTTCGACACTTGAAATTATTTATTCCACTCGTAATTTTATAATTTTCCATGTTGATCCCATTGGAAAAGCGTAATCCCTGTATGATATAAGATGAAGACACTATTCTCTGAAACGTTATTAACTTTTACATAAAAGGAACTCACAAGCAGCTTCTAATAATTTAGTACTCAAATTAGCAGCATTATGTTAGAAACTATCTCATGTGAAGGGGAAGAGAAGAAAGGAGATCTAGGGCATTTAGTATTTTTATAAGAGAAGTCATCGGCAACATGCATAATATTAATAAATAAAATTATGAGCTATTTATGAGGGGGAAAAATTGCACGTGTCCTGTGTGGTGCACTTTCCAACATTATTCTGACTTTTTTTTTTATTAATTGCATGCTAGGTATGGTATATACAGTTAAACACTTTCAACCAGTATCTTTAAAATAAATTTTTAAATGAATAGATTCACGTCACGTGGAAAAATTATCCTTAAATTAAGGGCATAGAAGATCGAACCATAAACTTGACTGAGATGAGCCAAACATCATGTGCTGGATGCCAGTGCACCGCATAACTATCCGCTTATTCTGACCTTTTATTTTTGAAAAAGATTCTGACCTTTTTATCGTCTTTATGTTTTCTCTTATGTTGGTATTCAAATTATACAAGTTGGGATAACAATATGTTGTTATGAACCAAAAAGTGTCTGCCACCACAGAAACTGTGTCTACTGCGTTCACTATGTAGTTCTTGTTTGTGCCTGGGTTTGTAAATATCTACGTCTTTTCAAAAAGAAAAAAAAAAAAAATAGAAGTGTCTGCCACCACAATCACACTTGTCAAGCAAATTTGAATGGCAAGGACACATGTTCATTGGTGGCACTCTCATCAATTCATAAATTGCTTTATCACAATACAAGTGTTAATTGGCATTCTTTATTGTTCAATTTAACTGTACATATCCAAGTACCCGCCAAACAATTAGTTTTCATGTTCATTTTTAGCTTAACCACACCCAAAAACAGGTTTTCTGTAGCTATATAAATTGCAATTTATTTTTTTCATGATCTGGATACACAGTAAAGCAATGTATACAAGTGCCAAGTATAAGTTGATTCGACATATAAACAAAGAAAATTATTGTAAAAATAATAAAAATAGTATTAAATAAAACAACAGAGAGAGCAAAGTAAGTTGAAAAATTAAAATAGCTAGGCTGAATGATAGAATAACATTCTAAATCGAAACAAGATCCGATACTGCAAAAGTTTAATTATATTTGACAAAATGGTTTTATGTCTGAACAGCTCCCTCTGAATCTCATATGAGGCCCCTCTCTCTAGTTTCCAGAAATTACTTGCAAATGAAATGGCAGTCATCAAAACCTGCAATAGCATATCCATTATCAGGTTTTGGGAAATTAATTAAAGATAAAATCGAGATTAATTGCCTATCGATTGGGATGGCTACCTTTTTGTCAATTTTGACCTTATGTTAAGTACTAATAGCATAGCCGCTGTCCCATATATAGGTTAACCACATGTTATCATATTAAAAAAATATAATAACTATAATGATATGTTAGTTTTAGTATTTTCTACTTTCTACTTTTAAATATATAATAAAGAAGTAGATGGATAATAAAAAAAAAATACACAATACAAGCATATGTAATTTTAAAAGGAAATACAATGAAACGGTGTATTTATTTTTATTTTATAAAACTTACTTGGATCAGTAGTGACAAGCATAGCAGTCCCACCGAAATCACAGGTTCCTCCCCGCAGCTTTGTGTTCTGCCAGTAATTATTGAAAGCATATGAAGCATGTGAAAACAAAGTGTTGGGCTGAAAGCATGGCTGATTGGGTTGAATCGACTTGCAATCTGCTCCGGATCCGCATGCATAATCCATGGCCTCTTGAATTATTGGGTCAGGCACTGTCGGCTTGGCCACACACCAAACGGCAAACTGAGGCTTTTTATGTGGAGGAGGTGGTGGATTAACCATTGGCGGTTGGTAGTTTGGTGGGCTTCGGGTGTGTTGAGGTGGGCTGGGAACCTGTTTGGGTGGGCTTGGGGTGTGTTGAGGTGGGCTGGAAACATGTTTTGGTGGGCTTGGGGTGTACTGAGGTGGGCTGGGAACATGTTTTGGTGGGCTTAGGGTGTACTGAGGTGGGCTGGAAACATGCTTTGGTGGGCTTGGGGTGTACTGGGGTGGGCTGGAAACATGTTTAGGTGGGCTAGGTCCATAATGAGGTGGAGTAGGAATGGTGGTAGGTGGGGTTTGTGCATGTTCAGGTGGATTTGGGCTAGGCCATGGGCTCTGAGGTGTGGCTGGTGGTGGGCTATGAAATGGAAGATGTGGTGTATATGTGGATGGTGGATTCATGCACAAGGGAGGGAATTTATCCGGTGAGGGAAGTGGTGCTGGAGATAGTGGAGTGATAAGGCCATATGATTGATCAGCTTCTGTGCGTTCCGATTTGTGGATTGTTCTTTTACTGACTCCGGAACCTTCAAAGTTTAACAATTGCACTCTTGCATCTGCAGCAAAGATTATAGACATATGCAATCAATTAATCCGTAAATAACTAATTAAAAGATGTTATCTGCTAGGGAATTTTTCCGTGACATGTGAGCATGAAATGAATTATAGCCTTTAACAACTGAAAATTAGTCATTTATATTTTTCATATAAGGTATGGCACAAAAAGGCTTGGATGCATTATTTTAGGATTTGCCATAGATGTCTACTATACAGTAGATTTATATTGAAATTGTGGGATTACGGAAATAAGAAATAAAAAAGGAGATGTCTGGCGAATTTTAAAATCATTCTGCTCCAACTAAATTCAATTAAAAAGCACGAATTAAATCATTCAAGAAACAAAACTATTGAAAGATTAAAAAATTACCAGCGAGAGTTGTGAAGAAGGTGGTGGCAAAGATGGAAACATAAGCCAGTAAAACAAACAATCTCACACAAACACTTGTTGGCTCCATAGCATGCAACGAAGTTTTCACCTAAGTTTCACACCCTTAGCTTACAACTAGAGTTTCTGCTTCCTTCATAATTTATACAAAGCATTAAGGCCACCATCTGTACATAACAGGAAAAGATAATGGTCAGGGCTGGCCAAAAAGTTGATGCAGCTAACATTATAAAACAAAACAACTTAAATTAAAAAGATTCTTGCTGGCCATGTATTCTCTCATTTACTGCTACATAGTGTAACATTACTACGAATATATGCTTGCTTGGAAGATGAGAAAGACTAATAACCGTTTTTTTTTTCTTTCTTTCGTTCTTTTTGAATCTTTTTCTTTTTCAACCTTTTCATTTACTTGCTTTCTACTCTAACTCTCTCTTGCTCTCTCTAGAAATCGAGAAAAACTTTAGTACACTGGGTTGTCGAACATTTGCTAATCTTGGCTCCTTACAAGAGAAAGCGAAATTAATTCCATCTACTTGCAAGTTTTCTCTGGTCGTTGATATAAAAAATCGTTCAATATCCCATTAATACGTATTGAATGTAACTGACGATCGAATGAGTATAACGATTGTGTAACAACAAAACAATAAAGGTGCAAGAACAGTAAATAAACAAGACAAAGGGGTTTTTAACGTGGTTCGACTATATTTGAACGAAGCCTATGTCCACGGTTTCATTAGTATTTGACATGAGAATTATAACTTTAGCAGAGCTTCCAAAAGATTGACCAATCTGTTCCTTTGTTCATGTGAAAGACCCTATTTATAGTGTTAGATTTTCTTGCTTATGTATAATTAGGTCACTAAAATATAGGAAATACTAAGATTTATTTCATATTTTACATCAAATTGCATTAAGTACAATATATTTGAATCAAAGTGCACTTTTAGAAGTTTCTTGTTTGCAGTAATTCTCTGTCTAATATAAAATTTTGTCATTTTCTGAAATTCTACTGTTGTAAGAAAAACTACGAGCTATTATACTTCGAGTTGCTATTTGGAGTTGACTCAAGCTGCTTTTATGTAAGCTAATTGGTTTGAGCTAGTTTCACCATTTGCTACTTAGAGCGATAGACATTGTTTACTTGCTGTTATGGCACATGCTAATATGGTATTGGCTTATGGGGTCTCCATGGCTCCATAATGACATCGCTCTTAAAAGTTTTCGGGCTTTTTGGTTTCTTTTATTTCTTTTTGGGCTTCATTGGGTTAAAAACCCGAGTATTATTTTTTGGCATAATACAAACGATTTTTACATGATTCACTAATATGACTATATCCACAATGATCACTGATTTTACTAGTTTGAAAATAACAAGGTTGTAAAGGATTACTTTTACTCACAACCTATTTTCTCCCTCTAGTTTTCCTTCAACCTCACAAGTTCTCAATTTTAGGCTTTTTTCTTTGGTTGCTCACTACACTTGTAGAGACACATTTTGTCTCTTACAAAAAACTCTCTTAATAATACAATATATATTAAGAGACCTTTTAAATTTACAATAGAACTCATCCAAGCTAGAAATTATAAAATAGTCTCAATACTACCACACATATAATTACTTTGAAACATACATCAACAATCTCCACTTTGTCAAAAAGAAACTTCAACCTTTGGAAATTATTGGATAACACTCGTTTTTACAACACTTTCACCTTGAAGAGAAATCTCTGGTCGCAACACACCTCAAGTGGTAAGGTGATCACTTAAACACAACAAGTGCAAAGGTTTAACAAGCTTAAGCAATGTTCAAACTTGTCTCTTGTAATGGGTTTGGTAAGCATATCGGATGAATTTTCATTTGTGTCAACCTTTTCAACGTAACTTCACCTAAGGCAATCCAATCTCTTATTTTATAGAATCAGATGTCAATATGCTTGGTTCTTACATGGAACACTTGATTCTTAGTTAAAGCAATAACACTTTGACTATCACACTCAAGCAACATCATATTTTGCTTAACTCCCGTATCATTCACCAAACCTCTCACGATTGAAATGGGCCATATCTTTTGATGAAATCACAATATGCCATTGCAAATTCTACAAGAGAAAGAGGAGTCCTTCCCTTTCACCGGAGCAAAACTGGCCTTTCCATCAATGGAGAAGGATGAAGCCTTCTTCATTTCCTAATAGAATCCGCGACAAAATTATTGGATCTGCAATAGCATCGATGGATTCATGACAAAGTCGCGTGAGATGCAAGAGGGTTTCTTCCTCTTTCTCCACTACTGGAGGAAAATTGGTCACTTTCAACAATAATGATGGCGTTGATGGATGCTGACTCTCCGCCAACCATTATCGGCAATATTGGTACATCGTTGGTGCCACCACTTGCTTTTAAAACTTGTTTAAATATATTTTTACTAATTGTAATTAAAAATAATTATATGTTTTGTTTTTGAATTTATTTTATTAACTTTTAAGATATTATTAAAAACAATAACTCAAAAATCTATTACTAAACCTAAAAGCATTATTATTATTATTAATTATCATTAAAATAGGGAGGGTAGTATGAATATTTCAAATGTTACGGATTAACTTATCCAATAATTAACTTTAATAAGCAAGTTCTAACTTCTCAGGAGCTGATTATAAGAGAAACCGATTATGAGGGAAAAAAAAAAGAAAAAAAAAAACTAATTATAAAAGGTTTATCAAACACCTTGCTCTAAATTTATGAAATAAATGATTGTTTTTATAAGTAGAAATAATTCCAACAATGTAAATAATATGGTCAAGAATAAGGAAGAACTTTTTAAGTTTATTATTACTATTATTATTGAAAATTTTAAAGATTGTTGTTTGTTTATTTTAAACATGGTTGCTATCAAAGTTTTTCATAAGATAATTTTAAGTCACATTTATTTTTAATTTAATGAAATTTAAATATGTTTGTCCTTTGAGTATTCATATATCCTTTTTAAAATGTTTTTTTTTTCTTCTAAATGTTCCTACTTTTACTGTTTCTAAATTTATTATCCCAATATGATTGAGA
The DNA here is from genome assembly GCA_021234005.1 of Nephelium lappaceum. Taxonomy (NCBI): domain Eukaryota; kingdom Viridiplantae; phylum Streptophyta; class Magnoliopsida; order Sapindales; family Sapindaceae; genus Nephelium; species Nephelium lappaceum. The sequence goes on from CM038011.1 coordinate 9,854,468, forward strand.
AACACCTCTCCCATCGCATAATTTGAAACAATTATTACCATAACTGTAAATATGCTATTGTAATTGTGGCATGCATAGAAATACAATTCAACAAAAAGGAATTCCCCAGTCTCAATAATTTGGGAAACATTTTCACCAACAGAGTAATTTAGAAAATAAAACTTGAATTCAACAAACCAAAACAATTAAGAAATTACAGGCAGTAATCTTCATCTAGAGTCTTCAATCACTTGCATTTCTCAAACAGTTGGAAAGCTTTGCATGCCCTGCTGGATCTTTCTTCTTTTTCTTCTTCTTAAAATGTCTACATGCAGCTTTTAGCAGCTTACTCCATCCCTGACACACACACACACACTCCATAAATTACCAAAAAAAATATGCCTTCAGATTCCGTGTTACCTTACTGGTTGGATAAGGTTATTTGTTAATAACAATGTTTAGATTGATTGTTGATGATGGGTAACCTGTAAGTAGACAAATTCCCTGGAATATTACATGCTATACATACCTTAGTAACTATAGGTGCACAAGAGCCCTTAACATTAGCTGGATGGAACTCAGAGACCATTTTCTTCTTCTGCTTCTTCTTGAACAGATTCAGACTCACATTCAATGTTGTAGTACTAGTAGTGGTCATTGTCTTCTTCTTCTTCTTGTTGGTGCTATTTTTCTCCAACTCAAATCCAAACAAACCAAACTCGTATGAGAGCTTTCTGGGTGTGATCAAATCCAATTCCATTTGGCTGTAAGCGCGAGGAATCAGAGGAGACCATATCGAGCTCTGCGTGTAGTCGAAATCGAATGTAGACTTGTCTGGGAACTTGCAGAGAAGCTCTCTCGACATTATTGGCTCCAAATGCTCCACAACTTTCGCTCCCCTTAGTATTAGACTCTCTTTCTCTTCTTCTTCTGTTTCGAAATTCATTTCCTGGCAGTCTCACCCAGAGATTTTCTCCACTTTTTTGGCTTCCTTTAAGCAACAAACAGAGTACCAGACGTTGAAGAAGACACAAAAAAAAAGTGACCGTTGTAATCGAGTAGTTCCAAAACAACGGCTCTTCCGATCACGTGACTTGCATAAGAAAATTTGAGATTTTTGAGGGTGTCGAGACAGTACGGTCCCTAATATTTCTGTTCTTTTCCTATTATGCCCTTGTTCAATTTCTTTTTCCATTTTTTTTTTGTTTTATTATAAATTTATAGATAAAATTCTCATTTAATTTTCATGTTTTTGGAATCAATACAAAGCATTTCTAAAGCACTTAACTATGTTTATATTTGATCCATATTTCAAAGTATTAATGGAAATTACTGTTATAAATAGCTTTAATTCATTATTATTCTTGTTTAATTGATGTCTTTTAAAACTTATTTAATATGCAGAATTAGATTGAAATATTTTCATTATATTTGATTGGATAGGATTTGACAAAATTAGGTGCCTAATGTGTTTGATGTAATCGGGATTGGATTAAAAAAAAGTTTTATTTATTTATTATTTCTTATTATTATTATTATTATTTACATAGTATGAGATTAGATAAAAACAATGAACTTTTTATGCTTGAGTAAGTTGGTTACTATAAAATAACAGTAAATAAAATTTGGGATAAAATAAAATTATTTTAAATCAATTTAATAAATAAATATATGTAAAATTAATTGCGATTAAAATTTATTTAAATAATACTAAAATGATTAAAACTCATTTTTAAATAGAATAATATATTATTTAATTGATATTAGTTTTTAAAATATTCTTAAACATAATATTAAATTAATTTGTAAATATAAATTGTTAATAAAATAATTTAAAAACTAACGAAAAGTACATGAGATGCGGACTAACTAATCCCATCTTTCAAGGTGGGACTTATTAATCTCACTTAAACAAGGATAAAACCAGGGATGTTAAGTTCTTTGTATTTTATGTAAGAAAAAATATAACTAACATGTAGTCATAAAAATGTAACTAACGTCCACAAAATTGAAAATTAAGAACAAAAATAAAATCATATTTTAAATTGAGTTTGTCATGAATATTATTGTCGATATCAATTATTCAAAAACAAAATACATCTAAAGAAATATTATCTCATGAAGCTTAAAATAGAAGATTAAGCACATGCAAATTAATAGTTTTGCATTCAAGTATATTGTAAGAGCAATTATTTGTACTAGCATAATTTGTTAACAAAATGCTTATCATGTGTATCGATTCTATGTTAATATTCTTGGTCATAATGAAGACTCAAGAATGTTGACGAACACTTCAAGAGAATGGATCACAAGCTAAGTGCTTTGTGTAACAAGTTCTTAGTCTCTCTAAAGAATTTAGGAATATACACTCACACATACATGTTCATATATCTCATATGTCACTTATTAAATGATTGAACTATAGTATTTTAGGGTTTTTTTTTTTTTGTTTTTTTAATGTGCTTTATATGGTTGTAAAGCTACAAAAATCAAATTTCTGTAAAATCTTATGGTTCATGATTTCAAGGTATATAGAAGGCCGTATGATTATTAAAATGGAAATCAAATGTTAACTTCCTATCCAAAAGTCTCATGTAATGATATTTTCATTAAAAAATAATTTATAATCATTATCTACTTCATTTGTTATTTTGTTGTCTATTCTATATTAAAACAAGAAAAACCTAGTTATAGGTTCTTTCCCCCCTTAAAAGACTAGTTTATATTTTTTTAGGATCATGTTTTACAGCCTAAAATATTACTTTGTAAAACACGGATGACTTGGACACATCACCTCTTGGATATAAGTAATTTATACACCTTCTCATCCATTTTCATAATGCATATTTTACCATATTTGTATAGGTATTTTCCCTCTTATATTATATAAGTAGTTATTTATTAATTTTAAACCTAAATATTTAAACTGTATAAATAATAGTTAATCTCGATAGATTGATTACTTTCTATTACAGAAATAGATATATGAGAAGTGACAACACAAGTAGTATTTAGGTTGGATAAGTGGGGGTTGATCTCTGAAAGTCTTTTCACTTTAATTTTTAATTATGATCATAATTTGATGTGAAAAGCGAAGGTCTTACGCGCATGAGGAAGGATAACGGTAAATCAAAGCATCAACTGCCAGCCAAACCATATCACATTCACATCCCGAAACCTGTTGGAGGAAAGGGCCACCAAAAGTCTCACATGGCCAGCTCTGTACCTCCTCCGCTCTCACAACCACCATCACCTACCACCACTTCTCCTCCAAAACCCCTCTCTTCTCCAACCATCTCCCTTTCCCCACCAACCCCAAAACCCAAAACTCCCACGATACGTTCCCGCCTAAGCAAAATCTGTCAACAGGGCCAACCCCATCTGGCTCGCCAACTGTTCGACACTATTACCCGCCCAACCACCCCTCTCTGGAACACCATCATCATCGGCTTCATTTGCAACAACATGCCTCATGAAGCCATTCTCTTCTATGCCCGCATGAAGAACTCCTCCCCTCACACCGTTTGTGACAATTACACTTACTCTTCTACTCTCAAAGCCTGCGCCGAGACTCGCAATCTGAGGCTAGGAAAAGCAGTGCATTGCCATCTTATTCGCTCTCTGTCCAACCCCAGTAGGATTGTTTATAACTCACTCTTGAACATGTACTCCACTTGTTTGAGCTCCATAGATGGTGAAGTGGGTTGTTCTGGTTTTTCTGATTCCGGTTATTCGAAATATGATGTAGTGTGTAAAGTATTTGATACAATGCGTAAGAGAAATGTTGTTGCGTGGAATACTTTGATGTCGTGGTATGTGAAGACAGAACGATACGTGGAAGCAGTTATACAATTAGGAGGATGATTAGAATGGGAATTAGACCCACTGCTGTTAGCTTTGTTAATGTTTTCCCAGCTTTATCGAGTTTAGAAGACTATAAGAATGCTAATGTGCTCTATGGATTTCTTGTTAAATTGGGAAGTGAATATGTTAATGATTTGTTTGTTGTGAGTTCGGCTATCTTCATGTATGCTGAACTTGGTCGAGTTGATTTGGCTAGGATGATTTTTGACTGTTGTTTGGAGAGAAATACTGAGGTTTGGAACACTATCATTAGTGGGTATGTACAGAATGATTTTCCCATTGAAGCAATTGAGCTTTTTCTTCAAGCTGTGAAATTGGATGAGGTTGTTCTTGATGATGTGAGTTTTCTGTTAGCGTTAAGTGCAGTTTCGCAGCTGCAGCAAATGGACTTGGCTCAACAGCTGCATGCCTTTATGATTAAGAATTTAGCAACAATGCCGGTTATTGTAGTGAATGCAGTTATTGTCATGTATTCAAGGTGCAATTCTGTTCATACATCATTTAAAGTTTTTGATAAGATGCTGGAAAGAGATGTTGTATCTTGGAATACTATGATATCTGCTTTTGTGCAGAATGGGTTGGATGATGAAGGACTGATGCTTGTGTTTGAGATGCAGAAGCAACAGTTTAAGATTGATTTTGTGACTGTTACTGCTTTGCTTTCGTCAGCATCGAATCTTAAAAACCAGGATATTGGAAAGCAGACCCATGCTTACCTTCTTAGGCATGGGATTCAATTTGAGGGAATGGAAAGTTATCTTATAGACATGTATGCAAAATCTGGTTTGATTAGGACGTCACAAAAAATCTTTGAGAAAAGCCAAACTGGAGACAGGGATCAAGTCACTTGGAATGCTATGATATCTGGGTACACCCAAAATGGACTGGTTGAGGAAGCTTTCACTGCTTTTAGACAAATGCTTGAATTGAATGTAACTCCCAACGTTGTGACTATAGCATCAATTCTCCCAGCTTGTAACCCAATGGGCAAAATAGAGTTGGGCAAGCAACTCCATGGATTCTCCATTCGCCACTTATTGGACCAAAATGTCTTTGTGGGCACTGCTCTAGTTGACATGTACTCCAAGTCAGGGGCAATTAATTATGCTGAAAACGTTTTTGTTGAAACCCCTGAAAAAAATTCTGTTACATATACTGCAATGATATTGGGTTATGGTCAACATGGGATGGGTGAGAGAGCACTCTCTTTGTTTTACTCAATGCTACAGTTTGGCATTGAACCTGATGCAATTACCTTTGTGGCAGTATTATCAGCTTGCAGTTATGCTGGTTTGGTTGATGAAGGTCTTCAAATCTTTGACCTGATGGAGAGAGAATACAACATACAAGCCAACAACTGAGCACCATTGTTGTATTGCAGATATGCTAGGAAGGGTTGGGAAGGTCTTTGAAGCGTATGAGTTCATCAAACAATTGGGTGAGAAGGGTAATGTGTTGGAAATTTGGGGATCACTTCTTGGAGCTTGCAGACTCCATGGACAGTCTGAATTAGCAGAAGTTGTTGCCAAGAAGTTGCTTGAGAGGGATACAAGAAACAACATGACAGGCTATCAAGTATTGCTCTCTAATATTTATGCAGAAGAAGGAAAGTGGGAAAATGTTGATAACGTAAGGAAAGAGATGAGGGAAAGGGGCTTGAGAAAAGAGATTGGTTGTTCTTGGATTGAGATTGGGGGTCATCTGAACTGTTTCTTGTCTAAGGACGAAGAGCATCCTTACAGCAATGAGATATATGAGATGTTGGAAGAGTTAGCCATGGAAATGAAAGGTACTGATTATAGGGTTTTTTAAAATTTAAATTCACAAGTCATCTCTAAGTTTGATGAATGAAACAGAACATTGCTTACAGCTCTTGGAAATGGCAAATAAATGTTTAAGCAAACTCGAGATAGTTAGCTTCAGAAAATTGATTGGCTGATGGATGGCTACTCGGTTTTTCTTTGTGCTTATGGCGGATACAAATGTCATAATATTTCTAAATGTGGAGCCTTCAGTCCAGACTGACAATTTGGGATTTCTGGCTGAATTCCTGGCTAGATGTTTGGAGTAGGACGGTATTTTTTATGGAGCAGATTGCTACTGATACCGCCTCAATAATGTAGATTGTGCCAGAATTGCTTGGAAAATACTGTCAAATTGGTTAAAAAGGATCTCATTCCATTTGTTCAGGTCAGTCACAATAGACATTTCACAAACTTTCATTGTCATAATTTCAATTTTATTTGTAAATGTTCTTATGATCTCACCCTATGCCCGACATGAGCAATGGGGCTGTATTTTATATGCTGCCTAAGTGTGAATATATGTATTTTATCTTGTTGCTTGAGTGTATTTATTTTATTGTTAATGTGGTACCTTTTTTAATTGTGGGGGTTCTCTTTTTTCCTCTTTTGTAGTTGTGGTCATTATCTGTTGTCTTGTGCTTTTTGGGGTCAAGGTCTTTTCTTTGTTCGCTGAAGTAAGTATTTAACCATAACAGAATTAGGTTGCGCCACCTTTGTCTTCTTGGCAAAGAGTTTAAAGACATTGGAAATGTAGCATTGAAATTCCTACTAATACGTTCAGTGATATCACCTTAGCCTTTACTGACGTTGTTGTACTTTCCGGCAAGAAGTTAGTGGCTCTTTGTGAGCATCAATATATATATATGTGTGTGTGCATGATGTATGTATGTATATTTTAAGTTAACACGTTGAATTGTTCTTTATTCATGACTGTGGTGAAGTAAATAAGGGGCTTAACTTTATTATAACTTATTTTTATATCTGTTGAGACTTTTCTTTCTTTTTTGTTATTAATTCTGTACATTGTGGTAGATAAGTTGTCTCTGTAGTTTTCAGTCTAGGGGATTGTTTTTTAGTTCCTTTTTGGGTGTGAAATGAGGATGTCTAATCTTTTGTGTATCCTTGTGGACAATTTTCTTGTATGTTTTTGGAGTCCTATAAAAAATAAATAATTAATTAAATAACAAGTAGAACTTTTCTAAAATATTTTCATTTAGGTTCTGTCATTCAAATGCTTTTGATACTTTAGACCTGCACAGAAGATAGATTACTGTAATTGGAGTCTTGAACTAGATATTGCTGGGAATAAATTTTACAGAAACAATTAAACAAGCAAAATTAAAAGCACATTATATTGAAACATATGATACGATGTTCATCAAATAAACAAGAAAATTATTACTTTGGGCCTGTTTGTTGGCCAGCATTGGATGGGATTGGACAAAAAATTTGTCCAATCACATGTTTGTTGAGGAGGTGGGATTGGACAAAATTTAATCCTACCTCCTCTCTTAATCTCATAAAAATAGTCCAATCCAATTCTACACAACAAACACCCTAAGATCTCTGTGGCTTTTGGTTTGTCTTATTTCTCCTTTTTATTTTTTAGTACTTTGACTGCTGTCTTGCTCTATTTTATGTCCTTAGGTTTGGGGAAATAGGGATTGCGCATGAGGTTTCAAAATTAATTCATTAACAATTTAAAAACTTCAGCTTTTATTTTCTGAAAATTTTAAATGCTGTGTAGACTGCAGAAACCTCAGGAGACCAGATTCACCATATAACTATCTCTCAGCATCTTCTCGATTGCAGTTTGATCCTGGAGTCCTTCGCTGCCGTTTCCCCTGTTTCTGCCAGTATGCCTCTACTGAGTATATACTTGAACCAGGGAAATTGAAAGGGCAACTACATAGAATCTCTGACGAAGAATTCTACCCTTGTTTTGTCCTTCATCAAACATAAGAGCAGAAAACTAGTAGTGCAGTGATGCATGACTGATTGTAAGCCAGTTCCAACAGGTAAGTAGTGTTCGTCTCTTTTCTCACTGCTTAATAAATTATATAGAGCATGCTTTCTATGTAGTCATTTGGATCATATCCAATAAAAATGTTATAAGGTTATAACCATCAAAATTTTTTAACGTGTTTTATGTTAAAAAACAAACAATTTTAGCACTTGTGTTCAGACATAGAAAAATATAAATTATATAAGTTTTGGGTTTCGAACACTATTTAGGTTTCAGATTTTAGACACTATTTAGTTTTTAGTCAAATTCGTTGTGACATATCAAACTTAACATTGTATGGAACTCAAAACTTGACTCATTTGTTTTTGACTTTGGCATGTTTAGACTTCTATATCATGGCTGTTCCAATTGAATGATACTAGTTAGCGATTTAATCAGCAGCAACTACCTCTAGTTCTGAGTTAAGTTTTTTAAGCTTCTTAACAAATAATTTAGCCATTACCATTAAAAGCTTAGATAAAACTGCAACAAGACTTTACACCTTTCACATTCTTATTGCAAAACCTTATCTTGTTTCATGGCAGAAACATAAGCAAACAATCAACCATCCAAAAGTTAAATAACCTTACTTTATTCTATCCTTTCACTCTAGTCTTAGGCATCATTAATTCATTCATTTGCCAACCTTTTTGAGAGAGCATTGCTTCCTTTAATGCATTTGACTTCCATATGTAGAATTGTCTAACACTGACATTTTAACATTTGGAAAAATTTAAGAGGGAGAGATTTTAAAATCATGCAAGAGATGTGCATGTGTACTGACACTGTATTTTCGTTGTCAAATATATCGGTGAGTGTTAAACCTTTGGTAAAAGACTTTCGTGTTTTTCTTATTAAAAGGGGGACCAGCAAGCATGTCTGGTGAGAGGAAGATGAAGAAATGGAGGCATTTAGAAGTAAATGTATGTAAGGATCTTTTTTTTTTTTTTGAGAAATATGTAAGGATCTTTTAGTACTATAAAATTTTTGTTGATGAGGGGTGCAGAAATCAGATTTTTTGGTGGCAATAAGGCCACCCAATTCAAAGTTATGTAGACAAGAAATGTGGTTACATAAAACAAAATTGAAACATGTTGGATGTTTGAAGGTAACAATGGGTAGGATAGGATGACAAATTGCTAACTTCACCACACCGCAGAACATTTTTTGGCCTAAAAATGTTGCAATGAGTGAAGTTCTAGAAACCTTGGGTTTTCCCCCTCCAAATTCCATTTAGTCTAGTCCACAGGTACTTTCAAGGGAATTGCACCCAATTGAACAAAGTTTATGGGTACTATTCTCTATGATCTCACTCAATTGAACAAAGTTGTTTTTTTTTTTTTTTTTTCTTTTGAAGATAATTGAACAAAGTTGTTGAAGTAGGTCTTTTCTCAGACCAAATTTTTAAGCAAAATATCAATTACAGTTGTAAGGCTCTTTCAAACTTCCTCGTTTAGACCTATCTAGTAACAAACTTACTGGTCCTATTCCGGTTGAAATTAGAAACTATTCGGACTTGTAGTACTTAATGTTTGAGTAATAATAGTGTTAATCAAAATATTCCATTAAAATTGGAGAATTGCCATTCTTAAAACATATTGATGTTTCCTATAATTAAATTGTCTACAACCATCTCTAAATAATTCTATTCAGTGAAATCTTTGTACTTGTATAGCATTTGGAACGGTCTGGTCGTGCTAAAATCAACTATTGTCTTCAATTATGTATCAGTAAAGTAGAATATATTGCTTAAAATGTGACATGAACAATTGTTGATGTTCAATCATGATGCAAGTAAAGATAAAGAAAGTGCAATACTTTTGACAATGTTCGCTCACTCTCTTAGTCCCCTTTTCATATATTTATAAAATCGACTTTTCAGGCAAAAGACCAGTGACAATAATAAGGTTCTTCCTAACTTCGTTGTTGGGACCTCTCTATTAACAAACTTAGTGGTCCTATTTAAGCTAAAATTAGGAACTATTCAGACTTGTATTATTTAGTGTTTGAGCTACAATAGTTTTAATTGAAACATTCCACTTAAGTTGGAGAATTGCCTTTCTTGCAACACTTTGATGTTTCCTATAATTACATTATTTAGAATCATCAACAAATAATTTCTTTAATAAAACCATTATACTTGTAAAACAATTGGAAGGGAGAAATTTCAAGGTTTTTTCCAACACCAACCATTATAGTAGTTTAAGGATAACAAAGGTTCATAACTCATAAGGGTGAAGCTAGCAAGTTCTGTTCCTTCACTTATCTAGTCTTGATAAACCTTCACTTTCTAACATCCATCTTAATTTAAATAACGTTATCATATGTAGATACTTAAAATTTGTTTAGCGATCCGTGACGGGTAAATTTTTTAATGCTCAAATTACGTGCGAGTATACATGGTATAATTGTAGTAAGAAGCAAGTCAAGGTCGAATCTCATAAAGACGGATGCAAACTATGTATTAAGTACCAAAATTGATTAAAGCGAACTTTATCCAAATGACCGAAAGTTGATTTGATTGAGTAAATTAGGAAAATAAAACTAACAATTAAAATTAGGGAAACCAACGGTTGAAGAATATCTATGCATACAACTTGACCCAACCAATCCTTTCATTTATTCTCCTCTTCTTAAGATTAATTTTTTTCTTGCATTTAATCAGATAATCCTAAGGTAATAAGTAGCCTCTCTTGATGGTCAAGCACTTATCCAAATTAATTAACCTGACTATATATTTATGTAAGTTAACAAATCTGAGTTAATTAAGTTCAGATTATCAACACATGATTACAACTTTAACTTTTGATCAAAAAATTTGATCAAATGACCATTTTACCCATAAAGAAGACAAAAAATAATTAAAAGTTAAAAATTAAATTAAATTAAATTAATTAAAAATAAATTAAAAATTAAAAGTGTATCTCCACCGTCTATCAAAACGATGAACGGTAGAGATTGTTTTTAGTTTTTTTTTTAATGGTTAGATGACCATATTATCCCTCAATGATAAAAAAAAAAAAAAACTATTAAATTTAAAAATAATAGACAATTAAAAAAAAAAACAAAAACAAAAATAATAATAAAATAAAAAACACAAACCAGAGATGGATCTCTCCAGATCCATCCTTCTCTGGATCCCTTTATGGGTTTCCATCGCCGACGACGGTCGTCAGCAATGGAGACCCATCTCTGTCATCTCCATTGCGCGATGGAGACGACGAAGGGTCTCCGTGCGCGATGGAGACCAGCTCTATCCTAGTCGTTGGAGAACCCTTCGTCCGCCAGTCTGGTCTAATCTCCTTCATTTGGTTTCAATGCCCATCTCTTTCGCTCCCTCTCCCCTCTGTCAATGGTGACTAGTTTCTTCATCTGGGTTTCTGTTAACATCCATCTTTTTCTCTTTGTCTTCGTGCGCGTCTTCATCCTGGTCACCGGAGAACCCCTCGTCCACTGGTCTGGTCTGGTCTGATCTCCTTCATCTGGTTTCAACGCCCATCTTTTTCACTCTCTCTCCTCTCTATCAATGGTGACTGGTTTCGGTGAATGGGTTTCTGTTAACACCCATCTCTTTCTCTCTCTCTCCGCTCTCTCAATGGCGATTCTTTTTTCTGTTTTTGATTTTGTGGATGTTGTGATCTTGATTGTTGTGGTTTTCATTTGTGGATTCTTGTTCTTTCCTTATTTGAAGGTGGTTTCGGTGAAATCGGTTGAATTGTTTGGTGCGGTTCTACAGTTGATGAAGATGGAGCTAGTTTGAAACCCAGTTGTATATGGATCCATAGCTGTGAGAATGTATTGTGTATGGACCCATAACTGTGACGATTTTGAAGATTGAAGAACTCAAATCTTTAAAAAAAAAAATGTTGAAGTTCTGGGTAGATGAAGATCTACCCAAAACTTTAAAATATATATTTTTTTTTTCTTAATTTTTATTAATTTTTAATTTTTTTTTTATTTTCTATAATTTAAATTGTAAAAGAAAATTAAAAAAATAATAAAAGTCTAAAATACCCTTAAATTAAATGACCTTGACTAACTTAATAATTTTTGATTAACGGAATGAGGTTGCTGTGTAATAAAATAATAAATATATTTCTAGATATTTTTAGAAATGGAGGTGTTGTATAATAAAATAATAAATATGTTTCTAAATGGTTTTAGGCAAACGTCAGGGAGGCTCCGCGCAATTCACTCTAAAAATAATAATAATAATAATAATAATAATAATAATAATAATGATGATGATGATAACATTACACCAATATTCCTATTTCCTTAAGCAACCCTGAACCCACTTGTATGATTTGTTTCAAAAGTCGAAACCACGTGATCGTACGATCTGGACTATTAGGACAAACATGCTGCATGGGCCCTAGTTATCTGCATCAAAAGTACCACCATCACCTCATTATCTTTATTATCATTTAATAGTTTTTTTTTTAAAAAAAAATTAATAATAATTGAATAACCTTTTTATGCATTAAAATTTCTTTTGACGTTCATTATTTTTATTTTTATATACTATAAGTACAGTTATATCAACAATTACAGAACTATCTAAATAAAAATTTATAAAACGATCTGAAATATAATATCATTTTTATTTTATTCTTTAATAATAAAAAAAGAATGACTTATATTTAGTGAAAAAATTGTCCTTTAATTGAAGCCATTTATGCATAATTCACCACAATACAAGTGAATTAGAAAATAAATGTCAAGTTTACGAATATGGGTGTTCCAATCTTACCGTTATTTATAAAAAGTTGATAGGGTATGTTTGAGCATCACATCAAAATTCTTACTTATTCTTTTTTATATATGTATTTATATATAATTTTTGAAAGAATACTAGAAGGAATACTTTACTCCTTCTAATTGATCTAAACATATTAATTTTCAAATCTTATATTGTATTAGTTTGAAAAACTTTTAAATAAAATTTTGATATAAATTTTAAAATTAGACTTCATGATAATTAATTATATATTAAATCGGATAGATGATAAATATAAATATTAGTTTTTATGATAATTTACCATCAAATGTATTTTTTTAAACTAAATGTAATTTTTTTTATTCATTTAAATTGTTCTATCTTTTTAAATAGTTTAATGTATTATTATTTAGTAATTATATCTTTATTAAAATATATATATATATATATATATATATATAGTTGGGAAGAGTTCTGCTTTTCCAGTGATGCTATGGTCAGCCTTTGAAAGGATGCCGAATTAACTAGAAAACAAACGAAAAAAAACGGAAAAAGTTATTGATACAAAGAAACGGGCCTATCTTAATTTTATCTTCTGCTGCCAAATGGCAGCCCAAGAGCCACTACGTTGTGTCAAGTTATCTGGGAAGATTCAATTAAAAAGTCAAAACTGTTAGATTTTTTTTTGTCACTGTCACGTAATTTTCTTTCACCAGCAAAGCAATGACCTCATCTCAACTCTTGCCTCCAGTAATAAATTTACAATATAGAGTTTATGTGCGCTCCAAGTAGGTTAATAGCTAAATACCGAATAAAGATTCTCGGTCACATACACGACTTGTTTTGACAAAAGCTACATAAAAACCGAAATGCAGAAAGCAGCTGAGCTTGTGTTCATCCCTCCACCGGTTGTGGGCCACCTTATATCGACGTTGGAGATAGCTAAGCTTCTGGTGGAGCGCGACCGCAACCTCTCCATCACCGTCCTCATCATCAAGTTCCCCCACTTTGATTGCAACATCACCTCCACCTACACTCGTCCACTCGACCGTATCCAATTCATTGACCTCCCTACTCCTCCCTCCTCCTCAGACGCCAATAACCCCAGGTTCTTTATCACTACCTTCATGGAAAGCCAGAAACCCCTTGTCAAGGAAGCTGTCACCACCAAGTTCTCTCAACCCGACTCCCCTACACTTGCCGGGTTCGTTCTTGACATGTTTTGCACTTGCATGATTGATGTTGCCGATGACCTTGGAGTGCCTAGCTACATCTTCTACACGTCTGGTGCAGCTGTTCTTGGTCTCAAGTTCCATGCACAACATCTCCATGACGACCTAGGTACGCCGACCACTGACTTGAAGGACTCGGATACCGAGTTGGTAGTGCCGAGTTTCCAAAACCCAGTTCCTGTTAAGGTTTTGCCTTCTGTTCTGTTAAACAAAGATTGGTCCCTAGTTTCGTATGAACAAGCTAGGAGGTTTAGGAGGACTAAGGGTATTATGGTAAACACGTTCGCTGAGCTGGAATCCTATGCTGTTAATTCGTTGTCAACCAATTTCCCGACTTTGTATCCAGTGGGTCCCATGTTGAATCTGAAGGGTGACAATAATTACGATGTGGACAGAAAGTCAGAAATCATGAAATGGCTTGATGATCAACCAGAATCATCGGTGGTGTTCCTCTGCTTCGGGAGCATGGGAAGCTTTGGTGTGGATCAGGTGAAGGAGATAGCGTGCGCGCTTGAGCAGAGTGGCCACAGGTTTTTGTGGTCTCTGCGCAAGTCACCTCCAAAGGAGAAGGACAAGATTGCGATCCCAAGTGATTACGAGAATCTGACGGACGTCCTGCCGGATGGGTTTTTGGATCGAACGGCTGGAATTGGGAAGGTGATTGGTTGGGCCCCACAAGTGGATGTATTAGCCCACTCAGCAATCGGGGGTTTCGTGTCGCATTGTGGGTGGAATTCAACGCTGGAGAGCATATGGTTTGGTGTTCCGATTGCCACGTGGCCGATGTACGCGGAGCAGCAGATAAATGCCTTTGAGATGGTGAGAGAGTTGGGATTGGCGGTGGAGATTAAAATGGATTACAGGAAGGGTTTTTTGACTGAGAATGAAGTGATGATTGTGAGTGCGGAGGAGATTGAGAGAGGAATCAGGTGGCTGATGGAGTCTGATACTGAATTCAGGAGGAGAGTCAAAGAGATGAGTGTGATGAGTAGAAACGCCTTGATTGACGGTGGATCTTCTTTCTCTTCTGTGGATCGTTTTATTGCTGATGTGATGGATAACATCTCAAATACCAAATCCTAATGCCTTCCGTTAGTTATCCATTTTTCTGTTGGTTTTTTTTTTTTCAAGAAAAGCCACAAATTATATTTAACTTAAAGGGGGCTGTTTTTTTTTTTTTTTTTTTTTTTTAATGTTGAAACTGAAGACTGTGTAAGGATGGAATAATAAAACTTGAATAACATGTATATTATTATTTTGTGAAAAATACCAAATATACCAAATCACAAAACTGGAAAATCATATATGGCCCCAAAATTATAACAATTCAATTTTAACCTCTCAAACAAACTAATATCTTCCTATACCCAATTTACCCATTTTACCCCTAACCATACACCACTCTTGTTTTTCTAAAATTCAAAACAAAAAATCAACACGAAATTACAAAACTACCCCCATCTATTGAAATGGCACAACAACAAATCAAAGCACAACAACTGGTCAACCAAACAAATCCAAAGCAAAATCATCCAAAGCAAAATCAACCGGTTTCAAAGCAACATCGCAACCCGGTTTCAGCAGACCGCCGACCGCCGTCGAGCGCCACGCCCGACCTGCAACCTTGCCGATCGGCCGACAGCCCAAGGCGACGCCC
Organism: Nephelium lappaceum; assembly: GCA_021234005.1. NCBI lineage: Eukaryota > Viridiplantae > Streptophyta > Magnoliopsida > Sapindales > Sapindaceae > Nephelium > Nephelium lappaceum. The sequence continues at coordinate 9,869,730 of CM038011.1, forward strand.
ACGCCCACGCCCACGCCCACGCCCGACCGCCCACGCCGACCTGCAACCTTGACGCCGACGCCGACGCCGACGCGACGCCCACGCCGACGCCCACGCACGACCGCTCGCCGACCTCCTCCAACCGCCTCCATTAACGACGGTAAGCATTTGATAGTTTGAGTTCTATATGTGAAATTTTTGAGTGTTGATTTAGTTTGTTTGTGTTATGGATGTTGGATTAGTTTAGTATGATTAGATTAGATTAGTTTTGGTTGGATTTTGGTGGATAACACATGAAAATGGAGGTTTGGGTTTGTGAAGAAGACAATGAGGTTGGGTTTTGCACAAAACCGGGTTTAATGCATCCATTTAACCCGGTTTTGTGCAAAACCGGGTTAAATTGAAGCATGAAACCCGGTTTTGGGTAAAAACCGGGTTTAATGGATGCATTAAACCCGGAACCGGGTTTAATGCATCCATTAAACCCGGAACCGGGTTTAATGGATGGATTAAACCCGGAACCGGGTTTAATGCATCCATTAAACCCGGAACCGGGTTTAATGCATGCATTAAACCCGGTTCCGAGTTTAATGGATGCATTAAACCCGGAACCGGGTTTAATGCATCCATTAAACCCGGTTCCGGGTTTAATCCATCCATTAAACCCGGTTTTGGGCAAAACCGGGTTTAATACACAATTAAACCCAGGTTTTTTTTTTTTTTTATTGAATAAATATATTATTATTGGTTTTTGAAATAAGTTAAATAAATTATAAAATTTAATAAAGTTAGAAATAAATGAAATGTAATCTATTATTCCAATAATTAAAATAAAAATATGAAATAAATGTGATTAATAAAAATTAAAATTAACAAAAATAAAAATAAGTAAATGAAATATAAAAAATAAGAAGAATTAATTAATTAAATTTTGAATTTGATTTAATGTAATTGTAATATGTTAATTTAATTTGTTAATTAAAATTAGATTTATAAATTAATGAAAAGAGGACAAAAAAATAATAATTAAGTGTTATTTTAAAGTAAATAGTCAATTAAATTAATGTTATTACAATTATTTTTTTTGTTTTGTATAGATGCAGGTCCTTTATAAATGGAGTTCACAGGTTATTCCCGATGATATGTCATTGAGTACACATTGCAAGCTTCAAAGAGATTGCTGGTCTAAAAGCAGCTCTTGAAAAAAAAGAACTCCTGAAGCAATTTTTGGGCATGACTCCATTTAGACATTTTATGGAAATTTCTCATAATCAGTTGTTGGTTTGCCCTTTGATTGCAACTATTCTTGCTAGGGAGTTAGAAATCCCTCGTGCTAGCCCTGATGAGATGTGGTTTGAAATTGGAGGGCGACCATATAGATTTGGAAAGCAGGAATTTTTATTGGTAACAGGGCTGCAATTCGGGCGAATCGATGTAAATACGATAAAGGCACGACAAAATGATAAAAAAAGTCTTTTGTGGAGATTGTTCAAAGGAAGTCCACCATCAGTGAAAGCTATTGTACTAATGATCAAGTCACGGGTGAATTTAGATGTTGATGACATTTTGAAGTTGGCTAATTTAGTCATAGCTTTCCAGTTATTTTATGGTTTAGATGAGCGTCAAGGGGTGGATAAGGCGTTGTGGGTCATGATAGAGGATGTAGAAGTGTGGAATGCGTTCCCGTGGGGTACATTGGCATATAGTATACTTCTCCATCACCTCAGACAGGTGATTACTGAGGAACGCCTTATCCACGGACGGACGGTTAATCTATACGGATTTGTTTGGGCATTTCAGGTACAACACTTACTATATGCTCATTATTATTATGAATGAAAATTGTTTAAATATATATTTATTCATGGTTCTTAATTTGTTTGCATAACTAAAACATTAGTTCAATTATTTATTTCGAAATGAATTACTCAAATAAAGTTTAAAAAATTGTATTTAGTAGAATTTTTAAAAAGTCACCATTAAGAGAATGAAAATGCGCAAACACTTTTGTTATGTGAGAGGAAGTGCTAATTAAATATCATTCTTAAACATTGTTAAAATATTACACCAATGTCAAACTTTAATGTATTTTATAATTAAAATATTAAACAAGAAAAATCAATAATATTATTCATGTTAAACAAATTAATTAACTAAAAAGTTGGAAAAAAAATTAGGCATTCAATTTAACTTACCCACCATGTCAAAGCAACACTTTTTTTTTGTTTGTTGGCTTTTTAAACTTTCACAAATTTAATTAACAAAAAATTGTTTAAATATATATTTATTTTTATATTGTAATGATATATATTTCTTTTTGTTTAATATGCATTACAGTGGTGGCTTGTTGAAATGTTCCCATACTTAGACAATAAAGTAGGGAACAGAATACCAGCGATGTGGATTTGCCAAGGTTTAGGAATTGGCATTGTAATAAGCGGATTAGAAAGGATGCAAATAATTGGAGGAATGAGCTTCACTTTGTAAGTGTCTACATTAATCTAAATTTTTTTAATTTGTTTACTACCTTTGCGTTTTTTATGCTAACTATATTTATATACATGTATTGTAGTGTATTGCATCGAAGAAGATTCTTGTGCCCACTGATGATGAGAGAGAGATGGATTATTGGAGGTCCTTCAACGCCAAACATTTGGTTGGAGAGAAAGTGTGGAAAAGTGGCGGTGGAGGGGGTGAAGATGATGAAGGTGATGATGATGATGAGCAAACAGTGAGTGAGAGTAGGTTAAATAGGGAGGAGGAGGAGAAAGAGAATGAGAGGAGGAGGGAGAGGATAAGGATGAAGAGAGGGAGCCGAGAACGAAAAGTGTGCATGATGTACGACCGGGGAGCAATTCGCCCGTTAGACCATCTCACCATCGAGTATGAATTTGATTTTAAATAATTTATATTTGATTTATATTTTACATTAGGTGTATATAATAATTTATATCATTTATATATAAATATATAGTTTTTATATTTATATATAAATGATATAAATATAAAAATAATTTATATTTTACATTAGGTGTATATAATAATTTATATCATTTATATATAAATATATAGTTTTTTATATTTATATATAAATGATATAAATATAAAAATAATTTATATTTTACATTAGGTGTATATAATAATTTATATAATTTATATATAAACATATAATTTAGATTTGATTTATATTTTACATTAGGTGTATATAATAATTTATATCATTTATATATAAATATATAGTTTTTATATTTATATATAAATGATATAAATATAAAAATAATTTATATTTTACATTAGGTGTATATAATAATTTATATCATTATAATTTTACATTTTGTTTAAATGATATATAATTATATATTTATAATTTATGTAGGTGCCTCAGCAGACAAATGTGGGCAAGATACTGAAACTATTGGAGCATATAGTCGGGTTGCAGCAATCACAGAACAGGATGTTGGAAAAATTGGATAAGAGATTGCAAAGAGTTGAAGACCACTTACAGATTAGTGGGCGTACGGATGATGATGTTGCTGAGAGCTCTATTCGGGACCAGGATCATGACCTGCATGTCCATGATTCAGGATCAGTGAGGGATCCTCACATTGCTGACCCTATCCATGACTCTGGATTAGGGAGGGATCATAGCATTGCTGATCAGGACCCGACTATCCAGGTGCATGACTCAGGAGCTGAGAGGGATCATCACATCGATGACTCGGTGAGAGATATAGACATCGGTGATGTTCAGGTATATTTTGTATTTATTTTACGTTATAATCTTACGTAATAAGTTTAAAAATCTAATTTATAATTGTGAGTTGTTTTAAATTACAGGGAGGGCTTATCCATGAGCGATGCAAGCGAAAAATTAAGTCATCAGCATCTTGTAGGACGCCATACACGGATCCCTATACCCCCGAAAAAGAAAAAGAAAGAATCAAAGAAAGTGGTGGAGCGGGTGATGGAGGATATGACAGAGCAGGTGGCGAAGACTGTACCCGATGTCTACACGCAGTACAAAGCTGCTTCTTTGAATCTCCGGTATGAATAAAAAATAATATTACATTATCTTAATTTGATTACTAATGTAATAAAATATAGTCTAATTTATTTTTTTTTTCAAGGCGCACTATTGATGGATATCTGGTGCCATGCACCCCGGATATGCTTCGTACTATCGAAAATATGAATGAGTGGTTGACGAGGATTCATATTGATGCGTATTTGAGTTGCCTTAGGAAAAAAGCAAAAGTTTGCGGGTGGTGGGACGAGGCAACTGATTGTAGATACGCAGTCCACGAGACAAATTTTTTTGTAAGTATTTACATTTTAATTGTTACAGGTTGAGATCGTGTTTATTTAATTAATTTAATTTATTTGAAAATAACATGTTTAATTTTAATGATTACAGGCGGATATAGTGCGCGTTTTCAATGCTGAATACACCGCACTGAATAAAGAGTTTGATCCGTTGACAGCAGTTGTCCCGAATTCTTGGCAGAGTTGTGCTACCGGCCTGGCTGACAGTAAAATGTCTTGGAAATCTGCAGAAAATGTAAGTTTGATTGGAGAATTAATAATTTTTGCATTATGTGTATATTATTAATTTTTATTTAATTTATCCTTCACATTGGTCTTATACGATTAACGTTTTGAAAATGTAGGTGCTACTCCCTTGTTGTTTATCTCAGATGCATTGGGTCGTTTGTAAGGTGTGCCTGAGGGAGGAGAAGATAGTGGTGTATGATTCTATGCAAGCAGTCAACTTTGAGCAATGGAGGCAAGTCTTGCAGCCGCTTGCATTTTTTATGCCGGTCATCTTACGGTCTCTTGGATTTTATGAGCAAAGCGAAGGACCTACACCACTTGTGGAAAATAGATGGGACGTGGCACGTGTCAATATGGAAAATGTGCCTCAGCAAGTTGACGGGTAGATGTCACTTTTGTTTAAAACATAGTCCGAATATTATTCACTTTTAATAATCATCTAATATGTCTTCATATTTATGCAGCAACAGTTGTGGAGTGTACTGTGCGATGTTTATCCACGATCTTATCAAGTCTTTGGATCATGAATGGAAGTCGCACCAAACGAAGGAGGATGCCATTAGAATAAGGAAGGATATGGCGTATGATATATATACGTATTCCACAGCACAATATGTAATTGACGATTATGGACGGTGGATATTAGATGAAAAGGGAAATGTTGTGTTTGAATGATTATTATCATTTGTATAAAATATAAATAAATTGATGTAATTTCAATCAATCATTTAGATTATTATGCATTGTAAACCAAAAATAAAATACTTAACAAGTTAATTAATCAATGAAATGATAATTATTAAGGGATTCCATTAATCAAATAAAAATTTCAATCAATCATTCGTATTAAATGCTTCCATTAATTCAAACACTGAAAATTAAAAATTACGAATCCATTAATCAATGAAATGATAATTATTAAGTGATTCCGTTAATCAAATAAAAATTTCAATCAATCATTTTTATTATTCACTTTTTATTAAGTGCTTCAATTAATTCTTTAAGATAATATTCAAATTTAGCCTAACATTTCGTACAATACAATATATTCAATGAAATCAAAGGAATATTGTACAATCCCTTATATAGTAACATTAAACCACATTATATTATAATGTGATGATTTCACCAAATTTTATAAGTTATATGTCCAATTAAGTTAAATTGATGAAATCAAAGACATTTGAACATAATTTGGAGCCTTTGAACACACAAAAAAAAAACAAAAACACCAAAAATACTAAAAGATATATCAAATGGGATATAATGGGCATTATAACCCGAAACCGGGTTATAATGACCATTTAACCCGAAACCGGGTTAAATGGGCCATTATAACCCGGAACCGGGTTATAATGGCCCTTATAACCCGGTTTCGGGTTATAAGGGTCATTATAACCCGGTTTCGGGTTATAATGACCATTTAACCCGAAACCGGGTTAAATGGGCCATTATAACCCGGTTCCGGGTTATAATGGCCCTTATAACCCGATTTCGGGTTATAAGGGTCATTATAACCCGGAACCGGGTTATAATGACCATTTAACCCGAAACCGGGTTAAATGGGCCATTATAACCCGGTTCCGGGTTATAATGCCCCATTTAACCCGGTTCCGGGTTATGAGGGGTATTGTAACCCGGTTTTGTTAAATGATTTTTATCCTACTCTTTTAATTGAATTTTTCCCTTCTAATATCCAAAACTTCCAAAAAATACTTTAAGGTAATATTCAAATTTAGCCTAACATTTCGTACAATACAATATATTCAATGAAATCAAAGGAATATTGTACAATCCCTTATATAGTAACATTAAACCACATTATATTATAATGTGATGATTTCACCAAATTTTATAAGTTATATGTCCAATTAAGTTAAATTGATGAAATCAAAGACATTTGAACATAATTTGGAGCCTTTGAACACACAAAAAAAAAACAAAAACACCAAAAATACTAAAAGATATATCAAATGGGTTATAATGGACATTATAACCCGAAACCGGGTTATAATGACCATGTAACCCGAAACTGGGTTAAATGGGCCATTATAACCCGGAACCGGGTTATAATGGCCCTTATAACCCGGTTTCGGGTTATAAGGGTCATTATAACCCGGTTTCGGGTTATAATGACCATTTAACCCGAAACCGGGTTAAATGGGCCATTATAACCCGGTTCCGGGTTATAATGGCCCTTATAACCCGGTTTCGGGTTATAATGCCCCATTTAACCCGGTTCCGGGTTATGAGGGGTATTGTAACCCAGTTTTGTTAAATGATTTTTATCCCACTCTTTTAATTGAATTTTTTCCTTCTAATATCCAAAACTTCCAAAAAATACTTTAAGGTAATATTCAAATTTAGACTAATATTTCCTAAAATACAATGTATTCAATGAAATCAAAGGAATATTGTACAATCCCTTATATAGTAACATTAAACCACATTATATTATTTTCCTTTCTAATGTCCAAAATACTTAAAAATAATATTCAACTTTAAAAATACAAAACCTTGTAGCTGAGATTCGTATAGGAACCTCGGATTTCTCTATTAGGCGAGCTAAAAAGAATTTGCAGAGCGAACCCTTAAACTTTTCAAAACTAGTTGGGTTAGTTTCGTTTTAAAATTAAAATTTCAATTTCATTTTAAAATCCAAATCTCACTTTTTTTCAAACTAAAATCCAGCAGCATAACAGCTGCATTTTTGACATTTCCAAAACCTGTAAAAGAGAAATTCACACTTCTAAAATATTTCTCAATCACCACTCAACTTCTTTACCACAAACAAGCATATTAAATCAGATTTCCAATATTTTATCTATTTCATCAAAAACAAAAACATGAATTTAAAAAGCAATTCATTCACAACCTTCCACAATGGTTTAAAAACTAAACTTTAACTTCATGAACCACTCAGTCACAACTCAAAAGAATCGATTTACGATCCTTTTTCTTTAAGTTACAAAATATGCAAAATATGAATTATATGGCAGCATTGTTGTGTCACGCCCACCTATACTTCTGGAGGAGCTATCCCTTCTCTATCACCCACGCCAACACCTGAGGAGGTTTTTAAAACAAAATAAGAAAACTATAAACTATGAAAGCTCAGCGAGTGCTTATAGTAATTTTTAACTAAAACTTTTGTTTACAAAAATACCTCTTTTGATTATCCGGGTTTCATAACATTTGCATTACATACCAACCATCATGTTCAAAGTTCTCAATACAATACATATAAGAAGAAAATAAACGAAGAAAATAATAAATGAACATTTGAAACAATATATTCATTGTAAATCATTACCACCATTTTCATCATCCGCTGAGGGTGGAATAGAAAACCGTTGATCACATCGACGTCGCGTGTGTCCAGTCGCACCACAAAGACGACATTTTCGAGAGGTCCTAACAAGTCCCATAACAGCGGCAGACGACGTAGCACCTCCAGTAGCTTCAGCGCTGCTCCCAGCACCTTCTCCACTTGTCCCTCCGATGCCTGAAATAGGGGGGTTAGGGCAACGAAGCCGGTTATGTCCCATTTCACCACATTTTCCACATTTTTTCTTCCTACGACTTTCTCCAGCTGAAGGAATTCGCGCCTCTTTTGGTCTACCTGCTTGTCGTTTTTCTTCGGGTGGTAATACAATCATACTTTTTACTTCCGCAGGAACATGGCAATCTTTTGGCCCAGGGACAGGATTGATCGGACATGCATATGCAGCTTTAAGCCATTCTTTGCTATAATAATCATGACAAAGTGTATAATAGTGAACACCAGTGAACCTGATATGTATGACAAAGGCAGAGTGTTACTATATTATATTAAATAATGAAAAATAACAAAGTACAATAACGATACCTGGCAACAGCAATTGCATGATGACATGGCAACTGATCTAGGTCCCAACGATTGCAACTGCATGACCGCTGAAAAGGCTGAACAAACCCATAGCCTGATTCATGTGCAACTCCGAAATTGGTTGGTTCTTGAATGGCAGATACCGTGCCACTCGTTGACATATTAGCCATCGAGTTGACATGATCCTCCACAGTTTTGGTCACTGAAGATCTGAGTTTCTCAGCATGAACACGTCTATCGTTGTACCATCTCTGTAACATATGTCTCAGAAATTCATGTGCACTTGTTATTGGCAATCGACGTGCTTTCATCATGCATTTGTTGAGTGATTCTGTAATGTTAGTAGTCATCATGCCATATCTTCTTTTTGGAGAAAATGCACGTGACCACTTTGTCACCCCAATATTAACCAATTTTTCATGCAATTTTGGACATACCCGTCGAATTTGTTCTAAATATCTTTCACATTCTTCCCAATCATGACCATATGCTGCAACGTAAAACATCTTCAAAACATCTACTTGATTTCTACATTGTTGCTTTAGGTTTTGCTTCAAATGGAAGAAACAGAACACATGTGGGACTTCAGGAAAAACGATGCTCATCGCATTCGCAATACTTTTATGACGATCGGAGACGATAATCAAATCTGATGGCAAATGATGCGTTCCACCAATAACGTTTCGTAATTTACTTAAGAACCAAGTCCATGAACTGTCCGACTCTCCATCGCCAAATCCAAAAGCAATAGGATAAATCATTTCCTCACCATCTTTGGCTGCAGCTACAAAAATCACCCCTTTATATTCACCTGTCAAATGGGTAGCATCAACAGCAATAACTGGTCTGATGTAAGATCGAAAACCCTTAATTGAGGATCCAAGTGCAACGAATGAATACAAGAAACGATTGTTTTCATCCGTCCTAATTGCCGTCACTGTACCAGGGTTTGTTTATTTTAACATATGAAAGTACCGAGGAAGCTGTTGAAATGACTCATCCGCTTTCCCATATGATAGTTTCTTTGCATATTGTAACGACCTCCATGCTTTAGTGTACATAATCTGCACACCATATTGCTCCAACATATCTGCAATCAAAACCTGAGGGGTAATACTATCAAGTCCCACCTTTTTTTGATACAATGTTGCTATGACAACAGTCTTCACACTTCGCCTATGTGCCTCGAAAGCGTCCTGACAACATGTGTGTTCCGGTACATACTTGTATACATACCACATCGAACCACCATTTCTGCATCTTGCATGGACCTCAAAGCTGCAGGTTAAATCCTTGCACCCGGCCTCATATCGAACCGTGCACGAACGTCTAACCTTATGTTTAAATCTTGAATTAAGAACACTTTTTCCAACAGCCACATTCAATTCATGTTTACTATCAAAAAATGCACCTTGATATAATGTATCACGTTGGATGAAAGTCGACATAGCGGTTGAAGTAGTCTCTATTTCGCAGTCCTCTGTACCGGGAACAATCCAGTATGGTTGTGAAGGGTTGGTTTCAAATTGTGAACCAGAAAATCTAACTTCTGGATACTCCACATTCTCTCCATCATCATCATCATCTGTAGTTTCATCGTCATCATCTCCATTTTCTGATGTCTCATCACGATCATTATCTGTGTCCCGATCTTCATCATCACCATCATTTCTATCATAATCAATGTGGCACATTGGACTTTCTGTGGATGTAAATGCAGCGACAGAAGCTGAAACTTGATTACTACCGCTATAAGAAGCAAAACAATTTTGATATTCAGCCGTAGCCGGACTTACAAATCTATCGTCATCTCTCTCTACACGCCCTACGTCTTGTATTGGGGTGGTGGTATATGGAGGGATAGTAAGACTGATAACTGCAGAATCTCTTATATTCTTATCAACATAAATCTCTCTATAATCAGCTTTGTTGTCCGAAATTACACCCCGGACACTAAGATCGGTCGTGATAGGTATCTTAACTACTGGCATTCCCCTAACTCCGAGTAAATAATGTAAACGGATGTCCCATATTCTTCTATCAATGTCAGTCACTATGTAAACAAAGTCCACCAAACGAGATAAATTGACATTCGTCGGGGCCCCCATCATGAACGCCTCACCCCCAACATAATTATTACCATTCCACTCTCCGTTGCATCTGATTATTATTGTCACTTCACTCATTTCTGTAAATTTGAAATAAATTAGTCTCATCCATACTCACATAATAGTCAATAACCAATTGTTTTGTATGAAAAAAAAAAAAAAACTATATTTATTAAACGTTTCAAATGTAATTAAATTATTATCAAACATTGTATTACTTAAGGTTAATTCAATATTTTCTAAATATTATTTGCTAAATTAAATAAATAAAATCATAAACAAAATCGAGTTTTAATATATAATAAAACCCGCAACCGAGTTTTCAAGCCAAAACCAATCAAATCCATTAAAATCTAATTAAATCTTATCGTATATAACTCTAACTATCAATACCAAACTTCCTCAACAAAAAAAAAATTGAAAAAAAAAATTATAAAACCCGGTTCGGGATCGGGTTTTATGGGGACATAAAACCCGGTTCCGGGTTTTATGCCCCCATAAAACCCGGTCGGGGCATGAAACCCGAAACCGGGTTATATGGGGGCATAAAACCCGGTTTCGGGTTTCATGCCCCGACCGGGTTTTATGGGGGCATAAAACCCGATTCCGGGTTTTATAGTGCCATAAAACTCGGTTCCGATATCAGAACTTTCGGGCTCTTTGATTTCCTTTAGTTTCTTGCAGATCACACTTATATATGATAAAATCACAACCATAAATCACTTTTAAAGCTTTCAACTAAGCATTATCAACAAAAAATTTCAAAAACAACCAACAACAATCACATACCTTTAACTTGGAGAAAAATGTTGAATGTAAGGGTTGTTGTTAGAGAGAATGAAGCTTGATTGAATGTGTGTTTTTTGGATTCAAAAATGTTGAATGGGTGCACAAACAATAATGATGAGAGAATCGAAAATGGGATGGAAAAGAAGAAGCCTAACCGTAGGAAAAGAATAAGAGTAGTGGTTATGGAGGCTTGAGGGTATTGTTGACATTTCATCTAAGTTTGGAAAGAATATTTGACTAAGGGGCAATTTGGGTAACTTGGGTATAGGAAGAAATTAGTTTGTTTGAGAGGTTAAAAACGAATTTTTGTAAAATGGGTGCTAAAAACAATTTTTTTGTTTTCTAATGGGCCAAACTTGAAATTGTCTCAATTATTTTTTAAATATATTATACATTTATTTGTTTTTAATATTAAAATTATCTAAAAACTATTAATTTTATATTTATATCGTTTTTATTATTAATTATTATGAAATTTTGTATAATATAATATAAATAATTAAAAATAAATAATTTTAAAACACTTTTATATGCATAATATTCATAATTAAAAAATGATTAAAAATATGCATGCTTTTAAGATTAAGAATTTAGCAACAATGCCGGTTATTTTAGCGAATGCAGTTATTGTCATGTATTCAAGGTGCAATTATGTTCATACATCATTTAAAGTTTTTGATAAGATGCTGGAAAGAGATGTTGTATCTTGGAATACTATGATGTCTGATTTTGTGCAGAATGGGTTGGATCATGAAGGACTGATGCTTGTGTATGAGATGCAGAAGCAACAGTTTAAGGTTGATTCCGTGACTGGTACTGCTTTGCCTTCGTCAGCATCGAATCTTAAAAACCAGGATATTGGAAAGCAGACCCATGCTTAGCTTCTTAGGCATGGGATTCAATTTGAGGGAATGGAAAGTTATCTTATAGACATGCATGCAAAATCCGGTTTGATTAGGACATCACAAAAAATCTTTGAGAAAAGCCAAACTGGAGACAGGGATCAAGTCACTTGGAATGCTATGATTTCTGGGTACACCCAAAATGGACTGGTTGAGGAAGCTTTCACTGCTTTTAGACAGATGCTTGAATTGAATGTAACTCCCAACGTTGTGACTATAGCATCAATTCTCCCAGCCTGTAACCCAAACATAGAGTTGGGCAAGCAACTCCATGAATTCTCCATTCGCCACTTACTGGACCAAAATGTCTTTGTGGGCACTGCCCTAGTTGACATGTACTCCAAGTCAGGGGCAATTAATTATGCTGAAAACGTTTTTGTTAAAACCCCTGAAAAAAATTCTGTTACATATACTGCAATGATATTGGGTTATGGTCAACATGGGATGGGTGAGAGAGCCCTCTCTTTGTTTCACTCAATGCTAGAGTTTGGAGTTGAACCTGATGCAATTACCTTTGTGGCAGTATTATCAGCTTGCAGTTATGCTGGTTTGGTTGATGAAGGTCTTCAAATCTTTGACCTGATGGAGAGAGAATACAACATTCAGCCAACAACTGAGCACTATTGTTGTGTTGCAGATATGCTAGGAAGGGTTGGGAAGGTCTTTGAAGCCTATGAGTTCATCAAACAATTGGGTGAGAAGGGTAATGTGTTGGAAATTTGGGGATCACTTCTTGGTGCTTGCAGACTCCATGGACAGTCTGAATTAGAAGAAGTTGTTGCCAAGAAGTTGCTTGAGATGGATACAAGAAATAACATGACAGGCTATCAACTATTGCTCTCTAATATCTATGCAGAAGAAGGAAAGCGGGAAAATGTTGATAAAGTAAGGAAAGAGATGAGGGAAAGGAGGTTGAGAAAAGAGATTGGTTGTTCTTGGATTGAGATTGGGGGTCATCTGAACTGTTTCTTGTCTAAGGATGAAGAGCATCCTCACAGCAGTGAGATATATGAAATGTTGGAAGAGTTAGCCATGGAAATGAAAGGTACTGATTATAGGGTTTTTTAGAACTTAAATTTACAAGTCATCTCTAAGTTCGATGAATGAAACAGAACATTGCTTATAGCTCTTGGAAATGGCAGACTAAATGTTTAAGCAAACTCGAGATAGTTAGCTTCAGAAAATTGATTGGCTGATGGATGGCTACTCGTTTTTCTTTGTGCTTATGGTGGATACAAATGTCATAATATTTCTAAATTTGGAGCCTTTAGTCCAGACTGAGAATTTGGGATTTCTGGCTGAATTACTGGCTAGATGTTTGGAGCAGGACAGTATTTTTTATGGAGCAGATTGCTACTGATACCGCCTCAATAATGTAGATTGTGCCAGAATTGTTTGGAAAATACTGTCAAATTGGTTAAAAAGGATCTCGTTCCATTCGTTCAGGTCAGTCACAATAGACATTTCGCAAACTTTTATTGTCATAATCTCAGTTTTATTTATAAATGTTCTAATGATCTCACACTATGCCCGACATGAGCAATGGGGCTGTATTTTATATGCTGCCTGAGTGTGAATATATGTATTTTTAGCTTGCTGCTTGAGTTTATTTATTTTATTGTTAATGTGGTACCTTTTTTAATTGTGGGGGTTCTCTTTTTTACTCTTTTGTAGTTGTGGTCATTATCTGTTGTCTTGCACATTTTGGGGTCAAGGTCTTTTCTTTGCTTGCTGAAGTAAGTATTTAACCATAACAAAATTAGGTTGCGCCACCTTTGTCTTTTTGGCAAAGAGTTTAAAGACATTGGAAATGTAGCATTGAAATTCTTACTAATACGTTCGGCGACATCACCTTAGCCTTTACTGAGGTTGTACTTTCCAGCAAGAAGTTTGTGGCTCTTTGTGAGCATCGATATGTATATATATGTGTATGTATGTATGTATGTATATTTTAAGTTAACACGTTGAATTGTTCGTTATTCGTGACTCTGGTGAAGTAAATGAGGGGCTTAACTTTATTATAACTTATTTTCATATCTGTTGAGACTTTTCTTTCTTTTCTGTTATTAATTCTATACATTGTGGTGGACAAATTGTCTCTGTAGTTTTCAGTCTAAGGGATTGTTTTTTAGTTCCTTTTTGGTTGTGGAATGAGGATGTCTAATCTTTTGTGTATCCTGTTCAGTTTCCTTGTGGACATTTTTCTTGTTTGTTTTTGGAGTCTTATAAAAAATAAATAATTAATTAAATAACAAGTAGAACTTTTCTAAAATATTTTCATTTAGGTTCTGTCTTTCAAATGTTTTTGATACTTTAGACCTGCACAGAAGATAGATTACTGTAATTGGAGTCTTGAACTGGATATTGCTGGGAATAAATTTTACAGAAACAATTAAACAAGCAAAATTAAAAGCACATTATATTGAAATTTATGATACAATGTTCATCAAATAAACAAGAAAATTATTACTTTGGGCCTGTTTGTTGGCCAGCATTGGATGGGATTGGACAAAAAATTTGTCCAATCACATGTTTGTTGAGGAGGTGGGATTGGACAAAATTTAATCCTACCTCCTCTCTTAATCTCATAAAAATAATCCAATCCAATCCTACGCAACAAACACCCTAAGATCTTTGTGGTTTTTGGTTTGTCTTATTTCTCCTTTTTATTTTTCAGTACTTTGACTGCTGTCTTGCTCTATTTTATGTCCTTAGGTTTGGGGAAATAGAGGGATTGCGCATGAGGTTTTAAAATTAATTCATTAACAATTTAAAAACTTCAGTTTTTATTTTTCTGAAAATTTTAAATGCTGTGTAGACTGCAGAAACCTCAGGAGACCAGATTCACCATGTAACTATCTCTCATCATCATCTGTTTGTGCCAGTATGCCTCTACTGAGTATATACTTGAACCAGGGAAATTGAAAGGGCAACTACATAGAATCTCTGACGAAGAATTCTACCCTTGTTTTGTCCTTCATCAAACATAAAAGAAAACTAGTAGTGCAGTGATGCATGACTGATTGTAAGCCAGTTCCAACAGGTAAGTAGTGTTCGTCTCTTTTCTCACTGCTTAATAAATGATATAGAGCATGCTTTCTATGTAGTCATTTGGATCATATCCAATAAAAATGTTATAAAGTTATAGCCGTCAAAATTTTTTGATGTCACGTGTTTTATGTTAAAAAACAAACAATTTTAGCACTTGTGTTCAGAAATAGAAAAATATAAATTATATAAGTTTTGGGTTTCAAACACTATTTAGGTTTCAGATTTTAGACACTACTTAATTTTTAGTCAAATTCATTGTGACATATCAAACTTAACATTGTATGGAACTCAAAACTTGACTCATTTGTTGTTGACTTTGGCATGTTTAGAGTTATATATCATGGCTGTTCCAATTGAATGGTACTAGTTGGCGATTTAATCAGCAGCAACTACGTCTAGATCGAGTTAAGTTCTTTAAGCTTCTTAACAAATAATTTAGCCATTACCATTAAACGCTTAGATAAAACTGCAACAAGACTTTACACCTTTCACATTCTTATTGCAAAACCTTATCTTGTTTCAAGGCAGAATCATAAACAAACAATCAACCATCCAAAAGTTAAATAACCTTACTTTATTCTATCCTTTCACTTTTGTCTTAGGCATCATTAATTCATTCATTTGCCAACCTTTTTGAGAATTGTCTAACACTGACATTTTAACATTTGAAAAAATTTAAGAGGGAGAGATTTTAAAATTATGCAAGAGATGTGCATGTGTACTGACACTGTATTTTCGTTGTCAAATATATCGGTGAGTGTTAAACCTGTGGTAAAAGACGTCGTGCTTTTCTTATTAAAAGGAGGACCAGCAAGCAGGTCTGGTGAGAGGAAGATGAAGAAATGGAGGGATTTAGAAGTAAATGTATGTAAGGATCTTTTAGTACTATAAAATTTTTGTTGATGAGGAGTGCAGAAATCAGATATTTTGGTGGCAATAAGGCCACCCAATTCAAAGTTATGTAGGCAAGAAATGTGGTTACATAAAACAAAATTGAAACATGTTAGATGTTTGAAGGTAACAATGGGTAGGATAGGATGACAAATTGCTAACTTCACCACACCGCAAAACATTTTTTGGCCTAAAAATGTTGCAATGAGTGAAGTTCTAGAAACCTTGGGTTTTCCCCCTCCAAATTCCATTTAGTCTAGTCCACAGGTACTTTCAAGGGAATTGCACCCAATTGAACAAAGTTTTTGGGCACTATTCTCTGTGATCTCACTCAATTGAACAAAGTTCTTTTTTTTTTTTTTCTTTTGAAAATAATTGAACAAAGTTGTTGAAGTGTGTCTTTTCTCAGACCAAGTTTTTAAGCAAAATATCAATTGCAGTTTTAAGGCTCTTTCAAACTTCATCGTTTAGACCTTTTTAGTAACAAGCTTACTGGTACTATTCCAGTTGAAATTAGAAACTATTCGGACTTGCAGTACTTAATGTTTTGATTAATAATAGTGTTAATCAAAATATTCCATTAAAATTGGAGAATTGCCATTCTTAAAACATATTGATGTTTCCTATAATTAAATTGTCTACAAGCATGTCTAAATAATTCTATTCAATGAAATCTTTATACTTATATAGCATTTGGAACGGTCTGGTCGTGTTAAAATCAACTATTGTCTTCGATTATGTATGAGTAAAGTAGAATATATTGCTTAAAATGTGACGTGAACAATTGTTGATGTTCAATCATGATGCAAGTAAAGATAAAGAAAGTGCAATACAAATATTATTAAAAATATTACCATTTCACCCCTAATTATTAATTCTGTATGTAATTCTCAAATATTATTAAAAATATCAGAAGTTACTTGATTTTTCATCGTAAAAATATAAAATAACGATATATTTTTTCTTTATTAATTTGATTAGCAGCACCACTTAATTTAGCGGCTAACAGTTGCCCGATTACATTAGCACTTGCATGATGGTAGTATGTTTGATATCATATGTATCCAAAGGACATGAGTGTGATGTGACCCCTTAAAAATTTTCACACACAATATGTGCTCTGCGCTAATATAATTGCTCAAGAAACGTACCGACAGATTATATCCTTACAATTGCCCTCAAATCAGTACTTTCTAATTTAATAAGCAAACCTCTCCTCCAAAGCATTAAAAGCCAGTTTCGGTAGTTAAAAAAAGAAAAAGAAAAAAAAACCTTGAATTTCTCTTATTGCTTTTGAAAATCTGACCGAAAGATGGAGGCCCCGACCCATCCTCTAAAGTTGAGGTTGCTAATATGACACAGTACTACGATTATGAAATATACACCAAGGAGGATCATCGTGAGTTTATGATAGAACCGCCGGGAAAGAAAAATACTAAATATATTCTTTTAATTCACTTTTCATTCAAGGTATAATGCATATATAAATTTATATTTTAATTGGATTTTTACTCTTCATAACTTAAATTTTTTTTTTTTTAATATTGAAAATTTCATTAAACTATTCTGAATTTGAGAATCACAGATTACAAACACCAATGTTCATCTAAACTTGGAACATCCAAAACATATTCAATACAATTAGATCTTGTTCTTAAAAAAGAAACGAGTAAGCATGGCCAGATGGACTGTACAACGATACCCAATCATGAGAATGACGAAACACCTATGAGATCCAACTAATCCACATAATAACTAAAATTCAAACTAACATATAAAACTGAAATATAAATAAAAATCAATATAAACATAAAATACTGTACAAATCTATCTCTTTGAACCCAAAAGGCAGCTATAGCTACCTGAAAATAGGACATGACGCATCAAAAGGGATTCTTCCCTGTAACAATCAAAACTCCTTCCTAAACTTAAATAAATTCATCCTAATCGAGCTTTGAGATCCCTAATTGTAAGGTCTTAACTCTACTAAAACCATCTCAAAACCATCATTGCCGTTGGCTGTAAAGGAGACTTGAAGTTATTGATCTTTATTCAAACCTAGAATATTTACAAACAAAACATATTCTATTGGGTTTTTAAGATTGGATCCAAAAGTCATCTAAATCTTCCCCTGAAAACCCCTCAAAACAAAAATAGCAAACGATGAAATGAAGAAAAGGGAGGAAAACAAAGAGGAATAGACTAGGAGAAAGACAAAAAAAGCTGAACCAGGCTCGAATCTCATAAGAAAAACAATTTTTATGAAGTTCTTCCTCTTTGGTAGATGAAAGAATTTTCTCTCTTTAGCATATGAGAGAGACTTGAGAATAACTCTTAACTTTGTGCTTTTTATAACTTTACATTTTAGATATATATTAAGTATAATAAAATTATAATTTGATATATTTAGTATATATTGAATGGAGAATAAATTAAGAGATTACAAGTACAATAAAAATATAATTTGATATATTTAGTATATATTGAATGGAGAATAAATTAAGAGATTGTATTAAGTTCTCCTTGCCCAAAAAAGTGTCGCACTGATATTGTTCAACGTCAACATTAATATTAAAAATAATAATAATAATAATAATAATAACATTACACCAATATTCCTAGTTCCATAAACAACCCTGAACCCTCTTGTATGATTTGTTTCAAAAGTCGAAACCACGTGATCGTACGATCTGGACTATTAGGACAAACGTGCTGCATGGGTCCTAGTTCTACGCATCAAAAGTACAACCATCACCTCATTATCTTTATTATCATTTAATAGTTTTTTTTTTTAAATAATAATTGAATAATCTTTTTAGGGATATTATGAAAAACCCCTCTGGAATGAAAACTAATGGAAATTTACCCCCTGTTTTTAAATTATTAGGTAAACCACCCCCTACCGTTAACTTTCCATCCAAAATGTTAACATTTTCCGTCCAAACTAATGAAATGACCAAAATACCCTTAATAACATTTTTCGACCAAAATTTCTGGTTTCTGGTTGAAGAAAAAATTTGAACCAAAGAGACCAAAATCAAATTTGAAATCAAAACCAAATCTAGAAACCCAAGTCAGTCAACATTATCATCAAAACATCAACAACATCTAACCACCATTATCAACATCTACTCACAACATCAACAACAATTTGAGAAAAAAAAACTCAGACCCAACAGAGACCCATTATACTACAAACCACCAAGAACCATCAACCACCCACCCACCACCCAGAACAACCCTAAATCAACCACCACAAACCACCCACCACCACACCCCACCCAGAATCGTCTGGTGCTAAGATTCGAAACCCAGAACCAGACTAGTTATGGGTTCTAATCGACCCAGAACCATCTGGTTTTGGCTCGATTCAAACCCAGAATCATCTGGTTAAGAGTCGATTAGAACCCAGAACCAATCTGGTTCTGGGTTTCGAAGCCCATAACTAGACTGGTTCTGGGTTCGTCGAACGCGGAACCCGTCTGGTTCTGGGTTCGTCGAACCCGGAACCCGTCTGGTTCTGGGTTTCGAAACCTAGAACCAGACTGGTTCTGGGTTCGCCGAACCCGAAACCGTCTGGTTCTGGGTTTCGAAGCCCAGAACTAGATAACCAAAACAGAAAAAGAAAAGAAGAAGAAGATGGAGGAGAAGGGTGTGGGTTGGTCACCGGCGATGGAGGAGGACGTGGGAGGCGAGAGAAAAAGAGAGATGGAGGAGTGAGAGAGAGAAGAAAATGGTGAAGTGAGAGAGAGATGAAAGAGTGTGAGACTGGTAGAAACCTAGAATCAAATAGCCAAAAAAGAAAAGAAAAGAAGAAGGAGATGGAGGGAAAGGGTGTGGATTGATCGCCGGCGAGGGAGGCGACAGATAAAGAGAGATGAGCGAGTGAGAGAGAGAAGAAAATGATGAAGTGAGAGAGAGAAGAAAATGATGAAGTGAGAGAGAGATGAAAGAGCGAGAGACTGGTAGAGAGAGAGTTGAAATCAAATTATATATTCAATTACTATTTTACCCTTCAAAGTTAACATCATCCGGTTTTTTTAACCGATAGGGGACGGTTTACCTAATAATTTAAAAACAGGGGTAAATTTCCATTAGTTTTCATTCCGGGGGGCTTTTTCATAATATCCCATCTTTTTATGCACTAAAATTTTTTTTGACATTCATTATTTTTATTTTTATATACTGTAAGTATAGTTATACCAACAATTACGGGATTATCTAAATAAAAATCTATAAAATGATCTGAAATATAATATTTTTTTATTTTACTCTTTAATAGTAAAAACAGAATGACTTATATTTAATGATAAAACTATCCTTTAATTGAAGCCATTTATGTATAATTTATCACAACACAAGTGAATTATAAGATAAGTATCCATTTTATGAACATGGGTGTTGGAATCTTTCCGTTATTTATAAAAAGTTGATAGGGTATGTTTGACCATCATATCAAACTTCTTACTTATTCTTTTTTCTATATGTATTTATATATAATTTTTGAAAAAATACCAGAAGGACTACTTTACTCCTTCTAATTGATCTTAAACATATTAATTTTCAAATCTTATATTGTATTAGTTTGAAAAACTTTTAAATAAAATTTCGATATAAATTTTAAAATTAGACTTCATGATAATTAGTTATATATTAAATCGGATAGATGATAAATATAAATATTAGTTTTTATGATAATTTACCATCAAATGTATTTTTTAAACTAAATGTAATTTTTTTTATTCATTTAAATTGTTCTATCTTTTTAAATAGTTTAATGTATTATTATTTAGTAATTATATCTTTATTAAAATATATATATATATATATATATATAGTTGGGAAGAGTTCTGCTTTTCCAGTGATTCTATGGTCAGCCTTTGAAAGGATGCCGAATTAACTAGAAAACAAACGAAAAAAAAAACGGAAAAAGTTATTGATACAAAGAAACGGGCCTATCTTAATTTTGTCTTCTGCTGCCAAATGGCAGCCCAAGAGCCACTACGTTGTGTCAAGTTATCTGGGAAGATTCAATTAAAAAGTCAAAACTGTTAGATTTTTTTTTGTCACTGTCACGTAATTTTCTTTCACCAGCAAAGCAATGACCTCATCTCAACTCTTGCCTCCAGTAATAAATTTACAATATAGAGTTTATGTGCGCTCCAAGTAGGTTAATAGCTAAATACCGAATAAAGATTCTCGGTCACATACACGACTTGTTTTGACAAAAGCTACATAAAAACCGAAATGCAGAAAGCAGCTGAGCTTGTGTTCATCCCTCCACCGGTTGTGGGCCACCTTATATCGACGTTGGAGATAGCTAAGCTTCTGGTGGAGCGCGACCGCAACCTCTCCATCACCGTCCTCATCATCAAGTTCCCCCACTTTGATTGCAACATCACCTCCACCTACACTCGTCCACTCGACCGTATCCAATTCATTGACCTCCCTATTCCTCCCTCCTCCTCAGACGCCAATAACCCCAGGTTCTTTTTGACTACCTTCATGGAAAGCCAGAAACCCCTTGTCAAGGAAGCTGTCACCACCAAGTTCTCTCAACCCGACTCCCCTACACTTGCCGGGTTCGTTCTTGACATGTTTTGCACTTGCATGATTGATGTTGCCGATGACCTTGGAGTGCCTAGCTACATCTTCTTCACGTCTGGTGCAGCTTTTCTTGGTCTCAAGTTCCATGCACAACATCTCCATGACGACCTAGGTACGCCCACCACTGACTTGAAAGACTCGGATACCGAGTTGGTAGTGCCGAGTTTCCAAAACCCAGTTCCTGTTAAGGTTTTGCCTTCTCTTCTGTTAAACAAAGATTGGTCCCTAGTTTCGTATGAACAAGCTAGGAGGTTTAGGAGGACTAAGGGTATTATGGTAAACACGTTCGCTGAGCTGGAATCCTATGCTGTTAATTCGTTATCAACCAACTTCCCCACTTTGTATCCAGTGGGTCCCATATTGAGTCTGAAGGGTGACAATAATTACGATGTGGACAAAAAGTCAGAAATCATGAAATGGCTTGATGATCAACCAGAATCATCGGTGGTGTTCCTCTGCTTCGGGAGCATGGGAAGCTTTGGTGTGGATCAGGTGAAGGAGATAGCATGCGCGCTTCAGCAGAGTGGCCACAGGTTTTTGTGGTCTCTGCGCAAGTCACCTCCAAAGGAGAAGGACAAGATTGCGATCCCAAGTGATTACGAGAATCTGACGGACGTCCTGCCGGATGGGTTTTTGGATCGAACGGCTGGAATTGGGAAGGTGATTGGTTGGGCCCCACAAGTGGATGTATTAGCCCACTCAGCAATCGGGGGTTTCGTGTCGCATTGTGGGTGGAATTCAACGCTGGAGAGCATATGGTTTGGTGTTCCGATTGCCACGTGGCCGATGTACGCGGAGCAGCAGATAAATGCCTTTGAGATGGTGAGAGAGTTGGGATTGGCGGTGGAGATTAAAATGGATTACAGGAAGGGTTTTTTGACTGAGAATGAAGTGATGATTGTGAGTGCGGAGGAGATTGAGAGAGGAATCAGGTGGCTGATGGAGTCTGATACTGAATTCAGGAGGAGAGTCAAAGAGATGAGTGTGATGAGTAGAAACGCCTTGATTGACGGTGGATCTTCTTTCTCTTCTGTGGATCGTTTTATTGCTGATGTGATGGATAACATCTCAAATACCAAATCCTAATGCCTTCCGTTAGTTATCCATTTTTCTGTTGGTTTTTTTTTTTCAAGAAAAGCCACAAATTATATTTAACTTAAAGGGGGCTGTTTTTTTTTTTTTTTTTTTTTTTTTTTAATGTTGAAACTGAAGACTGTGTAAGGATGGAATAATAAAACTTGAATAACATGTATATTATTATTTTTTAAATATATTATACATTTATTTGTTTTGAATATTAAAATTACCTAAAAACTATTAATTTTATATTTATATCGTTTTTATTATTAATTATTATGAAATTTTGTATAATATAATATAAATAATTAAAAATAAATGATTTTAAAACACTTTTATATGCATAATATTCATAATTAAAATATGATTTAAAAATATGCATGCTTTTAAGATTAAGAATTTAGCAACAATGCCGGTTATTTTAGTGAATGCAGTTATTGTCATGTATTCAAGGTGCAATTCTGTTCATACATCATTTAAAGTTTTTGATAAGATGCTGGAAAGAGATGCTGTATCTTGGAATACTATGATATCTGATTTTGTGCAGAATGGGTTGGATGATGAAGGACTGATGCTTGTGTATGAGATGCAGAAGCAACAGTTTAAGATTGATTCCGTGACTGTTACTGCTTTGCCTTCGTCAGCATCGAATCTTAAAAACCAGGATATTGGAAAGCAGACCCATGCTTACCTTCTTAGGCATGGGATTCAATTTGAGGGAATGGAAAGTTATCTTATAGACATGCATGCAAAATCCGGTTTGATTAGGACATCACAAAAAATCTTTGAGAAAAGCCAAACTGGAGACAGGGATCAAGTCACTTGGAATGCTATGATTTCTGGGTACACCCAAAATGGACTGGTTGAGGAAGCTTTCACTGCTTTTAGACAGATGCTTGAATTGAATGTAACTCCCAACGTTGTGACTATAGCATCAATTCTCCCAGCCTGTAACCCAAACATAGAGTTGGGCAAGCAACTCCATGAATTCTCCATTCGCCACTTATTGGACCAAAATGTCTTTATGGGTACTGCTCTAGTTGACATGTGCTCCAAGTCAGGGGCAATTAATTATGCTGAAAACGTTTTAGTTAAAACCCCTGAAAAAAATTCTGTTACATATACTGCAATGATATTGGGTTATGCTCAACATGGGATGGGTGAGAGAGCCCTCTCTTTGTTTCACTCAATGCTAGAGTTTGGAGTTGAACCTGATGCAATTACCTTTGTGGCAGTATTATCAGCTTGCAGTTATGCTGGTTTGGTTGATGAAGGTCTTCAAATCTTTGAACTGATGGAGAGAGAATACAACATTCAGCCAACAACTGAGCACTATTGTTGTGTTGCAGATATGCTAGGAAGGGTTGGGAAGGTCTTTGAAGCCTATGAGTTCATCAAACAATTGGGTGAGAAGGGTAATATGTTGGAAATTTGGGGATCACTTCTTGGTGCTTGCAGACTCCATGGACAGTCTGAATTAGCAGAAGTTGTTGCCAAGAAGTTGCTTGAGATGGATACAAGAAACAACATTACAGGCTATCAAGTATTGCTCTCTAATATCTATGCAGAAGAAGGAAAGTGGGAAAATGTTGATAAAGTAAGGAAAGAGATGAGGGAAAGGGGGTTGAGAAAAGAGATTGGTTGTTCTTGGATTGAGATTGGGGGTCATCTGAACTGTTTCTTGTCTAAGGATGAAGAGCATCCTCACAGCAATGAGATATATCAAATGTTGGAAGAGTTAGTCATGGAAATGAAAGGTACTGATTAAAGGGTTTTTTAAAACTTAAATTTACAAGTCATCTCTAAG
Source organism: Nephelium lappaceum (assembly GCA_021234005.1). Classification (NCBI taxonomy): domain Eukaryota; kingdom Viridiplantae; phylum Streptophyta; class Magnoliopsida; order Sapindales; family Sapindaceae; genus Nephelium; species Nephelium lappaceum. The sequence goes on from CM038011.1 coordinate 9,894,360, forward strand.
TTTGATGAATGAAACAGAACATTGCTTACAGCTCTTGGAAATGGCAGACTAAATGTTTAAGCAAACTCGAGATAGTTAGCTTCAGAAAATTGATTGGCTGATGGATGGCTACTCGTTTTTCTTTGTGCTTATGGTGGATACAAATGTCATAATATTTCTAAATGTGGAGCCTTTAGTCCAGACTGAGAATTTGGGATTTCTGGCTGAATTACCGGCTGGATGTTTGGAGCAGGACGGTATTTTTTATGGAGCAGATTGCTACTGATACCGCCTCAATAATGTAGATTGTGCCAGAATTGTTTGGAAAATACTGTCAAATTGGTTAAAAAGGATCTCATTCCATTCGTTCAGGTCAGTCACAATAGACATTTCACAAACTTTCTTTGTCATAATTTCAATTTTATTTATAAATGTTCTAATGATCTCACACTATGCCCGACATGAGCAATGGGGCTGTATTTTATATGCTGCCTGAGTATGAATATATGTATGTTATCTTGTTGCTTGAGTTTATTTATTTTATTGTTAATGTGGTACCTTTTTTAATTGTGGGGGTTCTCTTTTTTCCTCTTTTGTAGTTGTGGTCATTATCTGTTGTCTTGCACATTTTGGGGTCAAGGTGTTTTCTTTGCTTGCTGAAGTAAGTATTTAACCATAACAGAATTAGGTTGCGCCACCTTTGTCTTTTTGGCAAAGAGTTTAAAGACATTGGAAATGTAGCATTGAAATTCCTACTAATACGTTCAGTGACATCACCTTAGCCTTTACTGAGGTTGTTGTACTTTCCAGCAAGAAGTTTGTGGCTCTTTGTGAGCATCGATATATATATATATATATATATGTGTGTGTATGTATGTATGTATGTATATTTTAAGTTAACACGTTGAATTGTTCTTTATTCATGACTGTGGTGAAGTAAATAAGGGGCTTAACTTTATTATAATTTATTTTCATATTTGTTGAGACTTTTTTTCTTTTCTGTTATTAATTCTATACATTGTGGTGGATAAGTTTTCTCTGTAGTTTTCAGTCTAGGGGATTGTTTTTTAGCTCCTTTTTGGGTGTGAAATGCGGATGTATAATCATTTGTGTATCCTGTTCAGTTTCCTTGTGGACATTTTTCTTGTATGTTTTTGGAGTCTTATAAAAAATAAATAATTAATTAAATAACAAGTAGAACTTTTCTAAAATGTTTTCATTTAGGTTCTGTCATTCAAATGTTTTTGATACTTTAGACCTGCACAGAAGATAGATTACTGTAATTGGAGTCTTGAACTGGATATTGCTGGGAATAAATTTTACAGAAACAATTAAACAAGCAAAATTGAAAGCACATTATATTCAAATTTATGATATGATGTTCATCAAATAAGCAAGAAAATTATTACTTTGGGCCTGTTTGTTGGCCACCATTGGACGGGATTGGACAAAAAAATTTGTCCAATCACATGTTTGTTGAGAGGTGGGATTGGACAAAATTTAATTCTACCTCCTCTCTTAATCTCATAAAAATAATCCAATCCAATCCAATCCTACGCAACAAACACCCTAAGATCTCTGTGGTTTTTTGTTTGTCTTATTTCTCCTTTTTATTTTTCAGTATTTTGATTGCTGTCTTGCTCTATTTTATGTCCTTAGGTTTGGGGAAACTGGGATTGCGCATGAGGTTTTAAAATTAATTCATTAACAATTTCAAAACTTTCAGTTTTTATTTTTCTGAAAATTTTAAATGCTGTGTAGACTGCAGAAACCTCAGGAGACCAGATTCACCATGTAACTATCTCTCATCATCTTCTCAATTGCGGTTTGATCCTGGAGTCCTTCGCTGCCGTTTCCCCTGTTTCTGCCAGTATGCCTCTACTGATTATATACTTGAACCAGGGAAATTGAAAGGGCAACTACATAGAATCTCTGACGAAGAATTCTACCCTTGTTTTGTCCTTCATCAAACATAAGAGAAGAAAACTAGTAGTGCAGTGATGCATGACTGATTGTAAGCCAGTTCCAACAGGTTAGTGTTCATCTCTTTTCTCACTGCTTAATAAATTATATAGAGCATGCTTTCTATGTAGTCATTTGGATCGTATCCAATAAAAATGTTATAAGGTTATAGCTGTCAAAATTTTTTAATGTCACGTGTTTTATGTTAAAAAACAAACAATTTTAGCACTTGTGTTCAGACATAGAAAAATATAAATTATATAAGTTTTGGGTTTCAAACACTATTTAGGTTTCAGATTTTAGACACTATTTAATTTTTAGTCAAATTCATTGTGACATATCAAACTTAACATTGTACGGAACTCGAAACTTGACTCATTTGTTGTTGACTTTGGCATGTTTAGAGTTATTTATCATGGCTGTTCCAATTGAATGATACTAGTTGGCGATATAATCAGCAGCAACTACTTCTAGTTCTGAGTTAAGTTCTTTAAGCTTCTTAACAAATAATTTAGCCATTACCATTAAACGCTTAGATAAAACTGCAACAAGACTTTACACCTTTCACATTCTTATTGCAAAACCTTATCTTGTTTCAAGGCAGAATCATAAGCAAACAATCAACCATCCAAAAGTTAAATAACCTTACTTTATTCTATCCTTTCACTTTTGTCTTAGGCATCATTAATTCATTCATTTGCCAACCTTTTTGAGAGAGCATTGCTTCCTTTAATGCATTGGACTTCCATATGTAGAATTGTCTAACATTGACATTTTAACATTTGAAAAAATTTAAGAGGGAGAGATTTTAAAATCATGCAAGAGATGTGCATGTGTACTGACACTGTATTTTCGTTGTCAAATATATCGGTAAGTGTTAAACCTTTGGTAAAAGACGTCGTGCTTTTCTTATTAAAAGGAGGACCAGCAAGCAGGTCTGGTGAGAGGAAGATGAAGAAATGGAGGGATTTAGAAGTAAATGTATGTAAGGATCTTTTAGTACTATAAAATTTTTGTTGATGAGGAGTGCAGAAATCAGATATTTTGGTGGCAATAAGGCCACCCAATTCAAAGTTATGTAGGCAAGAAATGTGGTTACATAAAGCAAAATTGAAACATGTTAGATGTTTGAAGGTAACAATGGGTAGCATAGGATGACAAATTGCTAACTTCACCACACCGCAAAACATTTTTTGGCCTAAAAATGTTGCGATGAGTGAAGTTCGAGAAACCTTGGGTTTTCCCCCTCCAAATTCCATTTAGTCTAGTCCACAGGTACTTTCAAGGGAATTGCACCCAATTGAACAAAGTTTTTGGGCACTATTCTCTGTGATCTCACTCAATTGAACAAAGTTCTTTTTTTTTTTTTTCTTTTGAAAATAATTGAACAAAGTTGTTGAAGTATGTCTTTTCTCAGACCAAGTTTTTAAGCAAAATATCAATTGCAGTTTTAAGGCTCTTTCAAACTTCATCGTTTAGACTTATCTAGTAACAAGCTTGCTGGTACTATTCCAGTTGAAATTAGAAACTATTCGGACTTGTAGTACTTAATGTTTTGAGTAATAATAGTGTTAATCAAAATATTCCATTAAAATTGGAGAATTGCCATTCTTAAAACATATTGATGTTTCCTATAATTAAATTGTCTACAAGCATCTCTAAATAATTCTATTCAATGAAATCTTTATACTAGTATAGCATTTGGAACGGTCTGGTCGTGCTAAAATCAACTATTGTCTTCAATTATGTATGAGTAAAGTAGAATATATTGCTTAAAATGTGACGTGAACAATTGTTGATGTTCAATCATGATGCAAATAAAGATAAAGAAAGTACAATAATTTTGACAATGTTCACTCACTCTCTTAGTCCGCTTTTCATATATTTATAAAATCGACTTTTCCGGCAGAAGACCAGTGACAATAATAAGGTTCTTCCTAACTTCGTTGTTGGGACCTCTCTATTAACAAACTTAGTGGTCCTATTTAAGCTAAAATTAGGAACTATTCAGACTTGTATTATTTAATGTTTGAGATACAATAGTTTTAATTGAAACATTCCACTGAAGTTGAGAATTGCCTTTCTTACAACACTTTGATGTTTCCTATAATTACATTATTTAGAACCATCAACAAATAATTTCTTTAATAAAACCATTATACTTATAAAACAATTGGAAGGGAGAAATTTCAAGGTTTTTTTCCAACACCAGCCATTATAGTAGTTTAAGGATAACAAAGGTTCATAACTCATAAGGGTGAAGCTAGCAAGTTCTGTTCCTTTACTTATCTAGTCTTGATAAACCTTCACTTTCTAACATCCATCTTAATTTAAATAACATTATCATATGTAGATACTTAAATTTGTTTAGCGATTTGTGATGGGTAAATTTTTTGATGCTCAAATTACATGCAAGTATACATGGTCTAATTGTAGTAAGTAGCAAGTCAAGGTCGAATCTCATAGAGACGGATGCAAACTATGTATTAACTATTAAGTACCAAAATTGATTAAAGCGAACTTTATCCAAATGACCGAAAGTTGATTTTTTTTTTTTTTTTTTGAATTTAACATTTCATTATCAACGAACCAACCCACGCCACGCAGATGAAGCGGGGAAAATACAAGCGGCATCAACATGATGCCAAACAAGATCCTCAACAAAGGATAAGGCCAAAGAGGCTAACTCATGAGCCAAACGGTTCGCAAACCGCAAGACGGCTTGACACAACCGAACGTTAACCACCCTAAACAAAGCCTTAATATCACCAATCAAGATATCTGAATCCCTGCGAAAGCATACACTAGAGCATATCTTTGAAGCCACATTTCTTGCGTCAACCTCCACTTCCGCGAGCCTAACACCTACTGATTGAGCTAGCAGCAGACCGAAAGTTGATTTGATTGAGCAAATTAGGAAAATAAAACTAACAATTGAAATTAGGGAAACAAGAGTTGAAGAATATCTATGCATACAACTTCACCTAACCAATCCTTTCATTTATTCTCCTCTTCTTAAGATTAATTTTTTTCTTACATTTAATCAGATAATTCTAAGGTAGTAAGTAGTCTCTCTTGATGGTCAAGCACTTATCCAAATTAATTAACCTGACTATATATTTATGTAAGTTAACTAATCTGAGTTAATTAAGTTCAGATTATCCACACATGATTACATAATCATATGAGTATATCTCTATCTCATATGAATTATACTATCCCATAAGAGCACATATTGTTTTTCGGTCTCATAATTCTTCTTCAATAGTATCAGATTCTTACGTTCTAATCAATTAATAGGTCTAAATTAATTGGTTAGCATCAAGCACCAATAAAATAAAATATAAAAATAAAAATAATTATTATATTAAAACCGAATCATTGAATAAATCAAAATTAGGGTCAAGCTACATTGTAGCCTGGATAAAAGGAAATTAGCTCCTCATAGTAAAGACAAGAGCAAATGATGCAAGTGAAAATTCCATATTAAAATATAAGGGAAAAGAAATCAACTAATTCTTCTCCTTCCTGAAGCTCATTGGACTCTTGCTCTTGACTCTCTGCTTCTGCCTCTGCTCTGACTCTGACTGATGTTGCTTCCTCTACTTCTGGAATGAATAAATTGTCTTAAGAACTCATGCCTATTTATAGGGGACGAATTGGGCTGGACTTGTAATTTTTTCAAGGGTTAAACATGAAATTCGCCATCTACCATCAATACCGAGAATCTAGGCATTCAATGTGTCATGGCCTCTTGTTACGACTTCATAACTCGCGACGCTGTTGCGACTTCAATTTGAAGGTTCAAACCTGTGACACAAACTTGTCACCTTGTTGTAGCCTGTTATGGCGACTTCAAACTTGCAACAAGAAGCTACGACTAATCTGCATGGCTTTTGATATGTGTCACTTTATTTCCTTAATTGATTTCTCCCATTTCTTTGCATGAGAAGTTGTTTGTTTTCTTGTGAATTCATTTCCAAAATCCTTTAGATCTTTTTCTTGCTCCCCAAGTATTCCTATTCTGATCTAAATCTTTCCATAATGCTCTAATTCTTTAGAAATTACCATTTCACCCCTAATTATTAATTCTGTATGTAATTCTCAAATATTATTAAAAATATCAGAAGTTACTTGATTTTTCACCGTAAGAATATAAAATAACGATATATTTTTCGTTATTAATTTGATTAGCGGTACCACTTGATTTAGCGGCTAACAGTTGTCCGATTACATTAGCACTTGCATGATGGTAGTATGTTTGATACCATATGTATCCAAAGGACATGTGTGTGATGTGACCCCTTAAAAATTCACACACAATATGTGCTCTGCGCTAATATGACTGCTCAAGAAACGTACCGAAAGATTATATCCTTACAATTGCCCTCAAATCAGTACTTTCTAATTTAATAAGCAAACCTCTCCTCCAAAGCATTAAAAGCCAGTTTTCGGTAGCTAAAAAATGAAAAAGAACAAAAAAAAACATTGAATTTCTCTTATTGCTTTTGAAAATCTGACCGAAAAATGGAGGCCCCGGCCCATCATCTAAAGTTGAGGTTGCTAATATGACCTACTACTACGATTATGAAATATACACCAAGGCGGATCATCATGAGTTTATGATAGAACCGCCAGGAAAGAAAAAATGCTAAATATATTCTTTTAATTCACTTTTCATTCAAGGTATAATGCATATATAAATTTATATTTTAATTGGATTTTTACTCTTCATAACTTTACATTTTTTTTTTAATATTGAAAATTTCTTTTACTATCCTGAATTTGAGAATCATATATTACAAACACCAATATCCATCTAAACTTGGAACATCCAAAACATGTTCAATACAATCAGATCTTGTTCTAAAAAAAGAAACGAGTAAGCATGACCAGATGGAATGTACAATGATACCCAATTATGAGAATAACGAAACACCTGTGAGATCCAATTAATCTACATAATAACTAAAACTCAAACTAACATATAAAACTGAAAATAAATAAAAATCGGTATCAACACAAAATACTATACAAATCTATCTCTTTGAACCCAAAAAGCAGCTATAGCTACCTGAAAATAGGACATGACGCATCAGAAGGGATTTTTCCCTGCAACAATCAAAACTCCTTCCTAAACTTAAATAAATCCATCCTAATAGAGCTTTGAGATCCCTAATTGTAAGGTCTTAACTCTACTAAAACCATCCAAGAATCATCACTGCCCTTGACTGTAAAGGAGACTTGAAGTTGCTGAACTTTACTCAAACCTAGAATATTTACAAACAAAACATATCCTATTGGGTTTTTAAGATTGGATCCAAATGTCATCTAAATCTTCCCCTGAAAACCCCTCAAAACTAAAAAAGCAACAATGAAAAGAAGAAAAAGGAGGAAAACAAAGAGGAATAGACAAGGAGAAAGACAAAAAAAGCTGAACTAGGCTAGAATCTCATCAGAAAAACAATTTTTATGAAGTTCTTCCTCTTTGGTAAATGAAAAAATTTTCTCTCTTTAGCATATGAGAGAGACTTGAGAAGAACTCTTAACTTTGTGCTTTTTATAACTTTACATTTTAGATATATATCAAGTATAATAAAATTATAATTTGATATATTTAGTACATATTGAATGGAGAATAAATTAAGAGATTATAAGTACAATAAAAATATAATTTGATATATGTAGTATAAGAGATTGTATTAAGTTCTCCTCGCCCAAAAAAGTGTCGCACTGGTATTGTTCAATGTCAACATTAATATTAAAAATAAATAAATAAATAATAGTAATAATAAAAACATTACACCAATATTCCTAGTTCCATAAGCAACCCTGAACCCTCTTGTATGATTTGTTTCAAAAGTCAAAACCACGTGATCGTACGATCTGGACTATTAGGACAAACGTGCTGCATGGACCCTAGTTATCTGCATCAAAAGTACAACCATCACCTCATTATCTTTATTATCATTTAATAGTTTTTTTTTAAAAAATTAATATTAATTGAATAATCTTTTTATGCATTAAAATTTCTTTTGACATTCATTATTTTTAGAGCAAATTACAATTTATTTATCCAGTGCAAATTCTAATTCAAGTGGAGTAAGATTTTTGATATTATTGCAATTTACTCCTCTGCCATTAATAAGATTTCGTTATATGTAACATTGAATAGTATCCAAACAGTGAAAAGACGAAAATACTTTTAATAACTGTGTTGACTCAATTGATCAAATAAAAAATAAAAAAACAAAATAAAATGTCGACCACCTCCACCTCTTCTTCAACTTCACCTCCTCCTCTTCCTTTTACTCTGCCACCATCATCTCCTTCTTTTCCTTAATATCAATAACCAACCAAACCACCACAACTCTCACCAACAAAATCAACCACAAAACCAGATCGATGCTGAACATAACCAACCAATGAAGGAAATGGCCCCAAACATCGTCATCCATAATCAATCAACCTCCTGGAAATACAAAAATGGCACCAAACATCATCAACCTCCAAACATCATCAATCCAAAACCAAACATCATCAATCAAAGCCAACATAATCAATCTCCCACAAAACAAAATAAATTAGATAACAAAAATTTATTTTTTTAAAATAAATTTCATCAAACTGAAAAAACAAAAAACAAAACAAAAAAAAAAAAAACAAAATAACAAAAAAAATAAGATAAATCAACCTAAAAATCATTGACGAACCCAAATGATTCATCTGGGTTCGTCGATGAGAACCCAGATGATTCATCTGGGTTCATCGATGAGAACCCAGATGAACCTTCATCTGGGTTCAACAGATGAACCTAGATGATGAAGGAGAAGAAACCGATGGCGAGAAAAAAGGTAGCGGTGGCAAGAAGAGAAGAGATGAGAGGAGAGAGAATGAAAAGAAAGGAAGGTTTACCGACAAAGAGAAGAAAGCGACGAACAGAGGATGAAGGAGAAGAAAGCGGCGGCGGAGAGAGATCTGAAAGATGAAAAGGTTCATCTGGGTTCGACAGATGAACCCAGATGATGAAGGAGAAGAAACCGACGACGAGAAAAAAGGCGACGACGGCGGCGAGAAGAGAGGAGATGAGAGGAAAGGAGAGGAAATGGAAGGAAAAGAAAGGAAGGTTTACCGGTAAAGAGAAGAAAGCGACGGACAGAGGATGAAGGAGAAGAAAGCGGCGGTGGAGAGAGATCTGAAGGATGAAGTTTACCAGTGGAGAGAAGAGACAAGGCGGAGGTAGAGAGCAGAAGAGAGGAGAGGAGTGGGGTGGGTTTGTGAGGATGAGGCGGCGAGAAAAAATTTTTTATTTTGTTTTTTTATTTTTTATTTAGTCAATTGAGTCAACACAGTTATTAAGGGTATTTTCATCTTTTCACTGTTTGGATACTGTTTAATGTTACATATAACGGAATCTTATTAACCGCAATGGAGTAAATTACAATAATATCAAAAATCATGTTCCGCTTGAATTAAAGTTTGCACTAGGTAGCTAAATTGTAATTTGCTCTTATTTTTATTTTTATATACTGTAAGTACAGTTATATCAACTATTACAAAACGATCTGAATAAGAATCTATAAAACGATCTGAAATATAATATTATTTTTATTTTACTCTTTAATAGTAAAAAAAGAATGACTTATATTTAGTGAAAAAATTGTCCTTTAGTTGAAGCCATTGATGTATAATTTACCACAACACAAGTGAATTAGAAAATAAATGTCCATTTTATGGATATGAATATTCGAATTTTACCGTTATTTATAAAAAGCTGATAGGATATGTTTGATCATCACATCAAAATTCTTACTTATTCTTTTTTATATATGTATTTATATATAATTTTTGAAAAAATACTAGAAGGACTACTTTACTCCTTCTAATTGATCTTAAACATATTAATTTTCAAATCTTATATTGTATTAGTTTGAAAAATTTTTAAATAAAATTTGGATATAAATTTTAAAATTAGACTTCATGATAATTAATTATATATTAAATCGGATAGATGATAAATATAAATATTAGTTTTTATGATAATTTACCATCAAATGTATTTTTTTTAACTAAATGTAATTTTTTTTATTCATTTAAATTGTTCTATCTTTTTAAATATTTTAATGTATTATTATTTAGTAATTATATATTTATTTTATATATATATATATATATATATATAGTTGGGAAGAGTTCTGCTTTTCCAGTGATTCTATGGTCAGCCTTTGAAAGGATGCCAAATTAACTAGAAAACAAACGAAAAAAAACGGAAAAAGTTATCTTAATTTTGTAGCCTTTGAAAGGATACAAAGAAACGGGCCTATCTTAATTTTATCTTCTGCTGCCAAATGGCAGCCCAAGAGCCACTACGTTGTGTCAAGTTTATCTGGGAAGATTCAATTAAAAAGTCAAAACCGTTAGATTTTTTTTGTCACTGTCACGAAATTTTCTTTCACCAGCAAAGCAATGACCTCATCTCAACTCTTGCCTCCAATGATAAATTTACAATATAGTGTTTATGGGCGCTCCAAGTAGGTTAATAGCTAAATACCGAATAAAGATTGTCGGTCATATACACGACTTGTTTTGACAAAAGCTACATAAAAAACCGAAATGCAGAGAGCAGCTGAGCTTGTGTTCATCCCTTCACCGGGTGCGGGCCACCTTACATCGGCGTTGGAGATAGCTAAGCTTCTGGTGGAGCGCGACCGCAACCTCTCCATCACCGTCCTCATCATCAAGTTCCCCCACTTTGATTACAACATCACCTCCACCTACACTCGTCCACTCGACCGTATCCAATTCATTGACCTCCCTACTCCTCCCTCCTCCTCAGACGCCAATAACCCCAGGTTCTTTTTGATTACCTTCATGGAAAGCCAGAAACCCCTTGTCAAGGAAGCTGTCACCACCAAGTTCTCTCAACCCGACTCCCCTACACTTGCCGGGTTCGTTCTTGACATGTTTTGCACTTGCATGATTGATGTTGCCGATGACCTTGGAGTGCCTAGCTACATCTTCTTCACGTCTGGTGCAGCTTTTCTTGGTCTCAAGTTCCATGCACAACATCTCCATGACGACCTAGGTACGCCCACCACTGACTTGAAAGACTCGGATACCGAGTTGGTAGTGCCGAGTTTCCAAAACCCAGTTCCTGTTAAGGTTTTGCCTTCTCTTCTGTTAAACAAAGATTGGTCCCTAGTTTCGTATGAACAAGCTAGGAGGTTTAGGAGGACTAAGGGTATTATGGTAAACACGTTCGCTGAGCTGGAATCCTATGCTGTTAATTCGTTCTCAACCAATTTACCCACTTTGTATCCAGTGGGTCCCATATTGAGTCTGGAGGGTGACAATAATTACGATGTGGACAAAAAGTCAGAAATCATGAAATGGCTTGATGATCAACCAGAATCATCGGTGGTGTTCCTCTGCTTCGGGAGCATGGGAAGTTTTGGTGTGGATCAGGTGAAGGAGATAGCATGCGCGCTTGAGCAGAGTGGCCACAGGTTTTTGTGGTCTCTACGCAAGTCACCTCCGCAGGAGAAGGATAAGATTGGGATCCCAAGTGATTACGAGAATCTGAGGAATGTCCTGCCGGATGGGTTTTTGGATCGGACGGTTGGAATTGGGAAGGTGATTGGTTGGGCCCCACAAGTGGATGTATTAGCCCACCCAGCAATCGGGGGTTTCGTGTCGCATTGTGGGTGGAATTCAACGCTGGAGAGCATATGGTTTGGTGTTCCAATTGCCACGTGGCCGATGGACGCGGAGCAGCAGATAAATGCCTTTGAGATGGTGAGAGAATTGGGATTGGCGGTGGAGATTAAAATGGATTACAGGAAGGGTTTTTTGACTGAGAATGAAGTGATGATTGTGAGTGCGGAGGAGATTGAGAGAGGAATCAGGTGGCTGATGGAGTCTGATACTGAATTCAGGAGGAGAGTCAAAGAGATGAGTGTGATGAGTAGAAACGCCTTGATTGACGGTGGATCTTCTTTCTCTTCTGTGGATCGTTTTATTGCTGATGTGATGGATAACATCTCAAATACCAAATCCTAATGCCTTCCGTTAGTTATGCATTTTTCTGTTGGTTTTTTTTTTCAAGAAAAGCCACAAATTATATTTAACTTAAAGGGGGCTGTTTTTTTTTTTTTTTTTTTTTTTAATGTTGAAACTGAAGACTGTGTAAGGATGGAATAATAAAACTTGAATAACATGTATATTATTATTTTTTAAATATATTATACATTTATTTGTTTTGAATATTAAAATTACCTAAAAACTATTAATTTTATATTTATATCGTTTTTATTATTAATTATTATGAAATTTTGTATAATATAATATAAATAATTAAAAATAAATGATTTTAAAACACTTTTATATGCATAATATTCATAATTAAAATATGATTTAAAAATATGCATGCTTTTAAGATTAAGAATTTAGCAACAATGCCGGTTATTTTAGTGAATGCAGTTATTGTCATGTATTCAAGGTGCAATTCTGTTCATACATCATTTAAAGTTTTTGATAAGATGCTGGAAAGATATGTTGTATCTTGGAATACTATGATATCTGATTTTGTGCAGAGTGGGTTGGATGATGAAGGACTGATGCTTGTGTATGAGATGCAGAAGCAACAGTTTAAGATTGATTCCGTGACTGTTACTGCTTTGCCTTCGTCAGCATCGAATCTTAAAAACCAGGATATTGGAAAGCAGACCCATGCTTACCTTCTTAGGCATGGGATTCAATTTGAGGGAATGGAAAGTTATCTTATAGACATGCATGCAAAATCCGGTTTGATTAGGACATCACAAAAAATCTTTGAGAAAAGCCAAACTGGAGACAGGGATCAAGTCACTTGGAATGCTATGATATCTGGGTACACCCAAAATGGACTGGTTGAGGAAGCTTTCACTGCTTTTAGACAGATGCTTGAATTGAATGTAACTCCCAACGTTGTGACTATAGCATCAATTCTCCCAGCCTGTAACCCAAACATAGAGTTGGGCAAGCAACTCCATGAATTCTCCATTCGCCACTTATTGGACCAAAATGTCTTTATGGGCACTGCTCCAGTTGACATGTGCTCCAAGTCAGGGGCAATTAATTATGCTGAAAACGTTTTAGTTAAAACCCCTGAAAAAAATTCTGTTACATATACTGCAATGATATTGGGTTATGCTCAACATGGGATGGGTGAGAGAGCCCTCTCTTTGTTTCACTCAATGCTAGAGTTTGGAGTTGAACCTGATGCAATTACCTTTGTGGCAGTATTATCAGCTTGCAGTTATGCTGGTTTGGTTGATGAAGGTCTTCAAATCTTTGAACTGATGGAGAGAGAATACAACATTCAGCCAACAACTGAGTACTATTGTTGTGTTGCAGATATGCTAGGAAGGGTTGGGAAGGTCTTTGAAGCCTATGAGTTCATCAAACAATTGGGTGAGAAGGGTAATGTGTTGGAAATTTGGGGATCACTTCTTGGTGCTTGCAGACTCCATGGACAGTCTGAATTAGCAGAAGTTGTTGCCAAGAAGTTGCTTGAGATGGATGCAAGAAACAACATGACAGGCTATCAAGTATTGCTCTCTAATATCTATGCAGAAGAAGGAAAGTGGGAAAATGTTGATAAAGTAAGGAAAGAGATGAGGGAAAAGGGGTTGAGAAAAGAGATTGGTTGTTCTTGGATTGAGATTGGGGGTCATCTGAACTGTTTCTTGTCTAAGGATGAAGAGCATCCTCACAGCAATGAGATATATCAAATATTGGAAGAGTTAGCCATGGAAATAAAAGGTACTGATTATAGGGTTTTTTAAAACTTAAATTTACAAGTCATCTCTAAGTTTGATGAATGAAACAGAACATTGCTTACAGCTCTTGGAAATGGCAGACTAAATGTTTACGCAAACTTGAGATAGTTAGCTTCAGAAAATTGATTGGCTGATGGATGGCTACTCGTTTTTCTTTGTGCTTATGGTGGATACAAATGTCATAATATTTCTAAATGTGGAGCCTTTAGTCCAGACTGAGAATTTGGGATTTCTGGCTGAATTACCGGCTCGATGTTTGGAGCAGGACGGTATTTTTTATGGAGCAGATTGCTACTGATACCGCCTCAATAATGTAGATTGTGCCAGAATTGTTTGGAAAATACTGTCAAATTGGTTAAAAAGGATCTCATTCCATTCGTTCAGGTCAGTCACAATAGACATTTCACAAACTTTCTTTGTCATAATTTCAATTTTATTTATAAATGTTCTAATGATCTCACACTATGCCCGACATGAGCAATGGGGCTATATTTTATATGCTGCCTGAGTATGAATATATGTATGTTATCTTGTTGCTTGAGTTTATTTATTTTATTGTTAATGTGGTACCTTTTTTAATTGTGGGGGTTCTCTTTTTTCCTCTTTTGTAGTTGTGGTCATTATCTGTTGTCTTGCACATTTTGGGGTCAAGGTGTTTTCTTTGCTTGCTGAAGTAAGTATTTAACCATAACAGAATTAGGTTGCGCCACCTTTGTCTTTTTGGCAAAGAGTTTAAAGACATTGGAAATGTAGCATTGAAATTCCTACTAATACGTTCAGTGACATCACCTTAGCCTTTACTGAGGTTGTTGTACTTTCCAGCAAGAAGTTTGTGGCTCTTTGTGAGCATCGATATATATCTATGTGTGTATGTATGTATGTATGTATATTTTAAGTTAACACGTTGAATTGTTCTTTATTCATGACTGTGGTGAAGTAAATAAGGGGCTTAACTTTATTATAACTTATTTTCATATCTGTTGAGACTTTTCTTTCTTTTCTGTTATTAATTCTGTACATTGTGGTGGATAAGTTTTCTCTGTAGTTTTCAGTCTAGGGGATTGTTTTTTAGTTCCTTTTTGGGTGTGAAATGAGGATGTCTAATCTTTTGTGTATCCTGTTCAGTTTCCTTGTGGACATTTTTCTTGTTTGTTTTTGGAGTCTTATAAAAAATAAATAATTAATTAAATAACAAGTAGAACTTTTCTAAAATATTTTCATTTAGGTTCTGTCATTCAAATGTTTTTGATACTTTAGACCTGCACAGAAGATAGATTACTGTAATTGGAGTCTTGAACTGGATATTGCTGGGAATAAATTTTACAGAAACAATTAAACAAGCAAAATTAAAAGCACATTATATTGAAATTTATGATACGATGTTCATCAAATAAACAAGAAAATTATTACTTTGGGCCTGTTTGTTGGCCAGCATTGGATGGGATTGGACAAAAAATTTGTCCAATCACATGTTTGTTGACGAGGTGGGATTGGACAAAATTTAATCTTACCTCCTCTCTTAATCTCATAAAAATAATCCAATCCAATCCTACGCAACAAACACCCTAAGATCTCTGTGGTTTTTAGTTTGTCTTATTTCTCCTTTTTATTTTTCAGTATTTTGATTGCTGTCTTGCTCTATTTTATGTCCTTAGGTTTGGGGAAACTGGGATTGCGCATGAGGTTTTAAAATTAATTCATTAACAATTTAAAAACTTTCAGTTTTTATTTTTCTGAAAATTTTAAATGCTGTGTAGACTGCAGAAACCTCAGGAGACCACATTCACCATATAACTATCTCTCAGCATCTTCTCAATTGCGGTTTGATCCTGGAATCCTTCACTGCCGTTTCCTCTGTTTGTGCCAGTATGCCTCTACTGAGTATATACTTGAACCAGGGAAATTGAAAGGGCAACTACATAGAATCCCTGACGAAGAATTTTACCCTTGTTTTGTCCTTCATCAAACATAAGAGAAGAAAACTAGTAGTGCAGTGATGCATGACTGATTGTAAGCCAGTTCCAACAGGTAAGTAGTGTTCGTCTCTTTTCTCGCTGCTTAATAAATGATATAGAGCATGCTTTCTATGTAGTCATTTGGATCATATCCAATAAAAATGTGATAAGGTTATATCCATCAAAATTTTTTGATGTCACGTGTTTTATTTTATAAAACAAACAATTTTAGCACTTGTGTTCAGACATAGAAAAATATAAGTTATATAAGTTTTGGGTTTCAAACACTATTTAGGCTTTAGATTTTAGACACTATTTAGTTTTTAGTCATATTCATAGTGACATATCAAACTTAACATTGTATGGAACTCAAAACTTCACTCAGTTGTTGTTGACTTTGGCATGTTTAGACTTCTATATCATGGCTGTTCCAATTGAATGATATTAGTTAGCGATTTAACCAGCAGCAACTACCTCTAGTTCTGAGTTAAGTTCTTTAAGCTTCTCAACAAATAATTTAGCCATTACCATTAAAAGCTTAGATAAAACTGCAACAAGACTTTACGCCTTTCACATTCTAATCGCAAAACCTTATCTTGTTTCATGGCAAAATGATAAACGAACAATCAACCATCCAAAAGTTAAATAACTTTACTTTATTCTAGCCTTTCACTTTGTATCAGGCATCATTAATTCATTCATTTGCTAACCTTTTTGAGAGGGCATTGCTTCCTTTAATGCATTGGACTTCCATATCTAGAATTGTCTAACACTGACATTTCAACATTTGGAAAAATTTAAGAGGGAGAGATTTTAAAATCACGCAAGAGATGTGTATGTGTACTGACACTGTATTTTCGTTGTCAAATATATCAGTGAGTATTAAACCTTTGGTAAAAGACTTCGTGTTTTTCTTATTAAGAGGAGGACCAGCAAGCAGGTCTGGTGAGAGGAAGATGAAGAAAATGGAGGGATTTAGAAGTAAATGTATGTAAGGGTCTTTCAGTACTATAAAATTTTTGTTGATGAGGGGTGCAGAAATCAGAATTTTTGGTGGCAATAAGGCCACCCAATTCCAAGTTATGTAGGCAAGAAATGTGGTTACATAAAACAAAATTGAAACATGTTAGATGTTTGAAGGTAACAATGGGTGGGATAGGATGACAAATTGCTGACTTCACCACACCACAAAACATTTTTTGGCCTAAAAATGTTGCAATGAGTGAAGTTCTAGAAACCTTGGGTTTTCCTTTTCCCCCTCCAAATTCCATTTAGTCTAGTCCACAGGTACTTTCAAGGGAATTGCACCCAATTGAACGAAGTTTATGGGTACTATTCTCTGTATTCTCACGCAATTGAACGAAGTTGTGTTTTTTTTTCTTTAAAAAATAATAATAATAATAATTGAACAAAGTTGTTGAAGTAGGTCTTCTCTCAAACCAAATTTTTAAGCAAAATATCAATTACAGTTGTAAGGCTCTTTCAAACTGTCTTTTCATAAAGAAAGTGCAAATACTTTTGACAATGTTCACCCACTCTCTGAGTCCCCTTTTCATATATTTATAAAACTGTCTTTTCAGGCAAAAGACCACTGACAGTAATAAGGTTCTTCTTAACTTCGTTGTCGGGACCTCTCTATTAACAAACTTAGTGGTCCTATTTAAGCTAAAATCAGACTTTTATTATTTAATGTTTGAGCCACAAAACTTTTAATTGAAACATTCCACTGAAGTTTGAGAATTGACTTTCTTACAACACTTTGATGTTTCCTAAGCTTAAATTATTTAAAACCACCCCCAAATAATTTCTTTAATGAAACCATTATACTTGTAAAACAATTGGAAGGGAAATTTTTCAAGATTTTCAAACACCGACCATTATAGTAGTTTAAGGATAATAAAGGTTCATAACTCATAAGGGTGAAGCTAACAGGTTCTGTTCCTTTACTTATCTAGTCACGATAAACCTTCACTTTCTAACATCCATCTTAATTTAAATAACGTTATCGTACGTAGCTACTTAAAATTTGTTTAATGATTTGATTAGTGGTTACTTAATTTAGGGGCTAATTTTTGTCCGATTACATCAGCACTTACATGATGGAAGCGTGTTTGATATGGTCCAAATTACTTGGTGTGATGTGACCCCTTGGAAATTTTGGCACGCAATATACTTACAATTGGCCTCAAATCAATACTTTTCTAATTTAATAATCAAACCTCTCCTTCAAAGCATTAAAAGTCAATTCCAGTAATTAGAAAAAAGAAAAAGAAAAAAAAAACCCTTGAATTTCTCCCAATGCTTTTGAAAATCTGACCAAAAAATGGAGGCCCATCCTCTAAAGTTGAGGTTGCTAATATGACACAGTAATAAGAATATGAAACGTACACCAAGGAGAGGATCATTATGATAGAACCGCCGGAAAAGGAAGAATATTAAATATATTCTTTTAATTTATTTTTCATTCAATATATGATATGTATATAAATTTATTTATTTATTTATTATATTTTTATTTTTCATAACTTTACATATATATCAAGTACAATAAAAATATAATTTGATATATTTAGTATAAATTGAATGGAGAATGAATTAAGAGACTGTATTAAGCTTTCCTCGCAAAAAAAAGTGTCGGACTGATATTGTTCAACATCAACACCAATATTAAAAAAAAAGAAAAAAAAAGAAAATTACACCAATTTTTCTAGTTCCGTAAACAACCCTGACCCCTCTAGTATGATTTTTCAAAAGTCAAAACCACGTGAAACTACGATCTGGACTCCTAGGATGAACAGGTTGCATGGGCCCTAGTTGTCCATAGCAGAAGTACAACCAACCATCTCCTCATTATCTTTATTATCATTTAATAGTCTTTGTATGCATTGAAATTTCTTGTGAGACTCATGAATTTATTTATTTATTTTTATATTATAAATATAATTACATTAATAATTATATATACCAAACCATCTAGATGAGAATTTATGACACAATTCCAAACATAATACTAATTTACTTTACTCCCTAATGGAAGAGGGAGAGTGACCCATGTTTAGTGAAAAAAAATTATCCTTTCAACTGAAGTGATTTATATGTAATTTACCAATATATAAATGGATTAGGAGATAAATGTCCATCTTATAGACATGAATGCTCGAACCTTATCGTTGCTTATGAAAAGCTGGTTGGGTGTGTCTGATCATCACATCAAACAGTTTGAGAGTTGTGTCTTCATAAGTTTTTATTTATTGTTTTTTATATATGTATTTATATATAATTATTATTTGCTTTCATAATTTTTGAAGGAATACCAGAAGGGATACTTTTCTCCTTCTAATTGATCTTAAATATATCAAATTTCAAATCTTATATTGTATTGGTTTTAAAAAATTTTAAATAAAATTTCAATATAAATTTGAAAATTAGACTTCACGATGATTAATCGTATATTAAATAGGTGATAAATATAAATATTAGTTTTTATGATAATTTACCATCAAATGTGTTTTTTAAAAAACTAAATGTAATTTTTTTTAATTCATTTAAATTATTCTATCTTTTTAAATAATTTAATGTATTATTATTTAGTAATTATATCTTTATTAAAAATATATATATAGTTGGGAAGAGTTCTGTTTTTTCTGTGATTCCCTAGTCAGCCTTTGAAAGGATGCCAAATTAAGTAGAAAACAATCGAAAAAAACAAAAAAAGTTATTGATATAAAGAAAACGGGTCTATCTTAATTTGTTATGGGCTTTCTGGGTAGATTCAATTGAAAAGTCAAAAGTGCCAGATTTTTTTTTGTCACTGTCACGTAATTTTCTTTCAGCGGCTAAGCAATGACTCTGGCCTCCAACAATAAATTTACAATATAGAGTTTACGTGCCCTCCAAGAAAGTCAATAGCTAAATACGGGATAAAGATTCTCGCTCACATACACGACTTGTTTTGACGAAAGCTACATAAAAAACCGAAATGCAGAGAGCAGCTGAGCTTGTGTTCATCACTTCACCGCTTGCGGGCCACCTTATATCGACGTTGGAGATAGCTAAGCTTCTGGTGGAGCGCGACCGCAACCTCTCCATCACCGTCCTCATCATCAAGTTCCCCAACTTTGATTCCAACATCACCTCCACCTACACTCGTCCACTCGACCGTATCCAATTCATTGACCTCCCTACTCCTCCCTCTTCCTCAGACGCCAATAACCCCAGGTTCTTTTTCACTACCTTCATCGAAGGCCAGAAACCCCTTGTCAAGGAAGCTGTCACCACCAAGTTCTCTCAACCCGACTCCCCTACACTTGCCGGGTTCGTTCTTGACGTGTTTTGCACCTGCATGATTGATGTTGCCGATGACCTTGGAGTGCCTAGCTACATCTTCTACACGTCTGGTGCAGCTGTTCTTGGTCTCATGTTCCATGCACAGCATCTCCATGACGACCTAGGTACGCCCATCACTGACTTGAAAGACTCGGATACTGAGTTGGTAGTGCCGAGTTTCCAAAACCCAGTTCCTGTTAAGGTTTTGCCTGCCACTATGTTAAACAAAGATTTGTCCCTAGTTTCGGATGAACATGGAAGGAGGTTTAGGAGGACTAAGGGTATTATGGTAAATACGTTCACTGAGCTGGAATCCTATGCTGTTAATTCGTTATCAACCAATTTCCCGACTTTGTATCCAGTGGGTCCCATATTGAATCTGAAGGGTGACAATAATTACGATGTGGACAAAAAGTCAGAAATCATGAAATGGCTTGATGATCAACCAGAATCATCGGTGGTGTTCCTCTGCTTCGGGAGCATGGGAAGCTTCGATGTGGATCAGGTGAAGGAGATAGCGCGCGCGCTTGAGCAGAGTGGCCACAGGTTTTTGTGGTCTCTACGCAAGTCACCTCCAAAGGGTAACGGTCCGATTGGGATCCCAAGTGATTACGAGAATCTGAGGGATGTCCTGCCGGATGGGTTTTTGGATCGGACGGCTGGAATTGGGAAGGTGATTGGTTGGGCCCCACAAGTGGATGTATTAGCCCACCCAGCAACCGGGGGCTTCGTGTCGCATTGTGGGTGGAATTCAACGCTGGAGAGCATATGGTTTGGTGTTCCGATTGCCACGTGGCCGCTGTACGCGGAGCAGCAGATAAATGCCTTTGAGATGGTGAGAGAGTTGGGATTGGCGGTGGAGATTAAAATGGATTACCACGCGCGTTTTTTGATTGAGAATGAAGTGATTACTGTAAGTGCGGAGGAGATTGAGAGAGGAATCAGGTGGCTGATGGAGTCTGATACTGAATTCAGGAGGAGAGTGAAAGAGATGAGGGTGATGAGTAGAAACGCCTTGATTGACGGTGGATCTTCTTTCTCTTCTGTGGATCGTTTCATTGCTGATGCGATGGATAACATCTCAAATACCAAATCCTAATGCCTTCCATTAGTTATCCATTTTTCTCTTGCTTGGTTTTCTCTTCTAGAAAAGCCACAAATTCTATTTAACTTAAAGGTTTTTTTTTTTTCTTCATTTTTCTCTCTGGAAACTAAACAATGTTGAACTATCGACAGATAAGGACTGGATAATAAAATTTGAATAACACTTTTTTTTTTTTCCTTATTTTTGAATATATTATAAATTTATTTATCTTTTTAATATTAAATTATCTAAAAATTATTAATTTTGTATTTGTATAATTTTTATTATTAATTATTATGAAATTTTTTATAATTTGATACAAATAATTAAAAACAAATAATTCTAAAGCACTTATATATATTATTTATAATTAAAATATGATTGAAAATATAGCAAAATTAATGAAATTTATATATTTAAATAAAGGTGAAATAGTATCTGAATAGAATTATAAAATAATTAAAAAAAAAATAAAATGTGCTAGTCTAAAAACTTAGGAGGAGATGTGTTTAGGATGTTTTTTAAAATATTTTATTTATAAGTATTTGGAAGAAAAAAAGAAATATGTGTAATATAAAATTAATATAAATTTAAAAAGATATTATTTTTGGGAGAATGAATTTGAAATAAAATATTTTAAAAATAAAATAATTTAAATATCATTAAAAAATTATATTTAAATTATAAGTTAATTTTTTTTATTTTTTCAGTTATTTTTTAATAGTATTAAATGATTTGATTACGTTAAAAAGTAAACAAAAATAACTATATAATTCAATATTGTTAAGTTATAAATATAAAAAATAAGTAATTCTTTAATTTAAAAGATTGTACTAAATAATTAGATAAATAATAGAAGTATTTATATTTGCCGTGACTTAAATTTGACAAAACTACTATATTACAACTAATTGAATTTTTCTTAACATCATCAGGATGAATAAATATTCTTTAGTCTGTGAAATTCTGTCGTATAAATATATTTTTCATTTATAATTAAGATTAAATGATATTTGGTTTATTATTATTATTATTATCGATAGCAACGTACTTTTGATTTGGATAACTTTATCGTATGATTTATTTTTAAGAAAAATTAGGTTTAATCTAGAGAATAATTAAAATTTATTGATATAAGAATATTGATGATATAGTCTGAATATATGTTCCGATACGAGAGAGATATATTGAAGAGAAATCATATCTGGTTGGGGCCTAATTCACATAAAAAAAATGGAAAAATAATTTATTTTTTGACAACCGAGGCGTTGACCCCGATATTCGAGGCAGGAGGCAACCGGTGCACTTACCAACGGCGCCAACACTTTATCATAAGTTTTTTTTTTTTAAAATAACACTTTATCGTACGTTGATATCTTAAATTTTATTAAAGTTTCGCTTCCTTGCCAAAATTCTGGCTTGGTCCCTGTCTATAAAGTTCGGCGTACATTAATTGAGTACAGGGACCTAGCTGTGTCTGGGCTAGTTGAGCCTACACCAGTCCACATTGAAAAATATATAATTCTGAAAAGATAATAATAGTAGATTTATTTCAATGTATCTCCCTCCATTGAATTGTCTTTTCAAGCTACAATGCACTCAGAGTCCATTACAGTTGGTGCTGCTCCAGCTCTTTCTGTGTCTTTTTTTCAACCCCTGAATCATTATCCGCTCCAATTTTTACGGTGCGAAGCAGAGTAAGTAAATATATGACAGTCTTCGATGGTTATTAGTGTTCTTGTTTACCTATACAAGATTTAAGATGACGATAACAAAAACAATTTAAAATAATAATAATAATAATAATATATATTAACACAAATATATATTTATTTTAAATATATTGCATGTATTTTTTTTGTTTATATTTATATTTATATTTAAATATTGTATATATAATAATTTTATTTCATATATTATATATGAAATTTTACTTAAAATTTTCACATTTTATTTTTTTTAATGATAATATTAGTTACATAACATATTACTGAAATTTAATAGCTTTGATTTTTTTTCCTAATGTATTCTTTTATTTAAAATATGGTATTAATTATAAATTATGATTGTCAAAATGTAGTTTGTTTATATCTAAAAAAAAGATTGTTGATGCTATAATATTATTATGTTATAATTCATATTTGATAAATTTGATCATTTAATTAATATCTTTAGTTATAACTTGATTAATGCTTAGTTTTATTTGCATTTCATGTTTCTTTTATATTTTGTTAAGTCTTTTTACTTTCATTTTCATTTATTTATAATATAAATTTTAAAGGATAAGTAAAACTTATTATATCTTTTTTAACTAGATATGCCTATATTTTTCTAATTTATTAAATATTTTCATACTATCGAAATTCATTAATTTAAAATTTTATTCTAACCAGTCCTGACGTAGATTCCTAGCATACCCTCATTGAATGTCAAGTTGTTCCATTTCTATAACCATATTTATTTATGGGATTAATGATATGATTAGTGGTACTTAATTTAGAGGCTAACATTTGTCCTATTACATTAGCTCTTGCATGATCGTAGTGCGTTTGATATGTGTCCAAAGTACATGTGTGTGACCCCTTGAAATTTTTCACACACAATATGTGCCCTGCACTATTATGACTTCCCAAGAAAAGTACTGACAGATCCTTACAATTGGGCTCAAATCAATACTTTTTCGACTATCTAATTTAATAATCAAACGTCTCCTTCAAAGCATAAAAGGCCAACTCCAACTTGAATTTCTCATTGCTTTTGAAAATCTGACCTAAAAGTGGAGGCCCATCGCCCGCCTCCTCTAAAGTTGAGTTTGCTATTGTAACACAGCAATAAAAATATGAAATATACACCGAGGAGGATCATCATGAATCCATGATAGAATCGCGGGAAAAGGAAGAATACTAAATGTATTCTTTTAATTCACTTTTCATACCATATATGATGCATAAACAGATTTATATTTTTATTGTATTTTTACTTATCATAACTTTACATTTTAAATATATATCAAGTACAATAAAAATGTAATTTGATATATTTAGTATACATTGAATGGAAAATGAATTAAGAGATTGTATTAAGCTTCCCTCACCAAAAAAGTGTTGTTCTGATATTGTTCAACATCAACACCAATATTTAAAAAAAAAAAAAAAAAAAAAAACCAACAACAACAACACCATTACACTAATATTATTACCAGTTTCATATGTTTTAAATATATATATATATATATATACCAATATATATTACTAGCTCCATAAACAACCTTGACCCCTCACCATGTCCTAGTATGATCTAGACCATTACAATAAACAGGTTGCATAGGCCCTAATTATCCATAGAGATGGTAATTTGGGTCACGAAACGATCACGAATATTATAAATTAGGAATGAAAATAAACAGGTTGTATCATTAATCGTGTCAATTCGTCTAACTCATTTAATAATCAATCGTGTGGTGTTCAGGTTTTACTAATCGTGTTACAAGTTGATCCATTTAATAAGGGCAAAAAATAATTTTATTATTGAAGAGTATTTATGTCATTTTAGGTGCAAGTGTAAGTAGTGAAAAGCCCTAACATTTTCAAGTTTCCAAAAGTTGTTCACACCACATTTCAAAACCATAAAATTTTCAAGTTTCCAACGATCACTACTTCATCAATCAATCACCACTCTTGTTCCTTCGATAGCCACTAGAACAGCTCCGACCATCTCATGTTCCTCCTTTAACTCTCAACCATCAATTGACCACCAAAATACTTCTGGCGACCACCTAGTATGCTTATCTTTCTCTCTTTGTATCTTTCTAATTCACTCTTCTTCCTTTTGTTTATTGTTCTGCATGTTTGTAAATGTGTATAAATGTATGTTGCATTTCTACTTTCTTGTTCTACTTTTTTGTGTTTATTTCTACTTTGTTTGCATGTCTGAAACAATTCGAAACTTACAGCATTATAAACCTCTCTCACTCCCTCTACAAAAGTTCTAACATCTCTTTTCAAAGAGATTTAGATTTGAACCTAAACACGAAACTGACAATAAAAACTCAGATATGTTTTGTGTTGTTGTTGTCGTCATCGTCTTTTCTTTACTTCTTAATTTTTCTAGGTTTTTTAACCATTTGTAATTGAATGTGCTCCGTTTTTAACTCTTTATTTGCTTTATTTCGCCTTACATCCATAGTGTTTTAGGAAAATTACACTAAAATACATGGACATAACTTATTATTACAACAATGATGTGAGTTTAGCTAGCTTATATAACACTAAAATACCTTTGAACATATTGACTGTCATTTAGTAAACAATGACTTTAATGGAATATGTTGAAAATACCTAATAACCCTTGCACATAACCAAATGTAATGTGACTACTAACTACCTGATATTATTTTGATATAACCTATTTTAAATATATTAATTAAAATAAAAATTTAGATATTATAAAAAGAACATTATGAACAACATTGTAAGCATTGGAAAAACATTAGAAATCTAATGAAAAATAACATAACAAGCATCAAGGCCAAGGTTTATAAATATAAATATATATATATATATATATATTAAAAAAATTTGAATGATGGAGGTTGGAGATTGCACCAAACCGGTGTGAATCTCTCACACCGTTTTGTTGCAATCTTTACGGAGGACATGTAGATATTTGCTTCCAAACAGGTGGTACGAGCTTGATAAGGTGCAACAACAATGGAAGCTTCGAGGTGGTGTGGCAATGGTCTGAGGGTGTCGGAGTTGGCACGTGACAGTGCAAGTCTTCAATGGTTCATATTAAGATGCAGTTGAGTATAAGTGTTAGATGGTGGCGGGGATAATTTGAATGAGGTTGATAGAGATAGTGATGGTGATGTGGGGTGTTAAATGATCTGTATCCTACCCATGACCAGATTCATTTTTTTATTTTTGATTTTTCAAGTTCTTATTTTTATTTGTTTCTTAAAAAAAAAAAAAAAAAAAAGAAGTTTTATTTTTATTTATTTTTTCTTTTTATTTGATTACTTATTTAATTGGGTTATATTAATACTTATTTAATTATTGTTATTATTTAAATAATAATTATTGTTTAAATTATTTTAAATTTGATGCGATATGGCAAGCGATTATTGCTATGGTCATTTATTTATTTATTTTTATCTTTTCATATTTAAATGACTAATCTATCCTTAAGTCGTTAAACTTGCCGTTATTTCTATGTTAGTCAAATTCAGTTAAAGGCATTGAAATATAATTTAACCTAAACTTACATCATTGTTGTAATAACATAATAGGTTCAAGTATTTTAGTGTAATTTTTCCTAGTTTTTTAATTTGGAAAAATGTTTATTGGTGGTGGTTTTGGTTATTTCTATTTGTTATGCGTAGTTTCATATGTATACATTTCCACCGAAATAGTAGATCTTTAATTATATATAGGGGTGAACACGGGTTGGGTCAGCTTGGTTTTAGAGAAAACCGACTTGAAATCCGATATAAATCGATTTTCAGAATTACAAACCGACCCAATCCGAAATGATGGTAGAACCAGACATAAACCAAATTATTTGAGTCGGTTCGGTTCGGTTCGGGTTCGTTTATGTCGGTTTAGGACTATAAATGGGCCTCTAATAAACAAACAGACCCAATGACAATGCGAAAGAAAACTCAAGCCCATTAGACACTAGCTACCCCTACCAACTCACTAATTAATGCCACTCTAACTACTCACCAGTATCCTCTTCTCTTTTTCTCTCTCCACCCCAACCTCCCTCTTCTTCTCTCTTTACATCACCAATCGTAACCAGTAGCATTATCACCATTAATAACATATGTATGATAGTAGTATCATTGCTAGTAGAAAATATCAACATTGATCTTCTCTGATCGGTGCACGATAACAAAACAAAAGAGGATTGAGTTAGATCAGTGTCAATCTAACTCAACCCATAAGATTCATGACAACGGCGACACAAAAAAAAGAAGAAATACAACAATAAAAAGAAAAGCAAGAAACAAATGAAGGTAGTGAGGAGAGAAAAGGATAAGAAAGGTTGGGAGAGAAATGGAAGAAAGAGGAGAAACGAGATGAGAGAGAGAGGTTTGAGATAAGATGAGATTGAGGTGGTGGCTAAGGTAATTTGAGAAGACATGAAGAGGTTTGACTTTTATACATATTTTTTAATATATAAAAGTCAGCTTTTCGGATTTGGTTGGTTTTTTTGATCCAAAACTGACCTGAAACAGAAAAATAAAATTGGTTTTAAATATTGAAAATTATTTCAACTCAAAGTAAATTTATAAACCGATATTTTTGGGTCAATTTGTGTCAAGTCAGGTCGATCCCGGCTTTTTTTGCCCATCCCTAGTTATATATGTAGTGGTGATACATGTCCTTTTCTTTTCTTCTTTGAAAAGTATTGTTTGATTGAAACTTTTATGTTTTATTATCATGTGGTTGATTCTCAATGCAAGTTGATATTAAATGAAATGTATTTATGCTCTTAGAGAGAATTAATTAGAAAGGGAAAAGATGGAACATGTTTATTTCTACTTAGATGGAATATGTTTATTTTTACTTTCTCTCTATATATGTGCATTGTCGTGTAGTAGTAATATTTAATTGGTATTGATAAAATACTTATTAAAATAATTTTTTTAATGTATAAATGTATAATTTACTGATTAACTAACTTTTAGTTATTATCTTTTGGCAACTTGCAGGTTGGTGGATGTAATCGACAGTTGATGACATTGGACTTTTATATTAAGAAATATATTTGTAGATACGTTTTTATGAACATAATTATCTACTTATCCTTATAGATATTTATATTTTTATATTTTGAATTATATTTATGCATTTAAGAGGTAAACTTATTTTATATTAGGTCTATATTAAATGTATTATATGTGGTTAAATGGGTTATAAATAGATCATGAAATGGGTCATATGTCATTTAAATAGATTTTATAAACGTATTATTAAATGAATTAAATGGGTTGGATCGTGTTCGAACACGACTAAAAAATAAATGGGTTAAATGTCTTGTATTTGTGATAACCCAAACATAATAATATCGTGTTTGCGTTTAAGGGATTTAACTCGTTTATTAATCAAATGGTGTTTATGTTCACTAAATTCGACCTGTCAATCTGAATTGTCACCCCTACTTATCCCTGGCAAAAGTACAAGCAACCAACTGTCTCGCCATTATGTCTATATCATTTAATAGTCTTTTTACGCATTAAAACTTCTCGTGGCCTTATGAATTCTTACTCGTTCTTTTAAATACACGTGTTTATATATATTTCTTTTCTGCTTTCATAATTTTTGAAAGAATACTAAATGGAATACTTTTCTCCTTCTTAATTGACCTTAAATATATCAAATGTCAAATCTTCTATTGTATTATTTTTTAAAATTTTTAAATAAAATTTCAATACAAATTTGAAAATTAGACTTCATGATAATTAATTATATATTAAATTAGATAGGTGATGAATGTAAATATTAGTATTTATGATAATTTACCATAGAATGTAATTTTCTATATTCATTTAAATTATTCTATCTTTTTAAATAATTTACTATTTAATAGTTATATCTTTATTAAAAAAAAAAAGTTGGGAAGAGACGAAGACTACAGCTTTTTCAGTGATAATATAGTCAAATTTTTTTTTTCTTTTTTTTTTCAGGGAAAAAACGGAGTCAAATTAAGTAGAAAACAAACCAAAAGAAATTATTGATATAAAGACAAGTCCATCTTAATTTATCTTCGGCTGCCAAATGGCAGCCCAAGAGCCACTATGTCTGTCAAGCTGTCTGGGAATATTTCACTAAAAATTAAAAAGTGCCAGATTGTTTTGTCAAAACTGTTAGATTTTTTTTGTCACTGTCACGTAAGTTTCTTTCACCAGCAAAGCAATGACCTCATCTCAACTCTGGCCTCCAATAATAAATTTACAATATAGAGTTTACGTGCCCTCCAAGTAAGTAAATAGCTAAATACCGGATAAAGATTCTCGGTCACATAAGCGACTTGTTTTGACAAAAGCTACATACAAAACCGAAATGCAGAGAGCAGCTGAGCTTGTGTTCATCCCTTCACCGGGTGCGGGTCACCTTATATCGACGTTGGAGATAGCTAAGCTTCTGGTGGAGCGCGACCGCAACCTCTCCATCACCGTCCTCATCATCAAGTTCCCCAACTTTGATTCCAACATCACCTCCACCTACACTCGTCCACTCGAGCGTATCCAATTCATTGACTTCCCCACTCCTCCCTCCTCCTCAGACGCCAATAACTCCAGGATCTTTTTCACTACCTTCATGGAAAGCCAGAAACCCCTTGTCAAGGAAGCTGTCACCACCAAGTTCTCTCAACCCGACTCCCCTACACTTGCCGGGTTCGTTCTTGACATGTTTTGCACTTGCATGATTGATGTTGCCGATGACCTTGGAGTGCCGAGCTACATCTTCTTCACGTCTGGTGCAGCTTTTCTTGGTCTCATGTTCCATGCACAACATCTCCATGACGACCTAGGTACGCCCACCAGTGACTTGAAAGACTCGGATTCTGAGTTGGTTGTGTCGAGTTTCCAAAACCCAGTTCCTGTTAAGGTTTTGCCTGCTGCTATGTTAAACAAAGATTGGTCCATAGGTTTGTATGAACATGCTAGGAGGTTTAGGAGGACTAAGGGTATTATGGTAAACACGTTCACTGAGCTGGAATCCTATGCTGTTAATTCGTTATCAACAAATTTCCCAACTTTGTATCCAGTGGGTCCCATATTGAATCTGAAGGGTGACAATAATAACGATGTGGAAAAAAAGTCAGAAATCATGAAATGGCTTGATGATCAACCAGAGTCATCGGTGGTATTCCTCTGCTTCGGGAGCATGGGAAGCTTCGGTGTGGATCAGGTGAAGGAGATAGCGTGCGCGCTTGAGCAGAGTGGCCACAGGTTTTTGTGGTCTCTGCGCAAGTCACCTCCGAAGGAGAAGGATAAGATTGGGATCCCAAGTGATTACGAGAATTTGAGGGATGTCCTGCCGGATGGGTTTTTGGATCGGACGGCTGGAATCGGGAAGGTGATTGGTTGGGCCCCACAAGTGGATGTATTAGCCCACCCAGCAACCGGGGGTTTCGTGTCGCATTGTGGGTGGAATTCAACGCTGGAGAGCATATGGTTTGGTGTTCCGATTGCCACGTGGCCGATGTACGCAGAGCAACAGATAAATGCCTTTGAGATGGTGAGAGAGTTGGGATTGGCGGTGGAGATTAAAATGGATTATAGGAAGGACTTTATAAGTGAGAATGAAGCGATTGTTGTAAGTGCTGCGGAGGTTGAGAGAGGAATCAGGTGCCTGATGGAGTCTGATACGGAATTCAGGAGGAGAGTGAAAGAGATGAGGGTGATGAGTAGAAACGCCTTGATTGACGGTGGATCTTCTTTCTCTTCTTTGGGTCGTTTCATCGCTGATGTGAGGGATAACATCTTAAAAACCAAATCCTAATGCCTTCCATTAGGTATCCATTTTTCTCTTGCTTGGTTTTCTTTTCTAGAAAAGCCACAAATTCTATTTAACTTAAAGGGGCCTTTTTTTGTTTTTTTTTTTCTTGCTCAGAACTAAACAATCGTGAAACTAGAGACGAATAAGTAGTGTGCATGATGAAATTTGAATAAAATGTTTATTTTTATTTTTAAATATATTATAAATTTATTTTTATAAGATTAAAATTATCTTAAAATTATTAATTTTATATTTATATCAATTTTATTATTAATTTTTGTGAAACTTTGTATAATATGGTACAAACAACTAAAATAAATAATTCTAAAACACTTTTATATACATATTATTTATAATTAAAATATGATAAAAAAATATGGTAGAATTAATGATTTTTATATATTTAAATAAAAATGAAATAACATCTCAATAGAATTATAAAACAACTAAAAAGGTAAATGTTTAAATTGTGAATTAAAATATATTCGTCCAAAAATTTAGGACAAAATGTGTTTAGGAGTTTTCTTTCAAAATATTTTTTTATGTGTTTAGGATTTTTCTTTCAAAATATTTTTTAAAAAGTATTTGAGGGAAAATAAAAAGAAATATGTATAATATAAATTTAAAAATAAGTTATTTTTGGGATGATAAATTTGAAATAAAATATTTTAAATATCATTAAAGGATTTACATTTAAATTATAAGTTAAAAATTTTTATCTTTTTTAATTTTTTTAAATAGTTTTAAATGATTTGATTATTTCAAAAAACAAACAAAAATAACTGTACAATTCAATATCATTTAATCATAAGTATAAAAAATAAATGAATCCTTAATTTAAAAGATTGTACTAAACAATTAGATAAATATATGAAGTATTTATATTTGCAGTGACTTAAATTTGAGAAAACTATTATATTACAGCTATTTGAATTTTTCTCAAAATTATCAGAATGGATAAGTATTCTTTAGTTTGTAAAATTCTATCATATAAAATTATCTTTTATTTATGATTGAGAATAAATGATATTGGTTTATTATTATTATTATTGATATCAGCACATTTTTTATTTAGATAACGTTATCATATGTTAACATCTTAAAATCTGTTCGAGTTTCGCTCCCTGGCCAAAATTCTGGCTTGGTCCCTGCCTATAAGCTTCGGTGTACATTAATTGAATATCAAGTTGTTCCATTTCCATAACCATATTTATTTATGGGATTAATGATATGATTAGTGGTACTTAATTTAGGGGCTAACATTTGTCCGATTACATTAGCACTGACATGATCGAAGTGTGTTTGATATGTGTCCGAAGTACATGTGTGTGATCCCTTGAAAATTTTCACACACAATATGTGCCTTGCACTACAATGACTGCCCAAGAAAAGTACTGACAGATACTTACAATTGGCCTCAAATCAATACTTTTTCGACTTTCTAATTTAATAATCAAGCCTCTCCTTCAAAGCATGAAAGGCCAATTCCAACTTGAATTTCTCATTGCTTTTGAAAATCTGACCTAAAAGTGGAGGCCCATCGACCCCATCCTCTAAAGTTGAGGTTGCTATGATGAAACAGTAATAAGAATATGAAATATACACCAAGGAGGATCATCATGAATTCATGATAGAATCGCGGCAAAAGGAAGAATACTAAATATATTCTTTTAATTCACTTTTCATACCATATATGATGTATATACAGATTTATATTTTTATTGTATTTTTACTAATCATAATTTTTCATTTTAAATATATATCTAGTACAATAGAAATATAATTTGATATATTTAGTATATTGAATTGAGAATGAATTAAGAGATTGTATTAAGCTTTTCTCGCATAAAAAGTGTTGTTCTAATACTGTTCAACATGAATACCAATATCTTTTTATTTTTTTTAAAGAAAAAAAAAAAACGACACCACCACCACCACCATTACACCAATATTATTACCAATTCCATATGTTTTAAATAAATAATATATGTATTATCAATATATATTGCTAGTTCATAAACAACCCCGACCTCTCACTATGTGTAGTATGATCTAGACTATTAGGATAAATAGGCTGCATAGGCCCTAATTATTCATAGGGGTGGCAATTTGAGTCACTACATGATGAGTCAATACAAAACAATTACGAATACTATAAGTTAGAGTTGAGTATAAACAAGTCGTGTCATTAATCGTGTCAACCTGTCTAACTCGTTTAATAATCATGTGATGTTCGGGTTTTACTAATTGTGTTACGAGTTGATCCATTTAATAAGTGTAAAAAATAATTTTATTATTAAAGGCTATTTATGTCATTTTTAGATGTAAGTATAAATAGTGAAAAAAGCTAACATTTTCAAGTTTCCAGTAGCTTTTCACACCATAGTTCAACACCATAAAATTTTCAAGTTTCCAACAGTCACTACTTCATCAATCAATCACCACCCCTGTTCCTTCGGCAGCCACCAAAACATCTCCGATCATCTCATGTTCCTCCTTTAACTCTCGACCATCAATTGACCACCAAAACATCTCCGGCGACCACCTAGTACGCTTATCTTTCTCTCTTAATTTGTATCTCTCTAATTCACTCTTCTTCTTTCTGTTTATTGTTTTACATGTGTGTTGCATTTCTACTTTCTTGTTCTTCTTTTTTCTATTTATTTCTACATTTTTTGCATGTTTGAAACAACTCGAAACTCACAACATTATAAACGTCTCTCACTCCCTCTACAAGAGTTCTAACATCTCTTTTCAAATAGATTCATATTCGAACCCAGGCATGAAATGAACAACAAAAATTTAGATATATTTTGTGTTGTTGGTGTTGTTGTCATTGTCGTCGTCTTTTCTTTACTTTTTAATTTTTCTAGGTTTTTTAACCGTTTGCAATTGAATGTGCTCTGGTTTTGCTTTGTTTCTCTTTAGATCTATAGTTCTTTGGGAAAATTGCACTAAAGTACCTGGACATAACCTATTATTATAATAATGATAAGAGTTTAGCTTATATAACACTGAAATACCTTTAAACACATTAACCGTCGTTTATTAAACAATGATTTTAACAGAATATGGTGAAAATACCTAATAACCCTTGCACATAACCAAATGTAATGTGACTAGTACTAATGACTTGATATTATTTTGATATAAATTAATTTAAATATATTAATTAAAATAAAAATTTAGATATTATAAAAAGAATATTATAAAAAAAAAACATTATAAGCATTGGAAAAACATTAGAAAGCTAATAAAAAGGAACATTATAAGCATCAAATTCAATGGTTTTTAATATATATATATATATATATATATTAAAAACAATTGAATGATGGAGGTTGGAGGTTGCACCAGACCTGTGCGAATCTCTTGCATTGTTTTGCGGCAATCTCTATGGAGGAGATGTAGCTATTTGCTTCCAAGCAGGTGGTGCGAGCTTGATAAGGTGCAACAACAATGGAAGCTTTGAGGCAGTGTGGCAATGGGGTGAGGGTGGTGTCGAAGACGGCACACGATGGTGCAACTCTTCAATGGTTCATATTAAAATGTAGTTAAGTGTAAGTGTTAGATGGTGGTGGGGATGGTTTGAATGAGGTTGGTTTAAATAAAGTTGATAGAGATGGGGATGGTGGTGTGGGGTGTTAAATGATTTGTATCCCACCCACAACCAAATCACTTTTTTTTTTTTTTTTTTTTTTTTTAAGTTCTTATTTTTATTTATTTTTTTCTCATTATTTAATTACTTATTTAGTTGGGTTTAAAAAACACTTATTTAATTTATTATTTTTATTTAAATAATAATTATTGTTTAAATTATTTTAAATTTGATGTGATATGGCAAGTGATGATTGGCTATGGTCATTTATTAAATGACTAATCTACCCTTAAGTCATTAAACTTGCTATTATTTCTATGTTAGTCAAATTTAGTCCTAGGTATTGAAATGTAATTTAACCTAAACTCGCATAATTGTTGTAATAACATAATAGGTCCAAGTATTTTAGTGTAATTTTTCCTAGATTTTTTATTTGGAAAAATGTTTATTGGTGGCAATTTTGGTTATTTCTATTTGCTATGTGTAGTTTCATATGTATTCATTTTTCACCAAAATAGTAGATCTTTAATTGTATATAGGGGTGGGCATGGGTCGAGTTGGGTTGGTTTTAAAGAAAACTTACCCCAAACCAATATAGATTGATTTTCAAAATAAAAAACCGACCCAACTCAAAATGATGGTAAAACCAGACATAAACCGAATTGTTTGAGTTGATGTTTAGGTCGATTTATGTAGGTTTGGGCCTATAAATGGGCCTTCAGTAAACAAACTAACCCAATGAATATGCAAAAGAAAACTCAAGCCCATTAGACACTAATTACCCTCACCAACTCACCAATCGCCACTACCCTTACCAATTTACCGTTACTGCCACCCCAACTTCCTACCAGTCCTCTCTTCTCTTCTTCTTTCTTCACCTCCAACCTCTCTCTTTTTCTCTCTCTACATCACCAACCGTAACTAGTAGCATCATTACTATTAATAACATATGTATGATAGTAGCATCATCGCCAGTAGAAGAGATCGGCGCAAATCTCCTCCCAGTAGAAGAGATCGGAGTCAATCTTTTGTGAATGATGCACAACAACAAAAACAAAAAAGGATTAAGTTAGATTGGAGTCAATCTAACTTAACCCACAAGATTTACAATAACGGTAACACAAGAAAGGGAAGAACAATAACAACAAGAAGAAAGGTAAGAAATGAAATAAGGTAGTAAGGAGAAAAAAGGATAAGAAATGGTTGGGAGAGAAAGGGATGAGAGAGGAGAAATGAGATGAGAGAGAGAGGTTTAAGATGAGATGAGATTGAGGTCAGGGGCTAGGGTAATTTGATAAGACATTAAGAGGTTTGACTTATATATACATACATATATATATATATATATGTTTTAATATATAAAAGTTGGTTTTTTAGATCGGGTCGATTTTTTTGACCCAAAACTAACCTAAAACCGAAAAATAAAATTGGTTTTAAATATTGAAAATCGATCCAACCCAAAGTAAATTTGTAAACTGATATTTTCGGGTCAGTTTGAGTTAGGTTGGGTCAGTCCCTATTTTTTTTGCCCATGCCTAGTTGTATATATAGTAGCGGTACATGTCTTTTTCTTTTCTTTTTGAAATATATTGTTTGATTAAAACTTTTATGCTTTATTATCATGTGGTTAATTCTCAATCCAAGTTGATATTAAATGAAATGTGTATATGCTTTTAGAGAGAATTAATGGAGAGATCAAGCTTAGCAATCTCCTGGATCGATGTGTTGTGTCCCCTCTCAGAATGGAGCAATGAGCGGTTTGGTTCCTTGAAGAAGAAGATAGTTAATAAAAATAAAATGTTAGAGGCATTGTACAATATATCAAACAAAGATAGAGTCATGCAGGAAATAAATAAGATGGAGAATGAATTGGAACAACTTCTGTCAAAAGAAGAGGAATATTGAAGATAAAGGGCGAGAACAAATTAGCTTGTGATGGGTGACCGTAACACCAAGTTCTTCCATGCTAGAGCTGCTGCTAGAAAAAAGAAAAATATTATAACTAGGCTTATGGATGGTAACGGTATAGTTGCGAACTCGGATGAAGAGATTTCTGAGATGACTTATAGGTATTTTGACGATCTCTTTAAGTCTTCTAATCCTTCCCAAACTGCGATTGACGCATCTTGTATGATGATTAGCTTCAAGCTTGATGATGAAATGTTGTAGAGATTGAAAAGGTTGTTCACAGAAGATAAGGTGAAAGTCGTAGTTTTTCGAGCTTGGACCCAATAAAGCTCCTGGCCCAGATGGGTTCTATGCCATCGTTTTTCAGAAAATGTGGGGTACTGTGGGTAAGGAAGTCACAGAT
Source organism: Nephelium lappaceum (assembly GCA_021234005.1). NCBI lineage: Eukaryota > Viridiplantae > Streptophyta > Magnoliopsida > Sapindales > Sapindaceae > Nephelium > Nephelium lappaceum. The sequence goes on from CM038011.1 coordinate 9,930,903, forward strand.
TTTCATCTCAGGATTCTTCAAGTGAGAGAGTCAATTAAAGCCTTTAACGAAACTCATGTAGTCTTAATACCGAAAAAGAAGAATCCTATCAATCTTAAGGATTTCAGGCCTATAAGTCTAACTAGTGTGGTGTATAAGATAGTGGTTAAAGTTCTAGCCAACAGAATGAGACCTCTTCTTCCTTTTTTGGTCAACGAAAATCCATCAGCTTTCATTTCGGGTCGCCAAATCTTTCATAATGTGCTAGTCTCTTTTGAGCTCATTCATTCCATTAGTAATAGGAAACAAGATAGTATGGGGCAGGTGGCCCTTAAACTCGAGCTTGGCAAAGTATATGACAGAATAGAATGGAACTTTATCAAGGCGATTCTAGTTAAAATGTAGTTTCCGGAGTGGTGGATCAACCTTATTTGGGATTATATCTCTACCTTCTAATTCTCCTTCTTGTTGAATGGTAATAGATCGAGAAGTATCACCCCTTCGAGAGGCATCCAACAAGGCTATCCTTTCTCTCATTTTCTCTTTCTCATTTGTACTGAAGCCCTCTCTAGTAGTCTTAGAGAAGCTGAATTATGGGGCAGAGGCATTGGCACAAGATGTGGTAGGGGAGGTCCACTCATTAGCCATCTCTTGTTTGCTAATGATAGTATCCTTTTTTGCAGAGCTTCAGAAACCAACTGTCACAGATTGAAGAAGGTTTTGAAAACCTATGCCAGAGGGTCTGGTTAACAAATTAACCTGGAGAAGTCAGCCATCACCTTCAGTCCGAATATGGATCTCGTGTGTCGAAATAAAGTGTAGGATATTTTCGATATGAAAAATGGGAACATACATGATAAGTATCTCGGTCTCCTTTCGTTAATTGGCAGAAATAGAAGGAAAACCTTTATGTCTATCAAGGAGTGGGTTTGGAATCGTTTAAGGAGCTGGAAACACTCGTTATTCTTGAAGGGTGGCAACAAGATTCTCATTAAGGCCGTCTCTCAAGCTATCCCGACATTTGTCATGAGTGTGTTCCGGTTGCCTATCAGTCTTTGAAACGAACTTGAGAATCTAACTTCCAAGTTCTGGTGGGGCGTGAAAGAGGGCAGAAGAAAGATGAGTTAGGTGAGTTGGAGTCGTATGTGCCAACCGAAAGAGTTTGGTGGTTTGGGTTTTAAGGAGCTATCATCGTTCAATCAAGCCTTGCTAGCCAAGCAAGTTTGGAAACTGGTCTCCATTCCAGGATCGCTTGTGGCAAGGGTCTTTAATGCCAAATATCACCCCAAAACTCATTTCCTTCAAGCTTCAGTCAAGAATGAAATTTATTATTCATGGAGAAGTATTTTGTGGGTTATAAAGCTGCTTGCCAAGGGCTTAAGGTGGCAGGTGGGGAATGGTAAGGACATTAATTTCTTTTCTGATCCTTGGATTCCCATACCCTATACGTTTAAGTTGGTTACTACAAGGGGTGATAACAATCTTAAAGTGGTAGACCTTATTGACCCTATTTCCAGAAAATAGGACACCCAGAAGATTAATGATATATGCATTCCGTTAGATCGCGAGGTTATCTTATCTATTCCTTTGAGTAATAGGGAGATTAATCATCAGTGGAGATGACATTATGATAAGAAAGGAATGTTTTCGGTTAAAAGTGGCTATAAACTGGCGAGGAATTCTTCAATCCTTACTTCCTCTTCTTCTCATCCTCATTCTAAGTCTGGTGGGTCTTCCTTTGGAATCTTCTCATTCCCCCTAAAGTTAAGCATTTCATTTGGAGGGTGAGTACAGAATCCTTACCAGTTAAAGCTAACATTCTACATAAAAATATTGGTTTAGATGATATTTGTCCCAATTGTAAGAAATGCCATGGAAACGGAGAGTCATTGCTTTCTTTTCTGCCAAGATGTTCTACAGGTCTAGCGTTGCTCCATTGAAGGCTTACGGGTTGTCAACTGCAGATGTAATTCTATGTTAGACTTCTTTTTGTTTGCCTTGAAGTCCTTTCCTTTAGTCTCCCTGGCTAGAATCTGTATGATTTTGTGGGGCTTTTGGCACAATCATAACGCCAGATTACATGCGGGGTTGGTCTGAGATCCAAAAGTTGTTTCCTTCTGGGTTTTTGATCTTCTTGCAAAATTTCAGAAAGTCAAGGCTACTTCTTCCTGTGAAGCCCTTAAAGGTCAGTTGCCTTCCTTCCCTTCTTGTTGGTCTCCCCCGGCATAAGGTTTCCTCAAATTGAACACTGATGCAACTATTAAAAAGGGAGCTGATTTCATAGGAGTCGGAGCTGTGATTAGGAACCAAAGCCATTACCAAGAGAATCCCTAGTAGTTTCAGCCCAGAGAGTAGTGAATTTTTGGCGTTAAGGGAAGGCCTTTAGTTATGTCATTCTCACAACCTTCAAGTTTCATTGGTCGAAGTCGATGCTAAAAATGTGGCTTTTGCTCTTAATTCTAATGATGATTTTCCTTGTGAAGCTTGTATTCTTGTTGGTGATTTAAAGGTTGTCAGTAAGGATGTAAGTGTTTTTTTGTGTCAAGCCATCTCAAGAAATGGAAACCGCTTGGCTCATAAACTTGCTTCCTTACCCTTATCCTCTTTTGGGGATTTTTGTTGGCACTTGGTGAGTGCCTCCTATATATTTCCTGGTTTTTTTGAGGTGTGGTTGTCTCTTTGGTTTGTGAAGTTAGTTGTTTTCAAAAACATTAAAAAAAAAAATGTTCAATATTTCAAAAAAAAAAAAAAAATTTGTTCAAGTTTCCCTTCCTAGCCAAAATTGCAGCTTGGTCCCTGCCTATAAAGTTCGGTGTACGTTAATTAAGTACAGAAACCTAGTTGTGTGTGGGCTAGTTAAGCCTACCCTAGCCCACATTGAAAAAAAATATATATAATAATAGTATTAGATTTTTTTTTTTTGAAAAGACAATAATATTAGATTTATTTCAATCTATCTCCCTTTATTGAATTGTCTTTTCGAGCTACAATGCACTCAGAGTCCATTACAGTTGGCGCTTCTCTATCTCTTTCTCTATCTCTTTTTCACTCCCTGAATCATGATCTACTCCAATTTTTACGGTGCTAAGCAATATACGATAGTCTTCGATAGTTATTAGTGTTCTTATTTACCTATACAAGATTTAACATAACGATAACAAAAACAACTCAAAATAATAATAATAATAATACTAATAATAATAGATGAATATATCATTATTACAGGTGATTCTGTTTTTGTTTTTCCTTTTAATATAGTGAACTGTCATAATATTTCATCATCTTTAACATCAAAATTATATTTATTTCAAATATATATTTTTTAACTCTTTTGATATCAACACAAATATATATATTTATTTTACATCTATTGCATGTATTTTTTTTTTTTTGTTTATATTTATATTTCTATTTAAATATTGTATATGTAATGATTTTATTTCATATATTATATATGAAATTTTACTTAAAATTTTCCCATTTTACTTTTTTTTTAAATGATAATATTAGTTACATAATATATTACTAAAATTTCATATGTTTGGAAAAAAAAAAAAAAACCCAACAACAACAACACCATTACACCAATATTATTGCCAGTTTCATATGTTTTTAAAAAATATATATATATATATATTATACCAATACATATTACTAGCTTTATAAACAACCTTGACCCCTCACCATGTGCTAGTATGATCTAGACTATTATAATCAGCAGGCTGCATAGGCCCTAATTATCCATACAGGTGGCAATTTGGGTCACGAAACGATCACGAATATTATAAGTTATGAATGAGCATAAACGGGTTGTGTCATTAATCGTGTCAACCTTTCTAACTCGTTTAATAATCAATTGTGTGATGTTCAGGTTTTACTAATCGTGTTACAAGTTGATCCATTTAATAAGGCCAAAAAATAATTTTATTATTGAAGAGTATTTATGTCATTTTAGGTGTAAGTGTAAGTAGTGAAAAGCCCTAACATTTTCAAGTTTCCAAAAGCTGTTCACACCACATTTCAAAACCATAAAATTTTCAAGTTTCCAACGGTCATTGCTTCATCAATCAATCACCACTCTTGTTCCTTCAACAGCCACTAGAACAGCTCTAACCATCTCATGTTCCTCCTTTAACTCTCAACCATCAATTGACCACCAAAACATCTCTAGCAATCACCGAGTATGCTTATCTTTCTCTCTTTGTATCTTTCTAATTCACTCTTCTTCTTTTGTTTTATTGTTCTACATATTTGTAAATGTGTATAAATGTATGTTGCATTTCTACTTTCTTGTTCTACTTTTTTGTGTTTATTTCTACTTTTTTTGCATGTCTAAAACAATTCGAAACTTACAACATTATAAACCTCTCTCACTCCCTCTACAAAAGTTCTAACATCTCTTTTCAAACAGATTTTGATTCGAACCCAAACACGAAACTGATAATAAAAACCCAGATATATTTTGTGTTGTTTGTGTTGTTGTTGTCGTCATCGTCTTTTCTTTACTTCTTAATTTTTCTAGGTTTTTTAACCATTTGTAATCGAATGTGCTTTGGTTTTAACTCTTTATTTGCTTTATTTCGATTTACATCTATAGTTTTTTAGGAAAATTATACTAAAATACATGGACATGACCTATTATTAGAACAATGATGTGAGTTTAGCTAGTGTATATAACACTAAAATACCTTTGAACATATTGACCGCGGTTTAGTAAACAATGATTTTAATGGAATATGGTGAAAATACGTAATAACCCTTGCACATAACCAAATGTAATGTGACTACTAACTACCTGATATTATTTTGATATAAATTAATTTAAATATATTAATTAAAATAAAAATTTAGATATTATAAAACGAACATTATGAACAACATTGCAAGCATTGGAAAAACATTAGAAATCTAATGAAAAATAACATTATAAACATCAAGGCCAAGGTTTATAAATAAATAAATATATATATATATATTAAAAACAATTGAATGATGGAGGATGGAGATTGCACCAGAACAGTGCGAGACCAGTGCGAATCTCTCGCACCGTTCTGGTGTAATCTCTACGGAGGACATGTAGATATTTGCTTCCAAACAGGTGGTACGAGCTTGATAAGGTGCGACGACAATGGAAGCTTTGAGGCGGTGTGGCAATGGTCTGAGGGTGTCAGAGATGGCACGTGACAATGCAACTCTTCAATGGTTCATATTAAGATCTAGTTGAGTATAAGTGTTGGATGGTGGCGAAGATGATTTGAATTAGGTTGATAGAGATGGTGATGGTGATGTGGGCTGTTAAATGATTTGTATCTCAACCATGACCAGATTCATTTTTTTATTTTTGATTTTTTAAGTTCTTATTTTTATTTGTTTCTTCAAAAAAGAAAAAGAAGAAGAAGAAGAAGAAGAAGAAGAAGTTATTATATTTATTTATTTTTTCTGTTTATTTGATTACTTATTTAATTGGGTTAAATTAATACTTATTTAATTATTGTTATTATTTAAATAATAATTATTGTTTAAATTATTTTAAATTCGATGCGATATGGCAAGTGATGATTGCTATGGTCATTTATTTGTTTATTTTTATCTTTTCATATTTAAATGACTAATCTACCCTTGAGTCATTAAACTTGCCATTATTTCTATGTTAGTCAAATTCAGTTAAAGGCATTAAAATGTAATTTAACCTAAACTTACATCATTATTGTAATAACATAATAGGTCCAGGTATTTTAATATAATTTTTTCTAGGTTTTTTATTTGGAAAAATGTTTATTGGTGGTGATTTTGGTTATTTGTATTTGTTATGCGTAGTTTCATATGTATACATTTTCACCAAAATAGTAGATCTTTAATTATATACAGGGGCGGGCAGAGGTTGGGTCGGGTTGGTTTTGGAGAAAACCAACTTGAAACTGATATAAATCAATTTTCAAAATTAAAAACTTACCTAATCTGAAATGATAGTAGAACCCGACATAAACCAAATTATTTGAGTCAGTTCGGTTCGGGTTCGTTTATGTTGGTTTGGGCCAATAAATGGGCCTCTAGTAAACAAACAGACCTAATGACAATGCAAAAGAAAACTCAAGCCCATTAGACACTAGCTACCCTACCAATTCACCAATTAATGCCACCCCAACTACCCACCAGTCCTCTTCTCTCTTTTTCTCTCTCCACCCCCAACCTCCCTCTTCTTCTCTCTCTACATCACCAATCGCAACTAGTAGCATTATCACCATCAATAACATATGTATGATAGTAATATCATTGCCAATAGAAAAGATCAACATCGATCTTCTCTGATCAGTGCACGACAACAAAACAAAAGAGGATTGAGTTAGATCAGTGTCAATCTAACTCAACCTATAAGATTCATGACAACAACGACACAAAAAAGAGAAGAAATACAATAACAAAAGAAAAGCAAGAAACGAATGAAGGTAGTGAGGAGAGAAAATGATAAGAATCGGTTGGGAGAGAAATGGAAGAAAGAGGAGAAACGAGATGAGAGAGAGAGGTTTGAGATAAGATGAGATTGAGGTGTTGGCTAAGGTAATTTGTGAAGACATGAAGAGGTTTGACTTTTATCCATATTTTTTAATATATAAAAGTCAGCCTTTTGGATCGGGTTGATTTTTTCGACCCAAAATTGACCTGAAACAGAAAAATAAAATTGGTTTTAAATATTGAAAACCGATCTGACCCAAAGTAAATTTATAAACCGATATTTTTGGGTCAATTTGTGTCAAGTCAGGTCGATCCCGACCTTTTTTTGCCCATCCCTAGTTACATATGTAGTGGTAACACATGGCCTTTTCTTTTCTTCTTTGAAAAGTATTGTTTGATTGAAACTTTTATGTTTTATTATCATGTGGTTGATTCTCAATACAAGTTGATATAAAATGAAATGTATTTATGCTTTTAGAGAGAATTAATTAAAAAGGAAATAGATGGAACATGTTTATTTCTACTTTCTTTGTATATATGTGCATTGTCGTGTAGTAGTAATATTTAATTGGTATTGATAAAATACTTATTAAAATATTTTTTTTTAATGTATAAATGTATAATTTACTAATTAGCTAACTTTTAGTTATTATCTTTTGACAAGTTGCAGGTTGGTGGATGTAATCAACAGTTGATGATATTGGTTTTTTATATGAAGAAATATATTTGTAGATATGTTTTTATGAAAATAATTATCTACTTATCATTGTAGATGTTTGTTAGTTTATATTTTGGATTGTATTTATGCATTTAAGAGGTAAACTTATTTTATATTAGATCTATATTATATGTATTATATATGGTTAAATGGGTTGTAAATGGATCATTAAATGGGTCATATGTTATTTAAATAGATTTATAAACGTATTATTAAATGGATTAAACGGATCAATTAAAAGGGTTGGATCATGTTCGAACACGACTCAAAAATAAATGAGTTAAACGTGTTATGTTCTTGATAACCCAAACATAATAGTATCGTATTTGTGTTTAAGGGATTTAACTCAATTATTAATCAATATCATGTTTGTGTTGACTAAATTCGACCTGTCAATGTGAATGGTCATCCCCACTTACCCATGACAGAAGTACAAGCAACCAACTATCTGGTCATTATGTCTATATCATTTAATAGTCTTTTTGTGCATTCAAACTTCTTGTGGTCTCGTGAATTCTTACTCATTCTTTTTAATACACATGTTTATATATAATTATTTATCTGCTTTCATAATTTTTAAAAGAATACTAAATGGAATACTTTTCTCCTTCTTAATTGACCTTAAATTTATCAAATGTCAAATCTTCTATTGTATTATTTTTTAAAATTTTAAAATAAATTTCAATACAAATTTGAAAATTAGACTTCATGATAATTAATTATATATTAAATTAGATAGGTGATGAATGTAAATATTAGTATTTATGATAAGTTACCATAGAATGTAATTTTCTAGATTCATTTAAATTATTCTATCTTTTTAAATAATTTAATGTATTACTATTCACTACAACAAAACAGTCTAACCACACCGGGGTATCCATACCGGGTATTAAAGGCCCAGTATGGATAATTTTTTTAAATAATTAAATTGAAGTATCCATACCGGGCCATTAATAGCCCGGTATGGATAACAATTTTTTATTTCATCTATGATGTCCGGTATAGAAAAATTTTAATTTGGTCGACCACACCCAGGCCACAGTCACCAAACCCACCATTTTGTATTCTCTCTCTCTCTCTACTTTCTTTTTCTCTCATTATCTCTTTCACCCAAACCCTAGCCGCCACCCCCATTCGTCGACCGAACCAACACGCAGTTCGCCGCTCCGTTGTCGTCGATCACCTTGCCTGGTATCTTTTCTCTCCCCTTCTTCTTCTTCTTTTTCTCCTTTTCTTCTTCATTATTATCTTCTTCTGCTTCCTCCCTTTGGTCGTCCGATCGCCTCTTTTGGTCTCTCCTTATTCTTCTTCTTCTCTTCTTCTTGTTCTCCTTGTCTTCTTGTTCTTTTTCCCTCCGATCTGCCACCGATTGCCGTTCGCAGCTGACGACGGTACGACGTCTCTTCGCCGATCTACTCTTATTCTATTGTATTCTTTGTCAATGAGATCTGGACTTTGTAAAAAACACTTGATCTATTTGATTTGATTTAGATGTGAGTGATGGTTTTATTTTTGATTTGGTTCTTGCATTTTGTTTGAATTTTTGTTGGGTTTGATTTATTTTTGTAGCTTATTTTATTTTTTGTGTTTTATTTTTCATTTGGTTGTTTTATTTTTATTTGAAGCTAATTGTGGAATTTTGAGTTTGTGTTATATGGATTTTTAAGAATTTTAGATGTATGATAAAATTTGATTAAATGGGATTTGCAATATGTTGGAAATTTTCTTTTAATATTAAATTATATATATTTTTGTAAAAAATATATATATAAAATATTTTTTTTTATATATTCAAATAGTTTCCATACCGGGCACACGCCCGGTATGGATACTGACTAAGCATACCGGCTGTATCCATACCGGACGGAGCGCCCGGTATGGATAGTCAACCATACCGGATAAAGATTCAATAATAAATTTACAATATAGAGTTTAGGTGCCCTCCAAGGAAGTAAATAGCTAAATACCGGATAAAGATTCTCTCTCACATAGACGACTTGTTTTGACAAAAGCTACATACAAAACCGAAATGCAGAGAGCAGCTGAGCTTGTGTTCATCCCTTTCCCGGCTGTGGGCCACTTTATATCGACGTTGGAGATAGCTAAGCTTCTGGTGGAGCGCGACCGCAATCTCTCCATCACCGTCTTGATTATGAAGTTCCCCAACTTTGATTCCAACTTCACCTCCATTTACACTCGTCCACTCGACCGTATCCAATTCATTGATCTCCCTATTCCCTCGTCCTCCTCAGATGTCAACAACCCGAGGAACTTTATCACTACCTTCATTGAAAGCCAGAAACCCCATGTCAAGGAAACTGTCGCCACCAAGTTCTCCCAACCCGGCTCCCCTACACTTGCCGGGTTCGTTCTTGACATGATTTGCACTAGCATGATTGATGTTGCCGATGACCATGGAGTGCCTAGCTACATCTTCTTCGCGTCTGGTGCAGCTTTTCTTGGTCTCATGTTCCATGCACAACATCTCCATGACGACCTAGGTACGCCCACCAGTGACTTGAAAGACTCGGATACCGAGTTGGTTGTGTCGAGTTTCCAAAACCCAGTTCCTGTTAAGGTTTTGCCTGCTGTTATGTTAAACAAAGATTGGTCCATAGCTTTGTATGAACATGCTAGGAGGTTTAGGACGACTAAGGGTATTATGGTAAATACGTTCACTGAGCTGGAATCCTATGCTGTTAATTCGTTGTCAACCAATTTCCCGACTTTGTATCCAGTGGGTCCTATATTGAATCTGAAGGGTGACAATAACTACGATGTGGACAAAAAGTCAGAAATCATGAAATGGCTTGATGATCAACCAGAATCATCGGTGGTGTTCCTCTGCTTCGGGAGCATGGGAAGCTTCGGTGTGGATCAGGTGAAGGAGATAGCGCGCGCGCTTGAGCAGAGTGGCCATAGGTTTTTGTGGTCTCTACGCAAGTCACCTCCAAAGGATAACGATAAGAATAAGATAGGGCTCCCAAGTGATTACGAGAATCTGAGGGATGTCCTGCCGGATGGGTTTTTGGATTGGACGGCTGGAATTGGGAAGGTGATTGGTTGGGCCCCACAAGCGGATGTATTAGCCCACCCAGCAATCGGGGGTTTCGTGTCGCATTGTGGGTGGAATTCAACGCTGGAGAGCATATGGTTTGGTGTTCCGATTGCCACATGGCCGATGTACGCGGAGCAGCAGATAAATGCCTTCGAGATGGTGAGAGAGTTGGGATTGGCGGTGGAGATTAAAATGGATTACAGGAAGGAAGTTTTAAGTGAGAATGAAGTGATTGTTGTAAGTGCTGCGGAGGTTGAGAGAGGAATCAGGTGCCTGATGGAGTCTGATACGGAATTCAGGAGGAGAGTGAAAGAGATGAGGGTGATGAGTAGAAACGCCTTGATTGACGGTGGATCTTCTTTCTCTTCTGTGGATCGTTTCATTGCTGATGCGATGGATAACATCTCAAAAACCAAATCCTAATGCCTTCCATTAGGTATCCATTTTTCTCTTGCTTGGTTTTCTTTTCTAGAAAAGCCACAAATTCTATTTAACTTAAAGGGGCCTTTTTTGTTTTTTTTTTTCTTGGTCAGAACTAAACAATCATGAAACTAGAGACGAATAAGTAGTGCATGATGAAATTTGAATAAAATATTTATTTTTATTTTTATTTTTAAATATATAATAAATTTATTTTTATAAGATTAAAATTATCTTAAAATTATTAATTTTATATTTATATCAATTTTATTATTAATTTTTGTGAAACTTTGTATAATATGATACAAACAACTAAAAATAAATAATTCTAAAACACTGTTATATGCATATTATTCATAATTAAAACATGATAAAAAATATGGTAGAATTAATGATTTTTATATATTTAAATAAAAATAAAATAACATCTCAATAGAATTATAAAACAACTAAAAAGGTAAATGTTTAAATTGTGAATTAAAATATATTCATCCAAAAATTTAGGACAGGATGTGTTTAGGATTTTTCTTTCAAAATATTTTTTTATAAGTATTTGAGGGAAAATAAAAAGAAATATGTATAATATAAAATTAATATAAATTTAAAAATAAGTTATTTTTGGGATGATAAATTTAAAATAAAATATTTTAAATATCATTAAAGGATTTATGTTTAAATTATAAGTTAAAAATTTTTATTTCTTTAGTTATTTTTAAATAGTTTTAAGTGATTTGATCACTTCAAAAAACAAACAAAAATAATTATACAATTCAATATCATTCAATCATAAGTATAAAAAAGAAATGAATCCTTAATTTAAAAGATTGTACTAAACAATTAGATAAATATATGAAGTATTTATATTTGCAGTGACTTAAATTTGAGAAAACTATTATATTACAGCTATTTGAATTTTTCTCAAAATTATCAAAATGGATAAGTATTCTTTAGTTTGTGAAATTCTATCATATAAAATTATCTTTTTTTTATGATTGAGAATAAATGATATTGGTTTTTTATTATTATTGATATCAGCACATTTTTTATTTAGATAACGTTATCATATCTTAAAATCTGTTCGAGTTTCACTCCCTGGCCAAAATTCTGGCTTGGTCCCTGCCTATAAGCTTCTGTGTACATTAATTGAATATCAAGTTGTTCCATTTCCATAACCATATTTATTTATGGGATTAATGATATGATTAGTGGTACTTAATTTAGGGGCTAACATTTGTCCGATTACATTAGCACTGACATGATCGAAGTGTGTTTGATATGTGTCCGAAGTACATGTGTGTGATCCCTTGAAAATTTTCACACACAATATGTGCCTTGCACTACAATGACTGCCCAAGAAAAGTACTGACAGATACTTACAATTGGCCTCAAATCAATACTTTTTCGACTTTCTAATTTAATAATCAAGCCTCTCCTTCAAAGCATGAAAGGCCAATTCCAACTTGAATTTCTCATTGCTTTTGAAAATCTGACCTAAAAGTGGAGGCCCATCGACCCCATCCTCTAAAGTTGAGGTTGCTATGATGAAACAGTAATAAGAATATGAAATATACACCAAGGAGGATCATCATGAATTCATGATAGAATCGCGGCAAAAGGAAGAATACTAAATATATTCTTTTAATTCACTTTTCATACCATATATGATGTATATACAGATTTATATTTTTATTGTATTTTTACTAATCATAATTTTTCATTTTAAATATATATCTAGTACAATAGAAATATAATTTGATATATTTAGTATATTGAATTGAGAATGAATTTAGAGATTGTATTAAGCTTTTCTCGCATAAAAAGTGTTGTTCTAATACTGTTCAACATGAATAGCAATATCTTTTTTTTTTTTTTTTTAAAGAAAAAAAAAACAACAACACCACCACCACCATTACACCAATATTATTACCAATTCCATATGTTTTAAATAAATAATATATATATATATATATTATCAATATATATTGCTAGTTCCATAAACAACCCCGACCTCTCACTATGTGTAGTATGATCTAGACTATTAGGATAAACAGGCTGCATAGGCCCTAATTATTCATAGGGGTGGCAATTTGAGTCACGACACGATGAGTCAATACAAAACAATCACGAATACTATAAGTTAGAGTTGAGTATAAACGAGTCGTGTCATTAATCGTGTCAACTTGTCTAACTCGTTTAATAATCATGTGATGTTCGGGTTTTACTAATTATGTTACAAGTTGATCCATTTAATAAGTGTCAAAAATAATTTTATTATTAAAGGCTATTTATGTCATTTTTAGGTGTAAGAATAAATAGTGAAAAAAGCTAACATTTTCAAGTTTCCAACAGCTTTTCACACCATAGTTCAACACCATAAAATTTTCAAGTTTCCAACAGTCACTACTTCATCAATTAATCACCACCCCTGTTCCTTCGGCAGCCACCAAAACATCTCCGACCAACTCATGTTCCTCCTTTAACTCTCGACCATCAATTGACCACCAAAACATCTCCGGCGACCACCTAGTACGCTTATCTTTCTCTCTTTGTATCTCTCTAATTCACTCTTCTTCTTTTTGTTTATTGTTTTACATGTGTGCATATGTGTATATATGTGTGTTGCATTTCTACTTTCTTGTTCTTCTTTTTTCGATTTATTTCTACATTTTTTTCATGTCTGAAACAACTCGAAACTCACAACGTTATAAATGTCTCTCACTCCCTCTATAAGAGTTCTAACATCTCTTTTCAAACAGATTCATATTCGAACCCAAACATGAAATGAACAACAAAAATTCAGATATATTTTGTGTTGTTGGTGTTGTTGTTGTCGTTGTCGTCTTTTCTTTACTTTTTAATTTTTCTAGGTTTTTTAACCGTTTGCAATTGAATGTGCTCTGGTTTTGCTTTGTTTCGCTTTAGATCTATAGTTCTTTGGGAAAATGGCACTAAAATACTTGGACATAACCTATTATTATAATAATGATGTGAGTTTAGCTTATATAACACTGAAATACCTTTAAACACATTAACCATCATTTATTAAACAATGATTTTAACAAAATATGGTGAAAATACCTAATAACCCTTGCACATAACCAAATGTAATGTGACTAGTACTAACGACCTGATATTATTTTGATATAAATTAATTTAAATATATTAATTAAAATAAAAATTTAGATATTATAAAAAGAATATTATAAAAAAACATTATAAGCATTGGAAAAACATTAGAAAGCTAATAAAAAAGAACATTATAAGCATCAAATTCAATGGTTTTTAATATATATATATATATATATAAATATATATATTAAAAACAATTGAATGATGGAGGTTGGAGGTTGCACCAGACCAATGCGAATCTTTTGCATTGTTTTGCGGCAATCTCTATGCAGGAGATGTAGCTATTTGCTTCCAAGCAGGTGGTGCGAGCTTGATAAAGTGCAACGACAATGGAAGCTTTGAGGCGGTGTGGCAATGGGGTAAGGGTGGTGTCGAAGACGGCACACGATGGTGCAACTCTTCAATGGTTCACATGAAAATGTATTTAAGTGTAAGTGTTAGATGGTGGTGGGAATGGTTTGAATGAGGTTGGTTTGAATAAAGTTGATAGAGATAGGGATGGTGGTGTGGGGTGTTAAATGATTTGTATCACATCCACAACCAGATCACTTTTTTTTTTTTTAAAGTTCTTATTATTTATTTATTTTTTCTCATTATTTAATTACTTATTTAATTGGGTTAAAAAAACTTATTTAATTTATTATTTTTATTTAAATAATAATTATTGTTTAAATTATTTTAAATTTGATGTGATATGGCAAGTGATGATTGGCTATGGTCATTTATTAAATGACTAATCTACCCTTAAGTCATTAAACTTGCTATTATTTCTATGTTAGTCAAATTTAGTCATAGGTATTGAAATGTAATTTAACCTAAACTCGCATAATTGTTATAATAACATAATAGGTCCATGTATTTTAGTGTAATTTTCCCTAGATTTTTTATTTGGAAAAATGTTTATTGGTGGCAATTTTGGTTATTTCTATTTGCTATGAGTAGTTTCATATGTATTCATTTTTCACCAAAATAGTAGATCTTTAATTGTATATAGGGGTGGGCGTGGGTCGGGTTGGGTTGGTTTTAAAGAAAACTTATCCCAAACTGATATAGATCGATTTTCAAAATAAAAAACTGACCCAACCCGAAATGATGGTAAAACCAGACATAAAACGAATTGTTTGAGTCAATTCGATTTAGGTCGATTTATGTAGGTTTGGGCCTATAAATGGGCCTTCAGTAAACAAACAAACCCAATGAAAATGCAAAAGAAAACTCAAGCCCATTAAACACTAACTACCCTCACCAACTCACCAATTGCCACTACCCCTACCAACTTATCGTCAATGCCACCCCAACTTCCTACTAGTCCTCTCTTTTCTTCTTCTCTCTCCACCTCCAACCTCTCTCTTTTTCTCTCTCTACATCGCCGGCCGTAACTAGTAGCATCATCACTATTAATAACATCTGTATGATAGTAGCATCATCGCTAGTAGAAGAGATCAGCGCAGATCTCCTATTAGTAAAAGAGATCGGAGTCAATCTTTTGTGATCGATGCACGACAACAAAAACAAAAGAGGATTGAGTTAAATTGGTGTCAATCTAACTTAACCCACAAGATTTACAATAATGGTAACACAAGAAAGGGAAGAACAATAACAACAAGAAGAAAGGTAAGAAATGAAATAAGGTAGTAAGGAGAAAAAAGGATAAGAAATGGTTGGGAGAGAAACGGATGAGAGAGGAGAAATGAGATGAGAGAGAGAGGTTTGAGATGAGATGAGACTGAGGTCAGTGGCTAGGGTAATTTGATAAGACATTAAGAGGTTTGACTATATATACATACATATATATATATGTTTTAATATATAAAAGTTGGTTTTTTAGATCGAATCAATTTTTTTGACCCAAAACTAACCTAAAACCTAAAAATAAAATCAGTTTTAAATATTGAAAATCGATCTAACCCAAAGTAAATTTGTAAACTGATACTTTCGGGTTGGTTTGAGTTAGATTGGGTCAATCCCCTTTTTTTTGCCCATGCCTAGTTGTATATGTAGTGGCGGTACATGTCTTTTTCTTTTCTTTTTGAAATATATTGTTTGATTAAAACTTTTATGCGTTATTATCATGTGGTTAATTCTCAATCCAAGTTGATATTAAATGAAATGTGTATATGCTTTTAGAGAGAATTAATTAGAAAGGAAATAGATGAGAGAGAGAGGTTTGAAATGAGATGAGATTGAGGTCAGCAGGGTTAGGGTAATTTGAAAAGACATTAAAAGGTTTGACTTATATATTTTTTAATATATAAAAGTTAGTTTTTCAGGTCGGGTCGATTTTTTTGACCCAAAACTGACCTAAAACCGAAAAATAAAATTGGTTTTGAATATTGAAAACTGATCCAACCCAAAGTAAATTTGTAAATCGATATTTTCGAGTCAGTTTAAGTTAGGTCAGGTTGGTCCCAGTTTTTTTTGCCTATGCCTAGTTGTATACGTAGTGGCGGTACATGTTCTTTTCTTTTCTTTGTGAAATGTATTGTTTGATTAAAACTTTTATGTTTGATTATCATGTGGTTGATTCTCAATCCAAGTTGATATTAAATGAAATGTATATATGCTCTTAGAGAGAATTAATTAGAAAGGAAATAGATGAGAGAGAGATGTTTGAGATGAGATGAGATTGAGGTCAGCAGCTAGGGTAATTTGAGAAGACATTAAGAGGTTTGACTTTTATATATATATATATATTAATATACAAAAGATGGTTTTTCAGGTCGGGTCGATTTTTTTTACCCAAAACTAATCTAAAATCGAAAAATAAAATCCGTTTTAAATATTGAAAACTGATCCAACTCAAATTAAATTTGTAAACTAATATTTTCAGGTCGGTTTGAGTTAGGTCAGGTCGGTCCCGATTTTTTTTGCCCATGTCTAGTTGTACATATACTGGCGATACATGTCTTTTTCTTTTCTTTTTGAAATGTATTGTTTGATTAAAACTTTTATGTTTTATTATAAGGTGGTTGATTCTCAATCCAAGTTGATATTAAATGAAATATATATATGCTCTAGAAAGAATTAATTAGAAAGGAAATAGATGGAACATGTCTATTTCTACTTTCTTTGTATGTACGTGCATTGTCGTGTAGTGGTAAAATTTAATTGGTATTGATAAAATATTTGTTAAAATTATTTTTTTAATATATAAATGTATAACTTACTAATTAGCTAACTTTTGATTATTATCTTTTAGCAACTTGTAGTTTGGTGGATACAGTCAACAATTGACTATGTTGGTTTTTTATATGAAGAAATAAATTTGCAAATATGTTTTTATAAACATTGTTATCTATTTATTGTTGAAGATGTTTGTATTTTTATATTTTGGATTGTATTTGTGCATTTAAGAAGTAAACTTATTTAATATTAGATCTATATTAAATATATTATATATGGTTAAATGGGTTACAAAACGAATTATTAATTGAGTCATCTAAATGTGTCAATAAATGGGTCATTTAAATGGATTTCATAAACGCGTTATCAAATGAATTAAACGGATCAATTAAATGGGTCAGGTCGTGTTGGGTCGTGTTTGAACACGACTTGAAAATAAATGGGTTAAACGTGTTGTGTTCATGTTGACTCAAATATAATTGTGTCGTGTTCACGTTTAAGGGATTTAACCAGTTTATTAATCATATTATTATCGTGTTGACCAAATCCGACTTGTCAACTTGAATTGCCATCCTTACTTATCCATATCGAAAGTACAAGCAACCATTTCTAAATGACATAACATATGAGTTGTAAAGATTCCATTAATATCATATTGTCTTATGATTTATAAAATTTTGATAACTTATATGTCACATTATTTGGGCATGGATTTAAGCAAAATTTTTGAACAACCTAGCATTACTCTGTGTCTATATCATTGAATAGTCTTTTTATGCATTAAATTTTCTTGTGGCCTCATGAATTCTTACTCATTCTTTTTGATACATGTGTTTATATATAATTCTTATCTGCTTTCATAATTTTTGAAAGAATACTAAATGGAATACTTTTCTCCTTCCTAATTGATCTTAAACATATCAAGTTTCAAATCTTCTATTGTATTATTTTTAAAATTTTTTTAAATAAAATTTCAATACAAATTTGAAAATTAGACTTCACGATAATTAATTATATATTAAATTAGATAGGTGATGAATGTAAATATTAGTTTTTATTATAATTTACCATAGAATGTAATTTTCTATATTTTTGTCAACTGTCACGTAATTTTCTTTCACTAGCAAAGCAATGATCTCATCTCAACTCTTGCCTCCAATAATAAATTTACAATATAGAGTTTACGTGCGCTCCAAGTAAGTATATAATATACAATTTTTATTATTATTATTATTTTATCAATACAAAATATACCACTTGTTTTAACAAAAACAACATAAAAAACCTTCAATCAAAAAATAAAATAAAAACCAACCAAATTTGGAATCGAAATGCAGAAAGCAGCTGAGCTTGTGTTCATCCCTCCACCGGCTGTGGGCCACCTTATATCGACGTTGGAGATAGTTAAGCTTCTGGTGGAGCACGACCGCAACCTCTCTATCACTGTCCTCATCATCAAGTTCCCAAAGCCTAGTTCCTGTTAAGGTTTTGCCTACTGTTATGTTAAACAAAATGGGAAACTTCATTTTAGTCTTTGAGATTTTCGAAAATATCAAAATTTTAAGCATCTATTGGAAACAGTTTTTTTTATCCCTAACTTTTCCAAAACTCTTCAAAAAGGTCCAAATCGTTGGTCAACTGACGGTCAACGATGACAGATTGTTTGGATGGGAAGCGCAAAATGGTCTTTTTATAGAGAGGGTAAATTAATTTAAATAATTTATTATATACATAAAATTAATTTTATAAAATAAATAAAAATAAATAAATAAATCAAAAGTGGAGATACAATCTGATGGATCTCTACCATCTTCAACAGACCAAGATTCAAACCCCTTTACCAACATCATCAACAACCAACTTCATCAACATCATCAACAACCCCACAGACTACAACATTATCAAGATCATCACAACATCATCAAAAACATCTCTCACAACAACAACATCAACAATAATATTAAGAAATAAAAATCAAAACTGTTTTTTTTTTTTTAAAAAAAAAAATGGAAACAAGGGATTGATGACGAACCCAGATGAAGGTCCTCATCTAGGTTCGATCGAACCCAGTTGAGGGCCTTCATTTGGGTTCGACAAACCCAGACGAAGTAGCTAGAACTTCGTTTGGGTTCGACTCGTCTGGGTTCAATTGAACTCAACAATCGGAGGTTTCGTGTCGCATTGTGGATTGAATTCAACGTTGGAGAGCATATGGTATGGTGTTCTGAATGCCATGTGGCCGATGCACACGGAGCAGCAGATAAATGGCTTCGAGATGGTGAGAGAGTTGGGACCAGCGGTGGAGATTAAAATGGATTACAAGAAGGACTCGGGGTGGCAATCCGGGTTGATGGGTCGGGTTGGACACGACACGATAATTTTTGACACAACACGAACACGACACGATAAATAAACGAGTTAAACTTATTCGACACGAACACGAAATGATAATAAACAGGTCAATACGAAAACGACACGATTAACCTGTTTAATTACGAGTCGTTTAACTGACTTGTTTAATTAACCCGTTACACTGACCCGTTTATAAATTTAATTATATTTAATACATTTAAATTTTAATTCACATCTAATAAAAAATAACATTAAAATACTCAAATACAATCCAAAACCTAAAAATATAACCATCCATTTTTCAAAAAAATAAAATAAAATCATCCACAAATTCAATCCAAAACCTTAAAATATAATCATCCACAAATACAATCCAAAACCTAAAAATACAATCATCCACAAATACAATCCAAAACATAAAATTACAATCATCCACAAATACAATCCAAAACATAAAAATAAATTCAAAATATAAAAATACAAACATCCACACAAATGAATATAAAAACAGAGACACGGCGCGGCGGCACCAGATTTGAGGAGACAACGCAGTGTGGAGAGAAGAAGCTGCACGGTAAAGACGACGCAACGCGGCGACAAGCGGGGCGAGAAGAAGCTGCACGGAGGAGACGACGTAATGTAGCAAATGCAGCGTAACAAATTTGTGTCGGCAGAGACGAGACGCGGCGACGGCAGCAGATCTGTGTCGACGAGATGCAGCGCTGAGAGATTAAGCTCCACGACGGCAGCAGGACGCGCGGTGCTGCGGCAGCAGAAAAAGCGACGCGACGGCAGCAGGATGAGAAGAAGAAGAAGAAGACAGCAGCACCGGCAGTAGGACGAGAAGAAGGAGAAGAAAGGAGCAGCGCCGGTAGCAGAGGAGGAGAAAAAGGCGAAGGAGAAAGAGAGAAAGGCAGTAGATGCGGCGCTGATGAGTGATGAGTGAAATGAGAAATTAAGAATGTAGGGTTTTAAAGTATATATATAGTATCACTAAAATTACATTAATACCTTCCAGTATAAAATTACTATTTTACCCTCGTTAAACGGGTCAACCCGTGACACGACTAGGGAAACACGAATCCGACACGATTATTAAACGGGTTAGACAGGTTGACCCGTTAATGCTCAACTCTAACCTATAATATTCGTATCAGATTCGTGTCGACCCGTCGTGTCGGGTTCTAAATTACCACCCCTAGGAAGGACTTTATAAATGAGAATAAAGCAATTGTTGTTAGTGCTGCGGAGGTTGAGACAGGAATCAGGTGCCTGATGGAGTCTGATACGGAATTCAAAGAGATGAGTGTGATGAGTCTTGATTGACGGTGGACCTTCCTTCTCTTCTTTGTGTCTTTTCATTGTTGATGTGAGGGATAACATCTCATAAACCAAATCCTAATGCCTTCCATTAGTGATCCATTTTTCTTTTCTTTTTTGTTCTTTTTATAAAGAAAACAGAACTCAAATCTCTATTTAACTTAATTTATGAGATTGTATGAAAAGATTTGATAAATAATTGAAATATGTATATTTGCAGTGACTTAAATTTGAGAAAATTATTATATTACAACTATTTGAATTTTTCTCAAATATTATCAAGATCGATAAGTATTCTTTAGCATGTGAAATCCTATTGTGCAAAACTGACTTATAATTGAGACTAAATGGTATTAGTTTTTCCAGTTTCTCAAAAAAAAAAAATGATATTAGTTTATTATTATTATTGATATCAGCATACCTTTTAATTTGGATAACCTTATCGTATGCTGATATCTTAAAATTTATTCAAGTTTCGCTTATCCCCAGCCAAAATTCTGGCTTCTTGCCTGCCTATAAGCTTCGGTGTACATTAATCGAACATCAAGTTGTCCCATTTCTAAGTTGATTGGAGATCTAGAGAACTAATTAAAAATGTTTAGGAGTTGTCCCTACGTCCTCTCCCTGGGTGAGCGATAGTTGGGGTTAGTCGTCCCATTAGGGGGTTGACTCTTTAGGGAGGAGTTGTGACAGAGAAATGACCACTAGAGTTCAAAGGTTCCCTCTTCTTGTTCAAGTTGGGGGTTTCTTTTTTCGCCCTAGGGCATAATGGAGGAGGAAGAGATCGCTAAATTGTGTAAATCCTTGACGCTCTCGGAGGAAGAAGGGGTGATTTGTAAAATTGAGGGCGAGGTTTTTGAAGAGGCCGCTGAAGAAGTCCAACATTGTTTGGTGGGGAAGGTGTTAGGTGCCCGGAGGGTTAATAGAAAGGGTTTTAAAACTGTTATTGAACAGATTTGGGGGATCTATGGGGATGTGGAGGTGGAATCCCTAGGTAGTAATGTGTTTATGTTCTATTTTGGAAAACTGGAGTCAAAGGAGTTAGTTTGGAGTCGTGGTCCATGGCATTTTGAAAACCATCTCATCGTGTTAGACCGGCCGGACGGAGTAGGAGATGTAACCAAACTGGCGTTTGATAAGCTTCCTATCTGGGTTCAGATCCACAAGCTGCCGCTGATGTGTATGAATCCGATGGTGGCAAGAGTCTTGGCGGCCCAGATAGGCGAACTTGTTTGGGCCCCTGAGGAAGCAAGAGAGTGTAAAGGGAACTTCTTGAGGGTTAAGGTGTGCATTGATTTAAGGAAGCCGCTGCAACGGGTTTTGCAGCTGAACCTGGGGGGGAAGGGGGAAACGCGGGTGGCGATGCTTACTTATGAGAACCTCCCTGAGTTTTGCTTTGTATGTGGTCGAGTGGGGCATGGCGGTAGTGAGTGTAGGGATGAAGAGGCCAAAGAAATCGCGAGTAAAACGTCTAAACGAGAATACGGCTCTTGGCTTCGGGCAAATCAGAGCTCTTGGGGCAGGAAACGACCAGAGCGTAGGGAGTCGGGAGAGGATCGAAGAGGGAGTAGAAATGAGGACGGGAGGGGCATAGTAATAGGGATTAGGGAGGCAGTGCCTAGAAGAGAGGCTACCCTCGGTTTAATTGAAAAGGTAGATGTGCAGTTAGGTGAGGATCGACAGGATTTGGAGGTTAATACGGTTCCCAAGGTCAACGAGGTGGAGGGGTTGGCTCATGTGCAGCGTGTGGAAGTGGTCCCAGCTAATAGGAAGGACGGCACTGGTAGTGGGGAACAAATGAACTTTTTGGTTGTCAGCTCTCGGGCGAGATCCTCAGTGTCAGACACAATGGCTCAAGTTCGAATAGCAAGGGAAGATCATCTCATGCAGCTCTCGCTCCCAGGTCCAGGCGCTGAGTCGATTGAGGAAAGTACTTTGGTGGGGTCGCAAGAGCAGGTGGGTTCGATTAGGATTAAGACGAACCCAGGTAAGATAAAGAAGCGTAATTGGAAACGGGCGGCTCGAGAAGGGGCGATAGTAAGGATAGGTCCTTCCCCGTTTAAGCAGAGGCTTAGGGTCCAGCAACCGCGGAGGACTGGGCGTGGACGTCTGAGTGGGTCACCAGGCCAGACCATGAAGTTGAAAGGAAAGTGCGAAAGCTGCTCCCCTGTCGAGGATGATATTTGTAGGAGGGGGGACGGTGGCGGTGAGCACGGCCTAAAGCGTAAGCAACATCCCTTTACAGAGGGAACTGGAGGTGTATTGAAGAAGGCGCGCTGTTTGGGTCAGTGTGATATGGTGGAGTCAGTTTTATCAGCGGTGCCTGAGCCTCAGGCCCGCCGGGAGCAATGAGGATCCTATGTTGGAACGTGTGTGGATTGGGGAACCCGCGCATGTTCACGTCCCTGAAGAGGGTTCTTAGACATAGTTCCCCTAGCTTAGTATTCCTTAGTGAAACTAAGCTTCACGGAAATAAAGTCTCTAGACTCAAGGAGATCATGGGGTTTCACGGAGTGGTGGTGGTGGAAAGTGAGGGTCAAAGTGGAGGCCTGGCATTGTTTTGGAAGGACCTGGAGGTTTCTTTAACGTCTTTTTCTAAAGGACACATAGATGCAAGAGTCAAATCGGAGTGTAGGTTCGTGTGGAGGTTTTCGGGGTTTTATGGGCCTCCAAACCCAGGGAATCGGCAGGCTTCTTGGACGCTTTTGCGCCGTCTCCGAAGCATCAATAATCTGCCTTGGTTGGTGGGCGGTGATTTGAATGAGATTTTGAAGAGCTCAGAGAAGTGTGGGGGTTCGATGAAGAATGTGAGTGGTATGCTGAGCTTTCGGGAAGCACTAATAGAGTGCGACCTCTGGGATATGGGTTTTAGTGGCAACAGGTTCACCTGGAATAACAGGAGGGAGGGGACTGCGAATGTGCAGGAACGGTTGGATCGATTCTTAGAAGACCAGCAGTGGAGAGATGCTTTCCCCCTTGCAAAGGTCGAGCACTTGAGTTTTAATGGCTCAGACCATCGGCCAATTTTGTTATCAATCAGCTGCCGCATGAGTGGGACATTCAGGCCTCAGAGGATGTTCAGGTTTGAACCTTATTGGTTAAAGGAGGCTGATTGTAGAGGGGTGGTTAAGAGCTTCTGGGCTAGCTCTGGCACTCCGTGGGACTCGGTAAGTCTTCGGGACAAGTTGGAGGGTTACGCAGAGAGGCTGGTCGGGTGGAGCAAAGAAAGATTTGGTTCCTTGAGGACAAGGATTGCTAATCAGTACCGATTGGTGGAGAGCTTGCTTCGTAAGTGTCATAGGAAGGGCGTTATGTCACAGCTCCGAAAGGCTGAGGCTGTGCTTGAGGATCTCCTGTCTCAAGAAGAGTTATACTGGAGGCAGAGGGCTCGAAGTAACTGGTTAGCGGCTGGTGACCGCAATACCAAATTTTTCCATGCGAAGGCTACGGTGCAGAGGAAAAAAAATGAGATTATCAAGTTGAAGGATACGGCTGGTAGGGAGGAGTATATGCCGACGGGTATGGCAAGGATAATTGGTGATTTCTTCTCCGATTTACTTACATCATCAGAACCCTCGCCTTTAGATATTAGTAAGGCTTGTGACCCAATTCGGTCGGTGCTACCTGAGTCAGATATTGAGAATCTACTCCTACCGTTCAGTAGAGAGGAGGTTAGGCGCGCTGTCTTTGAGCTTGGCCCATCTAAAGCTCCGGGCCCAGATGGCTTTCATGCGTTGTTTTTCCAAAGGTTCTGGGACGTAGTGGGTAACGACTTCTCCGCGGTGTGTCTGAACATCTTAAATGGCAAATGTCCTATGCATGAGTTCAATCGGGCACATGTGGTTCTCATCCCGAAGAAGAAGGGAGCTGTTGAGATGAAGGAGTTTCGCCCGATTAGTCTGTGTAGCACAATGTATAAGGCGGTGATGAAGGTGATTGCCAATAGAGTAAAAAGGATTTTGCCGAACCTTATCTCCTCTAATCAATCTGCGTTCGTCCCTGGTCGCCAAATAGCGGATAATATCCTCCTTTCCTTCGAATTGCTGCATTCGATCAATAAGAGAAGGAGTGGCAAACAAGGGTGGATGGCGGTGAAGTTAGATATGGCCAAGGCTTACGATAGAGTAGAGTGGGCCTTCCTCGAGAGGGTTCTTTCCAAGATGCGGTTTCCTCAGGTGTTAACTGGTCTTATTTTGAATTGTCTTTCTTCTTCCACTTTGTCCTTTTTGTTGAACGGGGAGCCAGTGGTTGCATTGAGACCGTCTAGGGGGTTGCGACAGGGCTGTCCCCTGTCCCCCTATTTGTTTCTGTTGTGTGCTGAAGCTTTCTCCAGTGGCCTGAGGAGGGTCGAGCGTCAGGGGAGAGGCCTTGGCATCAGGTGTGTTCGGGCGTCCCCGCTCATCAGCCACTTGTTCTTTGCTGACGATAGTATTCTTTTTTGTAAAGCCTCTGTCAGTAATTGTGCCTTAATTGAAGAGGTGATTGGGTCTTATGGCCTTGGTTCGGGTCAGAGCGTGAATATGGAGAAATCTTCGCTTGTTTTCAGTCCTAATGTTGAAGCTCGGCTTAGGCAGGAGATTCGTCAGTGCCTTCGAGTGCCGGAAGGGAGTGTGCATGATAGGTACTTAGGCCTGCCGTCCTTTGTTGGTAAAAATAAGAGGCGAACGTTCAATTCTATTAAGGAAAGAGTGTGGGCAAAGTTCCGTGGCTGGAGGGGGAGTCTCTTCTCTTGTGGGGGGAAGGAGGTTCTTATAAAGGCAGTGGCTCAGGCGATTCCTTTATTTGTCATGAGCACGTTCAGGCTTCCGTTGAGTTTGTGCAAGGAACTTGGTGCACTTTCTTCCCGTTTCTGGTGGGGAACTAAGGGTGACAAGCGAAAAATCAGCTGGGTTAGTTGGGATAGGATGTGCCTCCCAAAGTCTCAAGGAGGGCTTGGGTTTAAGGACTTGGTTCCCTTTAATCAAGCTCTATTGGCGAAACAGGCTTAGAGGATCTTTAGGGGCCCGGAATCCTTGGTATCGCGTGTGTTGAAAGCGAAGTATTTTCCTTCGTGCTCTTTCTTGGAAGCCAGGCAGAGAAATGGCAGCTCCCATGTGTGGAATAGTCTTCTGTGGGGGAAGGAGTTGCTGAGTTCGGGTCTACGATGGCAGGTGGGTGATGGTCGTTCGATCAGGGCCTTCCAGGACCCGTGGCTGTCGCGCCCATTTTCCTTCAAGCCGGTTTCAGTTTCTGCAGAGTCGGGCTTCATGGTGTCTGATTTTATTGCAAGTTCGGGCCTCAGTTGGAACTTACCCTTGCTCCGTCTCCTTCTCCGTCCTGTGGATGTGGACGCAATTCTGGAAATTCCCCTCAGCTCCAGACAGGTGGACGACCGGCTAAGGTGGCATTTCGACAAACAGGGTCTGTATTCCGTTAAAAGTGGGTATCAGTTGGCTCTTCAGCGAGCGATCGGGGGCGTGGCGTCGTCCAGTTTAGACGGGCATATCTGGTGGAAGTTGTTATGGAATCTTCGTATTCCCCCTAAGATCAAAATTTTCATGTGGCGTGTTTGTAAGAATGCCCTCCCTGTTAAGGTAAATTTAGCTCGGAGGGGAGTGCTTATTGAGACCTCTTGTCACCTCTGCAATGAGGAGGCCGAGTCGATTGACCATGCTTTCCTGCGGTGCTCAAAGGTTAGGCCAGTCTAGGAGGATTTTCTACCTTTAAAAGGGGAGTTGGTGCTCAAGTCTGGTTCTATTTGGGACATCATTAATGTAGTACGGTGTAGGGCCAGTAATGAGGCTCTCGAGCTGTTGTGTGTCATTCTCTGGTGTTCCTGGCACAACAGAAATGCTGCTCTCCAAGGTTCCAGGGTTCGGCCTTCGTCCGAGATTGTGGGTTGGGCTGGCGATGTGCTTGCTGATTTCCTCGCTACTGTGCGAGCTTCTTCCCCCTCCCCTCTTAGCTCCCAGGCGCTGTCTATCCAGGACGAGTGGTGCCCGCCGCCGGCTGGTTGTCTGAAGTTGAACACCGACGCGGCTGTGCGTCAGGGTCAGTCTATGTTCGGTGTGGGGCTGTCGATCCGAGATCAGGAGGGGCGGGTGGTGGTTGCTGAGTCGCGTGCTATGCAGGGTCGTGTCTCGCCTGAAATGGGGGAGTTATTGGCACTGCGTGCTGGGCTGTTGGTGGCTATTGAGCTTGGTCTGCTTGTCTCTTCTGCCGAGGTGGACGCCTCTAATGTTGTGGCGGATGTGATGTCTGGTCGGGAGCTGTGGGGTGACAGTGGGTTTATTGTGAGTGATGTTAGAGTTTTATGTCATCAGGTTGGCATGTCTTCGTGCCTAGCCATTCCGCGAACTCGGAATCGCTTGGCGCATTCTTTCGCCTCTTTTGCGTTGTCCTCTTCGGGGGCCCATCGGTGGCTAGGAGTCACCGCTGATTGTCTGTTTTCCGTTTGTGGATAATACAGCTATCTTTCAAAAAAAAAAAGTTGTCCCATTTCTATAACCATATTTATTTATGGGATTAATGATATGATTAGTGGTACTTAATTTAGGGGCTAACATTTGTCCGATTACATTAGCACTGACATGATGGAAGTGTGATTGACATGTGTCCAAAGTACATGTGTGTGACCCCCCCTTGCAATTTTTCACACGGAATATGACTGCCCAAGAAACGTACTGACAAATTATATACTAACAATTGGCCTCAAATCAATACTTTTTCGACTTTCTAATTTAATAATCAAACCTCTTCTTCGAAGCAAGAAAGGCCAATTCCAACTTGAATTTCTCATTGCTTTCGAAAATCTGACCTAAAAGTGGAGGGTCATCGGCCCCATCATCTACAGTTGAGGTTACTAACATGACACAGTAATAGGAACTTGAAATATACGCCAAGGAGAATCGTCATGAATTCATGATAGAACCGCAAGAAAAGGACGAATACTAGGAGTATCTTTACTTAATAGATTGAGAAATAAGGATAATTGATGATATTTATTTATTTTAAAATAATTTTACAATGAAAATAAAATTTATGAATTCTACCATAATTTGAGACTATTGAATGAGAATCTTATTCCTCCACCTCATTTGATAATCTTATTTTCATTCTCATTTTCATATTAAAAAGACTTTTATAACCATTGACTTTTATAACCCTTATTAAAAAAAAATGTTTTTATGAACTTGTATATATATTTTTTATACATTTTGTTTATTATAAAAAAGCAAATGTGTTTATACATTTTGTATTCCCTTTTCCCTTTTCCACTTGGGTATACATTGTTTGCTATTGTGTTTATTAACTTGTAGTTGATTGATTTTATATTTATATATATGAATATTTATGTATGCTAAAATATTCATTATTTATAAATAAGAATATTTATAAAACATGTATATTTATAAAAAGGATACACAATACTTCTTTTACAATTTGTAAATTCTCAATGGTTACATACTTATTATCATTATTATCTACAAAAAAAAAAAAATTCTTGGAGTACATAATTTTAATTAAGGTCATTTTTGTAACTTAAAATTAATTCATTTCGATTTCAAGTAAAGTAAATAATTCAATGGAAATACTGTTGATTCTTATTCTTAGTCTTATAATTTAAGTAAACAACTTATTCTGATTTCAATATATCATTCCGATTTCAAGTTATTTCGATTCCAGACCATTCAAATTCTTGCAATTGAATTAGACGCACCATAAATATATTCTTTTAATTCATTTTTCATTCCATATATGATGTATATACTAATTTATATTTTTATTGTATTTTTACTTATCATAACTTTACATTTTAGATATGTATCAAGTACAATAAAATATAATTTGATATATTTAGTATATATCAAATTGAAAATGAATTTAGAGATCGTATTAATTAAGCTTTCTTCACCACAAAAGTGTTGTACTGATATTGTTCAACATCAACACCAATATATTTTTTTATTTAAAAAAAAAATTCAATTACTCTAATATTAAAAAAAAAAAAGGCCTCAATATTTTTTTAAAAAAAAAACCAACACAATTACTCCAATATTGCTAGTTCCTTAACTTCTAAAATATATATATATATATATATATATATATACATTGCTAGTTCCATAAACCACCCTGACCCTCTAGTATGATCTGTATTAATAGTCGAAACCATGTGCTAATATGATCTAGACTATTAGGAAAACAGGCTGCATAGGCTCTAATTATCATAGGGGCTGTGATTTGGGTTATGACACAATGGATTGACACGAAATGAAAACGAATATTACAGGTTATGGTTGAACATAAACATGTTGCATCATTAATTGTGTCAACTTGTCTAACTCGTTTAATAACCGTATCGTGTTCGAGTTTTACTAATTATGTTGCGGGTTGACTTGTTTAATAAGGGTTAAAAAAAAAATATTATTGAAGTGTATTTATGTCATTTTAGTATAAATAGTGAAAAAGCCTAGCATTTTCAAGTTTCTAGCAACCTTTCACACCACACTTTAGCGCCCTAAAACTTTCAAGTTTCCAACAATCACTACTTCATCAATCAACCACCACTCTTGTTCCTTCGACAGCCACCATACACTTCCAACTATTTCATGTTTCTCCTCTAGACTCTCAACCATCAATTAACCACCAGAACATCTCTGACGACCTCCTAGTATTCTTGTCTTTTTCTTTCTATATCTTTCTAATTCACTCTTCTTCTTTGTGTTTATAGTTCTACATGTGTGTGTATATATGTATATACGTATGTTGCATTTCTACTATCTTGTTTTTCTTCTTTGTGTTTATATCTACTCTTTGTGCCTGTCTAAAACAATTCGAAACTAACAACATTATAAACCTCTCTCACTCCTTCTACAAAAGTTCTAACATCTTTCTTCAAATAGATTCAGAAGTGAACCCAAACATGAAACTAACAACAAAAACTCAGGTACGTTTTATGTTGTTGTTGTCTTTGTCCTTATATTGTCTTTTATTCTCTTTTCAATTTTTCTAGGTTTTTTTAACCATTTGTAATATAATCTACTCTGTTTTTAACTCTTCATTTGCATTATTTTGCTTCAAATATTTAGTTTTAGTATTTGGAAAAATGTTTATTGGTGGTGATTTTGGTTATTTCTATGTGTTATGTATAGTTTCACATGTATTTATTTTTCACCAAAATAATAGATGTTTAGTTGTTGTAAAATGTAGTGGTGGTACATGTCATTTTCTTTTTTTTTTCGAAAAGTATTGTTTGGTTGAAACTTTTATATTTTATTATTATGTGGTTGATTCTCAATGCAAGTTGATATTAAAATGTATTTTGGAATAATCCCAAAAGACCTATTATAGTTTATAAAAATTTCATTTTTACCACATTAGTTTCATTTTTGTTCAAAATTCTTCCTGATGTTAATAAATTAACGGAAAAGTTATATAAAATGTAAAAAGATAATTTTAATCCTAAGATTTTTATTTATAAAACAAAATAATTATAAAATAATATTTTGAAATAAAAATACCTCCATCTTCATCGTCATCAATCTTCATAATCAACCTTAATATTATATATTTTGACTTTTTTATATTTTAATTATTTTTTATCACATTTTCCATATTGCCCCAAGAGTCAAACGGTCAACCAAATGGAATCTGTAATCATTAGGGACATTATCATCCTTTCACATGCTTCCAGGAGATATTTTGAGTATTTTTATTAATATTATGGAGGATTTTTGACAAAAATGAAATCATAGGTAGTACAATGGACATTTTTACAAACTATAATAGGTTTTTTTCGGATTATCCCATGTTTTTATGCTCTTAGAGAGATTTAATTGGAAAGGAAATAGATGGAACATGTTTATTTCTACTTTCTCGATATATATGTGCGTTGATGTGTAGTGGCAAAATTTAATTGGTATGATAAAATACTTGTTAAAATACTTTTGTAATGTATAAATTTATAATTTACTAATTAGTTAACTTTTAGTTATTAACTTTTGACAGCTTGCAGCAGTTTGGTAGATCCAATCAACAATTGATGATATATATATTTTATGGGGCAGGATCGGGAGACACAAGTTTTGACACAAATTTTGACACAATTTTATTGACCATTGGATGAAGATGATTTTAATGGTTTAGATTTACTCACACCACTATATACAACTTCATTTTACAGTCTACATAAATATTTTTTCTCATCTCTCTCTTCATTATTACATTAGCTCTTTCTCTCTCTTCATTATTACACCATCTCTCTCCTCTCTTTTCATTATTACACTATCTCTCGTCTCTCCCATTAATATTAAAATCTCAATATTTAAATTATTTTTTTCTAACACAATCCAATTATATTTAAAAACTCATCAAGAAAATTAAAAAAAAAAAGCAGTAATTGTTTTTTTTTTAACTTGATAAATTTATTATTTAAATGATGATTTATTTTTTAAAATAGTTTAAACCAATCAATTTTTAGTAAGAAAATTTTTACTACCACTAAAAAAAAAATCTTATTTCAAAAACAATTTCTAACCAAAATAAGTAAAATAGATTTTATTTTTCAAAAGCACCAAACACTTAACCAAAAAGTTTTTCTTACTAAAGATTGTTTGGTTTAAACTATTTTAAAAAATAAATTATCATTAAAATAATAAATTCATCAAGTTAAAAAAAAACACACACAATTGTAGCTTTTTTTTTTTTAATTTTCTTGATGGGTTTTTAAATATAATTAGATTGGGTGAGAAAAAAATAATTTAAATATTGGGATTTTAATATTAATGGGAGAGAAGAGAGATAGTGTAATAATGAAGAGAGGGGTGAGAGAAAACATTTATGTAGAGTATAAAATAAAGTTGTATGTAGTGGTGTGTATAAATCTAAACCATTAAAATCTTCCTCATCCAATGGTCAACAAATCATGTCAAAATTTGTGTCAAAACTTGTGTCCCTCGATCCTGCCTCATATTTTATATGAAGAATTATATTTGCAGATATGTTTTTATGAACTTAGTTAGCTACTTATCATTGTAGATGTTTGTATTTTTATGTTTTAGATTGTGTTTGTGGATTTAAGAGGCAAATTTATTTGTTATTATATCTATATTAAATGTATTAAATATGATTAAATGGATTATAAACGGATCATTAAATGAATCCTCTAAATGTGTCAATAAACGGGTCATTTAAATGGATTTCATAAACATGTCATTAAATGGGTTAAGCGGGTCAATTAAATGGGTTAAACATGTTGTGTTCGTGTTGACCTGAATATAATCGTGTTGTATTCGTATTTAAAGGGTTTAACCCTTTGTTAATCGTGTCATGTTCATATTGAATAACAAAAAATCGTGTCATATTCATATTGATCAAATCCGACCTACTATCTCACAAGTACAAGCAACCAACCATCTCTCCATTACGTCTATATCATTTAATAGTCTTATTATGCATGAAAATTTCTTGTTGCCTCATGAATTCTTACTCATTCTTTTTAATATGTGTATTTATATATAATTATTATCGAAGTGAATTCTTAAAAACCCCCTAATTTTTGTATGAAAATAAAATTAAAAAAAAAAAACACCTCGACCTTTCGAAAGTAAAAGTTTTACACCATATCATTACACTTTCCGTCTACTTCACCATCTATCATTCTTCTGAAAGCTTATATTTTCAAACGGAAATTCACAAAAACTCTAACAGTAAGGTGCAAAACTTGTATTTTAGAAAAATTGAGGTGTTTTTTTTTTTTTTTTTTTAATTTACATAAAAGTTGAGAGATTTTTTAGAATTCACCCTTATTATCTGCTTTCATAATGTTTCAAAGAACACTACATGGAATACTTTTCTCCTTCCTAATTGATCTTAAATATATCAAATTTCAAATCTTCTATTGTATCAATTTTAAAAATTTTTAAATACAATTTCAATACAAATTTGAAACTTAGACTTCACGATAATTGATTATATATTAAATTGGATAGGTGATGAATATAAATATAAGTTTTTTTTTATGATAATTTAGCATAGAATTTAAATAATTTAATGTATTATTATTTAATAATTATACCTTTATTAAAAAAAAAAAGTTGGGAACAGTACTTTTTTTTTTTTTAGCACTGCTTTTTCAGCGATGCTACCGCCAGCCTTTAAAAGGATCAAATTTATTTATTTTTATTTTTTTTAGGAGAATCAAAGGAAGTCAAATTAAGTGGAAAACAAACCAAATATATATATATTATTGATATAAAAACAAACCAAATGGCAGCCCAAGAACCACTACGTTGCGTCAAGCTGTCTGGGAAGATTCAATTAAAAATTAAAGTGTGCCAGAGTCTTTGTCACTGACACTGTCACCTAATATTCTTTCAACAGCAAAGCAATGACCTCATCTCAATTCTTCCCTCCAAAAATAAATTTACAATATTGAGTTTATGAGCGCTTCTGTTAGCGCGCGCGCGCGCGCGTGTGTATATATCTATATATACAGGACTTGTTTTAACGAAAACAACATGAAAAGCCAAAACTAGAACCTGAAATGCAGAAAGCAGCTGAGCTTGTGTTCATCCCTTTCCCGGCTGTGGGCCACCTTGTATCGGCGTTGGAGATAGCTAAGCTTCTGGTGGAGCGCGACCGCAATCTCTCCATCACCGTCTTGATCATCAAGTTCCCCAACTTTGATTCCAACTTCACCTCCATTTACACTCGTCCACTCGACCGTATCCAATTCATTGATCTCCCTATTCCCTCGTCCTCCTCAGATGTCAATAACCCGAGGAACTTTATCACTACCTTCATTGAAAGCCAGAAACCCCATGTCAAGGAAGCTGTCGCCACCAAGTTCTCCCAACCCGACTCCCCTACACTTGCCGGGTTCGTTCTTGACATGTTTTGCACTTGCATGATTGATGTTGCCGATGACCTTGGAGTGCCTAGCTACATCTTCTTCGCGTCTGGTGCAGCTTTTCTTGGTCTCATGTTCCATGCACTAAATCTCCATGACGACCTAGGTACG
The DNA here is from genome assembly GCA_021234005.1 of Nephelium lappaceum. Classification (NCBI taxonomy): domain Eukaryota; kingdom Viridiplantae; phylum Streptophyta; class Magnoliopsida; order Sapindales; family Sapindaceae; genus Nephelium; species Nephelium lappaceum. Next base: position 9,964,458 of record CM038011.1, read on the forward strand.
CCCACCACTGACTTGAAAGACTCGGATACGGAATTGGTTGTGTCGAGTTTCCAACACCCAGTTCCTGTTAAGGTTTTGCCTGCTGTTATGTTAAACAAAGATTGGTCCATAGCTTTGTATGAACATGCTAGGAGGTTTAGGAGGACTAAGGGTATTATGGTAAACACGTTCACTGAGCTGGAATCGTATGCTGTTAATTCGTTATCAACCAATTTCCCGACTTTGTATCCAGTGGGTCCCATATTGAATCTGAGGGGTGATAGTTACGATGTGGGAAAAAAGTCAGAAATCATGGAATGGCTTGATGATCAACCAGAATCATCGGTGGTGTTCCTCTGCTTCGGGAGCAAGGGAAGCTTCGGTGTGGATCAGGTGAAGGAGATAGCGCGCGCGCTTGAGCAGAGTGGCCACAGGTTTTTGTGGTCTCTACGCAAGTCACCTCCAAAGGGTAACGGTCCGATTGGGATCCCAAGTGATTACGAGAATCTGAGGGATGTCCTGCCGGATGGGTTTTTGGATCGGACGACTGGAATTGGGAAGGTGATTGGTTGGGCCCCACAAGTGGATGTATTAGCCCATCCAGCAATCGGGGGTTTCGTGTCGCATTGTGGGTGGAATTCAACGCTGGAGAGCATATGGTTTGGTGTTCCGATTGCCACGTGGCCGATGTACGCGGAGCAGCAGATAAATGCCTTTGAGATGGTGAGAGAGTTGGGATTGGCGGTGGAGATTAAAATGGATTACAGAAGGGAGTTTATTTTTATGACTGAGGATGAAGTGATTGTTGTAAGTTCGGAGGAGATTGAGAGAGGAATCGGGTGCTTGATGGAGTCTGATAACGAATGCAGGAGGAGAGTCAAACAGCTGAGTGTGATGAGTAGAAACGCCTTGATTGACGGTGGATCTTCTTTCTCTTCTTTGGGTCGTTTCATCGCTGATGTGAGGGATAACATCTCACCAACCAAATTCTAATGCCTTCCATTAGTTGACACTTTTACATAATAAAAATAAACTATATCAAATTTCGTTTTCCATATTTCCTATAATAGCAAGAACATTATATAAAATAAAAATAATTAAAATATATAATCAATAAAAAATATATAATTCTATCCCTTATAAGATTGTAATCAAGATTTTTTGAAATAATATTATTTATGCCAGCATAAAAACAAAATATATCAATTGCGAATTGATTGTGCATTAGCTTCTTTGTTTTCAGTGAGAAAATTTTAAATTTTATATTACTAAAATAAAAATTTAATTTACAGATATGTCTCTTTTACGCTAAAAATTGTTATTCAAATTACAAATAAATGTACATGATCAAAATACATATATTTATTATTAAAATTACTATTCAAGCTACACTTGTAGTCTTTTATGCAATAAATGTATGTGGATTTATAATAAAGTAAAATTAATGAAAAAAACAATTATAATTCATATGAGTATTTTTATTTGTAAATTTTATTATATAAAATAGTTTATATAAAAGAAAAATAATTAACACTAATAATCATGAATAAACTAATATCTATTAAAATTAAACAATACTATATGTTTTATTCTCTTGTTTATGTAAACATGATATAGTAGGTTGTTATAAGAAAAATAATTCAAAATGAGTATAATAATTTGCGAAGTCAAAATGTTTAAAATTTGAAATTAGTTTGTAATAATGGGAGAAAAAATGAGAAAAAGTATATTTTGATAGCAGAACAGATTTAACCATAATGAAAAAAAAAATGGAAAAAAAAAAAAGAGAGAAAAGGTAACACGTATGTTTTGATGAGGAAAAGGATTAAACAATGGTGGATAAAAGAAAGAAAAACAAGACCAATGCCATCAACACCTTTCCATATTTGTGATAGTATGTAGCATTTTATTTATACAATTTAATGACTTAAAAAAGAGAAAAAACGACATTTTTTGAGGGGACAAAAAAAATAAGCTGTAATATCAAAAAGAAAATTAACGCCCTTCAATGGGATTAAACTGTGGTTGATTCTAAAAAGGAGAGCATACTCCAACTATCAGTACCTTTCAATATTTATGATTGTATGTAACATTTTATTTATATAATATATTTAATGATTTAAAATAAGAGAAAAAGCAACATTTTCTAATGGGGTAAAGGGATTGAACCGGGGTGGATTTTGGAAAGGAAGAGAAGCCCCAACTATCAGTGGGTGGATTTTGAAAAGGAAGAGAAGTCCCAACTATCAGCTGGATTCTAGAAAGGAAGAGAACTCTCAACCATCAGCGCCTTTCTATGTTCATGAAAGAGTGTAACATTTTGTTTATATATTTAAACATCTAATGATTAATATAATAACCTTAATTAATTTTTAAAAAATTTTAGGTAGAGCACATGCTTCATCTAGATTCAAGCTAGGTCCGCCCCTGCATGTGCTAATCTGAGTTTACACATAGTACGTTAGGTTTATGTCAAGCAGTTTTAATAACATTTTTGGATAGTCAATTTTAATTAATAAATTGTAATTCAGTTGTTTAGGAAGGATATAAATTTTAAAAATCATAACATATAAAATAAAAAAGAAAAAATGATGGATTGATAGTTTTGTGACTGGGGTTGTAATTTCTTCATCATTGTCACGTTGTTGCTTCAAAAATTAATGACAATTGGTTGATTTCAGACCCCACTGTGTCCTTGGAATCTAGAGAAAACTGACAGCAATGCAGATGAGGACATTTTTGGAGCGTTCTATTTTTCATTTTAAATTAGTTTAAATATTTATCATCAATTTCTAGTGTTCAATATTTTGTATAATATTAAAGCCTTTTTTTTAAAAAAAAAAAAAAAAAAAAAACTAATAGGTTCAACTATGCTTAAGTTGCATTAAGAATACATAATTTCAATATATGGATTTTAAATTTTTAATTAATCTAATATCAATATTTATTCCAAAATATCATGTTGATCTAAGAATAAGCTAGTATTTTGTGATCTTTCATAAGAATGTAATTATGTACCTACTGGTTTGATATAAATTTAATTGATAACAAACTAATTGGTCGTCTTTCATTAATCAAGATATGTAATATAATCTCTACCACATATATTGAGTTTTAATAAAAGTAAGACAAGAAGTCCTGTAAAGTAATGGACACGATTCGTCTCAAATTAAGGAAAAATGTATTCACCTAGAGTATGAATAATGTTTGATTTTTGTTTTCAAAAAAAGAATAATGTTTGATTTAATGTCATGCTATTATGCAGTTTTAAAAAGTATCAAATAAAACAAATAATAAATTGATGGACTCCTTATTTTAGTTACAGAAGAAAAATGCCAAAATACAAATGTAAAGACGTCCATTTATTTCTCATTTAAAAAAAAAAAGACGTCCATTGATTCTGAAAGCCCTAGGAAATCTCCTTCATAAATACTTTATTGCCCAAAAAAAAAAAAAATCAATATTTTAAAACAACCTTGTACTGGGCGCACTGTGTGGTGGTTGGAAAGAAACAAACGACACATTAGACGGAGACGGTGGCGTAGTCGAGAGAGCCCTTGAGCTCGGCTCTAGCGGCTTCTTCATATGCCAAATGCAACAACCGTTTGATCTCCTCATTGCTCGCAACAGCCTGCTGTGGTGCCACCATTTCCGGCAACTTATTATCTGATCAAGTACCACTGAAAAAGCAAAAGATACGGCAAGAGGTGTAGGGGCATGAGATCATTTTTTAGGGCCGATGATGACGATTTCTGTATAAAGGTAAGAAAGCAGGAGTGAGATTGTAAGAGAAAAGGCTGAGAAAATGAAGATCTAATGAGCGGGGAGAGAGGCAGCATGAGAGTTGAGTCTGTGAGAGAGAAGGATGATTTTATAAGGGTTTTTGTGCGTTAGTGTGTGTGTGTCTATATATATATATTAATTATGACAAATTACATAAATATTATGATGTTTGATAAAATTATACCAATTACATGAATTTCCTTGAAGATTTTAAAAATGCAGTAGAAATACCCCTTACCTTTAAAGAGTTATTGTTAAATCCGAATAGTTAATAACTAAAAATATCAAACAAATTGATCAATAGTTATATAATTATATTTTGATATTATAAAAAATTTTAATTTTTTTCTTTTTTACAAATTTGATCGTCAGTAAATAGTATCCACTAAATAATCGAGAACTGATTATTTGTTATATCGTCAATCTAGTAACCAATAGCGATTTTTATAACCTTGGTTTTGTACAGCCTAGACTATAGGATTAGGATCCTCAGTTTTTCTCCATGAAAGCTGCAGGAAATTAATTCTTGGACTGGTCTTGTCTCAAAATTTCAATACTTGCCATAGACCCCACTTTAGCTCCCAAGTAATCAAAAAGACCTTTTGTGTCAATCAAGGAGAAAATTCTGACACTTTGATTGTTAATACTGCTTAGTGAAATGAAGAAAACTAGAGAGCTGTACTTTGTCACTGAAACAGAGTATTTGTATTGAAACAAAAGAACAATCAGAAAAACCAAGAAATTTAGCTGCATCTTTCTTCCATAATAGGTGCTGGTTCTGCAAATATTCATCAGCTTACCAGTCTACTAAAACATTGGAGTTGCGTCCACGTTAATTACGATAATAGACATATGATTGCGATGATTGAACCAATTTTCACTTCAACATGTTAAAAAATTTCTGCTATACTCATCTTCGATAAGTGTAGGACAAGATTCTCTCAGTCTAATATCCCCAGCCTACCAATCTTATCACTTTGATTTGGCAACAGACTCCGTGGAAACTACTTAAAACATACTGCCATACAGTTTTGGTAACATTTTCGTGTAGTTATTATCAGTTAATTGATGGACTCCTCACCTTAAATTGTACAAGAACAATTCCAAAAGGAAAAAGTAATGGTGTCTATTAAGTTCTAATTTCTTATACTCCTCCTCAGTGTCTAATTGAAATGTGACCTGACTGACGAGTTGCAGGAAATTTCTTCAATCATCACTTTATTTGCATTCAAAGTCATTAATTGTTATTACATTTCGATGTGACCCTGGAATCTAGAGAAGACTCCATAGTGTCTGATTAAAAATATTATATTTTTTTGAGCATATGCAAATTTTTACACGTCTTCCATATGAATATTGTTGTGTGTTGGTTTCAATACAAATTTGCTTGACAGAGTACTAATTTTACCTCTTTCACCTCTCAAGACATGTAAAATATTCTCTACCAAGCATATTGAATTTTAATTAATGCAGGAAAAAGATTTTTTGCAAGAGTGATGGTTGTGATTGTCTCAAGTCCAGCAATGGCCGTGGCCCATGGACTTGGATTATGCTGCAATATTGATAGCATTGTAGCTCAAAATGAACGAAAATTAAAGTTGAAATTAAAATTTGGCACTTAAGTAAGAGCAATCTTTTGTAGGAGCTTTTAGTCAAATTTTGATTCGAGTAGCCTTCAAATATTGTAGCCGTGCATTAAAACTTAACTAAAAATGAATGAAAATTAAAGTTGGATTAATTGAAGTAAATTGGCCATTCAAAAATCAATTCTCGAGTTTCTTAAATAACCTCATATTTTCACTATATAAAACATAAGTAAATTTTTTCTAAAATTTACTAATTTGATTATTCAAGATGCTTAAAGAATCTTCACAATAATATATATTTTTTTGTCATTGTATAACATTTTCCTTAAATTTTTTTGTTAACCATATAGGTCAATAATTTTCCCAATTTTTTTTGTTAATCATATAAGTCAATAATTTGATTAGGAATATGATTTAGAAAGTCCTAAATCAAGTCAAGATTCACCATATGTTTCTTATATTTATCCCTCAATTAATGTATATCTTTTTTTTTTTTGAAGTACCCTCAATTAATGTGCTTTTATCCTAAAAAAATGAAAAAGTTTAGAAGGAAAATATGCAAAAACAAAGAAAAACGAAAAAAATCTTGTTCAGGTTAGACTTGGTGATCATTGGGTTGGTCGCCACAACGGTCGCTGGCCGTAAGCAGGGCTAGCCATGGTTGGGTCCACCGCCCTCAATGGTAGTGCTTCTGGCGGGCTACCGGCGGGCTACTGGTGCATTCCAACTAGCAATTTTTTTTTTTAATTAATTATTATTATTAGTTCACATCTAGAGCTGCATTCTTCTTGAAGAAATTGTCTTAAAAAAACTTTTTTAGAATCCTAAAAATGCCCTTGTTTTCATACCTTTAAACTTGAACTTAATTTGTGAAAAACATGCAAACACATCATATATTATGAATGTACACCTATAAGTCACAAAACTACATGTACAAGCTCCTAGGACATGAATTACCGAATGCATGACACCAAGTGGAAAGAGAACATTGATTAATCATGTAAAATACAAGCTCACTTAATCTTGCTAACCACTTCAAATCATCATATCTTGTCCTCTTGATCTTCAAGCTTCATCCATTATTTTAACATCTAATTCCAAAACTTATGAAGCTAATGTTGCATATAAAAAGTATTTTGACACAAAATAAGCCAATTACAAAAAATGTGTAGTGTATGTGTATGTGATTTAAATGTTAAAGAGATATGAAACACACAATGCACAAGATCAAAGAGGTTAATCTAATCATCAAGATAATTTTTCTGATATTCCATCAAAGTTTGAATTAACCATAAGACAAACATTGATATGATATCAATAAATTCTTCAAAACTAGTGCATGCAAGTGTTTTAATTTTTTTTATACATCTCTTTTATTTTCTTTTAAGGTGTATATCAATTTTGAATTTTGACATGAAATAAATCAATTACAAATATATTGAACTAACCAGAGGAAATCAATGTTTTATTTTAATTATTAATTATTTATTTTATTTTAATAATAGGGACAAAATAGATTTATATATATTTTAAATTTGACCATGAAATTCTTGATAAAAGGAATTAAATTTATGTATTTATAAACCTTTTTAAGAAAGATTTTGTCATTTTTGAATTCACAGTTAAAAAAGTTATAATTTCTAAATAGATAAGGATTAACAAAACATTTTTCTTATTTCAAAAATAAAATTAAGTAATACTCAATTTTATTGAAGATTGAAGGATAATTGAGAAATGAAGACTTAGGAAAGTTCAGTTTACCCTTTCCACGGTTAACCATCCGTTAATCGGCCATTTGGTCTACTAAGGTGAGATTTGCATAGTTATGAGATCTTTTGTATATAAGTCCTAATTTCACCTAAAGTTAGGGGAAGTTAATGCCATTTTCCTAGTATATATTTACTTAATAGGTATACTACTTACTCAAAATACCAAAAATAAAAAGTTTAAAATCGGACACAACCAGTGCGAAACTTGTTTGAACCATATGTGTGTAAGGATGGCAACATGGAGACGGATTGACCTGCCTTAAACCCAACCCGATTTTTTAATGAGATGCCCCCAAATCCAACCCATGACTCATACAGGTCACTACTTTTCACTCCAAACCCAAACCAGTTTAGGGTGGTCTACCTCAAATCCGACCTAGTTTGACCTAATTTAATTTTTACCAAGTCACAAAATATATATTAAAAATAAATATATATACAATTAATAAACATTAAAACTTAAAACAACTCAGTTTTTACTTCAATTTAACATCACATTTAAATAATATCAATATAAAGCTCATGAAAAATATAAATTCATTGAGTATAAACTCCAAAATAATAACTATCATATAGCAAAGTTCCATTACATACACCAAAGTAATAATTAATACATAACAAAGTTTCATGATAAAATAATGAGTTATTATCATTTTCCCCCTGACGATTGATGGATCATCATTTTTCCCCTTGAGGATATTGAAAAAGCCAAAAATTCTCTAAAATAGTATTAATTCAAGTCAAAAGAAGGGATAAAATGATATTTCTTGCATTAATGAAGGGAAAATGATGATTTATTAATCATCAAGGGAAAAAATGATAATAACTCTAAGATAATAATGCACGACACTTAAAAATAAATTATAATATTAATAAGAGCAAATTACAATTTAGCTATTCACTCCAAACTCTAATTCAAACGAAGCAAAGTTTCGATGTTATTGCAATTTACCCTCCTACTGTTAGGAAGATTCCGTTATATTTGATGGTGAACAGTATCAAATATATGAAAAGACGAAATTACCCTTGATGATTGAAGTTGACCCAGTTGACCAAATAAAAAATTAAAAATTTCTTCTCCCTTCCTCATCATCTCTCCTGTCACAGTCTCTCTCTCATTCTTCTTATTCTTTTCTTCTTACGCTTCTTCTTCTTCTTATTTTCCTTCTTCTTCTTAGAACCCAAAAATCTGGGTTTAATGGATGCGAACTGGGTTCATTCGAATGAACCCAGTTTTCTAGTGGGTTCATTTGATGAACCCAGAATTCTGGGTTCATTCCACACTTTTTTTTTTCAATTATTTTTCTAATTTTTTTTCTTCAAACACTCTCATCAACCATCAAATAAAAAATAAAAAATTAAATATTTAAATTAAAAAAAATCACTTACAAAACTTAATTATCATCATCATCACCATCTTCAACCTCTTATATCCATCTCTCTCCAACAATCATCAATTCAAAAAATCAACCCAAATAATGACAATAAAAAAAAAATCACCAGCTCAACCCCAAATAATCGTCATAAAAAAATCACCAACAGTCACCAGTCAAAAAAATCATCAAGCCAAATAATCACTAGTTCAACCCCATCAACAGAAAATAAAGATCATCAATACAACCCAAATAATCAGAAGAAAAATTGAAGAAAAAAAATTGGAAAAAAAACAAATTGAAAAAACAAATTGTAGAAATCTGGGAATGAACCCAGAACTTCTGTCATCCCAACAAAACCAAAAAAAAAAAAAACTCAACTTCTTCATAAGATTTATCCACAATCATCAACAAAATCCACCATCATCACCATCGCCGATCCCCTCTTCCCTTTTCTATTCTCAAACAAAACACAACTCAGATCTACAATGAGGTTCACTTCGAATCAAACCCAGAGGTTCGATTCATGGGTTTGAACGAACCTAGTGAATCAAACCTAGAAATCTGGGTTCGTTCGAACCCATGAATCGAACGAACTCAAGAATCGATTTGAAGATTCATTCTAATCCAGGAATCGAAGCTAAAAATCTGGGTTCGATTCCTGGGTTCGAACGAATCTTTGATGGGTTCAATTCAAACAATTAAATCGAACCAAGACGAAGAAGAAGAAGAAGAAGAAGAAGAGAAGAGAATAAGATGGAAGACAAAGAGAGGACGACGACAGCAAAGAGATGAGAGGTCTAAGAGATGAAAAAGAAAGAGAGAGAGAGAGTGAGTGTGTGTGTGTGTGTGTGGATGAGAGAGAAGATGAATTGTGTTTGATTTTTATTTAATCTCTTAATTTTTTTTTTTACAATTAATCTCCACCGTCCATCTTAAAATGGACGGTGGAGATTTGATTAAAAATTTTTTTATTTAATTTATTTTAAAGTTTTGAAAATTTATTTAAAAATAAGGTTAAAAGACAATTTTATCCCTCAATCAATTAACTCTAACAGAGATTCACTAACGACGGGATGGTTAATTGCAATAAAATCGAAACAGTTGCTTCGCTTGAATTACAGTTTCAACGGGATAGCTAAATTGTAATTTACTCTATTAATAATAATGCTAATAAAAATAATATTAGTGTATACTAAAAATATAATAAAACATGTTAATCGGGTCGGATCAGGTCAAAAGTGTTTGACCGAAATCCGATCCAATGGAAAATTGATATAAACACTTTCAATCCAAACTTGATCCAAAATCCTATTTCAATTTTCCAAACCTGCCCCAAACAAATCGGGGCCACTCCGGTTTGAGTTGAATTGGGTATTTTTCCATCCCTAAGTTATTGCAATAAAGTCTTGTCTTATTTAAGTTTGGATGGTTGTTTGACCTGATGCCTGAAGACATATATATATATATATTTGTATACACGGTTTTTTTCCTTTACTATTTTTTTTTAACTGGAAATGTAATTAAAACCAAACCAAAACTACAAAGCAACTGACAAATCAGCCAGCAATGAAGTCAACAGAGATGGAGCAAAATCTTCCATCCGGATACATAATCAGAATCTTAATTAACTTGAGCCAATTTAATTAGCAGAAGCATGAGGGCAGCTGAATTAGCAGCCCTAGAAGCGAAGGAAACTCCCTTGAAACCAGAGCTAGACAGCACATGAGAAATATCCTCAATCTGATTGATTAATTGAGCAATCAACCTGGAAACCAACCTTACTAAAGAGTTATTAATTGAGTCAATTACAGCAACCCAATTTCTCTATGTACACACTTACTAGTTATTAATTGAGCAACTGTCCACATCAGGATTTGAGGAAACCGACCTGGAAGGTGGGTTTCAACCAATCCAATGCCTGCCAGATTCGAATATGTATTTTGTATAGATTGTCAATCACTTTATTACTGGTTCGACGGCTACATGTCCTTTTTTTTTCTTTTTTTTTAATAAAAGTCAATTATTTTCTCCAAAAGAACTTTAGTTATTTTATTTGTAACCATTAAATTAGTTTAAGATAATTATATTTTGTTAAAATACTTTAAATTATATTTCATTTTTATATTTATTAAAAGTAATTTTATTAAATAATAATTTTTTATTCAATCTGATCCAAATGTATACCAAACCAAAGATTTTATATTATTCAATTCAATCCAATCAAATTTAATGTAATCTTATCCTTCCAATTTACTACCGTATGTGACGGAAACGTAGAGCTCAAGGCATGAAAGAGGTTGTATTTAAATGGTATTAGATAATAAATAATAATATATGAGTGAAACATACGCAGACGTGAGAGTGAGACAGGGAAAAATGATAAGGAGGGACAGGTCAAACCATACACATGTCCAACAATGATCGCAGGACAAAGAATGAGTTTCTGGTAGGACATAGAGCTGACACTTGACAGCTTGACGATGTTGAAGGGTTCAATGCATTAAAGAATGTGATGAGTCAACACTTTAATCAGTTTTCGTCGGTCAATGCAGTAAAGATGTAAGGAGGTGGATTCCTAAATTTTGATCTAACTTTATTTTTATTTTTATTTTTTTATAGATATGTAAATATTATAATTAATAAATGATTAAATATATATTTTTTAATTTTACTTTTTCAAACAACTAATTATAAACTTAAAAATAATTTGAAAAAAATTAATTGAAGAGAGATTTCAAATTCTAAAAAAAAAAATTATTTATAAACTCGATAAATTTTATGATATCAATTTTTATATTATAAAATTATATTTTTCTCTTTTTTTTTTAATATAATTATGAAGTAATAGAACATTAATGGTTAGAATTTATCGAAATTAAACACTACTTGTACAGTTTATAATTTATTCAAATTACATAGAGAGAATTATAATCCCATAACATAAAAATAAAATTTTTCATATATATTAATAAATATGCAAGGTGGACTTAAAGTCTATAATAAATGTGAATGGATCCGGAATGGTACTAACTACTCCTTTCTGTTATGAAAGTTTTGCATTTTCATTTTAATTTATGTGATTTAGTAATATAAATTTTACATATAAATATATTTAAAATAAATATCTATTTTTAATTACTTTAAGACAAACGTTTGTTTGTAAATTCATTACCAATACCACAAACTGGTAATAACAGACAAATCAATAATCAAGGAAAAGAATGCTTAACAAAATAGAATATTATATGATGAATGTTTTCTCCAATAGTTTTCAAAGTAATGCTATATATTCCATTTTTATAAAAAACTAATCAAAATCCATAAATATTTCTCCCATTTGGCCATATAATTTTTAAAATAATATATAATTTACTAAGCCCATTTGGCCAAGAGAGACATGCAACCAGCTCCAAAAAGAAGAGAAAGGTTAGCACAAATTTGAAGCTTCAAATTGTTTTGCATCTTTGGATTCATGAAATCAGCAGCAAGAAGATCCACAAGAGACATGTATATCAATATCCCAGCTGAGGCTGCATTGAAGATCCCTTCCACGATCAGAGCAGTTGGGCTATTCTCGTCATATACGTTGGATATTCCTATACCTATTCCTATCCCAACTGGAGTTGTTAAAGAGAAGAACAACACCATTATTGCTATTGTGCCATTCTTGAATTTCGCCTGCATTTATGTTATTACTATATTAGTCAAATCTATATTCTCATAATATATATACATACATATATATATATGTGTGTAACATAACATTATTTTGATATCCCATATTTTCATGCATACAGTACATTGTGTTAGTTACTATGTATAAGAAATTTTATTTTCGTACGGTGTAACGATTCAATTTTAAATTTTAGCTATAATGAATTAACATTTTCCATCATTAAACTACATAACAAGCAGATAGTAATAGTCCTTAGTTGCACACACAAATACATGTCAAAAGACCAGAGCATTTGATTATCTCTTTAAGAAACTAGAATTTATTAATGCTGTATTCGGAATTAAAAAAAAATGGATATCAAAAGACTTCTCAAAGTTTGAATATTTTTCCCACGAAATTGAAAAGCAATAAAATTAATTTCGTTCTGATGATATTATTTGATTCAAACGTATGATTATGAGAGAAGGGTACTGATACTGCCACCGATCAACATGTTTTACACATAGATATTTAATAAATAGTTTTAATTACAAAAAAAATTCTAAACCAAAAAAACTAATCAGGAAAAATTAATTTAATTAAAAATAAATTAAAAAATCATAAATCTAATTCTATTTCTAGTATCAAATTTTTGTCATGAAATATACAATCATTATATAACAAAAAATGAAAAAAAAAAAAAATCAGAGAACTCTAATCATATATTGGTTCTATTATTTGCAATTATGCATATTATAGATTAGGAAGTGCAACGGTTTTACTTGTGTTCAGTTCTTTATGTCTACAATCGAATGGAATAAAAACAAGTTTCGGTAGATTTTATTATCAATCTAACAGTATTGGACTAACCCCAGATTACTAGTGAAGGGGAGATTACTCATGATTGTGTAGTACCTTTGTGCAGCAATATATATATATATATATATATATATATATATAAAACTACAATTCCATTTTTAAAAAAAATAAATAAAAAATAAAAAAAAAAACCTCCAATTCCACACAAAATGTGTGAAATACTGCAGCTTGATCTAAAAATGGAACAGCATTTTTCTTTGGATTGTACACAAATATTAATAATTACAGTGGAGAGTCAAACAAATGTAAATGTTTTTTAAAAGATAGCTACAAATCTAAATGTTTTTAAAACATAGGTGCTGATAGAAGTAAAAACACATTTCTTCCTAATTATTTCACCTGTGAAGAATAGAATAGATGTGTATAATGAAAAATTTATAATAAACGTGTAAATAATATATATGATTAATAAGGGTAGTAATAGTATTAGTTTGAATATTTATATTGCTGGTTTAATTTTTAAAATTTTATTTGAAATAATAGTCTTAAATAATATAGGAAAAAAGTTAAATATGCATTACCTGTGAAATACAACCGCCCAATCCCATGCCCTCAAAGAACTGATGAAAAGTTAATGCAGCTACCAAAGGCCTTATAGTCTTTGGACTTTCGGAGGCACCGAGTGATATTCCTATTATTACCGAATGGACCACTATTCCTAGCTCCAATACCTGCCATTTATTATTCATAAATTATCATTGTCATTATAAGTATCACAACATCCGCACAAAATAACAAATAAATATAAAGAGATTCTTTTATAATATAAAATTTAATTTAACCAATGAGAATCTTTTACTGTTATGCATGAATATTTTCAGTTCTTATCAAATTTTATTTAAGGTTGTTATAAACAATGATATTAATAATAACAATTAAAACATTAATAGCGGTATGATTAAAAAAACGAAATCAATTGTATAAAAACAACAAAAAAATTACCTGAGAAATAACACGGTGTCTTAGAAGTTGAGAATCCTGATCCAAAGCAACAGAACCGTGAGCATGTCCGTGAGTAGCATGGGTATGAACATGCATATTCCTCTCTTCATCTCCATTATTTGGTGGAGCCTTGTTGAGATTAGCTTTCTGATAATAAGAAGAGGCAAAAGCATCCACCATTAAAGTCCCGATAGCAGCCATCATAGCCACAAACCCCGTGAAGGGAAATTTCCCCCAAGGGTTCTCATTCAAGCAAGGCGAAGTCAGACTCTCAAACGCATCAGGAAGTACGTGAATGAACCCGGTTGACAATATAACCCCCGCAGCGAATGCCTTTATTATAAAGAAAATGTTCTTTTCTGGACGTAAAGCCGGAATAACTTTTCCCAGAATTGGAAGACAAACTCCGATTGCACCTGCTACAAGTATCGAAGCGATCGCTGCAATTTTGTATCTGAGTGCTTGAGCTTTGTTCCGACCTTCATCTTCACTTTCACAAGTGCACTCTCCTGCTACTAAGCAAGGCACAACTAATAGATTGAAAACGCAAATGAAAAGAAACCTGTTCATGGCGAAAACTATAGGGAGAAGAAAGTAGAGAAAACTTTTTTATAACAACTTTTGAGAAATAGGGTTTTTATTTATATAGAAGAAGATGATTAGTTTAAGATTTTGTGATGATATCATTGTGTCCCCATTGGTATCTGAAAGTGATTGTCACAGCTTGGTTACTTCATGAAGTTTCGTATCTTGACTAGGAAAACAAGAGAGGAAGAGGGGAACTCTAGTGTTAAATTACAAAAAAAAAGGGGTTGGGGTTTTGTTTCTGTTACCGAAATACAGGGATATATTAGTCATTTGAAAATGAGTGATTCATAATAACCTTTTCTGTGAAGAAATGATATGGTGATTTCAATAAAAGTATGGACTAATTACTTTGCGAATCCGGTGAATATGGAATATTTGCATAATAATGTGGTTTTATTGAGTTAATTAGGGAACGAAGCGTTTTTGAGTGTTTGGGAAAGTATTAAAGTGTCGGAAGCATGTCGACATGATTGCCAAAAACAATAGGGAATTCAAAGCATTCTGGTTACAAGTCAATGCTAATGATCAGAGTTACAATAAAGTGTCGACATAATGTGTAGTTTCACAATTGTATTATATATGTTGACTTTGTCTTTACAAATTAGTTGTTGGGTTGCGAATGTCCATACCGTTCTCCTCTTATTCAATGCCTTTTTATTGTTTTTTTTTTGTTCGGTTGCGAATGTCCATATCATTCTCCTCGATTTTAATGACGTTTTTTTTTTTTTTTTTTTTTTTTTTTTTTTTTTTTTTTCCTGTTTTCGCCTAATGAAGAAATTTCGCGGATGATAAGAATATTCAAGAAACTTGAAGTTGCGGTTTAAATTAAAGTAACATAAGCTTTGAAGACTGAAGAGCGTGACGCACCAATATAATTTATGAATCAAAATCAAAACCAAAGAAATCAATATAATCTCTCATATAAAAATTATTACGAGGAGATAGGTGTGTTTAGATTTTTTATTAAGTCGATTTAAAAAAGAAAAAAATAGATATTCGTTTACGCCAACAAATTCAACTATTTTTTTTCCTAGTTTATCATATAATGGTTTTAAGGGATAAAATTATATTTAGAAACAGAAAGATATAAAACAATGTAGGGATTTCATTTTAAATTTGTTTTAATCAAATATGATGATAATTTTTTTTTCTCTTTATAAAGCTGACGTTAAATAGATCAAAAGTTTATCAAAACCTCCTATGTAAATAAGAGAGAACTATTCTTATGATAAAAGAAGAAAACTAACTGTACAAGATTTTAGTGTACTAATAGCTGACGTGCAAACTTGATGATAATTGAAAGCTCATGGATGTTTGCTCGCATTTAACTTATAGATGAAAATGTGGTTAGAAAAGAATATCAATTACTTCTAAGAAAGTGATCAATTTGGATTATGATCAATTAAGTTGAGCTTAAAAAATATAGTATTTTTATTTATATTATTTTTTCATAATAATAAATTTATTTGAGGATATAATAAAAGAAATGAGCAAATGGTGAGTGTAGGAAGGTCGTTTTTCAGATGGCAGTGGAGGTTTTATTATTATTATTATTATTATTATTATTATTATTTCATTTTAGGTGCGTTTGTAGATAGTTAAGAATATATGAAAGTCTATTTAGACGTTGTAAGTGCCATGACATATTGTTTAAATTTCGAATTAAATGCCAGCTTAAAGTGGCAGGAATTAGAGAAATTTGACTTTTTTTCTCCTTTTCTTGAAGCTATGTTTAATTTGATTAATTTTCAAATGAGTAATACTAGATTTCCAAAATATTTTACCCCAATCCATACCTAAATGATGTGATATATGAATTATCAAGATTTTATAAATTATGAGATGATATGATAATTAATAGAATCTTGACAACCATATACAACATCATTTGGGCATGAATTTGAGTAAAATATTTGAGAAATCTAACATTTCTCTTTTCAAACTTGATATATTTAATTTGTTATAGAAAACTCAAAAAAGAAAAAAATACCAACAGATTTCAAGCAAAAAACAGAACAAATATGATATAGACAATGGCAGTAGAAAAATTGAAAATAGACGAGATTTATAGTGGTTCCATCAATTTGATCTATATTCACTTTATGAGCTACTGTTGAGACTTCACTCAAAATAGTGACAAAAGAATACAACTTCTCATTACAAGATCCCTCGAAGACACTCTCAAAAATGGCAAGCCTCCCTATAGAACATTAAGTTGTGTGTCTTGTGTTCTCTCAAGTTTGACCACTCTCACATTAGAGTTACACACACTAATCCTTTTAGTTTTTTCAGAACTTGCAGCCACTACTACCTCATGCCCCTTGCCACTAGCAGACTTGTTTTAAGCCAATTAGAATTATACAGCTTGTCTGATAGCTATAGAGAATTGTACAACTTGCCTGATAGCTGCAGTAACAAACAAATTGCATACCAAATCAAGTGAGATAGTATTTCGTTGCATTTGTGATTTTTATAAAGAAGTTTCCAATCTTCTTATACCATGTCACTAGGACTCTATTTGACACATGAGATTTGAATGAAATAGAATGAATTGGATAAGATTGGAATAAAATGAAAAATCATTGTCTCATGTTTAGTAGAACTTGAGATTAGATTAAAAATGTCTTATATTATGTTTGGTGTAGGTAAAGATTGGATTAGAATAAACTTAGTTTAAATACTTTATTCTATATTTAAAATTAATTTTGTAAAAAATCTATAAAAAAAAGGATATTTTATTAATTTAATATAAAAGGATTAATTTTAAATAGTAAAATATAGGTTGAGTTTGGATTGAAATAAAATTAATTTAAATATATTATTATATAACCTAGCTTACATTATACATAAAACAAATAATGTTTTAAGTAAAATAAATCATATAAATCATTTTTCTAAAAATTTATATTGATTTTTTTTTTAGAGTTATATTATTTTAAAGTGTGAGTAAATAAATATTAATTTTGGAATAACTCTTATTTAAATAATAACATTATTTCAAAATTTTTGTTTGCATATAATAAAATTAATTTCACAAAGTACATGAGAAATAGATGGGGTTGGTGGAAGAAAGAATAAATGAGGACAAAGAGAAAAATTCATTCCCATTGAATCCCATGGTGGAGCTTGAGATTCAATATTCCTATGAGAATAAAATTGAAATAAATATGAGATTAAGATTTTATTTCCAAGTTGGCATCCAAATATGGAATTTGAAAGTTTAAAATATTTTAAATTTCAAACCTATCTCAAATCTCATACACCAAATATAGCTTAGGTGTGTCTTTGAGTCATAGACACCACATAATCCATCAAAGATTTGTTAAAATTAAGTACTAAAATGAATAGGGAATTTGAATTCCAATGGGGTGCACAATCACCTATGCTAAAATATGATATTTAATATAATTTAACTTAAAATAGGAATTAAAGAATATAAAGCGTTTGAAAATAATTTGTATGGAGAAAATCCTGCAAGAGCATGAAAGAAAAAAGGAAATTACGATACAAACATGATATGAAAATGTCAAATATTTATGTTAAAAAAAAAAAAAAAAAAGCAAAAGAAAATGCCAAATACGTCACGTGTCCAACACGTGATGAGACATGACAGCGAGAATTTTGGCATTATGTACAATAACATGAATGAATAAAAGTAAGGGCAGATTTATTTGAAAAATAAATAAATAAATAAAATAAGGGCAACTTGCACTAACTTCCATGAGGTTAGGTAAAATTGCATAAAAATGAGGATGTTTATGATACTTGCACTCTGACTACCGAGGTTCCAAAAATTCAGCACAAACCTTTTATTTCATTAGTTAACCACCATTAAATCCTCACAATCAATAGTCAAAGGTACAAAAGATTAAAATACCATTCGGATAAAATTTAAAGTTAATATATATATATTTTTTTTATAAATTTAAAATTAAAATAATATATATTTTTAATTTATTTGCAAAAAAAAAAAAAAAAAATTGGTCTTCATGAGAGACAAAATCCAAATCCTAGTCTCCCATGGAGACCAAATTCTGGTCTCCGGTAATGAAGATCAAAAAATCGATCTCCATCACTAGAGACCAAAAAGACAAAAACTGGTCTCCATTGTTGGAGACGTGATGAAGATCTAATTTTGGTCTCCATCGTTGGAAACTTTGGTTTTCGACGGGGTCTTTTTTTAATATTTTTAATTATTTATTTAAATTAAATATATAATAATCTTAAATTTATAAAAAATAAAATATTGACTTTAAATTTGATTTGAATGTTATTTTAGTCTTTTTGTACCTTGACCATTAACCGTGAGGAGTTAACAGTGGTTGACTAACGGTAGGGGAGATTTGTGCTAAGTTTTTAGAATTTTAAGTAGCCCAAGTATGAATATCGCAAATATCATCATTTTCGTATAATTTTGCCTATCTTAAAGGAAGTTTATGCAATTTGCCTAAAAATAAAGAAAGGTTAGTCAACACTTAAGGATACAAGTAACTAATTTTCGTTGGTCAATGTACTGCACTTGACTATTCAACTCAATAAATGTTTCTTTTTTTATTAGATGACATTATCTCTAGGATAGAGGACTATTAAGATCAGTCCAAATAAAACTCTAGTAATATAACTCAGAATCGATTTAGATGAAATTTTAGTAGTACAACTCAAATAATTGTTTCTAGATATTGAGGGAAGTCAGTCCATACCTTTATAAATATTAGCACAAAATATGGAACTAAGGACACTTAAACCCGTTACTTAAAGTAGTAGCTAGAGGTGGTTCAATCATTATTGTATCAATCCAATAAATGTTATTTCAATCCTCTATTCTGATATCATTATAGTATCAAATAATTGTGTAGAAATGTTTTAGTAAGTATGAACCTGAATAGTTGTAACAAGTATAGCAGGTCATGACCATTTATTTGGATGAATTAAGGTTTTATGATCAAATCTTCCTTTTAGGTAAAGGGCCAAAAATCATTTTATTCTTCAAATTTTAGAAAAAAATCAAATTTTTAACTATATTTTGAAAATGATCAAATGAATCTTAACTTTTTGAAAAAATATCAAATTATTCTCTTTCATCAGCCAACCGATAATCAAACCTAATAGATAATATGGTGAGCAGGGGTGATTTTGTCATTTCGAATCGTGATCTAAGATCTTTACAGGTGTATTAATCAAATAATTGTAAAAAAAAAAAAGAAAGCAAAATTAAAAAAAAAAAAATCAAAGTTTAAAAAAATTATTGAGGAAAAAAATAAAAAATTAAAGATCTTCAACTTGAATTTCTAATTAATAAAAAAAAAAACTAAAATTTAAAAGAAAAAAAAAACTAATAAACCATATAATTATTACACATGTAGAAAATTATTAAATAATTATATATATTATTAAACATGCTTAAAAATATATATTATTAAACATATTATTAAATGTATTTCATTAAATATATTTACTATATTATTACAAATATAAAAATTGTTACACATATAAAAATTTTTAAAAAATCAAAAATCAAAAATAAAACATTTAAAAAAAAATTGTTGAAAAAATGAAGAAAAATTGAAAGGGTTTGAACAACCCAAACGTCAACAAGATAGAGGTTCTCCAGCTTGCCGCCAACATGCTTGTTGAGCTCTCCAAGTGGCAGGACTCCGCTGTTATAGAGGCACCACCACCACCGTAGTCATTGTTGGCACCCTTTAAAGCAGTGTCTCACCCTCTGACTTCATCTCGAACGGAATCCACTATCATGGCCGTCGACAAAGCAGTGCCTCACACTCTATATGGCCTCCATCATGGCTGTCGGCGTGCTGATGGCGATGGCCGTCCTGGTTGAGCTCTCTAACAGCAAAAGCATGATCAAATGGGCCAGCATTGCGTCGTCATCGCCAGCGCCCTCTTAAAGCAGTGCTTCACCCTCCTCCTGAACGGAATCCACCCTACCGTCGTTTCCGATTCACTCCACAAGGCCTCCATCATGGCTGTCGACGTGCTGACGGCGATGGTAGTCCCGGTTGAGCTCTCCCACCGCGAAAGATTGATCAAATTCCCCCACACTGTCAAATTTTGTTTTTTGTGTTTAAATTTTTCTTCTTCGTTTTATTTTTGCTGATTTTTGATTTTTTAATCTTCAACTTTCAAATAGTTTGATCTTCAACCTTTCAAACTATTAAATTTGTATTATTATTTTTTTAAAGGTTAGACAGATCTCCACATGATGAAGCTTATTTTAAAAAAAAAAAATTAAAAATTAATTTTTGATGAAGTAAAACAAGTTATTAATCATATATCTTAATGTTTTAATTTAGATATAGTGATGTGTCAATTAATTATTGATATAAAATTTAATTTTTTTTCTTAATTTTGAATGATACGCGTTGGATTTTCATTGGTTAATAAATTAGGATAAAATGATAATTTTAAAATTAATTAATGATAGGGACAAAATTTACTTTTTGTACATCTTATTAGGTTTAACCGTTAATTGATTAATATATGAGACTAATTTGACAATTTTTCAAAAAGTTAGAGATTATTTGATCATTTTTTTAAACATAATTAAGAATTTGGTCATTTCTCAAAATTTAGGGATTAAAATGATTTTTGCACTCAGGTAAAACACAAACATAATATTTTTACTTGAGAATATATACATATATAAAATATTTCATGTAAGATATTATGTATGAAACATTTAAAAAGCTAAAAAGAAATTAAATACTATTATATTTTCATTTTTGAGACCTAAAAGTAATACTGTTTTTGACCAAAAATAAATTTCATTTTTAACTTTGCATCATGTCTACTAATTTGCAATATACTATTGGGCGGACTTCTTATAGGAGATTTGAAAAATCTTTGATGACTTTATTTAATCGATAAATCTTTGATGATTAATGTTGGTTAACTGGAAACAAAAAAATTATTATAATATCATATAATATATCTAAAAAATCATTGGATATGATCAAACCCGTACATTCGTAATTACTTTGTATTTATAGTTTGAGAAATATATATACATATATATATATATTCATTTTAGTTCCTAAATTTTAAAAACTATAAACTTTCTAATTATGAATGCGAAAAACGATTGAATCTTCTCTAAAGTTTTGTAAATACATCAATACAGTCCATTGTTGGTTAAAGTAGACAAAAGGATAAATTTGTTGTTTTAATAAGATTGTTTTAATTTAAACTAGTATAAAATTAAGAAAATTAAAAAAAAAAATAGATAAAAATAAAATGAAAAATGAATCTCCATTGTTTCTCCTTGACATGAACATTAGAGATAAAAAGTACAGAAAATAAAATTTAAAAAATTAAAGCACAATAGATAAAAAATAATTTAAACTAAAAAAAAGAATTTGAAAAACTTTTTAAAAAATAATCTTTGTCTAGACCTCAACCAAATGGTGATCCATCTAGCGCCAAATCATGATGATTTGGTGATGAATTGGTTCAAACCATGTCATGATGATCCGGTGAAACCCAGATTGTTGACTAATTAATTCAATACTAGATTGTCACGATCTAGTATTATCACACCGTCACGATTTGGTGAAGACTAGATCGTTGAGGACTACATCGTTGAGGATCTAGTTGAATATCCATCTAGTGGAGATCCAATCTAGATCTCCACTAAATATGGGTTTTTTTTTTCTTTTAATAAGTTTTCGATTGGTCAATGATGCATGGAGTTGGATTCCAAAATTTCATCTAACTTTATTTTCTAAAAAATTTTATAGATATAAATATTATAATTAATAAATACTTCAATTATGTTTTTTTTTTTTTTTACTTTTTCAAACAACTAATTTTAAACTTAAAAAAACTTAGAAAAATTTAAATGGGGAGAGAATTCAAATTCTAATATATATATAGATCGATATATTATTATATCATATCAATTTTTATAATGTAAAATATATATAAACTCAATATATTATTATATTATATCAATTTTTATATTGTAAAATTACTTTTTCTCTTTTCTTTTCTAATATCATTATAAAGTAATTGAACGTTAATGGTTATAATTTATTGAAACTAAATACTACTTGTACAGTTTAGAATTTATTCAAATTACATTGAGAGAATTCTACTCTCACAACACAAAGCAAAACTGCCAACCACCCTTGGGTCCATTGCCCCTAACGGTTGTGCTTTGTTGGTTAATTTTTTAATAAATCAATTTATTAAAACCTTGTAAGTGTACAAATTATTTATTGAGTATAACGATAAGTAAGAGTCGATCTTAAGATGAATTTTAACTTACTTTATTTTTAAGTGTGTATTTAAGACCTAACATAAGAATAGATAAATTAAATAAAAGGGTTCTTGAGATTGAGTTTAAAAACTAAAACTTAAATTGCAATAGGAAAACTAAATTAATTAAAAGAAAATCAATGAATAAAAATTTTAGTTAGGACATATTATCTATTACTAACAATTACTTAATTTATTATAAAAATTAATAAAGCAAATTCATGATAATATATGATGAATATATTCACGACAAGTTATGATTAACTTATACCGTATGAATTCTTTCTTAGTATACAAATCACATGATATTTATGTAGATGTGTATATTCCTAATTATAACCTAATATGATGTCTACTTAGGCTTGACAATACTAAAAGTTGAAAACATTAAAGAATGTGATGAGTCAACACTTTAATAAGTTTTTGTCGGTCAATGCAGTAAAGATGTATGGAGTTGGATTCCTAAATTTCATCAACTTTATTTATTTATTTTTTTTCCAATTCTATAGTTATGTAAATATTATAATTAATAAATAGTTAAAATATGCTTATTTTTTTCCTTTAATTTTGCTTTTTCAAACAACAAATTATAAGCTTTAAAAAAATGAAAAAAATTAAGTGAGGAGAGAATTCAAATTCTAAAAAAAATTATATATAAACTCGATAAATTATATGATATCAATTTTTGTATTATAAAATTACCTTTTTCTTTTTTTTTAAAAAAAAAAAATCTAATATAATTATAAAGTAATAGAACATTAATAGTTAAGATTTATCGAAACTAAATACTATTTGTATAGTGTAGAATTTATTCAAATTATATTGAGAGAATTCTAATCCCATAATATAAAAATAAAATTTTTCATAAACATTAATAAATAAGCAAAGTGTGGTTAAAGTCTATCATAAATGTGAATGGGTCCCGAATTGTACTAACTACTCATTTCTATTATGAAAGTTTTGCATTTTCATTTTAATTTATGTGATTTAGTAACATAAATTTTACATATAAATATATTTAAAATATATATATCTATTTTTAATTACTTTAACACAAACGTTTGTTTGTAAATTCAATATCAATACCACAAACTGGTAATAAAGTCTTATCTTATTTAAGTTTGGATGGTTGTTTGACCTGATGCCTGAAGACATATATATATATATATATATATATATATATTTGTATACACAGTTTTTTTCCTTTACTATTTTTTTTAACTGGAAATGTAATTAAAACCAAACCAAAACTACAAAGCAACTGACAAATCAGCCAGCAATGAAGTCAACAGAGATGGAGCAAAATCTTCCATCCAGATACATAATCAGACTCTTAATTAACTTGAGCCAATTTAATTAGCAGAAGCATGAGGGCAGCTGAATTAGCAGCCCTAGAAGCGAAGGAAACTCCCTTGAAACCAGAGCTAGACAGCACATGAGAAATATCCTCAATCTGATTGATTAATTGAGCAATCAACCTGGAAACCAACCTTACTAAAGAGTTATTAATTGAGTCAATTACAGCAACCCAATTTCTCTATGTACACACTTACTAGTTATTAATTTAGCAACTGTCCACATCAGGATTTGAGGAAACCGACCTGGAAGGTGGGTTTCAACCAATCCAATGCCTGCCAGATTCGAATATGTATTTTGCATATATTGTCAATAACTTTATTACTGGTTCGACGGCTACATGTCTTTTTTTTCTTTTTTTTTAATAAAAGTCAATTATTTTCTCCAAAAGAACTTTATTTATTTTATTTATAACCATTAAATTAGTTTAAGATAATTATATTTTGTTAAAATACTTTAAATTATATTTCCTTTTTATATTTATTAAAAGTAATTTTATTAAATAATAGTTTTTTATTCAATCTGATCCAAGCGTATACCAAACCAAAGATTTTATATTATTCAATTCAATCCAATCAAATTTAATGAAATCTCATCCTTCCAATTTACCACCGTATGTGACGGAAACGTAGACCTCAAGGCATGAAAGAGGTTGTATTTAAATGGAATTAGATAATAAATAATAATATATGAGTGAAACATACGCAGAGACGTGAGAGTGAGACAGGGAAAAATGATAAGGAGGGATAGTTCAAACCATACACATGTCCAACAATGATCGCAGGACAAAGAATGAGTTTCTGGTATGACATAGAGCTGACACTTGACAGCTTGACAATATTGAAGGGTTGATGCATTAAAGAATGTGAACACTTTAATCAGTTTTCGTCGGTCAATGCAGTAAAGATGCAACGAGGTGGATTCCTAAATTTTGATCTAACTTTATTTTTATTTTTATTTTTTTATAGATATGTAAATATTATAATTAATAAATGGTTAAATATATATTTTCTTAATTTTACTTTTTCAAACAACTAATTATAAACTTAAAAATAATTTGAAAAAAATTAATGGAAGAGAGATTTCAAATTCTAAAAAAAAATTATTTATAAACTCGATATATTATATGATATCAATTTTTATATTATAAAATTATCTTTTTCTCTTTTTTTTTTTTAAATATAATTATGAAGTAATAGAACATTAATGGTTAGAATTTATCGAAATTAAACACTATTTGTACAGTTTAGAATTTATTCAAATTACATAGAGAGAATTATAATCCCATAACATAAAAATAAAATTTTTCATATATATTAATAAATATGCAAGGTGGACTTAAAGTCTATAATAAATGTGAATGGATCCGGAATGGTACTAACTACTCCTTTCTGTTATGAAAGTTTTGCATTTTCATTTTAATTTATGTGATTTAGTAATATAAATTTTACATATAAATATATTTAAAATAAATATCTATTTTTAATTACTTTAAGACAAACGTTTGTTTGTAAATTCATTACCAATACCACAAACTGGTAATAACAGACAAATCAATAATCAAGGAAAAGAATGCTTAACAAAATAGAATATTATATGATGAATGTTTTCTCTAATAGTTTTCAAAGTAATGCTATATATTCCATTTTTATAAAAACCAAATCAAAATCCATAAATATTTCTCCCATTTGGCCATATAATTTTTAAAATAAAGTATAATTTACTAAGCCCATTTGGCCAAGAGAGACATGCAACCAGCTCCAAAAAGAAGAGAAAGGCTAGCACAAATTTGAAGCTTCAAATTGTTTTGCATCTTTGGATTCATGAAATCAGCAGCAAGAAGATCCACAAGAGACATGTATATCAATATCCCAGCTGAGGCTGCATTGAAGATCCCTTCCACGATCAGAGCAGTTGGGCTATTCTCGTCATACTCATTGGATATTCCTATAGTTATTCCTATCCCAACTGGAGTTGTTAAAGAAAATTTATTTGTATTCAGTTCTTTATATCTACAATCGAATGGAATAAAAACAAGTTTCAGTAGATTTTATTATCAATCTAATAGTATTGGATTAACCCGAGATTACTAGTGAAGGGGAGATTACTTATGATTGTGTAGTTCCTTTGTGATTGCAGCAATATATGTATATATAAAACTACATTTCCACTAAAAAAAAAGAAAAAAAAACCTACATTTCCACACAAAATGTGTGAAATACTGCAGCTTGATCTAAAAATGGAACAGCATTTTTCTTTGGGTTGTACAAAAATATTAATAATTACAGTGGAGAGTCAAACAAATGCAAATGTTTTTTAAAAGACAGGTACAAATCTAAATGTTTTTAAAACATAGGTGCTGATAGAAGTAAAATCACATTTCTCCCTAATTATTTCACCTGTGAAGAATAGAATAGATGTGTATAATGAAAAATTTATAATAAACGTGTAAATAATATATATGATTAATAAGCGTAATATTAGTATTAGTTTGAATATTTATATTACTGGTTTAATTTTTAAATTTTATATTTGGGTGATAATATTGGTACCCATGAAACATACAAGACACATAGTGGTGGTTTAATTTTAAATTTTATATTTGGGTGATAATATTGGTACCCATGAAACACACAAGACATATTTGAAATAACCGAGTCATATTACCGAGTCATATTATGATAATTAATAGTGTTTAATAAGATAGGAAAAAAGTCAAATATGCTTTACCTGTGAAATACAACCGCCCGATCCCATGCCTTCGAAGAGCTGGTGAAAAGTTAACGCACCTACCAAAGGCCTTATAGTCTTGGACTTTCAGAAGCACCCAGTGATATTCCTATTGTTACCGAATGCCGCCCTATTCCTAGTTCCAATGCCTGCCATTTATTTTTTATTAATTTTCATT
Organism: Nephelium lappaceum; assembly: GCA_021234005.1. Lineage (NCBI taxonomy): Eukaryota > Viridiplantae > Streptophyta > Magnoliopsida > Sapindales > Sapindaceae > Nephelium > Nephelium lappaceum. Next base: position 9,991,553 of record CM038011.1, read on the forward strand.
GTCATTATAAATATCATAACATCCGCAATAAACAAATAAATATATAAAGAGATTTTTATATTAGATTTAATTTAACCAGTGAGATTCTTTTACTGTCACGCATAATTATTTTGTGTTCTTATCAAAACTTGCAGCCACTACTCTCTCGTGCCCCTTGCCACTAGCAGACTTTCTTTAAACTAATTAGAATTACACAGTTTGTCTGATGACTACAAAGAATTGTACAGCTTACCTGACAGTTGTAGTAACAAACAAATTGCATACCAAATCAAGAGAGATAGTATTTCATTGCATTTATGACTTTCATAAAAAAAGTCTCCAATCTCTTTATGCCATGTCACTAAATTTTCGTTTGGCACACAAGATTGGAATAAAATAGAATTGATTGAATTAGATTGAAATAAATTAGATTAAATTTGAATGAAAAATCACTGTCTCATGTTTGATAGAACTTGAGATTGGATTAAAAATGTTTATATTATATTTAGTGTAGGTTGAGATTGGGTAGGAATAAAATTAATTTAAATATTTTATTGTATACTTAAAATTAATTTACGAAAAAACTAAACAAAAAAGAGAAACAATATTTTATTAATTTAAATACAAGGATTAATTTTAAATAGTTAAATATAGGTTGAGTTTGGATGGAAATAAAATTAATTTAAATACTTTTTTGTATACTTAAAATTAATTTATAAAAAAAACTAAAAAAAAAAAAGAGAAACAATATTTATTAATTTAAATACAAGGATTAATTTTAAATAGTAAAATATAGGTTGAGTTTGGATGGAAATAAAATTAATTTAAATATATTATAACCTATCTTATATTAAATATAAAGTATATAATGTTTTTAGTAAAATAAATCATATAAATCATTTCTCTAAAAAGTTATATTGATTTTTTTAGAATTATATTATTTTAAAGTATGAGTAAATAAATATTAATTTTGGAATAACTCTTATTTAAATAATAACATTATTTCAAAATTTTTGTTTGCATATAATAAAATTATTTTCACAGAGTAGATGAGGAAGAAATGAGGTTGGTAAAAGAAAGAATTAATGAGGAGAGAGAGAAAAATTCATTCTCATTTAATCTCATTCCCATTGAGTTCCATGTTGGAGCTTGAGATTTAATATTCCCATGAGAATGAGATTGAAATGAAAATAAGATTAAAATTTCATTCTCAAGTCAGTACTCTAAATATGATATTTAAGAGTTTAGAATATTATGAATCTTAAATCCACTTCAAATCCCGTGCACCAAACATAACTTAAGTGTGTCTTTGAGTCATAGACACCACATAATCCATCAAAGATTTGTTAAAATTAAATACTAAAATGAATGGAGAATTTGAATTCCAATGAGATGCACAATCACCTATGCTAAAAGATGGTATTTAATATATTTTACCTTAAAATAGGAATTAAAGAATATATAGCGTTTGAAAATAATTTGTATGGAGAAAATACTGGGAGAGCATGAAAGAAAAAAGAAAATTACAAAAACAAACATGATACGAAAATGTCAAATATTTATGTTAAAAAAAAAAATGTCAAATACGTCACGTGTCCAACACGTGATGGGACATGAAAGCGAGAATTTCTGGTTTTTTTTTTTGGCTGAAAATAGAATTTCTGGTATTATGTACAATAATGTGAATGAATAAAAATAAGGGAAAATTTATTTAAAAATAAATAAATAAATGAAATAAGGGCAAATTACACAAACTTCCCTAAGATTAGGTAAAATTGCACAATAATAAGAATATTTATGATACTTGTAGTCTGGCTACTTGAGGTTCTTAAAACTCAGTGCAAACCTCTCATTTCGTTAGTCATCCACCGTTAAATACTCGTAATCAATGGTCAAAGGTATAAAAATACTATCATACCCTTCAAATAAAATTTGAAATCAATATTTTATTTTTATAAAATTAAAATTAATGTAATAATATGTTTAATTTATTTGTTAAAAAAAAAAAAAAAAAAACTAGTCTCCATTGGAGACTAGATCCAAATCCTAGTCTTCCATACAGACCAAATTCTGGTTTCCGGTGATGGAGACCAAAAAATCGATCTCTATTGTTGAAGACCAAATTTGGTAAAACTAATCTCCATCGTTGAAGATGTGATGGAGACTGGATTCTAGTTTCCATCATTGGAGAGTTTGATCTCCGACGGGGTCCTTGATGATAGAGACTACAATTTGGTCTCTATCGGAAACTAGGATCTAGTCTCCCATGGAGACTAGTTTTTATTTTTATTTTTATTTTTATATTTTTTGTTTATTTAAATTAAATGTATATTAATTTTAAATTTATAAAAAATAAAATATTAATTTTAAATTTGACTTGAATGTTATTTTAGTCTTTTTGTACTTTTGACTATTGACCGTGAGCATTTAATGGTGCTTGACTAACGGTAGGGGAAGTTAGTATTGAATTTTTGGAACCTTAGTCAGAGTGTGAGTATCGTAAACATCATCATTTTTATACAATTTTGCCTAACCTTGAAGGAGAGTTTGTGCAATTTATCCTAAAAGTAAAAAAAGGTTAGTTAACACTTAGGGATACAAGTAAGTAATTTTCATTGGTCAACGTACTGCACTTTACTATTCAACTCAATAAATGGTTTTTATTTATTATTTATTTATTTATTTATTATTATTATTATTAGATAACATCATTTTTTTATTAGATAACTACTAAGATCAATTCAGATAAGACTTTAGTAATATAACTCGGACCAGCTCATATAAGACTCTAATAATACAACTCAAATAATTATTCTCAAACATAAAGGGAGGTCAGTCCATACTTTTGTGAACATTAGCACGAAATGTGAGACTAGTGAGACTCAAATCCGCTACTTGAAGTAGCACGTGGAAGTGGTTTCACCACTATGATACCAATCCAATAAATGTTAGTTCAATTCTTTATTCTAATATCATCATAGTATCAAATAATTGTGTAGAAATGTTTTAGTAAGTTTGAACCTAAATAGTTGTAGCAAGTATAGAAGTTTATGACCATTTCTTTGGATGAATTCAGGTTTATGATCAAATCTTCCTTTTAGGTAAAGGGTAAAAATCATTTTAGTCCTTAAGTTTTAGAAAATGATCGAATTTTTAATTATGTTTCGAAAATGATTAAATGATCTCTAACTTTTTGAAAAAGCGTTAAATTGCTCTCTCTTATAAGTCAACTGACATGGTGGGCATGGGTAATTTTGTTATTCCGAATCATGGTCTAAGATCTTGATAGGTGTATTAATCCAATAATTTTAAAAAAAATTATAATTAATAAATGGTTCAAATATGTTTTTTTTTTTCTTTTAATTTTACGTTTTCAAACAACTAATTATAAACTTAAAAAAATTTGAAAAAAATTATGTGAGGAGAGAATTCAAATTCTAAAAAAAATCATATATAAACTCGATAAATTATACGATATCAATTTTTTTATTATAAAATTACCTTTTTCTCCATTTTTTTTGTAATATAATTATAAAGTAATAGAACACTAATGGTTAGGATTTATCGAAACCAAACACTATTTGTACAGTTTAGAATTTATTCAAATTACATCGAGAGAATTCTAATTCCATAACATAAAAATAAAATTTTCATAATAGTAATAAAAATAGAAGGAATTGCAATCCCCAGCCCGCCCGCCCCCCCCCCCCCCCCCCCCGGTTTGGCTAAAAACACCCAAAAACATATATTACCCCAAACCCCCATGCTGGAACTAAACTTTAATTATTGACTAAAAATTTAGATCAAAAGACTATTTTACCCATTAATAAGATAAAAAATAATTAAAATATTAAAAATTAACATAAATAAAATAACTCAAAAATAAAAATCTTCTTCACTTTCACTCTCTCTCTCTCTATTTTTCCTTCACCCATGTCTCCCTCTTCTCTCATCGCTCGTTCTGGCCATCTTCCCCATCGCTAGTCCCGTCTTCACGGACGATATCCAGGTGTCATCGTCGCCTTTACGGACGGTGTGCAGAAGCTGTCACTGATCAAACTGTCACCGCTCATGTCTCTCTCTTCTCTTACCACTTGTTCTCATCATCTTTCCCGTCATCGGCCCCGCCTTCACGAACGGTATGCACCTGGTGTCGTCGCTGCCTTTACCGACGGTGTCAAGAGCCATCACAGATCTAACTGTCACTGCTCCCCCTTCTCCCTTTTCTGATCTGTCTCCCTTTTCCCCTGTCTCCCTTTCTTCTCTTTTTTTTTAGCTGGTCTCTTTTATTCTGAATCCTCCAACTTTGCTGTCGTAGACCGAGATTGAATCGATAGTGGAGGTTGACTCCAGATAAGTTGAACCAACAATGGAGGTTTTTTTTTTTAAAAAAAAAAAAAAAATTCACAAATGTTTTGTTTTGTTTTGTTTTTTTCCTTTTGAGATTTTAGTTGCGTTAATTTGCTGGTTTGAAATGTTGATGAAGATATGTTGGTGTTGATTTCCTAGTTTTGAAATGTTGTTGAAGATGTGTTGATGTTGATTTCTTGGTTTTGGTTGGTTTGCAAGATGTGTTGATTCAAATGTTTTTATAAAATTATGTTGATTTTCTGGTTCTTGATTATGTGTTGAAAACATGGGTTTTTGCAGGTGTAATGTTGATGAAAAAGATCTGGGTTGTTACAGGGGACGATTTTGAAGATTGAAGTTCGGATCTTCAACTTCATTTTTTTCAATTCTTTTTTTTTCTAAGATTTGGGTGGATCTTTAAGTTGAAGATCTGGTTTCCAAATCTTAAAAAAAAAAAAATTGTTGAAGTTCTGGGTAGATCTTCAAGTTGAATATCTACCCAGAACTTTAAAATTTTTTTTTCTTAATTTTAATTGTTTTTTTCATTTTCTATAATTTAAATTGTAAAAGAAAATTTAAAAAATAATAAAAGTTTAAAATACCCTAAATTAGATGTCTTTGACTAACTTTAACGGTTTTTGACTAATAGAATGGGGGAGTGTTGTATGATAAAACGGTAAATATGTTTCTGGATGTTTTTAGGCAAACCAAAAGGGGAGAGGAGGGGGGGGGGGGGGGGGGGGGGGGGGGGTGCGGCCGGAGAGGGGAGGGGGGGAGGAGGAGCGGGGTGTGGGTGGGGGGTGTGTTAAGGGGTGGTTGGGGGGGTTGGGGTTTGTTGTGCAATTCACTCTAATAAATATGCAAGATATACTTAAAGTCTATCATAAATGTGAATGGATCCGGAATTGAACTAACTACTCCTTTCTATTATGAAAGTTTTGCGTTTTCATTTTAATTTATGTGATTTAGTAATATAAATTTTACATATAAATATATTTAAAATAAATATCTGTTTTTAATTGCTTTAAGACATCTGTTTTTAAATTCATTATCAATACCTCAAATTGGTAATAATAGAAAAATCAATAATCAAGGAAAAGAATGCTTAACCAAAAAGAATACTATATGATGAATGTTTTCTCTAATAGTTTTCAAAGTAATGCTATACAAACAAAAATCCATAAATATTTCTCCCATTTGACCATATAAATTTTAAATAAAGTATAATTTACTAAGCCCATTTGGCCAAGAGAGACATGCAACCAGCCCCAAAAAGAAGAGAAACGTTAGCACAAATTTGAAGCTTCAAATTGTTTTGCATCTTTGAATTCATGAAATCAGCAGCAAGAAAATCCACAAGAGACATGTATATCAATATACCAGCTGAGGCTGCATTGAAGATCCCTTCCACGATCAGAGCAGTTGGGCTATTCTCATCGTACACATTGGATATTCCTATACCAATTCCTATCCCAACTGGAGTTGTTAAAGAGAAGAACAACACCATTATTGCTATTGCTCCATTCTTGAATTTCGCCTGCAATTATATTGTTACTAAATTGGTCAAATCTATATTCTCATAATATATATATATATATATATATGTGTGTAAAATGACATTATTTTGATGTCCCAGATTTTCATGCATATATTATATTGTGTTAGTTACTTTGTAGAAACAATTTATTTCCAGATGGTGTAACGATTCAAACTTCAATTTTTACTAGAATGAATTAGCATTTTCTATCACTAAATCGCACAACGAGCAGATAGTAATGGCCCTTAGTTGCACACACAAATACATGTCAAAAGACCAGAGCATTTGATTATCTCTGGTAAGAAACTAGAATTTATCAATGCTGTATTCAGAATTAAAAACAAAAATGGATATCAAAAGACTTCTCAAAGTTTGAATATTTTTCCTATGAAATTGAAAAGCAATAAAATTAATTTTGTTCTGATGATATTATATGATTCAAATAGATGATTATGAAAGAAGGGTACTGACACTGCCACCGATCAACATGTTTTACACATACATATTTAATAAATAGTTTTAATTACCAAAAAAAAAAAAAAAAACCTTCTAAACAAAACAACTAATCAGGACAATTAATTTAATTAAAAATAAATTAAAAAAAATCATGACTTTAATTCTATTTCTAGTATCAAATTTTTGTCATGAACTATACAATCATTATATAACAAAAAATGAAAAAAAAAAAAAAAAAAAATCAGAGAACTCTAATCATATATTGGTTCTAGTATTCGCAATTATGCATATTCTAGAGTAGAAAGTGCAACGGTTTTATTTGTGTTCAGTTGCTTCTGTTTACTATAGAATGGAATAAAAAGAAGTTTCGGTAGGTTTTATTATCAATCTAATAGTATTGCATTAACCCTAGATTACCGGTGAAAGGGAGATTACTCATGATTTAAAGAGTTGTGTAGTACCTTTTTTGATTGCAGCAATATATATATATATATATATATATATATATATGTAACTACAATTCCACTTAAAAAAAAAAAAAATCTACTACCATTCCGCACAAAATGTGTGAAATATTGTAGCTTGATGTAAAAATGGAACAGCATTTTTCTTTAGATTGTACAAAAATATTAATAATTATTGTGGAGAGTCAAACAAATGCAGGGACGGATCATCATTTGGGTTAGCGGAGACACGTCCATCCCCCCCTCCCTCCCCGCCCCCCCCACAATGGAAAAAAAAAAAAGAAAAAAAAAATGATATTATGAAAAACCCCCTGAAGCAAAATAATCGAAAATTACATCCGATTTTTATTTATTAGGTAAACCGTCCCCTGCCGTTAACTTTCCATCCAAAATGTTAATATTTTTCATCCGAAATAGTGAAATGATCAAAATACCTTTACCATATCCTATAAAATTCCTCTTATACCATTCAGATTTATGAAATAACTAAAATATCCTTTAAATTATTAATTAATTAAAATGTTAAATAAAAAATAATAGATTTTAAAAAAAAATTTCTTCACACAAAATTCGTCTGTCTCTCCACTCTCTCTTCTTCTTCTTCTGCTTCTGTGCTTCTTCTTTTGCTTCTGCTCTTCTTCTTCTTTTTCTTCTTCTTTTGCTCATCATCATCTTCTTCTTCTTCTTCTGCTCTTATTCTTCTCAGGGTTCGATTCTTCTTCTTTTGCTCTTCTTTTGCTTGTCTTCTTCTTCTTCTGCTAGTATTCTTTTTCTTCTTCTTCTTGTTCTTCTTCTGCTCGTATTCTTCTTCTTCTTCTTCTTCTTCTTCTTCTTCTTCTTCTTCTTCTCTAGGTTCGAATCGAACCCAGAAACTAGGTTCCATTTGAATCCAGAAATTGGGTTCGAATTGGTTGGTTGATTGTGGTTTTTCTTTTTTGAGTTGTTTTTGGTTGATTGAATTTTGATATTTTTAGATTGTTTTGGTATTTTGGGATTGTTGTTTGTGATGTTGGTTCCATCAGTTTTGGGTGATATTGTTAATGTGTTTTTATGTTTAGGATTTTGGATTGATGGGTTGAATTACTAAATTAGGATGATGATAATAATTTTTTTTTATTTTAATTTTTTCAAAAGTTTTTTATAATTTAATTTTTTTAAAAGTTTTTTTTATAATTTTTTTCATTTTAAAATTTTAATTATTTTATTAAATTATCATTTTACCCTTGAATATTAATACCGGTTGACTTTTTTAAACAGCAAAGGGCGGTTTATCTAATAAAATAAAAATTGGATGTAATTTTTGATTATTTTAATTTTCTGAGAGTTTTTCATAATATCAAAAAAAAAATTCTGAGTTTGTGTACATTGTTAGAACCTTTTCCGTGTATGACCGTCCATTACATGTGTCCATTACATGTTGTTTGGAGAAAGCTGCCGCTGACTGCTGTCATTAATTGTTATTTAATAATTATTTATTTTAAAAATTCTTCTCAGATTTGTAGTCATGGTGTTTAATAGCTGTCATAACTTATTGTTTTCCTTTTCTTAATTGTTTATTATTTCTTCTTTTCTTCTTTTCTTTTTACTATATTATTTATCCTTCCTTTATCTAATATAATTACTTTGTTATTATTATTATTATTATTATTACTACTCCTATCATACCTCATTTTCCTGTTTCAAATATTTTTTTCTACTTCTAATTACTTGTTATTTTGCTTTTTACAATTTTTTCTTTTTAGTTGGATATATTTTCTCTCCTAT